>OX438693.1:3750000-5000000 GCA_949316375.1 Mythimna vitellina
GATGCGCTCACTCATCGACTTTTTAGTCTAACACAAGAAATAAGTATTAGGACAGCGTAGTCTTCTTGTTGTATGGTCTTCTTTTGGTAGCCACCACTAATATGGTTTAATGTTATCTATCTTAAACAAAGTCGCATTCCGCGTTTGTAAGTTTATCATAAATCTACCCTGTTTATAAGAGCAATTATAAACAAGGAAGTTTTATGAATTATTATTTGCGCTCTTGTCAAGTCAGGGCGGGTCAGTACTATGATACTAAAAACTCATTAATGACTTCAGTATCAATTTTTTTTGTGACATTTTTTGTTGCCCAATTGTAGCAAACATAAAACAATGGACTAATGTTCAAAGAATTTATTCGTCAAAACAAAAGCGAAAATTAACATAGAATACCTAACGTCACCGACTGGACTCGACCTCCATATTAGTTGGCAAAGGAGTCTAGCATTCCGCCTCGAGTAAGGGAGCGACATGCATTGTCACCATGCTAATGTCGGCCAAAATGGGACAATTAATATTGTTTGGAGAAAGTGTTGATATGTTTTGAATGTTAAACTGTTTACCAAAATATGGACGTAAGTTTCTGTATTGTTTTACGAAGTTGGTTAGATTATTTTCTTTTTTTTTTTCAATAGGCTGAATGAGTAAAGTCGTTGTCTTAACGAAAACAAATGCGGTAAACATTCTATTGAAATGCTTTTTTCCCTATTTCCTGAAGATTTTACGACTTGTAAAATAAGAACAGATACTATTGTTGTAATGGAATGATTTAATTTATTTCAAAAATCTAGCTGACACGTACACACCTCGATGTTCAAAAAAATTATTGCCTTAAAAAAATTTATTAATCACAGCCAAATTTTATGTCCCAGAAAATATAGCTCGCTTCTGGTTAATGAATTTTCAAAATTGGTTCAGTAGTTCTAGAGATTACTTTATTCTTAGAAACAAAGTCACAATATTACAAACTTTGTGTCTTTATAATATTAGACTAGCGGAATTGGAAGGTCTCTTACAAGGTGGAGCGATGACTCAGGTCTCTCTCAAAGTCATCGGGATAGCGTGAATGCAATGGATGCGAGACGCACAGGCCCGTTGACCGTTCCTTGTGGCGACAATTGGGGGAGGCCTATGTCCAGCAGTGGACGTATTTCGAATGAGATAATGATATGATGAATATGTAGAATCTTTTTTACCTTGTTAATTATTTTCAATTATTACTTTCTGTAGTGGGTTTTTAATGGAATATTTCGATTTTTTTTTTACGCGGTCAAGATGGTGGTCTTACGAGTCACGTCGCAGTAGTAAGCATATAGGTACCTATTGGCAGTATGTACGTGATGTCTGTATTGAAGCTCGTTATAATGTGTGTAGTGAAGGTTAACCCACCCATTAATGTTCGAAGAACCAGTGAAAGCCATTCAAAACTTTTGGGAGGTCTATGAAAATGTTTCATTGTGACGTTCACGTAGGTATTTATTTGTTAGAAGCCGATAAGAGATTTTGCCATGGAGAATTTGCTGGTGAAGTACCTAATTTTGAATTTCGGGCAAGCAACAAAATTAGTTCTGCTCAAAAAGCACATCTTATAAAAAAAAATCATAGAGTTAGATACATTTTTTTTAAATATAAATATTGCCCGTAATACCCAGCAGATTAGGCTGTGTGTAGTGTGTCTGTAAAAAATATTTTTATTACCAAAGTACATAAGTACCTACATTTTATATCATATTAGAAGCGACAAGGAATATGTAACCAAGGTTATGTAATTCATAATATGATTTAAAAGAGTGTCCATGGAGTTTCTTGCACGTTCTTCTCCATAGAGATCTACGCTTTGGAACGTGCATTTTAGCTTCATTTGTTTTTTTTTGACTGACTGGCATTTTGACAATTCAAAAGTGCCTGTAATTGGTCTATTTGAAATAAAAGTTTCTAATTATGTTATTTTCGTTGTAATTATTATGGCGCTAGTATCTAAAACGAAGTCTTGACAAAGAATGTTAGATTTTAGATATGCTTGAGTGGTGATTCGTTTCGCTGAATTATATGGATCGTTAGCTACCGACGGGATCATTATTTATTAGTAATTAATCATCTTTATACTGATGTTACATAGAGATGACTTGGTTTTAATGTGGTGTAAAAATATTTAAGTATTCATAACTTCCAGAAAGGGGCAAACCCTAGAAGTTTACTAGAGAAGTAGACAGATTTTCAATATACGTGAGGTGAAATAGATATAAGTATATAATTAATCATCATGTTTTCTACGTATTGTTCAAATGTGTTACATTACAGTGGCCCTCGCAAAGGGTGACTAAAGTAATACAGGTGGATTTTAGTCAGTAAAATTTTGACACGCCCACTCGCCCACTCTAGTCGGGAGAAGACATTTGATGATACATATAAAAACTGCAAGTAAGTACTTATCTTTTATGAACTGCTTTCCTAGTCAGATGTATCACCAAGCTTGTTGATGGCTTTGACGAAAAAAAAAAAAAATATGACGGAGGAATTGATGGATTCTTCCTAAATCGGCCCTATTCGTATGAATGCGATAAGTTGACTCATTGTAGACAAAGATATTCAATTGGGAAGTAACTGACATACCAATTACCGAAATTACTTGGATTCCAAAATATTTCTACTTATTCCAAGGCTTTGCTTGAAATTAAAACCTCGCAACACGCGTTAATAAAATATTTTCGGTTTCCACAAAATTTATTTCCTTTGCCATAAAAATATCAGGGTTTTTTTTTATATGGGAAATCAAACAGCGTCTTCTTCCGCTTTAGGGTGGCACGGGAGGGCATGAGACCTTCAGTTACTCTGCATTCTCGGATAGCTGGTTTCCTTTGCAGAAATTACGCGCGGCTCTAGCGGGTATTTGGCCCTGCTGGGCCCCTACGGGTTTGCTGACATCATCCGCAATCATATTATGTGCTGTTCACACTTTAATTACGTTTTGAAGATGGATTGGGTACTAGGTCCTTTAGTATTTTGGATATAATCTAATGTTTTGATAATTGTATGACGATTATTTGCATAACAACTGTCATTTGCACTGTAAGTTATCCTAACATAGGTACCTATTTTAAGCAATACAAACTCCTCCACCACGTCTGTCTATTAGCGATAAACTCCAAAACTACTGAACGAATTTTCATAAAGTTGTCACCAATAGATACAACAATTCTTGAGGAAAGTTTAAGTGTATATTATACATGCATAAAGAATATTCGATAATTTGAATGATTTCTAATACAGGTGCAACGCTTTTATGCCCGTTGCAAGTTTATTTATAAAGTTAATAACTATAACAGCTCAAAATAATTTATGTTATTAAACATCGATAGGTACATAATATGGCTACAGTTGCGACCACTCAATATATTAAACAACTTATTTCAATGAAAATATTACTCACATTCAAGTCATATCCGCTAGTGATCCAAGAGCGCTTGCTCAAAATGCTGTATTTTCTCCTCCATTTAGTTAAAAATCCATCACTTTTGCGTTTAGAACGCCGGTTCACTACGTAACGTTCCATTCTAAGTCCGCATCCAACAGTCAATGTATCACTTAATAAATAACGTTCGTAAACACCGCACACACTAATAGAAACACGATGGGCTCAGTCTACGAATGTGTTACAACTAAAACATAGAAAAACAAATCTCAACTACCTACCAAAACATTATAATAAAGTTATATAAAAGTAACGAAGCGAAGAGAATTTAATTACAGACTCTTTGAATAAATAACTAAGGAGGTCGTTACGGTTGCGTCTCATGTAAACATTAGAAAGTAATGAAAAGACCTAAATTCAAAATTGGAACGCGGAAAAATTAAAAATAAAATTTTCGCGCCGGTACGCGGCCGGGAAACGACGTCCTTTGACTAAACTGGCGCGGTTAATAATATCGTTTGGTGCACAATTGTCGCCTTATTCGTATTACGGTATGTTGGAACGAATACGGGTGCGTGATTTGAATGCTGTGCTCATAGATTTTGACTGTCCGTCCCATACAAAACATACAATAGGTACTCGATATGCGCCGCGACCTCCCGCCCTCTATGTCGTTATGTCAGTAGGTAATTTTTCTAACCCAAATACCTGATCAAGGACGCATAGTGTTCTGTGTGGGAACGGTACCATGCAGTAATGAATTAAATGCCGAAATGAGACCGCGCCTTCATTCAATACATTTATTATTCGGGTCAGGTATTTTCTTTGATTTGAAGTCGGTAGACTGTTCCACTTTAGGGCAAAATTTAAGTCACAAAGTGAATGTAAAGGAGGAGATAGTAGTAGGAATCGATGCAATTTAATCTGTTTCGTCAATTTTTCTGGCCTACGGTCAATTATAACACTATTTCACAAAAAATCTACTTAACGAAATGGAGCTAAATTGAACCCTATCTCAAGTCACGCAAAAAATCTTGAGATAATGTTAAATGCAAGAGTATATTGTAGTTAGGTGCAAAAGCAGGTGAAGCGAGCTTAAAAATTATAGCCCTGCTAAAAATAATAACAGAAAACCAAGTAGGTACACATTATTGCACTTGCTTTCTGTTAGGCGCCTAGCCGCCTAGTTTTCATTTGAATAACATGAGAAAAATTTTTTAATTGATAGAATGTAGAAGTGAAACATCAAAAGAAGCGACCTGGAATATTTTAGCACCATTTAGCACAGCTGGAATATTTTAGCACTATTTAGCACAGCTGGAATATTTTATTTTAAGTCCAGGGGCGGCCTTGTTCAACCCTGAGCGGCAGATCTTTGCGAGGCCCTCGTCCTTTTTACAAAATGTGTGAATCAAAATTGAGTATTTCAGATAGGTGTGAAATGCATTTTAAAACGGTGCGGTGACACGGGATCGATTTTCAGCTCTTACTATTCTACAAATGAAAATGACCATACTAATTTGCTAGATTATTGAAAAGCATCGCGGCGACTCGACGCGGTCGGCGCGTTTTGTTCCAAGCGCGCATCAAAGAGTCGTTAATAAAACTGAATGTTCGAAAGAATTAAGCAATGGGTTATACTTGTTGTAAATAATATTTTCACCTAGAACGTGTTTTTATTAAAAAAAATGCCGACTGCTTAAAAAAAATACTTTAAATAAAAACTGTGGCACTTTCACTGACGCGGACGAGTATCTAATATTGGGATAATTTAATTTATTTTAATTACAAGGACAATTTGGGCTAATTTTTATTTTTCCGCGGTTATGGGGTTTTATAACACAAGACAAGTCTTCAACACGGTTGAATTTTGACGCGACTTTCAATGGGATATAGTTAATGTTATAATGAGTAACTTAATCTATTTTTATAATACCGCGGGACGAGACTTAACTCTCGGGGGAGGGAGTTCATCTTAACCTGGGGATAGGAGACATCTCCGAAATGGCTGGACCGATTTAGAGGAATTTCACTGACAGATAGCTAATGTTATAAAGATTAACTTAGGCTTCTTTTATTAATTTTCCCGCGAGAGTGGAATTTCAAAAGATGGGATACGTCTGCGAAACGGTTAAACAAAATTTGACGGGACTTTCATTGGGATATAGGTAATATTATAATGAATACCTTGCGTTACTTTTTATATTCTCGCGGGAACGGTACCTAATTCCGGTGGTGTGAGGGACATCCTGATTCCCGGGGAGAGGACATTTTAGAAAAGGCTGGTCCGACTTTGACGGGACTTTCACTGACGGAAATCTTTTTTTTATGTGGGTAACCATCTAATGATTTTTCTTGCTCTAGGACGGAGAGGGAGAGCGTGCCAGACTTTTAATGAATAAAACCACACCTGGGTTTCTTCGGTTGCTCTATGCGTTCTAGAAACAAGGGTTGTCAGAAGTTCTCCAATGGCCCTACCTCTCCCACGCTTCTCCAGGCACTCCTCAAAGAGGGTACTTTCCATTTTTTGTAAGATCTACCATTTTTTTAAGAGATGGTTTTTTGGCGGTTCTTCTACATGGGAAACGACTAATTTCGAACCGTGCTTGCCACGTTTTTTAAATGCCCATACAGGCCAAAAAAATAATAACATTTTGAATTTTGACTTTATGACGAAATTATTCCTGCTCATATTCCTCGTCCAACCTCGGTCAAATGTCTTCTTTCTTTTGTGTTTACTCGTTTCATATTTAAACTATGCAAATTTATTGAAATTAATAAAATTAAGTTGTAACTATTTTAACTACTTTTTTTTCTCTTTTTCACTCTTACGAGTTTCTTTCATGTACTAAGTACATAGTCATAGTCTGTGGTCTGGTCATAATGTCGGTCTGCGTCCGCGAAATTTTTTATTTTATTTTGGACTTTAATGTTTAGAGATATATATTTATTTTACTATTAATTCACGCTAAATACTTTCCAGCGTTTGATGGTCTAGTTTGCACGTGTTACTGGCAAAACTGTGGTGTCTTTTCCACAAATGCCGTTAATGAAGAGTTGAAGTTGACTTTATGACGTGCCCAACTGACAGATAGTTGATGTTACAAGGTGCAATTTAGGCTACTTTGCATTTTCCCGCGAGAATGGGACTTAATTCCCAGGTTTTATGTAATATAACTCTGAAATAGATAACACTATTCTACACGATTGCTTCAAAAGAAGGGAGTAACGAGTAGTTGCGAGTAACAGTTAGCAGATAATAAATAACATATTTCTTATTGTATTTTTTTTTAATATGGTCATGATATTCCATTTTGGAATCCTTACAATGAGCCCTGTATTTTGATAACCATATTGTAGTACAAAAAAAAAAATTTTTTTTGCTCCAAATTATAGCGTCTCAGAGTCGTTATATTGTTTTTGTTTTAATGTATCCTATCTAAGAACACTTGGGTTATCAAGACGAAGGAGGGGGGGGGCAAAACCTGATTAGCAAACTTCTCATTGAACTATTTAAAAATTCTCTAGATCGAAATCTAAATAAATTGCAATATTACCTACTTTAATCATGCCAACTCGTTTTAGTCAGTATAACTCTGACATTCCCTCTGCTCCACTCCAAGTAAAAAAGTGGCTCCAGGTTTTTTTGCCCCAGGTCCGTTAGTCACATAACTACAACAGGCAGTAGGTATAATCTCGAATCATAATTATACCTCTTAAATCCGGATGATTGGTCACCTTCAGCTATGCGAAAAATATTATTATGAATAAAATGTGGTTTGAGATAAAGTAGATTATTTTTGAAGATAAAACAATCAGATTAGACAATCAGGATAAATAGGAAAATATTTTACAAAACGACAGATTTTACGTCTCCAAAACATTGAAATCTTTAATCAATTATAATAAAAATGGCCACACTATGGCAAATTATGGTAACATTGAATTACAAAATGTCAAAACCAGAAGTCGATAGTGATGGTTTTCAGAAAGTAAAAATAAAACGGAATAAACGATCTACCAAATACCATACACAGCTAAAGTATTTAAATGTTGAAATAGAAAAAGACAAAGCTATAGATTTTGGTAAAACGATTAAGTAAGTTCAGTGCTCGTTCTATACATAACAATAACATTGGTTAATTTTGAGGTTATTCATTTGTAATTTTCTATATTTCAGGCGCCTTCGCAGCTGTGTCGAAGAATTACGACTTTCAAATTATTCGGAAGAGGTTATAAAATCTGTGAGTAGTATTTTACAAGAGAGAAAAGTCGTAGAAATATATTGTCTTGGACTTGGACATGTAGCTGAGTGTCATATATCTAGGTTTCAGTTGGCTCTGTTGTTGTGCTTAAACGAGTACTTTAACCCCGAAAAAGTGTTGGTATACGACCCTCTGTTTTATAACAGTGAGTGTGAACTCCTTAAAAAGTTACTGCTTCAAGTTTTATATGAAAACAGTGAAGGTTGTTATGCAATTTCAGATAAAGGACCTACTGTAGTTTACTTCCCACACTGTTCAAAACAGCTAACCAATAGTTTTCTCTGGAGCAACTGGGGTCCTAATTTACACAACTGTATACTTATTTGTAACAGTTTTAATAATCTTGCTGATAGCCAACCCAGTAGATTACTTTCAGACACTGTCCCTTTCATAGCTAAAATACTTCCACATACAACTGAGCAGCCATTGAATAATAATTTTAAATTTAACGATTGCTTCAATGATACTTCTATTCATACATTCCCTAAAGAAATTCTAGATAAACTTGACTCCGACTTTTGGATGAAAGGTGAACAACCAACGTATGATAACATTGAAGAATTTATCACTAAAAACGCTCTTCAGAACTTGAAAATTTAATTTGTTTTGAAGGTATAAAATGGCATCCATTTCATCAAAGCCTCCGTTAGCGACACTAAGACTTTTGCTATCAGAGATACGCAAGTCAAGTTCATCAAAGAAACTTGCAGATAATCAAATGGTTCAGTACATATTCAGTCAGTATAGAAAATATCAGACTACGGATCAACAGCTTTGCAAGGCAATAGATGAGATGCACTACAAGGCAAAAACGTACTGTGATTACCTTGTCAACTCGAGACGATACAAGGAGATTAATGCAGACTATAAGGGAAAGGGGGAACGGAGTATTGAGGAGACCGCAAGAATGGTTGGTTTCAAGATGCCGTATGACCCAAAACCATAATTCAATTAAAACATGTTTATTAAAGTAGAGTTAGATTTCTGTAAATAAATGTTGTATTTATAGTTTACAAAGTCTTTTATTTGGAATACAATTGTATAAAACATTAAACTTATATTTTCATACAAAAAGGAAGACATTATTCTTATTATTTGTACCTTGTAATTTGTGTACTTTCAATGAACTAATCAATAACTGTATAAATCTCAAGTGTACTTTCATGATAAAATGATATGTTGAAATTAAAAAAAAAAACCTTATTTACATTTAGTAAATGCACTTATTTCCAAAATAAGTATCCAGTACTTTTCATAATATCAAAATAATTCAGGCATACATCAATGTTTTATGTACAATAATGTTCAATTTGATTCTTAAACTTAATAAATTCTTCTTTATAATCTCTATTGGGTGTATTGTTTCTCAATGAGTTTGGCAATGGTTTGCAGTTGCATGTTACTGGTTCCTTCATAGATGGTTCCAATCTTAGCATCACGGAAGAACTTCTCTTGAGGGAAATCTTTGGTAAAACCTACTCCTCCCATGAAGTCTATGCATTTTGAGGTCAGCTTCTGGGCGATTTCTGGAAAATAAAACTTATTGTTAGAAAGATAAAGTACGTTTTCCTGTTCTATATATCAACTTTGGGTTTGAAACTTGGGTCATAGTAGTGGTATCGGAATGCTCATACATTATTTAAAGATTTACCTAAACGCCTAGTAACCTAGTTGATACTTCGAGTGATCCAAGGGCTGGCTTTTTCCTCGGTCATACATAGGTACAACACTTCAATGCCGCGGCCAGTACTTTGGGTATACTTCCAGTCGATAGCGATTTGGAGGAATATTTTGTGAAAGAATGTTTGCTGAATGTGGTATAGAATAGTCGTTTTTTGATAATATCTTGGTACCTGTTGGAGTAGAGTCCATACAGACAGCTGCAGCGTTTTTCGAAAATGCGGTCATAAAAACATAAAAGGAGACGACAGACTACCTACACATGTACAAAGCGTTCCAAATAAGAATAGGATCGATTGCCATGTTGTGACGTCACGTCATACTGTCAAATCGAAGAATTATTATGGTGAATAAAACAAGAAATATTAAAGATTTAATTTATTTACGAACTGTGAACGAAAACAGTTTATTCATAATCCAGTCCTTCAATTTTACTCATCTCGGAGTTCTTCAATTATGCCCAATTACTTGCGATTTGACAGTATGACGTGACTACAATATGGCAATCAATCCTATTCTTATTTGGAATGCATTGTACAGTATTTTTTTCTGTACTTTCTAGTTTTTGGTCTTGAGATATATTCACTGTTCTCGTAACCGTTTTGTGACCCTATAGTAACAATTTTAACATAAATATGTACCTGAAGCATAATATTTGGCCATGGCAGCTTCCTTAACGAAGTCTAGGCCGTTCTCCTTGAGCCTCGCTGCGTTGTAGGTGAGAAGACGAGCGGCTTCCAGCTGAGTTTGCAGGTGGGCGATCTGGTAGCTGATACCCTGGAGAAGACAGAATTTATAGGGTTAGAGCTAGTAATTCTCTAGATAGGCAATAAGCTGGTGGATTTCTTTATTAGTCTTCAGATTAGTTGGCAGCTAGCACTTTACTTATTTGTTCTTCTTGGTTTCTTTTATCCAGCACATACACATGATCAGGTTTCTCGAATATCATGTGAATAGGATTAAATATTATATTTTCACTATTCCATATTTTCATAGAAAACTTTTACACTCATAAAATTTCAAAATATTCTACAAAGAAAGTGGTATGCACTGATGTGTTAAGAAATCCTGTTTTTTTTAATAAATCAATGGTGGTACCAGCATTTTAATATCTAAATGGCGGGACCACTACTCAGTTAATGAAAAACCCATGGTGTGGTCTTAATTGAAGATCACGCCATGGGTTTTTCAATTTAATTTTGGTATGTTCAGTTTAAGACTCTTAAAACCTCTAGATTAGACTCTTTCAATAAAATAGCATCGATATAACTACGTAAAATAGTGTTTATTATATTAACATTAGAAAAGCGCCTGAAAGTATATTTTTTTAAGCTAAGTTTCAATTTATGGCTCTTACAATTTCTTTAGGCGTTTAGTATTTTACGGTTTTACTTTGGTTGGTTGGTATGTACCTATCTAATGTGATTCTTTCTACAAATGAGCCAATTGTAATGTTACATGACGTAGGTAATTGGTTTTTGTTAATTTTTCATATTAGCCATTTGATGATTTAGGAGTGTTGGTAAGGTAGGTACTTACTTAATTCATTGAATATTGAAGAAGCTAAGATATTAAGGCTCAAAGAAAAGAATAAGAGATTTAAGATATTAAGGGTGTGTTTCGAGGCAAGCAAGAGGGAGGACGCAATACCTCATAAGTATATCCTCTTTTCGCACTAAAATGACGACCCTGTTCTGTTTAGTTATTCAAGAGGGTACTTTCAGTTTCAATTTTGACTGAAAATAACTCTTTAATTCATTAAACCCCAACAACAAAAGCGAACGCATTTCGCTCGCTCATTGTCTTTCTATTGTGTCTCTAATTACGGTACTCGAATTAAAATGAGGCCTTAGAAATAATAAAAATCTAAGTAAACAAAACTGCTGAAACTACCCTCTTGACTTCTTATATATCAAAATATTTAAGAAGTCAAATATGCTTAAATTACCCTCTTGACTTCTTAAATATCAAAATATCTAAGAAGTCAAAATTGCTGATACTACCAACGTAAACGATGCGTTGGTAGATCAGCAATTTTGACTTTTGGCTTTGTCATTCGAACTAAATCAATCTTACCTGGAAAGAATAAATGCTCTTGCCGAACTGTTTCCTCTCAAGCGTGTAGGGAATGGTGGCGTCCATGCATCCCTGGCACAGACCGATCATCTGCGACGCGATGCCGATGCGGCCCTCGTTCAGGAAACCTGCTGCGTATTTGTATCTGGAAAAGGAGATGGAAGAAATTAAAATATTTGGATTTGACTGGCCTGTTGGTCTAGTGGTTAGTGGCCCTGACTGCTATGCCGGAGGTCGTGGGTTCGATTCCCATCCAGGACAAATGTTTGTGTGATGTGCACAATCTTTTGTTCTGTGTCTGGGTGTAATTTATCTATAATATTTATGTATTTCGAAATATTTATTTACGTATGTTTATCATTTTTCTAGTACTCAAAACACAAGCTCTGCTTAGCTTGGGACTAGACGGCGTTGTGTGAATATATTATTATTGTTATTATTATATTATTTTACGGTTTTTTTTTAAGGATAAAGACGAATCTTTATCCAACGACTTCTCCGGTTGGATTCTCGTGTCAGACTTTTACTGACTAAAACCACACCTGTGTCCTTCAGTTGCTCTCTGCGTTCTAGGACCACGGGTTTCCTTTTCAGAAAATCCCCGCGAAAATGTTAAACTGTATGGCTGGATCTGAAAGTCTTCTTAAGCATGCTTGTTTTAATTCTAAGTAGGTAGCCATTAAAGTCGCGAAATTTTATAACATAGGCGCTGTTGTCAACACTTTTGTAATGTAGGTATTTACCTAATCAACGAGGAAAACATTCATAAACATTTTCTTGTGGTAAAAATAATAGCCAGTTAGCATCTTGATAACGGGAGCAGTGGCGTAGCTAGGCGACAAACGGCCTTGGGGCAAAAAAAAACTAGGGCCCCCTTTTTACTTAGAAAATCATCAAATAACCTCTCCTCTGGGCGAAGCGAGAGGTAGTGTCAGACTTTTACTGACTAAAACGAGATGCCATGATTAAATTAGTGCCTAGCATAGCATAGCACAGTAAGCCGTATAATTTTCCCACTGCTACGACTTAGGCCTCCTCTGTAGGAGAGGGAACGGGACGTAATCCACCACGCGGGCCCAGTGCGGTTTGGGGGATGTCGCATGTCTTCGAATTTTTGGTTCTAGGACATGCCGGTTTCCTCACGATGTTTTCGTTCACCTTTTTAAGAGCAGTGGTGACGAAATAAATTATGCAAAGTAATGCGCCTGGGCCTGCTCTTAATTTCAATTAGTATCAATTAGTTAAATTATTATTCAATTAGTACCTACTGCATCCTATTTCATTTAGATTCCGAAGGTGGGAGAAATTTTCGGTATTTCATTAAGAGATTTAATAATCAGGAGGCCCTCCAAGCTTGAGGGACCCGGGGCACTACCCTGCCTAACCCTTCGGTAGCTACGCTAGTGAATGGGACTTTAGTAAATCCTGATATCAAGATACTATTTCAGATTTATTAATTCGGCTTTAAGCTTTTTAGCATTGTTGCGAAACCACCTCATATTTAAAGTTGCAACACAGATTAATAAACAAAATAATATTTTATTTATTATTAGTAGCAACACTGTTCTTGTAAAAAACCAATTGTAATTTGACTCTGTGAATAAAATGAACAAACGCCCTAATCCTCGAGTTTCTTGATTATTAATCTCCCTTCCAAGACCTGAAAACCCCATCATTTTACAAGCATAATACATTTAGAATTCTGTAGAATTCAGATTTAATGAACCAGAATCACCTAAGCATCACCTTTGTAGGTACGTACCTGTACCGTATATGTGCAGTTTATGTACACACAGTACATAAACTGTTAAATAAGTAAAAAGCAACAACCCGGTAATCTTTAAGTCAAGAGTGAATAGGTTACTTCTAGGTAAGCGCGTTCCATCGTCGACCGCATCGTCGCTTTCCATCAGGTGAGATAGCGGTCAAGCGCGAACCTATCGAGAATAAAAAAAAAAAAGAAGGATCATAGTAATCTGATCCGACTCCGATTCCCTACACAACACGACCAAAAATGATGGTTCAAGGCATTACAATATAAAACAACTTTTCCAATACGTACCCCTTCCCATATTCTCCAAGAATGCTGCTCTCATGCACCCTGACGTTGTCGAAGTGTACCATGCAGGTCCCCGAGGCGCGAATGCCGAGTTTGTTCTCCGGCTTGGCGACCGACAGTCCCGGCGTGTCGCGCTCCACGATGAAGCACGTGATGCCTTTGTAGCCCTGGAACAGTAGAGTTGGAGCTTTAATATGCAACCAGAACACGGCTCGCGCTTCCACGAGGTATTTCTGATAAGAAACCTGTGGTCCTAGAACGCAAAGGTCACCTGATTCCACAGGTATGGTTTAGTCAATATAAGTCTGACACGCCCTCTCACTCCATTCTAGAGCGAGAGAAATCATAGACCAAAGGTACCTATTTGCGAGGTGTGGCAGATGCTTTGCCTCCTGAGACAAAAAAATAATTATACATGTGTTTGTAATTACACTGTCAACTGTAGTCCATATCTTTCTAATTAGAACACAGTATCTAATGTAGCTGCGGCAGGAATGTTATGGCGGTGGTACACAGAACTTTCATTTAAATTAACAAAATGGCTTCTCTTGGACCTTCGATCTCGCCGTGTGGAAAATGTTGGATGGGAACTACTCCGGAAAAGCTTCTTCACAAAAATTCCCAAAATATATTCCTACTTCCTCAATTTTTATCCTTTGACCGCCACAGTCTTGTATCCATGACAAAGCAAATTTTTCTAGTACGCCACGGTCTCGACTACGTGACAGACTTAAACGCTAATAAATCTTTTAAGAAAGTTTTTGCTCTGAGCTGCTCCGAAAGCAAACCTTTGGTTTTTTGCCGTGGCGGTAAAAATGTTAAATTTCTTGTATCACTACTACTATTTTTTAATTAGCACAAAAAAATTACACTTTATCCGTACCCGTTACTAATCATATTTTTGTAGTCAAAAGTAAAAAAAATTAAATCCCAAAATTGTCCACGAAAATTTGTCATAATTGAACCAATCATTCATAACAATTGCTACTAAAAAATACTAAGCGCAGTGTTTTTCGATTTTTATCGCCATTCATTCATTCACAATCTATTTAAAGCCTGTACGATAATTCCATAAACTGACTGACATGTTGGGATATAAAGAAACGCTCATAACTTTGCTGTTTATGAATATTATTTAGTAAGACTTTATTTAAATAATAACAAGACCTTTTCTAATTAGCCCTTTAATTTTTGTACTAATTAAAAATTAGTGGTGTATCTGAATTATTCAAAATCGCCACGGAAAAACACTGGTCAATACAACTTTTTCTTACCTTTGAAGGATCAGCATTAGCCATAACAAGGAACACTCCAGCGACATCAGAGTTGGAAATCCACATCTTAGAACCGCTGATGACGTAGTGATCGCCGTCTTTTTTGGCTACAGTCTTTAGAGCGAAGGCATCGGATCCTGAGCTTGGCTCTGTAAGGCAGAAACTGCCGGCCTGGAAATAGAAAAAGAAGGTATATAAATAAAAACAAATAATTATTGGATTCATGGACATATACACAGATGATTTTCGGAGTGTGGCAGCCAGTTTTATATAGGTCATCATCATCATCATTTTAGCCGAAAGACGTCCACTGTTGGATATAGGCCTACCCCAAGTGTGGCCATAATGACCACTAGTCTCACCAAGTCATCGGACCACGTCATAACGCCGTGTCTGCCGGTACGTGGTTGCCACTCCATAACCTTTCGTCCCCATCGACCATCTGTTTTGCGACCGATGCGAGACGCACAGGGCCGGTCATTATGGCGACACCTTGGGGAAAGCCTATGTTCAACAGTGGACGTCTTTCGGCTGAAATGATGATGATGACGTTTTTACAACCGGAACACTAAAGAGCTCCGGTACCTACTCCAGATAGCCATAGATAAACTGCTAATAAATCTACTTACATATTCAGTGCAAAGCTTCGTTAAATACTTCTGTTTCTGTTCTTCAGTCCCCAGCTTCATGAACAGAGAGTTAACCAGGGTATTGTGGATGTCAACGAAAGCTGCTACGGCAGGGTCTACTCTGGACAGTTCCTCGACCACCAGCATCATAGTGAGGAAGCCGCAGCCGGAGCCGCTATATTCAGTGGGTGTTTCTATACCCATCAGCTGAAAGTTAAATAAAGACTATATTAAGGGAAAGTACCAATAGGAATTTTATTGTGATGGAATATCAGTAGGCGACCAACTGTGGGCCATAAGGTTGTAGCCAAATCTATGGCGTCACATAAGAACTAATCCTGCATCGCGCAATCAAAGTTCTCCGCGCGATTAGAACATATAGAACAGCCCGAAATCATCTGCCGGGCAGCTGCCCACCAGACATAACACCCGTCTGGTCGGAGGATCCTCCCTTTTCAAAGAAGGTTTGCGGGACTTTACTCTGTGTTCCGCATACCTCCAAAAGGTAAACATGGCTAGTATCTTGGGGCGCCGGAAACAATGACTGAATATGGCATTTTGAGTAAGAAGGTGCAAAGAAGTAATAGTGTCTGCTTTGTCTATTGACTTATCTCTCTCTCGGTTTAACTCGACCCCTTCCTCTATATGCATCACGTAATATATGGATGTCCATGATAAAAAATCCTCAATAAAAATTCATTTGAAAGTCAAACTGATATCGTTAAAGGACATCAGTGAGTTTATTGTCACTTGATAGAGCTCAATAACATCATTTGTTCGATAAGTTACATGCAAGTGTTATCAATTATTATGAATTGCAAATGATTTTTAGATGCCACACTTTCTACAAAAGGCAAAAACGAAACCCTTATAGGATCACTTTGTTGTCCGTCTGTCTGTCTGTCTTTCTGGCTGGCAAGACCCTTTATCTCGGGAATGCATGGAGGTATCGAGTTGAAATTTAAGCCATATACTCAAATCTTTGGTCCCTTGAAGCTGTGAAACAATCAAACTTTTAAGTTTACGAAGAAAAAAGATACGGCCGATGTCGAAATATTTCGACACTCTCAAGGGAATCAAAATTCATAGGGTACTTCCCGTTGACCTTAAAATTTGGCATGAAGCATGGTCACATAGCACAAGTATAGGAAAAAATCTAAATAGATTTTTCCGAATCGAAAAAAATCTTTTTTGCTATTCGGAAAAATCTTCGTAACTCAATTCAGGAATTGCACTGTTTTCTTAGGTAAGTTTATACGGAACCCTTAATGCGCGAGTCCGACTCGCACTTGCCCGGTTTTTATTAAACACTAGTAGGTCTGGATAGTTCGATGCAATGGACTGACCAGATCAAAGCGGCTGTCGGTGACTCATTGAACGAGTGCGCTCGAAGACTGCCAGCAGGCAAAAGTGGCGGAAAGTCATGCAGTGTAACACACAGCGCTGTAGCCAATCGCTTAACCTCTGCGCCAATCATACCGTTAACGTACCTATGTATTTGATATGTATTTCATGTTATGATACTTACGCCATTGTCAAAAAGCATTTGTCTGATGCTGTCATCGATGCGGTGTTCGTCTTCCATTTTCTTGACTAGGGGAGCAATCTGTTCTGTGGCCAGCTTTCTGACTGTAATAAGAAAGATGTTTTTAGAGGAAGTGTAACACCAGCAGTTGAGTATGGCACGATTTAGTATGGTTGGAAATAAAATGTTTTAACGTCTGAAAACCAGTGAAGATTTGTGACTAGGCAGAAGCGGAAAATCGTTTCGACAGAGTACCTGGAATACTGTTACTAGGTAGTATAGATAGCGGCACGAATCTTGAGCGCTCGGCGAAAGAGAGAGCATTGCTTTGAGCATCGTACATCAGCGAGCTAATCACTGTACAAGGACTGCACTCCCCGCCCCCGCGTCTCTTTTCATACCACTAAAGAGACCCGATATTTCACTTCTGCGTGCTTCTGCGCAAGTAGAAGTCAGCGCTCAAGATCCGTGCCGGTATCTGTAATAGGCCTATAATGGTCCCCATTTTGAGTTTTCGGGCTGTTGAATTCCTTTAGGGATATATATATATACATAGAAGCTAGAAAATCTGATTAGTCTTGCCAAAGGGTATCGTGGAGTCCATATCAATTTTTTTTTTTTTTGTACAATTTGCTAGCATACAAATAGTGTCTTGAGAGGCCTCGAACATGATAATGAACTCGTTTATTTTATCAATTTCAAGGTAATTCAATAGGTTGACTTTTTGTTCTGTCTTATGTAGAAAACGCTAAAACGAGCGAAGCGACTTAAAATTTATTAGAATATTATAATAGAAATTATATATTCAATAACTATTATTATAATAATAGAAGTTAAGGCAGTGGATATTGAATAAATTGCGAATTTTGGTACAGGTCGGGGCCCCTGTTGCTCGGGAGCCCCTGTAGCTCTGGGGCCCCGTATAATTAATATGGCTGATACCGCGATAGCTACGCCTCTGGTTACTGGGTGGTGGAGGTTAGATAGACAGTCGCTGTAGGTAGGTACCTAAAATATCTACTAGGCATTTAGCAGTATCCGGTTTGCCTAGTAGCCGACCCCCATAAACCTATTTGGGTACCACCGACCTGTTTTAGAAAGGTTATAATACCTAAGTAAATAAGTTCCGTTCCCGCGGGAAAATAAAAAGTAAAATTTTTCGATAATAATATTAGCGAAGAACCAGAACCACAAAAAATTGAAAATTGAATGTATTTAGTAAAAAAATGTTATTTTGATATTAGATGTATAGATTATTTATTTATTTATTTATCCATTGCTTGCTATAATTGAGAATGCACCAAAGCGTATAGCAAGCCAACAAATCAACAACCTATGAACTAAAAATTTTATACAAACATTAATCATTTCTTTATTGCTATAAAAATGTGTCAAATTTAGGTTCTTGAGATGATCTTATATTTTCTGTATCTCGACAGGTTTGACTGTGGGCGTTACTATTATCATATCAGGTAAATACATATGGTTTAAGTTAGCAAAAGTATGATAATTTGCATAAGATAGTGGTGATATTATTTATACTTATTGTGGGTACCTTCATGCAAATTAGTACCGAGGCGATCATTGGACTAGATCTTTCATTGGACCACTAAGGTATATCCAAAAACGCACGCTTGGTGATTTAGCACCATAGGTAACATAATTCATTTTTGAAATTTTTGTTTATCTGTCTCTATATGTTCGGGTAATCTCCTAAGCGGTTGGACGGATTTTGACGGGACTTTCACTGCTAGATAGCTGATGTTATAAGGAGTATCCAATGACATCCCCCGCTCTTGGGAGGAGCGCGAGATATTGTCAGATTTTACTGAATAAAATCCCACTCCTGTTCCTTCGTCGCCTTTCATACCAGGGCCGGGTCTTCCTTTCAGAATCAGACCCTGCTGGGCCCCTACGTTGCTGGCTTTTCTCCTTGAGGCGCACGTGGAACACTGCACGCCGTCGACGACTTGGGCTCGGCTCGGATCGTGTCCGTAAACGGTGTCTATGTGTGCTTTGCTCGAGCGCGCTTTGTATGTAGATTGACTTCAGCTGTACCTATCTATTTTGCTCCCCAGCTATGTGGCCAGACTGTTTTAAAAACATGTCACTCCAACAGTTGCGATGCAGTCGACCGACACTAAATACTATGAATGAATGCTATTCAGTAAGTAGATACGTTCGCGTACAGAATAAAATTTAGTAACAAGACAGTGAGTCTTTATTTATTTTACGCCAGTATCGTGACCTCGAGTGTAGGATGTGTTTAGAAAGTAAAGCTGTATCAACATTGTTTTATAAGAATAACGTGGATATAGATAGTGGCACGAATCTTGAGCGCTCGGCGAAATAATAATAATGATAATAATATATTTATTTGCTAAAAATATGGTATAAAAGTTGGTAAAAAGGTACAAATATGAGTAAACATGTTTCGCTAAGTATTAGCATGCAAATTTTGTAAGTAAGTATCTACATTAATTTCTTTTTTCAAGGTAGAAAGAGCGGGGATCGCTTTGCGCATCGTACACATCGGCGAGCCAATCACTTACAAGGATTGCACTCCCCGCCCCCGCATCTATTTTCATACCACTAAAGAGACCCGATATTTCACTTCTGCGTGCTTTTGCGCAAGTAGAACTGTAGAAGTCAGCGCTCAAGATCCGTGCCGGTATCTGTAACTATTAGCCTATAAGTACTCAGCTCAGTACACTAGCATAAAACACCGAATAGGACGACTATGAATTGCTGCTAAATCTATAGAATAGGAAACTAATATTATTTTTTTTAAAGTCACTTGCTAAATTAATCTGACTATAGGTTTCATCATCATCATCATCATTTCAGCCGAAAGACGTCCACTGCTGGACATAGACCTCCCCCAAGTGCCGTCACAATGAACGATCCTGTGCGTCTCGCATCTATCGGACTCCCGCAACCGTTACCAGGTCATCGGTCCACCTTGTAGGAGGCCTGCCAACGCTACGTCTTCCGGTACGTGGTCGCTATTCCAGAACCTTTCGGCCCCAACGGCCATCCGTCCTGCGAGCAATGTGCCCTGCCCATTGCTACTTAAGTTTGGCGATTCTTCGTGCTATGTCGGTGACCTTGGTTCTCCTGCGGATATCCTCATTCCTGATTCGATCACGCAAGGAAACCACGATAGGTACCTTTATGACATATAAACTCACAGTCAAAAACTATTGGGTTATTGAACGTGTTTGCACAAGGCTTACTTTTATAATAGGCGACAACTAAAAAAGGGGTTTTAAAAAATACAACTTTTAAGGAGTTGAAAAGGCAGAAATTCTTTCCGTGTAAAATATAAGTATGTGGGGTGCTTGAAACTTAGCATAAATAGTGCCACCGTAGGCGCGGGCTTGCGGACGACGAGCAACAGGTAGCCCGCCGTCCGGTAACCGTCCGGACCGAGCCCAAGTTCCACGCGCGCCTCAGAGAGATGTCAGCAAATCGTAGGGGCCCAGCAGGTTCGAAGTCTACTGGGGTCATGGGTAGTGTGAAAACGAAACCATGGGTAGTGTGAAGGCCCTGGGACGAGGGCAACGAAGCAACAGGGGTGGGTTTTTAGTCAGTAAAAGTCTGACACTATCTTGCGCTCCGCCTAAGAGCGGGGGATGTCATAAGATGATTTTCCCACCTAAAAATAAAACCCGAGTAAATAAAAAAGGTTTTCATTATTCGGTTTTCAAAATTACCCCTGTAAAACGGTTCAGGTGTTGTTAAAGGTCGTGCATGTCATGTTAAGGTCCATTTGTAAGAGCCATAGTAACTCATGGTAGTATTATAATACCTACTACCGTACCTAAACTCATTAAAAAATAAAAGGCCCGTTTTGACATTTGAAAATCTATCTCTAGAAAGTAATTTGGAACGACAGTTTCGTTAATTATTATTAAAAAAATAAATGTATATTTTTAAAACATTATAAAGTGTTTTAAAAATATACATTCATTTTTTTGGCGTGTTAAATAATGTGATAGAATATATTGCGAGTATTCTTTATGCGTATTTCATTAAACCCCGAGCGAACACCGGCGTTCGCTCGGGGTTTAATGAATTAAGTATTGGTTTTGACAGATGTCAAAACGGGCCTTTTTATTTTGACAAGTTTACTCTTGTGGTTATCCTGTTCCAATGAAATGATATAGATACTGAGCTTACATAAAAATGGGTGTGTCACTTGGTGCGTCTTCCATTGACCTCGTCGTTAAATTATTGCTATATTATATTTAACGTATCTAACACCCACGAATTTTATATCTGCTTCTTATCAGACAAACGTTCAAAAACATAAATGTTTATCTTTGCCGCACTGTTGCCAAGTATTTTTGTGATCTTAGACGTTCGGCGTTATCGTCCGATGATATTGACAATCTAATAATTACGTCATCATGTTCAAGAGTAGGCCTGTTTTTGTGATAAGTGTAAGGGCTTGCGCACACTTGAGACAAGACTGTCTTAGACAGACCTGTCTACGACGCGCGACGTCGCAGACTTGTCTACGACAAGGCTGTTTTGACTTTTTGAGACGTCCAGTGTTGCCAACAGTTACACTTACTTACCACTCATCACCGGCCTCATCTAGTTTAAAATGACAAAAAAAAAATTGACGTGTAAAAGTGTTTTTTTAAACCTACTTACAAAATAAATATCATTTATCATTTATCATTTACTGGAGTCAACTTTTAAAACAACCAGAAAACCACTAACAAAAAATTATCCCACACACAAAATCGCAAAATTTCCCACTAAAAAAATGTGTGTTGTACGAAATAAAGCAAGTAAGCATAAAGGATATTAGTTTTCTTTAATAATAAGTCATAAAAAATAACAATCAGTTGATCAAAATACCATTTGTGAGTAAAATAACATTAGTAGGTAAATCAATATTCAAATTATTCAATAACAGCTAAGTGTTTGCACATCATCTTTGGTATCAGATAGATAATTATGGATTCTATAGTGCTGATTTACACCCGAGTGATCGCATTCTAGTAAGAAATTGAATTTTATTAGAGCATTAGAAAAATCCACTAGCCACTAAAACCACTATTTCGCAACTAAATGGGGGGTCAAAACCACCAGTTTTAGTGGAAAATCCACTAAGTTGGCAACACTGGTCGTACGCCGCTAGACTGTTTTGTTCTGATGGTGTGCGCTGTGCCGTAGACAAAACAGTCTTGTCGCAGACAAGTCTGTGACATCGTAAACAATTCTGTCTAAGACAGTCTTGTCTCAAGTGTACGCAGGCCCTAAGATAAAGGCACTGAGCCCCACTGAGGCATAAGTTGATGCCTAATATTCTCGATTATCTACAATTGAGTAATTTTTCTGTGTTCGTTATATACTAAACATGAACTAAGACTAAATAGAAATCATTTTCTTAAAACTCCAGTGGCTTAGCTAGGTGACTAAAGGTCCTGGGCAAAAAACAAAAATTGGGGCCCTATTTTTATGCGGGAAATAAAAAATGGGGCCTTTTATGCCTTCGAGCAGTCTCGAGTACTTAGTCGTACTAGGGGCCTTACCATGACGTGCTAAAATGTCAAGGGCGCGAGCGAGAAAGAGAGATGGAGCTGTACACCCTATATAGCTTCATCCCTTTAATAGTTCAGGAGCTCGTGGTAGGGCCCTACTCGACCCAGCATCTTACATCGTTTGATTGAAACATAGGGCCTAAAGAGATTGAAAAATTAAGCAAATACCATCTGCTTAAAACGAAAATAACGCGGTTGTGGAACACACCTACAGAAGTAATACCAATAGTAATAGGAGCGACAGGGATATTAGCAAAGAGCATACATAGATATTGTGATAAATTAGGTTCAGGTATAGCATAGCATAGCATAGTCGGCCTTATAATGTTCCCACTGTTGGGACTCAGGCCTCCTCTCTAGGAGAGGGAATGGGCTGTAATCCACCACGCGGGCCCAGTGCGGGTTGGTGGATGTCACATGTCTTCGAATTTTTTGGTTCTAAGACATGCCGGTTTCCTCACGATGTTTTCCTTCACCGTTTTGAGAGCAGTATAAACATTCATATAATACAAAAGCAAGCAGCAATCCATACAGTTAATGTTTTAATTAAAGTACTATGGGACACAGTATTTGTAACTCATTAGCAGGGGATCCGAACCTCCTTTTCCCGGAGGGTCTCAGAGCGGGAGCAAGGAAAAAACCTCCGGGAGAAAACCCAAGTAGAAAACACGTTCCAAAAAACCATAATATAATATAATATTAGTTAGAAAATGTAAGAAGCCACCAGACCCACGATATCGTGCCGTTATCACCTAATGTATAAACAGCCTAACTATGTGGAATCAATTGTGAAGCATTGCATCAACCTACACACATAAGATCGCCTTGCCCTTTCTCAATGCACTTGGGTAACCAACATGATTGCTTGTTTTCATTACATCATGAACTCTTGCAGATAGTTAATGCATGTTGTAAGTTACAAGACACAGGTTCTATAGATCTACATATCATAGTTAAATAATATATCATGACACAGCTTATTTGTGAATGCTCCAGAATTATTGCAGATACTTGGGGTCTGCGCAACACGTTTTATTCTTCCTTTCTGTCCTGTTAAGTGTCACGCTATCATTTCCTTTTCTTTCATATCACTTCTCGCACAATTCATCATAATTCATCAGAGACGTTGAATCAATACAATTAAAAAAACATTGTAATTAACGAAAATTAACATGTAGGTACTACGTCAGTTGCATTCGTATCACTATACCGAGTGTGACAATGCGTTCAAAATCATACTAGGGCCGATGATACCTGCTAGGGCTGCGGAAACATTTGAAAGCTTCAGACCGTAGCCCTGGAATGCTAAGAGCAACTGAAGGACTTAGGCCGGTTTTAGTCAGTAAAAGTCTGACATACAGGGCAGAAGAAATCATTGGATGATTTCCCGCCTCACCTCATTAAAAAAAGATTTTTTACTTGTCCCGATCTAAAACCTTAAATCCCGATTTGTTTTAACATCTGTCCCGATTTTAATCTAATCGGACCTTTTTTTTTTAGGTGGGAAAATCATCTAATAACAAATCCCGCTCTTGGGCGGAGCGAGAGACAGTGTCAGACTTTTACTGACTAAAAACCCTCTCTGTTCCTTCTTTGCCTTCGTCTCAGGGTTTCACTTTCACACTACCGGTGGCCCCAGGAGCCCCCTACGATTTGCTGACATCTGCCTGAGGCGCGCGTGGAACAGTACGCGCCGCGGACGACTTGGGCTCGGTCCGGACGGTTACTGGACGGTCGGACGGAGAGCCACCCACTACTCGCCGTCCGCAAGCCCGCGCCTTGGTGGCTGGAAATCAGGATCTGAATCCCGGCGGCGGTCACGCCCTAACCTGTGCCTGTTTGTTCCGGCTAATCTCCGAAAGTAAAAAAAGTCGCGGGTACCGGCTAGTACGTAATATGTAGTGATAATTAAATAAAAAACATCTATTATTATGATCTTGGAAAAGGGTACGAATTCGACCCGATGAATGACGTAGGTAAATGGGTAAACTTCAGATAAATAATTTAAATACATTGTTATCATCTCTCATAGTTGAATAATTATGATGTAACTGTCACTCGATTATTGCTGTGTAATATCTTATCATAATGATGCTTACCTACATTCAATTTTAAATTATTATTTAATTAGTTATTGCAACCTACCACAAGTCAGTCTTTTTAAACCAAAGATCGACTTGCAGAGAAGGCCTTGTTTCATTAACCCCGTTTATGTATGTACCCCTAATGTAAATTAACTTTAAATCTATACTAAGATTATAAAGAGGAAAGATTTTTGTTTTTGTATGTATGTATTTTTGTTTGTAATGAATAAACTACTGGACCAATTTTTAAAATTTTGCATCATTCCACTGAGTGACATTGGCTATAGGTACATTTTCTGCTTTTACGTGGGCGAAGTCGCTGGCAGGAGCTAGATCATAAATATTTTACAACAAAGTCCCCCACAGCGTATATCTAAATGCTAGAGGTCCGATGATAGAAAGAACATTGCGGAATTAGATGTGCAATTCCAATGCACAGTCCCCGAAATGTAAACGATAGAAAACAGACAGGCTCGCAAAGCAACTCGTCGTCGATGTTCAAGACTGAAGCTGCGACTGCACGGTGTATGCCGCCCGTTGTCCCCATTATGTGCGTCCCCATTAAATACGGACCTAAGTTTAAAGTTAACAACGATACGTGAAATCCTAACTGACCGTTGTCTCCTTTGCCCGTATGGGAAATTTTATGTCATAAGTACCGTTGTCCACATGATGGGGACACCGATAATGGGGCTAACGGGCATACACAAACCCGACGACGATATCATTATTTCTATTATCATCACGCGGGCAAAGCCGCCGGCAGAAGTATCTTCTGTCAGTATCTTTGATAAATAATACCTGGGTGTTACCATGTGGTAGGTGTTGTCATGTTGATAAGATAATGGAAAACGTAGGTAAGATTTATAATTTGTTTTGCCAAAATTATTTATTTAATCAACCTTAATCTTTGCTATTAAGATTAAAGACCTAAAGGTAACGATGATAAAGCTTATTTTTTCAAAGTTTGAATTAAAAAACAAGATTGGACTGATACCTAGAAACAATTGAGTATGAAAAGTTTGAGTAGAATGTTAAAATTGTGATATAGCCCGAAGAGTCGCCAAACTTAAGTGAATTGAATGGGCAGGGCACATTGCTCGCAGAACAGATGGCCGTTAGGGCTGAAAGGTTCTGGAGTAGCGACCGCGTACCGGAAGACGCAGCTTTGGATGGCCTGCTACAAGGTGGACTGATGACCTGGTAAGGGTTGCGGGAATCCGATGAGAGACACACAGGATCGTTAGATTGTGGCAACACTTGGTCACCCAAGTGTCGCCACAATGCACGAACCTAACGGTGAAATTTGGGGGAGCCTTATGTCCAACAGTGGACGTCTTCCGGCTGAAATAATGATGATGACGATGTTAAAATTGTATCAACATTTTAAGGGCGGAGGTTTGTATGTGTGTACGTTTGTTACTCATTCACGCTCAAACAGTTGAACGGATTTGGATCAAACTTGGTAGTAGGAGCTCATATCCTGAATTAGAGGTAACCACGGTAAGTATAACTTATAAATGTGGCAAAACCTTTTTCACACGGACGGCAGCTATATAGTATGCTACTGTTTTTGAACATGAGATTTTATATCATACTTTAGATATAAGTTTTTTGACTAATCTAAAGAAGAAATAAATGGAAATATGTAAGTTATGGTTCAAAAATATGAAAAAAAAACTTAGTAATAAAATTGACAATTTAATTTAGAAATTAAATAATTACAGCTGGTTCAAAAAAAAATTATCTATAAACCCTGCCATTCAGTTACGACCTATTCTCATATACCTCAGACCTACAAAATAAAATAATAAAAAAAAAACAAAAAATATTAAATAAAAATCGGTCAAGCCGTTTCGGAGGATTACGTTAACAGTGTGACACTAAATTGTTATATTTACACATAGGTATTAGATAAAACTTGTGAAGTTTTCAGTCTACCGGGCCCACTTTAGATTTCAAAATATAATACTTCTTGACCTTCTCGTAAATCAGAGGACTAATGAATAAGAAAGAAAAGATAATGCAATCCGTACGTGTTGGTGATCGTGGTTAAGAATGTAACTGCGCATCCAGTGCAGTTGCAGCAAATACAGGATAATAAGTACCGTTTAATCAAAATTACATAATAATTATGTTGCTTAGGTAAGCAATGTACCTAAGACTTTGTAAATAATGCTGTTGAAGTAGCAATTCTGTCACCATAGACATTACTGTGTACTTGTAGATAATTATGTGCCTATTAGAAAAAATCATATTAAATTTAGGTTCTAATACAGTGGCGTACTCACTTGTATCTTTCATTGTCTGTTCGTCTTCGGTCAACTCGGTCAAAGGTCGCGGGGGAGTCATTTCTGAGCTGTAATTCCTCTGCATTCCCGTCGCAACCACAGGAGCCCGCCATTGCTCCAAGATCTGCGAAACCGGCTAGTTTAAAAACCAAACTTTAAAAAACGGAACTCGTCTCATATTCATAAGTTGGCTAAACTTTTGAAAATCGAATGCTTTCGACCATAGTGAAAATAATATTTTTAATTGAACCACTGATCACACCTTGCTGCCAACGCGGCGTAATGGGAACATTGTTTTTTTTTTTATTTGTTGTAAACTATTTGCAATAGCAGTGGCCGCGCGTGCGCTGAGCGGACTCCGAGTCGAGAACTGGATTTGTTTTATTCTCTTTCGAGGCCGGTCTGTTATCTCACTCGCTCACTAAGATAACGAGTTTCGTTTACCAATTGGAGACCGATTATAGCTGATATTACGCGTGTTTAATTTATTCGACATTTCGACTGGCCTTGACAATTGCAAAATAGGTACGTGTTCATTATGCCCCATGAGTATTTTATGAATTGTGAGACATAGACATGCCTGGGGTTGGCTTGCTGGAAAATGAAGCTGCTTATGATATGGGGGGTTTAGAAAATCTAGCTCAGAAGCCAAAATGTAATAAAAAATGTGGTCAATAATTTGTTAGAAAGATTTCGAACTTTATGAGGTAAACATCCGGTAACTTCTATTGGTGTGCAGACAATTTTGACTTTAACTTCTAGATACTATTGGAGCATAAATAAGGCAGGTAATTTTTAATTAGTCCCCAAAAAAGGGATCGTTTCAGTGGCGTAGCTAGCCCTAAAGGAAATTGTATCAAACATTTTTGAGGATTTATTTGTACAATATAGGCATGCCCTTTGGGTGACTTTAAGTCTTCTGATGAGGCCCATTGTAAGCGACCACGTTTCGGAGCCATGTCAGAAATGAAGATATCTGCAGCAGAACAAAGGTTACCAACATAGCGGAAGAATCGCAACATGGGTAAACTGTGTGAGCGGCTGATTCTGAGAAGACTTACCACTACGATCAACCGGCTGTAACCAACGTTCCAGCATGGCTTCACAAAAGCAAGAGGCACAGCGACCCAGATTCTTCGTACCTACCAGAAAAAATATCACTGATGCGCTAGCTACGGAAAACAGTGTCTGTATGATATCTACGAACCTATCGAGGGCCTGATCAAGAAAATTCAGAATCAAGGTGTTTCCAACAATATCAATAAAATTATTGAGAACTACATCTAAGGAAGAAACTTGAGAGATAAATTTAGAACTACCACTACCAAAGATAAACCGTTAACCCACACGGCGTGCCTCAGGGCTCGATCCAGGAACCGATAATTTTCAATTTGTACGTATGACATTTGGGATATACAAGATCACATCAAAGGTCTCAAACTCTCACAGTAAATTATTTTCCTTTATTATTAAGAACCAATTTCAATTTTTTTTTAAATTTAGATCCGTTTTATTTATTTTAAGTACTTGTACAAAGAAATACATAACTCTTGGGCCGTGGGGTCCGAGTGCTTATAATCTTTTCAAAGAATTAGCTAAACGCTTAGTATACACTTCGCGTGGCTGGCTTTTACCTCGGTCAGAGATTAAGCATTGCCATATAACGTGGCAATGCCGCCAGCCTTTTGGGCACACTTCTAATCGACAGCGACGCGGAGCAGTTTTATGACGCCATATGTTAGCTAGTAGTTTTTTATTTTAGTGTATATATAGTCTTAATTAGTTAAGTGTTTTATGAACTTCTAATTGATTACAATTTAGCCTAAAGGACTAATAAGTAATTTAACTTTAACTTAATATTATAGGTACGCAGCGATCTCTGAATACTTATTAAGACAACCACGAATCCAAAACATGCGACTATACGTGCTGAATGGGTAGCGGAAACCATAATTGACTATTACACGAGATGGGGGTTAAAGTGTAACACAATGCGTCATGTTCTCGACAAAGAAAAATACCGGCCAACAGTGAAATTAAAACAACAAACATTGCACTATCAAAAGCAGATCAAATACCTCGGTGTCATCTGCGACAAACACATAAAGATGAACCAGCACATCGAACAGGTCGTCAAAAAACTGAAACAAGTCATAGGAGCCTTCGGTCCAATAAAAGGATACAATGCGATGACGGAATGAAATACGAAAGTAGCCATCACTGAATTGGTAAAATGCAGGCCGCATTTTACCGCTGATGGACTACGGAGTAGTGCAACTACTCTCAAGGTATAGCGCAATGAACCTAAGCAAAATTTAACGCCAATATAGATTTTTGTTTATGTGGTAAAATCGTTCTTTTGTGTCAGACTTTTACTGACTAAAAACCCAGTCCTGTTCCTTCGTTCCATACCAGGGCTGAGTCTTCCTTTTAGAAGAAGAAACTGGGCCCCTACGGTTTGCTGACATCTCCTTGAGGCCCACGTGGTACAGTACGCGCCGTCGACGACTTGGACTCGGTCCAGGCGGTTACCTGACGATCGGACAGTGAGCTACCCATTGCTCGCCGTCCACAAGCCCGCACCTACGGTGGCCGGCAATCAGGATAGGGATTCCGGCGGCTGGGGCGTGAGGGCCGCACCCTCGTGCATGCCCGTGGCCTCATTCTTTGCTAACATTACTGTTTAGCACAAGGAGACAACCGCCAGCCACTCCTCCTCGCTTCGGAATATGGCCTGTACCGAAGGCCCGGCGCAAGAGATCGTTGCTGCCGATATTCCCCACGAGGACGCCTATATGTATAGATTGGCACTGAAAAAGCCGCATAACTATCAAAACGAACACCCCACGGAATTGATCTGGGAGATGGCTGACATAGAAGCCTGGCATCTACGCGCCGAGGACCTAAACCCCAAAATGTTAGAAAACATTGCAAAATTAGGAATAGAAGATCTTGAATCCCCTGGAAATGCCTACCAAGCACACGGCGAATTCCACCCTCTCAGAGTTTATCAGAATAGGCGAGATATTGTATGAGCCTAATAAAAAAGGATACAAGCGAAGGCCTGCCGATAAAACGAAGGCGCCACGTCTACTTAAAAAAATAATAATAATAATAGTAATCACAACAATAACATAAGAATCGGAAAAATTACTTGATGTAGCAAAGTAGTAACTAGGATTGTCCATATTTATCTATTTACTGTATATTTTCCACTTTAATATATATTAAAAATATATACGTATATATGTATTTGTATATATATATGATATACACTCTATCTATAAACATTATATTTACATGCACACACACACATGCACGTTGATTATTCCAACTTTGTGATGAAATGGGGGAGCCTGGAGCTCTAAAATACAGGCCTAGGCTTAGTTTAGACTCCAGATCTCCCACAAATTACGTTCTATCTCTTGTCAAACTACCTGTCAACTAAAACTGTGTTGTAATTTGTTGGAGATAAATAAACGTTTTTATTATTATTATTATTTTATTATTATTTTATTATAAATAAAACACGTAATATGTTTGTATATTCTAACATATTGCGAATAAATAGAACACAGCAAACATAGATCTATTAGGAAATAAGTTAGCTGACTCATCTCTGCACGGCCCACCGGTGACAGACACATTATATTTATAATACACAAAGTAGTCATCTTTATTCAGGTAAGTTACACACATATCATTAAATAATACAACACAACACAACGTATAACACAATTTACATTAACTTATTATCTTATATGACTCATGAATAATAATAAATAAATAAAATTGCCTCAAATATTGAATAAATTAATAAAACACAATAATTACATTATTAATACAAAAATAATAAATAAACAAATCATCAATATAAATTAATCATTAAAATTTAACTAAAGCAGATGTATATAAAGTAGTTAAATAAATGTTGTTCTGATTCGGAATAATCACCTAAGTGGCAGCGAGCAGGGCACATTGCTCGCAAAACAGATGTTCGATAGGGACGAAAGGTTCTGGAGTAGTAGTGTTTTTAATTCACGTACTGGAAGGTGCAGCGTTGGTAGATCTCCCACAAAGCAAACCGATGACCTGGTGAGGGTTGCGGGAATCCGACGGATGCGAGACGCACAGGACCGGTCATTATGGCGACACTTAGGGGTCTGTGTCCAACAGTGGACGTCTTTTGGCTCAAATTATAATGAGGCCTTACTAGCAAAGGCTGGTGCCTTTAGACAGCGCGACGGAATCGCCACAAGTAGGCCATGAATGAGATGGCCTGAGTAACTGGATGTGTCGTCCACTGACTAGAAAACGGGTTCGCGAAAGATGGAAGAAATTATTTCGTCATCAAGTAAGGACGAGCTTGACAATTGGATTATTCGACAGGTTTTGAATGAAAATGAACTTATTTATTAGAACACTAGCTTTTGCCCGCGACTTCGTCCGCGTAGAAGTCGAAAATGGTTTTATTAGGTTTTTTGAGATATGAAATATTATTTATTATCTTCGTCGTGTGTGATAGTCCATTGAATTGCGAGCGATTTTGTAACTTATGATAAAATATTATAGTATCTTAGCCGTGTGCAGCGCCCCTTAGTGAACTCCACTGCGGGTGACGTAACCTACGACAAACTTTTTATTTACGGTTGGTACAGTAATCAAGTCTAGGGATCGAACCGCAAAATTAAGTTTGTTTTTTATTGTATATACTTTTCTGGGATAAAAAGTACCCAGTGTGATGCCCAGGATATTAAAGAATAATTATACCAAGTTTCATCGTAATCGAACCGGTAGTCTTTGCGTGATGCCTGAACAGACAGACAAAAATTTTTTATTCACATTTTTGAGTTCGGTGTCAGTCTAGTAACACCCCCTGCCAATTTTTTTTTTTATATTTTCAATGTACAGAATTTTCACTTCTACAGATTTATTGTAAGTATAGATAATAATAATATATATTTATTCAGAGATAAAATTTGGTAAAATAGTTACAAAAATCTTAGGAATTATTACTACTTATGGCTAAGTTAAGTCAAGTACCTGTACTAGGATAAACCTGTATCACAGACGGTAGAAGCTCTCACTCTATGGTTTTGTAGGACAATATAATTCACAACAATATTTAACATTCAGTTTCTAAATAGGGACAAGGAGTTTTTGGCGGGATTTCTTCGAGCGAAGTTCAGTGGCTGTTTTAATTATTCGCAAATAGAATTCTAGTGGATATTGTGATGTAAAATTGGTGTAGTTTTGTATCTCAAGTGACCGCGCGACTGGACAATATGTGGAATCATTGAAACAGGCGCGATCTCAGTAAAATGGAGCTGAGAATTTTATTGTAGTTTTGCTACCTCAGCGAAGTTTGCCGAGAAGGCTGACTCGATACATTTGTTGCCAAATACTGCAAAAACATTAGAATGTGTTGCACCCGCATTTTAATGTGATGCATAGTGTTCTAAAAAAATAAATAAGACTTGACTTAAAGGTCCAAGTGACCAGGTCATTAAAATAAAAAATTGTTTGCAACAATTCACCTTCTTCTTCCATGTGCCACTACAGTCAGACAGACAATTCACGCAGTGACGCAGAGATAAGCAAAATTGAAGAACTGGATTATGATTAAATTTTTTTCATTCGAGATACAATTTTTTTTTTTTAATTTCTTGTTTTGCTCACCCTACTCAATTTCTTCGATTTGACAGCTACGACGTCGCAACAATGCAACATGGCGCAAAATCGATCCTACTTTGAAACGCATTATACTACCAACGAAAAATCGTATGGTCCATTGACATATACCGCATGTATATGTACATATATGTATATCGATGCGTTTGCCCCATTAGTTCGAAATTGATAGGTAATCTCAATTGAAAAACATTTTTCTATTGTTTCATTGGCTAGGGTTGAATAAACAAAATACTCAAGGGCCTATTACACCACTCGATATTCAGCCAGTTTTAGTCTATGATTCGACAGATCGCGTAGTGTAATAAGGGTCAGACTGTCTTACTCGGAACAAAAAATAAGACAGTCTGAATATCGCGTAGTGTAATAGGCCATTTAGTATGGGATAAAAATGTAGAATCTATAGGCTGGTAATCTATGATGCTAAACTTGTTAGTACCTAACGCTACAAATTGGTTAAGGGATCCATGATTCAAATTAAGTAGTCGTGATGAATGTTGTAATACTTTACCCTAGGTCACATAAGTTTCCCAAGCAATAAATTGCATAATATGACTTCAGTGTAATTAGAAAAGGTGTAGGCGCCGATTGGAAAATAGTATAAACAAAATAATAAAACCTAGTTTATAGCTTTCCTTAAAAGTAACACTTTATGAACTTTATCTGATGATATAATTTTAAAGATGTTAAAAAGCTAAACGGACGAAGACATTACTTACGACTTTCGGAGCGAGTTACAAAAAATCGTAACTTTTTTGATACTGAGTGGAATGAAACGTTTGCACTTTTGACAGCCGGATGTATTTCAATGTTGGTAGTACCGTTTTCTAGAATCCTGCAGAAAATGTCAAATAGTTGCCATAAGAAGAGAAATACCTCTGAAAAGGGTAAAACAAGAAATCCATATTTAAATCTTTGAGTATTACTTAGGTACTTTTTATTGAAGGGTAACCCGGAAAACACTTTCTACTTTTCCTTTTTGTATCGCAACTCCGCTGTCAGTAATTTAATTTACTTATCGTAAATAGCTTGCACTCAGCTGGAGGCCGAGTTACTAGAACGTTTTTAAAAAGTTTATAAATTAAACAAGTACAGTTGTTTTAAACACGAAATTATTAGTGCAATCCTATGAGTAACTAAAATTTAGGGTGTTATTTCACAAATTCACATCATTATTTTCGTTTTTTTATAAACGAATTTGTAAATGTTTTTAAAAAGTTTATAAAATCAATAAAGTTGCATTAAAAACTAAATTATTATTGCAATCTTTTGAGTTACTTACAATTGGGGTCTTATTTTATATCATCATCTTCTTGCTTTTGTCCTATAAAACTTGGAGTGTCCGTTTTCTTTCATATTTCCCCAACCAACAATCAACAATCCATTCAACTTTTGCTTCCCTTCCTTTTTATTCACGTACACGTATATTAAGACAAACTATTTCGTTTCAACTTTTTAGTCACTAGTTCCACTTTCTAACTGTCTCTTATTACTCATTTCTCACTATTTTTATTTTCTTCTTTGGCAACTGAGCCGGTGTTGATTATTCTGCCAGTGTCATGTGGTAGCGGCAGCGCCGTAAGGTGAGCCGTCGAACTTTGCACTTTGTGGTAAATCTAAGATGTTAGTGGCTCTACGGACAACACAATCTTTTATTAGTTAACATGGATTTAAAATATATAATAAGACAACACTAATAGATATTGATATTTACTGATTGAAAATCACTACAGACCAGGCTACAGATTAATCTTATTGTCATTTAGGAATTTGGATAGAAGTTGTACTACTTTAGGAGAGAAATTCGTCAATAGGGAATGGAAGTTAGTAGGGAGGGGTATTTTAATTTTGGAAAGTATTTGGTACAAGTCGAAGGAGAGGAAGTTTGAAGAACAAGAAAAGAAGATATGGTCTATTTCTCACTTTGTCCTCACTCGTCACTTTTGACTACTACATCCTATTTAATAAGGGACATTATGGGAAAGTTAAATCAAAATATAGCAACACCTTAACTGTCAATCGTCTCTTAATGGCATGGTTCGTTTCTATTCTAACGAGACTGAACGAGACTTTTCTCGAAAATTACGTGAATTCGTAGTCAATCTAAACTAGCACGCGGTTTATTTGTAAGCATAATTGTGTGTTGTTCGAATATCTAACGTTACAAAAGAGTTCACTGACCACGACGTTTCAAAAAACTGGACTGTCACGGCTTTGACTTGCCTATTCGCGTGTGCTGTTCTCAAGATTGTAAATCCTGAGACCTTGTGCCTAGTTACATACTTGAAAAATGGCCAAATGGGGCGAGGGTGACCCTAGATGGATCGTGGAGGAGCGGCCAGACGCAACAAATGTGAACAACTGGCATTGGACGGAGAAAAATGCGGGTCCGTGGTCTAAGGATCGGCTAAAAGAACTGTTGAATAACTTCAAAATAGCTCAAAATGGTGTGGATTGTAAGGTGACGGAGGTGGAGAAGCTGGATGGTGAGGCATCAGCGAACAATAGGAAAGGAAAGTTAATATTTTTCTATGAATGGGATATCAAACTGAAGTGGGAAGGAACCTTGGCCGGTAGCAAAGAGGTTGTGAAGGGAGAAGTGAGCATCCCAAACTTGTCTGAAGAAAATGATGTTAGCGAAGTTGATGTAAGTATATTTTATGTTAATTTTGTAACTTATTCATTCAGAAGTTTCATGATTTGACATTCAAGTAACATTTGGTTGAGTTAACCTAGAAAAGTTCCTGCTTCATTCTTCTTTGTTATTCTAATAAGAAAATTTTCATTGATATTTGAATGATTTGAAATATAAGTAGGTTGGTGAATACAGCCTTGATTGTATTAAGTGATGAAATCATGTCTATGTGTTTATCATATTTACAAATTGAGGAAATGAAACCACAGATGGGAAGCTTGTGGTATTACCATGATAACTGTTGATTTTTGGTTTGACTTTGACTTTTTTCTAACAGTACTAATATCAATGATAAATGGTGTTTATTTTGCTAACAAGTTATAAATAACACTTTTACATTTAAATATGACTGACTACCCTGAGAAGAAACACTGAAACAACCTGAGGAGGTCCAAGTTTTAAAGTCCCTACATTAAACATTTAATGGTCAAATCATAGGAGAACCAAGCAGATTAGTGTCTGAGATGATCTTTTGAGTAAAGAACCACACTGATCTGAGTGGACCTGTCTAAGCATTTGTCAGTATTTTTGTAGTTTAACTTAGGAGCTTACGATTCAATGAACAATAACGAAGAAGAGATTTTGAGGAGTATCATCCTAGCCAAGTTATGATTATTTTGTTTGCGTCAAATGCCTCGAGTAGGCCATGCATTTGATTCCTTTGTTCTGACGTCATCTCATCGCTTAGTCACGTGGTCAGAACAAAGGAATCGGAGGAGTGGCCTACTCGAGGTGTTCGACGCAACCGAAACAATTGTAACTTGGCTAGGGCAGACTTCTACTGACTATAATGCATCTATGTTCCTTCAGTTGTCCATAGTGAATCAGGACTATGGTAACCCTTTCAAAGAATTTCGCAGTCCTGGGGATCCATAAATAGGTACCTAAAGATGCATGAACTGCTATTTAAAATTTTATTTCATAGCACAATCTACTTATGTTCAATTGAGATTCCAGTCATTAATCACTTATTTAGATGTGGGCGAAGGCATATCAGCAAGGCTTTTTTCTTTCATAAATTCGAAAACGCGACAGCGACTGTCACCAGCCCAACCAGTGTTCAACCACATCATCGCTTACCATCAGGTCAAATAGTGGTTGAATGATCTATATACATATATAAAAATGAATAGTTGTTCGTTAGTTTCCCTAAAACTCGAGAACGGCTGGACCAATTTGGCTGATTTTGGTCTTGAAATATTCGAGATAGTCTAGGGAAGGTTTAAACGGTAAAAAAATCACGAAAAAACACTGAAAACAGTGCCATCTCTAAATAAATGTCACTATAAAATGAATTATGCTGTTCGGGTAATGTCAGTAGATGGCATTATCCTTACTATTAGGCGGTACGAAGTTCGCTGGGTCAGCTAGTAAATTATAAAACAAAAACTTCATTGTTAAAGAGCCTTCGAACACTCGAGGCCCCTTTATGTGCGAGGCAGTAGGCGAAAGCCCACTTTGGCCACGCATGACTTGAAAAAAGCATGTAACAAAAACCCTTTTATATCTGTAGAGTTTTGAACAGGAGTTACAATCATGTGAAACATGAAACCACTACCATTATGGTAGAATGTGTAATTTAAATCTACATAAAAAATAAGGTCCCCTCTTCTTATCTTTGGCCATACTGGGTCTATCCAGGCTTCTACAGACTAATTCTTATTAGAAAAACCCAGAACAACTTTTAGGCTGACCCTGGAATCAAACACCTGAGGCCACGTTTGGCCACTATACCATAAACTACTTACTATCAAACCATATGTCTTTTTTTTATTAAGATAGGAAATCAAATCATGGGCGCGTCAGACTTTTATTGACTAGAACAACACCTGTGGCCTTCAGTTGCCCTTTTCCTTCTAAGACTACGGGTTTTATTTTCAAAAAAATCTCCGTGACCCTAGTGGGCATCGGTCTTGCTGGGCTCATACGGTTTGCTGGCATCTTTTTAGAACACTACGCGCTATCGACGACTTGGGCTTGGTCATGATGATTACTGGACGGCCGGACGGCGAGCTACACATTGCTCGTCGTTTGAGGACGACGACCGCGCCTTCTGTGGCTGGTAGTCGGAGTTGGGGTAGCGGCGGATGGGGCGTGAGAATTTCAGTTCTTTCACGTGTGCGGCTGTCTTCTTCGCTAGCATTACTGCTACGCAAAAGGAAGCGACTGCCTGCCATTCCTTCTCGCTCCGAACCATGACCTGAACCAAGGCCCGGCGCGAGAGGGCGACGCCGCCGATCGCCTCCACGAGGACACTACGGTGCTCCGCTCAAGCGGGACCCTCCTCCACCGTATATTCCACTGTGTCCTTCGGGCGGTTCACTCAATGGTGACACCCGGGCGTTTCTACCGCCTGAATCCGGTGCTGGAACCTCCCAAACTTACCATGTCCGGTGAGGACCTGTATCATGCTGAAGTTGGGGACGCCGTGACACCTCTCCAGCCATTCCTCAAAGAGGCGACGTACCGCCATGATTATGGCGTAACCACAAAATAGATAGCTAAAATAGTCTCTCTGTGTGATCAAAATTTCCTGAAAACTGAAACTATATTCTCAGTGAAATATATGGTCTGTTGTTCGCCGATCTCATATGTATTCAACTGTGGATTTACATATAAAACTATGTAAAATTGATTTTCTTGAAAATGTAGATATTTTTTATCAAAATCTGCATGTCATTTAGCTGTCGTATGTTTTAACAGATTCCAGTTGAGGAAAAATTTGTATTTCAACTTTTGAAATGAAGAATGTTGGGAGATAAATCACACTAACTATTATGGCCGACGCTGCGTTAAGCGTGCGCCCGCGACGGGCACCCTTTGCGTAACGTCGCGCGTGTGTCGTGTGCTCGGGTCCCCGTCACGGAAACCAGCTTAAATTACCTGTGCAGTGTCGCTAGTTCAACTTAACGAGCCATGACGGAGCACTTTTGTATGAATCTTTGTTACTTCTTCACGCTCGAACCACTGAACTCATTTCCATGAAATATGGTGCACTGGAAGACCATGACCTGGAATAGCATATAAGTTACTATTTGTCCCAGGAATATGTGCCCTTCGGATAATTTTGTACTATCACGCAGGTGAATTCGCTGGCAAAAACTAATTCATACTAATATTATAAATTTTAATGTGAAAGTAATTCTGTCTGTCTTTTACGCTTTCACTATTAAACTACTGATCCGATTTTGACGAAATTTGGTATGGAGTAAGGCTTGAACACCAGGGTAGGAAATAGGCTACTTTTTATCTGACTTCGACTTCGCATCCGCAATTACCGAAATTAGCACAGACAAATTCACTAGCAAAAGCAAGTATTCATATGAATGTGGCTAAGTTATGAAGATGATTGTCATAGTAAAAATGAAAATGGCAGAATAATTGAAGTAAATTTTATAATTATAGGAAAATTCAATCTTTGCTAAGGGTTGTGATTCTTTTTTATTATGTCTGATCTTTATTTATTTAACAACTCATGTACACACATAATAATAAAAGACAAGAAGAAGGAAACAAAAATATGTACAAAAATAATGCTTATTTCTACAAAAATCTCTTCCAGCATACATACGAAAAGAGCTTTGTGTTACTCAAAACCTTGTTATCATTTTTCAGATATCAGTGACAATCAAAGGCAGCGGCGAGGAAGCTCAGAGAGTCAAAGCATTCATGCACAACATTGGCCGAGATAAAATCCGGAATCAACTTACCGAATATGTTCGTAGTCTCAAAGAGGAATTCTCCAAAGGTCTCATTCTTCCAAAGAAAGGGGAAGATTCTGTCAAACCAGATAATGTCTCCATGATAACCAGTGGGTTCAATAAGAAAGTCAGTATGGATCCGATTGTCGCGCCAAAGAGTAAGGAAGTTGGGTGTAAGTTGGACACAAAGAGTATTGAGCTGTCGGAGAAGTTCCAGTGTCGTGCGCAGGAGTTCTATGACGCTATGACAAGAATAGAAATGGTCACTGCTTTCACACAGGTATGGATTCTTTTAGTTGTTTTGTGTCTAAAAATAGTAGTCAAATAAATATCTATAGTGTATTCGCGTCAAGAATATAGTGATTCATCGTTGTCACTCGGCTTAGCCACGCCCAATTACTCGTAGATCATAAGCGCCTATGAGACTATGCCTTATTTAGCACACCATATTCAGACTGTCTAAGACTCTTATTAGAATTTCTGAAAGGGATACCGTGATCCTCGAATGCAAAGGCAACAAAAGGACACAGGTGGGTTTTAGTCAGTATAGCTCTGACACATCCTCTCGCTCCACCTTAGAGCGCGAAAAATCACCTTTTTGGTATAGTGCCACATTTGTTTTAAGGGTGTGACAGGATCAGAGGGTGGGGGTTGTTTTATTTTCGATTTTTTAATTTTCTTTTTCTGTTTATAGGGCCACGTCAAAATGGATGCTTCGAAGGGCGGCAAGTTCGCGCTCTTTGGCGGCAACATAACCGGCGAATTCAAGGAGCTGGTGCCTCCCAAGAAGATCGTGCAGTACTGGCGGTACAAGCAGTGGCCGGCGCAGCATTTCTCCGAAGTCACGTTCACTATTGACGAGAAGGTAAGTCTTATTCCTTCTATTGATTATTAGTTTGTAAAATAGCACAATGCTACTTTGCCACAATTTTTGTTTTTTGCGCGGACCCCTATTTCATTCTCTAAAAGAACAGAAAGCCTAAGACAGACCGACAGACAGACCGACAGACAGACAGACAGACCGACAGACAGACCGACAGACAGACAGACCAACAGACAGACCGACAGTCAGACCGATAGACAGACCAGCAGACAGACAGACAGACAGACAGACAGACCGACATACAGACCGACAGACAGACAGACCGACAGACAGACAGACAGACCGACAGACAGACAGACAGACAGACCGACAGACAGACCGACAGACAGACCGACAGACCGACAGACAGACCGACAGACAGACCAACGGACAGACCGACAGACAGACCGACAGACAGACAGACCGACAGACAGACAGACAGACCAACAGACAGACCGACAGACAGACTAACAGACAGACCGACAGACAGACAGACCGACATACAGACCGACATACAGAGCGACAGACAGACCGACAGACAGACCGACAGACAGACCGACAGACAGACAGACAGACCGACAGACAGACCGACAGACAGACCAACAGACAGACCGACAGACAGACCGATAGACAGACCAACAGACAGACAGACAGACAGACAGACCGACATACAGACCGAGAGACAGACTGACAGACAGACAGACCGACAGACAGACCGACAGACAGACAGACCGACAGACAGACAGACCGACAGACCGACAGACAGACCGACAGACAGACCGACAGACAGACCGACAGACAGACCGACAGACAGACCGACAGACAGACCGACAGACAGACCAACAGACAAACCGACAGACAGACCGACAGACAGACCTACAGACAGACCGACAGACAGACCAACAGACAAACCGACAGACAGACAGACCGACAGACAGACCAACAGACAAACCAACAGACAGACAATGCTGACGTCTGACTCCAGCTCACCCAATTTTCTAATGTAAGAGGGTATATCTAAGTAAAATTAATGTTTAAAATTTTGCACTCGCTTTGCAGGACGACCACACCCTAGTGACAGTGAAGCAGGAGCTGGTCCCCACCGCGGAGGTGGAGCAGACGCGGGACAACTGGCGGCGGTACTACTTCGAGAGTATTAAACGAGCTTTCGGCTTTGGCGCATTCCTGTGATGCTCCACGCTAATTAGGTGGGTAGGTTTATTGTGATGCTAAATGACCCGACGGACGTTCTGTCTTAGCAATGAACTGTCAAACGTGCGAGTGGATAGCAGTGACCCAGTGGTAACAGCACCAACTTACGAGTAGTAGGTCGTGGGTTAAAACCCAGCCAGGCGGATTACTTTATGTAATTTATTTCATCACCATTGCTCTCAAAAGAAGTAAAACGTCGTGAGGAAACCGGCATGTCTTAGAACCAAAAATTCGAAGACATGTGATATCCACCAACCCATACTGCTCTAGCGTGGTGGATTAAAGCCCATTCTCTCTATTAAAGAGGGGGCCTGAATCCCAGTAGTGGAAATATTATAAGGCCGATTATGTATATAAGTAAAACACGCGAACTGTCAAACGCTCAAGGGTTAAAAAGTTGTAGTTTTCTGTAATTTTCTATTTTAGTTACTATTTCTTTCCGTAAGAACCTTCTGACAGTAATAAACATAATAAAAAAAGAATTAGCGAAATTGGTCTCGTCGTTCACGCGTGATGACTTGACCAAGGAAAATGGGTATTCATTCTTATACGTATAGATTCTATTGTGAATTTCACGCTATCTATATGGGGTTATCTTCACCCTGTGACCTGGTGAGGGTCGCAGTAGCCGATGGTTGTGAGACTCACGGGACTAACCTTTATGGCTACATTTGGGGGAGGCCTATGTCCAACAGTGGACGTTTTTTGGCTGAAGTGATGATGATGAGGGGGTTGTCTTTGCTTGCACTTGCATAGCGCGTACAGGGATAGTCGTCGGTTGCTGGCTCATTTTATGAAGTGTCTAAAGGGCCACAGCTAGTTGGGCCCTAGCGGACACTGTCTGTTTTGCTGACATCTCTTTGAGGTGCGTGTGGAACACAACGCGTCGTCGACTCGACCCTGGTCCTTACTAGATGGCGAGCTACCCATTACTCGCCATCCGTCAAGCTCACGTACGTCTCCTGCGGCACTAGTTTGCTTCGCTATCTCGATATTCGATTTTATTCCTGGACTGGGCATTAACGTTACTTTTCTATCTTTCCAGGTTCAATTTTAAAGTGGTTCCGTTGAAGAATGCACCCGAGGACAAGTTTTGTAAAATGCAGGATTTCATTTTATGTAAATTTTGTAATGCAACTGTGATGAATAACTTAATGATGCCCCTTTGCGAATGCACTATGATACGGACCTGGATTCAAGGCTTTTTATAACTATAGCATATTGTTTTTTACATGTCTTATTTGAGTAAAAGATATGGCATACATATTACAAGGTTTTACGTCAATCTCTTGTTAATCATTCATGTTTTGATGTGTGTGAGCCGTATTTATTTACCAAAAAGACGCAAAATTGCGTAGCTTTGCTAGCTTCAATATCAACTCAAGTACACAATTTAAGTCGATAGATAATAGAATAAAAAAAACAACAATCTTATGTGCAAAGGAAACCAGACTTTGTTCAGATGAAATAAGGTTTCAAATCCTATACACGTGGCTTATTAGTTAATATATTGGTGTTGTTCAAATAGTAATATACATAAATATACCTTTGTTGGGTTTGATTACTTAATAGGCATTTTCAAACTGCCATGAAATCTACCTCAATAAATTGGTCTAAAATATTCTATGTACCAACATTTCTTCCGATATCTTTTAGGTAGGGTATAACATGAAGTTATCTCTTATACACACTAAGATGTGAAAGTTATATTTGTCTGTTACATTTGCACGCTTAACCAAGCGGCAATTGATTGCCAAGCGTTTAGCGGCGTCTGCTCTCTCCCACTTCACGTAGACCGTATTTTCGAAACTTAAAGACTACTTTATGAAGTGTGATTATTTACGTTCTCAGATAAATTTCCTATAAATAGAACGCATAATATCTTATGTTCTATGTGGACGCTGGTTCGTTTGGTGTTTGATGAAATGGCGTGATATCACGCGCGAACTTGGAGATGGAAACTTTGATGAAATTGAGAACGGAGCTAGTTCAATGTAAATGACCTCTAACGGCCAACGTTGCGTTAAGCGCGCGCCCGCCCGGGCACGCGTCGTGTGACGTCGTGCGTCTTTCGTGTGCTCGGGTCCCCGTAGCGGAAACCAGATTATTACCTGCTCAGTGTCGCTATTTCAACTTTAACGGTGTGCATGTAGTCGTGTCGATGGAGAACTTTAATGTATTATTACGTTGAAAAAGGGGCGCGGGGCGCGGCGCCACGACGGAGCACTGCAGTGTGGGGCGCGCGGGCGACTGCTTAATGCAGCGTAGGCCCTTGAATTAAATTTATAAAATCGAATAATTATCCTTCAACCGCTTGCGTTGGATCGGTCCGACGATTGTTTCCGTGTCCTATTCGCCAAGGCCGTGTATTTGCGACTGGGTACTCTAATCTCGTTTAACTTTTCAATCCCCATAGGTTACAGAAGAGTTGACGAGATAGAGTATTTGGTCGTGAATGTGCGAACCTGCCGGAACAAACGAGAGGGTGTTTGTCGGATATGACGTAGGCGGTTATAAGGCTACAATAAAATTTAATTATTACCGTAGAAATTTTGTACTTACAATCTGCATCAAATAAATTTTGGTCGCTTGATTCTAATATGGTGATAATGGCTTAATGGATTTTTTTTTGGACTGGAAAGTCACCAAGTAACATCTGCTCTAGGTGGAGCGAGAGGGAGAGTCAGATTTTTACTGACTAAATCTTACCAGTGTTCTTTCAGTTACTTACCCCTTGCATTCCAGGACCGCGGTAACGTATTTACGGGTGGGATGTTCACCATGTACTATGCGTTCCAAATAAGAATAGGAAAGTCAATAACCTCGATCTGTCAAATTTTCAAGTACGGTTTGCAAAGGAATGCTTATTTGCGTATTAATAAGGTTGTTTTTGCTTTGTATTACCGAGTCTTAGTTAAATCTAGGTTGAGATAAATATTTATTTAAGTCACAATTAGTTTTAAAAAAAAACTATTTCCTTTCTTATTATCATTGTTAGGAACAATTCAGCTTCTTCCATTTGCCACTACTCAGACACTTCACACAGTGACGCAGAGATAAGCAAAATTGAAGAACTGGATTCTGATTAAAATTTTCCGTTCATGATTCGTAAATAAATATTATTTAAAAAAAAAACTTTTTTTGCTCACCCTACCCAAATTTTCGATTTGACAGCTGTGACGTCACAATATGGCGTAAATCTCGATCCTGTTTTTATTTGGAACGCATAGTACCGGTTTTTGTTTTAGGTTAGAAATCATTCAATGACGACTTTAGTTGACTATAACCTTAACTGTGTCCTTCAGTTGCCCTTAGCTTTCTAGGACCACGGGTTTCCTTTTGAGATATTCCTCGCGGCATGATCCGGTGACGTGATCGATTCTACTACATGGTACATCGTACGAGCGACCAGGATTTATAAAGCAGATTTTTTTAACTAGCCTTGAATTCACGTCCATCAAAACTTATTATAAAAAAAAAAATAAGAATCTTGTTAGCTAATACGATCGTTAGTTTGCGCCTAGACAAAATTATGTTGAAAATACAGATAGATGCACAATGTGCGGAACAAATGAAATAGGAAGTACATTTTTTGTATCAATTTTTTTTTTTTACAAAAATTCGAATTCGTGTATCTACGCATTGTTTAAGCATATTGCGTGCGAGGAGTATCAATTATGCCATAGTAAAAAGTTTATATGTAGAATGAACGTTGACAGTTTTCTCAAGGAATTTGTATACCTGTAAAGAAATTCCTTGAACTACCCTTCCTTCCTGCTGCTTCCTGTTGCTTCGTGTGAGTGTAATTTGTGCTTAGCTCGGATGCTCAGATAAAAAGCAAATTAATTACTTTATGACTAAAAATTTCATTCACGTTGATTAGAGCAAAGATTTTATATTTATATGATTTAAAATAAAAATGATGCCACGGATGCCCCTCAAGTTGAAGGGTAAAATCTACAAGTCCGTGATAAGACCTGTCATACTGTATGGATCAGAATGTTGGGCTGTGAAAAAGACGGATGAAAAAAGATTGCATGTAGCGGAGATGAGAATGTTGAGATGGATGTGTGGTGTGACGAGAATGGATAAAGTGAGAAATGAATATATTAGAGGAAGTTTGAAAGTGGCGCCAGTGACTGAAAAGTTGAAGGGGAATCGTTTGTCTTGGTATGTTCATGTAAAGAGGAGAGATGAAACACATGTTACTAAAAGAGTTATGAGTATACATGTGGATGGGTGGAGAGGGAGAGGGAGGCCAAAGAAAAGATGGATGGATTGTGTGAACAGTGATATGAAAGAAAAGGAAGTTAGTGATAGTATGACGGTTGACAGGATAGAATGGAAGAAAAAAACGTATTGCGCCGACCCCAAATAAGATGGGACAAGGGCAGGAAGATGATGATGATGATGATTTAAAATAAAAAAAGTACAGTTATTTTTTGTTTAAAATTAGGAAAACACCACAAGGGTCCAGAGTCATGTATTGAATTCACGGTACACTTGTGTGTTAATGCCTGAGTTACGGTGTATTATAAAATTGTTTTTTGTCGCTCGGTATGTTTTCATATTTTGTACTACTTTTTATGTATGAACTTAATTTTAATTTTCTACTTTTAAATTTACGATCCCACTCGATAAAACTGCAAAAAAAAATGTGGTCCCCACTTTTTCGGTTCTTGCATTTTGATTTTTTTTTCTTTTAAAATATACTCGGACCATAACAAAAAATTGATTGACACCTCATTCACTGTCAATTTGATCTCTTCGTCGTACGTAATTGTATACAAACCAAGGGTCTGGATTGTTTGGTTGTTACCATTAATTTGGTACATACATTTTAAAATGTGTATCTATCTGTATTATCGAATCAATGCTCTTTGCTTAATTCTGTAAGTAGCTGATTTATTGTGTAACGACTTTTTTTTTAATTTATGGGATTTAATTCACCAATAAATTATGTTAGATTTATTTTGGCCTTTTTTATTTATTATTGTCAACTTAGTTTAATCGTCGTCTTAGTAAATTCGACTCGGCTGGGCAGCGTTTAGAAAGCTGCGCGGTATCTTCTCGTCCAACATACCACAGTGTCTCAAGACGAAAGCCAGTGAGATCAGTGCGTGTTGCCAGTTATGAAATATGGCTATGAAACATGATCGCTTACAATGGGCCTAATCAGGTTTAAGAGGGCCCTTTTTCACTAGGCTATCGTCAACATCGAGCATGGTTTAGAAGCTTGTTACTTATCTAACGCAATCTAGCGCGATGTTTGACAAAAAGACAACGCTAAAAAAGAGAGATAACGCCTGCAAACTGTTAGGATTCGTTAATACCGTGATTTACCCGAATATTTCACATAACTTGTTCCAGGAAATACGTGTTTTTTTTTAAACCCTCAAAAGTTTTTGAAAAAAGTTGTCGTCATTCAGAATCTTGATGCAAGACTTTTATTGTATTACTTTTTTGACTTTTTAATTTTTGTGTTAATAATGAAGTGTCAAAGTTCATGCAACATATCAGCTTTTCAGAAGTCTTCATTGGATTAATTTTACACAAATTTATAAATTGATTTCAATAGAAGCCTAGATAATATCCACAAGATACTGTGTTTCCAAAATATCTAATGAAAAACGTAATAACGTTATAATCGCGTAAGAGCGGTTGTATGAAAAACAATGAAAATGTATGTCGAGTTGCATCCCCTTAAGTCACTTAAAGGGCCATGGAAAGGGCTGTGGTTGGAGTTTCCTTGCGTCATCGCATCAGAAATGAAAATATCCGCAGGAAACCCAAGGTTACCGACATAGCTCGAAGAATAGCCAAACGTGTCTTCGAGTCGCGGGAACCAGATGGATGTGAGACGCAAAGAAACGGTCGTTGTAGCGACACTTGGTAAAGGCCTATGTCCAACCGTGGACGTGATGATAATGAGTCTACTGAGCAGTTTTCCAATTAGTCATTGGCGTTTATAGAGTTATTTTTCATAGAGTTATATATTATCGCCCCCTGCTCGCGGTATCGGTTGGCACCCGCTACAACGGGTGCTTCGCTAGGGTGCCATATAGGCCAAAGTACTCTTGTTTAGGTGCAGTAGCAGCGTCGCGACGCTTTTTGTAACACAGCGTCGCTACTTCGCGACATATATAAGGACAGACGGACAGCGAAGGTTTAATGATATCCTTCGGGACGATCCTATCAACCGCTCGTTTAAAAAAAAAACCATTTGCTTGATCTATAAAATCGAATCTACGAATAATCGATATCAGACCTCCATCCCTACTTTTATGTACGGGGCAAACCTAAAGATATTATATCATAAAGTGGGAACAGTTCCAGTCTCAGGATTGCTGCAGAATTTTTCCTGGTGAAAAATTTGATAGCATACTTAACTATTGTTACTAACACACCGGAAAACGCAGCGTTGGAAGGTCTCCTACAAGGTGGACCGATGACTTGGTAACGGTTGCGGGAGTGCGGTGGATGCGAGACGCACAGGATCGGTTGTTGTGGCGTCGCTTTGGGGAGGCCTATGTCCAGCAGTGGACTTCTTTCGGCTGAAATGATGACTAACACACCAATACTAACAAAACTATGGGCAAATGTAGTCTGAAAATAAACTTATTATTATTATTATTGAACGCGTATCTGACCCAGGACCTTGCGCTAAACAGTAGCAACAGATTGAAGTCGCTGTTGGTATAATATACGTGGATACAGATGTTTCATTATACGAATAGCCCAGCCATCATTGCAATCGATACCTTATTACAAGGTCATAAGAGTTACTGTTCTTATTGTTAATCTGGCCTATTTTTCTGGCATTTTATTACGATTGACCTTTTTCGCAGTGTTAATTTAAATAAAAGAATGCAGCAACTACGTTTCAAGGCTATGATTATATTATTATGTATTGTTGTTAATACTATGTAGGTATTAAGTATATGTATGATACGGGGAGACAAGGCTAAATAAATTATTCAAATTAAAATATAACCCCTAGTACTTGATTTGATTTCCTGCTCTTAAAACGGTGAAGGAAAATATTGTGAGGAAACCGGCATGTCCTGGAACCAAAAATTCGAAGATATGTGACATTCACCACCCCGCACTGGGCCTGCGTGGTGGATTACGGCCCATTTCATCTCCTAGAGACGAGGCCTGAGTCCCAGCAATGGGAACATTAAAAGGCTGATTATTATGCTACTAGATTTGACTGTATATACCGCTTTTAGGCATGCAATGTACTGTTTTTCGCACTAGTGCGTAAAAGTGCGTGAGTTCGCCCCTGCCATAATTTATACGTATTTTCGTAAATATATTTGAAAAACGTCGTTTGATACACTTGCAAAGTCGCTGCAGCACTCAGCTCCATAGCACCGCAGAATTCTGCCTTGATCGCAATGACAAACTTTCTCCACTTGTATCAAACTGTACTGTTGTCCGTTACACTTATACTTCAAAAATTTGCCAAACTTAAGTGGCAGTGGGCAGAGCAAATTTCTCGCAGAATAAAGGTTCTGGATTGGCAATTGCGTACCGGAATACGCAGCGTTAGAAGGCCTCCTTCAAGATGGATTGATGCAAGATGTACAGGGCCGTACGATGTGGCGGCACTTGTTCCAGCAGTGGACGTTTTTCAGCTGGAATGTTGATGATGATGACTTTGCCTGTTTATCGAATGTATGACATTTACGTGCTGCAGCTAATTCATTTAGGAGGTAAAAGGACTCCTGATTTATAAAGTCTAAGAAATAAGTAAGTAATCATTACAAGCGAGGCTGAATACACGCCCGAGCCGAAGGCGAGGTCGTATAGCAGTCAAGAAATTGCGTGACAAATTGCCCACAAATATCAAACGACCTTTTTCAACACATTAGAAAATAATGAATAAAGCTTTGTAAACCTAATAGAATAGATTTTTTTCATTTGCCTTGTTGGAGGCTGCCCGGCGACCAGCTTGAAATAAATATAAAAAAACGTGGTGTGGCTTTGGGCGCCGCACTAGTAGGTACGAATAGGTATTATAAATACACAATAGATTTTTTGTGTTATCGAATAAATGTGTTGAAAATCACTAGCAATGTTATTGCTGTTTTTTAGGGTTACGTGTCTCAGTCGTTAAAAAAGGAACCCTTATAGGATCACTTTTTTGTTCATTTGTCTGTCTGCCAAAGAACATGGCGTGGGCAAAGTGTGTCACTGAAATGTTCCGAAACAGTGTTATGCACCATTTGGAAAATTTGGAACATCGGCTCAAAAGATACAAACGGATGTTTTGAAACATCGGCTCACAAGTTGCAAACGGAACATTTGGAACATCAGCTCAAAAGATACAAACGGATCATTTGAATCATCGGCTCACAAGATACAAACGGAACATTTGGAACAACGGCTCAAATGATACATACAGAAATTGACTGTTATGAATCGAGATCTGTTACGTTGCGCCATATACACCAACAGTTTTATTTAATTGAATTTTGATTTGAGAATAATTTAAAGCAGATGTTTTAGTCCAGTTTACGAAAATTTACACTATTTACGTTTTAATTTGAATTTTAAAAAGACTGCAGGTCACTTAAATTTGGAACAAGGAAACAATTGGAACACTGAAACACTCTTTATGTATCAGTGTTCCAGGTATTCCGAAGATGCATTTAAAACATTACTGCTGTTCCAATCTTTCGGAACACTAAATGTTTAGGAACAGTGAGTCGGTTCAGTAAAGAGTTACACAAGCCTACAAAGAACCTTTTCTTGAGAAGCGCTTGGAGGTATTAAGCTGAAATTAATATGAAATACTCAAGTCTGTTATGAGTTGGAGCTCTAAAAAATCAAATTTCAAAGTCAACGCAATCTAAAAGTAAGGGCCGTTTGTGTCCCAGTTATGTCACATATTTTGACATTCACTAGTAGGGAATCCAATCCCGCATCAAAATCGTGATCCCGAAACCCCTGCAGGACTGAAGTCACCGACCCCGCGGTTCTCGCGGGATTGTGATATTTTAAATATTTTATTTTAAAGAGTGAATTTTCTTAAGTTTTTGCAGAGTGGCACTCTGATCTGCAAAATGAAAAACCTGAAGACAATTTGAATTTCGCTGAGGTATAATTATTCAGGAACGAAAAAAAAAAATATTTAACCTTTCACCTTTTCAATTTAGGAAGATAAAGAACTTGAATTGTCATTGATTACGTTCCTTTCCACTTTAGGCCATGAATAATCCCGCCTTTCTGATCCCGCAAAAAAGGTGCAGTATCCCGCATTTGCGGAATCTCGCGCTTGCGGGATTGGATTCTCTCACAAGGATCTCAAAACTTATAGGGTACTTCCCCTTGATCAAGAATCCTGAAATTTGTCATGAAGCAAGGTCTCATACTATAAGTAAAGGAAAAAGTCTGAAAACTAATAATTACTTTGATTCGGAAAAATATTCAATACTTACTTGATTCTAGCATAGAATTATTTACATAAGTAAGTTTCTACAGAACCCTCGGTGTGCAAGTCCAACTCGCACTTGCCCGGTATTTTATTTTTAACGTGGCGCCGTCACACGTGCCTAAAGGGTACTCGTCCTCGTTTAAACAACGCAAAATAGCGCTATCTTAAGTCATGACCCCAGTTATATGAGGCTAATTTATCTTATTGTGGACATTGGTTAGTAATTCTTGAACCTTCGGTTGTTAAACATGAAAATATTGTGGTTACTGTGGTTGTTTGTGGTTTTGCCAACGGTATGTATGGATTTAGAATCTTCTTATTCTTTAAGAATAATAAATAAGAAGAATGAGACATATTTTATTTTCATAAAAACATAGTAGGTAGGTACCTATATTTAAATTTAAGTCTTATCATAGAATTGTCTTCTTGCATGTTTCGCTATTTACTGCAATACAAATATTCAAACAAATGGGTATTTAATAATAACAAGGAAAATTATTAAATGGATACTATGTGACAGAATTATTACAATAATTAATTACCTACAATGAACTAATAAAAACAATTTATTATTGGAAAAAGTCTACGTAATTTAGAAAAGCGTTGGAATACTCATTCTTTGAAAAGTAAAGACCATGCTTACCTAAACAGTCCTATAAGAATAGAACGGGGCGAATAGAAACATGGGGGTAAACAGGAGCAGAGGGGTAAATAGAAACCTAACTATTATGGGTATGATCACGTTATTTAAAAATGATGTTATTATATGATATAGTATCAAAGTGAGTAAAAAGCTTAATCAATGTTTCTATTCACGTGCTGAGGTCGCAAAAGTACCTAAGGCTTTATTGGTATGTACCTAGCTGATATATCCATGTATATTTTTCAGGTGGTTTTGGGGCAAGTTGGCTTCGGAAGGTCTTACCTAAAGAACTCACGCTTGGTAAGTTGCTGCATCCATCCAAACTAAACTTGAGTAATAAACTGATAAAATGACACTCTAATTAGGTATACCTACTATAAAATACCTACAATGATAACAGCGAATAATGTGACGAACATAATGTATTTATGCATAAAAATAACGAGGTATAACTATAAAATTGATAACGGGGCCTCGAAACCCCAAAACATTATAAATGATAGGAAATAATCTAATACACAAGCTTTTGTAAACACTTCAAGGGAACTATCGTTGCTCACAACATCACTTACGGTGATATAGTAGTCAAACGGGAACCTATTAATAGTAATAAAAAATATATTCTAGTAGATCTACAAGTGTTTGGATTGGATTGACTGGATTACAGTAGTAGGTACTTATGGACGCTACACACAATCCAGAGGGGTTATGATATTCTTAAATTAATTAGGATTATAAATTATGTAATGTCCAGATCTTTTTTAATAATTATTTGAGCTGCTTCTAAAATTTTCAGCAGGTTTTGGCCAAATATATACTCCAGTAGTGCTATATATTATTAATAATACGTATGGCTCGTGAAAAAGGGGAAAAGTTTAGGTTAGTCCTAGCAGACGGCACCTCTAAAATGTCTAGGTATAAAAAAATACTCATGACGTGATGCCCCAAACACCCTCATCACCACTACCCACTATTTACCTCTTGTGGGTGCTGGAACTCTGGATTGCCGAATCTGTAGATACTCAGGTATCTACAGATTCGGCAATCCCACTATGCAACTAACAAGTATAATCCAAAACTAGGTCCTGGTTTCATAATTACTGCGCCCCTGCAGAGTTGCGCCATGTTTGCATGGAATTTCTTGCACATTCTTCTCCATAGCATTAGCATCATTTTTTTCTGAATGACTGACTTCGAAGTGCCTGTAAATAGTTTATTTAAAATAAAATTCTTTGAATCTTTGAATCTTTGTCTGAGCACCACTGGCACTGCCCGAGTTACGGCACTGCCCACAAAGCCTTGCTTTAAAGTTTACTTCTCATGTATAGTGTCAGCAGTATGCATGAGGAGTAGACTTGACTTTAAGGAGACAAAACTAACCTTTCTAGTGTCGCGGGATTGTTCGAAAAAGTTACCGTGTCTCTGGAGTGCAAAGGGCAACTGAAGGAACATAGGTGGGTTTTAGTCAGTAAACGTCTGACTCTTCCTCTCGCTCTATCCAGATCGGGACTAATTTTCCACCTCAAAAAGATTGAAAGTACCTACTGAGGCTTTACCATGACGTTAAAATGTCAGTTGTGCAAGCGAGAAAGAGAGATGGAGGAGTAAAGCTTCATGTCTTTAACAGTTAAGTTTAGGTCGTCAAATGAATCACGTTAAGAGCTGGTGGTCATCTGTTCTACTCAGAAAATCACATAGGTCTACCCAAGATGCAAGCCAAAATATAAAACTATTCCTGTCATATTTTCAGTGCCACCATTGGAACTGCATCGTCACAAAACTAGGTCTGCCAGACTCCTTACCTTCAAAAGAAGAAAGTGAGGTCGTTTTCAGACGCGTGCTGCCAGAAGGTCCGTGGCAGGATGTGATCGGCAATGTCTTAGAGAACTGCTATGGGAACAGGACTCGAAGGTTTAGCAACACATGTCCGGGACAGGCCCTGTTGCACTGTGTTGTGGATCAAATGATTGACGTGAGTATCAGATATGTGAAGAATCGTATATACTTTAATAATCAAGGGATGGTGTAAGGGGTATAATATAATTATAAGACTCGCGAAAGATGACAGAAGTGGAAGGACACCTTTTCTCAAAGTGGGACAGAACAGGCAATTTCGATCACGGTGGCTAATCTTAAATAAATAAACTAATAGATCACAGCAGTGCACAAGCATGTACGCTGACAGAGGAGCACTTTGTGTTCCTTTACTCTTATTATAGGCTGGGACTGCAATCCGGCTCGACTGGGGAAAGATTAGGCGCAAGACCGTTTACATATGGAGTATAGTAATGTGCTAGTCAAGCACTTATTCGATTACTGAAATGATTTTTCAAAACTGGGTGAGTTTGGTAAGGGGATGAAACGGACGAACCTGCTTCCACGCGGCCGAAGCTACTGGCAGAAACTATAGTGTGTAATGTACCTAAATTAAACCAGTTTTCAGTTCCTGCTTTAATACTGACAGCTTTATGAGGCTCCTCTGAAGAGTCTTCGTAAGGTTCCTATGGCCAGTGACGCTTAAAACAAATAAATTTTTCTTTAAACTTTTTGCAGTTCTGTCCAGTCAGCAGTACGAGACAAAATGACTCTTGTTCTCCCGTTGGGTCTCTAGCTGGCTTGAAATACATGTTCTCTCAGAGGTATGTAGTTGATTAGATGTTCATGAATACATGCATGATCTACACTAATGTTATAGTTAATGTGAAAGTAAATCTGTCCATCTGTTATGATTTCACGGTTAAACTACTGAACCGATTTTGATGAATGAGTACCTAAACTTAAACCCCAAGGTAAGACATTTGTCTTTCCCTGGGGCTAATTTTCAACGAATTCGAAGGGCTAGTGATATTTAAGAGACGATGAAGCACAAAAAATCTATTGAATGGCTATGTGTGAAAATATATGTATGTTGGTGTGGTGCCATAATTAAAGTAGTGTTTTCAACCTCTTTTATTTAAATTTCGAAAGTGAGAAAATGTTTCGTTACTTTAATAAGAGTCTTGTTAATCAGATTTTGGGGCGCCTCCGAGCTTGGGGGCTATGGGGCACTGCCCCGCCTACCCATTTGGTAGCTACGCCACTGGGTGTAGGTACGTCGGGTTGCCACTTTTTTTTATAATATATCTAAGAAGTTTAGGACAGTGGGTACCCTTAATTCTTTTTCTTTTTGAGAAACGTAGAAACGATTTCGTAGTTTTAAAATAGTTGTACGACTATCGTTTAGTTTCAATGAAGTCATGGTTGTCCTTTATCGTTACTTTGCAATTAAAAAATACTGAAATTTCAGGATTTAATTTAGTGTAATTCGAAGCAACCCTAGGTATATTAAGTGATGGTATACTAGAAGAGATTTCTTTAGATATAATAGCATCAACTGTGTATCTATTTTTTGTTTCCTTTTTTGACTTTTTTATTATTTGCGTATTTTAAAATAAATAAGTATGTCAAGAACAGGAGAGAAGATAGAAGTAGGTATGGTAGAAGAAAATAATCATGATCTGTAGAGACTTGTTTCTTTCAGATTAAGAGCAATCATCATCTTCCTTCCCTTGTCCCGTGTTATTTGGGGTCGGCGCAACACGTTTTTCCCTTCCACTCTGCCCTGTCACTCGTCATGCTATCGCTAACTTCCTTTTCTTTCATATCACTCTTCACACAATCCATCCATCTTTCCTTTGGTCTCCCTCTCCACCCATCCACATGTATCCAGACACTGGCGCCACTTTCAACTTCCCCTAATCACAATCATTACTTTCAGATTAAGAGAAATGGTTTATTGTAATTTGACAAACAAAACATTTTTTGGATATTTTCAGCCGCTACATTAACTTGGAGAAAAATTTGCCAAGAGAGCGACGACCAAGCTGGTTTTTGAAAAACGTAAGTTGTGCCATGTTTACGTATCATAATTTGACTTGTTTTCACACCTTTAGGTAATAACTCTAAAACGTACTAACATCACATAATGACTTTGTGGCAGTCATTAAATGTATATATTTTAATTTGAAATATTTAAAGAAAGCTTTTTTAATTATTTTGAATGTTGTATTAAAAGACAGGGCGGTGCAATTGGTCCATCTTGCCCCCCTTCTGATGCCTTTGTTTAAAACCTTCTAAACTCCGAAACCTTCTAAATTAAAACTTCTAAAATACGAATAAAACTCCTAATTCAGAGTTATTATAGCCCAGTCTAAAGGCAGGGCACATTGCTCGCAGAACGGATGGCCGTTGGGGCCGAAAGGTTCTGGAATGGCGACCACGTACCGGAAGACGTAGCGTTGAAAGGCCTCCTACAAGGTGGACCGATGACTTGGCAACGTTTGCGGGAGTACGATGGATGCGAGACGCACAGGACCGTTCATTGTGGCGGCACTTGGGGGAGGCCTATGTCCAGCAGTGGACGTCTTTCGGCTGAAATGATGATGATGATGATAGTCCAGCCTCAGATTTTTGTTACTGTAGTTGAAATTCAAAACGCATAATTATGTGAGTATGATGTGTTTAACTAATAATACGTACAAAAAAGTTTAGGTACCTATTAAAAACTTTTTTATACATATTACTCGTATTAGTTTAACGTATCACATTCCTTTTTAAACTTCACCCACGGCAGTTCACATCGATACAGTAGCGATGCTGTAGCGCGTTAGCAGCGCGTTGACATTTTTTATAGCGCTTGGAAATGCGACTGACGCGCGTTAGTAGCGATGCTGTCGCACGCTTACGAAACGCGCGACAGCATCGCTACAAAAAACGTTGTGGGCGAGGGCTCTAAGAGTTTTATTCATTCATTTTGTTAACAGTATTTCGACTCAAAATGCTGCGACTTACCAGTGATATTCAACGCGACGGTGCTGGAAGAATGTGGCTTCTCTTCCTTTATCAACTATTACGACCATGGCCCGAAGTATACTGATTTGCAGACTATGGACTTCCAGGTAAGTGGCTCAGGGGGCTCGGTCTACTAGCAAGGGGGGGAGGGGCGTTTTGATAAAACTGGAAAAAGGTTGTAATTGCGATCAAGGCGGAATTCGCCCGAGTAGCAGATGAGGGTGTTATGGAGCCGAGTGATGCAGTGACAAACTTCCACGTGTATCAAACGACGTTTTTCAATAGACTTACGAAGAAATAAATAAACGGCTGCCCGGCTTTTGGGGGCTGCGCGGGGTTCAGCCTGATATGATAAATACCTACAATAAATTAAAGGCGTGAACCTGTTCGCACACTTTTCAGCACTAGTGCGGAAAACAGTAAATTGCATGCCTAAAAGCGGAGGTATAGAAGCAGGTTTTGAAAAGTCAGTGTATTGAAAAGTGGATTCATGGTTTCCCTCCTCAAAAAAAGGGGGCTTAATCTACCTCCAGGGTGTTGGGATTGTTCGAAAGTGTTACAGTGCCCCTAAAACGTAAAGGTCATCCAAGAGAATTTATTTATTTATTTCATACTTCATGCACATAAAGGTACAGAGGCGGACTTAATGCCTTAGGCATTTTTTATCAGTCAACCTTTACCTTCCTTACTTCCTTTTTTCTTTCCTTTTTTTTCCTTTCCTTTTTTTAGAGTAGAGTTTTATTTATTTATTTTATCTTATAAAGGGCTCACAGACAAATAGAAAAAAATATATAAACATTGTAATATTCTCAAATCGCTAATTACAGGCCTCCATACATATATATATAAAAAAATGTATATCGATAAAAAGAAAGTATACACAAGTCAATTGATTGCGTTTCGTTAGCTCAAGTTCAATCTTTCAATGTTACAGGATTCTGCATCGACTTCTACTAATAGATCTGTATTCATGCCGTTTGACATCCCAGATGTAAGTACCTAACCATTTTTGCATTCTTTTTAGTTTATTTTTTAAATTAAATGTTAAGGGGCCGTTCATTTATTACGTAAGACGATTTTTACTAGTTTTTGACTCCATCCTCCCCCGAAATAAGAAAAAATAAGAATAGAACCCCTTCCTTCGTTTAATATTTATTACGTAAGAATCTAAAGGGAAAAGATAATATACGTTTGTGACACCCTATTCATTTTAACTTCCTAATGTAATTTGTATTTTTGGTGTACAATAAAGAATATCTATCTATCTATCTAAGTTTGGTTGATATTGATGTTTAATTCAAAAAAATATATTTTTTAGGTTTACAAGTGTATTGTTTACGCAAACGAGAGAGACGTTACTTACGTCTAATTCACAAGCGGGGAGGCGCAGTGACGTTGCAATGAAAATAATTTAGCTATATGCATCCGAGCGCACAACGGCACTCACGAGTTTGCCCGTACTTTTTCAAATCTTAATTTTACGTATTTTTTATGATCTTACGTAAGAACTGTCAAGACTCGCTCCCACACCTTGTAAGAAAAAAATAAAACATAGTCACACCCTTTCCCCCTAAATCGTCTTACGTAATAAATGCATGGTTCCTAATGGTAAGAGATCACTGCATAGAAAAATGTAGGTATCGCTGATGCAGAAACTTCCCATACAAAACCGAAATATCTCATAACACGGTCGGATGAAGTAGTGTTGCCTCAGTAGAAACGGCCTCGACTTATGACTTGTGGGTACAAACCCAGGCAGGCGCTTTACATTGTGTGATTTATTTAATCATTTCCTAATGCTCTAAAAACGGTGAAGAAATACATCGTGACATAACAGGTAGGTCCTTGAACCAAAAATTCGAAGATGAGTAACATCTACTAATCCGCTCTGGGCCCGCATGGTAGATTAAGGCCCATACCCTCTCCAAGAGAGGATGCCTGAGGCCAAAATAAGGTTGATTATACTTATGCAATGCTTTACTCGGCCGTATCCGGTTATGGACGCCGACCCTTTATAAAAAGATTTAGAAATGGCTAAGTAAATTGATTGCGTTACGTTAGGCCAAATCATTCAATATTGCAGGACATTGTAAGAAGACCCTCAGCTTCTACAGCGGCCAGTACCAATAAAACAAGAGAGTATGTATTCATGCCATTTGACATACCAGATGTAAGTATGATTTTGTATCCTTATATAATGCGAAAGACGTATGAAGTATAAGGAAACAATTTTCTTTAAGTTCTGCAATAGTACATTTTGATATAAGTGGAGAAAGGTTGTGCTTGCGAGCGAAGTAGAATTCCCCCGAGCCGCAGGCGAGGGTATTTTGGAGTTGAGTGCTGCATTGACAAACCACGTGTAACAAATATTTAGTGAAAGTTTGTGAGTGTGTATGTTTGTTATTTCTTTACGCAGGAACGGTTGAACAGATTCCGATGAAACTTGGTACACGGATAAGCCACGTCTTAGAATAGGACATAGAATACTTTTATCCCGGGAGTATGTAATTGGGATAATTTCCTACTATTAAGCAGGCGAAACCGCTTTTAGCAGGTGGTATTACATATGTAGCGACATCTTTGGCGTCACATAAGAACTAATCATGCATCGCGCAATCAAAGTTCACCGCACGATTAGAACATATCGGGCAGTTGCCCAAAAGACATAACACCCGTCTGGTCGGAGGATCCTCCCTTTTCAACGGAGGTTTGCGGGACTGTACACTCTGTTCCGCTTACCTCCAAATATATATCTTTTTTTAAGGTCAATTTTCAATATTGCAGACCACTGTAAAGCCTTCTGCACAGACCACTACGGTAGAATATGATGATGTATCCAGAAGACGATTGCCAGAATACGATTTTAGTGGAACGCCAATTGACATTTCCAGTGATGTAAGTAGAATTGAACTTCTGTAATTAATTATGTTTAGTAAATATTTTTGTCCTCTGCTGATTTTGGAGCATTTTGTCTTCAGGTTTTAAGCAATCGTCATCATTTCAGCCGAAAGATATCCAATATTGGAAAAAGACCTCCCCCAAGTGTCACCACAACAATCAGTTCTGTGCTTTTCACATCCATCAGATTTCCGCGACCATTTCAAGTATTCGGTCCACCTTCAACGCTGCGTCTTCCGATGCGCGGTCGTCACTCCAGAACTTTTCAGCCTCATAGACCAGCTGTTCTGTGAGCAATGAACCTAGCCCATCTAATTAAGATTTCCTCCAGAAAACAAAGGGTATATAGGTGGAGATTGTAGAAAATGGCAGTTTAACACGAATTAATCATATGCACTATCAAACATGATTCTTAACTTATATTGACACTGTAGCGACATCTATGCCATCACATAAGAACTAATCCTGCATCGCGCAATTAATGTTCTCCGCTTGATTTGAACATTTAGAACAGCCCGAAATCATCTATCGGGCAGTTGCCCACCAGACATAACACCCGTCTGGTCGGAGGAATCTCCCTTTTCAATGGAGGTTTGCGGAACTTTAATCTCTCTTCCGCATACCTCCAAAACACCAATAAGATATAAATAACTGTTTTGTATTAAGTCTCAGATACTTCATCATTATCAATTATCTACGTCAACTGGCTAACAAAGAGCTATTCAAGAGTTAATGGGTATCATATCAATATAACTATGCTTAGTAATGAGGTTCATGATTCCAGCACCCAATAAATTTATGGCGCACATAAAATTTTTCAGTCCACTCTCGTAAAATAGACCGGTCTCATTACTAATCTTATTTTCAGGAACCCACAGATCCTCTGGACTGCTGTGAAATGACGAAATTCATCAACCCCTCATGGAGATCAGAATGCGACTTCCACCTTAATTTCAAAGGTCAGGAAAGGCTGGTCATCTCCAGTCATGGCCCGGCTACTGAAGCCCCGACTACTACTACTACTACTGAGAGAACTAATCCTGTTGAAGATCTGATGCTGGTACCTCATTCAGTGAGTATATTTGGCAGAATATAAAAAAAAACACTTATTGAAATAGTCTTCACGAGATAGAGAGATTGCAATCACGATTGACCAAGGTACCCAATAAAAATTTTTTGAGAATATGCGAATTTTAGTTTGGAGCATCTTTTTTTTTTATTTATTTTTTTATAGGCTCACGTTAGACCACTATCTCACCTGATGGTAAGCGATAATGTGGTCGACGATGGAGAACGCTTGCCTAGAAGTAACCTATTCACTCTTGACTTAAAGACCCCTAGGTTGTAGCTATCAGGAAATACAGATTCCGGCAGGGAATTCCACTCCTTAGCTGTAAGCATTATGAATGTGTTCCCGAAAAGCTTTGTACGTCTGGGTGGGATGTCCATCATGTACTGATGGCGCAACACCGTACGTCTAGTGTTCCGATGATGGAACGGACTTGGTGGTATTAAATTGTGCAATTCCAAAGCACACTCTCCGAAGTGTAATCGATAGAAAACCGACAGGCCAGCAACTCGGCGTCGATGCTCAAGGCTTTGGAGTTTTGATTCGACAAGTTGCATCTTCTTTAGTTAGTTATTATAATTGCAATCTGCTGACTTCCTAATTTGACTGGCTAAATATACAAAGGGCAAAAATATTCCCCTATAACTACCCTTTATCAGGAGTAAATAGATCTACTCCATTTATCAATGGTAAATGTATGGTTAGTTGTATATTGGTATGAAAATGGAACCTGGTTTAAGTCTTTTTTTTATTATGTACCTATTGGCTCGCGTATGACCACTATCTCACCTGATGGAAAGTAATGATGTGGCCGACGATGGAGCACTCTTGACTTAAAGACCCCTAGGTTATAGCTACCAGGAAACACAGACTCCGGCAGGGAATTCAACTCCTTAAGTCCTATGAGAATTCTAATATGAAATTCTAATTCATGCCTTCCCCAGGCATGAATTAGAATTAGAGAAAGACTTATCAAAGGACATCTAGTGATAAAGTACTACCCGAATTTATTTATTGAGTTAATTTCTTCTTAACGTTCTTCAGAATATACATAGTATATGTAAATCAATCAATATTTTGCAAAGAAAATAGAATTAAAGGTCAGCGGGGCTCTATCCGGAGTTGGCCGCAGTTGGGCGTAGTTGGCCGCAATGAAATGCACATACACTCATACTGCCGCAAAAGGGAGAAGGAACTATATGCCTTAAAAAAGTCTGACAAGCTTTTTAGCTCCACCCAGAGCGAGATAGTTATTTGCCTCCTTCAAAAAAAACACCACATATGTGATTTTAAAATAAACTTTTTTTGATTTTCCAGTGCCAAAAAGAAACCTGCGTCTTCCAACTGATGGGCATCATCTCAGACACAGGGATCCTTGACATCGATGCGTACATAAAGATGCTTGACAACTTCACCGACACGAACCCAGCCTGGTCCAAGGCTAAAGCCAGGGTACTCACCAAGTGTGTCGCCAAACCCGTGAGGAACTTCGAGGCTGGATGCGAGATTAACAACATGTTGGCTTGCACTTTGGATGTGTTGACTGAGGTATGTTGGTGGAAAAGTCAGGTGAAGGTAGGAAGGTAGGCGTGGGCTTGCAAACGACGAGCAATGGGTAACTCGATGAAAGTTCATTTTTGAACGCACTTAACAAGAGTAATTCCTGGTTAGGAGCAACGATAAAAAAACTAATTTATAAAAATATTAAATTTATTGACAAATTCATCTTATTTTCGACTTTCAGAACTGCCCTTACAAAAGGAAATCAAATATTTGCAAGTAAGTGATTTATTTTTAAGAGATTTCTAAATCAAAGTGATAAACAATATTAGTATAATAACGACTTTTGTGTTCTCTTCTTTTTTCAGACATGGAAAACACGACGTCTCGTGCCAAATAAGTTCTTCTAAATACAGACCTGTGAGTTTCAATTTAAGAGGAGAGTTCATAAGAAACACCTCTTACAGTTTTCAAAATTTCTAAAAATACACTGCACTGAATTACACAAAAATATAAATAATAAAGAACCTAAATAGATGTGCCAACAGTTTTTTAATTTTAATTTAGAGAAAAAAAATTGTTCATCTCAAAAAACAGCTAAATCGACCTTTTCTATTTGCAGGATATACAAAATTTTAAACAATTTTTTTTTTTCTCGAAGTTAAGGATAGGTTTGCAAATATCTCGCGGTGAAACTGTTGGCACATCTATTTAGGTTATTGACATTTGACGCAGTGCGTATTTTTAGAAATTTTAAAAACTTTAAGTGCTTTTTTGGTTGTTCTTAAGGACTCTCCCATTTATAAAAAAAACCATTTAAAATTTTACTATTTTCTTATATTATACTAATCTGCCTATTTGGATTCGCTCTTAATTGTTGAGATTTAAATTTATTTGACTATTTTTATATAACATTAATCTGCCTCATTGGTTTGGGGCCATTCATTTATTACGTAAGACGACTTTTATTAGTTTTTGACCCCCTCCCCCTCTAAATAAGAAAAAATAAGAATAGACCGACCGCTCTCCCCTGTTTAATATTTATTACTTAAAAATCTACAAGAAAAAATGAATATATATTTGGTTGGTTTTGATGTTTAGTTTTGAAAGTAATCAAATCTTAACTTTGGGTATTTTTTTGATCTTACGTAAGAACTATCGAGACTCCCTCCAACCCTCTAGTTAGAAAACATAAGACATGTTCGACTCCATCCCCTCCCCCCTAAATCGTCTTACGTAATAAAAGAATGGCCCCTTTCGTTCTTAGTTATAATCGGTATTGTTGAGTACCATAGGTTCGATTCTCAGCACAGAAAAGTATTATTGATGTTTCTCATCAAAAGATATATCGTTGTTAGTCTAGATTTGTACACAGCTATTTGCCTTATATTTACCTGGGACTATGTTGAGGCCAATAAAACAAATTCAAGCAAAATACACTTCTATCTGCCTACTCCTCTGCTTCTCTGTCCTCAGGATAACAACCTTATTTAATCTTTGTTAAACAGAAAAACCGCCGTGAAATATGTCTCCTGCCAGAGCTGATACACCGCAACCATCTCCAGGAGTGTGGTCTGGAGTCTCTGTACAGAGTGGAACACGTGCCTGTGCTACCGAAGATAAGGAAACATGGATGGTTAGCTAGCAGATATACAGTAAGTTGTTGCCTATTTCAATGGTTGCTTGAAGGTAGATGCTAAATTGCCGGAAGACGTAGCGTTGGAAGGCCTCCTGCAAGGTGGACCGATGACCTGGTAACGGTTGCGGGAGTACGATGGATGCGAGACGCACAGGACCGTTCATTGTGGCGACACTTGGGGGAGGCCTATGTCCAGCAGTGGACGTCTTTCGGCTGAAATGATGATGATGATGATGAGATGCTAAATTACTGAGAACTGGTGGTGTTGACGGTATTTTTATTTTCGGTGTGAAAATCATCCAATGACATCTTTCGCTCTGGGGCGGAGCGGGGCGGCGGCGTTAGTGGCCCTGACTGCTATGCCGAAGGTCGTGGGTTCGATTCCCACCCCAGACAAATATTTGTGTGATGAGCACAATCATTTGTTCTGTGTGTAGAAGCAAATCATCTATCTATGTATTTAGAAATATGTAAGTATGTTCATCAATAATAATAATCAAAATAGCTGGGCCCTGCTGGACGCAAATAGCCCAGGATAGAGATAAATGGATTTCTTTAGAGAAGGCCTTCACCCTCGCCTGAGGGTGAAGGATCGCCGTCCGATCGTCTGGTAACCGTTCGGACCGAGCTCAAGTCGTCAACGGCACGTAGGTACTGTTCCACGCGCGCCACAAGAAGATGTCCGCCAACCGTACCTTCGTTCTTGCACATAATAAGATTCAATTTTGATTTATACAACAATACTGTAAATAAAATTAACTATATAATAATTTTTTTCCTACTTTTTTAATAATTTAATGCAAGAAATAAAAGGCTTTTTTATTTTATTTATTTTAAGTATGTTCATCAGTTGTCTAGTACTCATAGCACAGGCTCTGCTTAGTTTGGGACTAGATGGCGTTGTGTGAAAGCTGTGACTACTGTTATTAAAATGTATATAAAATTCTTTATTAATTTAATTTAATCATTTACTTACTTAAACTAATTCTAATAATAATTTTTATAATCAATTTAAAGGTATGTTTATTTGGCACACAGATACACACAATGATATTACAATATAGAAACTAATAACTAACATAATAAATAGCGCAACATATGTCTAAAACGTCACACGTCAATATACAACCCGCCCCTGATCGTTCCCGGTGCAAAAGTGCCCATAATACTGGCCGCATTACCTCGCTGGATAGCGATGGCCATCCTTTGCACCAAGAACGACCCGGACCGGGAGTCACCCGTTGCCTCCCCGAGCCTACGGCCTAAATCCCCCACAAAACGCTTTGCCTCCGTACTCCAACTGCCCAGAGTCTCCACAGCAACAGGCACAAAATGGTAAAGCTGCACCAAGGAAGCGTACTTCAGCCTTTTTTTTAAAGCAGGCGTCTTCAGCGGCGGCAGAAGCAGTGTGCATGGTGCGACTCAGGTGACTGGCGGCGACAGTGCTGACGCAAGTTGTGTCCCAGATCAGGCACTTCCCGTTCTTCCACGGCACCAGAGTCAGCCCATCCGGCCTCTTACCGTCAGACCTGCTAAGACCTGGAGGCTCAAGCACGCAGGGGATGTTTGTCGATATAAGGGCTCTCCGGACAATGTCGTTCAAGGCGTGGTGACGCGGGAACCTCCCTGTGCAGCGCCGACAGCTCAGTGCGTGATGGCCATCGGCCTCCACCAAAGAACCGCAGGTGCATATATGAGGCTCGCACACCTTACAGCCTAGGCGGAGAGCCACCGCCACACGCAAAGAGTCATTGTCGAGTAGAGTGCCCAAATGAGGCGAAGGAATCGCCTGTAACCACGCCCCGGACTCGGGTTGCGACACTGCTCGTAGTCTGGCCTTATCGACTCCCAATGCACCCTCTAACAATTGCTCTTGAAGCAGCTTCACCCCAATGTCATCCCACGCCCGCTGAACATGTTCTGATTCGGGGATTGTCGCACCCGAGTTGAGGGTCAACCAAGCTGAGACAGCATCTGACGCAAAGGGCATGCTTCCCCCGTCACCATTAGTATTGAGTAATACAGTGACTAGGTTGGCAACCCCATGCGCAGACGCCAAGAAAGCCGGCAGACCAACATCCCGTGCGCACCGCACCCCGAGACCACCACAACGGATAGGTAGAGCTGCCTGCCTCCACTGGGGCCCATCTAGGGAGACATTGAGAACAGACTCCACCACCACCTTCAAGGCATCGTCAAACGAGGAAACTTCCTCGGGACATAACCAAGTAGGGGTGGTCCGCAACATATATGTGATTTTTGGGAGAGCGAAGCACATGCGCAATAGGACAATCGCAACGTGCGCGGAAAGATCTTTAAGACGCTCGTGAGCAGAAAGGAGGAGCCGAGTTCCAGACGTAATGGCTTCAGGAACTGCACTAAGGAAGATAGGGGATCCTAAGAGATAGAAGTCGGAGCATGAAAGTTCTCTGAGGCCAGGAAGAAAGGAGTTAAAGCGAGAAAAGTGTGTACGAGCTTCAATACTACAGGGTAAAAATTCGCACTTCGAGGGATTCAACTCCAGACCCAGGTCTCTGAGGCGAGGGACTAGAGCCTCTAAGTCCTGAAAAACATCAATTTAAATGATTTATTGTATTGTATTATGATTTTATTTTATAATTAACACCTACTTGCAATGTTGTCTGTTATAATCTAATTATTGTTAGAGGAACATTGGCTCCTAAAACACAGGCTTTTGGCCTAGTTTAGGAGGCACCAGTTCGCATTTTAAATTTGCTATTATGTACAAGTAATAAGTAACTGTATACTAATTTATTTAAATTGTAGTACAAATTATTATTATATTATTATTATTATTGCTAACATTCACATTGATCACACACTCGTTTTGTTCTTCCAGTGCAAGGACTCCAAAGGGCCAACCACGTGCATAATGACAAAAATGGGCGTAATGAACAAATACAACTTTATGGACTACTTCAAGATGAAGGACAGGATCCGAAAGTTTACCTCAGATCAGGCAGAATGGTCTGCTTTGCTTGATATATATATGAGTGCCTTCATCAACATACCGTTGTACGCTGAGCATTGTAATTCGGAGAAGAAACTTCTGAATGTTATTGATACTATGTTGATGGTAAGTGAAGTTACTCTTTATAGTTACATACCGTTTTTTGTTTGAGTTTGACAGCGTTACCTACCTGTCATGTTGGGGGACATTATGTACCCTAAGGCTGCGTTCCCACTATGTCGTAACGGTTAATTTATCGTCGGACTACTATCGTATCTAGCTGTTCCTATTATAACAACTGTTTGTCGTGGCCATGACAGATTGTCGCAACGACGACGCATAATTGACTGGCCTGTTGGTCTAGTGGTTAGTAGCCCTGACTGCTATGCCGGAGGTTGTGGGTTCGATTCCCACCCAGGACAAATGTTTGTGTGATGAGCACGATCATTTATTCTCTGTCTGGGTGTAATTTATCTATAATATGTATGTTTATCAGTTGTCTAGTACTCATAACACAAGCTCTGCTTAGCTTGGGACTAGACGGCGTTGTGTGATAGTTGTGGAATATTATATATTATATTATATTATACCCAAAGGATAAAAAAAGGACCCGGTTGCTAAGGCTCCCACTGTCCGTCTGTTTTTCACTAGGCCATGTTTCATGATCCATGATAGCTAGACTGTTGAAAGTTTTTACAGATAATGTATTTCTGTTGCCGCTATAATAACAAACAGAATAAAAATATTTAAAGTTAGACACAAACGGCAAACGTGATTTTTTTGCCGTTATTAATAATAGTTATGATATAGTATCTAATGTTGAGTTTCTGGAGTGGCGACCGCGTACCGGAAGACGCAGTGTTGGAAGCCCCCCTACAAGGTAGACCGATGACCTGGTGAAGGTCAGGACCGTTCATTGTGGCGGCATTTGGGGGAGGCCTATGTCCAGCAGTGGACGTCTATCGGCTGAAATGATGATGATGATGATGATTTAATGTTGTATAGAGCCTTCGTGTGCGAGTTCGACTCGCACTTGATTTACTTTTTAACTGCGTAGTAATGCTCAAGGACGTCCTCCGCTCTGGGGTGGGGAGAAGGGTCTGTCAGTTTCCTAGGATAACAATTTAATACAGGTTAAAATAAAAACAAGTAAAGTATGGAAAAAAAAATACAAAAACGCTATACATGAAAAATTCCACCACTCCAGAATCATGTACTGGATCCATGGTACACCTTTGTAAGTCGATGTCTGAGACACGGTGTATACTTTGGATCAATTTTTCTTATCTTACTTTCCTTCTGACCAAGATTTTGAGTTATGTCGGTGGTAAGTAGAGCATTTTTCCTGCCTATTCAACCGCCATCAAGAGGGTGATCTTCGAAAAAAAAATTAACGAATGCTACGATCTTTTTCCTAACAAATTAACTGTCATTTCAGACCTGCCCTGTCTCCAAAAGAAAGAACACGGCTCAATGTAACAAAATCTTCTTGGACATGACTAACACGGCACCGGACAAGCAAAACGTCACGAAGGAGAAACTGGATGAAATCATGAAGCACTATCACCACGTCTTTATGCCTAACCAGCCGGTCACCACAAACCTTAACAGAGCTGTTAGGAAGAAACACTCAAGAACAGTGAAAAAACCCGTCTACAATTTTGCTTTTCTGAATTCCAAAGACGCTCCTCCGGTCAGGATTATTAGTTTGACACCTGAAGCAACAACAAAACGGCCATTACCGCCTCTGATACTTCGGCCTGTGTATCTTCGCCCAGAATTTGGTCCGGGACCTGTAAACGATGGTGTTTTTAGAGGCGGTCTTTGGAGTCACGTTAGACCTGTGAATGCTACTACTAGTTCGTTTCCTACTCCCTTGCCTTATTCTTTCGCTACTAGTTATCCATATTCTCCAACTATTCCGGTTTATAAAACTACTACGGATTTTTCAATAGTTGAAGAAACAACACCGCTGTAGTAATAGTTGAGGACAAATTATTCTTAAAATTTTAGGTTATTTTATAAACTCTTCTACATAGTGTCTATTTCATTCTTTATGTTAATGTTTAAAATAATAATATACCTACTAAATTTATATATTGAAATTTTGCGAATTGTATTTTTTTTCTTTAACATTCCGAACGCATTTGGACATTTCGAAATCTCTAATATTAATATTCTACAACTTTCACACAACGCCATCTAGTTGCAAACTTCGTCCGCGTGAAAGTTGGTTTCTCCATACAAACTTCGGACCCCCGTTTCATCCTTTTAGAGGGTGAATTTTGCAAAATCCTGTCTTAGTGCTCGCCTATGTCATAAAAGGAAACCTTGTGCAAAATTTCACGCACCTAGTCTCAGTAGTTTAGGCTGTGCGTTGATATGTCAGTCAGTCAGTTTCTCCTTTTACATATATAGATTACACCCAGACATAGAACAAATGATCATACTCATCCCAAAAACTTTTTTGTCCTGAGTGGAAATCGAACCCAAAGTTAAAGTACCTGACTTTAACTTTGGGTTCGATTTCCACGGAGAGACGTCACGGAGAAACAAAAATCCAAAAGTCAGAGTCCAGATTGCTACCCAGTTGTTACAGTGATTGTATGAAGTGAGACGTGGGGGCGGGGAGTGCAATCCTTGTGCAGTGATTGGCTCGCCGATGTATACGATGCGCAAAGTAATGCCAGCTCTTTCGCTGACCGCTTAATATTCGTTCCGGTATCTGTAGTGTGTGTTATTTAAGGATGAAGGGTATCTAATAAAAAACAATTTTGAAGCAATATGAAAAAAATATTTAATACAATCATAATATGTACTGCCTGAGTAACTATTGTACTTAAAATATTTCTTATATACTATCATAGTTATAAGTAATTGTTTCATTTGTAATTTCCACCAATATTTTATCGTCAGTCTTAATAAAATTTTTAATAATTTGGCCTGTTTTTATTTTGACATTTTCATCTTATGGAACGATTGTTTGATTTACATTAATTTTGATATAAATTACCAGTTTTGTATTACATGGATTTAACTTATTTTTAATCTAGTATTTGTTTGTTTTTTTTTATGTGACAATAATAAAGTTTGGCTATGCACTTTTAAGGATTCAAAAATAAATAAAATTATTTATCAACTAGTAAATTATAACATACATCACTCTTTTTTATATAGATACATCCAACACAAACAAACAAACGAAAAAATCCATTACATAATTCATCATTCCTAATTATTTTCACATACTTTGAACTCACTCTATTATTTTTAATAAATTATAAATAAGCAAGATAATGGGCACATGAGTTTAACTCAAATGTTGAATAAAGAATAACAAAAAAATTTAAAGATTGCAAGTTACACAAAAGTATTGAGGCACCAATTTTTTTTTTCTATTTAAAACGATGAAAAAATTTAAAGCATTTCAAAATAATGGCAAGCGATTAAAATTTCATAGACACGATTATTCGAGGCTAAAACTCTTATTAACTTTTTAAGACACTGTACATTGTCAAATACTTAGCACGTAATAGGAAGAATTACATATTTACATGTCATAGTCACATCGTAAATTAAATGTGTAGGTAATTAATAAAATCAATAGTTATCTACATACAAAGACAAAGTAATTTTTATAATGTCAGAAATACAGGCGTAGAACTTCGATAATAAATATTATTCAACAAAACAATATTTAATGATCACCTATATTTCACTTTTCTTGAAAATATTAAACCCAACTCGTCGACGTTTATAAACTATATCTAATATAATGATATATTCTTACCTGTCTCTAGTCTAATAGACAAACAACTAAATAAGATTTACGTATATAAAACAAAAAAAAAAATATATCAAATCGCATCTTTCAAAACATAAAATAGTTCTGAAGACAACATCTATCACAAATCTTTAGAATATATTGATAGATGTAAGACTTAAGTAAATCACTTCAAAATAAACTCGAGCGCTATCTATATTGCTAATAACATGCTTAACAATGTCTAAACTGCAACAAATGTCATTTACATTAATCGTAGAAAAGCATTAAAACATAATCTTGTAACTAAAGAAAAGGTCTATTAAAAGGTAGGTACTATAACAATAATACAGTACGAAACTCCTGCTTTGTACACATCAATATAACTGTTTCTATAATAAAGTTCGTTCGTTCGATTCCGTAGATATCATTTACAATCATAATAATTCCATTGAAGAATTATTACGTGAAATAAATCAACATTGAAACTAAAGTGCAATTAAAGACAACCCTGATAAAGACTTCACAAAAAGAAATAAAGATCACGAAAGTTATAATTGAATAAGTTTACGATGATAAATCGATGGGTTATGAATCATGGTATCCTAATTTCAAACTAAAAATTTCCAGTGTCTATGTTCACATTTTAATTTCATGGCATATTAAGACTAATTGTGTCAAAATTCCTCATAGATCGCGTATCACCGTTGAGACTATGGGACCCAGTGTTGATCCTTGTCAAAATTTCTTGTTGGAGGGCCTTTAGCGTTCTCATGGCTGAGAGGTCGGTGGTTGGGGCGAGGAGTAATGCCCTCCTGGCGTGAGGGAGAGCTTCAGAAGGCTTGTTGAGGGCAAGGATAGCTCGGGCCATAGCGTAGGCACACTCGAATGCATTCGGACGCAGGACTGAGGCCCGTGCGGCGAGGTCTAAGGCTTCTGATGGTTCCTGTAAAGATGCGTAAGTAATATGTTAAGAGATGACAGTGATTTTTTGTAAGAGTTTATTTGGGGAAGCTCGCTGCTATATAACCACTGCAATTATATATCTGAAAGTCAGGATCAACAGTAAGTGATCACTAGAAAAAACCTAAGACAAGTTCAATTAATCTCAAGAAAAAAGTCAACTTTAGTGAAACTTGTAAAGGAATCAATCAAAATGTATGTTATTGAGCGCAGCTTTCTAAAACATAATAACTAGACTTACGTTCAATTTCCTCTTACACCTGGACAGATTCAGCAGCAAATTGGTCTTTAACTGCACAAATGCCGATACATGCTCATGTGGTACCGGTTGAGTGGTGGGGGTCGTTAGCCCCTCATCACTGATGAGTGGATTGATCTTCTTCAGGGCGTATTGGTAGCGGTGGGCCGCCTCTGATGGCCGGTTCTTGCGGTATAGCATATTCCCGTCTTCTAGTAACTTGTTTAGCAGTATTAGCCTGAGGAATAGAGGAAGTATTAGTGTGACGGCACTCTTCTTCTTCAATTTTATCGAAAATTGAAAGCATCTTGCTAAATGAAATTAATGTTATAGGCCATAATTTATTTAATATATATAGCCCGTATCGTCCCATTGTTGGGTAAAGGCGTCTCTCCATTCCTTCCAACGATCACCATTCCTCGTTTCGTCTTTTTAATTCTTGAGAAAGACATCCAGATAATCCAATAATAGTCGATTTAGTTTAGAGGAGAGTCTTTAAAAATCACCAAAAAGACAATAATAGTTTTCAAAATTTCTATAAGTGCATCGCACTAAATTACACAAAAAAAATAATAATGTAGAACCTAATTAGATGTGCCAACAGTTTCACCGCGAGATATTTGCAAAACTATCCTTAATTTCGAGAAAAATAAAAAAAATGTTTAAAATTTAGTAAATAATCCTGCAAATAGAAAAGGTCAATTTAGCTGTTTATGAGAAAAATGAATAATTTTTTATCTTGAAATTTCGCGGTGAAACTATTGGGACATCTATTTAGGGTCTTCATTATTTTTGTGTAATTCACTGCGGTGTATTAAAAAAAAAAGATAATTATAAGAGGTGTTTCTTAAGGACTCTAATAGTATAAGCCTGTTAATAGTAGAAGGCAAAGTAGTATTAGTGTAAGCGAAGTAGTAGTGTAGTGCGTAATATGTTTTGTTTTCTAGTAACTTACATGAATTCTGGTTTGCCTGAAGCCATAACCCATGTTGTCGGACCGAGCTTAGCGCCTTTCCTCAGAAAACAATTAACAACCTGTGAAACAATAAATAAATATTTAATAAAGTCGACATCGAACTAAGAGTGGCTTTCCTTATAAACATATCAGAATTTTAAAACCATGTTTTCTTCGATGAACATAGATATAATATTCGCCAGAAAATTTAACTTACGGGAACATTTCGCTGTCCTATAGCTCTGTCCAACGGCCTCAGGCCACTGTGGTCAACTCTTTCCAGTGAAGCTCCTCTTTCCAGTAGTATATCAACGAGATCTGATGGTCCACCGCATGCTAGTCCCAGAGGAGTACGTCCACTGGCATCTGGTTGGTCTGCAAAAGCAACGTAACATATAATAACTAAACAAGGAATCTTAGATAAACCAGTTGAATATTAAGTGAAAAATATTTATGTAAGTTAGAAAGGCTACCAATTGTTATACTAAATTTTCGAAAAGAATTACAAATATTGAAGAGGTACAATTTAAACGTTGAAGTTTTACCTATGGTAGCGCCTTTGTCAAGTAGAACAACCATTGTCTGTATTCTAGATCGAAGACACGCCCATCCAAGTGGTGATATTCCGTCGGCATCAACTGCATCTGGGTCAGCACCTATCACAGAATTTAACATTTTGAGGAAACCCAACACTTGAGCAACGATAAGAAAACATTAGCAAATAAAAATAAACTAAAAAATATTAAAAAAATGATTTACGAAAACTATTTTTAGAGAAACGCGATAAAGACGCTTTCTAGTTTAAACCATTGCATGCAGGGTTGATAGTGGCAACTATTAAAAAAGACTCACCATGATCTAATAACATCTCAACAACATCAGCATGACCCTCGGCAGCCGCTAATATCAACGGAATCTTCCCACCAGAACCCATCACATCAGCCCCAGAATCTAACAGCCTCAACACTAAAGCTGTCCTTCCATTCTTCGCTGCTAATGCTAGTGGAGACATTTGACGAGCATTCAAGGAGTATGGTGTTGCTCCTCGGATGAGGAGAGCGTCAGAGATTGCAGCGTTGCCAGATGAGCAGGCTGCTGTTAGAGCCGTCTCACCTGTTACTGGGCATATGCCGTCGGGCTGCAGATAAAAAAATATAATAATAAAATATAATAACTTTAGAATAGCCGGGAGGTAAATTTTATCTTAGAGATATTGAGTTATATATTAATATATTGAGGATATTTTAGAGGTATTGAGTTTCCTAGTAGCTGGGTGGGTATTAAGATTGCAAATTGCACTATAAAAAATAATGGTAGGTACTCTGCATTTTAGTTGCAATCAGTAGTAGTGTGTAGTTGTATTGGAAGCATCCCGTAATATAGTTGAGACAAAGGTAGACACAAGATAATGAGTTGTATGGTGACAATACAAAAGAGAGACTAAAAAAATAAGAACATGAAAGACGACAAAGAACAGACTGTTGAGTAAATGGAAACTTACAATTAATTCAGCAGTATCCAAAAGATATTCAACAATATCTAAATGTCCATTTTGGGCAGCAGCTATCAGTGCATGTCGAGATCCTGGTACCAGCTGTTCGATACTACCATCATCGATATCTAAGGAGTTCCTGTCATTTCCTGTTTGACAGCCTAGCAGGTAGATCACTGTATCTCTGTGGCCGTTCTTTGCTGCGTGAACGAGAGGAGTCTGTTCTGCAGTGTCAGTGTGACTCAGTGATGCACCTAAAAAATAAATTGGTTAGGATTGATGAACAATCTGAGATTTTTTCATTTACTTAAGACCATTTAATTTATAGAATAGTCTCAATTTATAGGCACTTTATACTTACCTTATTTAAAGCAGCAAGCACTTGAATTTTATTTTGGGGAGGTAATTTAAAAGGTCAATGTAATTCATAAATATAATAAAGTGTAAGAGGTAGAATATTACCTGCAGCAATAAGTCTCCTCGCCACATCAGTGTGACCTCTCTGACACGCCAAAGATAAAGCTGTACATCCTTGAGAATTAGTCATTTCCATATCAGCTCCAAATTCAATCAATAACCCAACCATAGCCAATATTCCTTGATATGAATACATGCATAGTAATGGCGCATTCCCCAAACATTCTGTGATTTGGTTGGGAGATCCACCGGCTAAGAGCATCAGTCGTGATACTTTGACATTCGGTGTGTAAATGTTCCTCAAATGAGCAATTGCTTCGCCAACGCTGGCTGAACTTGTTGCAACCAGCATTGCTTGTAAATCTCTTGGGCATAACCCTAATTGTGCCGGCCCCAGATTTCTGTACATGTGAGCTTTTAAAATGTGATGTCCCAACTCCATTGATTTTTCTGAATCCAAAGGAGCTTGCACCCTTGATAGTCTGAATGCAATGCCACAATGCCCTGCTCTCAAATCACAAAGGAATTTAGGACTTTCGTTGTCATCTCTTCTTATCAACCATTCCCTGAATGAAGGGTGGAAGAACATGTAGGTGTTGTCGATCCTCTTTACAAGAAAGTCTGAGAGTGATTCGAACCTGTGGCAGAATTCATCCCAGGGTAAAAATGTATTCACCAGCAATGAATTCACCGAGTAATAAATCTCTACCAGAGTGAGAGGATACAAAGCAGCTAAGCAGACGCTCAAGATGTGAGTGACCTTCTCAAAAGATTGCACTGTAGGGAATCGAAGATTGAATTGCAACAAAAATATTTGTGCAAGCGATATCGGTACTACTTTGTAATTTGTTGATTTTACCACAATGTGACTTCTCTCAAGAAGGTCTAGAATTAATTTTAGGAACAAAAATGAGCCATGGCTTAAATGAAGCACATATTGTGCGAACTTCATGACTGAGTTATGTACTCCTTCAGACTTTCCCGTCGAACATTTGATGTTCGTTTCTATAATTGGAGCAGCTTGTAGTCTTGTATTGAAATACTCCAGGAGATCTTTGTGAACGTTGTCTGACTCATCCAGACTTAGTCTTGTGTAAGGCAACTGTTTTGACAGTTCTAAGAATTGTGTCCTAACAGTAGCTATAACTTTGAGCCATGAAGGCATTTCTGGCACATGTCTGGCTAAGAACGATGCGATGGTGTAACCATGATCGGGTCGGTGGTACTCAGCTTCACACAGTCCGTCTACAAGAATGATGCTGTTTGAAGAGTCTATACTTCCACTCCTTCTCAAGATGATGAGAGGTTCGATAATGCCTCTCATAAAGGCTAAGTCCGGGTCTGCAATGCATTCTTTGAGGGACAAGCAGGCGAGTAGGTGTGGCTCACTGAGGAGGTATTCTCTGTAGGCTTGTAGTCTAGGAGCTTGGCAGAGTTGTGCTGCTAAGGAGTGCACGAATTCACCCACGAGGCAGGTACTGTTATTATCGGCCTGGAAAGAAAACCGTGTTTAATAAAAGCAACGATACGCGAACAGTGATAATGTCTTTTTTTGGGATGATGTCATAATTACTCATGTTACATTATGGAGCATAATTTGAAATTATTGGTCCCTAGTTATTATTAATTGGAGTAATATGTTTAAGATTCTCTTCTTCCAAAGGTCTTACCTGACAAAAATGATAAGCAACAACGTGTGAGGCCAGATGGGTGAACATGCCGATGGTCAACTCTTCTGGCAGCATCTCCCTGATGTCTGACTGTTCCCTTAGCTCCTCATACTCGCAGTTCCTCTTTCTGCCAAAGCAGGAGTATTCTACAAGCTGAAGGATGAGAGCTGTCTTCCCTGTGCCTGGACAGCCAGATACTACTATGCCTGTTGAGAAAAATAAATGGTATATCAACACGATAAAATGTTTTTTTTTTTTTAGTTTTTCATTTAGGGCTACGCCTCGCTAAGACGCCATAGCTCCGTAGCCAGATCATGACATCAAAAAAAATTATAATTGACTGCGTGACCAACAGTTGCCAGGTGAGGTACACACCATAGAGCTGCATATATTTTCTTTGCTGCGAACTGGCAGCACCGCCATGGCGTCCCAGTGAGGCATGGGCTTTAGTGATTGCTGTAGGAAATTGCCATTTGAAATCAGTCAAAAACGTATCATAGGATACAAACCTGAAGCACTAGAGTCCAAAGCCTTTTCCATATCCCTCATGAGCCACTGTCGCCCTGAGAAGAACGTCTGGTTGTCTGTTGATGGTACTTCGAAGAATAGTGGCCGTAATGTCAACTGTGGTGAAGGATGCACTGTGAAAGAATAAAAACGTTAGATATTCTAGTTTTGTAAAATTACATCTTTCATTTCCTCTGAATCAGCTTGATAAGAAGTATTGTTTTGTTACAAGCCTGTAAGGCTCCTTTGCAGGACATGCGTTTACAGGTGTCCCAAAGTGATAATGCGCATAGAAATCTTCGTCACTGTTCGGAAACGTTCGTATTCCCCGAGCGTCGGAAGACGATATGTATATAGAGTGGTTAAGTGCATTTTTTTCATGCATTGTTTAGGGCTCTCACGATTCAATGATTCGGGTGTTTCCGGGAATACAACAATTAGTGAAGATCTGCATGCGCATTATTAATTTGGGAATACGTTACTCTCCTTCTTATATTATTTTTTTTTCTTTTGTCTTTTTTTGTTTTATATACAAATACAAAATGTTTCATTTCTTTAACAACTAGTACTTATTAGTTTATGATTGGAGCCCCCTTTTAAGTATGATGATGCCTGTAGTAGGAGACTGTTCCTCCATAGCTTTGGGTGTTTACAAAAATTAAAACTATACTACTTTTTTAAAATCTTGTTTATAATGTTTATAATATATTCATTTATTATATGATATTCAGCTAGCTAATAAAGAAAGTGTGCGGCAGCCCCAACACAAGTAGATACTACTGTAACTCACTGAGGCTTCCTCAATTTATTTAAGCTCACAATGTTACAAATGAAATAAATAATTTTGCATTTCCTTCGAATTCTTTTTGTTTATGGGTTTGTTTGTTTATTCAAAAAGACTTGTAGGATCGCATGTGATTTTGGTTCAATGTGGCAGATTAAATTCGTTCTGCTCAATTTCAATTTAGCATAACTTTTTAATAAATATGCATGATCTAATGAAACTGAAGTCAAAGCAGCATTTAGTATAATTCTAGTTAGTATTTAAATAAGTTGCTCATATATAAAACTAATCTGCAGCTGATAATTCTAAATTTTCTAGTGATTTCCGGTTTTATTCTAGCTCAATATCATTAGTGTCACATTTATCAAATTCACTAAGAGAAGGCTTATCGTAGTAACTAAAATATACGAGCATTATCATATTTTAACGAGAAGTATATACTTCTACTTTCTAGATACCAATATTTAAAGCTGAAGTTTTTTTGAACACATCAATCTCAGGAACTACTAGTTCAAATTAAAAAAATCTTTTAGCTTTGGACGGCCCATTAATCGAAAAAGGCTATAGCTATATATAAAATCATGCTACGACCCATGCAAGCAGTGCAGTAACCAATGACCCCGGGTGAAACTACGAGGGACAGCTAGTCTCTAACAAAATGCAATTCATTGGCAATTTTTGTGTCGGAGAAACATACAAAATCTAAGTTCAATTTCTGCACCCAAAGCTTTCAAACTTGGACGATATTTAATTACAAAATCTAATTACGTCAATGGAGCTTAAATATAACTTCCGCAGTTTTTGCTGATTCAATATCGTGAAGGAAAAAATATTAATTTGTTATAACAATGAACCTTTTTTAATTTCTGATGATGTTGATGACTGCTTGCTGTTGACCCTGGCAGAGCGTCTGGCAGCCGTTTTCCTTGTTTTGAAGAAGCCGCTGGACATTCGGGTTAGTTCATCTGATCTGCCACTTTGGAGTGCTAGAAGGAAAACCAAATGATTATTATTTGTTTAAGTTTTTAAATAAAGCTTATCATTTTGTTTGGATATGTCCCGTATACCTATTAAAGAATTTTATAGTATCCTGGATTTCTTCAAACAATTTGTCGAATCTTTTCCCAACTGTGTTGGGCTCGACTTCGAGTTAAACCAAATACATCTCGATATCAGTATTTTATTCGTAGTGACTGTGTATCTGAGCTCCACAATTTATCAACTGGGTACACAGGTAACTCTCGGCAAGGCTGGTGTGAGGTTTCGTGGCTCCAGACTATTAAAGATTTACAAATGACAGCCGAGACTAATGATGTACATTCCTAGGTACAGACGGATCTCGATATGCTAAGATCACAACGATATGTTTTGATATATTCCCATCCTCAGTAGCTTACCTAATTACCTTGGCAAGCTTTGCTAAGCTTAAGCTTAGGGATTAATCGTACGGTTAAACGTACGTGTGGGAAATCATCCAGTGATATCTCCACTTACCATCATGTGGGATCGCAGTCAAGCACTGGTTTATATCAATTAAAAAAAAAAAAAAAAAGATATCTCCAGCTATGGGTGGAGCGTGAGGGTGTGTCAGACTTTTACTAACTAAAGCCACACCTGTGACCTTCAGTTACACTTCGTGTTCTAAGACAACGAGATTTTTTTTCAGAAAATCCCCGAGGCCCTAGGCATCGGCTCTGCTGGCCCCTACGGTTTGCGGACATCTCTCAGTGCGTGGAATACTACGCGCTGTCGACGATTTGGGCTCGGTCCGATCGATTACAGGACAGCTGGATGGCGAATTACCCATTGCTCGTCATCCGCAAGCCCGCGTCTACCTCAGCTGGTAGTCGGGATCGGGGTTTCGGTGGTTGCGGCGTGAGGACGTTCCTTCCCTCACGCGTGCGGCCTCTTCTTTGGCTAGTATTACTACTTCGCAAAACGAGGCGACCATGCCTTTGAAACCAATTATTTCATCCAATATAAATTGTAAGGTCTTAAACACCTTTTACGACTATTGAATGTATATATAGAATTAGGAAAGGCTCGATTTATCTTTCCCTACAAACCTTTTTCCTTCCAAAGAATCAAATCTATTTTTAGTGCTGACATAAACGCCGAACTATCGAAATATAGGCAGCAAGCCTACCAAGGGTTCTCGTGTCAGAAGCTAATAACAATTCTTTAGGACTGGTTGTTATCGGCAGCCGTAAAGCCCATGGGGCGTGGTGACTTAATGACTGACCATTCTAATCTCCAAGGGGCTAATGAGGATAGATAGAAAGGGAAGTTCATTGGGCTAATTAGATCTGCCAAATTTTTTGACATGTTGATTTCAAATATCGGTAGGTACGGCAAACTCATAAGAGTTGCTTATTAATAGTGAATATGCATGCAATATTTTGATTTGCTAAATTAAATATTTTTTAGCTTTAATAAACAAATATGAAAGAATTTTAATATCTTTATCAACAGCTTCAGAGCTGCTAATAAGAAAGAAGTCCGTCATGGACTTTAACGCCATTACTGATGTCATAATAAAACGGCGTTTTGGCGAGAGAAGCAGATATACTTGTTTAAAATTGTTATATCTTGTTTGGTTTTCTATAAATTTTATATATTTCATGCATATTCCCTACTATCTATGAAGATAATTCATAAGCAAATAATGACCTAGCTTTAGACACGAAAGCATTCTACAATCCCACTTCGTCATAATCAAAGCTTGCGTCATCAACATTATTGAGTCCACTATGAACTTTTAAATGAGTTCTTTTACAGAGAAACAATATATTTTCGTATTTCAAATGATTAGTTTTAGAGCTGATGGTGATGATCTATTGAAAATCACTTTTGCATTTGTCGGCTTTAAAACCTCCAGTTTTGTTGTTGAGAAGCATTAAGACATGAAGGAGGTTAGATCTTTAGAGTAATGCATCATTTCAGTAGACAAAACTTACTGTTGACGGAATGCCGTCTGCTCCCAGGGCTGGAAGATGAACAGTTGCTGGCTGCCGACAATGACATTGATGCTAGAGAGCCAAGGGAGTCCCGACCTAAAGGAGTTGCTACCTCCACCTCTGAGGAGCCGGTAAGTGTTGATACCTGGAAAAAAATGGTTGATACAGTTACTACTAATATTGAATGTGGTAATGCTCATTTAGGAACTAGATTTAAGTGGAAATGCGTGCAAGGGTAAGATTTATAGGAGATAATAGAGGGCCGCAGGTTCCACCTACGGACGAATTCGTAGCCTAGTAAGTTTATTTAATGAAGCTACTCCAGATTAATGTAGAAATTAAGAGCAGAAGGATAAATAAAGAGGTCCCTGTAATAGGTAGCCAATCTTATGCATACTGAACTTAAAGTCAATTTTTTTGAGACATCCGCGTAAAGGTAGACGGCCTCCTACAAGGTGGACCTATGACTTGGTGAGAGTCTTGGGAATACGATAGATAAAAGACGCACAGAATTAGTAATTGTGGCGTCCAGCAGTGATCGATAATGACAATGATGACGATGACAAAGCAGAAAACCGCCGTCATAATGGAGCTCGAAGAGTCCCAGATGAATTACCTACATAAAGGAGGGGTTACTTACAGGACTCGTATTGTGCGAAGCCAACGTATGCGCGTCCAGTGACGCAAGGGAGGTGCAGCTGTCTCTAGCCTTGTTCCTAGCCCCTCGTCGCTCACCCAGCAGCAAACCCAGGCGCATGTACAGGTCATTCTGTCTTCTGGATTCATAGCCAGCCTGCTTGATGTGACCGCCTTCGTCATCTGTAAAGGAGATTGGGTTAACGGTTAGATTTTTGTGTGCTTTGTAGAGGGTCTGTCTTGTGAGGTGCACGGTGATCTACAAATACCTACCTCTAGCTAAATGTATATTGTTTTGAATTACAAGGAGTATCGTGTTGCCCAGTAACTGGGTTGTGGGGGTCTGATAGGTAGTCGCTTTATGTAAAACGCAAGTATTCATACGCGTCATTCACATTCGTTTATACTATTATGCCGATCCTAAGCTAGTTGGGAAAAGGCTAGGGAAATGATGATTTCTTTATAATGAGGACTACATAGTCTACTTAAATAATGAAGAAAGGAATGAGGAAAGTGACACAAAGTTTGACTGCAGTGAGAGTGACTGCAATCTTTGAATATATACATATACATACATACTCGGCCTTATAATGTTCCCACTGTTGGGACTCAGGATTCCTCACTAAGAGAGGGATAGGGCCGTAATCCACCACGCGGTCCCAGTGCGGGTTGGGGGATGTCATATGTCTTCGAATTTTTGGTTCTAGGACATGCCGGTTTCCTCACGATGGTTTTCCTTCAGCATTTTGAGAGCAGTGGTGATGAAATAAATTACACAAAGTAATGCGCGCCAGGCTGGGTTTGAACCCACAACTAACAACTCGTAAATCAGGGCCGTTACCACTTGCCCATCACTGTTCATCTTTGTATATGATTAAAACTAATTGTAGTATAACCATAAATTACCCTGAAGCGTCAATTCCCGCACTTAAAAACAATGGAATTCAATTTGCAGTATCATCTTTGTTTCAAACAATGTCATAAAGGAGGGAAATTAGGCGAGATTTTGACAGATTGCAACTGAAAAGCAATACTAGAACCACCTCACTGGTTTCTCTAATAGAGAGAACTAACATTAAACTGAAATTATAGCCAGAGTTCTTCACTTTCTAATTTTCTGGCGCCATGTTTAAAATATTCAATGAGAAGCTCATAAAACAGTTTATAGGCGTTGCTTACAACAATGTAAGATGGATAATTTCCACATAAGTGAATTCACAACAGATGCTTTCAACTAGATGAGCCATCAACAATTCTAACACACAGGTGCAAAAATATACAAAGGTGTACAATTAAAGCTACAAAAACTCAATACAAAGTTCTTTTCATGTACATGCTGTTTTCACAAGCTTTCAATAAAACACAGATGAAACATGACAACATTAAAAAAAAAAAAAAAATCAAACCACAATAATGTGAACTCCATGCATACACAATTGTGCAACATTCTTACACACACACACAAACACACACGCAAAAGAAAAACAAATGAAGTTTTCATCAACTATGTCTTAGATGTTCAATTGTTCTCAGAATATAGACATTAGAATGAGTAATTCAGTGCAAAAAAAGGTTTTATTAAGATTTTTTCCAAGTTCAGTAGCTGTTTAAATTATTATTCACAAATTGATTCCTAGTGGACATTGTAGTGTAGTTTTGTATGTCAAGTGGACAACATCAATAATTGAAAAAGGCGCGATCTCGGTAAAATAGAGCTGAGAATATTATTGTAGTTTTGACTACCTCAGCGAAGCTTGTCGAGAAGGCTGACTCAATGCATCTGCATTCTATTTCCTGGTTTCTGTCTACCTACACCGACTGTCAAAAAACGTTCGATAAAAATATGGATACCTCTCTGACGTTTTTGTCTTACTATCTTTTCTCGAACCAGCCCCGTTAGCCAAGTTACAACCGTTTTGTTTCGATTCTTTTTTCGTTGATCGCCTTGAGACGGCCACGCCTCCTATTCCTTTGTTCTGACGCTGAGCATTGAGATGACGTCAGAGTAAAAAAATCAGAGGCGTGGTCTACTCGAGGCGATCTACGAAAAGAGAATCGAAACGAAACGGTTGTAACTTGGCTAGGGGGGCAGAAATCGAGAAAACCTTTTTTATTGTCGATGACGAGGCAACTCTTAATTACGAATCTTCTTCTTGGTCATTTCAATCTTGCCAGAGTTGTCGTGGTTATCACGAAGGTAGAAGTCTCTGGAAGCTGTCAGGGTACGCCGCATGATTTCCCGCCACTTTTAACTTCTGGGAGTCATCCGGGAGCACTCGGTCAATGGGCCGCCAACAGCTGCTTCTAGTCAGTCCGTCGCAACGGTGATCTGCCACGCGGCCTCGTCCCTTCCACCTTTCTTTGCATAGTTTATAGTTTGATGGAGTCACTTTCACGTCGACAAATGTGGCCAAAGTATTTAAAAATACGACTGTGCACCAGCGTAGACAAGTGCTTCTTGACACCGAGTTCCTCAAAGCGAGACCCTGAGCATTTTTCTCTAGCACCATATTTCCAAAGCGTCAATGTTTTTGGTCTCTGTCTGTCGTAGGGTCCATGTCTGATCGGCATATAAGAATTATGAATCAGTGGTCCATAAACCCCTATAGGTTGAAGTTTTTGCTCTGAGATCTGTACCACCTACACGGTTTTATACACATCCTTTGTTTCCCCGATTCCCATGACATTTTACAACAAATTAAAGAGATTGATGAAGCGATACCATATTCGGTGTTGAAGAGTTGTTGGTTAGACATTTTTACTCCATTGTGTGTTAACTAAAATGTTTGTTATTACAGGAAGTGGAGAGAAATTAACACTTGAAGCGAATGAGAACGTTTTTTCTTATTTCGTAACAATTGTGAGATGGGTTATAGAAAATATGAGGGAGATTCAGTGGCGTAAATTGAGTAAATTTTAGATGAGGGTCTGGCCCCTGACATGGCTGATTATTAGGGTTCCGTACCCTAAGGGTAAAAGCGGGACCCTATTGCTATCACTGCGCTCTCCGTCTGTTTATCACCAAACTGTATCTCATGAACCGTGATAGCTAGACAGTTAATACTTTCACAGATGCTATATTTCTGCTGCCGCTATAACAACAACGCATAATAAAATAAATATTTAATTGGGGCTCCCATATAACAAACGTATGGGTGGCTCGCCGTCCGACCGTCCGGACCGAGCCCAAGTTGTCGACGGCGCGTACTATTCCACGCGCGCCTCAAGGAGATGTCAGCAAACGTAGAGGCCCAGCAGGGTCGAAGCCTACTGGGGCCAAGGGTCTGATTCTGAAAGGAAGACTCGGCCCCGGTACGAAAGGCAACGAAGGAACAGGAGTGGGTTTTTAGTCAGTAAAAGTCTGACACTATCTCCCGCCCCGCCCAAGAGCGGGGGATGTCATAAGATGATTTTCCCACCGGAAAAAAAATATATATAACAAACGTAATTTTTGTGCCAATTTTTTGGTGAGGATCTTTTAAAAAAATAATTAAGGTGGTCTATATCGGAAGGCAACTGATATCGGTCGTGTTGGTGTGTAAGTGGAGATCCTCGGCAGGTGCGGAAGCGTGGCGTGGGAACGTCAAAGTTCCAAGATCAGAACTCGATACTGTGACTGTTGGGGCAGGAAAACAGCGATTGATGTTAATGATCTTTGAGACATCATTGTTTACTTAAAATATTTTTGTCCTTTATAGGCCTTACATTTGTATTTCTAAGTTCCATTTGTATTTCGATTCGATTTTTAATGTATTAATTTGGTACTATGTTGACTGGTCTATACTGCCCTCTCTTACATATTAATATTGTAAAGTAGAAATATTGTGAAACACTATCTTTTTTAAAAAGAGTAACCGTGGATTTTCTTGTCGGTGCTTCTCCATAAGAAACGTCCAATTATAACCATGAAATCCTCCACTCCACTCCTGTTTCTTCTTTGCCTTCGTCCCAGGGTCCCGGGTTTCACTTTCATATTACCCGTGGCCCCAGTAGGCTTCGATCCTGATGGGCCCCTACGATTTGCTGAAATCTGCCTGAGGCTGACTTTTTTTTCGGTGGGAAAATCATCTTATGACATCCCTCGCTCTTGGGCGGGGCGGGAGATAGTGTCAGACTTTTACTGACTAAAAACCCACTCCTTCGTTGCCTTTGGTACCAGGGCCGAGTCTTCCTTTCAGAATCAGACCCTTGGCTCCAGTAAGCTTCGACCCTGCTGGGCCCCTACAGTTGCTTGCAGTTTGCGTGGAACAATACGCGCCGTCGACGACTTGGTCTCCGGACGGTTACTGGACGGTCGTACAGTGAGCTACCCATTGGTCGTTGTCCGCAAGCCCCTACGGTGGCCGGTAATCGGGATCGCGGCTGGGGTGAGAGGACCGTTGCCTCGCGCGGTCAGCCTCCGCCTTTGCTAGCATTACTGCTTCGCAGAAGAAGGCTTCCGCCTGCCACTCCTCCTCGCTCCGGGCCATGGCATGAATCAGTGAGTGAGTCAGGATTTTGACTTTTATATAAACAGGTAATCATGATTACGAACTTGGCGTTGATAAGTCAACGAGTGAGTCAGAAATTTGACTTTTCTATAATCCAAGTTACATTATTCTTGTTGCTTCTAAATGCGAAAACAATGTAAACACATAACTTATTACCATGCACATTTAAGTAGCTAATAACGTATTTTGAATTGAGTTGTCAACATGAACATCGGCGTAAACTTTAAGGCAAATTAATGAGTCTATTTAAATATCTTCATTTTAATTCGTTTCGTCTTCAATGAAGACATTAAACAAAATGCCATGTTCCTTGGTGAGTGCTTGGCATTTGTCAGTTCAAAACTAGCGTGAAAGGTCAATCTTGTAGCTCTACATACGTACGGTATTGCATCATTGTAAATTAACATACAAGCCTGTTTATTGCAAGCGTATGTGTCACTTTATAGATTACTAGCTTCTGTAATGTGTAGATTTCTACAAACATACTCCATACAAACTTTTGGAACCCCGTTTTATCCATTTAGGCGGTGTATTTTTAAAAGTTTTCTCGTCTCTCTCAGTGCTCGCTTACGTCATAAAAGAAAATCTTGTGCAAAATTTCACACTTCTTGGCTCTGTGTTTTTTTTTATCTTCTCCGGTCTTGCTTACTTCGTGGCTCCAAATCAAAGAATAGGGCATTGTTATGAACTTGGTTTCACTTTTCAAATGTGAATTATTCGGACTATTGTGTTGTACTTTGTGTGATCGTTTTAATACCAGCAGAAATATTAGCATATTACTTATTTATAGTTGAGTTTTTAGTAGCAGTTGGTTCATTTTAAATTGTAGATACAACTGTAGTGTACTAGTTAAAAAACAACAAGTATACAATGGTTTTCTCTCTTGTATGTGGTTTTGCCCCACTCTAGGAATTACTCCTGGCACGTGGATGTGTTCAAAAATATGTTGACTCACATACACAAAACTAACCAAAACCAATATTTGTAGGCGATACAAAAATTTGTTCCGTGCGGTAATCGAATCCGCGACATGCAGTGCATCAGTCAATCGCTCGATCACTGGTCTGGAATTTGGGTGATTTATAGCAAAAACCTCATTGACCGTAGATAAGACATTTATAACACCCGTTTTTTAATGTAGGTACATTTATGCTCTACTAAGACATTTACTTTCATTAGCAATCTACATTTTAATAACAAAAAAATAAGACCTACAAAATATAAATTGATAAGTAACTTCCAATTCATCACTGAATGATAAAAGAAGCGCAAGTAATCAATTCAAATGATTAGAACATCACGATCGAATGGAATCAATTAGTTCACTCATTCAATCCGTTCATGAACGGAATGATCGCATTAGTCATTATGATTATGGAGTACATCTGTCCGTGATAGTTTATTTCAAATTACAATAGATATGTTATTAAACGTCGAACGAAAAATAGAAAAACGTAACTAAATAATTTTGATTGATTGAATTTACCGAAAACTGATTATAATATTATACAAATAATTAGTCCTGTCCTGCCTGTCCTCCGAGGTTTCACTCATGAGTTGTAGCGTTTTGTTATATAGCCTATAGCCTTCTTTAATAAATGGGCTATTCAAACACCAAAATAATTTTTCAATTTTATCAGTAGTTTCTTAGATTAGCGTGTTCAAATCAACAAATTTTCCAGGTTTATTTTATTACACAAAAGCCACATTCTCGGCTTTTCTCTACTGTAATAAGTTAGTTTTATAAACTTAAACCTTTCCCATAAATCACTTTGTTAATAGGTGAAAACCACATGAAAATCCGTTTAGTAGTTTTTGAGTTTATTGCAAAAAGTTTGTTTTGGTTACTTCTTTGTCTTTTGTCAGCTTGCTTTAAAAAACCAGAGAAACTCTTTAGAAAAAAGGTGTGTAGGGAGAAAAACGAACCGAGGGATTGGAATAATAGAAACGGTTATCTTAAACGTTTTTTATAGCAAAATAATCTAAGATTCAAGATTACTAGCCTAGCTAAAGCTACCAAAATGGTAGTTTCATTTTAAATCATAAAAGCCATATTAAAATTACTGTGGCATCTAATTGACATTGACAGACTAAACCTAACTAAAATCACGTGTGAAATCCAACATTATACAACACCACTATTGATTCTCATAACAGATTCCCAACGCACCATCCAAGCCTAGTCTTTATTCCAGCAAAAACTACCACCACTTCCTTCAACTTCATTGATCAATAGGGCTGGGATGTGGTTAGGAACTCGTGATGTCGATAAAAACTATCGACTCCCACGTTTAGTAAGCTGGTTTCCCGTAGAGTCATTGAGCTTAAGGTCTATGTACCTACAGGTACATATAAGAACGTCATTGTGTGGATATTGGTTTCTGTCTTGATTATCTGAGAATGGGAATCTGAATAGTATTATTATGGTTCTTGGCTTGGCTTAGACATTTGATTTCTTGCAAATTGCGTTTATACTGAGTACATCGAAGGACTATGTACCTTCTGCGGTTTCCCGTCCGTATATAAGTTAGGTGCCTTTTCTTTACTATGTAGGGGTTGTGTTCTAGTGAAACCGCATACAGCTATATAGCTCTACCTATTATACATGGAGCGACTACCTACCTGATCTCTACAACCCAGTAACAGAGTAATACGATACTCTTTGGCAAGGCTGGTCTTAGATTTTCTAGCTTTTCATTATCTGAGACGACTGTCAAAAATGTTTAAATGACAGCCGTGACCAAAGGCTTGACGTGCATTCAATAGATGAATGAATGAACGAATGTCGAAACGAATGATTGCACGAATGAATGAAATAATGAACGAATGAATGAATGAATGAACGAATGAATAAATGAATGAATGAACGAATGAATGAATGAACGAATGAATGAATGAACGAATGAATAAATGAATGAATGGACGAATGAATAAATGAATGAATGAACGAATGAATAAATGAATGAATGAACGCATGAACGAATGAATAAATGAGCTAGTTAATGAATGAATATTTATTTGCAAGAATATAAGTAGCTAACAAGCTCTTAAGATCGCTAGGGTTTCATTATTTTCGGTACTAGCTTCTACCAGTGGTTTCAACCGCGTAAAAGTAGGTTTCTTCAAACAAACTTACAACCCTCGCTTTACCTCCTTAGGGGTGGAATTTGGTAAAATACGTTCTTAGCGGATGTCTACACCCTATAACGAACCTGCCTGCCAAATTTTAAGTTTGTAGGTGTTATAGTTTCTAAGCAAGCGTAGCTTAAAGTATCGGTTCAACCGTTCACTGATCTAAATACAAGTTGCCAAATGAAACTTCAAAGTTCAATAAAACCCAATTCACTACCAATGACCTTTTGATTCAAATAAAGGTTGACCATGACTCGTCTCAGTGTACCCAATTCACCGGCAGTTTGAGTGACATAATTGTTGTAACGTTACCAATATACGTACACGTGCAACCTGTTGATGCGAACATTGCCAAGGTTACACGTTAGAAATTCTATGTGAGGTTACGTAAATTTTGTGCAATTTGAAGCTATTTTAATGTTATTTTTAGGCTTAATGATAGAATTAATTACTCTTATAGTGATAGAATAGGACAGAATAGAATAAACTTTATTGTACAACAAAATAGTAACAAAACTTTTACACTAGGTAACTTAAACCTATGGGTACAAAGGCGGTCTTATCGCTGACAGCGATATCTACCAGACACCCTTAGGATGGACTGTAAGAACTTGAAATAGAAAAAGGAGGGTAGTCTGTGGTGTACGTCAAATTAATAAAGTAAATATTAGATTAAAAGGCAATATATATATATTATAAGTTACACAATTCCATACAAAGAGATGTTAAAAGTATTAGGAAATGTAGATGTAAAACTGTTTGTAGAAAAGTAATTTTCGAAAACCCGCTCTTATACCTTTTAGGCATGTAATTTATTTTTATTCGCACTAGTGCGGAAAACTGCGTGAGCTCGCTTCCGCCACCATTTATTGTATTTATAGTATCTGTCTAGGCGCTAAGCTACTCTCACGAGTCGGGAGTCAATCCCCGTTTATTTATGTCTTCGTAAGTGTATTGAAAAACGTCGTTGATATACGTGAAAATGTATCACTGCAGCACTCGACTCCATAACACTTTCACCTGTGTTGTGCTTTTATCCAAATGTACTATTCCGACCCTAAGCGCTTTCATAGCAATTAGCTTATTTTTTTGTGACCGACTTCTTGACAATTCAAAATTACCTCTGAATTGTTTATATGAAAGAAATGATTTTACTGTCCCAACCTACACTAGTAACGAAATAGATTAAAAAACTTATAATTCTGTTTCTAGAAGATTTCCAAAAAAAAGTTTTTGAAATTATAGAGTGACAGATCAAAATAGGACAGAATCTAAACCAATTTGAATATATGATAGTCTTTTAAACTAGATTTTATCATATCAACATCAGCAAATTAAAGATGTCGACCTCACCGGAGTCTGAATAGGCTTCGTGGGTTCTAATCTCAATACAATTTAACAATGAAAGCATATACGAGTCGAGTATAGTACGATGTTAGCCGAAGGCAAAAAAAGCGAAGATATTGTTGTTAGATTAGTAAAAAGAGCTATGTCCCTGACACTTATTGTGTTTGGTAGAACAGTGAACAAATGCAACATGTTTGTTGCTCAACTTTTTCAAGCAGGCACTGTCAAGGTTGCAGCTTAGATATACTCAAGACTACATAATTGATTTAGTCAGGTAAATTTGGTAATTGGAGTTCATATCGACTTCATTATCATCATCATTTTAAGAGTGAGACATCCACATCTGGACAAAAGGATTCCCTCAACTGTCGCCAATGCAATCAGTCCTGTGTTTCTCGCGTGTCTCACATCTAGCTGCAGATTGATGTATTTGATAGTGAATATCTATGATATATGAGATATCTATGTCAATATAAAAGCTAGTAGTTATGTGTGTAAGATGGCTAATATGGACTCACACAAGGAAGTAAATAATTGCAAATAAGGAGCTTTCCTAAAAAGGAGGCCTGAATCCCAGCTGTGCAAATATTGTCAGGCTGATTATGCTATGTTATACTAAGAAGCATTTGTTTTTAAAAGCGTTCCTAAATTTTCCTGTGCAGTTTTAAATTGAGAAAGTTTCTGCTAATATTGAAGAGACAGGTTTTATAAATTACATACTAAATAACTTGATATCACGTCATTTATCAGGCACTAGTAGCCATAATGGTTAAACACATAATTTTAACTGAATTAAAGACAAAGATATCTACAACAATACCCTATTATCAAACTCATGGCTTGCCTTCTCTAAATACATTATGTCTGAACCCAAACATGTCTGAAACATGATCGCTTAATATGGTGTTTCACACGGAGGAGACGACGGAAGCAATGTATCGTGTGGTATGAACTTTACGCTTCATTGACTGATGGCATGAGCAGTGATTGAAGTGATGCTAAAACCTTTAAAGACTTGGAGAGATTCTTTTCTTTTTATATTTTTTCCGTATATGAGTATGTTGTTTAGGCCGATTTCTTCCAAGGCTGCGGCATGGAACAAAAGAGTTACCGTGGTCCCGAACCGAACTGACCAAATAAAGGAATATGCGTGGATTTTAGTTAGTAAAAGTCTGACACTCCCTCTTCCGCCACCCAGAGCAAGATAAATCATTAGATGATTTCCACGTAAAGAAAAACAAAACAGCGATCAAAAACGCAAATCATTGATGTGGCTCAAAAATCTATCGAACTTATATGGGACTGGACAGGACATGTCTGCCGCATGCTTGACGAGCAGTGAGCCAGTAATACACAGGATTGGTATTCTGAGTTCCTGATACAGCGCCATGGAGCCGCGACAAACCACGACAGTGAGACCAAGATTAAGAAGGTGCGTAAAATCGTGACCGTTGAAAAGAATTGAGGGAGGGTTGGGCCAGCAATGGGACAACACGGACTAGTAATTATATTATCAATAGAAGACTTTTTCAGAATTCTGAAGGTTGTAGTCATCATAATAACATTCCCTGGTAAAGTACCGAAATCTTCACATACAAAATAATAAGAACGGTCATTCACCAGCTAGTTTAGACGTATGGATTACCAGAGTATCTTATGATACTTATTGTAACTAATTGAATCAAACACTCGAAGCTTTGTAGATTTTAAATTGCGTTTTGAAGACAAAACAACACAGATAAACAGAATTACTTATAATATACAAACCTAAACTTGACTCCTCTTTCTCCAACTCGCACTTGCGATTCCATTTACACATTTGTTTACACGACATCATGCATTGTGTGTCAATGGTGCAAGTGCATGGTGTACCAAGAATCGGGTTATAAGAAACCTAAACAATTTGTTATTAAAAACAAAAACATACTTATCAACTTCAATAGGTATTCAATCAACGAATGACGAATGAATGAATTTTAGGTATTCGTTCTTAGTAAATATTTACTTTCAATCAATCTGTCTAGCTTTTTATCTACTGTATCGGGTCTTTCAGTATAACCAAATGCTAAGTACCAGAATTTTACATGAAGGTACTGTCTAAGTGTCTATCTGATCTCAAACCAGTAACTGGATAAAAAAATATCAATTTTGCCTCAACAACAAAAAAATCTACGCTCATCTCATGACTGTGTTCTTCCATGTCCCACTCATCGCACTGACTTCCTTCACTGTTCTTTCTTAGTTCTGGCTATGTCTCTGTGGAATGCGCTCTATCTAGAGATTAAACCGATTAAAATTCAAGATTGAAGTTCGCCAGCCTTTGCGTAGAAATTGTCAGTAGTATCATCATCACAACGTTAATGTTTCTTCGTTTGTCGATTTGGAGTACTTATTTTTATATATGTACTAAATTCTGTTGCAAAGTGCAAGCCCCCAAGTCCATATAATAGCCAGTAGTTAACAAGGAATTAATTAATTATGACATAAAACAAACAGCAATGACTAACCGGTCTGCCAAGCCTGATGATTACTCCAATGATTGTTTACAACAGGCGAACATAACGAAGTAAACAACAACGCCAGATTGTCTATCCAATAACAAAATACATTATAAAATCAATATCACCCACACTGTAATAACTTTAACTTATACAAACGTTTCCATTGACAGAAACCATACTGTGAATATGGACTATTAAGTACAGTTCCTGAACTAAAGTTTAAACATCTGGAGGTCTTCTTTTATTTATTTATTTATTAAACATCATGCAACATAAAGTACAAAGGCGGACTTAATGCCTTCGGCATTCTCTACCAGTCAACCTAGGGTGGTGAAGAGACAATATGGTAGGTGCATAAAAAGAAAATTTTACACGAAAAACAAGAGTAAAAATAAAATACATATAATTAAAACGCAGATACATATATATTTAATATAATATATATTAAAATAAAGTAACGAAAGAAATTTTGAGACGATTCTGCTATTGATGGAGCAAATGATTCCACACCTTCCGCTTAAATGCATATCGACTTCTTTTGTTTGTAGACTTAAAGGAAAGCGAAAATAAGCTGCATGATTCGAGCCGAAGTCGGTTTATGCATGGGTGACCATCTAAACCTACTGAAATTCTTCCGTGCTATAGAAAAGGGCCATTCATTTATTACGTAAGACGATTTTAACTAGGTTTTGACCCCCTCTCTCCCCTTAATCAGAAAAAATAAGAATAGGCCGACCCCAGGCCTAACTGTTTGATATTTATTACGTATAAAAATGAATACGTTTGGCTGGTTTTGGTGTTTATTTTTAGAAGTACCATTTTTTAGGAACATTTACAAGTGTATCGTTTACGCAAACAAGTGACGTCTAGTTCACAAGCGGAGAGGCGCAATGACATTGCCATGGAAGTAGTTTATCTACATGCACCCGAGCGCGTATCAGCACTCGCGCAGTTGCCCGGGCTTTTCCAAATCTTAACTAATAAAAAATACCCAAATTTTTGTGATCTTACGTAAGAAGTAACAAGACTCCACCCATCCCCTTGAAAGAAAAATAAGACATGGTTGGCCCCATCTTCCCCTAAATTGTCTTATATAATAAATGAATGGCCCCAAAGCTGTCATTTATGTATCTTTAACTATAGTCGGAAGCCAGAAATCTGACACAAATCATGCTAAGGGAATTGTATCACTATTGGTACTCGAGTGGGGTGATCATAGCCCAATCGCTCCTAACCCTCCCCCCACATACACCTATGCTAGGCAACCTGTTAAAGGACCTAAGGTTGTTGAAGCAGACAAGTCCTTGGGTGGAGACAGCGAATTGACAGACTGAGCGTGGAAACATCTTCTAAATGGATCAACGCGATGACGACAAAAGCAGTGGGGGCAGACTGGATATGCCAGACATAAATTCTTGCTTATGACGCAATTTGAGAGAGGCATTCAATACTTAAAGTAATTGAGGTGAAGGAAATAGTTCTTACGCCTGAGAATTCCTCAGAACATTCTTCAGATCAACGTTAAATATTGAAGAAGTGTTATATATCCTTAATATTACAAAATATTTTTGACAATCGTAGCTGTGGGCTGGTGGACGGCGAGGAGCAATGATTACCGTGTCACCCGATAAGGACCACGCCCGGGTCGACGTCCGTCCACGCGCGCTTCAAAGATATATTTGCTTGAGTGATGGGATCTTCTAGGGCCAATGCCTGCTAAGGCTGCGGAATTGTTCGAAAAAGTTACCAATGTTCGGGAAGGAAAAGAGGTGAATTTCCACCAGTAAAGGTTTGATACGCGTATCCTCGTTCTACCTCAAAGCCAGAGAAGTCATTTTATGACACAGGAGGTAAGTTTTAGTCAAGAAAAGTGTAACCTCGAAAAAAGGGATATAAAAACTATGCTTCACCCTTTTGTTCCACGACTGTACAAAGTACAGATCTAAGGCCAGTATTAGCAAAGTTATAATATAGATTAGCAAGACTAGTTTCGATTGAACAAGGACCCGCCCTCAGTCGTTTCTTTTGGTGACAAGGCAACTCCACCGCAACCTACGTAGTAAAATGTAGCGTCATACTACCCACTGGAATTATTTTGTAGTCTGGTAATACTGGGTCGTTGATTTGGAAATATCTTATGATATGACATCATTCATTATCATACCCTTCAAGATATGCAGATGGCTCGAAATTTCGCCAATTATGTTAATAAAAAATGTCTATTGCTTACTACGGCTATTAGGTAAGCATCCGACAATATTTGCTGGATAGACCTCCTTTTGGAGTTAACAACATAAGAAAACTGGACAAATGCGAGTCGGACTCGCGTCCTGAGGGTTCCGTACAAACTTACCTATGTAAACAGTTTAATTCCCGAATGGAGTCTCGAATATTTTTCCGAATCGCAATTTGTTTTTGTTTTGACATATAAACAAATTTACAGTTTTCAGATTTATTCCTATATCTGTGCTATAAATAAAATATATAATAACAGTAAATAAAAATACCTTGCTTTATGTATGCAAAATTTTAGGATTCTGGGTCAACGGGAAGTACCCAATGAATTTTGATTTCCTCGAGAGTGTCGAAATATATGTTTTATGTGACATAAACGGCCGTATCTTTTTTTTTTATTTAACTTAGAAATTTTAATATTTTACTGGTTCAGCAGACCGGAAACTTGAGTATATGGTTTTATGGTAATTTCAACTCAATACCTCCACGCGTTCCTGATATAAAGGGTCTTGACAGACAGACAAACCGACCGACGGGCAATAAACTGATCCTATAAGGTTCCGTGTTTTCCTGTTGAGGTACGAATCCCTAAAAATCACGTTCTGTAGTTACGTGTCACGTAGTTTGCCGGGCAACATTTAATTTTTTTTTTCTAAAAACTTCATTTGAAGTATTTGTAAACGTTTAAAAAAAAAAGGTTCCACAATCGTTCTCCTAAGACCGATTCATCATTGACTGGACTGTCCGTCGCCAGGACGATTCATTTATTTCCCATTCCCCAGCTCAGAACTTTCTAGCTACTGAATATTTCACGGACATGACCATAAACCTAAAACTCTTTAAAAAAGGTGTAGTCAACACCTTTTCGTCTACGGCGAATTCGCCGTCAATCTTTAAAAAAAAATTCAAATACATAGCATAGCATAGTCGGCCTTATAATGTTCCCACTGCTGGGAAGCAGGCCTCCTCTCTAGGAGAGGAAATGGGACATAATCAATCACGCGGGCCCAGTGCGGGTTGGTGGATGTCACATGTCTTCGAATTTTTGGTTCTAGGACATGCCGGTTTCCTCAAGATGTTTTGCTTCACCGTTTTAAGAGCAGTGGTGATGAAATAAATTACACAAAGTAAAGCGCCTGGCTGGGTTTGCACCCACGACCTTACAACTCGTAAGTCGAGGCCACCACTGCTCTTAAAAGAAAAACATATTCATACACATTGCTAGCTAGTGATATCTTCGGATTGATTTGGAATTATATTTCATTGAGTTGTTTATCGGTCGTCTTGAGGTCATATTCTCTTAGGACATTTTCTATAAACTGTCTAGTTTTTTTCCCGTTTCACCCGGACTCAACGTTAGAAAGGCTATGGTGCCAATAATTTCACAAACAATAATTTGTATCTTTCTCATATTCAATACTTGGTGAAAAATATATGTTTAGAAATTTTCTTCTTGAAGTTTTACTGCACCATATGATTAATATTATATTTTATAGTTTGTCTTTTTGAAAATTAAAAGTATAAATTGCCTATCATTGTACAAAGTCGGAGTCATCGTGTTTTCGTTTAACATTTATTATTTCAAAACGTTTCGATATAGAATGTTCAAAGAATCGTACACCTACTTTCCAATTTTAAAGAAAAGGAAGATATTCTGAAAAGTGCCGTTCAATCGTCTTTCTTTATCTTTTATTTAAATAACAAGAAATCGTTTCAAATGTCAATTCTCTATATTTTCTGTCTGTTTCTTTAATACCAATAATTTTGTAGTTATTGAGTTGTAAAACATTAATATTGATGTTCAAATCATATCTATGATTACCTTTCACCGATTCCTTTAACCAATTTTAAACTCATAAATTGAGAGTCATAATGTTCTTTGAAGTACATCGGTATATCACACATATCCAATACGCCATCATGTATTATCGGTAAATTACATCTCACCCACAAATCGATGTTACTTTTGTCACCGACTTTTTATCTCAATCGAATAATCGATTGTTCATGTCTTCATTCATCGAGTTTTCTATACGACTATGAGTCATGCGTGGAGGTAACACTTATTCAAACCATTAATGTTATGTTATGATCAAATCGAATCAATGAATCGATTTTAAAATATTTGGTTAATCACACTTAATTATACATCTGAGTGCATAAAACTTAAGTAAGCATAACATAAATGTGCATATAATAATAAAAATTAAAACATGGGACCTTATTTACAAATGAACGTTCAAATAACGTTCATCATAAAACCATTCAAGCGTTAAAATTGTAAATAAAACAAAATCAAAAAACCACACAAAATGCAAAATAAACAATTGTAAAACAAAACCGGTATATATAACTAAGCTATGTGTCAAACAGACGGGGCGATGCGAACAGGCAATAAGAAGTGCAAAAATCAGACGACGACCGTGCTAGAGGGAATGTGGACTGAATACCGATGTGTTCATTTACCGCAAGTATCGATACTACATTATTCGATCCAACAATCGATACGACTCCAGGAAATGAACACAATCAATTATTCGATATGTATTCAACAGTATCGAATCCAAATCATTCCTAGAAATCAGGTTGAAAACTTTACGACCCTCTACAGAAGTAATCAATTCTTAAGTTAGCATTTGCAATTAAATGAGCCACATCAGTATAATCCACATTCCAATGCAAAATTAAGACTTCGTGCCTGTCAGTTGGTTGAGTCCTTGCGGTACTGAGGAGTGTGTGGACCACAGCGATCTGATCTTATTGAACACCAGGCTGTGCCACGCTGCGTTGCGGGGTCCTTCCTCCGGCAACCCTGTAGGAGTACCCAGTACCACATGTACAAGTTGAAGAACATTCTCAGTTCTCACAGCATCCATCATCACTGTCAGAAAGTAAAATTTCTCTCACACGATCCCAATTAAACTGCGATGCACAATTAATTGCACCTCGTCGTATTAACAAACCATTACAAATTGTAAAAGATACCATTATTCATATCGACAGATAGAAACGTTAGCTATCGACAGATTAAGTACAAACGTGAAGGGGCAAGGGCCGTGGCGAATTGATACTAATAGTTTATTAAGAAACTCACAGCTGTGAACGAAGTGTATATTTCAATTACCCAAGAAATCTGGTAGACCGGAATGATATAATTAATGGAAATGGAAAATGTTACAGATACAGAGATAATGTTCACAGCCGGCCCGCTGTCTGCGCGGGCAGCGTTGCAAAAGTACGGAATTATACTTTAACTAATAAATACAGTAGACAGACAACCGGTCCTTTAAGGAACCCCTACGTACATCCGGCGGCGCGGCGTGGGCGCGCGTGTCGCAACTGTCACTCACTGTTATTTACTGCGCGGCGGATCCTCGCAGTTTTCGTAAAGCTCATAAACGGGCCATCGAAGTGAGAGGTGCTACGCGGCCTGCTTGTGAATGGGATTTCAACTCTGCCCAAGAAGGCATCAATGAAGTGTAGCTTGCGTGCGCAGCCGCTTGCGCAACGATGCAAATCCGCGGCTACCACGCGCAGGCGCGGGCCCACGGGTATGCTAATACGAATGCGTGCACTTACCGGAAAGGGGCACGTGGTTGTCGTGTGAGTGGCGCGCGCGCTGCCCGAATGGACTGCGCAGTGATTTGGGGCTCAGGAAGAATCTTCTCCTGGTGTGCGGTGGTGTGGGACAGCTCTGTGCTAGGTTGGAGGGTTGCTTCGGTGGTTTGGGCAGGCGGTGCGGCGACTGCCAGTCGGGCTCCTGCCGTTGCGGCGAAGGCGTATACCTCTCCATAGCCGGCCGCCTCTGGCTCTGGTTGTTCCTCGCACACGAAGGACAAGCCTCGTTCCTGAACATGCACGAGTAGCACCGCTCATGCCCGCAAGTGTCGATCAGTTTCCTCTTCTTGCCCTTGTCAAAGGGCATATTACAGCTGGGACAGGTGGTGCCTCCCGTCTCGCTCTCCAGTAGTTGACGTATCGCAGCCAAGTCTGGAACAAAAAAGAGGAATGTTGATATTGTTTTGATTATAACGCTTGTTGTGTCGTTCATCAATTAGTATGCGACAGTGCATGGCGCTCCATGCGTGGCAATCGATTTACACATTAACGACCCTTGAAGTTATTCTAGCTCGGGCAGGATAATCGTATAATTTGTACTGTACAGCGCACCGGACTGTTATAACCAATTATATCGAATGAGGATGTTGTGTCGGAATTTAAATGGAATTATGGAGCGACAGTAAATGGCTGAGTTTTACGATGTTAAATGGTACACTAATGTTTCCTTGCGTTACATGTACTCATGTTTTAAGAAAATGAATGTAATTGCGTCATAAATATCTTTATGTCCTCACATTTCTCATGTTACCGGCGGTTCATTTTAAAACTAACTGATTTATACGTGGGTGTCTTTATAACTTCTGGAAAAGCAGGCTCTCTCATCAAAACTTAAATCAACACTTTCAAATTAAGCGATTCGTAAATCAAGTGTCTGTAAACGAAGTAATTAAATACAAATGTTGCCTCACGAGTTGGGGTGGCGAGACGGTCGTATACTCTGTCTCTTTCTACCATACGTTAAAGCTTGCTTGCGTCCTGATTCCATCGACAAATGACATTACGAGAAGATTGACCGTCGCAAGCGCATACCGAGAGGTCTTTTACAGGTTTTTATTTTCTTTATATTGCCGTCGGAGAGCATTGTGGACGAAATTAGTTTTTTTTCTACCACTCAAATTAACAGGATTAAATCCGGCGTCAATTAATTGAATTGGACATTTTGAAACGAAGTGCGTGTAAGCAATTTTCGTCGAGTAAGTTATACGTGTCTGCTAAAGGCGTTCATGCACGCTTTCCTTTTGTGACCTTTTCCAAAAATACTTCTCCTGTGTTGTGACAGGCGAATAACGTGTTTATGACGATATGCAGGTTAATGAAGTCAGTTAAAAATAATTTATGAGCCCGTTGATGTAAGGCTACGTGACATAATGGATACTTTTTCTAAAATGCGAAAGTTTTTTATGACAACATTACTTATGAAAAAAGTGTAAGAGGTGCGGCTTTAGACCACTTTGAAGATAAGATAGTCAACATAAGTGGCGGCTAGCCTTCTCCTAAAGTAATAATGGATTATTTTTATACTCTTGAACATGAGTTTCAAGATTATACTTTAATATCGGTAATAAATTGTGCTGCAGAAAAAAATATGGCCATTTTTAAAACATTGTAAATTAAACCCATTTAAAGTTTGTAGGCTTTAAAGGTTCCAAGTATATTGCTTCGATGATCTGATTTATTTATTATGAGCTAGGTTCTGCCAGTGGTTTCGCCTGCGATATTGAAAATCTTTGTAAAGGAACAACAAAAATGCTCCAGAGATCCAAATCCTCCTAATCCAGGACACGGTCTATCCGTGTGCCAAGTTTTATACTAATTCAGTCGGACGATGGACCAAACCGATAGGCTGACAGATAGAGTTACTTTAACATTTATAATTACAGTATAGTATACATAGTATGGACATGGATGTATCTGTTTCATTAGATTTTTAATTTAAATTGAAATATGTTGAAAAATGCAAATATAATTTTAAATTCATGCTGACAACTAGATTTATACATTTCATTAATGAATGTTGTCTCCAAAACTAATTTACTAAATTCTCATTGATCACAAATTTCAACATACAGCTGACCAGTCTGATATATTCCCTAATGTCACATAATTAAAGTGAGCCATTTATTTGCTTTGCCGCTATTTTAATGGAATATTTGGAGAAACTGAATGGGAATTTCATTGCTGGTTTAGCTTTTGACAAGATACTATTTGATAATGATCATAAGGATAATACAATCGAAATTTAAAAATATCTTGAAACAAATAACACCCAAATAGGTTCAAAGAAAGTAAAAAAAAGTTTTTGACAGCAGATCATAGAACATGTACAATATACCATTAATTGCATTGATATAATGTTGAATGTAAATTGTACATGAACGAAACAAAATTAGTATTCGAGAAATGTCAATCGTCAGTCACAACTCGGACTATATCAGGCAATGATTATTCAGTTTACACGTCGATTTGTCCAAGAAACACTTCAATAAATTCAACTACAATTTTGACTCCTACGTTAAGTTACAATCTTTCGGTCCTAAGTTCCTAACAGACATGTAACTCCGTAAATCTGTCAAGCCATGTATCTTCGTTTTAAATTCACCGTTTTCATATTAATTTGCCGTGGCATCTGTAATTTTCTAGTTATTAAAATTTTTGTAATTTAAATAGAGTGAGACGTGACATTTATTAACTAATCAAATTATAGATATTAAGTGAAATTTGTCACAATTTCGTTTGGGAAATTTAACTTGTTTTTTTGATGTTGACAACCAAAAAACTATGTTATAAATCTTTTAACGGTTTTGCAAATCACACTAATATTATAAATGACAAAATTGTATATTATGTATATGTATGTATGTTTGAGCAGTGGTGGTCGAGTGGTAACGGTCTCGACTTACAAGCTAGTAAGTTGCGAGTTCAAACTCAGCTAGGCGCGCATTACTTTGTGTAATTTATTTGATCACCACTGCTCTCAAAACGGTGAAGGAAAATATCGTGAGGAAACCGGCATGTCCTAGAACCAAAAATTCGAAGACATGTGACATCCCCCAACCCGCACTGGGCCCGCGTGGTGGATTACGGCCCATTGCCTCTCCTAGAGAGGAGGCCTGAGTCCTAACAGTGGGAACATTATAAGGCCGATTATGTATGTATGTTTGTTACTCAACGCTCAAACGTCTGAACGGATTCGGATGTAAATTTACACATGAGTACATACTGTTCAGGAACAGCTTGTCCTATAAACCCGGGAGTATTTTCCTTTGAGATAATTTTCTGCTTACACACGTGTGAAGTCACTGTCTAAAGCTTCTTGTAAATATACAAGTAAACAAACTTGAAAGATACTGAACGTTTCTGATTCTTTTGAGGATTCAATATTCAATACTTTATTTCTTTCCATAATGTTACATAGTTGGCATGTTGTTTAAAAGATTCAATTATGGCTCCAGTCCGGATTCATATTCGTAGTTAAAAAGATTGGCCATATTATGATCAACGAGTGACAAAATTGTTATTCCGGTCAGTAATAACGTTTGCACATATGCAGACGATTAGTCAAGCTTCTTAAGTGTTTTTAGTAATCAGATATCCTATCTCAATAATAATGTTGGTCCTGCTAAAAATAAACAAATATTTTGTAGCTCCATAACATAAATGAATTGATGATAGTAAAACACTGCTTTTTTATTTGTTTTCATCTATAATTTTTATATGTTATCTCTTCTAATTATGTAGTGAAAAGATATGACCTATTTTATTATACCATAAAATACATTTTAACATGGACAAGAACAACTAGTCGGTTGTTTGAAAAAAGGTCGTTATTATGTGTATCATTGTTATCTCTAAAATTCGTTCTTGCTGCCACACGTGGCTTTTAAGTTTCAAGTGAGTACATTGTACTACGTGTTAGTACTTCCAGTGTATATGACGTCATGTTAACCTCTAATATAGGATTCACTGAAACCTAGCGACACATTGTGATTGAATTGGTACAAAAATGTGTCAACTAATTCCAATTCTTGTTCAATTACTTTGGTTCTATTGACTTTGATGTTGGCCAAGTCAATTACTTTGTTATTGACAACACTTTCTTGCTCACTAACTATCGTTTCGTCATCCCCACATGTCCAAATTTTTGCCAGCGCACTTAACGGTCTTTCGGTTCGCCAATTCTATTTAAGACCAACGCGATTTAATAGCATGTGTGTACTTTATGGTCTAGATAATATTTAGGTTTTACAAAAACAGATCTATTTTCAGTTATGATCAAATAAAAACTCCATGGGGTCTACAGTAGTTCGGCATTTTGTTTATTCGACAAGTCAATTGTTTTCGCTCCGTCTACCACGATATCTCGCATTCCACATTACACCATGGAATTCTTCACTCTGCTCTCATAGTAGACGAAGATTAGGTTACCACATAAGTGCCTTGGTATAAGCCATGTCTGGCAAAATGTTCGCTGACTCACGCAAATCGGCTGGAGGTAAAAAATCATTTGCAACTGCTGTCACAATTTTACATTTGCCATCATCTTCATTAAGTTTTCACACGAATCTGTTCTTTATCTCTGTTGCTATTAAGGTTATAGTGTCATTGCTAACGGTTTTAGGGTTGATTCAGTTACGAACGAAGACAGAAGTGCATGGAGAGTTCCAAACCAAAATCGTTTGGCAGGGTTTCATCGCCTTAATAATATGTCTTGGATGACATAGATGGCGCTAGTACATTAGTTGGATTAGAAAATGTACATCTCTCGTTAAAGAATATTATATTGCTTTTTGCTAGTTACAATATCACTTAATTTTAACACAAATTCTCCTACGACATTACAAACCTTATAAAGCAAAGCACGTAATAACTAGGATTCGAACTCGGTAGCATAAAATTTACCGATACCATTAGCCACTGGACCATCGCGTCATTACGCAATGAGTTGAAATTATCCTACTCTTTAATATATTGCAGTTGTTTAGCGACTTTAACCCGTATCATAAATCTCATAAGAATTGAGGGTAGTTTAATATTGACTGTATAAAAATTAAATCTTTTTGTTCAATCATAACGTTCTTTACTACCTTTAGAGTGAGTTCAGTTACGATTGCGTTTAACAAGTTTTTAATATTTATTTTCATCATGAGTTCGCGTTCAAATATTGATATCGCTACGAGGGCCCAAATAATAGCATTGCATAATCAAGGCTTAAATTATTCTGAAATTTCGAGAGAAACTGGCTTAAACGTAAGTAATGTTTCAAAATCAGTGTTCGTTATTTATTTTATTATCCATGGTTATTAATACACGAAAATAATAAATAATATATTTCCCTTACAGGTAAAGACTGTCACTTTATGGATAAAGCGGTTTCAAGAAGAGGGTTCGTTGGAACACCGTAGTAGATCTGGCAGAAGACGCCATATTGACTCAGACCAGCGTCAACTTATGGTGCAAGGTTATGAGGAAAATGGCTTTACACCAACAAGACATTACGCTGAGTTGTTTGATACATCTTTGCGGACGGTGTATCGTGCTCTTCATAGTGAAGGTCTACATTATCGTCGACATGCTATTAAGCCATTACTAACCGAAGTTAATATAAGAGCACGATTGGAGTTCGCTTTGAAATACAGAAATTTCGACTGGAGCAACGTCATCTTCAGTGATGAAAAGACTTTCAAGTCTAGCCAGCACGGCCGAGTTATGTTGTGGCGTAGGAATAATACGCGTTATGATAGTGATCATGTCGTGCCTAACTGTGAATCCGGTCGTATAACAGTGAACATGTGGGGATGGATGAGTGCTGCAGGACCAGGAGAACTTACTGTAATACCCAGTCGTGCAAATAGTGTAAATTACATAGATGTGCTGAATGACGTCATGTTGCCCACCGTGCGGAATGTTTTTCCTGTAGAAGACATGCCAGTGATAACGTTCGTGCAGGACAATTGTCCTATACACCGTTCCATAATTGTGAAAGAGTGGTTTAGTCAGCAATCGGACATACGGATAATTCCTTGGCCTGCGAGATCGCCAGATTTAAACCCCATTGAAAATTTATGGGGCGTTATGGTTCAAAGGTGGGACAATAGGAACGAAAGGACTAAGGAGGCACTGAGTTCTCACTGCATGCAGGTATGGGATTCTATACGGGGTCAAAATTTATGTGAAAAATTAATAAACTCCATGGGTTCGCGCTTGCAAGCTGTAATCGATCAAAATGGTGGATACACGAGTTATTAAAAAAAAAATATAAAGTGTTGACTATTAGATTGACTAATAACATAGACCGGAGTAGCTATAATTTATTTGATAAATTACAGTATTCAAACTTGGTGTAGTGGGATAAATTTATTCACTAATTTACGAGTATAACAACAAAGTGTTATTACAGTAATGATTTTAATTTGTTATATAATATTTTGAGGTTTAGCTTCAATTTCTTCCTCGTTCTGGAACGAATACTTAAGCTATAAACCTTAGTCATAACATAATGCACAAATCAATCATTATAGTCAATACCCACTAACCATAATTATGCAAAACGTAATATTTTTATAATTTATGATTAAGTAAAATATTTACAGAACTAAGGTTGCATATATAGTGAAAGGTAATACAACATTGTGTAAATAAAACTAAATAATAAAAGAATAGCACAACACAGTTTTGATTTAGAATGCTTATTAATATCTATTAAACAGTTTTACTTTGTTAATGTTTTCCATTTTGTAATGTTTAAGTTATAAATTTTATTTGTATTTCTCATAACAAGTGAATTAAATAATTGTCAATTGGGTGTAAAGCTGTTAGATTAGGTTATACACTGTATAAGAAAGAAATAAATTGTATTCTTTGAGAATTAAATGTCATAAACCATAATATCACTAAAATAGTTTTATTTCTTATCCTTTACGAAAAACAAACTTAGTAAATCTTAATCTGTAAGAAAAATATATCTAGATCTTCTTACATGAATTTTTCTTTTACCTAATACTTACCACCAATTATGAAAGTAATATATATAGAAATTATATATATAACATTATATATATATATATATATATATATATATATATTTATATATAATTTTATTTATAGTAGTATTAGTATACTTGTATATTATGCCTTTATACATTATATACATCTTATACCTCATATTTTTTATATTATTTATAACAAAAAATAAATTAAAACACTTTTAAAAATATAAAAATAGAATATAAATTATAATAAATTAAATTTAAAAAAGTTGACTGAGAACTGGGTATCGAACCGGCGCCCTGTGGAACGAACTTTGTTACTCTGACATGCTTATCCATCTGAGCTACCCATCTAACTATTAGAGAGTGCGAAAATGGGAGCTACTTGTGAATGTAGGTATTCTTTATTATTTATGATCTACGCCATCTGTAGTCGAATTAACTTATATACCAATTAGTTTATTTGGTTTGGTTTAGATGGCGCTGTATTAAGTACTCGGAAATAAGAAAATAAAATAATTTATGTTTATTTCTTAGTAACTACTTATTTTAGGTATTATAAACCTTATTATGGGACTCTGCATAATAAGGTTTTTAAGCTTTGCAGTGTTATTTTCATTTTTGAACAGCGCCATCTAGTAGTCTCACGAAACGGAATGCAAAACCTCACAGTCAAAAGTCGACCTAAGGGTCTCCATGCACTTTTGTCCTCCATAGTACATCTGTAGCTTGTATCCAAACAGGTTTTAGGTCACGCCTCAGTGGGAACATTAAAGTAATTTTCTCTAAGAGAACTCATCAATTTCTTAGTCGTTAACTATTTTTTGTTAGACACGTCTATGAGAGCCAGACGGAGTTATTATATTGTGATGTGTGAGACTTATTTTGGATAAATTACCGAGGTATTTATAGGTTAGTAAGACATTTTGGTGCGTTGCAATTTGTCGTGCGATTTTCTTAGAATTTCGCATGATAAGATAGGCCGTCAGTCATTTAGTGTTCCGTATCAGGTTAAGGGAACTGTATAGTTATAGAATTGTATCGAGGTCAATGATACCAACACGGATTTTTGTAAATGTTTTATTAGATGTACTATTGAATCAATGTTTTATTGTGTTTCATAGCTTCACCTAACAGCTTACTAAAAACCTTTTCTGTATTGCATTCCCAGCCTTTTGTATATTAATATTGTTCACATGGGCTTCCTACATTCTACCAACGCTTCTTTGGGCCTCCTACAGATATACTCTGAATATCGAATAGTTCAAGGTGTACATACATTAGATATATCTGTCATTTATATTACGTGTAATAAGTTTTAGTGTTCACATAAATAGGACTTAGGTCTTTCAATATGTGCTAGTTTTGTTTAAATGACCATATTACCTAAATACTTAATAAAGTATTTAGATCTCTGATATAATTTATTTTTAAGTTTAAGTTTAAATAAATATACGGAACTGTTATGGATTTGTATTTTCTTCAGTTCTGATTAAGGCTATCAGTATCTATGTCACATAGTTGTTGAGTTTTACTAGGAAAAGACAAGTTTCTAAGAACTAAAACAATTATCAGTTGATAAACAGCTTTATTGGTTATTTTTATACCTATTTTTTATCTTCGAATCCGTATTCTTTCATGGCGTAGATGTACAAAAATTATGTGTGTTTTTTTCGTAGTTTTGATTTTTTCTGCTTTTTTTCAAGTGATTTATTATTGTGAGCACCTGCTCCCGGGAATCGATTCCATAGGATCTCTTGTATATGTGTATGTGTGTCATGTGTGTATGTGTGTGTGTCATGTGTGTATGTGTGTGTGTATGTGTGTGGTCCTATGGAATCGTTTCCCGGGATGGGCAAAGTGTATATGCATTATAGATTCAAACGTGAATTAGACTTTTCTGTAAGTCGTTGTTATGCAGACCAGGGAATGGAATTGCCTTATTGGATTCTTCCAATATTTCATTAGACTTCAACGTAACAGGTAAAATATGTACGAGTATTAGCACTTCCAACTGCCTAACCTGCCGAGGAATGCAGTCAGTGTATATTTTATTTAACTTGCTTACTATAGAAGCATATGTGCATATGAAATTTCAATATATATACTAATCCAAGTATATAAACTAAACCTATGTACGTATATACAAAAACACAAAATACACCCAGGCGTCAGTACTCCTTCACACCGCTATCAATCGATGTGCCCAGAAGACGTGCAGATGGAACTGGACTTGCCACGTTGATGCGCAATGAAAATTCTTTGGGCAAAGAACGAGCCAGCCTTCTGGTCATGCAGTGTCGATCACAAGGTGTGAAATTTCTTTGAAAAGGAGAAGATTAAATTCTGACCCCATAGATACTCAGGGAGATGTTAGCAAATTGTAGGGGCCCTGCAGGGTCGAAGCTTGGGGCCACGGGTAGTGTGAAAGCGAAGCCCGGGACCCCAGGATGAAGGCAAAGAAGGAAGAAGAGTGGGTTTTTAGTCAGTAAAAGTCTAACACTATCTCCCACTCCGCCCGAGAGCGGGATTTGTCATTAGATGATTTTCCCAACTAAAAAAAAACCCTATAGATTCCGAACCGCACTAGAAGCCTATCCACCTTCCACAGCACCAACTTCATACCATCTGGTGTCAATCTGTCGTCACGTTATGTTAAAATAATTTTCCTTAGATTTATTTTTGTACAAATTTCTGGATTAAACTGCACAAAAGCAATGGACTAGTAAACAATACCTAAAGATTTCCAGGTTTCCAATCACCAATCGTAATACTGCACTAAAATTATAATTTCAAGCCTCCTAAAGCAATTTCCTGCCACTCCAGTTCCTATAAATTCTTAACTGTTTTCTACTGATCGTAGGTCTGAGGTACATCCGCTACAATTGTATAATGGTATGGTTTTAGAAGTTTATCTTCAAGTTAATAGGATTGCTTTTGCAAAGCTATATATATACTTGCCTCCCACAAGTCAATGTCGCTTTGTATAAGTATGTATAGTATTTTATGTTGTAATTTCAATCATTTTCTTTGGTATCTTTTAGAGCAAGATGAGATTGTAAAATCGTAGGTCTTTCAAAGATATTTGCTAAAGAAATAATAAGAATGTGTGTGATGGTGTTTGTGTGTGTGTGTGTGTGTGTGGTGAGAATATGTTCTCTGTCTGTAACTCAAAGGTATACTCGGAGAAAACTCATTGCTGAGGTAAGCTCGCCTTTGTATGAACTGTCTGTATCACCGTGTACTATGTATGTTTTTGTGTACAATAAAGAATTAAAGATGTGTCTTCACGTCTCCATCAAGATTTACAAGAAACATAGAGAGAGAGCTATAAAATGACGAAATTGCAATATCTTTAGCTTGATATTTACTTGATTGAGGCTTGACCGATTTGAATGTTTTGTACACACAAAACATCCAAATCGGTCAAGTCAAATATACACATATTTGAATGGCCCTGGATGGGTTGAAAATACAATTGAACCCGGTAGGTGGCGCTGCAATCGGGTTTTCAATTTTTTATTCTCACAAAAAGCTAGCTTACGAACAGGACAACGTCTCTCGGGACCGCTAGACTAATTCACAAAAATCTCGCATCACAATGTTTGTTATCGTTCTCCTACAAAACGACTTTGGTGTATATTTGGTAGGCCTGATTTTTAGGTTTAGTAGGTTGTATATATAGATATTTTTTACCCTTCTACTCTACCCCCTAATAAAAAACGTAAATTTCGACTTTTAAGGGAAAGGAAAGAAAGAACGAAAGAGAAAACGTTTATTCGTACCTCACACACACAGTAGAATTACTTAATTATTAAAAAAATAATTTTAAAATCTGTGCAAGGCCAAAAAGGCGCCTAACTCAGCAAATGCTGAGATATTTAAAACGATAAATAACGCATAGGGTACTTCCCGCTAACCTAGGATCCTGAAATTTTGCATAAACCAAGATCTTATAGGACAGGAACAAATCTGAAAATAGCAAATTTGTTGTTACGTCACAAAAAAAAACTTTTTTTATGATTCGATAAAATCTTCCAGAGTCATTTGGGAACTGAACTATTTACATAGGTAAGTTTGTACGAAACCCTCAATGTGCGAGTCCGACTCGCACTTGCCCCGTTTTTTTGGCATATATATGTATACAAAGGAAAGAGCAGGTGTAATGCAATAGCTCTCTCTGTTATTATCAGCTGTTCTATTTTACCGTTAAGATTTCACTTTTATAGGCTAGAGATTCAAATGATTTGAAGAAATATTATAGAATCTATACTAATATTCTAAAGAGAGAAAGTTTATGACTTTGTTTGTAGAAGTAATCTTTAGAACTACTGAGCTGAGTTTTTAAAATTCATTCATCAGGGCTAAGCAAAACGTAAAACGTTGGTCCTGGTTGTTATTCGTTGATTTGACGGATATTACAGGTGGTCAGGTACTAGAAAGTTTGACCATCAGTCTATCTAAAATGAATCGTGTTGCTCAGTAACTGGGTTATGAAAGTCTGAAAGGCTCCATGTCAAACACAGGCATTCAGACGCTTTTTTTATTGATATTATTCATATTTTATTGACATTGTTTACATTTTGTTGACATTGTTTACATGTCATTTATATTGTTTACATTTTATTAAAATTTTGCTTTATTATTATTTTATTTAAACCATGATATTAATGTGGTGACAACTAATGTGGAATATATATAACAGCATATCTATATATACTGATTTTTATTTTTAGTATTGTGGTTTTTGAATGTTGTATTACTTATTATATTGTTAAATTTTCAACTATTCGACACAAATGTAAATTTGTTGATGAAATTAATGAATAAATGCTTCCGATGGGACTGGAAGCCAAACCCAAGTTAGTTAAGAAAAGGCTAAGTAAACATGTTTGATGCCCAATGAAGGGTTCACCTGACCCGTGTCTACTTCACTGACTACAGTCATCATAGACTACCTAGTCAATAGTAAATAGCTAAATCACATAGATTTTTTTTTAATTGATATAATGTAGTGCTTGATTACGATCCCACCTGATGGTAAGCAATGATGCAATCGTTGATGGTGAGGCGTACTAGTTTATTAAGACCCTATTCACTCTAGCTTTCAAGACACCCAAATTATAATCGGACGGGAAGACCGCAGTGGGCAAACTGTTCCAGTCCTTCGATGTACGCGGTATACACGACGAGGTAAAACGCCTAGTCCAGACCGTAGAGGTTACAAAAATGTAAGGGTGGATACTCACCGTACAGGTGACACACACATACACACATCCATCTCAACATCCTCATCTCCGCTACATGCAATCTTTTTTCATCCGTATTTTTCACAGCCCAACATTCTGATCCATACAGTATGACAGGTCTTATCACGGACTTTACCCTTCAATTGGGGGGGCATCTGTGGATCACAAGTTGTTTCAGTGACCTGCCGCATATAGTATGATTATATCCATTTATTTTATTAATAGTTGGATTCGTAGAAAAACAAATTATAGTGTTATTAAGAAACTACCGATTCAAATCAATCATTAAAGCTTAGCGAATGTTGATTCTCCAGGCTTACATGGGCATTAAACAGAAATAAACAAACGTTGATACCGACTACTATAAAAAGTGTCTATCGTATTTTTAACCGACTGCGCCGAAATCAAAAGTAGTTATGGTTTTAACCCGTTTGAATGTATGTTTGTCTGTTCTTTAATAACTTCTAAAATACTTATTATAAAACTAGCTTTTGCCCGCGACTTCGTCCGCGTAGAAGTCGAAAATGGTTTTATTAGGTTTTTTGAGATACGAAAATATGAAATATTATTTATCATCTTCGTCGTGTGTTGAATTGTATGGCGAGCGATATTGTATCTTAATATAAAATATTATAGTATCTTAGCCGTGTGCAGCGCCCCTTAGTGAACTCAACTGCTGGTGGATAGGGTAACCTACGACAAACTTATTATTTGCGGTTGGTACAGTAATGGGTCTGGGGATTGAACCGCAAAATTAAGTTTGTTTTTTATTGTATATACTTTTCCCGGATAAAAAGTACCCAGTGTTGTGCCCAGGATATTAAAGAATAATTATACCAAGTTTCATCGTAATCGAACCGGTAGTTTTTCTTGATGTCTGAACAAACTGACAGACAGACAAAAATTTTTTTAATCACTTTTTTGGGTTCGGGGTCGGTCTAATAACACCCCCTGCCATTTATATTTTTGATATTTTTAATGTACAGAATTTTCGCTTTTCAGATTTATTACAAGTATAGATGAGGCATCGTTAGAATCGTCTTGATCGTATACTGATTTTATGTGATGTCTTACTAAATTTGTCTATCGAATGGGAATCGCAGAGCGATCTCCGGCTACCGCAAACACGGGCACCATCCGCTCGTCCTATAAGAACCGAGCCCAAGTAATTAATGGCACGTAGTATTCTACGTGTCAGCAAACCGTAGGGGTCCAGGGCCTCAAGTCTGCTATTACAATAGTGTCAGAATGTTTTATCATTGATTTCATAATTGTTGATTTTGACAAGTTTGGTAATCTACTACCGTCAAACGGGGTTAATAGTAATGCAAGGGTAAATAGGAACAAAACTTTAGTTAGGTTTTTCACATTAGTATATATTTATATAATTTATTTCTATGAAAGCATTCGTTTTTATTAAAATTAATGAATAAATAGGATAACTTATATGCTGGCAAAAATGTTTAATTAACGTGAAAATCCCCTTCAAACTTTTGTTCCTATTAACCCCTGCGTTCCTATTTACCTTGTTTGACTGTATTAAAATGGCGTCATTATGACTTTCCAATAGTTAATCACTGACACTCCATTGAAAGAAGTGGCATAGAATGGTAATTTTGTACATAATGACAAATCAATGTTTGACATATGTGGGGATCTGTTACAATTTTAACAGTTCCTTCAGATCAGTGACCTACCATTAGAATGTCATTGTGCAGTCATTGCAGTTTACCACAAGACCATTGACCGATCAATGATCGATCATTGAATTAGCAGATTACGAACATTTAGCAAAATAACAATGAGGTCGTGTTGAAATGATGAATTCATAAAAATAGCAGACTTGGGCTCTAGTAGAGTCGATGCCTCCAAGGGCCATGGGAAAAAGTATGAAAGGGATACTCGTGGTCCTAGAACGCAATAGGCAACGGAAGGAACATAGGTGTGGTTTTAGTTAGTATAAGTCTGACACTCCCTGTCGCTCCACCGTAGAGCGTGAGAAGTCATTAGATGATTTCCAACCTTAAAAAAGCCCTATCTTCATAGCTCCATACCATAACTTGATCTAGAGGTCGTGCTTCATTAAAGTCCATACAATTAATTGGATCAATTAACAGTTAGATTACTGCATTAGTCACTTGTAATCGTACATCCATGATGATGTCTAGGAATGTAGGATCACAGTGTATGGTATATTTCCGGTCTACACTGTCCTCTCATACTTATTAATATTGTAATATGGACATATTGTAAAATCATTTTTAGGGTTCCGTACCTCAAAAGGAAAAAAACGGAACCCTTTTAGGATTACTTTAGAGTAGAAATTAAAACCATGTAGTCAGGTCGGTGGTCCCTTGAAGCGGTGAAAAATCAAATTAAAAAAAAAATACGGCCGTTTATATCGCAAAACACGTATATTTCGACACTCTCAAGGGAATCAAAATTCATAGGGTAGAATTCCGTTAACCAAGCATTCTAAATTTTAGCATGAAGCAAGGTCTCATAGCACAAGCATAGGAAAAAATCTAAAAACAGTAAATTTGTAATTACGGCACAAAAAAAATAAACTTATCTTCGTAACTAAATTCGGGAATTGAACTGTTTTCATAGATAAGTTTGTACCTATGGAACCCTCAGTTCGCGAGTCCGACTCGCACTTGCCCGGTATTTTATGAGTTTCTTGCTAGTTCTTCTCTATAATAAACGAACAATTGGAGTGCGCTAGCTTCTGACGTTTTATAAATGCTTAGTAGGCCTAAGTAAAATAAAATGATTTTTTTAATGCAACTAAAATTTTAATAAAATGATTTTTTTGACACAACGCCGTCTAGTCCCAAACTAAGCAGAGCTTTTGTTATGAATACTAGACAACTGATAAACATACTTATATATTTCTAAATACATACACATTATAGATAAATTACACCCAGACACAGAACAAATGATCGTGCTCATCACACAAATATTTGTCCTGGGTGGGAATCGAACCCACGAGTACGAATGAATTTAAGTTTGATTTATTTATGTGTGTGATGGGGTAATTATGATCAGCAATGATGGCTTCATCAGATGGTACGTTTTGTTTATGTTTTGGTGTGTTAATGAAGATGATGTTGATTAGAAATGTGATGGGGTTTTGTGGTTGGTGAAGATTTATTATCAGAGATTTTTTTAAACTTTTTTTTTGGTAATAACAATGATTGTGTTACGTTATCATTAGCTTGGATATAAGACAAGTGTTGTCAATTTAGAGAGTAAGTAGAGACAGAGTTATGAACTGATAGCCCCCTTTTTTAAGGCATTTCAATGTGAGAGGGGTATCCAATTGATGCAGCTGTTTGTACTTGTAGCGACATCTATGGCGTTACATAAGAACTAATCCTGCATCGCACAATCAAAGTTCTCCGCCCGAAATCATCTATCGGGCAGTTGCCCACCAGATATAACACCCGTCTGGCCGGAGGATCCTCCCTTTTCAACAGAGGTTTGCGGGACTTAACTGTCTGTTTCGCCTACCAAAGTAAGACTTATTTAGAAAGAATATGTACAGTTCTTTTAAGTACAAGCTCTAGGTACAAAGTTTTCATTTAAATAACTACTACGTATGCATAAACTTATTAAAAGGTTATTTCTAGGCAAGTGTGCTCCATCGTCGGCCACATCATCGCTTACCATGAGGTGAAATAGTGATCAAACGCGAGCCTATCAATAAAAAAAAAACTTTTTTACTGAATATCTTGAAATAGGCCAGGAATGAATTTCTTCACGTCGCTGTCGGCTGGTAGAGTGTACTTAAAAGACTGGCGGCGTTGCCACGAGAAGGTATGACTGGCGAGGCTTAACCTCTAGCCGAAGTAAAAGCCAGCCCTTGAGTCACGCGAAGTGTTTGGATAACTCTTTAAAAAGTATAGAGCTAAACAAGGTGCCAGATAAACGTGGAATAAAGTACATTGAACCTGCCCTTCTAGCCAAGTTACAACCGTTTCGTTTCGATTCTCTTTTCGTTGATCGCCTTGAGTCGGCCACGCCTCCTATTCCTTTGTTCTGACCACGTGACTGAGCGTTGAGATGACGTCAGAACAAAAGAATAGGAGGCGTGGCCGACTCGAAGCGATCAACGAAAAAAGAATCGAAACGAAACGGTCGCAACTTCGCTAGGGGGCTGAAAACAAACAATGAATGGTTTTTCATCACTAGAAAATGTAAAGTTTCGCGATAGATGTCAATTGAAGATAGTTTTGTGTCTTTTTTATATCCGTTTTTTAAATTGAGAATGTCAACAGATGTAGGAGGGACATGAATGTTATTCCAAGTTTATCTAGCGTTTACCAAAGAATTTGAGAAATTCAAATTCAATAGAGAGCTCTTAAATCCAATATAGAGCTTCTCAAATTTAATGTAGAGATTCTTTCAGACTCAATATAGAGCTCTCACATTCAAATTCGGACTGAAAGAGTTTCTACAACAATCTATGTTTTTTTTAATGAGTAAATTTAGAAGAGTCGAGAAATGCATTGGGCTTGTAATATAATAAATAATTATTGTAATAATTGAATTATTACGATTGCATCACTGCTTACCATCAGGTGGAATCACAGTCAAGCACTAGTACACTATCTCACGCACTATATCTATTAAGAAAAAAGCCGGCCAAGAGGTGGTCGGGCCATGCTCAGTGTAGGGTTCCGTAGTTTCCCGTCCGTCACCATAATTGTCCCCACTTGAGACGACTTGATGAGATTATCAGCAGATGGACGGACGGACAGACAGACAGACAGACAGACTTGGCGAGACTATAAGGGTTCCTAGTTAACTATGGAACCCTAAAAATACAAGGATTTTTTTTATTTCAGCCAGTAAGGGTTGAGTATCGATAGTTTATATTACAAGTGAGTGAAGCGAGATATTAGACCACTTCCCTTGTGTTATTGTGTATTGTTAAGTATTGATTTTCATTAGTTTAATATCATCTTATAACTCACGAACGTAGACGTGTTTCCTCTATCGGACTGGTACCTAAACAAGAAAGAATATTTGCATCAGTATTCTGTATTAACTTCATTTTGTTAGATTTTTAATTTACTATCAAGAAATCGAACATTTTGCCGAATAACCATGTGGATTGTGGTCGAGTCGTCGATGATGTGTATTGTTCCACGAGCACCTTTAAGTGCATTCATCCGTTAAAACCACGCAGAAGCCAAAATCAATGATTTCCGACGGATAATATAACAATAATGTGTTTAATTTCTAGGGACGTTATTGACGTCATATTATTGGGAATTTCATAATCTAATGTATGGTTTAAAAACATTTTCAAATGGTCGTATAGTTTTCCCATTAGAACAGTTCTTATCCAAACCGTTTTTAAAACTAGCGGCTGTCGGTCTACCCAGATGCGAGATAGTAGTTAAACCGTGTATCATAAACTTACAACAATTTTACTTAAAAAAAAAAATGATAACATTGACTAGTGCATAGATTAAAAAAAAACACGATTGTTGTAAGTTTTCATTCAAGAAAAGTAATCTCAAAACTGTCATTTTTAGCCATTTTTGTTTTTTTAAGACTTATTAATTGAACACATTTATGATTTAAGACATGGTACAATATTACAACTTATTTGTTTACACTACTATTAATTATTTAGTATCACTATGAATAAAAAAATTGATTTTGGTTTCTGCGTGGTTTTAACGGATAAATGCTTAAAGCCCTAGCGCCCGAGCAGTGCCATAAAACAGTGATTTTTTGAAGCCTACTCCTCAGTAACGGCTAGGTTAATAAGTTTTTAAAAAAAAGTTATCATATACTCATGTACAAAATTATCAAAATAATTATGATTTTTTCCTATGATTAATATTTTCGCAAAAAAAAATGGACATGATATTTTAATATATAATTTTTCATTTTTTTTCTCTACTCCTTTCAAACGGCTTTGATCTGTGTTCTTCAGAATGTACATAGCATATGTAAATCAATCAATATTTTGAAAAAAAAAAAATGGATTTAATGGTCAGCGGGGCTCTATCCGGGCGCAGTTGGCCGGAATTAAATGCACACATACTCGTATTGCCGATGACGCCTACTAGTGCGACTGTGTGTCCATTTAACTCCCGCCAGATGTTCAAGGGACTATAAGCTTTAAAGAGATGTCTGCAAAACCGTAGAAGTTCAGGAGAGCCGATGCCCTCTAGGGCCATAACTGCTCGCGCTCTGAGAGTGGAGTGAAAAGCTGTGTCAAACTTTACAGACCGCTATACCTATGTCCTTCAGTTGGGCCCTTACTGTTTGTTGGCCTCTCTTCGAGGTGTGGGTGGAACACTATGCGCCGTTTACGACTCGAGCTCAGTCCTTACTGAACGGTCGGACGGTGAGCTACCCATTGCTCGTCATCCGTAATCCTGCGCCTACGGTAGCCATGATAGTTGACTTACGCAATGTAACCTAGTTTGAACACAGCCACCCTTAAGTTAGAAATGATCTGCTACACGATTTTAATTACATTTTAAATCAAGAATACACTATTCTCTTGACCTGAAACTGTGTCACTAAAGTTCATACTCTGCTTACCTCGTTTCAACCACAGACACCTAGATACTCTATACTTTTGACAGATGGAAATCCCCGAACGACCATAGATCACTTGCTGTCTCGATGATCTACAGATCTATAGAGCGGGAAAGATTTATGGTCTGCGCGAGAGCAGTGCCGACAACAATTGCATATGGAAATCATTGAGGTATCTGATGTTATGTATTCATTATTAGAAGGTAGACGAATATTAAGTCATGTCTGTGTATAGTTTTGGAGTTATGGTCGTTTCTGTTTGTTGTTATGATAATTCAGATTCGGTAGACTTTTTTATTTCATGCGAAATGTAAGTGTAAAAATAACATGGTGGCTACAATTTTCCGAACGCTTTATACGACTTTTTATGGTTCCGTACTTCAAAAGAAAAAACGGAAACTTTATAGGATCCCTTTGTTGTCTGTCTCTTTGTCTGTTTGTCAAATCCCTTTATCTCGGGAACGCGTGGAGGTTTCGAGATGTAATTGAAACCATATACACAAGTCTGCGATCCCTTGAAGCTGTGAAAAAGTTAAACTTCTGAGGTAACAAATACGGCCATTTATGTCGCAAAAAACTTGTATTTTGACACTCAATGGAATAAAAAATTCTTAGGGTACTTCCCATTGATCTAGAATCCACAAATTTGGCATGAAGCTAGGTCTCATATCATAAGTATAGGAAAAAAATCTGAAAACTGTAAATTTAAAGTTATGTCATAAAAATATATTTTTTGCTATTAGGAAAAATCTTCGTAACTCAATTTGGGAATTGAACAGTTCATAGGGAAGCCATCAATAATAATAATTAAAAAAAACTTAGTCAGGTAAATGGGTCCACTTCAATTTAAGACTACAGCCTCCTAATTAATATTAAATTTCAATATTCTTGGACCCTTTTGTCTTAAAGCGTAAAACTTAACGACAGTTTAGTACTGAACACAAGAATACAATTTATTCTCTTATCCTAAATGTTATACTGACCGTTAAACTGGGGTTCATCAAGTTAACAGCGGGTTAAATTGTATAGATCTACTGTCGAACCGGTAAATTGATGTGAAGACTTGAGTTCATGGACTGGTTAACTTGACCGTACTGTTTTTAATGGTCGTTTTAAGGCTTGTGCCTATTTTACAGTTTATAGACAGTATAATAATCCATTTCCTGTTATAAGTTGGGACATCTTTTTTATATCTATATATATAAAAGGAGAAACTGACTGACATATCAACGCACAGCCGAAACTACTGGGACTAGGAACATGAAATTTTGCACAAGGTTTCGTTTTATGACTTAGGCGAGCACTAAGAGAGGATTTTCCAAAATTCGTCCCATAAGGGGAAGAAAAGGGGGTCCAAAGTTTGTATGCTGGCAGAAGCATATATATATAAGGCATATATTATAAAATGACGTTAGACATCATCACCATTTTGTCCACCGTTGGACATAGGTCTCCACCAAGTTTCGCCACAACGACTGGTCCTGTGCGTCATGTATCCATCGGATCCCCGCGACCCGCACCAGGTCATCAGACCACTTTGCGGGAGGTCTACTAAAACTGTGTCTTCTAGTACGCGGTCGTCATTCTACAACATGTGTCAAAAGTGACGCTCGTTTTCATTTATTTTCGTAAATTCCAGTGGCTAGTTAAAAATGAAATTAAATTATTTCACGGCAGCTAAATTAATAATATCGTGCGAAAACCTGGCATAAATACTAGAGTTTAACAGCCATCATGCAGTTAGCAATTTTCGTTCGTAGTCAGTACGAAAGGTGATTTTAATTAAATGAAACAGTCGACAATTAACCATGAGTCATATCCAGCTATTAAAATAATAATACATACATATATTTATGTATACATGCGTATATATATATGTAATCTATGTGCAATGTCAACCGGTACATTATAATGGTCGTGCCAGTAGACTCGTTCTATGTTGGGTTTAGTTTATAAAGTCAAGCGTAAAGTGTATTTCTTTAAGGTGGGAAACCGTCAACTAACTTCTCCTCCTTTGGGTCTGGTAGGGGGAGTGTCAGACAGTCATCAGTTGCACTTTGGGAACAATCTCGCAGCCCAGTCTAAAGTGACGCGACAGAATATGCATATTTTCATATTGAAGACACGCGACGTCTATTTCAAATACATTGATATTGTGGTATGGTCTTTTGCCATGCCATTAGTGAAAAGCATGAGAAAAGAGGTGCCTATTCCTAGCGGAAACATTCCAATGTTAGGCCAAGCTCCATATTCTACAAGAGTTGTCCATACATAGCGTGTTCATTTTAGGTTTTGTTTAGTCCTGGCTGGAGGCTTTAATTTTACTAAGGTTCCTCATAAGGAGACCTGAGCGAAACAAAAGCAGACGACAATCTCAGAGGTTTTTTTTCGGTGGGAAAATCATCAAATGACATCCCCCGCTCTTGGGCGGAACGGGAGATAGTGACAGACTTAAACTGACTAAAAACCTACTCCTGTTCCTTCTTTGCCATCGTTCCAGGGCCCCGGGGTTCTCTTTCGCATCACCGATGGCCCCAGTAGGTTTCGACCTCTGCTGGGCCCCTACAGTTTTGCTGACATATCCTTGAGACGCGCGTGGAACACTACGTGCCGTCGACAACTTGGGCTCGGTCCGGACGGTTACCGGACGGTCGGACGGCGAGCTACCCAATGCTCGCCGTCCGCAAGCCAGCGTCTACGGTGGCTGGAAATCGGGATCGGGATCCCGGCGGGTGAGGCGTGAAGGCCGTTCTTTCGCACGTGCGGTCGCCTCTTTTGCTAGCATTACTGCTTCGCAGAAGGAGGCCACCGCCTGCCACTCCTCCTCACTTCGAACTATGGCCTATATCAAGGCCCGGCGCGAGATATCACTGCCACCGATCGCTCCCACGAGGACACGGCGGTGCTCTGCCCAAGCGGGGCACACCTCTACCGTGTGCTCCTCCGTGTCCTCCGGATGGCCCACACGTTAGTGGCATCCAGGCGTTTCTTCCGCACGAATCCGGTGCAGGAATCTCCTGAAATTACCATGTCCGGTGAGGACCTGCGTCATGCGGAAGGTAAGAACGCCGTGAGGTCTTTCCAGCCACTCCTCAAAGGGGGGACTTACCGCCATGATTGTGGCATGCCCAACAATCTCAGATTTAGAGGTAGAGGTAGCAACTCATAAAAAAACAGAAATCTGATGCCATTTCTTCACAAGGATTCGGATAGGAATTGCCAAAGAATCATTGAAGCAATACTGCTGATCCAATCGCAGTTCCATCAGAGAAGAACAAGCTACTTCAACCACGAACCAAACCGGTAACTATAATGTCATAATAAAATTACTCTATAACCTAAACCAACAGAATGAATGCAACAGAGTGAATGTCATAATCTTCATGTTTACGACATTAGATGGCGTGATAACTTCAAGTGACAAGTAATAACTTAGGCTAAACAAGGTCTTCTTATCAGAGTCATCTTTGTGAAACGGTGGATTTCTTAACTAGCCTGGAACAGCTGGTTTACTTGCTGCAGAGAATTAGAGATTAGTATCAATCCACATTAATTTTATTGAAATTATAGCAATGACATATTAAATCGGATTTGTGGATTGTTGACTATGAATGGCGGAGAAAGGAATGCGAAAATGACCAAGTTTGAGGAAAGGATTGGTGATTGAAGAATGTGATTGTTTGTACGCATTTAGGAAGATGAAGCCGCCGTCCCCTTAGATAACAATCCTTCAACTAGACTTATCATTATCATCATTTTCACTGAGAGACGCTGCAACGACCGGTCTTGTTCATCTCTCAACCATCGCCCCAGGTCATTGGTCCATATTGTGAGAGACTTTTCAATGCTGCATATCCGTTAAAGTTGTGGGTGCTGGGTGTATGGTTCGCTGCTCGAGAGCTTGAGAAAGATAATGACATCACGATGTCGTCACTGCAAGAAGGCTGCGCTGACGTCCATAGTCGAGGGTCACCAGTTAAGAGATATGTGGAACTGGGTGTGAAGACCCACAAACTTCTGTTAAAAAAAGGGGAACCTCTTAACCAGGCGGGTATTGTGTCTTGTTCGTAATGCCTGATAGTTGATTTTGAATTGTTCTATAAATGTTCTATTCTCGAGGAGAATTCTGATACCTCAACACAGGAACTTTCATTTATTTCCTATGTAGTAACATAGATATCAATTACTACACATATATACATCACTATTTTTTAATTAGTAAAAAAATGAGGTTCTATCTTTACCCGTTACTGATCATATTTGTGTAGTCAAAATAAAGAAAAACGAAATTGTCCACGAAAATTTGTCGTAATTGGTAAATTCATAATTGAATCAATAATTCATAATAATTGCTACTACAATTCTACTCGCTTAGTTTTTTTCATTTTATTCATTCATAATCAATAGCCTGTACAATATTTCCATAAATTGAGTGACATTTTGGGATATAAACAAACGCTAATAACTTTCCTGTTTATGAATTTTTATTATTGAGATTTTACTTCAATAATAACAAGACCTTTTCTAATAAGCCCTTGAAGTGTTTGTACTAATTAAAAATTAGGGGTGTATATGTATCTTCTTTATTTATTTATTTATTTATATATATTATATTTTATTGCATATCAAGTTACAAATTTACAAATTGAAATTGTAATACAACAAAAAACATACAATTGGCGACCTTATCGCACTCGGCGATTTCTTCCAGGCAACCCAGAATGGATAGAGACTGCCTGGACACAAAATACAACTTTTGCCTTTATAATAATAGTATGATTCTTCAAATTAACATTAACCGCTTCTGTTATTTTTACAACTTGCTCAAAGTAACAAATTCAGTACAAACCCATGTAAAAAACATGTTTATTTACAAAAGCTTTTTATATCATGCTGTGACCGTATACTTTGCTGACAAAATACAAAAAGATGACAGCGCGTGGGTTGTCGTGCACTTACCAACGATGCATTTTGATGTGACGACTGTACCTTCGTTGATTTCTGATGCTCTGTTTACACGAAGTTACTTGGTGCTTTGTTTGCACGAAGGCTAGCGTACTGGCAATCCAGTTACTAAGCGGAGAAATGATCATTGCCCTTCTTGCGTGAGTGTTGTAAATGGCAAAGGATGGGCAGTAATGTCCTACTGGGTTATGATACAATATTCGCGATTGTGGCAATATTTGTATTATTGCTTTTTATGTTAGTATTATGAGTGTCATATACTTTGTAGTGAATGTGTTTTAGTTGTAAGTAAATAATGATTCAATTTTTGAAAGTGAAATTGCTGCATTTCGATGCGATACAACTTTGTTATTTATAAGGTAAATTATTGAAATTTTAGTATTCAAAGCACCAGTTTATTACGGCATGATATTAAATTCAGTAAGTATCCAATTTTACTAGTTTAGCAATTCACTCCTGCGTTAAATTGTTATTTCATGATTAGGTGAAAGGTTAAGCTGTAATAGTTCTCCCACACAGCAGGTTTAATGTAATAATGAACATATTTTCTTGGTTATAAATACAAAGCATGATTTTTATGTCTTCTTTAACTTCAAACATGTCTATTGCATTACACTAATAGTATAAAATAAAATAGTGTGTGTATTTTGCTACTCTTTCACGCTCGAACGGCTGAACAGTTTGGGATGAAAATTGGCGCATGGGTAAACCGGTCCAGGAATAAGGCATAGGATGTTTTTTGTCCCAGAAATATGTTACGTTAGGATAATTTTCAACGCAGACAGAAGCTAGAAAAAAAAACGTTCTCGTATTTTTTTTTAAAGTTTTATTATATATTGAGATAAATATGACTCATCAGTTTATTTTTAGGTCTTAAAAGTACTATTTTCTTGACTATTGCTATATTCATAATAAATATGGAAATATTGCCATTTAGTGAGTACACAGAGACATACAAAGTCAAGACGCTATAAATTTATTTACCTAAGAACCAAGCCTATGATTTTATCTTAATTGTATTATGTTTCAACGCTCATAAGTAAATTCACACATCATGGACACTTTGAAATAATAAATGATAATAAATTAAAACTAAATGTTAATAATGCAAGCAACGTTAGACTTAAAATTGCATTAGACATTACTGTTTTAAAACTTGTTTTTAAATAGATGTAATTTATTTCTGTATAAACACAGCGTTTGGTCTAAATCTCAATTTAATGTGCTCCTTGAAAATTCTAGTGTATTTACTTGTACCAGATTTATGCTATTTCTTCGTCAAGTAAATCACAAAGTTATTGACGTTAAGTGCGTGCTTAAATGTCGATTAACTTTCTTTTGTGGACTTTCACAGCTTCAGAAGCCGATAATGTTTATTTTGTTCAACTTTAATAAGCTTCCCGTATAACGTAACCAACCGATTTATTATGTAACTTTGTAAATGCAACATTTTAGATGTCGAGAAAATACATGAGAATAAATCTTATGTACTGCTTTAATAAGGCTCTGTCATTTAAACGTGAATTAGTTTTTTTTTTTCTAATATGAATTTTTTGTGTGCTAAGAGACGAAGGGGAGATGGGATAATTATGGAGGAGGTAGTTTACTACTTACTTTTAATAATTTTTGTTGCAAGTGCATAATGTCTCTCTCATTTATAAGTATATTTATGGTTTGCTGTAAGAAACTCAATTGCGGGTTGAGCTCGCCTGTGAACATCAGCTGTCCTATTTCCTATTGTTTGATAAAATTTTGTATACAATATCTTTATTGTATAAGTTACCTCATACTGTTCGTGACAATTTTACCTACCAGGCTCCCCAATGACCATTGGGAAGCATGTCTCATGAAAACAGAAAATAATTGTCAAATAAGATTTACTAGCATAACAACTCGCTCCAGCTACTAGCGCCGTCCAAACACAGCATAAAATTAACGCGTCCAAACGTGGGAACGAACTAACAAATCTTTAATTAAAATGCATTTCTGAATGTAAATATATTTCTCACTAAATTAGAGACGTTCTAATTAGTTCACTTCCCTATCTTCCCCGGATGGGAGCAGGCGTGAAGATATTACTTAAGTAAATTGGGTAGGCACAGACATTGAAAGCCGTTGACTATATTTGGATCAACTTAATTTGAAGGCGGCATTTAAAAACAGTATTGTTCCAATTAAGGAAAAAATAAATTAAATATTGGTTTAAATATTAGAAAGCAAAGAAAAAGTAGTTCAGGTTCGTTTGGACAGTTTGCTTTTTAAAGTACGGTTTCCGGTAAAGGGACGAAGATGACGCATGTTTTAAGGACAAATATTGATTCTTTATGAGCTTCCAATAACTATTTTGTATTTTTAGATGACGACGGCGGTACTATGAGTGTGTTTGGAAAAACTTTCCAATTTTTGAGGGTCTTCGCGGGTTCCTTCGACTCGAGCCTCGTTTACAACGGTATAATAGTTGAATAAGTTGGGCTGTGAAAACTTTTTTTACTATTGATAGGTTCGGTCTGATCACTATCTAATCTGTTGGTAAGCGATGACGTGCTGTGATATGCTGGTGTCGACGATGGAGCACGCTTCCCTAAAAAGGCAAGCGTGCTGCATCGTCGACCACTTTTCTTCCTCCTCCTCTCCTCTTCGAACACTCTTGATTTAAAGAACCTCAGGTTTTAGCTATCAGAAAAAATAAACTTCAACAGGGAATTCCACTCTTTAGCACTCCTTAGCTGTACGCACAATGAATGTGTTTCCAAAACGTTTTGTGCGTGGAGTGGATATCCCACCCATATCATCTTGAACCAATGGCGCCTCACCGTATGCCTAGTAGTCTGATGATGGAACGGACTGAGGGAATTAGGTTATGCAATATATATATGGATAGAACACAGACAGGCTAGTAACTCGGCGTCGATGGTCAAGACTTTAGCTTTGACACGACAGCAAGTAGGATGAGACCGCAGAAGTCCATTATTTACTTGAAGCTCAATGGTTGAACAATGGATAAAGAGTTGCTACCACTAAACTGATGGATTTGGTAGCTAGTAGTTTTTAGTTTCTGTAGGTATTAGAAGTTAGGAAAACTCTACCTTAGTCAGCTGTGATGTCACCGAATTTTGTTTATAAATGTTGCCCCGCACAATGACTCCTTTATCACATGATATATATTTGTTTTCCAAATAGGTTTTTTACACGTCATTTTTTTCGTAAATTTAAACTAGATGAGGCTGGTGTTTCCTAGCTGACTACCCTGTGAAGAAACGCCAACCGCACGAATATTATTATAATAATAATATAATAATATTCCACAACTATCACACAACGCCGTCTAGTCCCAAGCTAAGCAGACCTTGTGTTATGAGTACTAGACAAATAAAATACATACATATTATAGATAAATTACACCGATACACAGAACAAATGATCGTGCTCATCACACAAACATTTGTCCTGGATGGGAATCGAACCTACGACCTCCGGCATAGCAGTCAGGGCCACCAACCACTAGACCAACAACGCCAGTCACGTTTTATTGTTTACCAACAACCGATTTACCAGCCAATATTTAACCGACTTTCAACGCCAGTTAAAATAGTAAGACGGTTTAACAGTATCGGTTACGCACACTACAAAGTCACGATCGAGGAACCATTCAGTCGAATTACGGTTATGGTTTCAGCCGAGAATTATTGGTGGCTATGGTTTTATGCGGACAAGTTCCGAATGTACTTTCACCGGTCTTTCCATAGATGTATTGCCATGGTCAGAATGGCTGGTACATATTTGTGGGAAATGTCAAATGACAGACTTGTACTGACTTAAACTCTCCCGCGTTCCTTTCGAATAATTTATTTATTTATTGAAGCTTTATGGACTAGTAAACACTGTACAAAGGCGGACTTAATGCTATATGCATTTTCTATCAATCGACCTTGTTTTTGTAGGTGGGAAAATCATCCAAAAAAGAAAAAATCTTTTATTCTCAGGTATCAAAAGCCCATAGGGTGTTAGTATTACCAAAACTACTTAAAAAACTATGTTAGTAACAGCTGTAAATGATAATGACATCCGCGCTCTTGGGCGGAACGGGAGGGCGTGTCAGACTTTTAATGATATAAAACTCACTCCTGTTCCTTCGCTGCCTTTCATACGAGGGCCGAGATTTCTTTTCAGAAGCAAACCCTTGGCCCCAGTAAGCTTCGACCCTGTTGAACCCTACGGTTTGCTGACATCTCCTTGAGGCACGCGAGCTACCCATTGCTTGCCGTCCGCATGCTCACGCCTATGGTGACCGGAAATCGGGATCGGAATCCCGATTTCCAGCTGGGGCGCGAGGGCTATCGCCTCGCGCGAGCACGTGCGGTGCCCTCCCTTGCTAGCATTACTGCTTCGCAAAAAGAGGCGACCGCCTGCCACTCCTCCTCACTCCGGACCATGGCCTGTACCAAGGCCCGGCGCGAGATATCGCTGCCGCCGATCTCTGCCCAGTTGCGGCACACCTCTACTGTATGCTCCACCGTGTCCTCCAGGTAGTACACACAATGGTGACACCCGCGCGTTTCTTCCACACGAATCCGGCGCAGGAATCTTCCGAACTTACCATCTCCCGTGAGGACCCGCGTCATGTGGAAGGTGTGGACGCCGTCAGCTCTTTCCAGCTACGCTTCAAAGACTTACCGCCATAATTATGGCGTGCCCGCCGTTTGAAAGCCTGCGCCTACGGTGGCCGCGAATCGCCTTGGGGCCTTCCCATTTTTTTAGTTGTAGATAGGCTGGCGTTTGGCTTATAGGAACATTATCCCACCTGATGGTAAGCGATGATGCGGTCGACGATGCAGCATGCTTACCTAGAAGTAACCTATGCAATTTTGACTTCAAGACCAGTAGGTTGTAGTTAGGCCCAAAAATTATTCCACAAGATATAAACGATGAAATACTTTCATCCTTCATGCGTTTATAAAAGTTACAAGTTTCTACTTACAATGTTCATTGTTATTAACCAATCAGAACCTGTGAAACAAAGTCTTTTCGAGGAAATCGAGCACTTGTGACGTGATACAAGTCTGTTCCCAGAAGATCTGCATCGAGCGGACGATCGTGACGACAAATTCGTACGATTCGCGTGAACTGTTAGTTTTGCAACATTACGGTATAGGGTTGCTACAAAGTTGATGGGCTCTTGAAATACCACAAGAAATCAGTTCCCTGAAGGCCATCACAGGCCCTATTATCACGAGATCTGTTAAATGGATGGAGTTATATAGGGTGTAGAGCTCCATCCCTTGTTCTCACTCGCATTACTGAGATTTTAACACGTCATCGTAAGGCCTCTGAAGCTCTAGACACAAAATAGATAGGTACAGAAGTCAATCTCACGTATGTATTTCATTTTTAATTTTTACTCTTGGCGGTCGCACTAGGGGCAGCGCGTGGCGCCGAACTGTCCGAGTGCGACCGGGCGCGGTAATAAATGCCTACCTCAATCTCAATTGTAAAAATATTACATGGCCACAAAATCATTATTTTTCTCTTTCTCGGCGCGGGGCCTGTTCTGTTCAAAACTGGTAGCCTAAAAAACGTGAATTAACTGTTTAATTTTGAATTTAAACAACCGTCCACTGAACAAGAATAAGGTTTATTTTGTTGGTCCATTTTTCCACAAAAAATTTCGCAAACGGATAGCACTCGAGCTCGCATTGAGCTGAATTGAGCCGAGATATCGTGTCCGTTAGCGGCGTCTATGTGTGCGTTGCTCGAATGCGCTTTGTATGTAGATTGACTTCTGTACCTATTTTGTGCTCTAGACGAACTACCATTCGATCAGCCATAACATAGACCACGACTTTTTTCAATTTTTGGAATTATTTTAGTTACACAAGTCCTCGAGTAGTAGGTCAATTTAGCTTCATTTTTTTTTTTGGACTGAGCGACATCTGTATATTCAAAAGTGTCTGTAAATGGTTTATTTGAATTAAATGCTTTTGATTTGATTTGAATTTGGTCAAAGACTTTGTAGTTAAAATAATTTCCAAATCCTTTACGTAACAATAAGTTGTCAACCCTGAAGACACGTCTCTTTATAGTGTCAATAATCAAGTCCTAACGAGAGATAGGCATCAGCTGTCACGGGGCGCCCCGCGGCGTAAGCCGAGCGTTTTATGTGCGACAGTATTGATTGTGATGTGGTGGGTTGGGTTATATGAAGATGTAGGTCCAGTACAAGTCAGATTGAGAAAAAAACTGGCCAAGTGCGAGTCGGACTCGCACTTTACCGCGGTCCTGGAACGCAAAAGTCAACTGAAGAAATACATGGTGGGTTTTGGTCAGTAACACGCTGACACTCCCTCGCGCTCTACCCAGAGCGCGAAAAATTATTTGATGATTTCCTATCCAAAATAAAGTGTTGCACTAGTGTGATAAAAGTGGTATGTAATAATAAATGTTTGCTGAAGCACTGTGAAAAAGTTCTTTTGGTGATTTGTTTTTAGAAAAGAAAAAGTTTTCGCTTATCTAAGACTCGCAGAAAAAAGAAACAAACAAATGACCTTTTAAGGGGGTCATCTTTCCTGAAGGGATACAGCAGGACCGATGCTCGCTAGGGCTGTGGGAATGGAGCGGACACTGCCAATCATGCTAACATCTCTTTCAGGTGCGCGTGGAACAGAATGCGCCATCGTCCTAGGCTTAGGACCTTCTATTAAAATTGTAAACTAATCACATAAACTAACAAGACAACAATGACAATAAAATTTAAAAAAAACTATGCGAAGCCAAAAAGGATCCTATGCTGCGATATTTAAAAAAAATAACGCAGCTGGTTATTCAGGTTCATCGGTTTTTATTGAAATATCTCATATGACCTACAAAGGAGGCTTTGTGACTACATACATATATAGATACAGCCTTTAATCAAGGACTGGGTACTGGAAGACCGCTAGTGCCTTGCAGTGGGATAGAAAATGTTAAAAAAAATAACGGATATGTGCGTGTCGGATTCGCGCAGTGAGGGTCCCGTACAAACTTACCTACGAAATCAGTTCAATTCCCGAATTGTGTTACGAAGATTTTTCCGAATCGCAAAAAAACTTTTTTTTTTAAATTTTGTTTTTTGTAACGTAACTACAAAATTATAGATTTCAGTTTTTTTCCTATACTCGTGCTATGAGACTTTACTTTATGCCAAATTTCAGGATTCTAGGTCATCGGGAAGTACCCTATGAATTTTGATTCCCTTAAGAATGTCGAAATATACGTTGCGACATCAACGGCCGTATCTTTTTTTCTCGTTAACTCAGAAGTTTGATTTTTTCACAGCTTCAAGAGACTACAGACCTGAGTATATGATTTTATTTTCAATATCGATATAACTACGCGTTCCTGAGATAAAGGCTCTTGATAGACAGACAGATGAACAACGAAGTGATACTATGAGGGTTCCATTTTTATATTTTGATTGATACTATGAGGGTTCCATTTTTATTGGTACGGAACCTTAAAAATACCATCATACATTTTTTGAAACTGACTTATTTTGTACACTTTTTTTGAATTGACAACCCTATTTCCTGACGCTACCATTGTGTCACTGATTTTAAGATAAGCGTCTGATATGAATCGAGTGTCTGCCTTCTGACAGGGTTATCGCAAAAGTTTGGCCATATTCATTCAGACTTTATAGTGACGACGAATATTTCTGAAAAGCAATGTCATGGATTATGTGAGAAGAAAGTGCAATGGGTATAAAATCATACAATTCATTGGAAAACGAACTAAAGGCACTAAGAATTTTGCTCCAAAATAAAACTTTACAATCGAATTTTGAACTTCCTCCTTTTATTGGAATAAATTGAAAAATAAAACCATTCAAATTAAGTAACAACTAAACAAAACGCGAACTTTGCACTTTCAGATTGCAAATGTGCTATTACGTATCATAGCGGATAGAAATTTTATTGCTATCATCGTTGGTAATTTTAATGTGCATGAGCGTGGGATAACTGCATGCTTCCCAGGTGATAATAGGTATATTACACATTTGGCTTGAGATCGAGGTATTAAGTGAGACAAGAAAGCAAAGTAAACACAGTAATAAAAGTTGGTAGAGAAGAATTCTGTGCCTCGAGTCGGCCACGCCTCCTATTCCTTCGTTCTGACCACGTGACTGAGCGTTAAGATGTCGTGAGAACAAAGGAATAGGAGGCGTGACAGACTCGAGGCGATCAACGAAAAGAGAATCGAAGTGAAGCGGTTGTAACTTGGCTAGGGGGGCTGTTATTTATTTATTGTGCACACCTACTACTATGTGCTATCTTTTTTAACCCAAAGGTTGACTGGTAGAGAATGCTTTGTTGTTTTAACCGCCTAAGTACCACTACTGTACATGAAGTTTAAATAAATAAATAAATTATTTAAGCAGGCCATAGTCTTTCCATAGTTCTTGGTAACCAGTCCACTTGACCCTCCCAAAACCATAGCTCTATATCTTTGTTTTCCATATATCGCAATAGTTTCCCACTAACCGGGTGTTGCCCTTGAGTGAACCAGCATAATGTATACAGCCCTCCTAGCCAAGTTACGATCGTTTCGTTTGCATCGAACGCTTCGAGTATAAGGCCATGCCTCCGATTCTTTGTTCTGACCACGTGACTGAGCGTTGAGATGACGTCAGAACAAAAGAAATCGGAGGCGTGGCCTATTCGAGGCGTTCGACGCTAACGAAACGATCGTAACTTGGCTAGGTGGCCAGGGACAATAAACATCGATTGGTATCACGTTCCATGAAAACTTTCTAAGGGTTCTCTGCGAGTTGGCTTTGGCCTGTCTACGCCTTCCAAAGGCCCAGGGTCATGAGATAAAATTATAAAGACCATAAAACAAAAAAACAAGAATTGAAAAGAAAACAAAGTCCAACGATCTATTTAAAAGACCCAATTCCAGTATAGGAATTTCAAGGGCTTTATTCAAACCATCAGACAATGAATTCGGAAATAGTGACGTCATCAAAATAATTATTTAATTTTAATAGAGATGTATGTTGATTGGTTCCCACATAGCATCGCTATGGTTTGATAGTATGATTGACATAAACGATTGATTGATTACTTTAGTATATGTAAAGTGCTTGTTTTTATTGCTTGTGCAATTAAATGTTTGTGCATGTACCTTTACAGTTGGGTCAGAGGTAAGAATATCATACACAACTCGTCGATATGAATTAAGGCTGATTTTGATTGGACATTTGATAAATTAGTGATATAAAATTCAATATTAAATGTTCATCATCTTCCTAGCTTTTTCTTAACTAGCTCGGCTTGGGGTCAGCTTCCAGTCTAATCCGATGCGCTTGAATAACCCGTATTTTAGGGCTATATTTCACCGGGACACCATGGCGGCGCGACCAGTTGCGCCGCCATGGTGTCCGTAATCTACCAAACTAGACACCATACCGACACCAGAGTCGCTACACCACACTGAGACAGCATCAAAATGGACCTTAAGTGCACGCGTCCGAGTTTTCGCGCTGTCAAATTGGTTGCGCAACCAAACAGTTCCTCATAATTTGTAAATTTTCTTCCTAAATCTTATGGTTTGCTGTAAGAAAACCCAGTTGCGGGTTAAGCTCGCCTATGTACATCAACTGTCCTATTTTTATTGATAATATAAAATTGTGTGTACAATAAAGAATAAAGAAACAGACACCAGGTGAGTAATCCTCTATAGAGCTGTATACATTTTGTTGGTAGCGGCGACTGGTCGCGCCGCCATAGTGTCCCGGTGAAATATAACCCTTACATGGAGCGACTGCCTATCAGATCTCCACAACCCATTTTCTGCGTAACACGATACTCCCTGGATAGACTGATGGTGAGAGTTTCTGGCGTCTGACTTCCTGTAACGACTGTCAAAGATCCACGGATGACAACCAGGACAAACGGTTTTACATGCTTTTCGAGGCACACGGTGTTTGTAATATTCGACAGGCCTGTTGGTGCAGTGGTCAGTGGCCCTGACTGCTATGCCGGAGGTCGTAGGTTCGATTCCCACCCAGGAAAAATGTTTGTGTGATGAGCACGATCATTAGTACTGTGTCTGGGTGTAATTTATCTATAATATGTATGTATTTAGAAATATATAAGTGTGTTTATCAGTTGTCTAGTACTCATAACTCAAGCTCTGCTTAGCTTGGGACTAGACGGCGTTGTGTGATAGTTGTGGAATATTATTATTATTAATATCCCAGATAAACATAAAAAAGTACCTACATATGAATTGACAAGTTCATATTGGTACTTGCCCGATTTTGAACCCGTAACCTTAACTTCTGGGCATCACGACCGATATGTTATAATAATATTAGTAGGAACCGATCAAAACATAATTTGCGATATCTCTTTCAGTTTCGGCCGTAACGGAAACCGCAACTGACGTGGTAATAGAAAAACATACAAAAAATAATATTTCGATACAGTTATTTCTAACTCCTTATCTAAATTAAAATGACGAAAAAAAACTGACATGTAAAAGTGATTTTTTAAACCTATTTACAAAATAAATATCATTTATCATTTAAACCTACATTTAGATATAGTTTGTACTTAATTATAGACCTTTAACTTTCATAAAATACTAGCAAACCCGGTGAACTCCGTTTCGCCACCAGATGACTTCGTTCTATGTAAAAAAAAACCTATAAAAAAACAAAAAAAAAACCTATAAACCCCATGGAGGCCGAGACCTTTCCAACGAATGCAAAACCGTGGAAATCGGTTCATGCGTTCTGGAGTTATAGCGTCAGGAAGGAAAACCCGACTTATTTTTATAGTAGATTAAACAATCTAATTAATTGACGACTACATTAAAAATTGTAACACACACATTCAGTGTGTTAATTTTTATACATATCTACTATTAAAAACATCCTCATTATAAAAACCAAAATCAACATCCTCTCATAAATAAAACAGCTATCTCTACTGGAACTCATTACCCGTTAAAGTTCAGCAGTTTCTGATTACAATCAGCCATTCACAAATAATTTACGTTCGTAAACTTATGGCATAACTGCAGGAAGATACTCTTAAACCATACTTTATAAGTAATAGCAAGGCAACGCAATTCATACTGTACTATCGATGCTAATATGTATACTAGAAATGCGAAAGTAACTCTGCTTTTCTGTCTGTTTGTAACATTTTGCGTTTTAATGGCTGATCCGATTTGTAAAGGAATTTTTTAAGGTGGGAAATCATCAAATGATTTCTCTCGCTCTAGGATGGAATGAGAAGGCGTGTCAAATTTTTACTCACTAAATCAACCCGTGTCTTTCAGTTAACCTTTGCGTCCTGGAGTGACCAGTCTTTCAAACATCGGCCATATAGGGCCCCTTCTAATTTGCTAACATCTCTTTGAGATGCCCGTGAACCACTACGCGGCGTCGACTCGGACCTGCCTCCCTAGTCAAGTTACAACCGTTTCGTTTCGATATTCTTTTCGTTGATCGCCTCGAGTCGGCCACGCCTCCTATTCCTTTGTTCTGATCACGTTACCGAGTGTTGAGATGACGGCAGAGCAAAGGAATTGGAGGCGTGGCCGACTCGAGGCGATCGACGAAAAGAGAATCGAAACGTAACGGTTCTAACTTGGCTAGTAGTGCTGGTCTTTACAGGGTCGACTGATAGACGAGCTAACCACTACTAGTCTTCTGTAAACCCGCGTCTACAGTGGCCAGAAATGCCCTACGACTCCCGACACTTAGGTACGTCCTAAATTAGGACATAGGATACTGTTTATAGGCTGCGGGAATTTACGAAAGAGTCACCGTTGCACTGAAACGCAAAGGCCAACTGAAGGAACACAGGTCAGCAAAAAAAAAAACATTTTATTCTTAAACTATTTTATCTTCGGATGATTCCCAGCTTTCACGCAGGTAAAGCCGGTGTAAAGGCAAGTACTCAATAAGTAATAGCAAGCTAATGCAATAATTATTAAGTTATTACAAGTTGTATACGTAATGGGGGCCGGGGTGAGAGAAATCGTCCGCACTCTGGAACCAATTAGATGATCGCGTTCGCTGTGAGTTAGAATGCTATTAAGTAAGCACGATCAAGAAGGATACTGTTGGAACTCGACGGTAAACATGCAATACTATACCGGATTTTTCCACTGGTGACATCCTCATTACATAATAAACACGATAGATCCAAGATTAAAAAGTAGTAGCCAATACGTGGTTTCAGAAAAAAGACGAACACATGATCACGTACAAAAGTGGTAATCATAAGACCCAAATCAACTACTTTCTAGTTCGGCGCAACCACTTAAAGCACGTCAAAGACTGCAAAGTACTGCCAGGAGAAGACCTAGTCTCACAACACAGACTCCTGGTTATGACATCAGTGGTCAAAGTACTGTCTACCAAATACAAAGAGCGCCCTCCCCCTAAAATAAAATGGCATATGTTAGAGAGGAATGATTGTGCGAAGAAGTTCAGGGAGCGAGTGGTGGACAGAATGATAGAGATGGGAGACATGAATGATCGAACTATAAATGAAAGCTGGAATGAGATGGCTAGGTGTATCAGGCATGCAGCGAAAGATGTTTTGGGAGAGACGAGAGGAAAGGGCATAATAGATAGGGATACATGGTGATTCAAAGCTTTTATTCAAATAAACTATTTACAGGCACTTTTGAATTGTCTTGAAGTCAGTCAGTCAGAAAAGTACACGAAGAACACATTCATTGTGCGTACAGCTAAGGAGTGGGATTCCTTGCCGGAATCTGTGTTTTCTGATGGCTACAACCCGGGAATCTTTAAGTCAAGAGTGAATAGGTTACTTTTAGGTAAGCGCGCTCTATCGTCGATCGCATCGTCGCTTTCCATCAGGTGAGATGGCGGTCAAGTGCGAACCTATCAAGAAAAAAAAAAACGTCGTACGTCCGGTGGTCTGACGATGGAACGGACTTGCTAGAATTAAATTATGCAATTCCAATACACACTTCCCGAAATTTAAACCATAGAGAACCGACAGGCTAGCAGCATGAGCATGATCAGCCTTTCAATGTTCCCACTGCTGGAACTCAGGCCTCCTCTCTAGGAGAGGGAATGGGCCGTAATCCACCACGCGGGCCCAGTGCGGGTTGGTGAATGTCACATGGCTTCGAATTTTTTGTTCTAGGACATGCCGGTTTCCTCACGATGTTTTCCTTCACCGTTTTGAGAGTAGAGGTGATGAAATAAATTACACAAAGTAATGCGCCTGGCTGGGTTTGAACCCGCGACCTACAACTCGTAAGTCGGAGCCGTTACCACTCGGCTAGCAGCTCAAGATTAAAATATGACCCAAAACCAATAGTATCCCTGTAGTCAGTTCACACGTTTATCGCCAATGAGAGTCAGTGCTCCTCCAAATGTCACATTCTCACTGTAACCGGCGACACTGATTGCCTTGTAGCCTATAATATACATTGTATTTATATAAATAAACCTTTTGAATATCTAGTTTACTTCTTGGGATATTGAGAAACAATTGTATTTATCTTAGGATTCAATATTTAGTATTGTTTGTTTAGGTTTGTTTGACTAGCTCCATATTTTATGTAGTGGTGGCCTAGAGGTAGCCTGACTTACGAGTCGTGCTTTGCGGGTTCAAACCCAGACAGACGTTTTTCTTTTTGTATTTTGTTTCATCAGCACTGCGATATTATATGAATGAATTTTGAGAATGCCAAATATTGACAGGTTTGCAGGCTAAAGAATCAGAAATCGGAGGTAAGTCGTTGAGGTGCCTTCGCAATAAATAAGTAGGTATCGTGCCAGCATACAAATTATAGAGATAGCGGCACGAATCTTGAGCGCTCGGCGAAAGAGCGGGGATCGCTTTGCTCATCGTACACATCGGCGAGCCAATCACTGTACAAGGATTGCACTCCCCGGCCTCCGCATGTCTTTTCTTACCACTGACTTCACTTCTGCGTGCTTCTGCACAAGTAGAACTGTAGAAGTCAGCGCTCAAGATCCCTGCCAGTATCTATACCTACATGTACAAAGCACTCAACTAGTAAGATACATTTTGATTCAAACGGTTGATTATAAAAATTAACACTGAATGCAAACTGTCAGTCTACAATGTAAGGGTTCCGGCATTCAGCCTCGCCCTGTTATACGTCAAGGTATGAACGCAGAAATGAATCGACTGAATTAAATGTCATAGATACGGTTATGCTTTTAGTTTTTACGTTTTAATGTAAATGACAGGGTTTTTTTTTAAGTAGAAATTCATCAAATGACCTCTCCAGCTCTGGGTGGAACGAGATAGACAGTACTTCGATGGTAAAAAAAAGAATTTTCGAAAAAAAAAAAATTTTTCTGCTTTTTGACTTATGAAAACACTGTCGCATCTTAATGAAAAAGGGGTAAGTATACAACCTTTTTTTGCATCCGATTCTTTAATAAATTACACGTTCAATAGTTATTACCTGTGAACAAAACAAAGAAAAATCATTAGAAACAAATCAATAAACATTCAACTTAACAGTTCTACTTAAATGAACGCAAAATGTCACTGTCAGATACGGAATCTAGGCCTGATTAACTTGATTTTCGTATTATTTAAATGAAACCTTAGCGATGGAGTCAAGTAAGCCTACACGATCATAATAAATTATGAGCAGTATGTCATATTGACTTTAAACAGATGGCGCCGCTGTCGCATTGTGCAAGAGTTCGCCCCAAAGGAGGTTTTAAATGAAGATAAATCTTCTTGGATCCTTCTAGTCTGTTTGATTCAAGCTTAAAAGAGCCTAGCTCGTTGTTTTTATGGTGATTTTAAGGAGTTTTATTTGTAGTATTTTTTCAATTGAAGTTCAGTAAATTTGGTTACTTGCAATTTGCAAACATAACACATTCTAATGTTTTTGCAGTATATATTTGGTACCAAATGTATCAATGGACTTTATAAGAGACTTTGACCCCTGAGTTTGTTTCGGTGTTTCTTCTCAGGGTAGTCAGCTAGGAAACACCGACCTCATCTAGTTTAAAATTACGAAAAAAAAAATTGACGTGTAAAAGTGTTTTTTACAAAATAAATATAATTTATCATTTATCAAGCAAGCCTTTTCGGCCATATTCGTTGATATAGTTAATAGCACAATAAGATTCTCGTCTCAATTTTACCAAGATCGCGTCTGTTTCAATGATTCTATAGATTCTCCAGTTATGTAGACACTTGAGATAATAAAACTATGCCAATTTGACATTAGAAATTAATTTGCGAATAATTAAAACAGCCACCATAACTGAAACTTAGACGATAAAATCCTGCCAAAAATCCAGGTGTATCCAAAATCGATGGTACACGTAAGAAAAAGGTTCCATACAAAATCTGTATCCTTCGTGACAAACGAAGTATGAAGGTCTTGGTCGTGAGCAAAGAATCGAGTGAGCACGAAAATAAAATACATGATCGACGTAAAATTGAGACATTTGTCGTGTCAACGAGAATCGAAAGGGGGATCCTTGAAATTGCATACCGATTGGTATTCGAACCGGATATCAGAAGATCTGTGGGCTACTAAATCGCTACGTAAATGTTTCAAGTCTTCTGATTGTAGTCCAGAGTTATATAGGTACTCTAGTTGTCATCGCAAGTTCAGCGTCAGTGTATGTCATCTTCACCACCGTTCAACCTGTCAGCTTTCAAAGCACGAGTGTCAGTGCTCACTTGGTCCACCGGTCTCATTCCGAGCTTCCCATTACGTAAGACGGACCGGGCCGTCAAGAATTAGGATCCTCGGCCGACAAGAAAGCAAACGAAGAAAGAAAGTAACAACAAATTTTCTGTTTTCATATTTATTCCTATACTTGTGTTATAAGACCTTGTTTTATGCAAAATTTCAGATTCTGGGTCAACGGAAAGTACTCTAGAATTTTGGTTCCCTTGAGTGTCGAAATAAACGTTTTTTGCGACATAAACGGCGATATCTTTTTTTTCCGTTGACTTAGAAGTTTGATTTTTTCACAGCTTTAAGGGACTGCAGATCTAAGTATATGGTTTTAATTTGAACTCGATACGTCCATGCATTTCCGAGATAAATGGTTTTGACAGACAGATGGACGGACAAGAAAATGATCCTATAAGGGTTCTTTTTTTATTATTAAAATAATCAACTTCATTTACAAATCTCCGTAGACAGACAAAAATTAGTGATTTTTATAAGTTAGTTTAAGAGCCTACAGAAGTAACTATTAAAGGAAATACCGTGTAATAGGAACAGACACCAGAATCTATTCTTTTAGTATTCGCCACTAAAATTATAGGACCACTACTTTATACATATAGCTCTTAGCAAACTGTAACAAACTTAAGACCTACATCGCAACCATCATTAAGCAATGACGTCTATAGAAAATCAACGCGTTATGATTCAGGTTGGCAACACTGACTTGTAATAAATCATTCGCTTTCTCGTCGCGACGAGCGAGCGGACCCGGGTGATGTATGTAGTACATTGTGAATACAATTGCGCATGATCAATGGTAATAATTGTACGCATTAGCTTCTGTTAGTGATGTTAATTCGTCTTGTTGAGCAATAGAAGGACTGGGTTAAGGGATTTTTCTTTAGTGCTTTATTTTACGAGCTGTGGTGGCTTAGTGGTTGGTCTTGGTATGGTCATGTGAAGAGGAGGGATGAAACGCATGTTACTAAAAGAGTTATGAGTTTAAATGTGGATGGATGGAGAGGGAGAGGGAGACAAAAGAAAAGATGGATGGATTGTGTGAAGAGTGATATGAAAGAAAAGGAAGTTAGTGATAGCATGACGAGTGATAAGGCAGAGTGGAAGAAAAAAACGAGTTGCGCCAACCCCAAATAGCACGGGACAAGGACAGGAAGATGATGATGGTGGCTTAGTGGTAACTGCCGTGACTTATAAGTTGTAGGTTGCGGGTTCCAACCCAGCCAGGCGCATTAGTATGTGTAATTTATTTCATCACCACTGCTCTCAAAACGGTGAAGGAAAACATCGTAAGGAAACCGGCATGTCCTAGAACTAAAAAATTCGAAGACATGTGACATTCACCAACTCGCACAGGGTCCGCTTGGTGGATTACGGCCTATTCCCTCTCCTAAAGAGGAGGCCTGAGTCCCAGCAGTGGGAACATTAAATGGCTGATTATGCTATGCTCTCACAACACTTTTCTCATTTAGAACCGTCTACCAGCGGCATCGCTCGCGTAGGGTCATTATTTTACTTAATAAACATAGCTTGTATGTTAATCCAGGATATAAACTATCCTGATACCGAATTTCATTCAAATCCGTTCAGCCATTTAAGTGTGAAGGATTAAAGAACATACACCGACACATACATAGAAACATTAGCCTTTATAATATGAATATAAGTGTGATGAGATTGTTAGAAACTGGAAGGTGGTCCATGTATGTATGTTTAAAGATACTGACCTTATTACTGTACAGTACCGTATAGATAAAAGTGTTTTTTTAAAGGTTTGCTTTAAAAAAAAAGATTCTTGTGGAGCTTTTTTTTTATCAAGTAACTAATAATTTCTCGTGCTCCCGTTGAGTGGGTTTTTTTTTGTTTGAGCGGGAGGGCGTGTCAGACTTTTAATGACGAAAATCTACTCATGTTCCTTCTTTGCCTTCGTTCCAGGGCTCTGAGATTCACTTTCGCATCACCCATGGCCCCAGTAGGCTTCGACCTTGCTGGGCACCTACGATTTGCAGACATCTCTTTGAGGCGCGCGTGGAACAGCGCGCCGTCAACGACTTGGGCTCGGTCTGGAGTTCCGGACGGTTACTGGACGGTCGTAAGGCTACCCATTGCTCGCCGTCCGTAAGCCCGCGCCTTCGGTGGCTGGAAATTCAGTTAGTTGGGAAAAGGCTAGAGAGATGAACCTGATATGCATTCAACATTAAAAAATCCTTAATAGAACGTCCAAGTAAGCAAACCGGAGACACATTATAGTACAAATCTGCGGCCGGCGCTAGGTAATAAAAACTAAAAAGGAAAGTTGCACGCTCGCTGTCGACAGATGTCGCTTTCAAACATCGTTTAATGCAGATAGCAAATAAATCGTAAGTTTCTCTTATAGCTATATTAATACTGCTTTTTATTTATGCCATTGGCTCATTTTGTAGTTGATAGCCTAGTATTAACGCTAACATCGCATAAAGCCTAGATTATAAATTTTATTGATGAGATAAGATGAACCCAATGATAAGGCGTTACTTCTTTCACTGTAGAGAGATAAAGTACACGGTTTGGAAAAAGTAGAATAGAATAGGTTAAACTTTATTGTACACCTAAAATAGAAAAAAAAAGTAAAAGTATAGTTGTGTTTGAAAATTGGTACTTTTAATGAATATTTGCTGTAAGTTTGTGTGGTGGTTTCTTGCCTTTAAGTATCTATATGCCGAAAAAGACTTTTGATATATCTTTCTGTTGACGATATTTTGATGCATGTTACAAGAAAAGGAGTTATGAAAAGTTCAGCTAGCTTTTAGAAAGACAATTTGTAAAAGATTTATTTAATTTCTTACTAGAATTCACACGTGTATCACAACTATTTTTGTTTTTGATGTGGGAAATCATCTTATGAGTTCTCACGTTCTAGAGTAGAGCGGGATATCAGATGTTTACTGACTAAAACCACACCTATGTTCCTTCAGTTGCCTTTTCCCTTCTATGACCAATCTTAGGTACAAAATCAAAGCATATTAGAAATCATGTAATTCTAAATACGTAGACATAATGTAGAAAGGCACTCGAATTAAAATGTCAAAACCATATGTAGTGACAGTTAGGGCTGTTAGGATCAAGTTATGGGTTAAGTTAACAGTTTTGTATTAATAAATATAAGTGTTGCCAAGTTAAGAGGGGTAAAAAAAGGAGCAATGTTGTTCGAGCAGTATTGATTGATGGAAGGATGTTCTTGGTATGACAGGTTACGGATTCCTTCTTGTTAGGTTTAGTCAGATGAAAACGTCAGAACAAGGTGAAGAAATCTTGTGTCGAAACTGTAGAGAGTCTTCGTAAGACGTCCGACTTCAATGTCGAAAAAAAAAAACAAACACTAAAAAAAGTGCAAAATAACTTTAATTTCGGAAGTCGGTGATTTATAATAGTTTTGTCTGTTCGTTATTTAACACTGACTTCCGAAATTAGATTACACAGAAATCGGTTGTGTTTCTTTTTTGAAAAGTTTTTCATTTTACACTTTTTAGTTTCGGTACCATAACTAAAAAGTAGCCCTCAGTCAAACTTAAAGTAATCGCGCATACGTATAAACAAAGCAATTTTACTTCTTACGACAGTTCTGCTGTGAATTTATGAAGATTTCCATTCCATATCTTCGAAAATCATCGTCAGATCATAACAATATTACCATGAGACCAACTCGGAAGTATAACCTATCAATCGAAAAAATAATTTTTAAAATCGGTCCCCAATTGACTGAGAAATCGATGAAAATATATTAAAAAAAACACATGCAGCCGAACATAGAACCTCCTTTTTTTTGAAGTCGGTTAAAAAGCCCATTATTCCAACCACACTGTAATAATATTTACACTATCTTTGGCAACCATGCCATGGTATCCGTTTATGGTGTGGTCGTTAGAGGCTGCGCTTGCGCAACGCTTCGGGTTCGAACCCGAGTGTGTAATAGTTGGTGGTCGAGTGAAAATAAGCTTTTTCGCAATGTTATTTATATATTGATGTCCCGTACATATTTTTAACTTATATGGGAGGCGTTGCGAGGAAGATACATTGATGTATTGTATTACGATTGGTTTCGTTGAATTACAGTTTTGTAGCTGCTTGTTTGTCTATTTGATTGATATGACATTTTTAAGATATGTAAATATGATACCTGAGAATAGATAAAAAATTATATATTTTTCTTTAAATTTCGATGTTTTAGATTATCTATTCGAGAGATCTCTCAAAATTTCTCGTAAAGTCAAAGAAAATCTTAAGAGTATAGTGACAGAAAAAATAATCAAATTTGAACCCTAAGTTATCTTGACAAAAATAATTATAAATTACTTCTAGAACATTCCATTTTTAGAAACCATCTCGATTACTAGTCACCCTGTATACCTATAATATAATAATTGCATTAATTGCTCTTAATATGCAATAATTTATCTTCCCAATTAACAATTAAATCCTAAACGCCCACTTTGATTACAAATTACATCGGTACCTATGATTAGGTTCACCAAAATTGGTCAGAACTATATAAAATAAAACGTTACTGCCATATATTGGAATGGTATTAGTTGTTTATATGATTTTGATACGTGTAATCATAACATGCGCATGCTATATGACCTGAATAGCTTAGTGATGCGACTGTAAGCTGCAATATATACGTAGGTAGGTACAGTGACCGTATTCGTGGTTGCTGGCTTGATTCCTGAGTGTAGAACGTATGTGCTGCCAATACATATACATATAGTTTAGCAGCTTAGCTTTAGCAGAAAACTATCTTCCCTTGTGCAAAAGAAGAAAGGAAAAATCCTATGAGTCTTTCATTGAATTTTTAACATGAATTTGTACCTGCCGCCCTAGCCAAGTTACAACCGTTTCGTTTCGATTCTCTTTTCGTCAATCACCTCGAGTAGGCCACGCCTCCGATTCTTTTATTCTGACGTCATCTCAACGCTCAGTCACGTGGTCAGAACAAAGGAATAGGAGGCGTGGCCTACTCGAGGCGATCAACGAAAAGAGAATCGAAACGAAACGGTTGTAACTTAGCTAGAGGGGCTGGTTTACCACAAAGACGAAGTAGAAGAGTAGATACAAACTTAAAAATATTTAAGACTACAAATTTAAGGGGGCATGAATTTCAAGTGTTCGTAGCAGATTTTGTCTTAATTATTTAAGGGTTTTTATTATTATTGTTTGTTGACAAATAGGAATTAGAGAACTGCAGGCTAGTAATTGTTACGTTGATAGGTTGGAAACTTCAGTCAACCAAGCCTAGTTACGTTTAAGTTGTTTCAATTTTTTTGTTTTTTGTTTATATATAAACATTGTGATACAACGTTTTTATTACTATGAACTCCTCCTGTATTTTCACATACACAAGACAGCCAGACCCGAAAGAACTGTCTATAGGGTTCAAAAAATATTTTCATTAACCTTTTTGTATATTTCTATATTTCAGAACTTCTGAACCAACAAATCAGAATTGTACTTAAGTATTAAAAAACGGTGCTTAAGTTAAACCACAGTTAAACACATAAATACATCCAATTTTATGTCTTCACCTCGCAATAAAAAGACAATGTCACATTTACATATCAGATAATGATCAATCAATCAGAAAAGACTTGGTAAATGTTCCCTGACAAGATGTACCTCTTATTTGGGTAAAATTAACCGTACAATTAACTGCAGTTAAGCTGTTGACGTTAAGTTACTCTCGTGACAATCCCCGTTTAAGGGAAAAGTTAAGTTTCACCCAATAAAGTTTATGTTAAGTATTACAATGGAGACACATGGATGGTTCGTATAGCGAACAGTTACGGAGACAATACACCAGTTTAAAAAAGTGACCGTGGAGTTTTATGCTGGATCCACTTTATAGGAATTGATCAATTGGAATCGTGCACTAGCTTCTGACGTTTAATAACTGCCTATCTTGGTATTTGTGAAATAAAAATATTTAAAATGTTGATTCTTTTTTTTTTAGATTGTATCCTATGGATGTAACAGTTCTTGGAACGTGTCACTTAAAAAAAAAAACTCTTGTATTGATAAGTATGACCGGAAAAATATTATTGTTCGATATAAGTATTCCGTGTATGTTACTCGACTTTCTGTGTTTGATATGTTCCTGGCACGTTCATGGTGTCATGCGGAGATATGGACAAGCTCCTGTGTCACTACCGTTAAGAAAAACAGCTAGATGTTACAGAGAACTCACTTTGCATACTTTCGAGTATACATGCAAAGCTGTTTCTAGAAAAGCATTAGCTGGTGACTTTCTACTGCGAGTTCATTGCCTCTGCGAATCCATTGGTTTTTATAACATTGGAAGTTAAATAAAAAGTTGATAAAATGGTCTGGTTCAGCTTCATCTGAATCAGTAGTTTACGTAAATATAAATTCACGCTTTTTATCTATTTCTTCTGAAGACATTGTTCATTTTTTGATGTATTCTTTTATTTTATCCATTTTTTTATTATTTATTAAAATTAATTTAATTTTGTATAATCTATTTAATGTACGTGAGTGTGTCCGTGGCTTTAAAGCGGGCCCTAACAGAATACCAGCTCTACGTTACTTATCGTTTTAAATATCGCAGCCTACGCTGTGTTATTCGAAGACATGTGACATCCACCAACCCGCACTGGACTTGCGTAGTGGAGGAGGCCTGAGTCCCAACAGTGGGAACATTATAAGACCGACTATGCTATGCTATGCTGTGTTAGATGCTTCTTTTAGCCTCGCACTGATTGTAATTTTCTATTTTCATTTTGTATGTGAGGACGAGTATGTGAGGCACGAATAAACGTGTTTTTTTTCTATTTTTCTTTTTATCGACTACACATCTGAAAAGAACTGAAAAAAAGGGCAAATACCATAACGTGATGTAGCTATACACTCTATGTAGCTAAATTCCTTTAACAGTATGGATCGCGTAAAGAGTTTGTGGAAGGGCAGAGCTTCTTTCGAACAATCCCTGGTGCATCCAACAATTCTGCCAGCATGTTGGCCAAATAAACCGTCTTTATTTCAATATTATTTTCCCCAATTATTATCGGTCGCAACGTCGCGTCGTGTTCATTTCGGTTCACGTTTATTAGTCTTACTCCTTTTGGGTTCCATCGTCTTGTTTGATCAACAACCAGTTTGACCATACGCCATTTTGATTATCAGGGCAAGATTTACCGAGGATTTTGGCTCTCTCATGGCGACTAAGGAGCATTGAGGTTGAGCGAGGAATTATAATAAATACAGTACCTTTGTACAATTATCAAAGAATGTATCTTCTTTCGTATTTATGTGTTTACATAAATTATAAAATAAATAAATACATTATTTTGATGAAAATTTATATCTACTTAAGTATAAAATTTTTGTACGTTTGTATTTTTGTTTGTAATTTATAAACTCAAAAATTACTGAATCGATTTTAATAATTATTTGAGAAAAGGCTTGACAGAGATTAGTTTGATTTATTCACCTTTTTTGTGGTGGGATATCATCAAATTACTTCTTTCGCTCTAAGGTGGAGCAAGAGCGCGTGCCAGACCTAAAACCCACATATGTTCCTTTATTAATTCTTTGCTTTCTAGGGCTACGGTAACTATCGCAAATTCTCAAACATTACCATTTTACACTTTAATATCGTGTTTTTTTATTTTGGTAAAATTTTTGCTTTACAAAAAATGTGGCCTTTTTCGGATTCTTGAGTAAGCCGACAGACGAAAATGCTTTATTTTTAATTCCATTTTCTGTTTAATCAAATTTTTTGTTTCTCTCTTTTGATTCAATCATTTTGACTGCAAAGTCGACTGTTACTAGTACTTCCTGGTTTCCATAGTTTTACAGATTGTATAAGTATGTTACCTCCTTAAAAAAAAAAAATTATGAATGAAGCCGAATTTCGGAAAATTCGTGCTTAGCGGATGTCTACACCCTATAAGGAACCTACTTGCCAAATTTTAAGTTTGTACGTGTTATAGTTTCTGAGATTTCATGATTAAACAATGAGTGGTATTTCGCTTTTATGTATATATGTATATAGGTAGACTATTTACGAGCACTTTCCATTTAGCTAATCTATTTTTTTTTAATTGGGTGGGAAAATCATCTTATGACAAATCGCGCTCTTGGGCGGGGCGGGAGATAGTGGCAGACTTTTACTGACTAAAAACCCACTCCTGTTCCTTCGTTGCCTTCGTCCCTAAAATATAAAGGTTTACACATTGTGGGTACAAAAAAGCAAGGCTATAAAATCTGCTCAGCAGTGAGCTAAATCGGGCTGTGGATGTTAGTATCGTTGAAGCGTAAAAATACTTGACACCGTACCTACCACGATCTGTTAACGTGGTCCATTTGACGAACTAAACTGAACGGTTAAAGAGATGGAGCTATAACGGGTGTATAGCTCGATCCCTCTTTCTCGCTCGCACGTTTGGCACGACTTGGTAAGGTCCCAGAGCTTTACCTTAATGAAAACAACACTCACAGGCTTGTCACTTTAAAGGGCCTATTACACTACGAGTTTGTCAAACAGTCTTAGTCTATATATTTCTATATATCTCATTCTTCTGTTTCATTCCTTTACACGACATTGGCGTAAGTTGCTCTTTTTCTCGTGTGATATATATATAGTAAGACTGTCTGAATAACGCGTAGTGTAATAGGCCCTTTAGTTCTAGATAACGTGTATTATCTCAACCGTTAAAGACTTTACTCAATTTCCATTACAACTTTAAACAAAAGAATCTTACCACAGACAAGCAGGATTGGTCACAACTGGAAATCCTGCACAATATCGTGACCATAACGCAGCCTTACTTCACCCACAGCATACATTACCCCATTTCTCAAGACTGACAGCTCACAAATGACACAGGTTTTAAATTTAAATAATCGCCACTACTGGAACCATAATTGGCGGTTCTTATCTACCAAAAATAACTTCTTATACCCTTCGCATCAGTCACTGTGTAACCTTAATTCAATAATGACATATCATGATTTGTTTTTTTTTAAGGAGGCAACATACTTATGCAGTCTGTAATACTATGGAAACAGGAAGTACTAGTAACTATCGACATTTTCATAGTCAAAATTATTGAAGCAAAAGAGAGAAACATAAAATTTGATTAAACAGAAAATTAAATATAAAAAAAGCATTTTTGTCTGTCGACTTGCTTACTCAAGAATCCGAAAAAGGCCACATTTTTTTAAAGCAAACGTTTTACCAGAAGAAAAAAACACGATATTGAAGTCTAGAACTGTGGGAATGGTTGAGAATTTGCGAAAGTTACCGTGGCCCTAGAACGCAAAGAGTTATTGAAGGAACTTAGGTGGGTTTTAAGTCTGGCTTGCCCTCTTGCTCTACCTTAGAGCGGAAGATAATTTGATGATATCCCACCACAAAAAATCTAACAAATCTAGGTCAAGCCTTTTCCCAAATAATTATCGACCATAGTTTGTATGGAGAAACCGACTTCTCGCGGGCGAAGCCTTGGCAGAAGCTAGTTCGAAATAAAACCTTTAATTTTGAGAAATTAAATAAAAAATTAAATTTTTGAATTCAAACACAGAATCAACTGAGTTTTCTCTATCCAGCTATGAAGTATGACTGAAATTAACAACGGTGTGGCCAGTTAGTTAATCTAGAATTATGATGGCATGTCACAGGCTTGCAGTGTCACTTCGACCTACAGTAAAGAGACAGGCAGGTTATTAGACGCATAGTCTATTAATTTTGCTCTTTCCCTAGAATGCTATTTAATAACGATATTATTCCGTTTATTCTCTACGTCTCGCGTCTATGGAAAGTTGCAAATCAATTTTTTTTTAATTTATTTCTCGGCCATGGATATAAAGTCCTTCAGTCGGAATAATAGAGATTACTAAATGTTTCAGAATAGTTAATTTGTTCATCATTAGAATATGGATGTGCACATTTTAATGTTTTTGTAGTATTTGGTAGCAAATGTATCAACTTAACCTTTTCGGCAAACTTTGCTGAGGTACAATAAAATTCACAGCTCCATTTTACCGATATCGCGCCTGTTTCAATAATTTCACATATTGTCCAGTTGTGCAGACACTTGAGAGACAAAATTACATCAATTTTTCATCACAATATTCACTAGGCATCAATTTGTGAATAATTAAAACAGCCACAGAACTTCACTCGAAGAAATCCCGCTAAAAACTCCGTTGTAATTAGGGCCGCCATCGCCTAACTTGTCGACGCCAGATAAACTCGGCAAAAATCCCGGGTGCCCATTTGGGCGAAATATGGTTTTTTTCCCGGACACGTCGGATTTCTTTTTGCAATAAAAATAAAGACGTTATTTTAATTTTTAATAAATAAATAGACATTTTTAGTAATAAAATTAAACATTAAGTATATACAGAGTTAATTGTAAAACACTAACCGTTCGGTAGTCTGGGTTTCACCCAGACACTTTTGAAAACCCCGCCCGGACGCCCCTCGGACGCCCTTCAAACTAAGACAAATCCGGGGAAACCCGGACGGATGGCAGACCTAGTTGTAATGCAAGTATGAAGAGTTATACCAACTTAAAATTCTAAATTCAAATAAAAATCAGCATTCTTTTGTTTCTCTTTACATAACCCCAGTAATGTTGCAACATTCATAAGCCGATGAAAAGGGCTTTATTATAAAAAACAAGTAAATAATATATGAAGTCGATGTGTAAAGGTTGTATAATTTTACAATTACTGCACAACGATTGCAAGCGACAGTTATGTAATATAAAGGTTTTATGGGAATTTGATAAATATTTTTTGAATTTGAAGCTAGAGTCTTGTCATAATACTTACTTAAGCTGGGTTAAGTGGAGTACAAATAAGTAATAAGACCACTTTGGTGTCTTTTGATTTGTACTCTTAGGGTCGAACAATGTAGATAAATCTTGGAATATAACATTGACTAATATTAGTTAGAATGACTATCATAACAATTTGTTATATAGGTTTATACTCCCATAGACAAACCGAGGGGCGTCGGCTTTTAGAAAACCTCATGGGTGCTCATGCTCATTTGTTGATTCGAAAAAGTGGTGAAGTGTGAGAAGAGAAATGCACAGTGATCGACCGAAAAATAAATAAATGTCCTACTTACATACTACGGAACAACGAAGGTACCACAAACACCCTGACCCAACACAAATATCTGTTTCATCAACAAACATTTGTGTTGGTAAGGGAATCGAACCTGCGACTCTTGCGTAAAAGGTGATTACTGATCTGTCTCAGGGGTACTCGGCATCCACTGTTTATTTCTCATGGGTGCCCGAACCCCTGAGCACCCACGGAGTCGGCGCCCCTGGACAAACCAGAGAGTTTTTTTTAGTGTTAATAATTGTTTGTACATGATGTGTTGTCTATCGTTTAATATTGTACACTTGGTTTGTACATCTAATAATATATATCTTTAGGTTATAAAGTGCAACAATTGCAGATGGGCCAACAAATAAATAAACTGTATCTCTTGACACAAAGGTTATATTTATGACACTAACTTGTATTTAAAAATGTAACTGATATGCATCCAAAACGAATAAAGGAAATCATAAAAATCTTTTTCCCTTATTCCGTTTTTCATTTTTTCATATTAGTTACCAATTAAAAATGTAATAAAAACATTTAAAAATGTAAAAAAAATACCACCCATACCATCGGGAATAGGGTCGTTAGTATTATTATTATAATTAGATTCTAAGGTACACCTGCTAAGCAATCTCTACAAACATTTACAAAACTCCTCAAAGGACACTCAACTTGATTCCCGCAGCTGAACTTACGCCGCCCACGCTTACAAAAACATTATATTAAGTAGCTCGTTGACAATCCACAAGTCAACCCGTTTTGGTTACACACACTTTCTTGATTGGACAAGTATAGTGGAAGACGAAGGAACTTAGGACTTCACTGAGAGACCTAGAAGGCAGCCATAATTACGAAACCTACTGTGAATTAAAAAAATCTTGGTTGAAAAAAATCAATTATTTCCTTACCTGTTACCCGCATCGTTTTACTGATACAAAAAGTCTGATCGATCTTTACATGTAAAACAAGAACACCAAAGTGACTCGTATACTTTAGCCTTATGCAAATAAGGTTCAATTTATTACTACAAAAGTAAACACGATACGTTCCTTTTTTGTATTTAAACGATGGAACGTCCGCTACAAAACGAATACATCTTTTTCGAAATTCAAAAAATTCGAAGAAAAAATGCACTTACCGCGAATATTTACGCGCATTTGTAACTTTTTTGCGTAAATACAAAACGGTTTAACTCGAAACTTACGCATTGACCGTTTTCATTGAAAATTAACAAATAATTTGCATTAATTTTATGTTTGTGCCCCAAAAATATTGCCGTTATTTTTGGGCCTTTCTCAACTGTTGCTGGATTTCATTATGTATTATTGAGATTATTACTTTGCGTTATACATTATTCTGTAACCAATTGTTTTGATGATAATGTACATAGTTTTATTTTTTTTATTATACGCTAGCCTATGCGTTTGACCACTATCTCACCTGATGGTAAGCGATGACGTAGCCGGCGATGGAGCTCGCTTGCTTATAAAAAAACTATGATAATAACCTATGGTAGATATCGCTGTTAGCGATAAGACCGCCATTGTACCCATAGATTAAGTTAGTTTAAAAGTTTTTTTTTACTATTTTGGTGTACAATAAAGTTTTATTCTATTCTATTCTTCTATTCCTATTCACTCTTGATTCAAAGTATAGTATAGTTGTGTTATTTAAATTATAAGTAAAGAAACCAAAGTGTAGACATTTTGGCACCTATATTATTATTGTGCGTTGGATTATTTTATGACTTTTTTACTTCGAATAAAGGTAGGTAAAAGTGATTATTATAGGTATCTTTGAAATCATCAAACAACTTCTCTTGCTCTGGTTGGAACGAAAGGGTTAAATTTTTACTGACGGTTGGATTTTATCCACCCGTGTTCCTTCTCGTGTCGCCCTTTGTGTTGGTTGTAATGATAAACTAGCTTCTGCCAGTGACTTCGTCCACGTCAATGAAAATAGTAGCCTATATCCTTTCTTGGGGTCCAAGCTTACTCCGTACTAAATTTCATCAAAATCGGTTCAGTAGTTTAACCGTAACAACGTAACAGACTGACAGAGTTCCTTTCCCATTTGTAATATTAAGTATGGATAAAGGTAGGTAGGTACTAAAGTTATTTCTTTATGTCTTTAGGGAGGAGCAGAACATTAAAAGACTTTTTAAAGGACCAAAGTATTAAGGTACTAATTCAAACTGATAAGCATCGAACTCGACCATACACTGGACCATTCCGGGAACCTATTGGAACTTTTAAAGCCATAATATATCTAAAGTATGCCCTTGCTTTTACAAGTTATATTAGTAGTATGGTTTTTAGGGTTTCGTACCTCAAAAGAAAAAAAACGGGCCCTTATAGGATCACTTTGCTATCCGTCCATCTGGCTGTCTGTCTGTCAAGACCCTTTACCTCGGCAAAGCGCTGTGAAAAAATCAAACATCTGAGTTAGCGGAAAAAAAGATACTACTGTTTATGTCGCAAAAAACATTATTTTGACACTCTCAAGGGATTGAAAATTCATGTGCCGCCTGCCACTCCTCCTCGCTCCGGACCATTGTCTTTACCAAGGCCCGGCGCGAGAGATCGCTGCCGCCGATCGCCCCCACGAGGATAATGCGGGGCACACCTCTACCGTATGCTCCACCGTGTCCTCCGGGCGGTCCCCACAATGGTGTCACTCAGGCGTTTCTTCCGCACGAATCCGGTGCAGGAACCTCCCGAACTTACCATTTCTGGTGAGGACCTGCGTCATGCGGAAGGTAAGGACGCCGTGTTGCCTTTCCAGCCACTCCTCAAAGACGGAACTTGTGCCCACGTGATGTCGGGTAAATTGATACTGTATACAGATTTATTCTATCAATTGATTTATCACAGTTTTGTGAAATATATCTACAAAATAAAGTTTTTTAATGGCAACACTGATTTATCAAATCGAAATATACTTAAAAACCTATTGATCTAAATCAAGGGTACTTTTTAAAAGTTTTAAAGCTTTAATCATTATTATAATCGTTTTGAACTTTTTATCGGTCTTATAATCTTTTTGACCCTTTTATTGGCTTAATAATCTTTCGATAAAATCAATGCGACGATTTGGCTATAGCTACACCATTCTCGCATGGACATCCCGCTGTTCATAAAAGTAAAAATATTTTATTTTTGCCTCTTCTGTATACTAAAGTATGTATTAAGTAACGCCATAATATTGATGTACACTTAATTTAATTTGTCAGTAAACGATACTAAGCGACATTTAATTTGTTTGTGAAAGAGAGTCGACATCCATTGCCGTTTTAATGGAATTTAGGCGGCAAAAAGACGCCATCTTGGATATTTCTTTATTTTCCGCAACGAGTTTTAAAATAAATTATTTGTGTAAGGTAAATATTTAGTAAAGTTTACAAATAATCCCTTATGCAAGTTTTATTGAAAAATTAAAAATAAAATGTAATAACATAAAAATTTGTCAAAAAGCCTTTTAATATAAAAGTATTGAATTGTTTATGGCACCTGTATTTTAAAAACTTTATCACACTAAAAATAAAACTTTTATGAGGTTTTTAACAGCTAAAGCAACTTAAACTATACAATTTATTTAACTAATAAAAGCAGACACATTTCATAATTTTATTACTTAAATTAATAAAGTTATTATTTAAGTCACTTACCGTTACCAACTGTTATAATTTTTTATCGTAAATAATAAACATTATACTTAAATATCAATAATAAATATGTAGGATCGTTAAAATGTAAAACAGAAGCCAAATGATAAGAAATAAGAATAAAAATTCTTTTGAGAAATATGATCCTTGAACGGCAAGGTGCTATTGTGAGCGATAATCGGTTGGCACAATAAATATCGGACAGCTATAATATGAACACTAAATTTACACATTCAGTTTTGGGTTTTAACTTAGAAGTTTAATTTTTTCCCAGCTTCAAGGGACCGCAGACTTAATTATGCGGTTTTAATTTCAACTCGATACCTTCATACGTTCCCGAGATAAAGGGTCTAGACAGACCGATGGACAGACAGACGGACAACAAAGTGATCCTATAAGGGTACCGTTTTTTCCTTTTGAAGTACGGTACCTTAAAAACGGTTATTTTATTACATTAAAACTGTAAGTACATATAAACAAAATACACTCAAGCATCGAAGTAGTTCTTCGTATTGCTATAATTTGGAAATGTGCTCAGAAGACTGGCAGCATCACCAGCGCAGCGCCACGTTGAATGGTAATGATAATTTTTTGGGTAAAGAATGAGCCAGCTTTTTGGTCACGCAAAGAGGTCATTATTAGAATACTTTTCAATTTCATCACAGATTTTTTTTTATTCCGATCAAATCGCTTATCGCTATCAATATAACCGTACCACTGATACCGGTCAGCGGTCCACATAACATTTATTGTGGCCACTCAACGCGCGTGCTAATTTGGCCAGCGATCGTGGGTTAAGTGTCCAATATGGACGCAATATATTTTAATGTTATTGATACATTGGTATTTGTGATACATTGAAATTTTGGTCAGATATAGACATCTAGTCTCCTTTGCAAATGTTATTGATCGGATGAATTTGCATGTATAGCTGGTTTGTGCTCTAATTATAAACTGGAATAAGTTTAGATTCATTAAATTGTTTGATATAGTGAGAACTGTCAAGTAGGTAGGTACATACACGTGTAAACACAAGTGAATATGTTTGTGCTTGCGGACAACGAGCAATGGGTATACTGGTGCCCGAGTTGTCGATAGCCCATAGTGTTTCACGCGTGCATCAAAGAGATATCAGCAAATCGTAGGTGGGGAGGGGGGACTTAGGGCCGATGCCCGCTAGGGCCACAGATAATTTCTGAAAGGAAAACCGTCGGCCTAGAACGCAAAGGGCCACTGAAGGACACAGCTATAGTTTTAGTTATCATAAAGCGCGACAAATCATGCATGATTATTCACCTAGAAAAAAAAGTGGACATGTTATAGTCGCTTAAATCTATATACCTATATAAAAGGAGAAACTGACTGACTGACATATCAACGCACAGCCGGAACTACTGGGACTAGAAGCGTGAAATTTTGCACTACGTTTCCCTTTATGACGTAGGTGAGCACTAAGAGAGGATTTCCCAAAATTCGCCTCCTAAAGAGATGAAATGGGGGTACAAAGTTTGTATGGAAAAACCTACTTTTACGCGGGCGAAGCTGCTGGCAGAAGCTAGTATTACCAAAAGCGTGATTGAATTATGAGAATTTTCAGTGAGCCCCCAGTCTAAACGACTCTCAATCAGCCTAACCTTTCCCCGTATATGTTAGGGTTAGTGCAGCTGCATAGCAGTCATTTTTAAGGCACTATAAAGCGAATGAGCGATTTATGTTTTTTTTTTCTAAAATAATAAATTACGTAGATGGCGTTTATTAGGTATCAGAATATCATGGTACAGATACCGGCATGGATCTTGAGCGCTGACTTCTACAGTTCTACTTCCGCAGAAGCTCGCAGAAGTGAAATATCGGGTCTCTTTAGTGGTATGAAAAGAGATGCGGGGGCGGGGAATAAAATTCTTGTACAGTGATTGGCCCGCCGATTTGTACGATGCGCAAAGCGATCCCCGCTCTTTCGCTGAGCGCTCAAGATTCGTGCCGCTATCTATACGATGAAGCTCTTTCGAAGTAAGTAAAAGGGAAAGAAAAATCTGTCTTAATTATAAAGCTTGCGGTAAATTAGTTTCTTACTAAAATTCTTTGTGAACATTCGCAAGCCTCGAGGCAAAAACTAGTGTTTTATTTATTAGCGTTTTTTTGTTGTTGCTGTTAATTACAAAGTGGCGAATAAATTAGCGATATGGAAGCCATTTTTTATTATTTTTGAAATAAATTGTTGAAGTGTTAATTTATAGTTTTTTTTTTACGATTAGTATAGTGTTACGATTTTTTTTAATTTGCTATTATGCTTTTGACAAGGCGAGGTCTATTTTAAGTCATTAATTCATTTCATTATAAGTTTATATCTACACTAATATTAGTATTGATATGAAAGAAAATGAAGTTAGTAATAGCATGACGAGTGACAGGGCAGAGTGGAAGAAAAAAACGTGTTGCGCTGACCCCAAATAACACGGGACAAGGGCAGGAAGATGATGATGATCTACACTAATATTATAAAGAGGTAAAGTCTTTTTTGTTTGTCTGGTCCGATTGCTTAAATTTTTTTCACCGATAGAAAGCTGCTTTATTCCTCAGTGGCATAGGCTATTTTTTATGTACGCGGGCAATGCTGCTGGTTAAAGTTAGTATCTAATAAATTTGTTATCACGATAAGTTTATTGACTTCGACAATAGTTTGTTTAAAATGCGATTACTTATTTGTATCTTACTTACATAACATTTGTTTTTTGTTTTTTTTTTCATCTTTATAACATCTCCCTCTCTAGGTGGAGTGAGAGAGACTTTTATTTTTCAGTGTTGTTTTGCATTCTAGGGCCACGGTAACTCTTTTGAACTCACTAAACTAATATTATAAAGGCAGACATTCATGAGAGTGTATGTATTTGTGTGAATATATTTGTTACTTCTTCACGCTAGAACTGCTGAATGGATTTGGATAAAATTTAGCAGACGGGTAAACTATATCCTGGAAAAGCCTATATACAATACTTTTTATCTCGGAAATGTGTTTTTTTGGATAATGTCCTATTTTCACGCAGGCAAAGCCGATGGCACACACAGTAATTAGTAGGATTTAAGGCCCCTCGCCCTCGGCAATATTTTATAGCGATGCTGCAGCGCGTCAATTGCGCGTTGGCATCTTTTCTATAGCGCTTGCAAATGCGATAAACGCACGACAGCATCGCTACATCGCTACAAAAAGTCGCCGTGGGCGAGGGGCTTTAATAATACATTTATGTTAACAGTATCGCTTTCGACTACTATATAAAACGATGCAGTCAAAAAGAGGTAAATATTATGTTACCATACAAAGATAACATCCATATTCTGCCTTCCAATTCACCATGAAAACACCATAAACGGTCCATACACATTCAATTAAACGCTTTCTGATATCATTCTCGTTCATGGCTCGTATCGTGTGTTAATCCATTGATCCCATAATACGGATTAATGCACCACGCGTCTGCGCGCGCGCGTGGGAGGGGATACGCGTGTATGGGTAATTAATTATTACATAATATTGTCTGTTTGTACGACACTTTAGCTTTTTGATAGATTATTTATTTTCTTTAATTCTAATAAAATACTGAAACAAGAAAAATAAAAATATTTAAGTAATTAAAACCCATATTGTATACACTAAAGGCAATAATAATAATATAACTCATAGCAAAAATATGGCAAGTGGCAATAGTGCAATAAAACCGGGCAAGTGCGAGTCGGACTCGTGAACTGAGGGTTCCGTACAAACTTACCTATGATAACAGTTCAATTCCCGAATTGAGTTACGAAGATTTTTCCGAATCGCAAGAAAAGTTTTTTTTTTGGGACGTAACTACAAATTTACAGTTTTCAGATTTTTCCTATACTTGTGGTATGAGAGCTTACTTCATGCCAAATTTCAGGATTCTAGGTCAACCGGAAGTACCCTCTGAATTTTGATTTTCTTGAGAGTGACGAAATATACGTTTTTTTGCGACATAAACGGCCGTATCTTTTTTTTTCGTTAACTCTGAAGTTTGACCTTTTGCAGACCTGAGTATATGGGTACTAATTATTTAGTTTCTCAATCAAGTTCAAAGCCGTTAAAATACACACTAATCGGCTGTCGTCATAAAACTTTCTACCCCACTTGTGTGGTCCTCTTTAATAAGCTCGTAAATAATAAAGCCAGCTATGGCATTCAAATTTAGTGCCGTGTACAGTCAACAGTTCTTCATAGTGGCAACACTTCAACGGAAACTCTCTTTATGTTTGGGCATGAGGATGATGAGGAGCAGTAGTGGTGGTGGTGGTCGCGGATTCGAACCCAACCAGGCACATTACTTTGTGTAATTTATTTCATCACCATTACTTTTAAACACGGCGAAGAAAAACACCGTGATAACGTGTGACATCCACCAATTGCAACTGGGCCCTTGTGGAATACGGCCCATTCCCTCTTCTAGAGAGGAGGCCTGAGTCCTAGCTGCGAGTACATTGCCATGCTATGAGGATAATTTTAATCATGAAGGAGCTCGTCAGGCAATGCTTGATAAAATTGGCCCGTGGATGGTTTTTTTTTGGGTGGGAAAATCATCTTATGACCAATCCCGCTCTTGGACGAAGCGGGGGATAGTGTCAGACTTTTACTGACTAAAAACCAACTCCTGTTCCTTCTTTGCTTTCGTCTCAGGGCCTCGGGTTTCACTTTCACACTACCCGTGGCCCCCGTAGGCTTCGACCCTGCTGGGCCCCTACGATTTGCTGACATCTCCTTGAGGCGCGCGTGGAACAGTAAGCTGGGCTCGGTCCGGACGATTAGTGGACGGTCGAACGTCGAGCCACCCATTGCTCGCCGTGCCCGTGGATGAGTGTCCTTTCACAGGACATGAAGAAGTTTCAGTATTTAGATCACTCTTCTTGCCTCGAAAAGCACGTTGAACCAATGGACCCAGTTGCCATTTGTAGATCTTTGAAAGTCCTGACACCAGTCTTACCAAGGGGTATCATACTATCCTGTTACTGGTTTGTGGAGGTCAGATTAGCAGTTACTCAACAAAACAGTAGGTGGTCAGTATCATATATGTTGAGTCTATCCGGATAGACTGGAGGCCGACTCCAACGGAATCGGGAAAAGGTGACGCAGATTAATTGATAAAGACGATTATATAGTGTAAGCCAGCTTCTGCTAGCGGTTTCACCAAACAAAATCTTCAGCTTTATAATATTAGAACAGATAGTGTGGTTGACTGTACCATGTTCATAAGGCCATAAACACAATTGAATGTAAACGGTAATGAGCCACGCCTTCCTTTAGCACTTCTGATTGACATGGTGTTCGCGTTGACGTATAAATAGGGCTTTAGACTTTGTTGTGAACTTCAAAATCTTTTTTTTTACTGGTCATAGGCACGTGCTTGACCAAAATCTCCGAGCAATGGGTGGCTCGCCGTCTGACCGTCCGGTAACCGTCCGGACCGAGCCCAAGTCGTCGACGGCGCGTTTTGTTCCACGCGCGCCTCAAGGAGATGTCAGCAAATCGTAGGGGCCCAGCAGGGTCGAAGCCTACTGGGGCCACGGGTAGTGTGAAAGCGGAACCCGGGGCCCTGGGACGAAGGCAACGAAGGAACAGGAGTGGGTTTTTAGTCAGTAAGAGTCTGACACTATCTCCCGTTCCGCCCAAGAGCGGGGATGTCATTAGGATGATTTTCCCAACCAATAAAAAAAAAACCTGATGGAAAGCGCTGATGTAGTCGACGATGGAGCGCTCTTGCCTAGAAGTAACCTTCACCCTTGACTTAAAGATCCGCAGGTTGTAGCTATAAGGAAAAGGCTACGACAGGAAATACCACTCCTTAGGTGTATGCACAATTAATGTATTTCCAAAACGTTTTGTACATATGTGTGGGATGTGCACCATGTACCCATGCCATGGTGCGTCGCCGTACGTTTGGTAGTCCGATGATGAATTGGTGGAATTAGGTGTAAATGTGTAAAGGCTTAGGTTTGTGATGGGTGGAAAAGGATTATCGTTAAGTAAAAAAGCTTTATACCATAGTATAATCGGCCTTATAATGTTCCCAGTGCTGGGATTCAGGCCTTTTTAGCAGAAGCAAAGGGCCGTAATCCAGCCTGCAGGTCTAGTACGGGTTGATAGATAAAAACTTTAGTAGATTAGAGCTGTTGAGTTTCTTCTACAAGTTTAGAAATCTAAAAAAAATAGAAGACTATAGTGGAGTCTTTAATCTGGTTGAATTAAAAGGCAGACGAGTGCAGTATACACCTATAAAAAAAAAGTGTGGTGGAGATTTTGGCGCAGTTGCAAAATGATCCAATTTGCCTGCTGCGGTCTTCCCGTCCGATTATAATTTAGGTGTCTTCAAAGCTAGAGTGAATAGGCTCTTCATAAACTAGTGCGCCTCACCATCAACGATTGAATCACTGCTTGCCATCAGGTGGGATTACAGTCAAGCACTAGTTTAAATTATGTAAAAAAAAATCAGCATAGGTTGAGCTCCTTAAAAGGAAACAATGAGGCATAAGAAACTAATTTAATCCTACAACAAATTTCTTATTATCCTTACTTCTTACTACATTTTTTTATTATTAATTTGAAAATGACGAAAAAGAAACTCATTGTGTTGTCAAAAATAGTGGTGTACTTCTTTGCCATCAATTTTAAAACTAAATGTCCTGTGTCCATTATTGTATTTAACTTTTACCTTATGTAACATCTAAAAACATTATGGAATGCAACAAATAAATATGAATGCTCTTGAGACCCTAGAAATTAAATGCCAAAAGTCACCTTAAAAAACAAAACACTCTTCATCATAAGTTGCACTGTTGAAAGGGGCGAACAAGGGGCGTAAGGGGCAATTGAAACGTGACGAAACATACGCCTATAAAAAAGAGCCCTTCCCATGGTTAATCTAATGCCAAACACCCATAAATAATACAGTTGAAAGGTCGTGGTAACGACTGCAATTGAGGGATCAACTCGGTTTATTAAAGCAAATGTCACACCATAAAAAACTTGAAGGGAAAGAGCAACAGGCATAATTTATTAACCCCAGCAAAATAAATAATCGACTCGTCACAAAATATTATACGCAAGTCAAGTGATACATTTAGGTGGTTTTTTTTTTATGTGGGATATCATCTAATGACATTTCCCGCCCTTGGGCTGCTGGGGAGGGCGTGTCAGACTTTTACTGACTAAAACCCACTCCTGTTCTTTCGTTTCAGGGCCCCGGGGTTATTGTTTCAGAAAGTATGGGTCTGAGTCCCTTAACTAAACTAATAATATAAAGGGGTAAAGGTTGTTTTTTTTTTGTTTGTGGAAGGTAATCTCTGAAAGTACTAGTTCGATTGATAAAAAATTTTCACCGATAGAAAGCTGCTTTATTTCTGAATGATTATATTTTGCGCATCAACGCTGAGTTTCTATCGATTTCATTTCGGAGAGTGTCAAAATTACATAATTTATAAATGCATAATTCCTACAAGCCATCGGACCATTAGCAGTATGGCGATGTGCCACCAGTACATGGTGTACATTCCATCCATACGCACAATAGTACATTTTGATACAACTAGAGGTAGAATTCGCCCGAGCCACAGGCGAGGGTATTGTGGAGCAGAGTGATGAAATTTCAAAGTGTATCAAACGAGGTTTTTTTAGTTGTATCTAAATTTACTATAGCGAACACTTTCATCTTGCGTACAGCTAAGGAGTGGAATTCCTTTCCGGAGTTTGTGTTCCCTGATAATTACAAAAGAGTGAATAGGTTACTTCTAGGCAAGCGTGCTCTAACTTCACATATCGTCGCTTACCATCAGGGAAGATAACGGTCAAACGATAGACTTGCTATCAATAATAATAAAAAATAGAAACTGGGTTTAAGTCTACACTTGATGGTACAAGACACAGAGTTTTAATAAACTTCTAAGAATTAATGTTGTTAAGAGAAATTACTACTTAATATGGATGTTTTACCTTTTTTCCAATGTCATTTAAAGTTCGTAAGAAATTCAATTTATATGATCCTTGGTATGGAAGTTATTTGATACATAAATATGGATTATGGTTCCCGCAGTCGCAATACTGGTTCGGAAAAAAAAAACTTATTGTTTCGAGAAAAATAGTGGTGTACTTCATTAGGTACCACTTACTACAGTTTTGTTATGTATTAGGTTCATTATTTAGTAGTATGTTGTTAGATACCAATGGAAAAAAATGAAATGGAACCAAGGTTGCTGACATAGCACGAAGAATCACCAAACTGAAGTGGCAATGGGCAGGGCACATTGCTCGCAGAACAGATGGCCGTTGGGACCGAAAGGTTCTGGAGTGCCGACTGCGTACCGGAAGACGCAGTGTTGGAAAGCCCCCTACAAGGTGGACCGATGACCTGGTGAAGGTTCCGGGAACTGATGGATGCGAGACGAACAGGACCGTTCTTTGTGGCGACATTTGGGGGAGGCCTATGTCCAGCAGTGGACGTCTATCGGTTGAAATGATGATGATGATGATGTTGTTAGATTATGTGTGACCAGTTTGGTTCGAGAAAGATTCTGGTAGGATTCAATCGAGTGAAGTTCAGTGGCTGTTTTTATTCAAATTGACGTCACCTAAAATTGGTGTAATTAAGTATCTTAAGTACAACTGCTACAACTGCAACTGCAACAACAACTGCAACTGCAACTGCAACTGTTGCTGTTGCAACTGTTTGTAATCAATTATTTTGCCAAATAAACATATTTTCTTTCTTTCTTTCTTTTTAACTGGACAATATTACGTGGAATTATTGAAACAGTTGTGAATAGTGGAGGTCGAGTGGTAACCGCTCCGACTTACGAGTTGTAGGTCGTGGGTTCAAACCCAGCTAGGCGCATTACTTTGTGTAATTTATTTCACCATCACTGCTCTCAAAACGGTGATGGAAAACATCGTGAGGAAACCGGCATGTCCTAGAACCAAAAATTCGAAGACATGTGACATTCACCAACCCGCACTGGGCCTGCGTGGTAGATTACGGTTCATTTCCTCTCCTAGAGAGAGGAGGCTTGAGTCCCAGCAGTGGGAACATTGAAAGGATGATTAAACTATGATTATGCTATTGAAACAGTCGTGATTTCGGCAAAATGGAGCTAAGAATGATATCGTAGTATTGATTACCTCAGCCAAGCTTGCCGAGAAGGCTGACTTAATAAATTTTCTGCCAAATACTGTAATAACATTAGATATATGTTACATTCTCATTCTAATGAAAAATAAATTGATAGTATACAGAATCAAAAATGGAATGCTTTTTTGACACTAGCTAAATTTAAAATAGAGCGTAGCCAAAAGAAGAATAATCATTAGTCTAGTCCGGTCCGGTACCTGTTACAAAAATACCTACCGTTCTTAGTAACAGTATAACAAGTAAATACCTACCGATATAACATCTAGTAGCCAACGCCTCAACAAATAAATCGTATACCGACTCCTTGACATAAAAATGTATAGGAATTTTATGCGATATGACACCGGGCTATACAAACACATTGAAAAGACATAAATCACTAAAACGCGTATTTATATTGCCAACTATGTTCTAGAAAAATATTAATTTTCTTAGCAAAAAGCTATTAAAATGTATGAAGTTAAAATAACACCCAAATAGGTAGCTGTTTAAAAAATTTGTAGGATCAAGAATGTGAACAATCATGTTTAAATTTAAATTAAGGTTATTAGATATTAATGAATGAATAAATTAATTAAATCACGTTCTATAGGTATCCTTTGATATTTTTTTTGCAAAATAGGTACCTATCTGTTTTAATTTTCTTTCAAAGTCAAAAGTTTTTTATTTCACATAGGCCTACATGGGCACTTATAAAACGTCAGAAGCTAGTGCACTATTCCAAATTGGTCGTTTCCTATGGAGAAGAACCGGAAAGAAATTCCATGGTTACTCTTTTAAAAAAAATTGTTGTTCTTACAATATTTCCATATTACAGCATAAGTAGATATTATGTAAGGACAGTGTAGACTAGTCAATATTGTACAATTTTTAAGGGCAACACTGTTTAAAGTCTAGTTTTTTTTTTAATTTTGGCTTCCCACGGTTTGTGCATATAGCCAGTGTCAAGTTTATAAAGTATTAAGTTTTCAGTTACTTTAAGTTACTTTGAGTTCCATTAGAACGCGGATGTAACACATTCTAATATTTTTGCAGTATTTGGCAGCAAATGCCTTCTTGGTAAGCTTCACTGTGGCGGTCAATCATCATCACATCACATACATCTCCCGCCTGCATCACACCACAAGGGTTGAAGACATCGTGGAGTACGTGCGCTACAAGACGAAGTTCGCTCTGAGGGTACAGCTGCTGGAGTCGCACCGTAACGTCAATTTCAAGGCGTTCGTGGTGCGAGTCCCGAACACTTTTCTGCCCCTCATGTTGAAGGAAGACTTTTGGCCGCAGAGCGTGGTGTTCCGTCGTTTCCGCGGACAAGTGCCACAGAACAGCAACAAAGTGAACAAGTGCAGTGTGAACTAACATAGTTATAAGTCTTATTTATTAACAATAAATTGTATTTCTTTTACTTTATATGTGTTAGTCTGTAAGGTATATATCTATAGGCCAAGATGCCTGAAAATAAATTATTTATTTATTATTATTATTATCATCATTATTTCAGCCGAAAGACGTCCACTGTTGGACATAAGCCTCCCCCAAGTATCCCCATAATGACTGGTCCTGTGCGCCTCGCATCTATCGGATTCCCGCGACCCTCACCAGGTCATCGATCCACCTTTTGGGAGGCCATCCAACACTGCGTCTTCCGGTACGTGGTCGCTATTCCAGAACCTTTCGTCCCCATCGACCATCTGTTCTGCGAGCAATTTGCCCTGCCCACTGCCACTTAAGTTTGGCGATTCTTTGGGCTATGTTTGTAATCTAGGTTCGCCAGAGGATATTTCTGATTTGATCACGATGTGGCGATCAATAATATAATAGAATTCTCCAATTTACCAGAATTGCACCTGTTTCAATGATTCCACATATTGTCCAGCTGCGTAGATACTTGAGATACAAAATTACTCTAATTTTACATTACAATAATCACTATGATTGAAGTTGCGATTTATTGAAATAGCCACTGAATTTAATTCGAAGAAATCCCGACCAAAACTCATCCAAAGCTTAGTCGATTCCTTTTTTGTTTTCGCTCCATTTTTCTTGTCACTTCCAGTTGTAAGTTTTTAAGCAATATTTAAAAATAAAACCGGTAACCGGTACTATTTATTTTTTAAGTAGCCAGTATGTAGCAAATAGTCGCAAAATATTCTACCGGTTCGAGACAAGAAGTCTCTTTACTTACCCACTAAACTTAAATAAATATCGTTACTAAATATGCGCGGACGCAAGTGTTCTTTAAACTTTACTAATGTTTCTGACATTTAAGTAAATATTTAAATTAGTCTTCTTTTTTTAAATATTTTTAACTTTGCCAAGTAACTGTTCCTTTTTTAAACCCGGATATTTTTTTGAGATCATCAAATTTTACTGCTATAGTAAAAAATGGAATGTCGAATTTTCGGATTATGGTTTCATCTTTATATATAACCTAAGGCTATGATCCTGACTAGATTTAATATTAAGTATTATAATATGCTAATAGACCTATCTCTCTTTTGTGCTGATAGTGTTAGCAAAACAATGATCATTTTTTTTGCTAAGATTGCAAACAATAATATCTATAAAACTAACGTTCAAATATAGAGTAAAAATTCAATTGCAATTTTATAGTTTTAAAAAAGTTTGAATTAAAAAAGCGATTTCAAAATAGGAACATGCCTACAAATAAAATATGATATATCTAATAAATACCTCAAGGTGTTTCGATGGAGTGGGTCATCGAACTCGTTTATCAAAACCCAAGGCATGGGGGCATCGCATAATTTGTGGCCAGTACCTTCGCGAATAATTTATTTTTCGACTTCCCATCGTATATTTAGAGAACGAATTTTATGGTCGACTTTACATTGTAGTAATGATCGAATTAGGATCTTATTAGCATATTATATTTTACTGATTTATTACAGGCTAAAAAGCCTAAGGACATTAATATTTTTTTGACACAAATATTTCACAACTGTATAAAAAAGTTGTTTGAAATATGTTCTGGCAGGATGGTGGTCCATTGCCTGTAAATTGCGTGTGGAGTTGTAGACTCTATGATGGCTCATTTCCCTTAGTTGACCTTAGTTAAGGGCCTGAGTGGACAATGGACTTAACTAGTCATTTGAGCCAATGGCGTACCATTACTGTTATTGTAAGAAAAAGTCAAACTGTCATGTGCAATGCTGGGCTTCGAACAAACTATTGTTTATTGAAAAATCGAACGTCATTTTTTTTTAAATCTTAAAACTTTGTAAGGAATGTCTATTTGATTTTAATTTTTAAGCATAATATGGGAACTTTTAAAATTCGAACAAACTATTCGTTTGGTTCAAAAATCGATCATCATCTTTTTTTATCTTACAACCACGATAAAGAATGCCCATTTTATACGTGATTTTTTTCCAGTTCGTATTTAAAGCAGCGAATTAGATTGGTCCTTCAAAACTTGCTCCATATTCCATGCATAAATCAGAGTAATCATAAACTACTCATTTAAATTTTATTATTAAATTTTACCTTTTATAGCCAAACAAAGAAAATAACTGCCGTATATAGAAACAGATGGCAAGATAACTAAGACTGACTAAACTACTTAGATTAACATACTTGTAAAACTGTTTGCCGTATATGTTTCTTAATAACGGATATTATACTAGTTTAACTAGTCATTACTATACACGGAATATGAAATAATATTTCACACCTAATAAATAGCTGTGTAAAGATTATTATAAAGACCGTGACTAAGTGAGTTTTAATTATTTCCTTACTTCCTTGGAGGGAAAAATGTGCTTTTGCCATGTTTGCTCTCTCTGACATTGAAATATTGCTTTCTTGAATAATGACTAAATTAACATGTAGTTTGTTTCCGCCTTTCTGATGTGAGTTACCTTATTTTTGATGTTGATATAGCAAGAACAAAACATTACCTGTAACAAAAAAACAAAACAAATAAGTTCGGCATTCAAAAGTTTAAAAAACTTTATTAAAATTATAAGTTGACTGGTCAATGACTAAACACGATTAAAAAAAATAAATGTTTTGTAATTTTTATATCTAGAACCACATTTGAACTTGGAACCTCATGTTTATGATTGTTCTTGGATAGTTCAAAATTGGAACAATATGGATTTTTGAGCGTATTACTAGACGATTTAAACCTTTTGCTTGAGTAAGGAAGTGAAGAGGTAATTTATCTCCTTCTAGTCTTGTAAGTAGTTCTTGAGATCTAGGTTACGGTAGTACAACCTAACAACCAGACTCATATTGCTAAATGTATTTTGACCATTTTGAGACTCAATAATTCGCAGTATGTATGTAGATTGAAATCGTCTAGGCATCTACTCTTTCCTAGTGTTGCCGTATTTGGATAAAATCCGTTAGCTTCAGATGTACTGGGTATCATTACTCTTAATCTATTGTGGAGGCGCAGAGAGGTGAACAAGTATGATTTATTCGATTTTGGTTTGGGCTTAATTTTGAAACAAAGTATGCGGTGTTTGTGGTACTCTGACATCGAAGGAGATTATATAAGAAACGGCCCTTATACGCACGGGCTGATTAGACAATAGTATACTTTTAAAAGATTATTTAAATTTAGAATAGGATTTGAATTTGACAGGAGAAAAGTTGAATTGTTTTTTACGTGAATTTTGGATAGGTAATGTTACTGAAGTGCGAAAATACAAAGTAATTAAATATTGAGCCCGAGTTTATCTCTATTAGTTCCAGATCCCAGGAGCCTACGCCCCAAGACACATTAAAGACGTCATAGTAACTACTTAAAGTTCAATATTTATTCTAATACAGTAGGTGATTTCTTCATTCCTTACTAGAATATAAAGGGGTCAGCAGAACAATTAACATTACATATATTTCAAATAGATTTGATTGAAGTCATCATTCAAATATTAAAAATCAGTAATCCGTTAGCAAAGTCTAGATTATTTCTATACTTCTCATTTTGTCTGGTTTTAGATTAGGTGATAATTTAGTATATACCTACAAATATTTATGGATTGTCTTCAAAACAATAATTTTGCGAATAAAACTCACTCGTTATCTCAATAAAATTTGTGAGAAAAAATCTCAAACCGTTACTGAGCCTGACTTATTAGAATGAGGTGTCAAAATATGACATTCTTTGCAAATAATATCAAAATATTTTAACATTTTAAAAATTTTTATTGATCAAAATATTTTATTTATAAGTCTTTATAGTTGAATATTGATACATAATTTAAATAAGGTTGATATATTTATTTACACTTAAAGAGTTATTTATGATGTGAACTAGTTTGTGTATTTGATTTTTAACTAGCTAATTATGATATCGGAAGAGGCGGGTTATTGAGAATAACTAATGGATACATATTTGGGAAGATGAGAAAATTAAGAATTTTTTGGATATGCAAGGTTAAGAGAAAATATTTATTTATTTGTGAGATTGTGTGAATTTTCTTGTTTTGTAATTTTCAAAGAAAGAAAAAGATCAATAGGAACCGTGTATTAGCTTGAGGTTATATAAGTGGCCATGTAGGCATATGTCAAATAAAATATTTTGGATCTTAAATCTACATTAAGGTAATCAGGTATCTACTTCTAGGGACAGTAGTTAAATAAGTAGATACTTTCATCTCCAAAAATAGTGAATGAATCACATTAATATTATAAAGCCGAAGTTTGTTTGTTGCTTCTTCACGCTCGAACGGCTGAACCGATTTTGATGAAATCTGGTACACGGGTGTATTATGTCCTGAAATAGTACATAGGATACTTTTATTTCAGATGTATGTTCCTTTGGAATAATTTTCTGCTATCTATCACGTGGGCGAAGCCGCTGGAAGTTTCTAGTTTAAAATAAACCTGGACGTACTATAATGAAACAACTAAACAATTACTTTATAAAAGGCGAATCTTAAACTTTTTACCACAGAACTAAAATTGCAAATATAAACTTTAAATTAAGAACTCATTCCATACAATTTTAAAATGAAACACATTTTCGCTCTTAAAAGGCTTGATTCCAATCTTAAAATACTCAAAGGTCGTTGCGACCAGTTTAAAAGTGACATTCCTTTCAAAAGACTTTAAAAACTCATTAGTACAACAATGCATTCTGTGTTTTGTGTCCCGGTATGTGTCCCGGAATTGTTCAGTCCCGGGATGGTCAGCACTGTCTCTAAGCGAAATATTATTGCCTTAGATAATCCAATTGCAGTTCTAAACAGTACAAAACAGGGTACGAAATTGAATGGCGGGGAAGTGGAAAATAAAAATTTGGTATCGCAACGTAATTGGAGTTAGATGAACTTTAATTGTATGTTTTTAAGAAACATTTAAAAATTGAAATTTTCACACCTTTTGTTCTAAACCGAATTTAAAATTGTATCAGCAACTGCAATTTTAATTCCAATTGGGCAGAAATGTTTTTTTTTAATTCTTTACAAAATCTCTCACTCCGGTCCAGTCCAGTCTATGGATTTTTTTTTCTATACTTAATGTTGCCATATTGAGATTATATTTTGTGTTCATATGTTTTCGTTTCTCTTTTATGGCTTTAATAAATCTTCGTAGTTAACCAGCCAGTGTGCGGTTTGATTTGAAAGTTTAATTACATTCTGATTAGCGGAAGTGTGAATGTTACACGGTTTTCTTTTATTGGGTGAGAAGAAAGAATCAATGTGGTTATAAATGATTCGATTTCACAATCGGTTTGCAATTAATTTGATAGTAGCTTAAGCCCTTTTTATATGGGTATTCATCGAATTACTTCTCACGCCAATCCACCTGTGTTCCTTCACAGCATAGCATAGTCGGCCTTATAATGTTCCCGCTGTTGGGACTCAGGCCTCCTCTCTAGGAGAGGGAATAGGCCATAATCAACCACGCGGGCCCAGTGCGGGTTGGTAAATGGTACATGTCTTCGAAGTTTTGGTTCTAGGACATGCCAGTTTCCTCACGATGTTTTACTTCATCGTTTTGAGAGCAGTGGTGATGAAATAATTACACAAAGTAATGCGCCTGACTGTTACCACTCGGCCACCACTGCTCTCAGCGTGTTCCTTCAGTTTATTTTAATGGTAATTTTTTTGAATAATTCCGTAACTTTAACAATAATTTCAATAATAGGTGTAGATATTCGTTTTTACGTTTTTTAACATTTTTATGCTCGGATTTTACAACTACGAGTATTCTCCTATAACTATTGACCTTACCTAGAAGTAACTCTACTCTTGACTTAAAGACTACAAAAGTAAATTCTCCTATTTGAAATAAATACATATGTACCTTGTTATAATAATATTTTGTATGTATAAATAAGTCTTCGCCACAATTTCTATAAAATAAAATTTTAACATTATTTTATTAGATGCTTATGAATGGCGTTGTACTGTTTTAAAAATCTGACGTGGACAAAGTCGCGAGCACCAGCTAGTATATACATAGAGAGATAGATATACCTATGTATTTTGTTGTGTTTAATTGGTAACCACCTTTATCTAGGCCCTATAAATAATGTATTTGATCCAAATCTGTATGGTGTAGCTAATTTGTATACGTAATCACACCTACACAGGGAGAAACGACAACTAGGCGATAATAATTTAATCTCTATAACAATTTGAGTGTTTGTATAGCAAAGGACTTGGACTAGTTGGTCATCTTAAAGTAGAATATTACTTTAAAGTCCTGAAATGATCGCTTATGAGCGTGCGGGGAAGTCACAACACCCCCACTAGCCATCGCCTATCGTTCGTGCCGAACGCCTTGAGTAGGCCACGCCTCCGATTCTTTTGTTCTGACCACGTGACTGAGCGTTGAGATGACGTCAGGACAAAGGAATCGGAGGCGTGGCCTACTCGAGGCGTTCGGCGCGAACGATACGATTCTAACTTGGCTAGGGGGGGGCAGCATCCTGAAAACCATAGATGTGTCAGTGGTGTAGTTAGTCCCAAAGAGGCCCCATATCAAAGGTTATCGAGGTTTTTTTTTACACCGTAGGCCCTACTAGCATAGAGACAGAGATGACCAGACTAACTGGATAGATTTCGTCCGTGTAAGACGGAGACATGTGAGCTCGTTTATTAGAGTTTTGGAGGAGATTTGAGTTTCAGGGGCTGTTTTTACTGTTTCCTGGCTCTGAGGAGATATAATTTAGAAATAGTTATAGTGTTTGTGTGAGTTTATTTTTAATACTAACCATAGTTTTTAAGTCTTATGTGACATATTTAAGTCACCGGAAAATTGTAAACGCCGTAAAATTGTAAAATATCGCGAGAAGTAAATATTATTTTCTAAATAAGACAGGATAATGTTGGAAACTAATGTATTTGGATGTGATTTATCGTATACAAAAGGTATCTTTGTTAAACTTAATATATCCACCAACTTTAACCTCTAAAGATTTTCTCAGTTATAAAAATGAATTAATTTTGCAATTTTCCAGTGAAATATATACTTGAAGTACAAACCTCCAAAAAAATCACACATATTTTATAAAAGCGAAAGTAAGTGAGTGTGTGTATGTTTGTTACTTCTTCACGCTCGAACGGCTGAACGAATTTCTATGAAATTTGGCACAAGGGTAGCCCGTATCCTGGAATTACATTAAAAACTTTTTAACCAAGGAGTACATACAGTTTATAACATATTCCCATGGGACATTTTTTAAATTTCTTGTTAGCGAAGCTGCATCTTAAGCTTAAGCTGATTAAGAATAAAAAAAAATCTCTGACCTTTTAAACCCCTTTGAAGTACTTACTTAAACAAGTAGCAAAACTTTCTATCTTCATAAAATCGATCACCCTGTCAATTTTAAGGACCATTTTATTGTTATGCAATCCTTTTCACCTGATAATATCTGCCTGTATTTTCGACCACTTTTTTTTTGCACAGTCAAGAGACATGAAATTATTTCTTACAAAAAAGGCAGCTGTAATAAGCGTGCACAAAAAAAATGTAGCAGTCACAGTAAGTTTCAAGGTGCGCTCATACGGGCAACTTATTGTGTTCAACTATTAATTGAAACGATCGACGCTAGAATCTCGCAATATATGTCGGATGGAAAAGTTCTTAGGGGTGGCAGAAATAAACACCTTGTATTTGGACAGAACTTATGTTGTTAAATATGTCTTTCGTAATTTTTTTAGTCTCCCTTTCGTCTATTTTTTTTGTTATAGATAGGCTCGCGTTTGTCCATTATCTCATCTGATGTCTATGTCCCAATTTTCATTCAGAAACGTATGCAGTTCAGAAATGAGTCAGAATCGACTAAACTTAGTATGATAACGTGATGAAGTTAGTAAATAGACATTAAGCAATATTGTAACTACATAGCCACTGGCATAAGATCATGACGATGTCTGATACTATTACACCATGACAAATAACTAATTACATTATAGGCTGTTTTTAGTTTACAGTAAACGTAAGTAATCCACCGTACAAGCTTAGTGTGATTTGTTTAATTTCACAATATTTTTTTAAACTTTCGGTCCAGGGCATAGCGCAATATATTACTAGTTCTAATAAAATAGGAGCCTATGTCTAATGACATGGAAAAAATCTATCTAGTTTCATTCTCCACTGCAGCAACTTATTTACTGAAAAAGTTGCCCGTGTGAGCCTAGGCTTGCATCTGGCTGTCTTGCCTCAGTTGTATAGAAAGCGTTCATATTGTGTGATCAGCCCGCGGCCGCGAAAGTGCCGACTCCCAACATTTTCAATTGCACACTCACTTGTGGCGAATTGTGTTGCCGTTGTGTGAGCTTTGTGAATGGTTTTGATGGTCAGGTTGGTTCGGCGTGTGTGCTGTATAAAAATTTTAATCTCTTGCAGTTGGTAATCGGGCAAAAAACTTATAATATTACCTTAAAGTTTGAAAGTGACTTTTTGACTTATAAGTAAAGCAGGATTTGACATTAACCTGCCTTAATGAAAGAAACTAAGTTAACAAATCTTAATTAATATTAAAAACTGCAAGTCAAACTGTAGTCAAACATATGATTTTTGTTATATGATATACGTGTAAGCTAATACTAGAATGAAATCCTCTCTGAAAGTAAGCAACGATATTAAGAGCCTATCTACTCTAGCCTTGAAGACACCTAAATTATAATCGGACAAGAAGAGCGCTGCAGGAATTGTTCTATTCCTAAAATTTCTCTACAGCAGAATATTACCGAAGACTTTAGTCAGATGTTATTCATAATATCAGCATATCTAGATAGATATACAGTAATGATGGCCCAGTGATAACGACCTCGACTTACGAGTGATACGTCGAGGATTCCAGACAGGTGCTTTACTTTGTGTAATGTATTTCATTAATGATTCTCAAAAACGGCGAATGAAAACATCTTGAGGAAATCGACATGTCCTAGAATCAAAAATTTGAAGACTTGTGACATCCACCAACTAGAACTGGGTCTGCGTAGTGGACTTACTGCCCATTCCTTCTCCTGAATCCCGGCGTAGGAACAATATAAGCTCATCACATTGCACGTTGGTATAAAAACTACAGAAAATGACAGAGAAAAAATATTTAAAATAAACCTTCTTAATAGATTTCTCTACTGTGAAATATTACCATCACACAGTCAGGTCGATCATCATTAAACCAATCAATTTCTACGTGTCCAATATTTCATTTTCTATCCGAAACCGTAACTCAAAATTCCCAACTAAACCTAATATAAAATTCCGATTTCATTTTAATGTTTTCATCAATTAATTTCGATGTGCCATAAATAACACGGCTTTGATTACATCTTAGCAACCTTATAAAATAATAATAAATGATCATCATATTGTATTGATGAAGACCAGTTTGATTCGGCTACCGAACTTCGATCAAAGTTTTTATATTAATTATTGACTCGGTACGGTTTATAATTACCTAAATTGAAAGATAGATTGATTTCATGTAGGTATGTTAAATGGGGTTCCAAAAGATGTTGTGCAATCTGGACGTAATTAGAATGATTACATACATATATCTATATCTATATATCTATCTTCGATATGTACTTTTTGTAGAGAGTTATTAATTTGCTATTTACCGGAGGATTACAGAAAGCTAGCATTTCTAAATTAGTTAAAACTTCGGTAATCACACTAATATTGTAAAGGTGAATGTTTGTATGTATGTGTGTGTGTGTCTGTTACTTCTTCATGCTTAAGCAGGTCAACTGATTTGGATGAAATCTATTTCACGGAAAGACTATGTCCTGGAATAGCACAGAGGATATTTTCTATCCCGAAAGCATATTCCTGTGGGATATTTTTCTTCTTTTACGTGGCTTTGTTAGCTTATATTTTCCCACTGCTGGGCAAATTCTTTTTCCATTTCTCCCCATGATAACGATTCCTCGTTTCTTCTTTCTAATTCTACAAATCAGAACCTAGTATGAGCATAAAAGTTTAATGATCCAACTCTAAGTTTAATTTACCTTTGGTTTACGAAAATGTCATGAGTTTGTTACTTTTAATCATTTGAAAGTTATATTAATTTCAGTACCTATCAAAACGCAAACGACAAAAAAAATGAAGGCCACCTAGTCTGTACGAATTTGATTTTCAGTTTCTAGCATACCAAATCTATTGCGTTGTTCTCAGAGAGACGAATACTAAAGTATCGGGAGCCTTGCCTTGGTTCTATCTGAAAGGTTCAATATAATATCGTCACGCATGAATCGCACGCAGCCGTCACGGTTATATTCCTCGAAGGCGATAAGGAGCGAGCCTTCCGCTATTTATCGGCGTTTCAAAGCTCAGGTTAACAGCGGAAGTCTACTCAGAATTTCCTGATATGAATCTGTTGGTAGAAAAACCGCTTTTATAGCTACTTTATATTATTTTCAACCTTTGCAAGACTTGTAAGCCGAAACCCACTTTTTTGATTTGAATATGGAATCCGAAAAAAAAAAAACCATGAAGGAATACGAAAAACGTAATTTCAACATGATATGGATGGCCAATATCAAATTGTAGACAGAACTAGGTATATTTTAAGAGCCAATATAACGGCACTAGATGTAATAATTTGGGTACTCCTACATAAGGGCGTGTTTATGCGAAAACTACTAAAGTGTATATGACTTGGCGGGATACAGCCGTGCCTCCAGACGTCAATTGGCATGACATACTTCTGTCCGGAATTTGGACCCGCCATGATCGAAAGCACGCAAGCAATTGATTTAATTGATACAGTCTATGACAAGCCTACGTATGATCAATTTGATGGCGTGTGCAGTCAGTCGGCAACTTGATGCTTGGCATATTGATCTTTTGAATAGTGTCCAAGGTTCATTTCATTAGGGGGTGTGTCTCTTTCTGCGAATTTCAATATAGACTTGTTACTTGATGATACAGATGCTCAATATGTAGTCTAAATTCTAGAGTGGCTCCCAATATTTTTTCGAATACATACATATGCAGAAGATACTACACTATAGAACTTTTCGTACGATATTTGATTTAATAGATCTGGATACAGACAAGACTGTAGTAGCAAGCAAGGCTAAGCTAAAATTGACGATATGACACTAAATGTTACAACTAAATACCCAGAAAAGTTTATAGATTTGTCAGAAAAAGAAGATATACTAAAATATTTGAGTAATGGTGCGAAAATTGAAATAGACATAAATATAGAAGACGTGATAGACATAACGTTTACCAAAGCCTAGACAACAGTAGCAGTAGTTACAAAATCAGCTGTCAAGTTCAAGCAACACAGTTGAGTTCAACGTACTTTGTATGAGAATGACGTAATTGTGAGGAAGTCGTTACTGGGCTATTGTTATCGCGAAATTAGTTTCTTAGTTAAAATGATTGCGTAAAAACTTGACGTTTCTACGTTTTTATATATTTTTACCGAGTGCTGTAATTGGATTTATATTTTTCTTCGCTTTTCTATATTAGTTTTGCTTTATGAATAGATGTCACTTACTCGCCAATTCAGAGTTGTCACAGTCACCACTTATTTGATTGATCTTGTTTTGTTAGCACATTTTAGTAGACTTAAGATTGTCATGTTCAGCAAATGACAATTTATTTTTGACGCGTTAAGTTTATTTTTTGTTCAAGACTAGCTTCTGCTCGCAGCTTCACACGCTTGAAAGTAGGTTTCTCTATACCAACTTTGAAACCCCGTTTCCTTCACTTAGTGCTCGCCTACTTTATAAAAGGAAACCTTGTGCAAAATTTCACGCTCCTAGTCCCAGTAGTTTTGGCTGTGCGTTGATATGTCAGTCAGTCAGTTTCTCCTTTTACATGTCGATAGATTTGCGTTTGACTACTATTTCTCAACTGATGGTAAGCGATAATGTGGCCGACGATGGAGCACGCTTCCCTAGAAGTAACCTATTCAGTCTCGACTTAAAGACCCCTAGATTGTAGCTATGAGGAAACAGACTCCAGCAGGGAATTTTGATTAATTAAGGTCATTGGTGATCTATCAAATTATTGCCTTCATGAAATCAATAACGCACTCCGATTCCACTCTATAACTGATGATTTCTAAGAGGCAAATACTAACGGAACTAATCAGTACATCCAATAAAGGCAAGTTCTCGATAAGGCTCATACGATCGAGATTTCATAATGATAATTATTTTTGGGAATCAACTTTCGTTTTTGTCTCCAGGCAGTTTACGGATTATAATCGATTCCGTATGATTATGTGTGGTTTTTATTTTAGATGCTATCGTTTAGCTCGAGGGTAACAGTGTTGTTTTTAATACTTTGTAGTCGATGTTCAAGCGATTTGTTTCGATTGTTGTTATTATCTTCTGATTATTTAGTAGGAATCTGTTATTTGATTTAATGTTTCAGTGTTAACTTCACCTCTGTCAACTTTATTAATAAAATTCGTTAATCGTGTAGCAAACTTATCCTTATAATGACCCCACTCCTCTGCTGGGACGCAAAAAATTAGCCGTACTACCACATGACTCGAGTTCAAGTTGGTCGTTGTTACATTTCTTCGATTTTACAGCCTAAATTCAATTTGAATTCAAAAAATTAAATCAAGAACCTACTAAGCTAATCCCATGGTTTATTTTTTTAGAAATCTTTAAAGGTAATTAATTATTAATGTATATTTTTACACCATTTTTGCTTTCTTTATTTTTTTAAGGTTACTAATGAAAACGAGCTTTCATAAAAAGTTTTGAGGGACTAACTGTGATGGCCATATAATTTGGTGATAGCAGATTTGAACTTCATTTTTTTTATGTATGATATTCTTTTAATACCAATTTAGATTAGATTTATCATTCAACATCTAACGATATTTTTTTTTATATTTTATTAAGAGTATCACTCAGCTCGAAACTAAAACTCAGAAATGACTTAAAAATACCTGTTATTTATTTATTAAATACTTTATGCAGAAAAGTACAGCGGCGGACTTAATGCCTTTGGCATTTTCTACCAGTCAACCTTAGGGTGATGCAGAGATAAATAATGGTAGGTGCAATAAAAGACAGAGAAAAGGCGAATAGGTACAAGAATACATATTTATACTAATAAACCATAAATATCATACAATTATATAATACATACACAAATTAATAAACTATCTTTATATATATATACTAATAAAGTCAAACAATTGGTTCAAATCGACAATTTGAAAACATTAACGCTGTGATGACACTACTACCAACTTTTTACGAATTAGCTCGCGAACTTTGGTTTTGAATGTTAATCAATTACGAAGACGCTGCGGACTTAATTATCCACAATTTAAACTGTCACCAATCAAAATATCATTAAAACTATCTCCGCAATAGACATAAATCTCACTGAGACATTTATGATGATCAAGTCAAAATACATTTCATGTTTTGAAGCATAAAATATAACTCAGCAATCGCAAAATTAAATCTGAAGTTACATCAAGAACGCCGCTATGATTATGGTACTATCCTAGATCTACTCTAGTGTATACAGACAGATGAATAAGTACGGTAACGGTAAAAATAGGTTCGTCATCCTTTTTTTATAAAAGGGATATCATTAATTCTCTTTTCCGCTCTCACTCCATCCAAAAAAAAGCAAGAGTAAGAGTTATTAGAGTTACTGACTAATACTTCCTACCTCACTGTTTGAGAGCCGCTACAATTCTTTTGAACAATCCCGCAGGACTGTGAGTTTTTGCTCAATTAGTTCTATGATTTTTAAATTTGTATCAATGAGAAATTGGTGAAAGATATTTATTATATTTTTTACTATACACCTCATATTGTGGACAGGATAAACATTTACGAAAACAAAGTGTACAATGGTCTTATCACGCGGGGTAATCTCTTAGGATGGACTGTATAAAAGGAGATAGATTTGGGGCGATCGGTGGGGTGGACATTTTTGCTATTACGGGTACTATCCAGTAGTCTGCTTAATGTTGTAGTTTCACATTTAAAGCTGACGTACTGAGCAGAATTCTTTGTACTGAAGTGGCAATGAAAAAAAAATGAAAACTGACGAAGGTTTAAACGTCTCGACTGTACATAAGTCAACTTCAAACCACGTAGCGGTAAAACTAACAAATCATTCCATCTAGTGTCTGGAAGCGAGTACGCTTACAATTGTCGTGTTAGCCTACGAATGGAGAGCAGGAAGACCTAATAATACCTGTCTGGCCACTAGTGATGCGCGATAGACTATCGATGTCGATAACGAGAGCTCTCGTTACGAACTAGTTTTTTGTAGTAAGGATGGCTGTGCTGCGGCATAGGTTTGTCGATGGTGAAAATAATTAGTAAGATAAGTTGTGCTAGTTGAAAGTTTATGAAAATAGCTGATCAATATCAACTCATTGTTGCAAATTTTCTATTCAAACATGGCCTTATTACACTTTACATATCAGCATAGTACAGCAAGTAATATAAATGTAATTTTGAACTTTAGGATCACCGCATTCCCCCACAGATGCTCTGAACAACCTGGGAGGCCTAATATGTTTTTGGAGAGAGGTGGGCTGGATGGAATAAAAACCCGCCAAATGGTAGCCACCATGCCCTACGTACCCTGGTCCACTAAGGATTAAATGCCGAAATTAAATTCCAATAGATAGATGGAATGTAATTTTGATCACAAAACGTGTTATACTCGACTCTATTGTTTGCCCCGTAACCAACAACCAATATCGATAAAATACAACACTATACTTCATTTGTTTTATTACAAACGCCGACGTAAACACACAAACAGTCCATTTGAATCTATCTTGTTGTTAAACAAGATATAATTTAGTACTACAATTGGAATTTGTCAGGGTTTATTGTGGTAATAAATATCAAATGATCTATAAAATTCGGAGGTGTTATCAATCTTTGTTTCGTGGTTAAGTGACATGAGTGATAGTATCATTTCAGTGAAATTGGGACGGACCAATTAAATTGAGTGCGTGTCTATTTTGAAGTTAATGTTATTCCTGTGCTACTTACTTTTTAGAGAGTAATAAAGCACCAAAAGTTTCGGCAATTAGAGGCATTAAACATTTTGTGAGGTCGCATCTCGCATCAATGAATTTATTGATCGTCTCTACGAAAAATTTCCATCTCTGCACCAGTGAATTGTAGAATGCCTACTAAACATATTTTGTTAACAATTTTCGTAATATTTTTAAATAATAATAGTCATAGTCATTAAATGATTACATACAATGTCAAATAATAAAGAATATCAAGCAAATAAAGAAAATACAGGAAAACAAATAAATAGAAGTCAAATCACAAATTAAAATAATTCATAATAAAAGTCACAATAATATACAGTCCAAATTAATATTCAATCGTCAAAGTTAAATTAAATTTAATCATAAATTCATCAAAAGAAACACGTAATATAAAATTTCATGCCGTAACAAAAATGAAGTTTTCACCTAAGTAAAGTTCAAATTAGGAATTTTCATCATGTTTCTGTCCTTGTCGCATGTTAGTTGGGGTTGGCACGATACATTTTTTTCTTCCATTCTTCCCCTTTCTTTCATATCACTCCTAACACAATCCATCTTTTCTTTGGCCTTTTTCTTCCTCTCCATTCATAAATACACTCATAACTGTAATATGCGTTCATCCCTCCTCTTCCCATAACCGTATTAAGTTAGAAGCATATATCGACATTTAACCTGTCCCATCCCTCAAGGTGTGGAATTACGACCGGTCGTGTAGAATCAGCGCTTGTAAAGGCTTCTCTTGACAATCTCGGCGTTGTGTGCAGTTCGCGGAAAGCCGGCCGAAATTAGATACGATAAAAATAACTGTGAACTCCAAGTTCATACTTGTTGATGTTTTAATCTTTCGTGAAGTGCTTATTCATGTTATTATGTTATTTTACACTTACTTGGAATATGTTTACTTGCATAATCTTTACTTTTCTGCACTCTAAAGTTTATCTTTTCGTGTTTTTTCTGATAGTACGTTGATTAATTATATCTTTGGAGTTTGTTAGTTTATGTATCTTATTCAAGATCATAGTACTCTTATAAAGGTTTACCTTACTTCCTTAGCTCGCTTAGCTCTCTGTGTTTTTATAGGTGGAAAATCACCCAATGATTTTCTTACTCTAGGATGGAGCGTAAGGGCGTATCAGACATTTACTACTCCTATGTTCCTTCTTTGCCTTACGTTCCAGGTCTCTTTCGGAAGCAGTTTTCTGTGCCTTAGCATATAAAACAATTTCAACTACACTTAATCCTATGCTATTTCCAGCGCCTTCAGCTTCATTATACGATAGAACAGTATCATAAACTTCATTATCATTCTTTATACTAATAACTGTATTGCACCGGAAAACATTAACTGCAGTTTCATCCTCGTCTAGCGCTTCCATCATAAGTTTACGTTTATCCTTTGAATCTTTCCAGCGGTTTGCAACAGCGCTTTGGCTGAGTTATATAACTGGATGTAAATATACAAGTAACTTGATATTTCTACAGTAGACGATGATTAGCGTCTTCTTATGAATAATAATCGTTTGATTATCGTGATTATGTTCGAGTATAAACAGACAGGATAGGATGGATGCTGTTTAAAATTGAGTAGGCGGGTACTTGTAGGTGTGCGTTTGGTAGAATTTTCTGTAGCACTAGGGATAGCTGTAGGCTACACTCGCTAAGGTGATTTTTTCACGTGGCCTTGAGAAAATTAGACTGGATTTTTTATTCTCGGTGTTGAGCCTAGTATTGAGAATCTGACATAATTCATTTTAGCAATGTGCACGGTTGGATTTTTAACTCTTATCACTGAACCGATCATCAATATTGAAAATTAAGTGCTCAGTGAAAAAAATATTGTGTCAAAAAAGCGCCTATCTATAAAAATCATTAATTTCATTAGTATGTTTCTTGGGATTTTTTGTTTGATGAGACGCAAATCAAGCCAAATATATAAGACGAGTCCAATTTGAAGAACTTTTCAGCTAAAAGATGTACATTTTACTACAGGAAGACGAGAAAATCATTCTTATTCATAAATGCATCATCAAAAAAGCTAGATGAAAGATCATGTATGCCCATGTTAAGTTAGAGAGTCCAAATAGACTACAGTATAGTCACTACACCTATATCTATAAACGCCTCCTGTCATACATTTCACTCCTCCGTCACTGACACCCTATTAACCGTCACTCCATGTCAAAGAAAACATTAAGTATGACACTACATATTTTTTGTCTCATTCATTGAAATCGTTGACAGAAGCGATAAACAGTACTAGGATCAAAAAAATCACATCGTTAGGAGCACAACATACCGAGATTCATTTTATGTGTGGCACACGGCCATAAAGAACGGTCAACACGCACTTTTTTTAGCCCCAACTTTTTTACCATGTTTGGGACGAAATGAGAGTTCGAATTAACGACGTGTTTTCAAATTAATGGGATGAAAAGTTTTTTTTAATTTTCAACGGGAGATTGAGAGTCATGGGAAATAAAATTCCAGGGTTTGTTTTGATTTTTGGTGAAATAATTATATGTTCTGACGAAATTAGTAAATGTTTAGGACATTAAGAAACAAAAATAGTGTCAATACAATTTTTAATGGCCATTAGGAACGTTGGATGATTTTGTTAACTGTGTGTGCCTGTAAGCAACAATACATTAGAAGAATTTCCTAATTAAAAATCAGTTTTATAAATTGATTTATTAATATCGTCCATTGGAATGTTTACGCTTAAGTCTAAGGTAATACACAACTGTTTTCTTTTTTGTTTTTTATTTAAACTTTGTTTTTGTTCAGCTCTTTTCTGTGTGGTCGTTCGTTGCTTGAAATTAAAGGATTTTTTTTTAATTCGCTTTATAAAATGTCAATATTATGTAGTAGTTACTACCATAAGTTTTCTTTAATTCTACTATACTTATATAATATTTATATATTGTCTTTTATATTTAACAGCTATATTATATCTATGTATAGTCTAGTATATAATTTTAATCTAATATTTACATTATTAATTTGCAGTACATCGCAGACTACCCCCCTTTTTTCTATTTCAAATTCTTACATTCCACCCTAAGGTTGTCTGGTAGATATCGCTGTCAGCGATAAGACCGCCTTTGTAACCATAGATTTAAGTTAATGTAAAAGTTTTTGTTACTATTTTGGTGTACAATAAAGTTTATTCTATTCTCTTCTATTCTTACTCCTGTTATTTTCTAAAAGCTTTTTAGACAATCTAAAATAACTGTCATACTCTAGATATCGTGCTCATATAGATTTTTATTTCATCGCTAGGCAGTTGGTCGACTCTTCACTTCCCGAGGGCTATCATATTATTTTGCCAAAAAATCAGTATTGCTATTCAAGTTGGCAATTCAAGAACCTATTGAGCATTTTTATTATTGAATGCGACGCGGGTAATTTTTTTTTGATGGCTTAATGGTTACATTAAATTTTGATTAACTTGCATATATTGTATTTATTATCAATTTTAAGACCATCTAAGCGCATAATTGCATATTAGTAATTTTAAATGTTATAAATAAATAAGAATTCTATCCTAGATTATTCTGCATCGATTAGTTTACAATTAATGGTTTCACCTTGTGTAATAGGATATTTTTAACCTTAGAACAAAAGGGCAATGACTAAGAAGTAGAGGTCTTAGTTCGAACCTTATTGAACTATTGTTTAAGATTAATAATTATAGCCTTGCGAAGGCGTTAGACTTATATTTTGCAATCAGTAGGGTTGTGCTTATGTAGTGATAGTTTCTGTCAAAAAGAGCAGTAATCAAGAGTACTTAAAGGTAAGCGATGATGATGATGATAAATCACCATCATAATCATCGCTTGCTGTTAGGTGAGCTAGTGGTCGAGCGCGAGTCTACCAATAACAAAAAAAGGTGATAAATACATTATTATATGGCGTCAAATTACACACATCGATAAAATTTGAAAGCACTTGAGACGGAGGTTACACTATGTATTATTGTATTTATTGTCTGTTTGTTTCTCAAAGTTGTATCAGTCATCTGTTTCTGCACTACCCTAAAGTCGACTGGTAGAAAATGCTTAAGGTACCAATAACCCGATTTTTTTTAACTTACGTAGATTTACTCCTGTATCGTGGGTGCGTTCACAAACATATAAACTTACATATACAAGAAACCCCAGAATCAAATTAGCTATCTGCAGATCGTACAAACGCAGGTGAAACAACTTCTGCATATCGTACAAACGCAGGTGAAATCAAGGGGACAATAATATCACACTAATAATGCTAAAGGTGAAAGTTTGTGAGTGTGTGTGTCTACTTGTATGTTTGTTACTCCTTCAAGCTAAATGGACTTATTCAAGGAGTATTAATAATATAATAGTAATCCACAACTATCACACAACGCCATCTAGCCCCAAGCTAAGCAGAGCTTGTGTTATGAGTAGGTACTAGACAACTGATAAACATACTTATATATTTCTAAATACATACATATTAAAGATAAATTACACCCAGAAAAAGAACAAATGATCGTGCTCAGCACACAAACATTTGTCCTGAGTAGGACCTCCGGCATAGTAGTCAGGACCACTAACCACTAGACCAACAGGCCAGTCAAAATATTGTTTTGATCTTTGGGGATAATTTTTTGCTCTCACACGGGTGATACCGATAGCAGTAACTAGCTAACCCATAAACCAGCCTCCTCAATAAATCTCCTTAACCACAGCACGATAACTTCACTCCCAAGTTTTTCCACCTTCGTACTAATCCAGATATACATCCTTACCTTTCACCGGAGTTAAGTTTTTCTTGCAAAAACCGTCCGACTCACTTTACTGAACGCGTTATGCTTCTGAGAACTACTTGATCTTGTTTTATGGGCACTTCTTAGTATTTATCGTTGGTTTAATGTTTTAGGATTGAGGGAAGCTTTAAAGTTAATGATTTAACTAAAAAAAAGTCTTGGAAATATATTCAGTATCTTAAAATTCACATACGCAGGCTCAGTGTAATTTTATTATCATTCTATATTATTTTATTATCATTCTGTATTATTTTTTTGTATCATTTTGTATAAGTTCTAAGTATCACTAGCTTCTGCCAGCGCCTTCGCACGTAAAAGTAGTATTCTCCAAATAAACTTTCGTCCCCCGTTTCATCCCTTCAGGGGATGAATTTCAGACAATCCTTTGCCTATGTCATAAAAGGAAATCTCGTAAAATTTCATGCTCATAGTCTCAGTAATTTCAGTTGTGTGTTGATATGTCAGTCAGTCAGTTTCTCCTTTTATATGTACATATCGTTTTTATATTATTCTTGTTTTGTGTTACTTGCTAATGTGTTGTGTCTGTGTCGAATTAAAATTTTTTATTCTATTTTATTTTAAAATTTCAGCAAAAAACGAACGCATACCGTGCTCAATTTTAGTTTAGATTTCTTGAAGAACCTGCTTTATGTGCTTGCATTGAAGTTGCAATTTGTGTTCAATAGACCAAAGTTTATCAAAATGTTAAGCTTTTATTTACATCCATTAAATACACTTATCTTTTAGATTAAGTTAGATTATGTACAGTGGCGTAGCTAGGTGACCAAAGGCCCTGGGGCCGTATTTGATGATTTATATGGATAATCATCATATAACCTCTCCTGCTCTGGGTGGAGTTGGTAGGAGAGTCAGACTTTTACTGACTAAAACAAGTTACCATGATTAAAGTAGTGTTGCATCCTATTTTATTTAAATTTCGAAGGTGGGAGAATTTCTCGGTTGTTCAGTAAGATATTTGCTAATAAGGTCTTGGGGCCCCTCGAGCTAAGGGGGCCCCGGGGCACTACCTCGCCTAGCCCTTCGGTAGCTAAGCCAGTGATTGTATAGTGTCTTGATTAGCATTGGTGTCCCAGTGGTAACGACTCGAAACCAGGCACCCTTACTTTGTGTAAATTATTTCATCAACACTGCTCTTAAAATGGTGAAGGAAAAAATCGTGAGGAAACCGGCATGTCCTGGAACAAAAAGAATCGAAGATATGTGACATTCCCCAACCCGCACTGGGCCCGTGTGGTAGATTGCGACGCATTCCCTTTTCGAAAGCGGAGGCCTGAGTCCCAGCAGTGGGAATATTACAAGGCTGATTACGTTACGTTATATGAAGGGTCTTAAGGCGCATAATATATGCCACCGTCTTGTATTTTCCGCACAATTTTAAAATTGTATTCCAATATCGTTCTGACAATGTTTATCTTTGTAATTTGCCTTTTAAATGGGATCATTTGAAGGATATGTAGTTGACAGTGTGTCACTTCAAGTTCACACGTTCGGAAAATGTCTAAAAGAATGGACATCTTTTACAACAAATTGATGCTTTTTGAATAAATGCGGCACGTCTATATAAAATATTTGCATTACAAAGTACCGCTGCTTACGAAGGACACATGTGACAATAATATGCCACTTTGTACAATAAACTTAATAAATATTTTGCTGCCTGCACATTCATTTTCATTTCAATAGTGGCTGAATTATTTGTGTATATTTTTGTGCGATTGTGTATAATGCAATTGTGTATCATCTTATGACAAATCCCGCTCTTGGGTGGAGAGGGAGATAGTGTCAGACTTTTACTGACTAAAAACCACTCCTGTTCCTTCTTTGCCTTCGTCCCAGGGCCCCGGGTTTCACTTTCACACTACCCGTGGCCCTAGTAGTCTTCGACACTGCTGGGCCCCTACGATTTGCTGTCATCTCCCTGAGGCGCGCGTCGTCGACGACTTGGGCTCGGTCTGGACGGTTACTAGACGGTCGGATGATGAGCCACCCATTGCTCGCCGTTCGCAAGTCCGCGCCTACGGTGGTCGGAAATCGGGATCGGAATCCCGGCGGCGGTCAGGGCGTGAGGACCGTTGCCTTACGCGATCGGCCGCCGCCTTTGCTAGCATTACTGCTACGCAGAAGGCGGTTCCAATGGGTTGCGGGATTACTTGAAAAAGTTACCATGGTCCTAGGATGCAAATGGCAATATACTGAAGGAATGCGGGTGGGTTATAGTCAGTAAAAGTCTGATATGCCCTCTTTACATACTCATTCCACGGCAACTTATCTATGAAAATAGTTCAATTCACAAATTGAGTTAGGAAGATTTTTCCGAATCGCAAAAATATTTTTTTTTGTGACGTAACTACAGTTTTCAGTTTTTTTTTGTATATTTGTGCTATGAGACCTTGCTTCATGCCAAATTTCAGGATTCTAGGTCAACGGGAAGTAACTTATGAATTTTGATTCTCTTGACAGTGTTGAAATATACGTTTTTTGGGACATAAACGGTCGAATCTTTTTTTTTACAAGTTAGATTTTTTCACAGTTTCAAACGACCGCAGATCTGAGTATAATTATGGTTTTAATTTCAACTCGATACCTCCACGCGTTCCCGAGATAAAGGGTCTTGAAAGACAGACAGACGGCCAGACGGATGGACGGACAACAAAATGATTCTATAAGGGTCCCGCTTTTTCCTTTTTAGGCACGAAATCCTAAAAATCGAGAACAAGCATAGACTTTAAGTTGCTTCTTGAAAAATTCAAGAAGGGCAGACTTTTTAATATTGCCAGATCAAGAAATTGAACCAAGGATATGTTAACCGGAGCGTTTGCTACTACCAGAGGTTTATTTTCTTGTAGCTTGTTATGTGTTACATAATATGAAAGCACTGTACAGTCCGTAGTCTCGTGGATTATTTTTTATATTGATACACTTTTTTGTTATTATTTTATTGAACGGTCTACACTGTCCGCTCATACCTATTATTACTGTAATGTGAAAATATTGATAACGATAAAGTTTCTTGCCGATTCTTCTCCATATGAAACGATAATTAAGTAAGTTTTCCTTTAAGCGTAAAATTCGAAACTACTACTTGAAGTCCTCTCAACTTTAGGTCTTCGTCAGAATTATTATTAAGTTCTCTTAATGATTTGATATTTTTCATAGTATTTATTAGTTTATAATCTTAGCATATATATGTATTTTATTGTTATAAATAACTTTTTTTTTTTCTGTTTAATTATCTGTTATTTGTTTATTGTGCAAGCCTACCACAGTGTTGTCTTTTTATCCCAAAGGTTGACTGGTAGAGAATGCCTTGTTGCATTAAGTCCGCCTATGTACCACGACTGTACATGAAGTTTAAATAAATAAATAATTTGGAACCAGGCACTAGCTTCTGATACTCTGTAAGTAATGGGCACTTACGTAGGCCTATGTGAAACAAGATATGTATTTTGAATTTGAAATAAAGCAGTCAGATTGGGTTAATTATGAATGTAAAAAAGTATCGTAAACCATTATAATCTTAATAATATAGTGATCGTCTGCTTGCGAAGCATAGTATTTATATTCAGAAGCCATGTTCGGTAGTAAACATTAACCGGTTCTGCATGTACGATCAATTATTATGTTTTTAATAGACGGATTAAACGCAAGATTCATCAATATTAATACCTTCATAATGGACCAAGAAAAACAGATGAATAAATATACTAAATTATGATTTTATACAATTAAGAAGATAATATAAAAAGAACAACTCTGCCTCTCATGGATGAGGTTGCGTTGGGTCCGAAGCCGAAAAGTACCAAAGTGAATTTCAGTTCTTCTGAGTTTTTCTAGGACGCTACTGACAACTAGTGCCTCGGATTGAACGTAATGCTGTTGGTCCATTCATTTAATCATAGGAGAACCAACAGCTATAACAATAGTATATGAGACATTGAGCCAATTGCAAATTCTCACAGGTAGAAACAGGTAAAGTAATAGAAAACTTACGATTACTAATAGGCACGATAAAAAAGAACATAATAAAACATCCCTTAAGTAAAATTAGCACTAAGCACTTTTGAAAAAGTCCGCATTCAGCTGAGTGCGTGCCGAATTGCGGTTTTAATAGTAAACGGGTCAAAAGAGAACTCTTTACATAGAACATTAAAGTCCTTACACGCTCGCACCTAGGTTGTCATTCGTATATTATAGACAGTCGTTACAGGTAGTCAGATGCCAGAAAGACTGACCATCATTCTATACAAGGAATATCATGTTGCCAAGTAACTGGGTATTGAAGGTCTGATAAGCAGGTGCTATTCAGCCACCTTCGGTTAAACAGAAAGCCAACCGATCCCAAGATAGTTGGGAAAAGAGAGATGATGATAAAAAGCCCAATTCTTTTTTCTTTTTTTATTGATATAAACCAGTGCTGCGATGCCACCTGATGGTAAGCAGAGATGCAATCATTGATGGTGAGGCGCACTAGTTTATTAAGAGCCTATTCACTCTAGCCTTGAAGACACCTAAATTATAGTTGGACGGGAAGACCGCAGCAGGCAAATTATTCCAGTCCTTCGATGTATGCGGTATAAACGAAGAAGAGAAACGCTTAGTCTGGACCGTTGAAGTTTCAACAACGTAAGGGTGGACACTCGCCGTACGTCGGGTTGTCCGATGATAGAAAGGAGATGGCGGAATCAAGTCATGCAATTCCCGCACACACTCTCCAAAATGTAACCTGTAAAATACCGATAGGCTACCCTGCGCATGTGCTCGAGGCTTTGTAGAATTTCATCTTATGTTAAGGTAAAGATGCAAAAAAAAAAAGAAGTTTAATATCGATAAAATCTCTCATTGAACTGGATACTTGTTAATAGCTTGGAAACCGAATCTCGGCGCGAAATCACCGCTCCCACCTTATTTACTAGCGACCTACTTGTCAAGTATCGACTATCGATTACACTTATTAAGCGAGCGGGTACAACACTAGTGATAGGCGGGGTTGACAAGACCATGGTAGGCATTAACGGTACAATAACACTGTATTTACTGGTGCACATAAAATAAGTAAGTAAGTATTATATACGAATATGTCACAGTCAAAACTGATAATTGTTCAAAACCACTTTCAACGTTAAGAATTGGTCAAAAGTACTTTAAAATTATTAACGTTTTACTCATAACCTGTTAGGTTGTTGGGGACGAAATGTTTTGGAGTAGCGACCACGTATCGGAAAACGCAGCGTTGGAAGGCCTTCCATCTGGGGTGTTCCGTACAAACTTACTTATTAAAACAGTTCAATTCCCGAATTGAGTTACGAAGATTTTTCGGAATCGCAAATAAAAGATTTTTTTTGTGATGTAACTACAAATTGACAGTTTTCAGATTTTTTCCTATACTTGTACTATGAGTCCTTGCATCATGCCAAATTTCAGGATTTTAGGTAAATGCGAAGTATCCATAAATTAAAAAAAAAAAACCATTCATAGGGTACTTTCCGTTGACCTAAAATCCTGAAATTTGGCATGAAGCAAGGTCTCCCACAATTTTTTTTTTTGTGATTCAAAAAAATCTTCGTAACTTAATACGGGAATTGAACTGTTTTCATAGGTAAGTTTGTACGGAACCCTCAGTGCGCGAGTCCGACTCGCACTTGCCCAGTTTTTTTATTTTCTAAAAACTATCAGTGTGACCCCAGTAGCTATCTTTGATAAGAGAAGTCTCTTTGTTTAGGCCTTCATAACTACCCAAAGATAAAGGAATGTTTGAATTGATGCTACAATATCTCTATTACAGCATCGTGAGCTTAGATGTACTATTGCAAAAACACCCACTTGCCTACACAATCTCGATGCAAAAAGACTTGCAGACTATAGCACGCTTCATCTCATTAGTATTCTCTTTGCGAATACGACTCGATTACGGATGATGTCTGTGATCACTTTACTTTCTTCTTCCAAGGGGTTTCCCGGCCTGTCAATTGGATCTGCTTTGTATACAATAACTCTTAGATAATAATGATTCCAGTTACTGACTATCAGCTTAATATATACGACATTTCTTTCATGGTTTATTTGGTTGTTCACTTGTATCACTTGGTATTTGTTATTTTATTTAAAATACCTTTTTAAATTCGGGTAGCTGCGCGGTATCTTCTCGTCCAACATACTATAGTGTCTCAAGACGAAAGTTTATTTGGTAATAAACTAGCCATATAGCCATATGTCATCACTCGTAACACGCACTAGTGTGCGTGTTGTGAGTGATGACATATGGCTCCGAAACGTGGTTGCTCACAATGGGCCTCATCAGAAAGCTTAAAGTCACCCAAAGGGCTATATTTGGAGTTGCAAGGACACTCAAAAATGAAGATATCCGCAGGAGAACCGAGGTTGCTGAAGAATTCCAAACTTAAGTGGCAATGGGCAGGGTACATTGCTCGCAGAACAGATTGTCGTTGGGGCCGAAAGGTTCTGGAGTGGTGATCGCGTACCGGTAGACGCAGCGTTGCAAGGCCTCCTAAAATGTGGACCGATGACCTGATAAAGGTTGCTGGAATCCGATGGATCGTTCATTGTGGCGACACTTGGGAGAGGCATATGTCCAACAGTGGACGTTTTTCGGCTGAAATGGTGACCTTTTTAAATAGATAGTCAAACAAGAAAAAAAAATTACGAGCCAACTCAGACGCGCAAATAAAAAAGTGATATTCCATTCCAGTGTTGTGTGCGGTGTACATCGTTTTATGTTTTTTAAATATCTGTAAATGCGAATTTGAACTATCATTAAGAATATACTACATTGTGTTAGCATAGTCATAACATAGTCGGCCTTATAATGTTCACACTGTTGGGCCTCAGGCCTCCTCTTTAGGAGAGGGCATGGGCCGTAATCCACCACGCGGGCCCAGTGTGGATTGGTGAATGTCATATGTCTTTGAATTTTTGGTTCTAGGACATGCCGGTTTCCTCACGATGTTTTCTTTCACCGTTTTGAGAGCAGTGATGATAAAATAAATTACACAAAGTAATGTGCCTGGCTGGGTTTGAACCCGCGACCTATAACTACAATACTGTTTTGTGTTAATTAAATTATATTTTAAATCACTGTGAAGTAAAATTCCGATGACCGTTATGTGTCCAAAAATATCCGCAGGTACACTGTAACTTTATATCTTCATTGCAAGAGTTCACTGCACTATGCTTTTATGAGTAACAAACACACATAACAAACCAAACTGCAGATACACAGACAATAATATAAATCCACAATACATTCATAAGGTACCTCACGAACCTAAACATAATCTTCGATTAGTATTCTACGATCATTTCAACAATTTCCCAATTACATATGATGACAAAGTTGCGTATATGTGGTTTGTATGAATCGCATGTCCTGATCATCAGATAAACGGAAACCTTACAGCATGGATTACGGCAGGCCCTGACACAGTTGGGCACCGATGAAGCCTGACGAAGGCCGATTTACTTGATATGCTTAGAAATAGTGTCAAGATAGGAATTAATATGCAAAACCGTGATTTAAGACTGGTTGACAATTATTTAACTGATCTAGGAGTAAACGATGACGCTCCAGTTGAAGATACAAAATTAGATTTAATAGATGTAGCAAATATTTCTATTCAAAACAACATAAACATTATATTGCTTGATAAAGCTAAAACATCTGAGTTTAGTAGGAAACTATCCCACGATTTTTGCCGCTCTAGGGCAGAGCAAGATATACCACACGTTTGTCCCTTCTTTGCCCTTTGCATTCCAGGACCACGGGTATTCTGTTCAGTAGTAAACCCATGGCCCCAGTAGACTTCGGCTCTGTTGGACCCCTACGGTTTAGCTGACATATCTATGAGGCGCGCGTGGAACACTATGCGCCGTTAACGACTTAGGCTCCGCAAGCCCACGAAGGCAGAATGACTGAGTTAAGTTAAATGAAATGACTTTCAAATCCTGTTTGTGATCAATAATGACAAAAACAGTAAATTAAAGGAAAATAATATGATTTTTGTAAAGACTGACGTGCTTTAGAATAAGAGATGGGCTTTAATTGCTAATGCAATGATACTCGCTACACATTCTATTTGTACTTATACCGCCGTAATCAACGCTATCTATAGAAAGAATCAATCCAATTCCTCTTCTAATATGCTCTATAATTACGCCCTAAAACGTAGGTGTTACGACAATATAGATGAATGTATTATCAAGATTATTAATGATGTATGTGGTCACGATTCGGCCCTTCTATTGCATGTAGGAGTAACAGATGTATTATAATTCCATCTATTTGTATTGAATTTCATTGAACTTTGGTTTCGAGCTGAATTTGGACTGTCTTTGCGTCTGATCTTATATTAAACAATCTCTGTGTTAATGAATTCAGTCTACATTCACCTTCTCAGTTACGTCATCGTAATTTTGAGTCTAAAGTTTAGGACCAGTTTTGCAAACGCATTTTGACAGAGGACCAATTCTTTCGTCACCGACTCCAAGGACCATTGCAGTTTTTATTTTTTTGAAAGGCTATTAAAATAAATGTCAAATGAATAGTAGTATCAAGCGATGACGCTAACTAAGCTGCAAAGGTGAAACAATCTGGGGCCCAAGTCTGCTATTTTTATAAATTTGTCATTCCAACACGATCCCATCGTCATTTTGCTAAAAGTTCGTAATCTGATAATTCATAATGGTCGATCATTGATCGGTCAATAATCTTGTGGTAGAATGACAATATCGAGCTGTCTCGAAACGAATTAAAAGCAATTATTGCACCATAACGTTCTAATCTCACTGATCAAAGGAACTGTCAAAATTTTCGCAGTTATCCGCTTAAGTCAAATATTCATTTGTCATTATGTACGAGATTACCATTCTATGCCATTTCTTTCAATGGAGAGTCAGTGGTTGACCATTGGAAAGTCATAATGACGCCATTATATTAGTAGATTACCAAACTTGGTCAAAATCAACAATTATGAAGTCAATGATAGACCATTTTGACACTATTTTAATAGCAGACTTGAGGCCCTGAAGTACTCTTTGTTAGAACTAGACTATTAGGCGTCATTTCTATCTGTTTCTACCTAGCTATTTATAAGTTACGAGTAGACAAACAGACTGAGATACAAGTTGAATATACTTAGAAACATATTTAGTTAATATCAATGGAATTTATTCTCAAACGAGTTACTATATCTTGTCTGTAATTGGAGCTGTGTTGATTGTCAATTATTATGATTTGTTACATTTAGCAAATTGCAGTTCTAATAATGAATTAAGGTCGTAATCGAAGAGTTTTGTATATTAATTACAGTAATTTCGTCACCTCACGTCTTTTATTTGAGAATGTTGATCTAATCAATGGGTTTCGTAATCTTTATCTCTGTTAGTGGGATAAGTTTTTTGCAGTTAAACGGTCGACTGATTTTGATTAAACGCAAGGCCAAAATAGTTCCAACTTACTTACAATATTTGAGCGATTTGTAGCTTGAAATTGAAACTTTTTAAGGAATCATCATGCATTATCTACTTTAATTGCAAATACATGTTATTCTTTTATGTTTTTACTATCATCGTGTAGTTGCTTTTCAATAATTCCAAGTCTTGGACACTACATTACGCATGCTTCATAATTACGATTCTCCACATTTTAATACATCTCATTCCACACAATTACCTCTGAACACGATTCCGAACGCCATTTCTTTCGACCCTCAGGTGATGCAAGTATACGTGATTATATTCAATTTGTTTCAAGAAAAGTTAACAATACAGTATTAACTTACTCAGAAATGTTAATAGTTTGTCCTGAGGCTCTGTGTTTGCACATTCTTTGAGTACTTATGTGGATAAGTATGCACGCAAATATTATTATGAATGATGTGAAGAAAACAGACACATTATCGTAAATAATTTGCTGTTATGATGGTTCTATGGTTATTTTTGTATCCGCACAATGTAATAGAGATTGACTAATGCTTTGATGAATAAATTGACCAGCTAGAAATAATAAATGACTTGATTGGAGATTGTACAAGGAGTCTTAAGAAGCACCCTGTGAAGAATATTCTTATGATATTGAATTATGAACTGGTATACGGTAAGTAGAGAAAGCCAATGATTATACAGTTGATGTTGATTATGAGTTAAGGATGTTATTTAGATTTGTATTAAACATAAGTCATTAAGGCCACCGTCATTCCTTTGTGCATGAAGTTCTGAATAAATTATTAATTCCAGATTTCTTCACGATGTTGTTTTTCAATAATGTCAGTAATGACACAGTTAACTTAAAAGAGAATATATGAATTGAAATAAGGCACATTGGTAGCTAACTTGACCCGGTGATGAACTCAGAATTATAAATGGAAAGCATATGATGTTTTGGGTAATAGAGACTGCTAAAGTTGGTTATCAAGTTGATGATACTTATGTGGATACAGCAATGGAAGTCAATCAAAATCAATTAAACTGTTTTTTCTTTCACCATAGAATAAAATGTTTCTCGAACTTTTGCTGAATTGTGAACTTAGCAGTAATATTTCAAATATTTTATTTATTAATTTGATTATGTAATTGTATTTTAAGTATGGTTTATTGTCCCAAATATATATTTTACACTTACCACTATTTTTCTTTGCAAAAAAAATACTTCATTCAGAATGACGGACATGGTCGGAAGTGCAACACGCTTTTCTAGACTGGTCGTTTCTACTAGAAAGTATTTCTAAGTACGAATACTACGAGTACTTGTGCGTAACACAGGTAGTTTAGAGAAATAACGTTATCTAATAGTATTTCTAGGTATTCAGGAGGAATTGAACAGGAATCGATTAGTATGTCTTAAGTGATTTGTTTCTTGGTAACAGGAGGCAATTGTTTATGTTTTTCATTATGAAGTGATAATAATCAATTCAATCTGTTTTAATCAATACACTGAGTCCTAGCACTATACATTTTTATTGATAGCATATTTCTAATTTCTTTAAGAGTTTCTAAATTTTTTCAATGGGTATGCCTTAGGTATATGATATATGGTTCAATTATCACTGTTATTTTTATTATTATTATGCATAGGCTCGCATTTTACCATTATCTCACATGATGGTAATCGATGGTGTGGTCGACAATAGACAAGAGTGAATAGATTACTTCTAGACAAGTGTGCTCCACTTGTCTAGAAGTAATCTATTCACTCTTGACTTAAAGACCATGCTTATAGCTATCAGGAAACACAGACTCCGGCAGAGAATTCCACTCCTTACCTGTACGCCTAATGAATGTGTTCTAAAAAGGCTTTGTACGTATGGGATGTCCACCATGTACCGATGACGCAACGCCGTACTTCTAGCGGTCTAATGATGGAACGGAGTTTGCGGAATTAAATTGTGCAATTCCAATGCACACTCGCCGAAACGTAAACGATAGAAAACCGACAGGCTAACAAATCGGGGTCGATGGTCAAGACTTCGGAGTTTTGATTCGACAAGTGCATCATTGCCGATAATCTTCTTGGCTGGCTTCTTAATCGACTCTAATGCATGAAGTTGGTATTTGGCATATCCATCCCAAAGAAGCTAGCAGTACTCCATACAAGATCGAAATTGCTTTCGATAAAGGTTGAGCTGATGTTCCGGCGTGTGCGATGTCTCTCCTTTGCTAATATCCCCAATGTTTTGTTACAGTTAAATATTTTTTAATAGACCTTGTACTGACCTTGTACTTGACTGTATATTACTATTTTATTAGTTAACTCTTTAACGTCAACTCCCGGTAGTGTTGTTCTAGATAGACATGAATTGTTCAATTATACCACCGCGAGAGCTGTACCCCGGTTCAGACAATCGATAAACTTATTATGGCATTATCAACCTTATTATGTTAAAAATAGAATTAAAACTCATTTGATGTTGTTTGGATTGAAATGATTGAAAGTGTATAAAATTATACTTGGATCTCTTTAGGTTCGTATATTAGATTAAGGAAATGATATAAATACATGATTTGCTATCGTATACTTTGAATTGGTAAAAAAGATACTACTATATACACTAGCACCAAAATGTAAGTTACCTAAATAATATGATTTAATAATCTATATGCTAATATAGATGCATACTTGTATAGATTTTATAATTGCTCAAAGAATCGCCAAACTTAAGTGGCAATGGGCACATTGCACGCAGAACAAATGGTCGATGGGGATGAAAAGTTCAGGAGTGGCGACCACGTACCGGAAGACGCAGTGTTAGAAGACAAGGTGGACCGATAACCTGGTGAGGGTCAGGGGAATCCGATGGATGCACAACCCAAATGTCGTCATAACGACCGGTCCGGTCGTTATGACGACATTTGGGGGAGGCCTATGTCCAACAGTGGACGTCTTTTGACTGAAATAATTTAAGCTAATAAGGATTTTCAGAATGAAAACAAAACACAAATTCACCCACAGGTGGTATTAAATAAATTTATTGATATTAAAACATAAGGTGATAAATGCATTATTATATAGTGCCAAACTGCACCAATAAAATTTGAGAGCCTATAAGGTGTTACATTATTGCCAATAATTTCCAATATGATTTTAATAACATAACGAAACAACAACATTGTAACTACGTACAGTTTGACAACCTCATAAAACTAAGTTTTTATAAGCAGTAAAAGAGAACAGCCTATTTTACGAAATACACTTTATTATTTTACGTGTGAATAACATTATGTTATTAGTTAAAAAATATTGGGTAAGTGCGAGTTGGACTCGCGCACTGAGGGTTCCGTACAAACTTACCTATGTTCAATTCCCGAATGGAGTCTCGAAGATTTTTCTGAATCGCAAGAAAAGTATTTTTTTTTGTGACGTAACAACATATTTACAGTTTTCAGACTTTTTCCTATACTTGTGCTATAAGACCTTGCTTCATGTCAAATTTCAGGATTCTAGGTCAGCCATATGAATTTTGATTCCCGTGAGTGTCGAAATATACGTTTTTTTTAGACATAAAAGGCATCAATGATCGCGTATCAATGATAAAGGGTCGATAAAGGGTCTTGACAGACCAACAGACAGACGGACGGACAAAAAGTGATCCTATAAGGGTTCCGTTTTTTCCTTTTGAGTTACGGAATCCTAAAAATCGATTACTTTATCAACAAGTTTTTTTAAATGATATAAACTAGTCCTTGACTGCGATTCTACCTTATGGTAAGCAATGATGCAATCGTTGATGGTGAATCACATTAGTTTATTAGAGCTTATTTATTCTATCCTTAAAGACACCTAAACTATATTTATAAAATTAGTATCACTTATATAACTTTTTTTTTAAATATAGTTTTCGGTACTTTTTGCAGCACAACAATTTTTCATGGTTTTTAAAAGAATTGTATAACTCTAAATATTCTCTCTACTCTAATTTTACATAGATCAGCGGTGTTACCATGACGTTCAAAGTAAGATTGTTTCATTCTTATTTCAGTCTGGGTAAGAGACAGAGCTATACAGGTTGTCTAGCGCCATCTCTTACTCACACTGGAAGTAAGAATGAAGCCATCTTACTTTAAACGTCATGGTACAGGTCCAGAAGTACGATCTTTTTTAATCAATTTCAATGAAGCCCTGTTCCTCTTTCCCCGCTACGCCATTTTACATTCATGAAAACAGCAGACTTGTTTTGGTTACGATAATAAGTATGCATCATATGTGTGTGACTGGCAGTAGCATAGTAAACGCTGTATAAAAAAGAGTATTTAGGCGTTGTGTTGTGGATTATAGAGTACACCTGCATGATTTAGAGTACAATACTTTAATTTAGAGTACAGTATTTTAATTTAGAGTACAGTACTTTAATTTAGAGTACAGTACTTTAATTTAGAGTACAGTACTTTAATTTAGAGTACAGTACTTTAATTTAGAGTACAGTACTTTAATTTAGAGTACAGTACTTTAATTTAGAGTACAGTACTTTAATTTAGAGTACAGTACTTTAATTTAGAGTACGGTTGACAACCCTAGTTATAATACATGACAGTACTAAGCAGAGCTGTATAACTTTAGCCTTCACAAAATAGGTGGCTTATTACTTTTAAGACAACCGTTAAAACGAGCGTTTTCCTGTCATTACAAGATTAGATTTAACATGTAATGTTAATATGAGGCATTAATAGTATTTATTCACACCTAGCAAAGGGGCTATTTAAGTATAAACATGGTCAAGCTAAAGTTACTTGGAATCAAACCACTTTAGAAGCTTGTTGCAATAAATATCCGATTAAGTGCAAAGTTTAAGATATAAATTTTGTAATGGTTCATTGCGAAATTAAATCCTCAAGTTACACTAATTTTCGATGTTGAGGTGAGAATAATCTATATCGTATTATTTTGCAAGAACGATAAAATTTGAATATTTATTGTGGAAAAGAAAATGATTTTGATGACGATAAAGATTCATTTGATCACAATCTTAAGATTCGATAACATCCTTATCGATTGTGATCTATAAAAGATTGGATTAGATAAATTCTGTTATTTTTTTGCTATCATCATTAATTTGATTGAAGATAAGATGACACGGATATGTTTTTCAATTATAACAGTTAAAAAGTGATTTGGGGTATTTTTAGGGTTCCGTGCCTCAAAAGGAAAAAACGGAACTCTTATAGGATGTCCGTCTACTTTGTCGTCCGTCCGTCTGTCTGTCTGTTTGTCTTCTGTCAAGACCTTTTACCTCGAGAACGCATGGAGGAATCGAGTTGAAATTAACACCTATATACTCAAGCCTGCAGTCCCTTGAAGCTGCGAAAAAATTAAACTTTTGAAAAAAAAGATACGGCCGTCATAACGTAAACTTGACACTCTCAAGAGAATCGAAATTTATAGGGTACTTTCCGTTAACCTAGAACCCTGAAATTTGGCATGAAGTAAGGTGTCATAGCATAAATATAGGAAAAAATCTGAAAACTGTAAATTTGTTGTTACGTCACAAAAAAAACTATTTTCTATTCGGGAAAATCTTCGAGACTCGATTTTATGTTGATGGGAATTTATATAATTTAAACTGTGTAAAATCGTTATTTTAACCAAACCCGATGATATTTTTAGTAAAAAAAATAAATAATATTTTTAATTATTAAAGACTAATTAATTAAAAAGTCATCGGGGTAGATAAAATCGTTATTCTAATCAACCCCGAAGAGATTTTTAATCCAAAAAGTAATTCATTCACTTTTTCACTAAAAATGTTAGAATAACGATTTTATACAGTTTAAATTAAAAAAAAAACGAAAAGAATTTTTTTTTAAACTTAGGAAAAAACCGACGAAAAATTTCAACACCAGGGGGTCCAAAAACATGTACTGGTCCATGGTATTCGTTTGTGTGTCGATGTCAAAGACACCCTGTATAGCTCCATCCCTTTAACAGTTCAGTTTAGGTCGTCAAATGGATCGCTTTAAGAGTTAAAGGTAGAGTCTGTGATCTGTGAACCATACAAATATTTGTTTCGTGTGGGAATCGAAACGACACGCAGCGCAGTAGCCAATCGGTCAATCACTGCGGAAACTGAGCCATCGTATTGATTTTGTAATGTTAATTTACTCAATTACCAGTGACTGAAAAGTTGAAGGGGAATCGTTTGTCTTGGTATGGTCATGTAAAGAGGAGAGATGGAAACATATGTTATTAAAAGAGTTATGAGTATACATGTGGATGGGTGGAGAGGGAGAGGGAGGCCAAAGAAAAGATGGATGGATTGTGTGAACAGTGATATGAAAGAAAAGGAAGTTAGTGATAGTATGACGGTTGACAGGATAGAATGGAAGAAAAAATTGTGTGGCGCCGACCACAAATAAGATGGGACAAGGTAGGAAGATGATGAATTTACTCATTTACCAGAAGATACAAAAATCAAACCTTAGCCTGCAGAGTTTCAATGGCAGCCATGAATATGAAATATTCTTACCTGCAACAATAATAAAGTAATATTTAGTACAATGATAATGACATAAAAAAAACAATTACAATATTTTTTTTCAAAGACGTAAATTTTACTACCAAATGCAAACGTAAACTCAATTAAGTTGGGCTGCAGGATAATTTATTTATTTTACTTTGATTTAATGTGTAATGTCATGCAAGATAACTTCATGTCTGCCTTTGTACTTACAAAAGCGAACTTACAAAGACAGAAGGAGGCCACCGCCTGCTATTCCTACTCGCTCCGGACCATGGCCTGTACCAAGGCCCGGCGCGTGATATATTATGTAGGTGTGGTTTTAGTCTGTTAAAGTCTGAAACGCTCTCCCGTCCCGCTCTAGAGCAGCTGAGGTTTTTTTTTAAATCGACATAAACCAGTGCTTGATTGCGATCCCACGTGATGGTAAGCAGTGATGCAATCGTTGATGGTAAAGCGCACTAATTATTAAGAGTCTATTTACTCTAACCTTGAAGATACCTAAATTATAAGCGGACGATATCCCACTTAAAAAAAACCTACGAAAATAAAAATCTTTTCTTTTCATAACATTAGTATAGATTTACGGCAATACATAGGTAGCTTACCTATGAAAAATTGCTCCCATTAATAATAATAATAATATTCCACAACTATCACACAACGCCGTCTAGTCCTAAGCTAAGCAGAGCTTGTCTTATGACTTATGAGTACTAGACAACTGATAAACATACTTATATATTTCTAAATACATAAATTTTATAGATAAATTACACCCAGACACAAAACAAATGCACATGCTTATCACACAAACATTTGTCTTGGGTGGGAATCGAAACAAGGACCTCCGGCAAAGCAGCACTAACCACTAGACCAACAGGCCAGTGAAATGAATATGATGAGATCACCGTAAAAACGTTACATAAAATAAACCTTTATAAAAATATTAACCATAAAATTAATCCCAACTGCCCAACTGCACATTGTCAGTGCAAGCTCCAACCAAACATAATTTTGATTTAAAACGACAGTTTCATAGTGGCACAGGGATTCAAAGAAATATGCCCCGAAGGACCAAATCTGGTTCGTGTATGAGCACATTAATCACCATCTTAAAAATAAACAGACTCTGTGTAATGGAAATTTAGGTTATTTTTGAACTGTTATAATAATATGGATGTAAAAGGTAATGTTAGCATTTCGTTTCGTTCATAAAAAGGAATGATTTTAATGAAGGATTTTATTTCCGCTGCTGTTTCAGGTATCAAAGGAAAAGGAATATAATAAAATTGTAGATAAATAAATGATGCATCCTGATCTGTATTCTAAATTAGTTATTCTAAAAAGTTTTTTTTCTTAACTTTTCTATACAGTAGAAATTACTCTTGTATTGTAGGTACGTTCACAAACATAAACACATATACACAAGATACGCAGAATCCAGCCGGAACTGTTATATTACCGGGCAAAACATGTATTTGTGTGGTCTACAGTAGACCAATAGGGACAATAGGGAGAAGACATATGCACAACTTTATAAAGTTACAAATAAAACTGTTAACTGAAATTACACAGTCATATTCAAAGCTAGAATATTCTCTAAAAATTATTCCATTATCATTTATGGTTTATTTATTAGGCTCACCGACAATTGTAGACACTTAAAATTATTACAAAACTTCACTTAAACCTAGTGTCACAATTTTTACAGGAAAGCCCCACATAGCTTAAATGTACAAAATGATTATATGCCCAATACGAGTATATTAGGTTATGTGATTATATTACGTGGCCAACATGACGGTAAACTAGACATTGTAAATTTGACACAATTAATATCTATACTAAACTTACTATTTAACATAAAGATAGCAAAATACAACTTACATACCCAGAAAAAAGCTACAAAAAAAAAACAAAGCAAGACCAAGACATCACGTCGGAACTCCCGTTAAACTATTGTCCAAACACGGCACAGTAATGGCTCACCTGGGTAAACAGCGACAATCGGTTCAGTGGTGGGGTAGGTAGGACCGGGAATATTTGTCTGTCTGTGGTACCGAATGACCAACCTGTTAAGACTTGTTATGCAGATAGAAGCCACCTTTAATAGATGCATGATGAGAATATGATGTGTTTAAGGTCTTTGTTGAATCAGGACTGTTTAGTAAAAGTATCAAAATTTTCAGTTATGCAGTAATGTATATTACGTCAAAATATATCCTATGGTCCTTAAAGAGTTGGGTCAAACCCGATTTTAGGTTGAATTAGTTGCCCCTAGGCCAAACCAGTGCTCCTTACAAGTGTGGAGCCCTGCTCAGTTGGGCAACAATGAGCACAATGGGTAGCTCGCCGTGCGATCGTCCGGTAACCGTCCGGACCATAGCCATAGGTAATGCGAAAGAGATCCCCGGGGCCCTGGAAAAATGCCAAAGAAGGAACAGGGGTGGATACTATCTCCCGCTCCGCCCAAAAGCGGGATTTGTCATAAGATGATTTACCCACCGAATAAAAAAAAAAAACTATGTTGAGTCTAGACTCCTTATTTTTACGATTAACCATTCAAATTAGAAATTAATTACTGCAGTTTAAGATATCAGTGTAACCGAACATGTCTATGAATATTAATATAGTGTAATCAAAGTTATAAACAAGTCGGTTCCGTTAAGACTAATATCAAATTGCCGTGTAATTAACGCAGGTTTTATCTCATATTGAAGCTCAGTGTTTTAGTAAATCTGTCGTTAAATCCGTTCATTAATTGATTGTAAATGTGTCATTAAGTTGGTTAATTTTAATTCAATATTAATTTTATAAAATTAATTTTAGTTGGAATAATTATTTTCTGTAATTTTCTTCTACGATACTAATGGCCTTACTAAATATATATGACATATAATCTGTTTTTAAAGCAGCTGATCCACAATACACGTAAACTGCCCCCCCAGGCAAGTTACAATCGTTTCGTTCGCGCCGAACGCCTCGAGTAGGCCACGCCTCCGATTCCTTTGTTCTGACCAGGTGACTGAGCGTTGAAATGACGTCAGAACAAAGTAATCGGAGGCGTGGCCTACTCGAGGTATTCGGCGCGAACGATACGATTGTAACTTGGCTAGGGGGGCTGTAACATTAGTGACAGGCGGTTGCCTCCTGCAAAGCAGTAATGCTTGCAAAGGAGGAGGCCGATCGCGTGAGGCAACGGTCCTCACGCCCCAACCGCCGCCGGGATTCCGATTCCGATTTCCGGCCACCGTAGGCGCGGGCTTGCGGGCGGCGAGCTATGGGGAGCCCGCCGTCCGACCGTCCGATAACCGTCTGGACCGAGCGCAAGTCGTAGACGGCGCGTATTGTTTCACGCGCGCCTCAGGGAGATGTCAGCAAATCATAGGAGCCCAGCAGGGTCGAAGCCTACTGGGGCCATGGGTAGTGTGAAAATGAAACCCGAGGCCCTGGGACGTAGGCAACGAAGGAACAGGAGTAGGTGTTGTTCCTTCCGTTGCCTTTTGTGCTCCACGGCCACGGTGACTCTTCCGAACAATCAAATGCCTATAAAAACACGATCATTATCATCCTTTTAGTCGAAAGACGTCCACTGTTGGACATAGGCCTCCTCCAAGTATCGCCATAACGAACGATCCTATACGTTTTGCATCTACCGAATTCCCGCGACCCTCACCCGGTTGTCAGTCCACCTTATCCACCAAAACACGTTCGCTATAGTCAAAATGATGACAGCGTCCATAGAAAACAATATTTCAGTGATAGCTTAGTACCTATTTATAGGTTCTACGATTATATAGGCGATGACTCAAAGTCGTGATCTTTACAACAAACCTTTAGTTATTGTTAGCTTCAACGGTACTTAAGCATGTCTTATTGGAAATCACAGAGTGGGCAAGTTTGTGAAACTTAAAGGATGATATTAAAACAGGAAATAAATTTAGGAAAATATATATATAAAAGGAGAAACGGACTGACATATCAACACACAGCAGAAACTATTGGGAATAGGATGGTCAAATTATGTATTAGGTTTTTTTTATGACGTAGGCGATCCCCTGAGGTAATGAAACGGGGCTCCAAAGTTATAGTAAAGTATGGAGAAACCTACTTTTACACGGGCAAAGCCACTGGCAACTAGTCGTTTATAAGCCTCACATTACTCGTTATTGTAAAGCTCATCATCAACATCATTTCAGCCGAAAGACGTCCGCTGTTGGACATAGGCCTCACTCAAGCGTCGCCACAACGACCTATCCTGTGTGTCTCGCATCCATCGGATCCCCGCGACCCTGACCAGGTCCTCTTTGTGGGAGGCCTTTCAACGCTGCGTCTTCCGGTACGTGGTCGCCAGTCCAGAACCTTTCATCTTCATTGACCATCTGTTTTATTGTAAAACTCACTAGTCATCATTTAAATCGTTAATTTCATGAGCAATATAACAGCAAACAAATTGTACATTTAGTGCTGTGAAATTATCGATAAGTCAACATCGTAAAATAGCAATTTTTAAAACCGCACTCCTCGTGAAAGGTAACCATAAGGTTAACTTTAAAATATGGAAAAAGTTAAAAGAACGTGACACGTGTAATATGTTAACACCTACTTTTCAAGGTGTCACAGAATTAATAAAATTCAGCTAACAATTAAGATTGCGTCATTTAAAAACGCTACTTAAACGTTTATTGCTATTTTTATCGTTAATATATCGATATGTTTATGGGATATCGATTGGAAAGTTCGTTTTATTGAAAAAATAAAGTGTATCATAAAAATAGTTGATCGGGAATTGAAATGTACTTCATTTGACAGTAATTAATTGCAAGAGATAATATGACCATAACTTATTAGTAAAATCGCAAGTTATTTCCTTTTATGGATAGTTACTTTATGTAAACATGATTGTAATATTTATTACAATAATGCTTTTTAATCGTTTGCAACTGTTTATTTAATTGAGTGTCAATTCTTGGCGATAATTTTTCCATTAAATTGTACTTTTGTGTATTCATCTGTATTGCATACCATACTATTTCCATCTTTCAACACTTTTATGATAGTATGTTCTAGAAGTATTCAATTACAGTATGTACTCATAATTCAGACATTCAATAGCCATTATGCAATAAAACCAATAAATAACTATAAACAACGCTTCTTTTACAATCTTTCTTCAATGTACACAATTTCTTTTGATCAAGACTTTGAACCGTAAATTTTACGATTACTAACGACTGCTGTTAAAATTTTACAACATATGACTTTTCTCACATGATTCATAAACATAAGTTCAGGTGAATCACACAAAAATGCAGTTTCGCTGCCCGTTTGTACCTGTTTAGGAAACGACCTGCATTTTTAGACGTTAAATGACCCGCAAAAAGGCTTTGATTAAGGAATTATCCGAATTAAAGTAGGTATTGGAATCCCTATAATTCGATGTTAGTTGAAAATCCAAGTGATTTTTTATGTTAAGTATTATTTTGTAACTTGGCTACAGAATGTTGCCATTGCGACATCCAAAAATATCAGTCTTTGAATTTTCCATCAAGTGCAATAAATTGGTGTTCTACAGGATACCATTTTGAGGCCTATACTAAATTAATTCATTTGTTTTTTCTTACAAATACAGTTTCATGTAAATAGTGTTCTCAAGTACGATAACTATGGTTGAGGGTGCAGTCCTACATTTAGACCTGGCTAAATATGTTATTAGGTCTTTCCAAATACTTAGTAATAGCCTAGAATCTGAAATCTATTATTAGGCTGCCATCAAGCTCACCTTTATTGCATATAAGATACCACAGATACTGTTTATTAATCTCTGCCTAATCTTCCATTTGATACATGCTTATATATATTCGTTAACATGTTATGATTATTATTAACAAAAGTAATGAAAAACTGAACTAGCTTAGATTAACAGAAACCATTTTGTTCTGGAGCTGATTTCTAAGTGTGTCACCTCGTCGCGGCTAAGTTGTGAGAGTGAAGTAAAGAAAGTATCCTGTTTCTTAATGACGGTCGTGGGCGTTAGAAATCTGTCAGGCTAATGAAAGCTAAGATGTCGTTAAATACTACATACGTTCATAAATGTCTGGAAGTCCCATAAATGAAGGCAGGTGGTTATTGAAATATGTAACACTCATTAATGTCAGTGGCTATGCCAGCGTGAAAATAGAAAGTTATCCAAAGAGAACATATTCCCGAATAAAAAGTATGCTGTATCCAGGACATGATCTATTCATATGCGGTATCTCAACAGAATCCGGATAACCGTTTAAGCGTAGAGAAGTAACATACATACATATCTATATATAACCTTTCGCGTTTTTAATATTTGTGTGATACATTGATAGGTATGGTGTTTGAATACTGAGAGAATTTTGAAAGTTAAAAAAGATGAGGACAAAAAATCTAATCTTGATGAACTAGACATGAACAAAGAATCTAGTCTAGTCAGAAGCGAAAGCAACATTCAGTATCTAAAAACTTTCAAAAGAAATAGATACTTGAGTTTTAAAGAAAAAGAAAACAAATCGAATAAGTAAGCTTAACCTTCATTCTTGAAATCGTATTAGAACAGAATAACATGTATCACGACTATTTATTTTGAAGAGTTAGGTAGAGGTGTTCTTAATATTCAATCAACATTAAAACAAGGTGATGCTGTAAATTATACATAAGTAACATACATACTTACATAATCAACCTTACAATATTCCTACTGCTGGGACTCAGGCTTCCTTTGTAGGAGACTGAAAAGGTTGTAATCTACCACTTGGGCCCCGCAGATTGGATGCCACATGTCTTTAAATTTTTGAGTCACATAGTTCTGAGAGCAGTGGTTAGTGATGGTGGTTTTGCATAAAGTAAAAAGCCTGCCTGGGTTTGAACACACGATCTACTAGGCTACGATTCGTAAGTTGTAGTCGTTAACACTGAGCCACCACTGCTTCTGTAAATTGTACTTTATCTTAAAACATCTAAATCAACTTTTATGAGACAAGGTCTCGAAGTGTCTTGCCATTTCATTGCAATTTTTCAGTTCAATGAAGTAATTTCAGGCACTTGATCTAATTGGGTCTTCACATTATTTTAAGTAACACATAATCTCTAAACTGGAATGAAAGCAAGAGTCCCTTGGTATTTCGATGGCCGCCCACCAGCTACTTATTCAATTGTTCCATATTAACATCATCAGCAAATTGGTCTCAGTAAAAGCGTGGACGTAAAGAGGTTATTGTTCTTGGTAAAGGGCATAAGTATGTCACTGTGGCTTTGTAAGACGGAGATGTGTTAGCTGTGTTTCAATAAAGACTAGGTAAGGTTTTAATTTGGGACAAGTATTTATTTATTTATTTAAACTTTATGTGCAGTCGTGGTATACAGGCAGACTTAATGCCATATTTAAGGCATTCTCTAACAGCTAGTCGTTGAGTTAAAACTGGCTAAATTGTGAAAGTGTGCATAGTAAATAAATAATAATAGATATTTGAAAAAGAATTAAATCTCATTAAAATTAGGTACTTATAAAGCATAAAGCACAAACAAACAAATTAGGTACTTATAATAATAAACTTAATACGAAGCCGTCGTTGTGCGGTTGGATCAAGGGACTGATACAGAACTACTCATCGATACGGCTCGCATTGTGAGGAGGGTCTTGTCTCTGGAGTCTTAACCATTACCAATGGTTGGACCCTGTTCTTGACACCGGCAGACCATTATATTTATATTTTTAAATGTTTATTTTATGTGTTTGAATCAACGAAATAAATATACTCGTAAGCTTTCCAAAGGTCCTGAACCTAGGGTACTCAGACAAATTAAAGCATATAGATATATGCTAAAATTATAAACTAAAAATATTATTTGATATTTATATCAAAACATTACAATTAAAAGAACTCAAAATATGATAATTATGTCGAAGAATAAATTAAAGTTGAAAGGTCTTTAAATGGTAGTCATTTTGCTCGGCAGATAAAATTACTAGGAGGCTAAATGAAGCAAATAATTGGATTTGACAATATTTGGAAAACTTTGCTGCGAAGCTTATTACTACCGTAGTACAAAAGCGAAAAGGTTTACGAGAGAGGGTAATCAAATAAAGTCCAAATTCTGACTCACCGCATAAACCTCGAACCCTTACTAGTAAATTCTTGGCATACCTTTTCCCGTCATTACCCACAGACTTAATTGAATCATTTGCCACTAAAACGCCATCACTAGGCCACGCCTCACACGCGTGAGCGAGCACGCATTCAAAAATTAGCATTTCCGTGCATGAGTTGATTGTTTGAATTCGATGCGGTGCAAAGCTCTTGTGTTTTATATAGACTTTGCATTGAATGTGGATAGTTTATCTAGTTGGAATTAAAGCATTAGATCATCGATTAAGGAATAGATTTTAGTTGTGTTTGATGAAATAAGCATTTCGCTTCGTCGTTTATACCGCGCGCATCTTAGGATAGAACAATTTGCCTGCTACGGTCTTCCCGTCCGATTATAATTTAGGTGTCTTCAAGGCTAAAGTGAATAGCTTCACCATCAACGATTGCGATTGGGGTAGCAGTCAAGCACTGGTTTATATCAATTAAAAAAAGGAATTCTGTCAAAAGAAATAATATATTAGTTATCCTCAGTATTACAAATGTTGTACTTTATGAGGGGCAGTAATTTTGAATCATCAGTTCAAGCACTGTAAAACTCTGTATCGCAAATGAGGAGATTAGTCATCTACTTGATGATTGCACAATCTTGTATGTTTATCAAGATACAAGATATGTAATATATGTGTTTATCAAGATGGACTACGGCAATTATCTTAGAAAAGCCTACCCAGCTATTGGGGATAAAGAATAGTATAATTTATAGGACGACATCGAAAGTTTAGTAACATTAATTGTAGCAGTAAAAAATGAGTTATACAACTCAGCACTATTGTGCAATCATTATGGAACAAGTCGTGTTCCAGCAAGCAACACTGTTGTGCGCTGTGTAACGGTACCTGCCCGGCTACTGGGCATAAAAATGTGTAACAGGATGTGTGAATCAGTTAGGTTTAGCTTATGCACTAAGTGACTAATAATTATAGTACTTTTTTGTGATTTCCTGCACATAATTTAGATTCGTTGAAGGCTTTCGACAAAGTGTGTCTTCATAATTTTATATTACTATTAGAATTATTAACTACAAAGCATTATCATATTGATTATCCTGTACCATTGCCAGTGATTGGATGTAGCCTCCGAAGATTTCTTCACCACTGACAGCAAGTACAATAGATATAATTTTCATAAAACATTTCGCATTCGCCATAAATAATCTAGAGCACCATCTTACAATAAAAATCTCTTTGACCAGTGACGTGTCACTTTTTATGCAACCCGCGAACCACAAAGCCACGGTGCAATCTTTGCACGTATGTGCACGAGTGTCTGTATGACTCACTGGGCGGCGCCACCATCGCTGCGCCGGCGCCGCGACAAGTTTCACCGTTTAAGGTAATTGTGCCTTGCCGTTCGTTTCATATAGATTTTTGGTTCATTTGCTTACGACACTTTTAAGTAGGTTAAGATAAGCTAATCTTTACTTAATAAGTGACCGACTTATGTTGAGTTGACACTTTTTTGCTCGAATTTGATGTTTTTGTTTGTTTATTCAATTATTTCTATATTGCTTAATCATTATTTGTTGACGTTGGTCAATGATGGGATTCATTGGCGTGAAGTCATGGAAGAATGCAATGTAGAGATGTTTATGTAGATCATACTGACTTAATTCTGTAGAATCATAACATGAGAAAAACATCTTGAATTGAAGTGCTATGAAAATATGGTTTGAACTTATATTAAATAAGAAATCACGCTGTATCATGGATGGTTTATGGACAATAGCAACAACCTGGTAAATGGTAAAAAAGTACAGATTTTTTTATAATATGGTCTTTAGTAAAGGTTCTGAGTCGACTCATGCTACTTAATATGTTTTTATTACTTCATATTATATAAAATTCCTTTTGAGATCTTTTGAACAAACTCAGATTAAACTAATCTTCATTTACCGAAATCATTAAGAAGACTAATAATTATAATTTCTTTAACAAACTGCTCCTCTACGTATCCTGAACCGAAAGGCAATTTGTTTTTAAGTAAACGTTTTTAAGATTACTGATCGTAAATCACTGGTTTATTGACTGTAGAACCGATTTTGTATACTCTTCGTTAAGCCTAAATGAAAGAAAGAAAAAATCTTTAATAGCTTGGTAAATTGTCTATTTGTTGAGAGAAATAATTACAAGGTTGGTTTCATTTAGAGCGATTAAAATGGTATTCGAAAAGGCACAGATAAGTTTATGGTCACAATTTTGAAGAGACATGGCTAATATAACTTTCAATGTCAAAAATTAATGACATGTGAAGCGTTTCTGAGACCAGCAAGGTCTTAAGTAGTAAGGTCTTAATGCTTGGGACAGACTGATTGCAGAAGATGAAAAGTATGTGTAGTGTCTTTTTTGAGGAAAGGATATCGTCAAATAACTTCTTTCGCTCTGAGTGGTGCGAATGGGACTGTCAGACTTTTATTGACTTAAACCCACATGTGTTTCTGTGTTTTAGGGCCCCAGTGACTCTTTCAGGCCCTGGATGTAGTGCTCCAACTTCATCATCATCTTCCTGCCCTTATCCCGTATTATTTGGGGTCGGCGCAACACGTTTTTTTCTTCCACTCTGCCCTGTTACTCGTCATGCTATCACTAACTTCCTTTTCTTTCATATCACTCTTCACACAATCCATGTAGTGCTCCAACTTCGGAAGGTAGTATTTCCAAGCTGTTAAATGCGAGTTTTGAGTCTAAAGCAACATTCTCTTCTGAGCCTTTTAAAATTCTTTGCAAGAGATTACAATGCTGTTATCAATGTTTATTCATTAGCAACTTTATACATTTTAAATACATCAAAAAGCTTGTCTTCACTGTCTTGTAGTACGTGCTCATATTTTTAAACAGCGTTATTTTTTGACGTAACAATATGAGTATTTAATCGAATGTCAATCAAAGTAATTAATGCTTAGCACGACATGTTTGTCACACACAGGTGGCGCTTGTGTCGCATTTCTATCGGCCATACGTTCTGAATAAATTATTGGACCTGCGGATTTCCTTACGAGGTTTTCCTTGTGTGAAATGTGTCAATAGTTTTCCATTATTGATGCATCACGTAATTGTTTCACACGGTTGTGTGTACGATAACAGTCAGACTTTTACTGACTAAAACCCACTCCTATCTTCCTTCTTTGCCTTGCGTTGTATGGTTACAGCTCTACTGGGTTAGCTTTGCTGACATCTTGTTGAGGCGTGCGTGGAACACTAGGCGCCGCCGTCGACGACTCGGGCTCGATCCGGTCGATTACTGCCCCCCTAGCCAAGTTACGATCGTTTCGTTTACGTCGAACACCTAGAGTAGGCCACGCCCCCGATTCCTTTGTTCTGACCACGTGACTGAGCGTTGAAATGATGTCAGAAAAAAAGGGATAGGAGGCGTTCAACGTAAACGAAACGATCGTAACTTGACTAGAGGGGCTGGACGGCTGGACGAAGAGCGTCACTCTCACTATTCTCGCTCGCCGTCCGGAAGCCCATGCCTACGGTGGCTGGAAATTGGGGTCGGGATCCCAGCAGCTGGGGCGATCGTTTTCACATCTAATATGGCAATACTCATCTTAATACTGACAGCCCTATGAGGTGGCTTGTGCCTCAACATTTTAAGGTCCGATAAATCTTGAGCGTCATTTGTTTTCTTTCTTAATACCTTTTATCTAAATAGTCTGTAATATTTGCTGAACACTTACTTAATCTTCAAAGCGTATAAGTCAAGTAAGTAGATACTTGAAATGGTATAATATGAGTAATGAATACGTCAAAGATTAGAAAGTTTACTCCAAGATACAGTCGTCTTGTCTTTCATTTATGTCGCATGATAAAAGCGCACGACTATACGTCAGTGTGAAAACATAATATGTTGCTAGAAGTTTACAGTTAATGCATCTTTATAAGCAGCCCTATTTGTGGAGTTAAACTCGTCTATTCCGTGGAATATTGGCATTGGTAGGTGACTGGGGTTGATTTAAACATATTTGCATGGAAGATTCCATGTAAAAGATATTGAATGGTACAATTTTTGTATCATTTATTGAGTTAGTTACTGTGATCACATTTAACTATTAAGTTAATATTATTCTAAACTACCAGTTTCCACAAACACTCAACTTATGTCTTCGGATATCAAGTTTATTTTTAAACTTTAAACGTATTTTTCTCAAAATCAGTCTCTTTAACTTCGTCAATTTGAATATTGATGGACAAAAGAGGATATGACCTACGAGATATGGCAGACCGCTTAACTTTATTTTCGGTTTGGACAACCTCAAAAGATACGGAAGACTAGCTCCAAAAACAAAACAAAGCCATTTCAAAATTCTTATCATCAAACTAAACAAAGAAAAAATCGCATATACCCATCGGCTACAGTTAACAAAGTGTTGTTGGTACAAATAAATGGCATTGAAACTTTTTGTCAGAAATCATCCAGTCATTCTATCTGATGTCCTATTCTACTAATAGACATTTCATTAAGTTTACATTATGCAGATTCGCTTTCTCCAGTCAATACGAATACTTAATTAGTGTTTTAGGTTTATTTGTTATTTTTAAATTAAAATTTGTTCAATCTTGAGACAAGATCTGCTCTATATTATGTACTGTGTGTAAATATAATAATGAATAGAGAGCGTCTATTGAAGATTTTTGTAATAAGACTTCCTGTTGTGCAGTTTTTCTTTATTATTGAAATGCTTCTGTTGCGTAATGAGAAATTAGCTGTATAGCAGATAATATACTATATAAAGAAGATATTAATATCAATAGATGTGCGAGTGATAACAAGGTTAAAAAAAGCTTGCTTGCAGGATCTAGCTTAGTATATCTAAAAATACAAAAGAAAGGAGATGTATTTGAAGTCTGTATTCTTTTGAATACTTTTTCATTATCTATTGAGGTGTTACTAAGAAAACAGCCTTAAACGCAGCGCTGGCCGCTGTAACGAAATCCAAATACGTACATAGGATTAATAATTCAATTGACCTATACATCGGATTAGTAACTCAATGTACGCTGTAAACAGCTGAAGCTGCAGTTGATGCTGCTACTTCTGCTGTGCTGACAGCGTTGAGCTGAAAGCTGTTTTCTTAGAGTATAGCACGACAGGGCTTGTTAAAATGTCAGTCATGCAAGCAAGAAAGAGGGATACAGCTATACACCCTTTATAGCATCATCCCTTTAACAGTTCAATTTAGGTCGTAAAGTGGGTCACGATAATCACTCCTAGTGGCACTGCTGTTCCTGTTTTTCTTCTTAACTTTCTCCGTATTCCGCCTTTCGCGGTTTGACTGTCACAAACAAAGCTATAGAAATTCTACCACTAATTTGTTCATCCGGTTCTAAAGATTTAATAACGGCACTTTTATGTTTTCAGGTTTCATTTAATTATAGTCGTGAATCTAGATCTGAACTGGGCTAAGTGCAGTTATAAGAACGAACAATTATAATTATAACTTTAATAATAGTCGAGGTTTATTAAGCTTTAATATGTTTTAATGTTTTCATCACGATTTTGGTTATTTTTTGTTTGTTAAAGAAGATTGATTCTTATTATTATTGATTGTGGTCTATTTTTGACGTAATTAAAATAAGTAACTGTTGCAGACGTAATTTCCAGATTGTTTCATTTAAAAATCTTTTTATTGCTTTTTACTTTCTCTAAATGATGTAATTTATTAAAGATAATACGAATTGGTATCTTAAATTTAAAACCTTAAAACTATAGATTCTTATTTAACATAATATTTCAGACCACCAACGTGGTTGGTTCTGCTGGTTGTTTGGTTCTAAGTGAACACCATTTATATTACCTAGCATTGACTACCCTACACTTTTAGATTACTTCTCTTTAGATTGTAATTTAAGTCAAAACTGTTACTGTACGTTACAAATAATGTTTGTAATTTTTTTAAGTTTCAAATATATGAAAGTGAATTGAAATTCTTGTAGGAAAATAAAAACATCTCAAACTTCATACGGTCTTATAAATAAAAACTTTTTGTGTAATTTTTTTCTAAATATTTTTTCCGTATGAAGAGAACATTACAAAAACGGCACGCAGAACTGTATAAACCATTTTTTTCTTAATGTTAGCCTTTGATAGACTGATATTTGTTGAGGCACTAAATCAACTACGAGTAGTTTCAAATTATAAGCATCTTCTTTCACTAAAAGCGCTCTCATAAAGCTGTACCATTAATTTCTTCATAACAATGGTTTTGTTCTTAAAATGGTTAAAAATAATTGTGTTAATTATATATTTTGTAATTGCTCTGCAAGTGATGCAAAGAAAGCGAATGAAGCACTTCTGGAACTTGAACCACGTTTTTTATTATTTGTTTTGTGTTTAGAGAGCAAGTTATGTTGGCTGTATTTAATTTTTTTCTTGTAACTTTCAACACACATTGTTATATTTCATTTTTATTTAATACAAGGCGATTTTATGTGGTCGGTTTTGAGTGCGTGCATTTTTATATAGCTGTAGTCTTTCCTTATTGTTTTTGTTCATAATAATTATTTCCATCATCATCATCATCATTTCAGCCGATAGACGTCCACTGCTGGACATAGGCCTCCCCCAAATGTCGCCTAAACCTTCACCAGGTCATCGGTCCACCTTGTAGGGGGCCTTCCAACACTGCGTCTTCCGGTATGCGGTCACCACTCCAGAACCTTTCGCCCCAACGGCCATCTGTTCTGCGAGCAATGTGCCCTGCCCATTGCCACTTAAGTTTGGCGATTCTTCGTACTATGTCGGCAACCTTGGTTCTCCTGCGGATATCTTCATTAATCAATAACTATTTAGTGATCATTTATCTCGGTTATATCTGTTGTATCATTTACAGTTTTTTTTTTATCTAAACAAATTTAATATTGACACATAGTGATCCCACCAATCCACTACTTATGTCATTTAATAAGTAGCTTACCTTATTTCTTTTTTACTTTCATAAGAATCGCCTTAATAGTAATGAAGGGAATCAATTTCTTCCACATTCTTTCAATGGAACATTAGTAAGGTGGTCCAATGTAATGAACCCATTGATTCATGTTTCGACATAATTGTACCATTGATAAATGATACGATTGATTTTTAGAGCGGTGTAGTAATTCATGTTTGTTTTGAAGTTAATGTCCAAATATTATAAAATGGAAGGGCTACAGAACGTTGGAAAACCAATTGGACCTTTTACATTCTAATAATGGACTAAAAACAAAATAAAAACATATACAAGTATAGTATATTCGTATATAGTCTTTTATGGCTGTTTTTGAAAGACATTTGGAGCCGTACAAATGAATCATAATTATTTTTGTTAGAAAATCGACTACATCGATGCATTTATTAATATCGCCTTGTGGTCTATTGAAATTTATTGTGACAACATTAGTTTGTATTCTGTCATGAATATGCTCTGGAACATTGAAACCTCTTAGATGTAAAATTAGATGCTTGTTTTTAATAGGTGCATATTTATGTTCTAGTTTATGATGTGGACTTTGAAATGACACTTATGACTAATGCTAGACTACGTTTGCTATTTTATATATAAGTACAAGACCTATATCTTGAGGAATATACAATATGTCATTTAAGTAATACATTAGGTTATAGGCTATTTCTTACCAAGGAGGTACTAACTTTTAGACTTTTTTCCTAAATTTCACTTTAAAAACTGTTGTGTCCATCTATTGGTCTTGCACAATCTTTGCAACATTCTAAAGCCTCTTTCTCCCTAGACATCATTCTCTGCCATCACAGAGAGACGTTTGTTTAAGCTCGTGTGTACACTTCTTTGTGTTCGTCAGTGCACGTTGATGATGTTTACTTTACAAAATAGTTTGGGGGCAGGTGTGGTGTATGTGACTTTTCTATAGAATGTTTTTTTTTTTTTCTATTTAGGTCTGTGTTAATTGTCAGATGATGTAGCTCCTCAGTGTCTTTTGAGGATCTAGCCATTCTTAAAGGTCTGACAAGATTGTGTTCTTTTTTTCAATTGGTTTTTACTCGTTTACTACTTTTTTTTTTATTGGGTGGGAAAATCATCCTAATGACATCCCCGCTCTTGGGCGGAACGGGAGATAGTGTCAGACTCTTACTGACTAAAAACCCACTCCTGTTCCTTCGTTGCCTTCGTCCCAGGGCCCCGGGTTCCACTTTCACACTACCCGTGGCCCCAGTAGGCTTCGACCCTGCTGGGCCCCTACGATTTGCTGACATCTCCTTGAGGCACGCGTGGAACAGTACGCGCCGTCGACGACTTGGGCTCGGTCCGGACGGTTACCGGACGGTCGGACGGCGAGCCACCCATTGCTCGCCGTCCGCAAGCCCGCGCCTACGGTGGCCGGAAATCGGGATCGGAATCCCGGCGGCGGCGGTTGGAGCGTAAGGACCGTTGCCTCACGCGATCGGCCACTCGTTTACTACTTCAGGTTTTGATCTGGGTATTTTATGCTTACACGATTTATCGATATAAAGACACAATTATAAAATGGGACTTTCTTTATCTTCAACTAAAAGCAATAAATCAAAATGAGACTATGCTAACATCAAAATGTTCCAAGGCACAAATATCTTCAATAAGCTCAATTACCATTCATGTACTATCGCAGACAAGCAACGCTATAGCTTTCCAGTATACACTGACTTCTCTTTGTACTAAAAAATTAATACGAGATGAGGTCTAGTCAGACTAGAATTGTAAAGTTGATATGTTGTCGTATGTACAATCTCAATGACAATTATGTTCTGCAATCGCGGATCATTTCTGAGAATCATTTATGTGGTGTTGGAATCGTTGATATGGATTGTTAATTGTTGGAGATTGATTTGTTGTTCGCATTTCTGAGTTGAGTATGGCATTATAGAAATTGATCTTGATTGTGAGTCATTGTCTGTCTAGCTTTTATTTAATTTTATGTTCGGTTTCCATTATGATGACATGATATGGGTTGTCGTCAGTCTGTTGTATTTTTTTTATATGTTGTCAGGTGGGATCACAGTCAAACACTAGTTTATGTCAGTAAAAAGACATTAGTGTTTCTTCCTCCAAAATAATTTCATCACTGTTCGTATGGGTGGCGTATTTTATTCTAAAGACCACACAGAAAAAATTACCATTTATTCCTCCACCCAGTTAACCACGGAAATAAATAAAAACTTTTGCCCAATTGACTGGCATGTTGCCAGAGGCCATGTGCGTAGGGCGCTATCAATCAGACGCAATGAGCGATCGATACGATATCGTAATAAAATTGCATTTCGTTATGACCGATGTATCTTGAAGCAGACGAACCAAAGAGTGAATAAAGGAACGATGTCGGTGTTTAATTTCGGACATTCGTTTCGGATGTAAAGGGATTTATTTTCATCGATAAAGTTAATGGTGGTTCGGATATAAAACAGTGATGGCCGGACAGGGAAGAAATTAATAATGTCTTATAGTGTGCTGCTATAAATGTTCGTATGAATTATTGTTCAAGTCCTATGGAATACTTTCGTCCCTAATAATTGTTCTTGTTTTTCCACTACAAAATACTTGGAAATTATCAAGGTTTGCTAAGCTATACCATCAATTTTAATTAGATAGACCCAAGTGACGGTTATACACTGGTTTAATGACGGCGGAGCATTGTCCAGTACTGACACTTTGGTCCATCAAATTAAAAATCATGGTAAAGAATATAGTGTAAAAGTAACAAGCAAATCAACAAGGAACAATTTTTAACTCACGTTCCCAAAAGAAGATATAACGTTTACTTTCAAATTAAATTGTGTCCATTAGCACCTAAATGAAATGAGATATCATAAAGATATCCAACCCACTAAATTAGACTTGTAATATATTTTAAAAATCTAAATCTCCGCCTCTCAGTGTTATCCAAATCTTAACGCATATGATTTATATCTACACTAAGAATTTCTAATAACTATACAGCTACCGTATAACGGTGGTGTAATTTATAGTGATCAATAAAGCAATTAATTTGATGAATTGTGATACACGTATAGTGATAACGTTTCTGAGGTCAGAGTGTCTGGAATATGATAAAATTTGCATTATTTTATCTAACTAGGTCTTGGTAAAGGGTTCAAAAAAACTAGGTGGGTCCTTCCATTGGATGGGAGATCAAGTGATTTTATGAAAACCAATTAGTAGCTTGCAGTCATAGCTTAAAACTTGACCAATTAGTAATTATGGAATTTTTTATTAGTGTTTTTTTTTTGACGGTACGATTGGCACAACGAATGGTGCACAGTTCCTTTACGTTGCGTTTCACGGGTTTGATTTCCACATGGACCCAATATTTGTACCGATAGCCTACAGGTAGTCGTTCCGGTTTCATGGTGTCTAGACTATGTAAGTTTACAAGTTGGTGGTGCGTACAACAACTCGTGTAAAAAATTTAAATTAAAGTAATTCCTAGTACATCTTCTTTTTTATTATTTCAAATTCATCTCTAATAGGAAGTTACTTTATTTTTCATACCTGTTTTCTTCCTCAATCTTATATAATTCTAATCTTAAAATAGATTGCTTCTTGCTATTCATATCAGTATTGTTTCCACTGAAAACGTAAACGTTTTTCGTAATTATGTTCTTAGTTTATGAAGGATATCGATTACCAACTTCAAAACAAAAAAGAACTGAACTGATAAATGGAAAATCAACATATTTGCTTACGAGCAACCTAAAACAACCTACATGACCGTTTGGTTAACCTTACACGGTCACCGCATCGATTATTAATATTTGTACTCTTTATCTTGAAGTGGAGCGGCACCTTACATGTGGGGAACAAGTTAGGGAACTTTATTGAACTTAGATAAGATGCTTCCTATAGTAAATATGAAGGAAAGGTACCGACTAGAGTAGGAGTAGAAATTAGTTTGGATATTATTGATGAGTACGTTAATACGTAAGTTAAAGTTGATCTACTTTAAGCTGACAAACCAACTGACAAACATTTTGCAAGACGTCTTCAGATCATTATTGAATTTGTCGCTCTATAGAGTAGTTAGTCATCTATATTTTGTAATCAGAACATTTTTGAAACTTAAGTATAAAATTCCATTCAAATTTAGAATGGTTATATCTAGATGGTGTAAATTACAAAAAATAAGAGATGGGACTTAATTAACACAATACAGTAGTTATTATGAAATTTAAAATAAAATGATATATATTTAATATTAATTATGTATTATCGCAGAATAGTTATGTCTGATTATAAGAAATACCGAATGAGATAGTTATCAAGAGCCAAAGTACTACGGGTCAAGTGTGTAGCAACTGATTTATGCATTTTTATGGAACCTGAAGTTAAACAAAGCTAACTTTTTAATAAACAAGGATCAAAGTCGGCCCAATTGACTGATTTAATCGAAAGTCTACAGATATGTTAAAGGAACATCTTAATGATGATGGTAGTTGTAGATAAAATACAACCTTAATACAAATAAGTAAATCAAATTGACTAATAGTGATACAGACTCTTTTATTAAACCACGTAAAGGTAAAATATAATGATAGAATGGTAATATGTTACCTCAAACTCATTGTCCTTGACTCCCGGTCACACCTGTTTCAATCATTGTAACGCTTGTTTTATTTAGGGTGGAAATGACACCAAGCGTTACCAATGAAGGGTGTTCCGCTTGACGTTATACACCGCGACAAGTAGCTAGGCTTATATTATTATAACATGATTTAGTTTATTTGAAAACTTAGTGGTTACTATATCTTATTTTATTTCCAATTATAGTCAAAATATTGGTCTGACTTGCTTCCACTTTATTCGGTTATCTGATTTTTAAAAAGATAAATATTTTAAATTTAACAGCATTTATAAAAAAAAAAATATTATAGTTTTAACCATAAATTTCCAAAACTGATAATATATTTTTCAAAATTTGTCTTACACCAGATTTTAAAAAAATAAGTTATTTGATCTTAAAAGAAAATATTTTAAACTTTGTTTTTAAAAATATAATTTATTTTGTTTTGTATTGTACACCGCATAAAAAACACAGGACAAATATTAATAAAAAAATACAATGGACAGTCTTATAGCACAGCGTAATCTCCATAATGTGATAGAGCTGATCTTCTAATCACCTTATGGCAAACCTCGTTTGTATACCAAAATAGAAGTAATTATAATTAATCCCGAGTCTCAGTGTACTCACGATCTAAGTGTGAGGATTCATTTGGTTTTCTATCGTTCCCGGATCGAATATGGAAATAGGTAATCTTCACATCTAAATGAGCTGTCCGTGTGGTCTTTGCTACTAATAAATCTCTTTTTGACATCTTATGATATTTTTATAGTGAAGACGAAACTATTTGTATCATTAATTCAATTAAAACTAAACTTCATTTATTCTAGTTTCTGTAGAGTCTAGAATATATTACATATTTATTTATTTAGTACATGGAGGACTTACAGCTAATAAAACCAGACAAAAATAGAAAATCTTAATCATTGGAAAGCCAATTACAAGTCCTCATGTATAGACATTAGAATAAATTAAAAAACTGTGTGAGCACAAAAAAAAAACTTGTGATGACGAACTATTGCAAATTTCCTTTGAGAGTTGTATATTTATATTTCTACAGTGGCGAAGAGAACACATTTAAATTTTCTTCTAATAGAGTAGGTATTTGATTTGCACTGAGAAACTACTACTTTCATATTGATATCATCAAACTCGCATCGACATCCAAAACCGCAGCAGCGCATTACCGATACATACATTATTCCAATACATTATAACAGTTGGTCAATAGGTAATTCCACTTAGCTCCAAGCTTTCACATGCTGCCTGATAAACTCTAGTTACTAGATAAGTGCACAGACGGACAGATTTACGACTAACTTTATCAGGTAATAATGTTTTCTTAACGTTATTTCCATTAGTACCCTCAAAGGTAAAGATTTACTATATGATAGTGTAAATATTTAAAGTTTAAGTTACAGGTACTTGTAATTGCTTGGTAAATGGTTGAGTGATATTATTATAGGCCCGGTTTGGATGCGAAAAAGTTAAGATAGACTTAAGTGGAAAAGTTAATGTAGTTAATATTAAGTACTCCAACGTAAATAAAGAAGAAAACACTATCGACAATGGCAGTGTAAGTGACAGAAAAGGTGCAGACGTTGAGTAAACAAACGATTGATGGTAAATATTATAGGTGGGCAATTGTTTCTTTGAAATCAATACAGATCTCCTATTTGAACTAGAACATACTGGTTTAGAAATTAATCTTAAAGTAGAACAAGGTGTTTGTAATATTCAACATTGAACTTCAAGGGAAACAAACATATTTAATAACTGCCTGAAACCCATGATTATTTCAACAATCCATACATTCATTGTGGGTTACAATCATTAAATATGTTTGTTTATATTCATAATAATTTTATTATTTACCCGTAACTGCTTATTATCACAGAACAGAACACATACATAACTCAACAATTAACATTTGCGAGTAAAGCCCAAGGATATGACTGTGAATCGTTACTCAATTCTTATTCATATTTTATGGAACAGGATACCATTTAAGTGGGAACAACAGCAGGTGCAATTTAGGACGTTTCAAAGTCATGAGTGAGGTCAAATTCACACAACAAGGATGCAAAATCCTTGAACATACCAATAGTTAAAATTTTCTAAAAACCATATCTGCCCATAGCTTGATAACCTTATATAGAGTCAGAAATAAAAGTCTATTATTTTGTATTTAACAATCTTTTTACTTTTTACAATTCAATTCAATTTTTGAAATCATACTGTCGCTACCTCTAGCAGTACTCCAGACATTTATATTTGACTACACCTTGAAAATATCATCAAGCCCGTCCAAATTATATTCAGATTTGTTCACGTATCCAATGCAAACAGTCCCTGTGGCCGCAGCTATGTTTGTTCGTATGTTTTTTACTTTTTGTGTGTCTGTCTGAGGGCTATTTTTGGGACGAGTGAAACACAAAAACATGTTTTAGATGGTCGGGTTCGCTTTAGTTGATCTATATAGGTTTTGAGTATGTTGAATGACATTGGTGATCAATTAGAGGCAACATCTGTTTTAGTTATTATTTTTAAGTTTAGATGTCCCTTAGGATGATATTTTCCTTGACCGTGGCATCCAATTCTATAAATTTTAAGTCGTTATGACTCTGAGTTTTGTATGCAAAATATTGTGAGTTAATTTATGCTGATTAACATGTCATCAGTAACAAATCCTAGGTCAAAAAAACTTGTTGACGTTTCAAATTAACGATATTTCATTTCAAACGGTATCTTCACACTCAATACCAAATATAGAAAATCCTTTTAATTAGCAACTTAATCAAAACACATAACTTCCTGCACAGCAAGAAATAAATCAAAGTGAATCAATGTCATTGGCAATGGCATCTGATAGCGACTATCGCATAACGGTAGTCAATACTTAATTGAGCCTCTAATGAGATTCGACTTTGAACATGGGAAATTGTAATTAGCAAGACTCTAATTATTCGTCATGGAATTTGAGATAGCAATTTGTATATAAATGTTACGTTGGCTATAAAGTTTATTTGAAGAGCATTGTTAGAAGGTAAAAGTGGTCGTTAGATAGTGTTTGCATAGTATTGTAAAAGGAGGTTTATTGTATAGAGGTGTAGTTTATGGGTCAGTTTGTGGAAAATCAAATTAGCATCAAACATCTGTTTTGAATTATACAGTAGAAAAAATTAAAAACGACACTTTGTATTTAAAAAAAGCTTAAATATCTCAAAGCAATAGGTATAAGCATCAAGATATAAATGAGCCGCAGGGCACAACAGTGCAATTATTTTATACTGGCTTACAATGTTTATTTACTATTATGTCCTTTTATAGTCTAACCATGCTCTAAGTACCAATACATCTAAACCCTTGGTCATACCACCTGCAGCGAAGCTAACCTCACAAGCAGGTCCATCGACAATGACCATTCATCCACTGACCATCACCAGCCTATTAAACAATAAAAGATGCTCACAATTCAACCTAAGAATCAATAACATTAAATCCTTTACCATATTTGTAAAACGAGAACTCTTTTCCTAAGCTAAGTAGTCATTAAGTAACGTTAGTCCACTAATACGTCAATCTAGAACGCACTGTATTTGGTAGTTCGAGTTCTTTACAAGGAAGGTAGAAGAATTTCTGGTGTGTAAACAAAAAGAAAAAATGGTTCTTCAATGAACTGTTTAGTAAGATACTGAAACGGCTGGGAATTGAAGTTACAGTTAAGTTAAAATATAGTAACGTTCTAAAGAAAATTAATATAGCGTATCTGCTGGTGTCTCCTGTGTTTCCTGATAGCTATTGCCCTATGTTGTAGATCTTTAAGAGGAGAGTCTTTAACCAAAAAGGCACTTACAGTTTTCAAAATTTCTTCCATATGCTAATAGTTTCACCGCGAAATATTTGCAAACTTATCCTTAATTTCAAGAAAAAAAAAAGTTTAATATTTAGTAAATCCTTCAAATAGAAAAAGTCGATTTAGCTGTTTTTGAGAGATATGAACAATTTTTTTTTTCACGAAATTAACGATAGGTTTGCAAATATCTCGCGATGAAACTGTTGGCACATCTAATTAGGTCCTTCATTATTTTTTTTATTGTGTAATTTAGTGCGGTGTATTTTTGGAAATTTTGAAAATTGTAAGAGGACTAGAAGTATTTGTAACAAACAACTCTCTATAATATATCGAAAAAAAAAAAACAATTTTCAGGTGTTTTTTCAACAAGATCTTAAAAGAAATTTAAGGATCAATAAAGCACATACCAACATAAAACCACATAAACATACAATAATTTACTAATAAAATACCAATATGTAACACAAAATGATGTGTAATAACGAACGTGAAAATTTAAAACATGCCAAAAAGAATCGTACTATTGTACAGTCACGGTAGCCTTCTAAAATCATTACTAACAAAAAGCTATGACACCTATGCGATCTATAAGAATTGATAAATACCCTTCTATACGAATTAGAAAATGGAGAAGTTCTTCGTGGGCGATGAATTAGCGACTCGACACTATTTATGCGCGATCATTATCATTAAATGCAACACATTATGCTGCATTATGTCTTAGAACTTTACCGGCTTAAGACTACGGGTCGATGTAACTACCGTGATTAAAATACGGTTTGATTAGGTAGCTTGTTTAATTAGAGATATCGTATGATAGAGGAACTTTTATAGTGTTTAAAGTGTCTTCAATTAGGGTCATGGGTTGTCCGAATAGGAACCTCAGGGTCTTAGAACGCAAGGCAAAGAAGGAACATAGGAGTAGGTTTTAGTCAGTAAAAATCTGACACGTCTGTCTACTCTGCACCAGAGCGGGAGAAGTCATTGGATGACTTCCCACCATTCGGTGCAATCATTTATGCTTCAGAATGCAACTGAAAAAAAATATAATGGACAAACGTGTAAGTCTTAAAAAGAAATACTTATAAAAAAAAATCGAAATACTGCATCGTGGTTTTAGAACTCTCCGTTTAATTAGAACATATACAACAGCCTGAAATCAGTCCGGACTAAACTAAACACCCGTCTGGTCGGAGGATCCTTTCTTTTCAACCGAGGTTTGCAGGATTTGCGACACTATGTTTCGCATACCTCTAAAAGGTAGTCATTGACATATCAATTAAACAGAACAGCCTAATTCTCGTCCAAACGTTTGTCACAAAGTCACAATTCGCTTGAGAACCATAAATCGTGCTCCAACTTTCGTGACTCCGTGAGTCTTATGTGCTGCTCTCAAAACTGACTGCAGTTCATCATCTTAATATATTCCGGTTTGTTTTATTGCAGCTGTTACTTTGATGGACAGATAAGGTTTGAGAAAGCTGTTGTTCCTTTGGTAATGGTTTCTTTCTATGTAAAATGTTGTAGTTAGAATTTTAGAAGGAAACATCCTGTTCTTACAACAATACGGCTTTAGGTCTGAGTGCAATTCTTTGGGAAGAAAAATTTAAGAAGTCAATCTATCTGGTTACTTACATGTATTTGGACAACATGATTAGTAGTTTCAATGTGCAAGGTAAAGGGGTCTACATAACGATATATTAAACGATCAGAACTAAAAATACGTAAAGCTTTCAAAGGGCCGAACCGTGTTAAATCCATTGTTATGCCAGTAGGGCTTTAGGACCTCTACATCCCGGTCGCATGTGCCAAGATATGCGGTGGTGCACATAGGTATTCGGATTTTCCTAGTGTATATTTATATGGATTCTGAGATCGGAATTTTGGCTATGAGATGACCCTTATCTGTATAAGTATTGAAAGATAAATGGGTAATTAATAAATACCCTTGCTCTTAAATAACCCATAAATGGAATACAGAACTTAGCTAGTTCAAGATACGAATTCTCTGATGTAGAGCGGTTTAGGTTTTTTGATGCAAAAAAAGGAATTGGACAAAATAAGATGAAATAACGCTTCTTTTTGTATTACTCCCGTCTTCTGATTTAAGTATTTGAAGTTAAGTATTTTTAAAACTCTATCTTTACCTGAAAACCTGTCAAATTGGGCAGTTAAGTAAGGTTTGAGACGTTCTTAAATCAAAATACTCAATTCAGAAACCGGCAACTCCTTGACACCCAAGCGAACGCCGGCGTTCCCGCCATTAGAGCAGTAAATATATATAAATATATACGAAAATAATGTAAAAAAAACACACTAACATAAAGAAGCAGCTTCCCCAAAAACATCTTATTTACATAGTACCAGTGAGACCACCATAAAAACTGGCCACGAGATACAGCTTTGTAACGTTATGTACGCAAGATATGGATCGCTTTCTTTATGTCCGACACGTCTCTCTTATCTAGACGAGAATCAATTAACTAAAATCGAAAGTGACGCCTGACAACCAGTACAAAAACGTTCTCATTAGTTATTCGCTCCTTTCGATAGTAATCTCGATGGAATAAGATGAAGAATTATATTCTGCGAATAATATTTTTTTTTTTTGAGTAGGGTAATCATCCAATGTCTTCTCTTCCACTTTAGGGTGGAAGGAAATTGCGTGTCAGACATTGACTGCTTAAAATCCACGTAAGTATCCTTCAGTTGCCTTTAGTTTTCCAGGGTTGTGGTAATTCTTTCAAAAAATCCAGAAACATGCAGGTATTCCTTTCAGAAATTACTGTGGTAATAGCGAGCATTGATCCTACAGTGTTGTCATCTCTTTGAGGCGCGCGTGGAACACTACGCGCCGTTGATGACTGTGACTCGGTTCTTACCAGACCTTATCCCATTTGCTAATGGTTCGCAGATAATGCTAATTTTTAAAGCTATGCATTTTTAGAAGCAAATGAAAATGTCTATGTCGTAAGCTTTCAAAACTACTTCATTCTAATTTTAACATTTGGTGTCTGAAGGAAAATGTTAGCCTTACATTTTTGTTTTGTAAAAGGCAAAATAAAAAATACAAGGATTTTATTTGATAAAAACCAGCCAAGTCCGTGATGATAGTTACAGATGAAATATTTTTTAAGAGCAACCTATGTCGATGGTACGGACTAGGAACCAATGGTAGGTAACTCAATAAGGATAATACAAAACAAACTGAGAATAATGATTTAATGGCTTACTTTTGTAATGACTTCCAGTGCAGCACCAGTAAGGCCTACTCAATTAAGAAATAACAAACACCCAACTACAACCATTTAAGTATAGAATTATGTTCTGTAACCAACACAATTCATTGACATTGCTATTTTCAAAGTCAACGACATTGTTGCGGCGTGTTATTATGGTTATAGGCGCATTAAATCAACCTGACTGCTTGAGTTCATTCAATATACAAGAGAAAAGCGATAAGAAAATACCCACACACAGCATATACTTCAAGAATGATGAACAAATCAATTGGCAGAAATATATGGCAACGTTTATTAGCAATAAAAGATACTTCTACCATATTTTAGGCCTAAAGGCTAATTTGGGTTATTTTATTGATCTATAAATAATAATAAGCGATGATATTGACAATAGCCGAACTATTCAAATTGCTAAATCTATTTGCATGTCTGCAGCCCCATATAAGTCCGGAGAGGTCACAGAAGCATCTCGATCGCGAAACGTGACTAATCCAGTATTGACCGTTAAGACGATATCTAAATTATACATTGTGTATAACAAAATGGTTGTACGTTTTTCGATTTTCGATTTCTCTCCGTCCAGCGAACCACGCCCGTAGTGCGTCCGATGGCATTTACCGGTCCCGATATTGTTTGCGCTCCGCCATTTTCGCATTGACAACCTCTGATCAGATATAATGTACATTTCGTATTGAATGCAAGGGAATTTATGCGGATTCATGTCTGCGTTGTTGTGATTTTGTTTATCGTCGAGCTTGTGAAAGCTACGGACTATTAAGATGGCCGATTTAAATACGTGAACTAGATGATGTGAGATCGGCACGAGTTCAGTTTTTTACTTGAACTATGACGTTTTTAGATAGAAACTTGTGATTATGTTCTTGATGATGGCGATCGATGTTCCGGATTCTCATAAAGCACGAGTTAATAGCTATTTTGTTCCATATTTGGTTGCTTTAATCTTTATAAACCACTATTTCTATTTTCTGTTGGAGTTTGAAAAGTGGTGGAAGGATTTTATAATTAGAAGCTTCTAACTGTGAATTTGTTTCGCTCGTTTATAGGTTTTATATCCACGTCATCGTTTGTTGATGTCCGTAAGGTGGCTCATGCTTGACCAAGGGCTAATACTCGCCGATATTACGGTATACCTATATACAGATCTAGAAATGATAAGTATTGAGGGTGTCAGCTGCTTATCGCTTCCAGATAAAAGGGTTAAAGGGCTACTATTGTACTCGTGGAATGTGGAATAGAAACTCATGACAATTTATTACATATTGTCACCTTGAGATAAGAATTTAAGAATTTTCGACTCTCCCTTAAAGTATCTTAGAAATCTTTTCAGGTTATTCCTAGCTTTCGTAAAATTCTCGATCTGCTAAATAGCATTGTTCTAGAAATGGATTCAATTGGGATGGAATTTGAACTCACGACCTTTATTTATCCAGTGTTTACCGTAACAATAGAACTTTATTCTATTTTCGAAAGTATTTGTAGCATTGTCTTGAAAAGCTTACTTACTTTAAGTTAAGCTGCGATTACTTTTACTTTGGTTGGTTCTTAATAAGCAGTTGACACTTTTCATCTTTCGTCACTTATGCTATTTGACATAATCATAAACTAAATGGATTATTTACCTTCATTCGAGCTTATACTTCCTCTATATAGTTACTGAGATGAAGAAACGTACTAAAATCATTTATTTAACCTCTCGTGATATCCATACAGCTAAAAGAATTAAAGAAAAAACATATAATATATCTTTACTAGCCAATAAAAACCACTTATAACACATCATAGTTAGGTCGCTAAACTTTGCCATTGCTCCTGATCCCCGATACGATTGTTTAGAGTCTACGAACCGTGAAGAGGTATTTAGTTGAATAATTCTGTTGATAATGTCATCGAATGTCGACTGAGTAATTAGCTTTCTAGATGATAGAATGATTATGTTTGAGGATGATGATATTGAAGATAAATACATTTTGCTTGTTGATGGGTATGTTATGGATGGCAACGTTGCAGAAAGTAATTTGTATAGACAAGCCGTAATGGTTTTGATTAATTTGGTTATAATCTAATGCTGAAAGTTTTATGTGGATGATGAAAATGAAGATACGATCATTTTGGATGTTGACTATTGTTTTATTGAAGGAAATATTGGTGGTGACAATGTAATTTGGTCATCAGGGGAAGCAGTGCATTAGATTTTTGGTTAGATAGAATACCCTTTATTATATACCATAACAAAAGACCATTTAGATCATGGTTAACTTTATGACTAAATTGAAGGTCTAGTTGAAGTAAACTTTAGTTGTTTGCGTGTGGGCAGTTTTATTGTTAAAAGCCTTGAGGCTTATATTTATTTATATTACTTGGATAATCTACCCAATAATGCTGATTCAAAACCTCCTATAGTCACAAAGTCTTTATTTATTTATAGAAGTTTACTTATTAGATTCATACAAAGAGGTTAATTACTTTACAATGCTTTTAAACTTAGCTTTGATTTATGCTTCACTTACAGAACTGGATCGATTTCCGCCATTAAGTTTTACAATGCTATTAGTTTTACAACTTTGATGCTATGCTTTTGAAAGTTTTTTTTTCTCACACGTGATTAGTGAATGAATTTGTCATGTAACGATGCTAATATTATTATAACTGTTTAGATTTCTTCTTTTGACACCTTAGTATTAATCATAATAAAATTTAAACAGGTGTGAAATTCGTTTTTTTCCTTACAACAGACCATATTTATATTTGAATGAGGTAATCAAAAGTAAATATAAAAATCCAACTAGATTATTTATTTAAAATCACTCAATATTAAATACACTGTCAACAGTTATTTATACAGAAAAACAATTGATTGACTTTCACCTAGACTTCACACCAGAACAAAAGAGTGTGAAGTTTGCAAAGAATCATTTACTTACAATTACGCCTTAAAAGTGTTGGATAATAAATTATCAAGAACACGAACGTGGATGCCATTATAGTCACGACCTGTGCTGACTCCCCAGCGGAGAAGATTTATGATCTGATCTGTTCGCACACTTCATTATTAAATGTTAATTCGATTCTGGAGTAGTGGAAAGCACTTTCGGAGACCTAGATTGGAGATGCGACGATGGCATAGTAGATTTTGGAAGTTCTAGTAAATGTGGAATGGCTCTTTGTATTGAAGGACCACTCATAACAATAACAGAAAAAAACTTTTTTTTAAAGGGCTAGCTATGAAACAACTCTGCTATAGACGCACTTACAGCTTCCGATCACGTTTATTTCGAGATACTCAAATCTGGATCTTACGATGTTTGGCAATGGCTATTTGCGTACCACAAGGAATCCTGGTTGGTCTTTAAAAGTCAACAATGACTTGTTTTACCTTTTAAGTTTGCAGAAAGACAACTTTATTCTTATGCCTGGGCAAAATATAGCATAACGTAAGTTCATTCATCACTTTAAAGTATTTTAAGCAACATTCGACTTGCTACACTGCTGACACCTTAAACTTCAATCTAGGGGGCAAAACACCGTAAAGTAAATTAACTTATCAACAGCAAATAACATAAACTTTGCCGTCAAACACGCTCGGAATGATCATCCGGTTTCAAAACTTATTGCTCAGACAATAAGAACTTAAAAATGGAGGCAAAAGTCGGTAATACCGGGAATAAACTCAAGATTACATGGTGACTGATTCCAGGGTAAATAGTGTGGGCTTTAATATGCTTTTATGAAGCGTTTAATGTTTTGGAAACTTTTAAATTTTTTGTATGAAGTTTTAAAAATATTTTAGGATAATAAATATGGAAATGTCAGACACCATAGATGATTTTATTTATAAAGTGGAGCGTGCGTGGTAGACCCATTCTAACTTATAATTCTATAAACAGCAATGATCTAAGGAAACACCAAGTGTATGACTCGTCGAACTTGAATCAAAGTGTCTGGCGAAAACAAAAGACGAAGGGATCTGACCTCAAATAAAATGAGGTAAAGCTCGGCAGAGAGAAAAAGAGAGATAAACTTCAGTGGAGGCATGTGTGAGCGGCATATTTCCAGTAATTGATGACCTCTGAAATGATCAAGCTGTAAAGATAGACAGGCAACCTTGTGGATTTGCTTAACACTTACACAAACTTACAAAACCTACTACTTAGCATATAAGAAAAACCCTCGAAACCCACTTGATAAACACTTGATAAACATTTAATACGCACAGCCACTTACCAAATGAAGAGCATTAACATTCTAGCTTTATGCAAAAATATGTCCAGTATTACTTACAAAACAGATACTTAAAACACCAACAGTACATACCTGTGAACAAAAAAACAATAGACATTAACATTTATAACAAGGAATTTATACTTAGAAATAATAGTATTGTGCGTGATCAAACTGTTAAATATGTTGATAATGAGATTACGGAGTAAATCGATGAGGCCATCGATTTGTTTACGGACAAATTTTAATGTCTAGACAGAAAGACAAAACCATTTTACATTAAATGTTATGTGTGTAATAGACAGAGAAGTCTGTTGGTGGACTTTTCCTTGTACCCTAGAGGAAAGAGATCCTTCAGATTCTTTAAAGGAATTTAGTCCGCCATTCTAGATCCTAGAAAGTTTTGGCTATGGGAGAAGTGTTGGTCTAATTCCTCTTCCCGATTTAATATTCAGGTAAACCAATCCAAGAGTAAACCTTATTCACTTGTTGTATTATCTGTGAGTTATTGCAACACTGTTTGAAACGAGGTGACCTATTTACGTATATTGATTAAGGTAACTTCTCTACAAGTTTTGTACCAGCCACATAAAAAAAACAGCAGCTGCAAATAACCACATAGCACTCTAAAGCCAAAACCACGAACTTCCCAACAAAGGAGTTTTGATTAAGAATTACGATCACGGTTGCAATAAGAATAAAATACAAAGAATAAGGGTTTCATTAGAAAACAACATACCAATGCGGTTAAAAATTTTGCATAACCACCTGAATGTATGAAGCTTTGTGTATGGCTATGCTTACATAAACAACGAATCTGTTGAGTAGATATGATTTGCTTGCACAATATGATTTTAAAGATAAGGATCATAGTAATTGCGAGTTGATCGACCGATGTAGTAATGCGACAGTTAATCAGCAATTTTATAATGCCAATAAATTACATTCCAATGTCTTAGAAACCAATAAAAGAGCTATCAAACTACCCACGGTACCTACTAAAAGACAGACCTCAAAGATCAGAGCACTTAGGCAATAAACTAAAACAATGTTAGATAAATGAGTAAATGTGAACAGTTACATCAACAGGATAATTTAAATTAGTCGACAATAGCAGTGTTGAAAACTATATAGACCAAGATGTTGGACATAAAATTAAATCAGTGTAAACCCTTAAAGGTTTAGGGTACCGTGAAGTCACGAGTTCATGTTCCAATCTCTTTCAAATATGTGTACAATTAATCACTAAGCTTGTGAAACTGTTTCCGAAGACTATTGCACGTTTAGTTGAAAATGAACGTGTTTAAGGTACAGGGCGTGACGATAGGTAGCGTTTTAGTCACGCTGGTGAATTAACTACTGTGGTTCTAAATGGACCTATAATATTTACTTTTGCTATAAATAGATAATCAGGTAACTTGGACTTAGAGATGCCAAACCATTTCACCAATTTTTACGATAAATCGTTCGCAGCAGTGTGACTACGGAATGCTCTGCCTGTTTAGTAAGATAAGCACTTTTATCATATTTTAAAAAATTTGGTTAGGGGTTTCTTTTTATAACTGTTTTTAATTTCATGTACACATTTTCTCCGCTTTCATTTAAATACACATACTATTTTTGTATTATGTGTGTTTTATTAGTTATGTATATTGTATAAATGTGTAAATAGACATCTTTCATAAATTTTCAAGTTTTCCACCAAATTCATCCGAAACTTGTCTGCAAAAATCGCTTTTTGCGACAAGACCTCACATTGTTACACTTTTTTGAAATCATAAACTAGTGCTTGACTGCGATCCCACCTGATGGTAATTAGTGATGCAATCGTTGATGGTGTATCGCAATAGCACACCCTGTTAATTTTAAGCTCCTACTGTATTTTTCTATAATATATATTTTATATAAAATCTTTTATTAATATTTTTTTTTTATCAGAGTTAGTGATTTTTCCTGGTATTTCTCAGCAGTTGATGTTTATGTTTTCATAGCCTTAGGAATTATACCAAAATATTTAAATGTTTATCTCATTTATTTGTTTACAAATAGTTAGTACATATATTTATAAATCCGATTATCGATATCCTTTAAATGGTTATCTCAGTTATTTGATAGAATATATTTAGTACATATTATGTTTTTAAAGTGATAACCTAAATCACCTCTTTGAACATACAACAGCACCGGGTAGATTTAAGAACTAAAAGAGCTTTCTTCGCTGCACACAGGTCATCCGAGACCAAACAGCTAAAGTAAAAACCAAGCTGTAAGACCAACTTCACCTTTCCTAACTTGGTGATAGACAAGAGTCTCTCATTCAAAGTAAATCCTCAGCATTTAGAGTAACTTGAATTCATTCTTCAACAAGTATTAGCCTGGCGATAATAAGTAAGCATATATTTGCATATGTAATCAAACCTTCCGGTGTTAAGCCGGGACGTATGGATACAGTAAAATATACAAGTTCTGATTTCGCAAGAACGCGCAAATGAATTGCCTAAACAGAAGTTACAAATACCCCGCGTTTATGCAGACAGAAAAAAGGTAGTATAAATGTATGGTTTTCTAATATTTGCGAAATATGTATGAAGTGAAAGTGTTTATTCTTATGGATAAAGAAACATTTTTAGTGCGTTTTATGGCAACTAATGGTGTTATGAGTCTTTTTTTGGGATGTGAAAAGATTATTCGAAGAGGTGTCATATTTTACTATTCATAATCACCTGATGATACTGTTAAACTTACGTGATTAATTTCAATATTTTATTGCATTGAATTTATTAGGTATATTACTTGTTGCGAAACTGGTTTTACTTTTTTGTGAGAAAATTTTTACAACTATTTAATTTTCTTTAGAGATTTCGAGTTAAGGGAAATGACTAGCTAGAGACGTGCCCTTGCTAGTTATTTCCTTTATCTCAAAATAATTTTCAAACAATCAGTATAACTCAAAAATTATGTAATAGAATATTCCTAGAAATAGCCGGCGCCACTTCTTATCCGTAATGTTTTCATGTTTTTCGTAGTCGCCGATAAGAATGAAAAGGTACCGGTGTAATCAAAGCATGTGAGTTACTAATAAGCTGTATAGGCACGCCCGATGCTTACGCCATCTTTGATAACGATTCCTAGTTTCTTTGTTTTAGTCACACGTACTGAGAATTTCTAATTTATTTTCTTTTTTACCTCCTTTTTATTTTTCTAAGCAATACTGTTTCTGTGATCCTCTCTGAATATTCTAAAAATTAAACTGAGGTACTGAAAGCTTTGTAAGCTGCTCTTTATTCGTTTCCTACTTTCATAATACAATTATGTAAATTTTGGATGCTCATTTAAGAATCAAAGATTATTGCGAATTTGTAATTCAGCTGTACTGATACTTCACGTAAAGATTTTACAGCGTCCTCTTCGTTATTACGATTCGTGCGATAATTTCGTCAAAAGTGATTGAGATCTAGTAATTATCGTTTCATTAGCATTTTTCAATAACTTATGAAAATGATTTCCTGGAAACATGGTCATTAGGTTTTATCACTTGATTTAAATTCACGACTAAAACTTCCATAATGGGTGAAAGAAAATTATTTCCTTTTGAAATTATGATTTTCTATGAATGGAAAGAAATTATGAATTTATATAGACAACATATTTCTATTTATAGTGGCTGCGTTGATGCTTTCATATCTGTCTCTTGGAATAGAAAACCCGAGATACTCGTAGTACATAGGATATCATCTTAATTTAACTATGTCATCCTGTGAAAGTAGTAGAAACTGAGTTGGTACTAGGAGACGCAATTAATAACATTTTTTAAGTTATATTTCACTTATTTGTAAATAATTATGCAACTTCTCATGCTTTTCGTGATTGATATAGGCTGTTACAATTTGACATTGATATCAATCTTTTTTGGTAATTATTTTAATTGGAAGCACTGAGCATTAACGTTCGCAACAAATAATGCGATTTCTGGTTTTATAATTTGTCACAAAAAAGGACATCTGAACGACTTTCCGATCGGCGTTAAAATGACAAAATTAATTACCCCGAGAACCAAGGCGATAATTCTTCGCAGTCTTTTTAATTTATCGAAAACTTTAGCCTTAAAGATAATCTCGGCTGGCGCCGAGTGGACGGTCGTCGGCGCCAGCAGGAAGGCGGGCAAGGCGGCTAGAGCGGCTAAAAAGCGCGAGCGGCGACAGCAGCGCAGAAAGCGGGCCATGGCGGCCAGGCTTCGCGCCCCGAATTCCGCAGCTGTAGTGATTACACTACAGCCAGCTGCGGAAAAGAAGGGCGTGACGTACAACGCCGTCATGGAAAAGGCGAAGCAGGCGGTGGTGGGCCACCTTAGCGAGTTCGGAGCCACTGAGGGCTTCCGAATGAGGCGCACCGCAACCGGGGCCCGAATATTGGAGGTCCCTGGTGCGGACAGCGGCTCTGCCGCGGACGCCCTGGCCGCAAGGATCAGGGCGTCTATGGACGCTGAGGAGGTCCGAGTGTCCAGGCCCACAAAGTGCATAGACGTGCGCATCATGGGCCTGGATGACTCCGTTAGGGTGGAAGAGGTGGTGGCCGCCGTCGTCAGGGCGGGAGGGTGCCAGGCCGATCAGGTGCGGGCTGGCACCATCCGTGCTGACAGCACGGGCATGCGGGCCGTTACGGTCAGCTGCCCCGTGTCGGCGGCCAAAGCCATCACGGCTGAAGGCCGTAGGCTCTTGGTGGGCTGGGTCTCCGCGCAGGTAAAACTGCTGGAGCCCAGACCTCTGCGGTGTTACCGCTGCCACGTGGGGCACCACGTGGGGGCCCATTGCGCCGCGGAGGTGGACCGCAGTGACCGCTGCTACCAGTGCGGTCAGGCCGGTCACAAGGCCGTCGAATGCCGTGCAACGCCGCACTGCTACGCATGTGCGGCAGCAGGCAAGCCGGCCGACCACCGGGCTGGGGGCAGGTCCTGCGACCCCCCCGCCAAGGCCAAGGGCAAGGTACGGAGGCCCATCCACCCGGACGTACTCGCCGCCGCAGCCGCCTCCTTGGCTGCCGCCGCTGTCGCCGCCGCACCCGCCGCGGCAGGGCCCTCACGGGGGGCTCGGGAGGAGACTGTAATGGACTGTCAATAACGACCCCATTACGTCTCCTCCAGGCGAACATCAACCACTGCGCCCCCGCTCAGGATCTGTTGCTCCAGAGCATGGCGCAGTGGTCGATCAATATCGCCGTGGTCTCCGAGCCGTACAATGTCCTGCCCAGGGGAGACTGGGTGCGGGACCTGGACGGCTCGGTGACCCTAATCTCGTCGGCCGCCGCCGGTACCCCGACCCTCGAGGCCGTCACGAGGGGACGGGGTTGCGTGGCAGCACGGTTCGGGGACATTGCAGTGGTAGGCGTCTACCTGTCCCCGAGCAGATCTCTCGGCAATCTCCACATCTCCCTAATGGAGCTGAAAGCCGTCGTCGCTGGGTTTGGTTCCCTCCCCGTGGTCGTTTGTGGGGACTTCAATGCCAAGAACTTGGCTTGGGGTTCCCGGCTCACGAACCAGCGGGGTCGGATGGTGGAGGACTGGGCTCTGGAGACAGGCCTGGTCGTCCTAAACCGGGGTTCTGTCCCCACGTGTGTGCGGATGCGGGGTGACTCAGTGGTGGACATCTCGTTCGCCAGCCCCGCTCTGTCGCCGCGTGTCGTCGACTGGCGCGTTATGGAGGGGGTGGAGACGTTTTCAGACCACCGGTACATCCGGTTCGACGTCTCCGCCCAAACCTCGATTGCGCCGGTCCGACGGAACCCTTGTGGTCCGCGGTGGGCGCTGAGGCAGATGGACCGGGAGCTCCTCCTGGAAGCCGCGACGGTACAGGCCTGGGTGCAAGCACCGGACAGGCCTGTCGACATAGACGTCGAGGCAGAGTGGTTCCGGGAGGCCATGTCGCAAATTTGCGACGCGGCAATGCCCCGAGTCCCTCCAGGACGTGCTCAGCGCCAGGTATACTGGTGGTCGCCGGAGATTGCGGCACTGCGCAACGCGTGCAATGCCGCGCGACGCCGGTATGCCAGATACCGCAGGCGCCGCATCCGTCCACCGGATGCGGAGGCCAGAGAGGCGGAGCTGTACGAGGGATACAGAGCGGCAAAGCGCACCCTCCGAGCGGAGATAAGGCGGGCCAAACTTGAGGCCCGCAACGTGTGGCTGGGGACTCTGAATGGGGACCCATGGGGACGCCCGTACAAGTTGGTACGGGACAAACTCCGCCCCTGGGCTCCCCCGCTGACGCAGAGTCTCCGGCCCCAGCTCGTGGAGGGTGTGGTGAGCACTCTGTTCCCCACGCGAGGGGAACACTCTCCCCCGCCCATGGCTCCGCCACCAGCGGTGTCCGACGCGGACCACGATGGCGACGACGACGACAACGTTCCAGAGGTGACCGAGGTAGAGATGAGAGTGGCGGTACGAAGGCTGAGTGCCAAAAATACCGCCCCAGGACCCGACGGCTTGCCTGGGAAGGCATGGGTCCTGGCCATGGAGGCTCTCGGGCCTCGACTAAGAGGGCTCTTCAGCGCATGCATGGAGAGGGGCCAGTTCCCACTTCGCTGGAAGACGGGGAAACTGGTCCTCATCGCGAAGCCGGGGCGCCCCGCGGACTCTCCGTCCGCGTACCGGCCCATTGTGCTGCTCGACGAGGTGGGCAAGCTCTTTGAAAGAGTAATTGCAGACCGCCTCGTCGCACACCTAACACGGGTGGGGCCGGATCTGGCGGACGGCCAGTTCGGCTTTCGCAGGAGGCGCTCCACGGTGGACGCCATCATGTGCGTGCGAGCTCTCACGACAGGGGATGCAGTGGCCCAGGGCAGGTGTGTCGTGGCGGTGTCTCTGGACATCGCCAACGCCTTCAACTCCCTGCCTTGGAGTAGCATTGGGAGGGCACTCCGGTATCACCGGATGCCCGACTACCTCTGTCGTGTGGTCGAGGCGTACCTGTCAGACAGGTACATAACCTACCCCGGTCACCAGGGGGTGTGGGAACGTCGAGAGATGTCGTGCGGTGTTCCGCAGGGATCGGTACTAGGGCCGCCCTTGTGGAACATCGGATACGATTACGTGCTGCGCGGCGAGCTCCCTGACGGGGTCAGCGTGGTCTGCTACGCAGACGACACGCTGGTCCTGGCGCGGGGAGAGTCGTACCAGGCGGCGGTCGAACTAGCGACACGCGGGGTCGCGACAGTCGTTGGCAGGATCCAGGAGCTGGGACTCGAGGTGGCATTGCACAAGTCCGAGGCCATGTGCTTTCACGGCCCTCGGAACGCGCCACCACCGGGTTCCCGGCTAACGGTGGGAGGAGTCCACATCGGCGTCGGGTCAACGATGAAGTACCTGGGACTCGTTCTCGACAGCCGATGGGATCTCGACGAGCATTTCCGACGTCTGGCTCCCAAACTAAATCGGACTGGGGCTGCTCTCTCGCGGCTCCTGCCCAACCTTGGGGGTCCAGACGCCTCCTGCCGGAGGCTCTACGCGGGGATCGTTCGGTCCATGGCCCTTTATGGCGCGCCGGTGTGGGCGCCGGGGCTGCGGAAGCAGCCGGCGGCCCGGCTAAACGCGTGCCAGAGGGTCATGGCCATACGGATGGTACGAGGATACCGGACGATTTCCCGCGAAGCGGCGAGCCTTCTTGCTGGCCAGCGACCATGGGATCTGGAGGCAACAGTCCTTGCACTCATGCACGAACGGCGCATGGAGATGCAACGCCGGGGCGAAACTCCGCTGCCGCAACAAGTCGCGGCATGGCGGACAGAGTTCCGGCGAGTTCTCATGGTGAAATGGCGACAGCGACTGTCGCGACCCCGTGCTGGGCACGCCACAATTATGGCGGTAAGTCCCCTCTTTGAGGCGTGGTTGGAAAGACCTCACGGCGTCCTCACATTCCGCATGACGCAGGTCCTCACCGGACACGGTAAGTTCGGGAGGTTCCTGCACCGGATTCGTGCGGAAACGACGCCCGGGTGTCGCCACTGTGTGGCCCACCCGGAGGACACGGTGGAGCACACGGTGGAGGTGTGCCCCGCTTGGGCAGAGCAACGCCGTGACCTCGTGGGGGCAATCGGCGGCGGTGATCTCTCGCGCCGGGCCTTGGTTCAGGCCATGCTCCGGAGCGAGGAGGAGTGGCAGGCGGTCGCCTCCTTCTGCGAAGCAGTAATGCTAGCTAAGGAGGCGGCCGATCGCGTGAGGCAACGGTCCTTACGCTCCAACCGCCGCCGGGATTCCGATCCCGATTTCCGGCCACCGTAGGCGCGGGCTTGCAGATGGCGAGCAATGGGTGGCTCGCCGTCTGACCGTCCGGTAACCGTCCGGACCGAGCCCAAGTCGTCGACGGCGCGTATTGTTCCACGCGCGCCTCAAGGAGATGTCAGCAAATCGTAGGGGCCCAGTAGGGTCGAAGCCTACTGGGGCCACGGGTAGTGTGAAAGCGGAACCCGGGGCCCTGGGACGAAGGCAACGAAGGAACAGGAGTGGGTTTTTAGTCAGTAAGAGTCTGACACTATCTCCCGCTCCGCCCAAGAGCGGGGATGTCATTAGGATGATTTTCCCACCGAAAAAAAAAAAAAAAAAAAAAAAAGCCTTAAAGATAATATACTCGAATGTAGGTAGAGACAAGCAACCGGCGCCTTCTACATTATGCTCATACTATTTATGGACTGGAATGTCTTAAGAAAACATTCATTCCAAAAACAATTAAACGTTTGCGTTTTTAAAACAAAAACATGACCAATTTTAGACTTTATGGCACACGATATAAGAAACAATTGATTACATCACACTGCATTGCATGTACAACTAACAATTTTATGTAGTCATGCAGTGAAGTATGTCCATAATTATTTTGAACCTTATTAACAACTAGATAAAGATGATATATAAAATTCTTGTGAATAAAAGTAAGTTTGTTTTAATGTAATTAATTGGGCGCTACAGGATATCATTTTACGAGCAGTGATAATAATTATGAGTGGACTATGTGAGGGTTAGCATATGTGCAATGAAAATAATTTCAATGCAATCATAGAAACCATAAAGTTAATAATTCAGATTATTCAAGTGGATCAGCGAATTAAAAGATGAAGTTCTTACGAAACCGAATGATTTGAAATAGAAAGACATTACAGCACAGTAGGAAATATGAATGATAGATTTATATTGAATACAAACGAATAAATTCCAAATTCATTTATTCATGTATAGTTTTATCAAATGGATTAAGAGCGAAACACCACCATTACCGCTTTTTTTTGAGGTGTGAAATCATTAATTGAATTTTCCCGCTCTCTCTGTCTAAATCTACCTATGTCCCTTCATTTGCACTTTGCGTTTTCAAAATTTTCCACAGAATACTTTAGCTATAAAGTAGTTCAAGAAAAGCACATGAATTATATAATATCAACGATACAATACAAATTGAAGATATTACAGTAGGTAATACCAAATCAACATGGCTTTATTTAAGAATTACAAATTCAGGCATTTGTGTCACTTGACCCAAAATTCGGAATAACAAATTAAATTTAAATATTCAAATGTATGCTTGAGTTAAGCAAATTCTAATCGCAGTTTTATAGCAAGCGTAGGACTATGAGCCTGGGCTATACGACTAAATAGCACCAGTACCGCTAATATCAATAACACGTCTAGTCTGTCGACCACCCGTTGCTTTGATACATTCAATACAACACCTTTATCAGATCCAGAAACAGCTGTCAAGGGAACCACTATACAACAAAGTAATGATTATCTATAGTATATCAATAATCTTTTGATATCTTTTATTTACCGACTGGCGCCATAGCTTGACCGCCAATTGTGTATGATAAGTAACGATAATGTTCTGAATATATTTTTTTATCTTTAGTAGCAGCGATAAATGGTCTTTTATGTGTAAGTGATTTGGATGGTCTAGAAGTTGACGTTTTGCATCGGCATTAATCCATATCGAACGATATTTTTTTTATCTCATTGTATCCGTGCACACATGCATATACTGACACACTAGTGTCTCACTATGTGTAATATTTATTTTGAAAATAATACTATGTTCAAGACTACCAACTCCTTTAAGGCTTTGTCAGCATAACGAATCCAAGATGCACACCACATATTTTGTTCATTCAAAAACCGGTTTCAAAACAGAAGCAAAACACTTATATAACAGGAAATATCTATTAACCAACTTAACAATGTCTTGACACTTTATCGGGATACTAACAAAGTTAACCAAAGTCACAATCACGATGCCAGTAACTACTTACTTATACAGGAAGTTGCGCTTGCGCACAATTGGACACCGTTAAACAAACTCGATCATTCTACTTCGGTTATAGACATAAGTAAACAATCACGCATTTTTACTGTTGTGAGATTAGCTGGAAAATTAAAATGAGTTTCATTTTCGATTGCTTTGAAGAAGGAAAAAGTAATTAATTGATTTTGATTTCATCTCCTTTATTGAAAAACCTCTGAAAGTTTTTGTAGTTGAGTATTTTGTTTTTAATCTAGTAAGTCAGTCGTTGAATCATAAGTTAGCGTTTATTAACATCATCATAGATTTTTGTTCTATAGTTTGGATATGCAGGTTGCGCAATATCATAGTTGTTGCATTTTGGTCTTCTGTCGGCATCAAGAAAGTTAGCTTTAATCCGTTATTTAATTATATTCTCAGTTTCTCATGTGTGAAATCGAGTCCAAAGCTACCATAACGCTCCCAACTTTTCAAAATTCAATTCTTTGACCATAATCCGCGTGTTAACTGTAAAGGCAAGTCAATCGGATTATAAAGATATCGTCACATGCATTTTACGTAAGTTTTCATGTAAACCGAAGCCGTATCGTGTGTATATCGATAAAGTTGATATTATTGCTTCATAGAACAGATAGTGGTGGCCTCGATAGATATCAACTTATAGGTGCATTTTGTTTCCATTAATGTGCCCTGTTTGTAAATAGAAATACAGCCTTTGAATATTAGCTCAGATACAATAATGCTTTTTTTGTTTGGTTGATAAATTATTATCAAGTAACTTCTATCGCTCTGAGTGGAGCGACAGGAAGTGTAAGACTTTTACTGACTAGGTCTCACTCGTGTTATTACAGTTGCCCAGTGTGTTCCAGGGCCTCAGTGACTGCAGCTCAAGGAATCGTTTCTTGGTTATCATAATGATCATTTTTTATAATACAGCATAGGCATAAGTAAAAATTATAATATTGTCGCAGATGTATTCCTAAATGTACCTTTTAAGTTTTTTTGCTTCCTTAAAATGATAAATACTAACTCGCTTTAGCTTTTATGACTCTCACATTAACCTTACCATTTCCAATTCATTAATCCGTTATTTTTCTCAAATCTCATCGTTCTTTTGTTTTAAATTATAACCTGTTACTGTCCCGAACATGGATATAATTGGCTTAAAAAATAATAATATCGAGTTTATCACAATTCATCATTATTATCAGTCCATTAGCTGTTAATATCTTCGCTTTCTCACGCCTTATAATCGTATTGTTTCGGTCATTATTAATATTAGGGTTGGGGTCACTTAGATTTCTTATGGAACTAATTTGATTATTGGATTCATTCAATTCTACTGCCACCATGATTTCCAGTATGTTTTTTTTTGTCAAGTTCATTTTATTGACGCACTTTTAAGTTGTTTTCTTTTTATTGATGACCAGACTTTTGTTACATTATTTAAGTCTGCCTAGCTCATAGTGCTTTGTATTTATTTTTCGTTTCTGTGATATTTCACTCAATTTCGTAATATACGATAGATCTATATCTTAATATATTTTTATCTACTTTTGATGTGATATCTTTCCAAATTGAAATGTTATCGTCAGCACTTAGGGTTATTAAGAAATCGTAGCCTTTTGGCGCCATGTCACGATTACAAATTTGATATTAGAGAAGTAAGTTCGAGCCTGTCTGGTTAATAGCTATATCTTCTAATAGACTATGTAAGCATATGTGTAGAGTCAGACAAGAAATATCTAATTCAGACACTTCAATATTTATTTATATGTATATATGTGTAGATACTCTGCGTAATTGCCATCTGTTTCAGGTTTTAATATATGTATATGGTAACGGTATTCAATAAAATTTTCCTAAAGGAAGAAGGCTGTCAGATGCATTTAGTTGTGATAATAAAATCTGCTGAACATTTTCTGCCAAGGATTATGCAAAGTCAGGAACTTTAAAAAATAAGAAATGCTTAATTTCCTCGAGATATCTTTGACCAAATTGTTCTGACATGAGTGAGGTTGACTTAAAAAGGTTTTAAAAACCAATTTACTTAATGAATCAATGTTGTTTTTCTTATCATTTAATTAATCAGCACTGAGAGCTATCAGAATGGATGATATACGACGGAAAACAGATTGTAATTACACCTCTTACTGTTATATGTACTGCTGGAGCCCTTATTACATGGATTTACGGATCATTATTGTTTGTTTCTTTGACTTTATCGTGATTTAGCCTTTTCCTCGCTCTGTTATCTTAGTCGGTCTGTTGTTTAACATTTCTGTTTATAGGTTTTGTTTAAGATCTTTTGCTTGGAGCTTGTTCTTTAAATATTGGTTCAACCAGCCGTTGCTTCAGAATTGAAATGTTTTATGGAGAATTCTGATTGGGATATTGTTTGACTATTGTATTATTTGCATCCGTAGCTTATCCGTTCATTGTTAGATTACATCATTATACCCTTTTGTTGAGTTCTTTGACTTGCTATTAGTACACGTGTTGATGTTTTATGGTAATCTGTTAAGAATATATCTTCAAATCCTGATGATTAATATAGCCCAGCTCCTTATTTTATGCTATAGAATTAGATATTGCAAAAAAAATCTGTTCTTAGTAATATAAACAATTTTTACCACACACAACGTACTTTATATTGACAGGTATCTACATACCTGACGATATAAACTCCGTTTCGTCGTTCCGTCCAGTCCTTACAGTTTGACTTCAAATGAATTATTTGATGACTCCAGACTATTCCAAGCAAAAACAACAAATTATAATTTCTTATCTTAACACTTCCTTTTACAAGCAAAGAAAGTTTCTCAATATAAAGTTACTTTGTGATTGCAATCATAACTTCGTGACCAAGGTGTCAGCATCGGCGCCGACGCACATCCGCTAATCTTATCATAACGCGTTACTTAACGTACATTTCTGCACTTGCATCAACAGCTGCATGTTCTGTCGAAGATTCTAGATAATGTACAACTAGTTTAGTGATAGTATCGTATGTGGAGGAGTCTCTTCGTATGTTTTTGATAGCGCGCTTGATAGACGCCGTTCTAATTATTGGATTGTTTATACTTTGTATTTAATTGACGAATTGTAAATAAAATCTTTGTTTATGGCAAATAAGGTGGCGTCTAGATAAAGATGTGTATTATTCAAAACTGAATCAATATTGTTTTGATTTTATATGTTTACTTTATACATTATTACTAGGCGTTGATATAATTTTGTTTTATAACAATATACTTTAAGAAATTCTTGTTTTTGAGACCGGTTTAAAGGTTAAGTCTATTTTTCATTTTGACATAAGACTTACCGTTTACCAAGAAGAACGGTAAGAGTCATACAAAACATATACCACGTTCGTTAAAAACGGGCTTTCTACATTGTAACAAGAAAAATTGCTCAAGTTTACGTGAACTAGTGTCTAAGCTGGATAAAATGGTATCTTAACGCTAGATCGCTATGGCCGTCAGCGATACTGATTGTGAGATTACGCAACCGGCTTTTTCTGAGTGCAGAAAAATAAGATGCTTACCTTTAAACGTGGGTTTAAAATAACTTGAAGATATTATTAGTCCGATGTTCTGAAGACAATTTTTAGAGCATAACTCTCTTCATTCAGAAGCAGCGGGATTGAAGTGAATGATCGAGCAAATGGCTGATTTCTATTTCCTGCAGCATTTACCTATATAGAAACAAAAATTAATGTAGCACCTACGACTATTTGACTATTTTGCCATTAAGTTTTGCTCAATCTTCCTAAAATTCTGTTTAAATGCTTGCTTTTTAAAACATATTAATTTCTCACTCCATTCCAGACAAACGACTTCGTTATCACTTAGTTCATCAATGAAATAACACTTAACTTCATTGATACTAATGTTACTATCTATGTTTTAAGTGTTATCATGAATGACTGATATTATAGCGAATTCCTTGTTAGGAGTGTGTTGACTTGTACTGTCCCCATTCAGGATTGTTAGACTGGCTTCAAATGGATTTGCATTGATATACTTTAGGAACATAGAAATATTTTGTGAGCCACTAATTTCAATTGTAAAATAATGATACAGGTAAATTACATAAGGTAGGTATATAGGTATTTTAGTTTTTGTTCAAGTATGTATGTTATATTTATGACCATTATAGGCTTGGAAACCATGTAACTAATGTGCAACCAGTATTATTGCGAAGGTGGTAAGACCCTTAAAATAATGCATTCATATAATTGTACAAAAGCATACGCTAGTATCCGATACTATGTTTCTCCTCCGACTGAAAAATGAGGATTTGTAAGTTTATGTTTAAATAGAAAGAATTATGTGTGACGAGCCTTAAAGTAAACTCCTATTGTTTATTGTGCTTTCCTCCATTCCTATTTGTTATAAGTGAGCTATTGTCAATAAAGATGTTCAATAATATAATCTTTTGTCATTATCTGTTTATTTAAGATTAAAATGATTTCTTGTGACAACTTAATTTTGAAGAATGATAGCCTGAAGGTGTAAGGCAGATATATCGTGAAGTACCTAGTCTATGGAGAGGCACGTTAAGTATGTTTGTTTATTTTGATGTGACATTTACTGGTTCAGGTAATTTGTAGACTTAATGTTGATGCGGAAATATGAGTCTAAAAAAGAGAAAGGGTTTTCGTTCTTGAGTATGTGTAATTCTTTTTCTGTCTTTGTGACAACATTGAAATATTGGGCAAATCTAATTATTTTTTTTTCTTTGTGTCTACGTAAAACGTATATGCCTGTGATTCAAACAAGCCTTTTACCTTAATACTGCTTCAACAATTTAGAATAGGTACAGGTAAACTAAATTGAGTGAATGACATTCAGACGATCATGGGTAATACTTGATTGAGCATAGCAAAAAAGGAGGTGTACTTTTTGCAGCTATGGATGGATCAAAACTTAATGATGACGTTGATATTTTTCTACCAAAATCTATCAACTGTAAAAATGTTACTATGTACGTTTTTAATGACTCATACCTAAACAACGCGAGATCAAACAAGCGAACATCCGAGTACCATTGTTAACGCATCCTGTGAACACAAGGTTAATATTGTCATTTTGCACTAGCACAATGATTTTACAGAATATAGTCATGTTCGCGAATTCATTGCTAACAATGGCCTTTTGAGTTTGTTTCATGGTGCGATTGTTTATGTGGAATTGTGGAAGTATGATTATTTGGTGTTCCATTGAAAAACTATATTGACACTTGTTTAGTTTCTTTCTGATTTATGGTAATTCTTAAAACAAATTACAATAAATGATATCGTTTGCAACCATTGCATTCTGTAACATAATAATTATTAGCTGGCAAACTTTGTAGTTATAATTAGAACACCCAATATGATGCTTAAGTTAGGTAACTTAAGGCTACAGGCAACAATCCTAAATTTTGCAGACACCCCATTCAATTCTAACTTAGTACCCATATCAGCCACATCGACTCAGATTTCGTTCAAAACATAAACACTAATCACATGACCCATCTTCCTACCTTTTTTGTTACATCCATTTAAACCCACGAACAATGGCACATATGCCCGTTTTATTATTATCTCTGAATTACAACAATAATTTAACTTTTATCGGTTGCAATTTGGATTTGTAAATTTCGACCACCCATTGGAGGTCTGGAGATGCCCTGAAGTGGATCATCCATTTAGGATGTCGATAATCATAATTTAGGATTCGAGATTTGAAGGGGTCTGGTTTTTGTTTAGGATGGAATAAATTCCGAATAATTGGTATCTTAAATCCTACGTCATAAATTCTTTGCATAATTTATTACCAGCTTGCACAGTAGGTGTATTTGGAAGGGCTGCGGGATTGTTTGAAAGAATCCTAGAATGCAAAGGGTAACTGAAGGAGTACAGGTGAGTTTTAGTCAGTAAAAGTCTGAATCTCCGTCTCGCTCCACCCAGAGTGGAAGAAGTTATTTGTTGATTTCCCACATAAGAAAGAAAGAAAAAAAAGAAAGAAGAAAGAAAACATGTTTATTCTGCCTAAATAGACGCACAATACTTACAAAAATATAAAAACAAAGTTCCCTGATATGTGTATCTGGCATAACTGTGAAAACGTATGTTGAAAATTATTAGCTGCAAAAAGTAAATGATTGTATATTATATTTAGGAAGTATTAAACGTAAATTATGATATATATTTTGTGTTCAAGATTGTTTATTACCAGATGTTGTAAGAAAAAATAAACTAAGCATCTAAAAATATACACAACATAAAAACTAGAATTTCAACGAGCAACGACATTTAATTTCTCCGTAACATAACAATTCAGAAAACACAAAGATGCGTATTGTGTTGCAAGTCCATAAGTGTTAATACACTGATTCGGTTACAGATAATCTTATTGTTGATTCTGTGGGCAGCTCACCTAACAGTATTATGGTCACGACAAAGACAGAGTATTCCTATGTGATCTGGTTAATACATGAGGACCATACGATCTTGAATTCGCAACAAGGTTATAGAATACAGTATACACGAAACAATAATTTGTAATGTACAGTTTTGAGAATTGATCTTAAAACAAGGCACGTTTGACATTCTGTCTGTTGGTGCGTTTTGGTCTGCAGCTGATCCTTATAAATTTAGAGATTACGTTTAAGGAATATCTTAAGATTCTTTGAATCATAAAACTCTGATTCTGTTTTGGTTACTACCTGGTTTAACATTAATCTTCAATAAATGATTTGTTACAGGAGTGATATGGGAGAAAAGAGAGTCAGTGAAAGCGTGACGGCTGGAAAAACACAATGGAAGAAAAAATCGTGTAGCACCGACCCCAAGAAACACGGGACAAGAACGAGAAGATGATGATGATTATTTCAAGTTAGGAACAACGTTGTTTTTCTGCTATTAGCAGACTACAAAATACATAACAGTAATTTTTGTTTCGTGTATGAGCAAATAATTTGTCATCATTATGTAGAAAAGACGAAACATTATTCTTGCAAGACTAACATTGTCCCAGTATTCGAAGACAGAAATTGGCTTTTTCACATTTCGCAAAAGTTCATTGTTTTAGTTACGTCATTCCCCTCAATACCTACTTTTTATTTAACAAGCAATATTAAGATTAATTACAACGTATATAGGCTCATTTTTCATTGAAACTGCGTCAAAATTTGCATAATGATCAATAAATAAACAGAGATGTTTCGAGGACGTTGGAAAATTGATTGTTGTGTCGATGGGGGGCATTTCTGTCAGATACCTGTGTTTCTTCAGTTTATGTGAGGGTTATCTGTTATAAAGACTGAGTAAACTCGTAAAAACTTCTGAATACATAATAAGAAGCTTTCATTAATTTTAATAATGTCTTTTCTTTGGGACGAAACTTTATTTCACTGTTTTAGTTGAAGATTTGTTCTTTTTGTACGTTGAGTACAAAAATGGTTGAAATATTAATGACAGAATTCATCATCATCATCATCATTTCAGCCGAAAGACGTCCACTGCTGGACATAGGCCTCCCCCAAGTGCCGCCACAATGAACGGTCCTGTGCGTCTCGCATCCATCGTACTCCTGCAACCGTTACCAGGTCATCGGCCCACCTTGTAGGAGGCCTTCCAACGCTACGTCTTCCGGTACGTGGTCGCCATTCCAGAACCTTTCGTCCCCAACGGCCATCCGTTCTGCGAGCAATGTGCCCTGCCCATTGCCACTTAAGTTTGGCGATTCTTCGTGCTATGTCGGTGACCTTGGTTCTCCTGCGGATATCCTCATTCCTGATTCGATCACGCAAGGAAACTCCGAGCATAGCCCTTTCCATTGCCCTTTGGGTGACTTTGAGTCTTCTGATAAGGCCCATTGTAAGCGACCACGTTTCAGAGCCATATGTCATCACTGGCAACACGCACTGGTCATAGACTTTCGTCAGACAGAATTGCTGTCACAGAATTGTAGAAGATATTTACAAATTATTTTTTTGGGTATATTTATTTGCCTACGATTTCTCGGGGCTTTAATATCTTTAAAAAAAAATTCTTTCTCTTATTACCTGCCCAAGACAAACTAACCTAACCTAAACTACTTCGACTAAATACAACATTTCAGTCAATACTCCATTCAAGACTTCCGTGAGTAACAGCAAGTAAAGTGTGTTTCTTTATCGCTTTTGATAAGATAACATCAGGGGGTCAACACAGTGCAGCGTACAACAGCCTCGGATTTATTGTTGATTTCACTAACATTATTTTCTTTAAGGCAGTGGTTTGTAGTTTTGTTCTCTTAGTTTGGGTACAAGTCTCTCTTTTGCAATCGAATCTCTTAATCCAATCTGTTTTGAAAAAGGTGTGTCGACGGTAGAACACGACTTGCACTTTGCAGGGTAATCTTTACATCGATAGAGTATAGTTTAGAAATTGATTTAACTGGGCAACTTAAAAGTTGTAAATTATTTCTACTACCTATTTCTCTTAAGTCTAAAATAATACAGGTCCTAACACAGTCCCATGCGGAAGTCCTCGAGAAAATCCCATTATAAATAACCAAAATTTCTTAAACGCACGTGCACGCCCATAAATCCCGTATAATATCAGATGTACAATAAAACAATGGTGCGACTCTGTAACCATTGAAGGCATCAAGCCTGGCAATTGAACAGGCAGAGGGCAACGCTGCCCGCTAACTTGCATAGGAAGTGTGATAAAACGGTCTATGGGAACCTGTTACACTGACTTGTAATGGACAGGCTAGGATTGATAATGCAAACTGAAGTTATAGTTGCGCTCTGTTTTTGTATAATTTTGTTTATGCAAATTTTGAGACATTGATGTACCTAGCGTGCATGAGCATGAGTATTTTAGTCATAGGAAAATAAAGATTTATCAAATATTGTTTTAAGTAGCTTTGGAGAAAAAAATGTTCGTGTTGTTTTTGAGCTCATTTTGAATATTAGTCAGTTTCTTTTAATTATGTATTAGAATTTACAAGTATCTACGTCGCAATGTCCCTATGACTAAACTCCTAAACTAACAGGATTATTTCCATATCTTTTTAGATTTCAAAGTGATGATTCACCATTTAACTACTGGAAAATTTTCATCATTCGTGTGTCATCGCGGGATGCCAGCTGAAAACCAACGCTGGGTGTCTGACGCCCAACAATTGCTGAGATGGCAACGCTTTCGTTTCGTATATGCTCAGCGTAACTGTATACTGTTTCTGTACTCTCTTTTTTATTATTTTGTGTTGTTGCCGTTGTATAGTATTGCCTGCTTAAATTATTTCTATTCTATTCATATCTTTCTCTATTATTTTTATTTTGAGTATTATGATTTAATATTCATAAAATAGAAATCAATAGTAGTCGGACGGTGTAACAAACATAGGGCTAAATGGAAGTTCCTTTGTTTCATACCCACATTGGCTATTACCCATCATGTACTAGTATTACTATGATTTGTAGCCAATGTTCGAAGCACAAGCAAGCAAGAATATAGCATGTGAGATTAATGTGGAGGATTCAAATCTTATGGTGGCTGTATTTGTTAACGGTAATACAAGTATGAATAAATTAAGTGTTTTTATGAATAGGTTAGGTGAAAGATGATTATGGCTAGAACGGACGTGACTACAGAAATAACGGCTAATTGAAGTATAAATTATGCATGGTATGGAAGAAGAAATTATGCTGCACTAGCTGCAAATAAATTGGGACAAGGGCATACGTTGATTTTGTAAGCAGTTTAAGTTTCTGCAGATAATGTAAGTAGACTTTCTAACAATACTATGTAGCGTAGAGTACACCAGGGCCCATCAATAGTTCAACGGCTAGGATTTGAACTCACGACCTCTCGACCGCCAGTCAATGCCTCACTCGTTGGTTTATTGTCGCTTGATACTACGGAGAAGTTTAAAAGATTTATTGCGGAGGTTCTTGAAATCGGGTTTATTTTGAATAAACTGAAGGTATAAAGATTTTAATTAAAAAAAAATTAAAATTAGGAGATGCAATTTTTTTATTAAAGTATGTTAGATTTTAGTGAATAACGTATAGTAAGAGCGTTCATTTAATGTAGGTACATAATACCGAAGATATAATCTTATTAGAACCATTGGTATAGCTTTGAAATCATGTGTTGTATCCAAAGGAAGTCTTTGCGTTTTATGGGACATTAAAATGGTATTGAATAGTATCAAAGCAATATACATACGCCTTTATTTCTCAAGTACCAAGTACTTGGTCGTTATTCATCAAATACTCCATAGTACTTTGAATTCAATGAGTTCAATAACCGATTGATACTAAAGATAATTATTACTATATCCTCATTCAATCTGGTAATGATCACCTTTCAAAGTTTCAACTTCGTTCTTTACTCTACTCATCTTTCAAATAGTTCATCACTAACAAGGACTTCGTTACTATCGTCTAAAAAAATATAACCCAGCTCGATTCATTGACATCAGACTAAATTAACGCTTCCTTCCGGTATCGCCACGTGTTCATAAGAGGGATGTCTGCTATCTCATGACTTTTTATTGGGATTCCTGTGAAATTGTGTTCACTTTTTTTAGTACTTTGTCGACTTTTATATCTTATACTCTTCAACAGATGGTAGCTTCTTTTTCTTATCTGTCTTCAGGGAGTCATTTGTTTAGTATTTTACTTTTATGGACAGTCGGTGGCTTTAAAAATATTTATATGCAGGTTTGTTTAGTGCTTGTGTGGTATTTCGCATACATATTGTTTTTGAGAACAAAAGTATGCTAGCAACATTTAAAATTTTAATAGTGCACATGCGTGCACAGGAATGTCTAGTTTAAGTTTTATAGTCTACAAGTATCATAGTGTCTTCCTTACTTACTTTTACTTTCATAGCAGCAGTACATAACATTACTTGAGATTTATTTTCTTGTATATTTTTACTCATAACGATTAACCTTTTCGTTTTATTCTTTCTTGGTTGCGTTTTATGAGTTTCGATTCTGAGGTGGCAACCAAGATAATGTTTACTAACATTTCTTAACTCTGCAAGAGATATTTTAAGTTTTTAGTCGAGAAAATTACAGTTACCAAATAGTAGCAGTCTTATTTGCTATTTGAACAGTTTCTGCACATACTGAGCAATATTTTTTCTCAAACACAGGTTCGTTGGCCCAGAAATTGCTTGCATAGGTCTCAACGTGTCAGTTTGGACTCAAGTGGTCGGTATATGTTTGCACAGATGGCTACCGTTTTTTATATCACCAAGCGTTTTGAGAATGGTACAATATGACGTAATACTTGGAAACATTCGAGTAACGACTTTTTATATTCGTGGGTACTGTATTTTACATTGTTTGTAGAACACAAGTTCGCAGCATGATACTTAATTCAAAAATGTTAAAGGAAATATAAAGATAAGCTGTAACATCTTTGTATTGAAACCTGTTAAAAACGATACAAATTAAAACGATAAAAATAAACATCCACTGAAATATCTGCTAAACCAGTTACCATTTTTAATTTTATTAATATGTATGTATGTATCAGCAAAGTTAATCACGAATTGAATACGTAATGAGTAGATGTTGATACACATAGCGGCCTTCACTTTCTTTGTGTCATTTCTACATCAGCATAATCTCAAGGTCTGATGAATCATTGATTGTTGCATAAATTGAATCACATGTATGTGGTTGTAGACTCATTAACTGAATACGTAGCGTCTAGACACGTGGTCAGTATTTTGTTTAAAACAGATGACATTTCTGATTCATTTATTGCAATGTTGTCTATTAACGTATGTTTCTTTTATTTTGTCTTGCTCATGGACTTCTTATATTATGCATGGGAAAATTTTCTGCTTATAATTTTTTTAATGATTTAAATGGATCTCAATTATTCTCAATTGACATTGTTGATGTCAAATTTTGACTTCTTAGATTGCTGTAGTCAGCTACTATGCGTAATCGATTATCATAATCAAAATTTATTTCAATTAGACCACCCACGAAGTTAGCAGATCTTAATTTAATTATGTGTTGAAATTTATTACTAGAATAAAGATAATGCGGACCTTTTGACCGGCGTCGTTTAAATTCGGTGATAATTTAATACGATTATGCTAATGGCACATTTGTATACCAGTTTAAATTTTTATTTTCACAAGACTTATCTATTCAGGACTTCCGTTTTGACTTACGATTTTTATTGTGATACTTAATTTCTCTAAAATAATTTTCCCGTTGTATTGTTGGTTTCGTTAGTTTAGTGATCACAAAGTCTACTGCTAAGCACGAGGTCTTAGATTTAATTACTGGGTCCTGCAGTGTTATTGGGTCTGGAGTCTGGATTTGTGCCTCAATGATGGTAATAGACTCACCCATGTATGTGACTTAATGTGGGTGAGCTATATGTACACCTCTGCTTAACTCAACGGAGTATACAACAATGATGTTATGTTACTATTAATATTTTACAGTTCTTCAAATTTATGTATGATTACATACAAAGGGATCATTCTATGTGTTTGTAGAAACAAGTAAATTATAATTCATTTTATATTAATAGTAAAGCTCCAATGAAGCAATATACTAAAAGTTACTGAATGAACAACATACCCATTATTACACCAATCAAAGTTGAACCCGCGACCGGTATCATTACGACACAGGGCTCGTTCGAAATGTCAATCGTTATTTAACGTGCGTATGCGCACAATGGTGAAAAAATCGACTTTTATGAATAAGCCGCCTGAATTAAAATTTGAGTGTTTTTTTTTTTTTGTAATTTTATTGATGCTTTAAATTTTGCGCTTTAAAATTTTCTTTAATATGGTTATTGGTAATGTCGGGAAAACCAGATATTATTTATTACGATGGGGACAATAAAGAAATTCCGAGATCTTGTAGGCACAGGCTAGCCTATACTCCTTACATAAGTATAGGTACAATTAAGACCGGTGTAGAATATAATAATTAAATAATTATTTAATATGGTTGTTTTTTTTTTCATTTTAGCTGAAAATCATTAACAATGCCATACTTTTACGAAAACCATTATTTACAAACAGAGAAAAATACTACCCTCGGACCTCATTTTATTTTAGGTCACATCTGCCTGTGACTACCATTGAAGAATTTCTCATTTCATCAGAGAGATAACTTTGAAGGTCCTTTGCTTACAGAGATGGCTGCGCTACCGGCCCCATCTAGTTTAAAATGACGAAAGAGAAAATTGATGTGTAAAAGTTTTTTTTAAACCTATTTGCAAAATAAATATCATTTATCATTGCTTGATTGTCACTATGGCCACAAAAAGCCACTCATGGAACATGGTTGGTTTTTAAGTCAATATAATCCTGACACTCACTCTCGCTTCACTCAAAGCGAGAGGAGTAATTTGATGACTTCCAATCCTCTAAAAAAATCAGGTCCTTTGCTTAACAAATGTGAACGAATTTCAATACGTTACTGATAACTGTGACTTATAGTGTTACCTGATTACAAAATTCTGTCTGCAGTGAAAGTGGTTGTAACCTGCATAATTTAATATATAATAATCCATGTCGGTAAAGTGTTTTCGTAAAATTATGGTATTTAAGCTGCGTGTTATGTACGGTAGCTATTAACATTATTTTATCAATTTGCGCTACGTTTAGTAAATTAAGTTCCTGCTTTGGTAATATATTTTCAAAAAAGTTTGAAAATGAACTTTAGTATCAATAAATCTTATCGAATTTGAACATCTTTGTCATTCGTTACGGATAGTCAAGCAAGAGCCAGAAAATCTGTTACCATGGGGAAATCATCTAATGAGCTCTTTCACTCCAGGGTAGGACGAGAAGGCGTGTCAGATTTTTACTGACTTAAACTACATCTGTGTCTTTCAGTTGTCTTTTGTATTCTAGGACCACGAGTTTCTTTTTGGTTATTGGGTTGAGGATGTCACATAGGCTGTCACTCTGTGTAAAATGCTGGTATCCAGCTGCACCCAGCTAGACTGGATGCCGAACACAACATAGTAGTAGTAAGGAAAAGGCTATTAATTAGGCTAGGATATTGATAAAGGATTATTTTTATGACAATTTGAAATGTCTCTTCACAGTTTTTGAAATGAAATAAATAAAAAATCATAGTAGGAATAGGTTAACAAATTTTCCCCAAATCAATTTATTAAGACTCATAGGAAAAGACCAGATTTTTTTTAGAGGATAGGAAGTCATCAAATTTCTCCTCCCGCTTTGAGTGGAGTAAGAAGGAGTGTCAGGCTTTTATTGACTAAAACCCACGCGTGTTCTATCTCAGTAAGCAAATGACCTTCAAAATTATCTACCTGGTAAAATAAGATATTCTTCAATGATAGACACTGGTATTTGCAGATGCGACCTAAAATAAAATGAGGTCCGAGGGTAGTTTTTTTTTTCTGGGGGTAAATAATGGCTTTCGTAAAACTATGGAGTTGTAAATGGTTTGCGTAAAGAGACACATATAATTAAATTGTCATCTTAACAAACCAATACTTTTTGTGACTCAAAAAAATGCGCATCCATTCACGACACATTCTTCAACAAAAAACGGCACGGGACCATAATAAAAGTTCACAATGGAAAAGGATTAAGATATCGTAGAACAATGGCCCATTTTCCGAACTGGTTTGCCATGGGGACTGCAGACAATGAGGCACCGATGGATACGTTAGCTTGCATGGCAATGGACTTGACTGTCCAACGGTTTACGATTAGGGTTGGCGACATGGACATTTAGATTCTAAATTAAGACTGTTAGGAGAGTTTACCGAACTTTACGGAATCATTCCTCATTTGCTTGTAGAAAGGCATTTCAAAAGCTTTAATAAAAGACTGATGATGTAATTTTCAGGGCTCCGTAATTATGTTAGTCAGCAAAAACGGAAATTTGGAGGTAAGCGGAACAGAGAGTAAAGTCCCGCAAACCTCCGTTGAAATGGGAGGATCCTCCGGCCAGACGGGTGTTATGTCTGGTGGGCAGCTGCCCGATAAATGATTATTGCGCGATGCAGGATTAGTTCTTAGGTGAGGCCACAGATGTCGCTACAGAACTCTTATGGGATCATGTCTGTCAAGATCCTCTTTCTCAGGAACGCGTGAATGTAGTAAACTACTAGTCCCTTTGAAAAGTTCAACAGTGAAGAAATCAAATTTTTAAGCCGTATATGCGCCATTTTCGACACTCGCTAGAAAATTAAAACCTATAGGGAACTTCTCGTTGACAGAGAATCCTGAAATTTCCGTGCTAACATTCCACAGAGCAGTAGGAAATAGTTCTACCGCATTGCCATCCCTACAAACGGTATTGTGAGGTCATACGAGTAATTTAATGACAGCTGCATTTAACTTCGGGTTATGTGTCTGTCTTCCGGTAAAAAGGCACTAAAAATGGCGAATTACAGTATGTTCTTCAAATGTGAGAGAAGTAAGGGCCCAGGGGTATCGATCCTGACTTAGAAGTAAGTCGTGAATTCAAACCCAGACAGGGGCTTTATTTTGAGTAATTTATTTTAAAACTACTGCTGTCAAAAGGGTAAAAGAAAACATTGTGAGAAAACTCGAGTCAAAAATTCGAAGACATGTGACATGTACCAACCCGCGCTAGGCCCGCGTGATTAATTTGGGTCATTTTCTATCTTAGAGAGGAGCGAACATTATAAGACTTTTGTTTTTAGACGGAATATTATCAAATGACTTCTCGCGCTCTAGGGTGAAGCGAGAGGGCGTATCAAACTTTTAGACTGACTAAAACCCACCATGTTTCTTTCAGTTGACCTTGGCATTCTAGAGCCACGGTACCTAAATTCTTTCAGATATTCCCACAGTCCTAGTAGAAGTAAATTTAAATAATCGTTGTTTAGTAACAATTATTAATAATTAATATTAAATAATATAATAATAAAAATATTATATTAATAATTTTTATATACATTCCATTGTTTTTATTGGTGAATTAATGTTGGACATTAAAATAACACTTTATCCAATCAATATTCAAATAAATCATAAATGTCTACATGGCAGAGAATGACAAATCAAAACAGGTCTGGAAGAAATATTGATCTCACACAAGTTTTTTTATGCTCTATAATTTAAATATAATTAATTCAATAGAATACATAATAGATATTATTTTAGTAATATGAATCTCGTTTAAAATTTAACTATACTGAGACCAAGTTAATTATAGTTATGACAAAATTATAATATTGGGATATGGTAATTACTTTAGGATACACATTATATACACAAACATAAAAATGTTCAAATAATGTTTTAACAGCTTGTATCACTAACCTATAGATAATTCATAAATATAACACTGTATATTTCGCTATTTTTGTAGTAGAAAAAAAAAACCATTAGGTGAGATAAAACTGGGCCACAGCTAGTTGGACTCGCACACTGAGTGTTCCGTACAAACTAACTTATGTAAATAGTTCAATTCCCAAATCGAGTCCCGAAGATTTTTCCAAATAGTACAAAGTATTTTTTTTAATGACTTCTGTAAATTTTCAGTTTTCAGATTTATTCCTATACTTGTGCTATATTTTGTTTCATGCAAAATTTCAGGGTTCTAGGTCAAAGGAAAGTATCCCATGAATTTTGATTCCCTTGAGAGCATCGAAATATTTTTTTTTGCGACATAAATGGCCGTATCTTTTTTTTTCGGTAACTTAGAACTTTGATTTTTTCACAGCTTTAAGGGACCGCAAACTTGAGTATATGGTTGAGTGGTAATTTCAACTTGATACCTTTACGCGTTCTCGAGATAACGGGCCTTGAAAGACAGACAGACAGACGGATGAAGAACAAAGTGATCGTTTTTACCTTTTGAGGTACGGAACCCTCAAAAATAAATAATTTTATCGTAAAGTTTCTCTAAGTCACCTCGGCCCTGAATCGCAAAGGGCAACTTAAGGAAAATAAGTTTTAGTCGGTTTGAGTCTGACACTCTTTCTCCCTCAGTAGCAAAATATATTTGATGATTTCCCAACCAAAAAAACAAGTAGCACTTATCTAAAAATCTAACCAGATTATATAAATATTTGATCTCAAATCTTTTACTACTAAAGAGTTATAACTGTTCAAACAAACAGTTTATAACATGGCCATGGACAGACAGCTGTAATAGTGTCAACTGTCATTTTAAAACGCGTGGGTGACAAACGTGTCAAGTTTCTAGTCAAAAAAAAAGTTTGATTTGAGATCCCTAGTCTATGATTAAACGAAAACCTGATGTAATTAAAAATTAATTAGATGCATTTGAGACTGTGAGCTTTTATAATAGAAGAAATGATTTCGTATGACGCTTTGACAGTAGTATAAAAAATTGTAATCATTTAGGTCTTTTTTTTTACATAGTATGGGAAGAATGACAGCAAGACGAAAATATGCATCTTTAAGATGAGAAAAAAGGATAAATAGTTATATAGCTATCACCCGCACCATCTTATAGCAATTGTAGTGTACATGAAGTAAACAAGAGTCAAAAATGGCGTATCTAATTATAGTATTATTCATATCCGCAGCCGCATATAGAATTTTAATTAATATTTTTATGTCGACGGTATTTTTCTGGTTGTTGCGCAGGAAACCAATTTGTATTCAAATAGTTACCAACTCCGCACTTGTAAACTACCTCATAACTTACTGCTTGTAAAACTACAAAATACGTACTAAAAACAGCTTCTATTCAAACATTGAATTCCCCTTCGCGTTTACAAAATTGATTAACCGCTTCCCGTGTTCCGTAAAATTTACTGTAAAACACAAATTCATATTAATTAAAGTTCATAATTTACTTGTATGCATCGACGTCTTTAATATCGACCGTTAGCCGCGTGGGCCAGCGTGGGCAAGCGTTGCCCAATTCATGAATGGAGTGGACGACGTCGAGTTCGCCCACGCCAGTTATCAATGAATACTTGTGTAGAAACACGCCGGCTTGTCTGCAAACACAGTGTTGCGAAATGCTGCCATTGAAAATGCTAGTTCGCTCTAGTTACTGACCGACAGCTGAATAAATTTATTTGTTGCCAAAATAAATGTTTTGGCTAGTGGGTGCAAGTTTCCGGCCACTGTGCGCTATGCCGTTTTGTTTTATCAATTTTATTGTTTTTGCTACCGTGTCATGGACTTTATTAATCATAATAACTGTTTCTTTCCGTGTCATTGTTTTATGTGTATTATTAACAGCTATGGCTATGAGTATGGCTTTTTTAAATCATCAAATAACTTTTTCATTTTAGGTGGAGGGAGAGGGTGTGTCACACTTTTACTGACTGAAACCCATCCGTGTTCTTCTAGTTAACGGTTGCGTTCTAATTCCGCGGTGATTTTTCTGGATAATCCTGTGGCACTAACAGGTGGTACATGGCTTTTAATAGAATTATTATAACTCTTTGATTGATTGGTCTTTGTTCGCTATGCGTTATTAATATTATTTAATATTGAATGGTTTGAATGAAAGTTGTATTGAAAGTGACTTCATTTGAATCTTAACCAAGGTCAGCCTCAATTTCGTAGTGTTGGTAAATAAAGTGTCTATAGTGTGTTGACATTTCATTATGTTGTGGGCCTTTTACAACCAATGATATTGCTTTTGCGGTTTTGGACTTTTTTGTGCCTTGAGAATAATGTTTATGATCCATATGCTTACCTTCTGATTTTACTCTTTAAAAATAATAATGACGAGAAAAATATCTACTAAAAAAAGTTGATATAAAATTGTAGCAATCTTTAATTGGTTTAACTTTGCTAATAAACTTAGTCAAATATGACATAACGAGCAATGGTTATCCATTGGTAAAGACCGACTAACGAGTAGTGAGGTCATGGGATCAAACTCAGGGAGGCGCATTAATTTAATTCTTCATCACTGCTCTTAAATTCTTCGGTAAAGGAAACATCTTGATGAAACCAGCATATCTTAGAACTAAAAATTTCAACACATGTGACATCTCTCAACACGCACTGGGCCCGCGTAGTGAATTGCGGCTTATTTCCTATCTTAGAGAGAAGACCACTAGAACTCAAGTCTTGAGTCCTAGCAGAGATAACATTATTATAAGGCTGATTATAATGTTATGACGCAATGTAGTTTAGAAAGTGACTGTTATATAATTTATTAATGACAGATATAAAATTTTATAGAGCCTACCATTTTCTCAACTAGCTAATACTATTACTATTTTAATATAATATCATTGGCTTATGTTAGCTAAAAGAGAAACATAGTAGCAGATATCTAAGTTAGGTTTCTTTAGTGTCTCAATATTAAGATTTTCTATCCAGTCTGGTATACAAGCTAATTTACAGTGTGCATATAAACAGAGTCTGCACAGTTGAACTCTCGTGGCCGCTACTTTCGCGACTTCCAATTAAAATTTCAATTAAATTCTAAAATCTTGTCAAACCCTATAACCTTGGTTGGGCTGGTACAAGTTTAGAAGGATAAGCGAAAGGCAAGAACGAAGAAAACTAAAGTAATGTATCTATAATAAAAATAACAAAAATGGAGTTGCTATTTTAATATATCAAGACCTGTTGAGGGTCGCGGGAATCCGATGGATGTGAGACGTACAGGACCGTTCGTTGTGGCTACACTTGGGTGAGGTCTATGTCCAATAATGGACGTTTTTCGGCTAAAATCATGATGATAAAGACAATAAGTATTAATTTGACTACAGTGTGTCATATTCCTTATTTAGTTCATCATATCCAAACACTATAAATTTATCATAAATTTTATTTCTAAGAAAAATATTGATAAATTCAATGAAGATAGTAAACGTTCCGACTAAAACAACGCATGTCTAATCACAAATTACTATTCAATGACGAAATTGTATGGAATCATTCGTTCTAATTGAAGGTAAACCAAAAAAGGTACTTCACCATAAAAACTACATCAAAATCAATTTAACTACTTCAATCTACTCGAATGTTCCGCTGGTGCACCGTACAGGTTAAACCAACGCCACTTGTTTCCTAATCATAGACTTCGATCAAATGGACCACTTCGAGTGTTAATCACTTCGCAGGCAAAAGCGAAATGTTTTGAGACTTTCCTTCGAGAACACTGATAGGTGAGGTTTGTTGTGAAACGCGAGTTAAGTAGTACTAATGGAATAGGAAGTAGAAGAAAGATTTACCGAAAAGCCTTATCATGAAAATGGAGCAGATGAAATCAATATAGAAAATGAAAAAGTTGTCAAAAGAAAAGATATAAAACAATTAAAAAAAGAGTGATTTTAATGTACGGCATGTCATGTAAGATTAAATTTGTAATCTTCAATAGATTTGATAGATGATTACAACTTGTTAGCTGATGGTGACTAGTAACTAGATTTTGATCAATTAAGTACTAGTGAAGTTAATGTAGTGATAAGCATACAAGTTTAGATAAAGTTAGCAAAACTACATATCTAAATACGATAACTGGAATGAAGCAGAGTTAACATACCAAATCTACAAACAAACCAACACAAACTCATCTAACTCCTTATTTTGCAACCCACCTATAAACCAAACATTGAAAATTCGTTCCGCTTCGTTACGTTCAAAGTACCTAAGGTACTCGAAAATATTCAACAATAGAGAGAGTCAGTACCGTTTTGATCGTCTGACATACGTCCGTTTGGATCATGATAACTTTTTCTCATAAAGAATGCAGTAGATTGCTTGTCGAGTAGATTGACGCTAAAATTGTATGGTGTATTGTGTGTTTTCGAACGAGCTCCAAGGCAGGTATTGTTGATGGCAATAATTTAATGGGATCGATGATTGTAATGTGGAGAGAGCTAAAGTTTAATGGAATTGTTATTGCCATCTTTAATTGCCCGAAGCTAAAAATTTTCATGCTGATCTACGGGTAATAGAAGAATTTAAAACGCTATTAACGAGAGGAGAAGTTACTATTGTCTTAGAGAAAGTGAACATACAATCGTTATTTCATCGTTCAAGCAAGCTTTTATTGAACAAAACATTATTGCAAGAAAGTGGTTGTTAACATTTAACACGATTAAATATCATAATCGATTTCGAGTGAAAACATCAAAATCAATACTCATTGCAAAACTAATATTTATAACCCTATTACAAAGCTAATTATTTAACACGTGCGCAAAACTGTTCCTGTATAATAATTCACTTATAATAATACATATATTTTATAGTTCGTGTTTTATTAACGTTATATCTATTAACGAGTCACGTAAAGGCGTTAAAACTTAATATTGCGTTGTGAAACTCATGAATGAATTATCGTTTGGTTGGTTCATTGACAAATCTGTCTGTTGCGATAACCTCCCTTGTTTGGAGTCCCGAATATAATTTAGTATATTTAATTGCTCCTTTAGAAGTGCGAAATTCCACAATAATTGTACTAATGACGTAGAATATAGTGGACAGATGTCAGTTTAGATTGCACAGGTCAAACAGCAGTTCCGTGGAAAAACTTGATTGACCAAGTAAACTTCCTTTGGCTAAAGATGACGCAAAACTAGCAACTAGACGTATCATATAACAACTTAATTAGATGATAGCTGTTATAGATCAGCGGCAATTGATAAACGCAGAACACCCGCAGCAATAGGATGACCCATATAGCGCAATTAGGCTCAATGCAAGTGCAAAACCCATCAATGGAAGTAACATATTAGACTGTGTTACTTAAAAAATCGATAAAAGTATGATTCCATTATGATCTTTGGGTTGGGAATATCGTATGTCGGTTTCCTTTTACAGTGTAAGCAATACGTTTTGTGGTATGAAGACTAACCGCGTTGGCACATCGATGGTTGGCACCATTAGAATCCACGCATGGAGTGCAAAGGTCGTAGTCGTGCGTAAGTATTGACATAATAGCCCATCTTTTATAGGTATCTGATAACCCATTTTCTTGTTTGACTTCTATAGCATTTGTAAGAAAGCAAATAACTGTTTTATTGTTAGCCAATTTAAAGTACAGGATTTTTTTATAAAGGTACCGTGGTCTTGGAAAGCAAAGGGCAACTGAATCCGGGAGTAGGTGTAAAAGTCTAACACTAGAAAAAATAATTGGATGATTTCCCACCTCCAAAACAAAGCAAACTTAAGATCGCAAAATTAAAGAGCTTAAAAGGATAAATCTTCCGATAAACTTCTTTCATACTATGTAAAATGGGCGTAGAAAAGTTGTTGGACGTACATCCTGTAAAAGGCCATTAAAAGCACAGTATCTGAAACAGGTTCCTTATTGCTAGTTTCCAAGACAATAGCCTATCAATCTGTCAATACAGAGACTTACCAGGAACACTTCTTGCCAGTGTATTTGCCTTTAGCAGGTTCAGAAAAACTGAATTGAATTTGTATTAAATCGCTCTTTTAATCGTCCTAAATCTCCTTGACATTTAAATATCTCTTAATGCAAAATCCCGTGATGATGAAGAAATAAAACAATTACCTGCAACAAAAATACAGAGAATAAACAAAGAGGTCATTATCATGCAAGATTTGATAGCAATGCTAAACGAGAACAAATTATTACGTCAGCAAGGAAATATTTATTCGCTGACATCAGTGGGTCTACATGGTGTGTATTTTTAAAAGCTTACTGTAAATCATTTTGAGATAGGTGGTTGTCAGTGAGCAAACATGCGGAAACTTAGGGCCAGGTCTTGTGGCGTAACTTAGTATATGATTATATGAAGCTAGATTTGGAAATGAATTACTAAAATTTTATTAAAAAACTAAACTTGTGAATGAGTCTTGATAACCCCGACTTTAACCTAATAAGATATTTGTAGTGAACGTTAATCTATTAAACAATTTAGCTTGTTCAATATTTACAGATGACAAAATAAATACAGCCTGTATATTTAGTAAAATATTCTTGCGTAGGCGCAAGAGTCAGTTAATGAATGAATGAGAGAACAAATCGATTTTTTTTTTATTGAAAACTTGTCAATGACATATTCATTCATGTTTTTTTAAAGTGCCAATATGTTTTGGGTGCGGCTTTAACGGTTTTTGATATTTGTATTGAAATAAAAAATATGTCCATACATTGCGTTGGCAATTTACTTATATTTGGAAATCTTGAATGAATATCGAATATTTGAAGGTCTGAGAATACCTTAAAGGAACGAAGACATGATTGTATTATAATATTTTTTTACCCGATTACAGATCATGTTGACACATAAAAGTATATTTGGCACAAATTATTATGGACTTCCTTGTCTCATTATGATTTTTGTATTAAACCTTGGGTTATCAGGGATCATCTAAAGAATTACTAGCTGATCGAGTTGACAATGTAGATTTCTTTCAACTAAGAATCGTTCTTACGTTGACAAGTAACTGAGTAAAATAATATTTTGTCTCCTTTGCTACACGAGTTCTTGTTGTATAACAACTCGCTTCGTATCAAACAGCTGTTTCAATGTTATTGTTTCGCTTGAAACGTGGAAAAAAAGTCGAAGTTGTTTATTTTTATTTCTAGTATAACAAAAACTATGAACAATATACTATCGCAATAGCTTTTCTATATAGGAGTCCACGTGTTTGCTGACTTCAGGGTCAAGTTGGGAAACTTTTAAATAATCAGTTTGAAGTTATCGTCTGTAAGATTAATGCAAGTTTGCTAGAAGGTGCAGAAGAATCAGAAATGAGATAGATGGAACAAGAGAGAGTCTATAGATAAAAAAGGGTCTTCAAGGATTAAGTCTCATATAAAAAAAAATAAAACCCACTTCAATGTAAAAAAAAAACCACCGAAAAGTGCAAAATTACTTTAATTTCGGAAGTCGGTGTTTTTATAATAGTTTTGTCTCTTCGTTATTTAATACCGACTTTCGAAATTAAAGTTATTTAGCAGTTTCAGTGTTTTTTTTATATTGAAGTCAGTCGTATTTTTTTTTTATTTTATACTTTTTAGTTATGATATCACCACTAAAAAGTACCCCTCATCCAAACTTAAATACATTTTAGCCCGAGTGCATCTCATGACAATTCTAATAGTCTCAAACACGGTTAGATTACATTAATTTATTACGGAATTCCGGTGCCTAAGTCTCAGGCTTCATCATCAGATCAGTTCGATATTTTCCCCCTTTTCTTTCAGTCAGTCATCGACTACACGTATAAACAAAGCAATTTTACTTATTACGACGATTCTGCTGTGATCCTATGAGGAGTTCTGTTCCACAACTTTAAAGTTCATGATCAGATCATAACAATATTTCTATGGAACAAATTCGAAATCACAAAATCGGTCCACAAATGACCGAGAAATCGGTGAAAAAAACATTCAGTCGAACATAGAACCTCCTCCTTTTTGAAGTCGGTTAAAAATAGGTAATGCTGTATTCAAAGCATATAAAGCCACTAAAGATGACCCTAATAAACAATCGTGACGTAATTTAATAACAACTACATATACCGACTTAATGCCTGTTTTTAGCGTCCACATCGACGGTAACTTTGCACTAAACACAGTTCACACCAATCTCGTTATATTTCTTCATATCTATTCTATTACAATATATGCGCAATGGAATAATTCAATGATGCATAATTATGCGAGAACAGCAATTTAAAGCCAGATAAAGTTTATCTCGTAACAAGACTAGATACTGACGTAATCGGCTAATGCGTCTTTGTTAACAGATGGTAGGTAATTAACGGTTCTTCTAGATACATCATTTGTATTTTATAGTTCTTTAACCTGTTGATCTTATGGCAGACGTTTAAGTTCATTATCGGATTTCTCAATCGGTCTTTTTTGTTGCCGTCTTTCAATAAGTCGATGTCCAGCTTTAGATTTATGGACTTTACTTATAGAGGATTCAATTTTAGCTTGGTACGCTATCACTTTGTTTCTTTGTTTATTAAGTACTAGCTAACCCAATAGACGTCGATCTTTCAAAAACTTTAAGTAGTTTATAGTAACTATTGAAATAGCTAACCACTAAAACTTTATTACAGAAAAATCTGTGATTTACAGTTTTCTGTGCAATTTTTCCTTTCTTGAAAGCTCAACAAATAGGTAGTTTAAGTATTTTTTTTAAATTTATTTATATAGATTTTAATTTAAACATTGATTTCGTAGAATAATTAAAACAATAAACAAAACTTTTCCTAAGGTATCTAAGAGTCTAAGGTGTTTTGTCTTTAAGGAGTCTATGTTCTATACCGTGCCGTATCGTGACCGTGCCAGGAAGGTACGAGTACCAAGGCAAAAAATATTATTTTTTTGAAAAGTGTGAGACTACACTCTCTTGACCGTACAGTTACCGACCAACTCCGTCGCCTGGTAGCGTGCCATGCACGGTGCGTATCGTCACCGGCAAAATATGTTTGCAAGTCAAACTGGTGTACGAAAGGGGACAGTTAAGCATACTGGTTATGATGGCATACGATGACTGTTATACATGGATATTAAACGTTCTAGTGGGAAAAGAAGTCTGTTTAGTGTTTCTAGCACTGATATGTTTCTATCACGGTCATAATATGACACGGTGTACTAATTGGTGAAACTTTTAAAGTGGATAATATGCTGGCTTACGTTGGCGTACACGATCAGTTTAATTAAATAAAAGTAGTCTCTAGTTATAGACAGGAAAACAAGGTATTTTGTAAATAATAAACGAGTACAAACGTCAATTTAATATTACACTGTCAGTTCAATCATTCATCCAATCACAAACTGCAACAGAAAATTGGCACATTACCTGTCTCCATTGAATTATTAGAACTGTTGCTAGTTTTAAATAATTCATATCTCAATTGAAACTAAATATAATATTGTGCAATATTATTGCCAGTCAGAAGTTACAGTATTCTCTTCATCATAATATTATGACTCTATTTATGCATGAGGGGGTTTGAGAAATGCCAGCGCATAATCTTTGATTGCCTATAAAGAGTTTTAAAATCAAAAGCTTTATTGAGGCAGACGTTATTTTGAAATTATTGAAAGTTTAATATCTTGTAGTGCCTATATAGTAATACTTTATACCTAAGTATTAAGCCTTATAATATCCTAATTTAATACTTAAATTTACTAACTTATGCCAGTGGTTTCGCCCTGCATGAAATTATAAAATTACCCTGTTGGAACATACGAGACAAATAAGTATCTTTGCTTTTCCAGGATATGGAAGGAGTGCCAAATTTTATCTAAATCCGTTTAACTGTCAAAGGTTGAATGAATAACAAAAATACAAACACACATGCATACAAGCTTTCACCTTTATAATTTTAGTGTGATTCTCAATATCATGTTTAAGTATTAAGTACCTATCTCATGGTAAATGGTAGGTTGTTACTGTTTGTCAATACAATGTTAAAGCGATGTACTTTTTACGTGCTTCTGTTGAGAAATTCTTTGTAATCACAATTTTTCATCAAAATCTCTCTTGTCGTCTTGGCTATAATATGTTTAGTTATTCAGTAGATTCATGTAACAGAGAGTCGCATAAAATATACTTTTGATTATCTGTCCTGATTATATGTACCATTCAAAATTAGTATGAGAAACACATCTATTGTCTAACCATACACAAGTACATAGTAAAACTATTAGACAAACATATACCAACGGGTAGAAACCGACTGACAGATCATGTAACTCATAAAACTTAGGCTCAGTAATGGCTGTATCAATCAATTGAACAATTACAGTGATGCAAAACACCAGGTGGTCAGTTTTACGTAATAACAATTGTTCCATTAATATTAATGATACACAGACTATGTTAAAGTCACAGTTAAAATATATAGACGGTGTTTTCTTAAAATATGCAAGACATTGTTTGGTGTAAAAGCTAATTGGATTTAACTGAAGCTTTTGATTAATGAGTATAGAAAAGATAAATGAAGTAAATTTTGTAGATTAGTTGATCTATGTTAGATCTAGACGAGTGAGACGTAGATCTAACATAGATCCGGTATATGTCTTTAAGTTTTAAGTTTTTTTAAGTAATGTAACTTATTCTCAATCAATGTCAAAAACTTGTCGGAGAATTAGACGTGTTTTGACAGGTTGCAACTGTAATACGAAAGCGACCGTTCCTTATAAATATAAGAATTACTCCTCTCATAAATTTCTAAATACAGATAAGTCAGGAGGAACTCCATTCCAACTCGTACGACAAACGTACAGAAATTATTAAGTTTAATGTGATAAAGAATGAACAAGAAAAAACATGAGCGTATTCGCAGCTTATCAAGAAGTGTTAGTTGTAAGGCCGTCCCAGGGTTAGTCGGTCGACAAGAGGTCATAAAGGTTAACTTGGTATGACTTGTAAAAGGCAGAGTAGCTTCTTGTAAAGCATTCAGCTAAGCTGATGTATATTGAATTGTCCTTTGGTTTAAAATGACCAGAATATTTTTGGTAGAAATAGCATCGTCGAACTAGATTTTCAGGTTTTTAATTTGGTATACTTCTGATGATAAGCAGTGGTTTCTCCTAAGACTACAAAAATAGGTTTATAAAACAGCTGCTCTGTTTAAATCAGAGATAAACTACTTAAATCAGTAAGTTTAACTTTTCTGAATGAATTTCCAATATATCAAAAATTACTTAAATCAAATATACATAATATTAATGTAATTTTGATTAATTCAAATGCGGAATTTCAGTTAAAATCAAGATATCACCAAAATATGATTAGTAACTTCTTGCTGCATAAGATCACGAGCAAGAACTATAACATAGAGTCATATACATTGACACAGTTTGATCCGGTGAGATAACTGATAACAGTGCAATATAAAAAGTGATGGATGGCTTTGAGAAATATGGGGAGATATCAGGGTAAAAGTGAATATTGTAAATCATATTGAATCTAGTGATAAAGATAAAGTTAACTATGAGGATGAACTTGAAGGTACATTATATTGTATAACAAGACATTTTAGTAGTGCTATTAGAATAAAGAGCTACGCCAAAATCAAAGGAAGTCACTGATACGATTAAGACGAAGGGTTTACTATTGAATTCAATATCATCGCGTCGAACCAAAATTTCAAACCAATGCAAGCCCACTCTAAAACTAACAATATTGCAACACATTACCCAACAACCATCTTCAATTTTGTCCAACTATCTGTTCACATTAATTCGCATTTTGCTTTAGAAACTGGATCGTAATACCATATTAGGTTTGAACCGTTTGGTATCACTTTCTGCTACCCATTTATGGGTAAGAATGCCTCATGAATTATCCCCAATGGTAATTTGCTTTTGAATTTTTTAACCACAATGCTTGAAGTAGCGAATTTTGTTAAGGAACTGGTTGGTATGCTATTCAAGCTTTTCTGTTTTGTTGCTATTATAAAAGGGATTTTAAAGGCTTTTCTTTTTGTTTCATGTCTGATGTCATTATTTATTCTGGTGCAAGGTCCTTTACGTATGTTACTTGTTGTGGGTTGTGTTTATTACAAATACTTTTTATTATGTCATGTCCTTTGTCTGTTAAATAGTACGGACAGTAAATACAACGAGTAAACTATAAAAAACTTTATTGTTTTTTCAGATTTGTGAAGTCTAAACCAAAATATTAGAGATAACGCAAAAGTTTTAGTTTTAACCAAGAAAAGTAGACGATAAGAGGATATAGACACAGGATGGATCCAAACCTTATTTAGCGTTTAGCACATAACACACTTTGAACGCTATTTGCTTTGAAAGTGAAATTGTTATGACGCATGCTGATGTCATCAGTATTGTGACAACTGACAACACATACAAGTATTATGTACATTGTTATCTTTCTGTATCGTATTCTGTAGTGATAGTATGACGGTTGACAGGATAGAATGGAAGAAAAAAACGTATTGCGCCGACCCCAAATAAGATGGGACAAGGGCAGGAAGATGATGATGATGTTATCTTTCTGTATCTACTTATCTACAAAAAATCATCCAACAATTGCGGAGCTAGTTTGCCATTGATGTTAAAAATATAAAATAAAAAGAATTTTTAAGCAATAAAGAGTTGGAAAGGTCACAATGTTATACGTGTGTAATAATTCTGGGGAATTGAACTTACTTGACAAGTAGACAATCGTGGGAAAGCAGTAATGATATACATCAGATAATCTACAGTACCATCAACAGTTTTAGAAACAGAAAAAAAATTAAGAGTTTCTAAGAAAGGTGCTCGTGCCGAATATTATTCTTTATCATTATCCCTATTATATACAATATCATGTATTTATTATTATTTTTATTTTATCACGTATGCGGTCTTCATTATCTTTCTAAGAATAATAGTCTTAATAATTTTAAAGTGAATTCAACGATGGTTTCAAATATTAATCATTTTATTTGTCACTCGACAGTAATAACTATATTACCGTAGCTGACTACAGCTCATTGATATTTTAATGATGCTAGTGATACATACAATGAAAACCAAAAGATTATGGGTTTATTTTCAAGTTAGGAAATCATGAATTGATTTTTTCATTGGCAACATACTTATCTATCCCATTACATTTTATGTTTTACCATTAAAGTTAAAATATAGTAAAAACATTATCTGCCATGATAGTAATACATTTGTTGATCTTTAAACTCCTGTTTCCATTCAAGCAGAATTCATTAGTTTAAATCCATCCAGGCTAATCTCAACCATCTATGTAAGACGACTTCATTCCCACGAAAGATTTTATCTGGACCACAGCATTCAATATAATTAGCTTGCTCAATTAAATCTAGATTCTCGAGATTCAATGGTCCGTGGGTCCAATGTCTTTGCGATTAGAAAATAAGCTTTCGATTTACTGTGGTGACTAAAAGAAATAGACAAACTGAATATAATTTAGAGATTTATTACTAATGATGATAATGTTGATGATTTTGTAATCGATATAAACGTTTTGAGGGATATATTTGATTTGGACGCATAAAAGAGTATCGATAGCACTCAAATTGACGTTGTATATAGTGTTGGGTTAGAGGTCAAAGCTGAGCATGTAAAAAAGGTAACTGACCCACCGCCCACTAGCATGGCTGCAACACATTATCTTTAGTTGACTTCGACATCTTGCGTAGGATGTGAAGCAGATGAGATAAATCTAGCGATAATGTACCAAATTACTTCTATATTATCTTACTAGCTGTTGCCCGCGACTTCGTCCGCGTTAACTTCGTAAAACTGTACAATCACTCTGTGCTTGCAATTCATTCCGAAAGCATCGCAATTATTTATTGTACTTTAACATAAAACGGTTAAAGGTAAAAACACAAATTACCTTCAGGATACATAACAATGTACTCGTCCAGATCCAGATGTATGAACGTCAATAAATAGAAAGAGTATGTATGGGTCATAGCAGTTGGCATTTCTGCCTACCCCAAGGAACAAACATACATAAACTAATGCCTTTTGCATTAGTTTATGTATGTTTCTGGTTTATGTTCTGGTAAAACAACATTGTATGATTTTAAACCCTCGCCACAGTGAGCACGCCACAATCGCAGCGGTAATGCCTGTCTTTGAGGAGTGACTACAGAGGCGTCACGGCATCCTTTTTTCATGCAGGACTCACCTGATGTGGGTGTTCCGGAAGGTATCTGTATTGAATTCTGCGGGAAGAAACACTCAGGTGCTGATCGCCCGGAGAATACGATGGAGTATACGGTGGAAGTCAGTCCCGCTTGGTCGGAACGCCGGCGCAGCCATGTCCTCGTGGGGGCAATTGGTGGAGAAAACGATAACCAGTCTTCCTTAAGTGAAGCACTACGATCAAAGAAGGTGGGTTCCCAGCCATCGTAAACACAGGACTGCGGTGGTGCCGTCCGGCCGTCACGTCGTCGTTAGACAGCTTTGCACCTCGTTTACCTCTAGTAAAAGAAGGAGCATAATCGGGACACCAACCTTCAGCTGGGTAATGTGCACTGATAGTGTAAAGCCTTAAGTGAATCCAAAAACTACCATCATAATCAACTATCTTTCTCCACAACAGTACTTATGAAGAATTTGGGAGAGAATGCTTGCATTGATTGTTGCAGTTTGATCATTTTGGGAGTTACTTGTTCATTTACCTATGATTTTTTTTGGCGTGTATTTAACTGACGTCCCCGTATATCACACAAATGTTTTCTTGATAGTGGGAACTACCCTATGAAGAGTCTCCAACTTTTGAATGAATTTCGGCGACATCTTGTGCGTGTGTATCTCCGTCCAATCGAACTCGCATATTGATGGCCAAACCGAGAAATTACTGACGCCGATTGCCTCTATGAGGACACGGCGGTTCACCCAAGCTGAATAGACCTCCACCGCATACTACACCGGGTCCTCCGGGCGATTCGCAAAATTGTAATATCAGGGTACTTCCAACCGAATCCGGAAAAGCAACCGTTTGAAACATTCACAACAATCCTGAGCTTGTGCATCCATAAAACAATGAAATTAAGGTAAACAAATGTAGCAGCCGATTAGTATTATCCCTGAGATTGGCCTCCCTCAGGGGTTTGTTCCAGTGTTGGTCACCATTCACTGCAAGAAGGTAACATCCAGATGTTGACGCAAGGCTGCAAGGAATCTGAGATACATCATACGTTGTCGAACTATGATCAGAAAAACACATTTGATCCCGTTTTATATGAAGCAGTGACTGCAAATAATAAAACACGCCATTATTAGGCCGCAAGGTGCCATCATCCCGGAGGACACAGTGGCGCATACAGTGGAGGTGTGCCCTGCAAGGGCGGAGTACTACTTTGTCCTCGTAGAGGCAATCGGCGTCAGTGACCTCACGCGCCGGGCTCTGGTTTGGGTGAGATTCAGAGCAAGGAGTAATGGCAGGCGGTCGCCTCCTTCTGCAAAGCCGTAATGCTAGCGAAGGAGGGGGCCGCAAGCGTAAGGAAACGAACGTCCTCACGCCAATCCGAGATTCCGACCCCGACTACCAGCCACGGTAGACGCGGGCTTGCGGACGTCGAGCGATGGGTAGCTAGCCGTCCGGCCGTCCGGTACCTAGTTGACCGGACTGAGCTCAGTCGTCAACAGCGCGTAGTGATCCACGCACTCCTCAAAGAGATGTTGCAAAGAGCAACTGAAGGACACATGTGTGGTTTTAGTCAGTAAAGATTGACACGCCATCCCGCTCCTACCAGAGCGGGAAAAGTCATTAGATGATTTTCAACATTAAAAAAAAAAATGGTGCCATCATCATCATTATCATTTCAGCCGAAAGACGTCCACGGTTGGGCATAGGTCTCCCCCAGTGTCGCCATAATGACCGGTTCATGCATCGGATTACGCGACCCTCACCAAGTTATCGATCCACCTGGGGGCCTTCCAATGCAAGATACCATGTAACCCCTTCCGAAAATCTGGCCGTGTTATTTTAAAGTCAATAATTAAATACACATAGGTATTTACTTTTATCGCCTTTGGTTACAGTAAAAGTTGTTAAAAATGCCTCCGTCTAACAATTTAACAAATTTGATAGATGGCATTGTGTACTTTAAAACTACTGGTTTTAAAGTACACAATGCCATCTATCAAATTTAATATGAAGTTCAACATTCATTGTCATAATTTTTTATAGTTTGAGTCTTTAGATGGCGTTGCGAGTTGCGTGTGGTGTCATATTTAACTTCTTGAAAACTTTAAATTCATGCCGTTTGTATTTCATATGCTTTGTTTCATTGCGATGAAACAAAGCCTAAGTAATATATCAAGTTACACAGAATTTTAATGTATAAAAGCCATCTACATCGACTTCTAACATTTTGTGTGATACGCACACAACTAAAAACTTCTACAGATATATTATGTGTAGATATATAAAAAAAATGTAAGCATGCAAAATATATTTTTGCATGCTTACATTTTTAAACGGTAAAAAAACCTTATTTACCGTGAAAAAATAAAACCAAAAATTTCGCAAGAGAGCCACATGGGACTCGAACAACCTATAAATTATACGCAAGTCTAGATACGAAACCACTGCGCTACGGTCTTCGATGATGAAAATTTAAAATAGACGTTCTTATATAAACGTCATAATTGACTGGTTGGCTCCTTATCGATGATAGCGTGATGATTTTCGTTTCAGAAGTAATATTTGCAGCTAAATGGAATAATGTAATATTATTGTACGTGATTTTACTCGCCGCTTTGATTTTATTATGTGCTTTGATTAGTTTTTACGAAATATTAAGAAGATATCGAATAGAAATGTCAATTTTGTTTCGAAAAAATGGTAAAAGTTAGTTTTATTACAAAAAAAAGGATAAAATAATGACCAATTTTTTAACTGTAACTGGGGATTGAACTTGCGGCAATTGTAGTTCAATACCTACATTTTCGATCATTGCTCACCCCCCGTAGGAAATAGCGTGATAATTTATAGCCTATAAGTTGCCCTGACCTATAAGGATTATGTATGCAAAATTTAAACAGGATCGGTTCAGTAGTTTTTGCGCCAATTAATACCACCGCAAAATAATTTTACTGTTTTATTATATGTATAGATAATACTTTCCATAGATCGACGGGTTTCTGCTAGACTTTTTTTTGAGGTTTTATGTGAATTTGTTCATAGGGTTTGTTTTGTTCGCCTATTTTTATGTGTATCTCTTCTTCCCATTTAAGGCGTTTTTCCGGTACTGCGATTAGATATTGCCATTAAGTAACTATATTACAAATATTAGTATTTTTTTTTAAGCACACACTCTTTTGCAAATAAATCATGACAATAGAAAACAATGAAGTTGTCTGGCAAGACCCATAAGAGCCATATTAAACTTGTGTCCAATATTATACAAATATAAGGTAAACTTTTGCGATTCTGGTTTATTTTTATTATTACCATTTATTATCGCGCGCCAATTCAATCAATCAAGCCGTACCTAATACTTGCTGGCAATCTAGTTTGTTCCCTCGTAAATCATGAAAATGGGTAAATATTTATGATTTTTCGTATAAAATTTATACACATTTTTCCAATATTTAATAGAGGAAAAATGTCACGGTATATTGAGAAAAAGAATATGTGACGCTAGACCTCGTTGCAAAAATAATAATTTTGATTATTTTAAAACTGAGGGTTGAAAGTTATGGATTTTTTTATTATACGTATTTTAAGACCAATTTAATGATAATTATTAAACAACTATTAAATTAGATGAAGACGGGAACGATTTGAATATCGGCAAAAGATACGTAAAGTTACCAAACAAATAAATCAAGATCTATATCCAAAATAAAAAAAAAAATGTTAAATAGAATTCAGATAATTGAATACTAATTTATTTATTTTTAAGGAAAACAAATTGCTGTATCAACTTGGTAACGGAAGGTCATCGAAGCATTTTAAAAATACGATACTTGAAGCACCTTGTTATGGAAATTTGTTGGTTTATTGTTATTCGTTTTAGAGACCTTGATAAGAGCTAAATTTAAAACCTACGTTAAGTCTACATGAGGAATGGAAATGGTATTATTTGTTAACATTTACATAACCATCTTTTTATCGCTTTTGCAAAGTGCTCAGGCATTAAATATGGTATGGTATCATGTTTATTGGGTTAACTATCAAAAGTATCTGGACTTTAAAAGAGATTTTGACCCTTGAGTTTTTTTTGATGTTACTTCTGAAAGTCAGGCCTCATTTAGTTTAAATTGACGAGTAAAAGTGTTCTTAAAAACCTATTTGCAAAGTAAATATCATTTGTCATTTATCAACGCTCTGAGGGGCCTCTAAAGTAGAATAAAAAAATCCCAAACTTCAATGTTTTACTAAAAGAAGTTGAAAATTTTGTAGCGGATTCCTATTCCAACATATTTGGGCAGAGTTTCCTGCTTGGAATGTCTAAAGAAAGTCGAACAACACTAAATACCAAACTGGGTTCTTGGGCCTCGCCTTACTATACAAGCGAATATTGCTATCGCTTCTCATAACTTCATTCGATGCGAAAACTGGCTTCGAACATTCAGGTACTACCTACTGATATTTCAATTTTGCGATAGCTCATCTTACGTATCTTCACTTACAATCTAGACACAAGTAGGCAATGTTAATTGGTGCCTAGAAAGTCTGGGACGAAGAAGATTACCGTGACCATTAACGTTTCACTTTAATTGATTATAATGACAGTTTTTGCTAAGTGAAATTGTTAGTGTTATGTGCACAAGTTTTTGTAAAGGCATCACAATTACGCGCAAATTATCTACAGGTATGGTCTTCATGTTTGCTAAGGCCATTACTATGTAAATAGTTGAAATCAATGTACTGACTTTCTATAGGGATTTTTTTTTTTTGATTTGCTATCATCCTATATTTCCTTTTGTTCTTCTTGGTATGTCTTTTAGGATCTTATTTTCTTTAATTTAGTCTGCTGTATTTTCTTATTACTGAATGTATTATTTACTTGTATTTTGCATGTCAAAAGGTAGAAAATAGTTATAACAAAATTGTAATAGATTAACGTTGCCACCTACTGGAACCTAAATCATTAAGGAGATTACCACTGACTTGAAAAGAAATAGTTTAATATTGTACCTGCATATCTAGATATTGTTTTCGCACATTTTGAAAACATAATAATTAGGATTGAATTTGACTGTCAATGTTGGTTTTGAAACCTTCAGATGCAAGTTTATAACTGTCATAATTTTCCGTATTGTTGATTGCATTACTGGGCCCTTGACTCTTATAGATAGTAGAAATAAATGTTCCTTCTATTAGTCACTAAATCGATTGTTATCAATCATTTTAACAAATGTTTGTTGAGTTTAACCGTTGTTCTACGTGACTTTAATAGTTATTAGCACGCCCAAAATAGTGTTGTTTATAATTTGTATGAGCACAGAATATATAAGTCTATGGCTAGAAATAGAAGAGAAATCCAAAAAAGTTCGTATCCAATACAATATTTCTTTAAAATTTGAAAGATGACTGTTTTGGCCAATTGCTTGTCCTTGCCTAATATAGTCCAACAATTTTGAATGACCATTGGAATATTTGTCCACCAGTTCTGTCACAATAATGTTAAAATTGGTTCGTTTCAAGCTGTTTTATGTATGGCACTTATAATAAAATCAACATTCTTGTTTTAATAGATTATCTACTTAAAGGTTAGTTTTGCTAGCGAAATATTCAAACCTTTACTGATGGTGATAAAATTGGTTAATTTTGTTGCATATAATGCCTTACTTTAATTTATTATAACTTGTAAAGAATAAGTCATATTATGAGGTAAACATGATACATAAGAATTAATTTTGAACTTTATTTAATCTACGAATAGTGATGAATGAAATCAATGAGGAAATAGCTATAAAACTGTATAATACGTAGAACCTGAATCATGATATCTTTAAAATAAAACTGTGTATTAAAAATCACCAAACTAACTATCATCAAACATGGACACGTTCTTACAAGTTCTAAATACATTTCGAAAGGAGATAAGCGCAGGAAATAAAACATCAAAGTACTGATAAAAGGCCCAGTGGGTAAGTACGTAACGTTTCTATTTGTAGATATGTCGAAATCAACTTACAAGTGCATGTAACAGACTATGTGAATATCTAACTATTACATTACTGTATCATATCGTAACTTTAGAACTGATATATTGACAAAATTTTGATAAAGCACTACGGTAAATATGGTGTTAATCTACCTAGCGATAAGGCTGATGAAGATGCTGAAAAGACTGCTGAATGTGACAAAATCATTTTAAATGTTAAACGAGAAGAAATTTTAGCTTTAATTTAACTAAATTACCAATGAAAACTTACAGCAGGAAAAAAATATTATGGAATTTTTGAATGCTTTTCCAATAGTCAAGCAACAATAGAAAATTCCTCCTTTAAAACAGTTAAAATCAATGCTAAAGGTGTAAGAAACATTACACCTAGCCCTTTATACTAAGTAATATCTATGATCCCAAGAACAACATGGAAGTATACAATTCCACTAAATAATTTAACAAGCAATATTACGGGTCTATAAGAAGCATAAGACAGAAATAGGTATTTAGCCACAGCTATGCAATATGATAGTGAAAGCCAGCGAAATTGAAGGGTGGAAGGCTTAGAAGCTTTATTTTATACTTATTGCAGGATTTCTCTACTAAAGGTCTTGGAAAATAATTTATATTTCGATATTGCGTTAGATGGTTTACACACTGGTTTTAATGTTGCGGCGGCTCTTAGAAATAACGTCTTAAAATAAAGACAAAGGTAATCAGAGCGATAAGAATAATGATTTTTGTTGCACAAAAATAAAATTTACATTATTTTTCTTTGATGCAAGCGTTAGAAATGAAACATATCTCAAAAGGATGTTGATTAAGATAGTTTATTTATTTATTTATTAAAACTTTATGCACTAGTAAGAAACACTGTACAAAGGCGGACTTAATGCCGTAGGCATTTTCTACCAGTCGACCTTAGGGTGGTGCAGAAATGTAACATGGTAGGTGCAACATAATGATAAACTAGATTAAAAAAAACAATAACAAATATATACTTAGATACATACATACAAATTAACAAAGTTATTATGAAAAACGTATCCAACAAATCATCGCTGTGATGATTACACCAACTTCTTACGAATGTATTCACGAGCCATCACCTTAAAAGTGAACCGACTGGAAGCCGTCCTGAATAAGTTTACTTAACAATTAAGAAATGTTTTCCTGCTAACAACATAATTATACGTAATCTAAATAACCTCAAAATACTTAACAGTGACAGGTATGTTCAGACGTTCTAATAAAGAAAAAAACAATTTATCATTCTTCAACAACCGCACTATTTAAACAAACCTCACCTCACACAATTAGCTCTAAAATAGCAATTTGTAAATTAATTAAACTATCGCTGCGACGATCCGTTCGTGTGAAAGCAACTTTATCTATAACTCGTTAACGGTATGCATTCAGATAGTCAGCAGCCAATTTATTACGCTGCGTATCGTTCCATCTGGGATGTATTGATAGCAATGGAAGACACGACTTTGTTACAATGAGAAATTATTTCAAATAACGGACGCTGGTCTGACTTAATGGTTGACAGAGGATTTGCATGATGGGAATCGAGTTGTTTTTAATGTTTTCCTGTATTTGTTGGTCTGTTATAAACTTGTAGAACGTGACGTTGGAGAAATTGTGGTGGTTGCTCCAGAAAGAAACAATCGAAAGTTCAAATCATTTTTGTTGTTGTTTTTGCGTTGCATAAAATTGTATCGTAAGGCGTAGCAGAGTTTGAAAGAATACAAATACTAATTGTGTTAGAGTTAATTCAAGAGTAGTGGCCGAAGCCATATGTCGTAGCTTGTGGCGTGTTAAAATCACAGTTCAGTTAAGTTTTTCATTATAGCACCTGTGTCCTTACATTTAAAAAAGCTTAAAAGATTTTAACTCTTCAAAAAATTCAATATTATGCTCTGGTTACTATGTAAGCGTCAATTTTTTTAAATAAAGATAGCTCTTTAACGTCTTCATAATAATTGCTTACATTCGCTACTGCAATAGAGTCCACCCCCACGTTCATACCAATACACTTTAAATCGAATATCCAATTAGAAACCTTGGAACTACCTCCTGCTGTGATGAAACTAAAACCATTGGAACTATCAGACCTTCATGGCCAATATTAAAAACAAAACCCAGTGAAACGATCGCACAAAATGAACACAAAGCATATCTCGTTAGCGTTGACAAGAACGATAAAGTTTCCTTTTCAGGTAAAAGGTGAGCAGATCTGAGAGTTGAAATAAATCCTATTATAACATTGTGTCATAAGCTCAGAGTTACATGGTAGAAGTTTGTATATAAAGTAAGAGTATATTACAAAACTTCTGTTTTATCATCATTAGATTTCCATGTTCATTGAGGTTATAATTTGCATATTTCATGTAGTACATATGAATCAGGAAAGATCAGGTATTATAGGGTGACGATGTAAGTGAAAATCATAAATGACATGATTGAAAGTTTAGTTTCGTTATGCTACTACTACTTTGGTAGCGACTTCGTTCACGAGAACGTTTTCACAAACATTTAATTTTCTATAAACTGTATACTGTATTTTTAGAGTTGTTTTGAAAAACTAATAATGAGAACCTTTATTATTTACTTAGGTTACTACTTGTGCAAACTTTTAAATATGTTAGAACACAGAATGAGATTTTGCATACAAACCCAAAAACCTTTTCTTAGTGCTCGCCTACGTCATAAAAGGGAGCTTTGTACAAAATTTTAAGTTCCTAGTCCCAGTAAATTCAGCTGTGTGTTGATATGTCAGTCAGTTTCTCTTTTAATATTAGATTGGCTTTCTTTATTACTCTCTACATAAAACTTCCTTTCACAAGGTAATAAGCTCGTCAATCCGTCATACATTTAAACCTTATTCCTCATTACGGCAAGAGAAAATAAAAATAGAATCTTCACTAGTTTATCTTCCCGTTTAAGTCGTAAATGTCAACTGAGTGATGAATGAGCATCAATTTAACCTATATCCCTAATAGGCTGATAGTATGGGAGTGTTACAAGCTACTGAGCATTACTTTAACCTATATCTAGTAGTTAATTTAAATTTGTTACCTCGTAAACTTTAAATGTGATTCTTATCAATGAAGTTATCAAAGTGCAAGGGTGGCAATATCAGAGCTTGATAGCAATAAGAAAACCTGCTTTAACTAAGAGAAAGCAGACAACACTGTGATACAGAAGATAACGAAAGACCTATTAAATAAAGCAGTTTCTATCAACTGACTTGAGAATGAGAAGGAATGTATAGAAATATAGTTGTGTCATGCATATACATAGAAATGTCTCGCTGATGGTGGTGCGTGTGTTTGATCATTTAGTTCCCTTCAAAATAGATGAATTGAATGTGCGAGACTGGTCATTTCTCAACTGACATTGGCTTATAATATGTATTGGATTATAGTGTGTCTTCAAAATTTAAATAAAAATACAATAACAATAATGTAACTAGTGTTTTTGTTAAACGTAGCGTGATTTAAAAGAGTGTCCATAGAGTTAATTGCAAATGCTTCTCCGTGGTGTAGCTATAAACCAGGTTAAGCTTCACTTTTTTTTCTGTCTAGCCGACTTTTTGAAAATTCATTCCATCATCCATATTGTGCCTGTAGGTAAATATGAAATTAACGCTTTGAGTTTGAATTTATAAAAAAAAACATTAAAAACAATTCAAAACTAAAATACCTGTGAGTGTGAGTGTACAACTTAAGCTAGTGAAAAAATTTTTGAAAATTCACTTCCTAAAATATTTAAAGTGGTTAAAATTTCTTTCAAAGTGTGTCATTTTTGCCGATTGTAAAACATATCCGGTACACGTAATAAATAAATCTAAGAACCTAAGCAAGCTAGGTCCCTAGTAAATACTAAATTAATAAAGTTTCACTTTTGTTCCATTCGTGGTTCTTCATCCAAGAAAGGAAAGTAAGTAACGCTTGTTATAAACATTAATAAACTTAACGCAGTCTTGTTGCAGATAAATTTATTAACAATAATGTAACATTAATACTTAAAGCCGTTGAAATGAATTATTACGCTTTGGCACGATTTCTGAAACTTATGTTGCGGCAAGAGTATGTGAAATGGGTATGGTGCATGTTCAGTGAAGACGACATGTAGATATTTTTTGTTGAATAAAAGCTACCACCTATAGCGATATGAGTAACGATCTTGAGGACCAAGCCGTTGATATAACATCTGGTCGAATGATTGTTAAAAACAGTAAAATAAACATAGCGTGACATATTGCACCCCGTGAATTTCGTTAAAGATTTATACGAAATACTCTACTTGTCAAAAGTAAAGTATGAACGACTCATGTATTTGAAATTAAACAAGAATTTTACAGTTATACCGAATCACAGTAATTTTACCCTAAAATTTCAAAACTTTAGGCGTGTGCACTTTTACGGTATTTTGAGATTAGCAACTTAGAGCGAAATGTCGAAGATGACACATTTTCATACAACATTTCTATTCAAAATGTTTTACGGACGTTTAGTTGCTAAAGCTTTGCTAATAAAATCTTCAGCTTTTCACAAAAAACTTGTCATTTCAAGTATTATGTTTCGTCTTTATGCTTTGAAATATGTTAATATATATCTGCTTAAATACAGTGATTTTATGTTAGTCAAACAGAGAAAACTTGGAAAAACTGAGTAAAATTTACTGATTGTAAAAAGAAAGATATATAAAATCACTTAGCTGTAGGTAGAACCTGCCGAGGAAACATCAATCAATCCAACCAATATAAACAACACAAAGCGATCAATCTTAAAACGTACCTAATTTGGGCTTTAAATACGTACTACCCACTTTTATAAAATTCGGTCTCTCACACCCACAGTCATCCAACACGCATAAATATTATTGCATTGTAATCTAAGCAAGAAAGTAGAATCCATTTGTTTTATTCGAAATGTTTAAAAGTAACATTACAAAGGTCATATATGTGTTTCTTGAACATGCAAACTTCCCTTTAAAGGTAAGATGACCTCAAAGTTGTATAAATACACTGTGTCAGAACTTTACACGATACTTAAATCAATTATGTGTTAACCAATGGAGAGGATTGGTTAAGATCTACAATAGTGTCATGGTAAGAAGGTGTTACTAAAGAAAGAAAATTTTCAAAGCTTATAAAGCAAGAAACACATGCAGAAGAAAATTAAAAATATAATGAAACTAAGAATAGGAAAGTAGGAACTGAAAGGAAGGCAGGAAATTAAAATTTAAGTGATAGTAGTTTAGTTGTCTTCATATTTATTAATACAGAATTAATAAATATGAAGACAACTAAACTGCGCTGAGTGCGATTTTTTTTATTATGTTAACACAGTCAAAACGTTTACGGTGTTTAGCTCTTTGATTGGTTAAGAGCGTGGAGAGGGCCCATTGGAGCGCTGAACATCATAAACGTGTCGATCACGTTAACGTAAAAAAAAACACGCATTAGGCATTGAAGTAAACGCAGGAAACGTAGTTGTATTATAACAAGCAAAAGTAATAATGAATCCATTCTTTATTACTTTAGCAATACAATGTGTGAAGGTCTGACGTCACATCTTACTCAATAAGGGCTATTGAACCTTAATGATAGGAACGAAGGAAAAAATAAAATAAATCTTAATATAATAAATACTTATTGGAGCACGATCGACCTCTTTGCGTTTGCGCAGCCTCAGGGTATAGAATATGATGAAGTGCGTACATATGGTTCGAGTAATATCAGGTTGTGAGAAATTCTGCCTTTAGTTTTATTTATTGCTCCCACTTGGTTAAGTAATACAGTTTTTTTTTTTTTATCAGCATGTGTAGTAATTTCTGCTATTTAAATATAACGTATTTCTAAAAGTACAGTAATTAATTTTATTAGTTTGTCATCTCCTGTCAAAGTCAAAACCTGCTGCCTAAATTAAATAATGAGAAATTATTTAATTTAGGCAGCAGGTTTTGACTTACTTGAGGTTGCTCTCGATTCTAGACCACCAGGTCATTGGGTGACTGCTAATCTTTTGTTTTGGCAGGTTTAGTACGATTTCTACGACGTCTTTGCTCCTGCTAATGTGTCCATACAATCTTAAATTTCAATTCATTTTTATAACTGTCTATAAATTGTAGTTTATCATCATCATTAATGGTAAAGAAAATGCGGACATTAATGGCTTGTATGAAATTATATTGTGTTTCTTTTTCTATCAAATTCTGCGAGAGCTTAGAAAATTAAGAATTCTGCACACACCATCATCATTTCGCCATTTAGATGATTTGCAGATTTTTTATTCAAAGAATAACTTAGTCATGCGTTAATGTGAATGAAATTTTGATAAAGGGGGATTAACGGTTAATCAAAAATCAATGATGAGGTCACACCTAATTTCTTATTTTTGTGCGGGGGCGAAGTGAACGTGCTTTTTTTATGGAGCTATCTGCTCAAAAATTAAGGTTTTATGTTTTGATTAACATATTTTTAATCAACTGCTTGGATACTATAATTCTTTATTTCTAGTAAATTTATGTTTTTGCATTTCTTATACTTTGACACAAACCTGCTTCTCGATTTTACCATAAGTACAATTGTTTAATGATTAACTTGTATCGAGATTGCATTATGTCCAAGTAAGAATATTATAGTTAGAACTTTCATACGTTTTTACAATGTAAATCTCGGATTTTGTTAAGATTCTGTTTATAAATTACATTTTGGTTGTGGATAATATTGCGCTATTGTTTATGTTAACTTTATTCATTTATTGTTCGTACAACTAAGGAGTGGAATCCCATGCCGTAGTCTATGTGTGCTGACATACAACTAACAAGTCAGGAGTAAATAGGTTTTTTCTAGGCAAACGTGCTCAATTGTTGGCCACATCATCGCCTACCAATGATTTGTAAACTACGAGCAATGGGTAGCTTGCCGATAACGCGTAGTTACACGCGCGCCTCAAAGAGATATCAGCAAAACTGTAAAGGCCTAGTGGCAACGAAGGAACAGCAGTGGGTTTTTAGTCAGTAAGAGTCTGACACTATCTCCCGCTCCGCCCAAGAGCGGGGATGTCATTAGGATGATTTTCCCACCCAGTAAAAAAAAAAAAAAAAAAAAAAAAAAAAAAAAAAAAAAAAAAAAAAAAAAAAAAAAAAAAAAGGCCTAGTAAGATCGAGTTACCGTAGTCCTAGAACACAAAGGAAAACTGAAGAACAAGGGTTTTAGTAAGTAGAAGTATGACCCACACTCTCCCAGACATGGCAAGTTCGGGAGGTACCTGCATTGAATTCAGGCGGATGAAAAGTCCGGATGTCACCATTGTGTGGACCAGCAACGGCGGACGAGGGCTTGCCGCCGTCGAGCAATGGGTAGCTCAGCGACCGGCTGTCCGGTGAATAACCACCGTGTCCAATCGTCCTTCTCAAACATGTTAGCAAACCGCCCACGGTTTTCTGGCCCTTAGACCCAGCCCGTATCGTTCCTGATACCCACTAGCTAGGACGGCGGGGAATTTCTGAAGGGGAAACCCGTAGTCTGAGAACGCAAAGGACAACTGAAGGACATAGTTGTGGTTTTAGTAAGTAAAAGTCTGACACGTCCTCCAGCTCCACCTTAGGGCGAAAGATGTCATTTGAGGATTACCCATAGCAAAAAAGGGCCTTTTCACTGTTTACACAAAGAATATCATTTATTAAAAATTTCTTTAGCAACCTAGTTACAACAACATATTGCAACAATTGGCTTCATATTGTTCAGTTTTTTTTTGCAAAAGTTCCGTTTTAATCCTTTATTCTTCATATAATGCGACACGCACAATGGAGCTCAAAATATTTACGCAACAAAGTACATCATTATGACCTCCTCCTTGATCAAGATAAAAAATATTTTATTCACATGTCATTAAGGTTGAAATTCGAATGATATAATTAAGAATTTTGAAGTATTAATTAGTTTTATACAATTTGTACGTAGTTGTTAGTGTTTGTTCCAAAAATAGTATTTGCTGTCGTTTAACAAGTATGAAGCTAAAATAATGGTGTAAAACTACTTAGCGATATTTATGCTAGTGACATCTTAAATTGTGTTGAATTATTCAGATCGGACAAAGTTTGTCTTAATTTGTTGTGGGCGTTACCAAAGGCTATTACAGTTTTTTAAACGACAATGACATTGAAGTAAAAAACACGGTTGCCCTTCACAAACATAATGAAGAAGTTGATGCAGAAAAAACTGTTACAACACTACTAAAAGAAGTTAATGAAATAATTATTTTGTTAATAGGTAATTAAGTTTTTGTCATACAATTATGTACGTACAGTTTCAATGCTACAGAAAAATGGATCATGATTTTTCGATTCTGTTTAGTGTTGTTGACGAAACCTGTAAAAAATAAGCTTGAAGCCATGAAGCATGCTTTTTTAATGAGTAACATATTTAAATATAATATAGTATATATTATAGATGAAATAATGAAAAAGTTTACTAACGCATGATGGGTTATTAAGATCATTTAAAAGAAACCAATATTAAATTTCTTGAACTAAATACACTAATCACAAATGCACCATGATACATGGGAAACGAAATTAAAATAACAAATACAAAAGTGAACTTTGGATTCAATCTCAATACAAAACACCATACAATTTCAAGACTCGAATCAAAAACTTTCATGAATAAATCATCTTCTAACTAAAGGCTATTATTAAAAATATCTCTATTAATAGAGCAGTCATACAATACTGAGATTGTTCGTTATAAATTGTTAGTTTAAACGCAAACCATTCCTGGTAATCAATACTTAATTCTAAGTAATAAATTTCGTTACTACAGGACTTCGATGAGACAAATTGCTTTAGAAATGAAACTCAAAATCAACCTTGTGCTTTCCATTCTATGGTTGGTTTTTGGTTGTTTTGTTGCCATTAGTTTACAAGCCTTAATCTGTAGATTTTAATGCTTTCTAAATTATATTCTCCCATGGTAATGAAAGGTGCATGTATCTGATGGTTTAATTTGGGTCAGCAGACACTGTGGTGGCTAGTGGTTAGGCTTGTCGGAAATTACATATAAATAACCGACTTTAGGTTTATTATTTCATTTTATTTGTTTACGTGTTCACTTTCTTCTTTGTACACACCCTTTTCCGGCTCATTAGTTTTACAAACTTTATTTTGACAAGGAAGTACTTAGAGCGGTTTACGCAATCGTTACGTTAGTAAAAACAAAGCCAGTAAAAACACTACAAACTAATAATTTGGAAATTCAGGACAGGTCAGTAACCTAATCAGACAAATTTTTATTACTGCAATTTTGCACTAAAAATCTAATTGGTTTAAATGATAGCAAACCGTCTGTTCATTTTGTGTACACTATATTGAAATAAGTGTCTATGCGCATAACCTTGATCTATAAAAAAGATTAAGTCGAAAATAAAAATGTCAATTCAACGCCAGAACCCAATTTTATTGCTATAAAACTCACTATTATCACTATGATAATTACAATTTCTCAAATTCAAAAGACCTTTTTCAATTAGCGGTGTTCGAAACACCAAACTGAGGCAGATGGTATATTTGGATCCATTTTTTATTTTACTTTTTATGGTATCCATCCACAGGTAATGGAAGACACTATATGCCTCTTTTCAAACCAAGTTGAAACTGGAATTAGAGATAAAATTTCGTAAACTTACACACGCATATAGGTATTAGAGCATTTTAAAGCTAAGTCAAAATGCAGGTTCCTTATGTATCCATCATCTGCATCAAATGATGAATATGAACAATGCCAGCAGAATCTTCTTTCCGAAAAACCTGAATTTGATACAGATCCTCAATTTCAACTAGCTAAAATATTTTTTGTCATTTCAAACCAAATTGCCACTATATTCCAATCATAGATGTCATTCATAAACAAAATAGCAATAAACATGTCCCATAGAACATGGCGACAAAAGAACCTTACCGAAGCCTTACTTCTGTGTCGCTATAACCAGTAAACAGCGATGTAAGGCATCCTGATCAGGGTGACCAGGTATGGGAAAACGTTTGTAAGGAAGGATTTATCTTGGATGAAAGAAAAAGAGCAAGGTAAGAAATATTATTGATCTACTTGTACGGGTTATTGCGGGATACAGAATTGACCTCGATGATTCATGTCCTCTGCGTTAATTACTGTAAATCATTTAAAAATTGGAGGATTGATATCAGATAAGATGATGAGTATTCTGATCATAGTCATGACAATTTTAATTTAAAATCTCCATTGCTAAGTTTTTAAAATGCTCAAGAAGTAGCAAGTGGTGGCAGAAATAGTTGGTATGATAGTCAGTATCTGATTGAAGAATTCAAAATGGAGTCTAAATCAGACGGTATAGTGGTGCTATTGTTAGTTTTAGTGTTATTATTAAAGCGTTATTATTACAATTTTATTTTAAGCTATCATAGGTACCCAGGATGTTGTTTGTGTACTCGAAACACTTCACTTTTTTTAACCCAATCGATTGAAAGACCATACAGCAACATGGCTACCCTTATTCAAACCTGCTGCCGTCCCCTAACAATAATAGACCCTATTGCCTTCTCACTCTCATTACTCACGTGGGAAAGAGACAGCAGATCAATTCCAAACGCCCACAGGACTCCCGTGGTTCCGAAGACCTCGATTCAATTAGCTCTGCTGTTAATGCTATGTTGACTGTTAAACTTTATTTTTAATTGTAGAACTTTTTGTAATTTTGTATTGATTGGAAATTTTGATTTTGATTATGGATTTTGTTGATCAATTTATTTAAAACCATTTTTACGGTCAAACGGGTAGGTATTTGGTTCAGTTCTGGTGATTTCACTGCATTTTTCCCATCTTTGTTGTTTGCCGCTATTTATTTAGCTCTATACTAAAATACTGTTCTTTTAGGCTATATTTTAATAATCTGCATACCAAAGTCTGGGGCTAGTTTAAGTAAACGGTACTCCGAAAGCTTTTAGTTTTAAATTATTTACTTAGCAAAAACCTAGAGTTTATTTATTTCACGGATCTTGTTCGTTAAAACAAATGACGAGACTAAAAATAGACAAGTGTTTATTAACTCTCAATTATATCTTTCTTATTGTCTGAGTTACTAAGAGCATTCACCATGCCAATTTTTTCCTTATTAAAACTAAGTTTTAAGTCTAAAATAGAATGCATTGTGAAAATTCAAATTGAATTTCATTTGATGGGTTTAACATATCAAGTTGTGTTAGATGAAAAGTTTATTAAAATCCAATTTTACTATTTTTTGCAACAATAAATAATGTGAAAACTACCAACCCACGTTGAGAAAAAATGTTCTAATAATCTTATTATTTGAAACTCAAAAATTATAAAGTTTAAAAAGATATTCGTATGCATAGGTATATGAAAACAAAAAGTTCTCTTTCCTAAGCTATTTTATATTACTTTGCATCAATAGCGTCTTAAAATGAACATTCTATTCTAACAAAACCACTTGCAGACGACAGGTCGCAAAGTATAGGCACTGAAGAAAGCATTGATAAAGCTAATCTGAATAAATATTTCAATTATAGGCGAGACGGGTTAGCACGCCATAGTCTGGGATCTTATGACTCATAACTTTCGCAGAATGATATGTAATAATCCACGTTTTTCAATCCTAGACCAGCATGGTAATAAAGTTGAACTTGAACCGAGAAACCTCTTAGAAAACGAGTTCCTCCACCACATCCTTTACCTTAGAAAAAAATATGGAAACACTGATTGAAATCGTAACTTTCGAACAAGTCGCTTTAGATTACTTCATTCGACAATAAATAGAGAATTTCAATTGAAGGCTTTCAACGAGAAACGTGATGAAGCATACACTAGGGAATTTCATAACTTTTTATATGTTTTAAGTATGGTGCATTGCACTCCATACAAATGCTAATATAAGAAGCAAACGAAGTTCAAAGCAGGTTGGTGTTTCTTTCGTTTTTGGGACCTTAAACGTCACGTAGCTATGTTTGTATAGGTGTCTGTTGCATGAGTACCGTCTGACTTATTTAGGTCAGTTGACCAAGTGAGATGTTTGATTTCCAAAATGTGTTACTTTGTTGATGAAAAGATTATATATGCTTTTATTTGTGTCACTACAGTAGCGCCACGGTTTTGCTTTAGGTCTTCTGTTAAATCAAATAAATGAGTTTTACTAAAGCAGTAGTTTTAGTGTCGTAGTTAAAACTTGATAAGTTGGTTATTATTTACAGTAATAAAGCAAAACGGAACGAGCTAGAAATGAAACATCTGCTACTTTCATTTCAAAACACTAAACTACTTTAGTACTAGACTAGTAGAACTGACTAAATACTTATTATTATAATTTTCATTGAATAACCAAACACTTTAACTGTTCATCGCCGCATAAGTGCATCAGTATATCATCGACTGACTTAAACAAAGCAGAATCAATTAACATAAACGACCTGTATTAAAACATAGATCCGGATCTTAATCTAAATCCATATAAATCACAGCTAAATAATATAACTGTATCAGAAATCAATATAATAACACTGAATTATAAAAACGTTTCTAAATATAATTTTGTAACAGTAACTTTCATGGTGAATAAGGAATAAAAGAAACAGTATATTGACCTTCTTACCATCTGGTATAAGATCGAGGAAAACTTTGTAAATAACAAAATAAAATTGATTATTGCGATACTTGTGTTCGATGATATAACTTAAACTCTGCGTCATATGTCACTATTTATGCGACAAGTAGTAGCCATTATGGCGAATAGGCTTTCAGAAGAAACTGTTACAAAATGAAATATCTAGTGTATTAACATAATATTTCCACAACTATCACACGGCGTCTATTCCCAAGCCAAGCAGAGCTTGTGTTATGAGTACTAGATAAATTATAAACATAGTTATAATACATATTATGGATAAATTACACCCAGAATCAGAACAAAGATAATAATAATAAAATAATATTATTATATATTGCGATTTGTGCATAAATAATTAGAAAATTCTTAAAGACGCATGATGAATATGCTTGTGTAACATACAATAAATTCAGTGCGTTTTCAATTTAAACGTTTCATGTCGGACCGCTACCACACGTTTACCGTGCTGCAGCCGGTTGCAGTACGTTAACAGTCCGACAACAAACGCCTAAATTGAAAACGTATCTGGCTGCCGTGCGTTTGTATGCCAGTGATGCGATATTCAACACCGAATTGAATACATGGTGCTAGTGACGTTGCCATCCGTTCGTGGTACTGGAACCACGCGGTAGTCGCAACGGCGCGTTTTGTATGAAAAATACGATCATCCGTACGCAATACGACTAACGCACCGCATTGACACTGCAGGCCGTGAGCAAACGCTTATATTTGAAAGCGCCCTTAAGGTAAGCCAATGAAGATAAAATAATTATTACAATCTAAAAACAGAAATGCAGGAACTATTTATCCTAATTAGAATAAGAACTTCCATAACAAAATGTGCCATATTTCTAATATCATAGATTTACTTTCAGCCTTCGATTAAACTTTCTATTTGCATTTGCTGAGGTCAGCACGGGACCCCTACATGACTACCTGTCCTCAGATCGGTGCCTTGTACGGCGTCTTTATCAGTTACTTTGCCGTGGAAATTATTATCAGACAGGGCAATTTTATTAGCTTCCTTTTCATTAGATTAATTTTATAGTTTAATTACTTTGTGGTAGTTTAGATCTGAATCGTTGAAGATGGCTGGGTTATCATTTCCAGTTTATGATCGAGGACATAATTTTTAATGGCTGCCTTTCAAAATTGTGTTCTAACTGTGTATTTTAAAAATAGTATTAATTTATGAATAAATTGATATAAATATAAATTTTATGAATTCTGTTTTCCATTTTAATAAAGCTTGTCATTCTTTGATTAATTCGTGTTTTTTTTTTAGAATAGAAACCAATTCTAATCGTAAAAGCATCAATTTTACCAGGTGTATACAATTTATTTTTTTACGGAAAAGTAGGCTTTCTAAAATGCATTATCCATTTTAGGAAGCGTAAAAAAAGTTGGGTAAATATTAACCGAACAAATTAGAAGGACTCGCTACCATTTGTTTAGGAACGATACCCTCTCTTGTTTTAACCCCATCTGTTAACATAGCTATCAGAATTGATGGAATATTAACAGCAGGTTCTACGGCGTCCAGAGAAGCCATTTTATGAACTAGCTTGACGGCTTTTGCATGTAGGTCCAGTAAAATAAAAACTAAACGTAAAATATTCTTAAGGGTATTTATTACATTGTAGTTTTTAATAGTTTTATTGCTAGTAAAATACATTATCATTGAATTAATGATCACGATCATGAAAAGGTAGTGCTTTTAAGAAATGAATGCGATAAGTGTGCATTTTTATACCTACTGCATTAAAAGCGTGGTATTAAAGTTACTGATTTTTCAAATCATTTTATGAATAAAACTAAAACCAAAACTGAGTATAACGCATGTGAAAGAAAAGAAATATATAGAAACATAAGTTTAATAATGATGATAGCAATCACCCTAATATTATATAAGCGGAAGTTTGTGTGTATTTTGTATTTGTTTGTTTTCCGTCCCTCAACTGAACATATTTAGATGAAATTTGGCTCACAGGTAGACCATGTTCAGGAATAGACCACAAGAAACTTTCATCCTGGCAGTATGTTACCTTAGGATAATTTTCTACATTAAAAAAACTAGTATTTTATAAGAAACATGAAGATGTATTTATAAAAGTTTCATTAAATTTTTGAAATATATTCTTATATGCCAAAACTCAATATATTCAAATGGTTTTACAATAACATGATGCTTAGGTTTAAAAACGTCACAAAAAGTAAGAGGAGTAAGGTGCAGTGTGTTTGCATTATCGTAATAGTAGGTTAGGTAAGTCTAAGCTAGTGCAATGTTGACATTACACAGTTAATGTCAACAATACAGTTCTGTTCTGTAACGTATTAGCATTTGAAATATCGTTTGGCCAATTAATGGTAACTTTGAGAGAACTTTAAGTGCTAATGGAAATATATTGGTAGATTTTGAGACCGATTATTATAGTGTAGCTAAGGCCACAATAGGCAATAAGAATGTAGTTGAAATCTTATCTTATAAATAAATACTAAATACACGTCCCTTAGACTATAATGTTCGAATGAAAAGGAGATTTAGATGTGAAAGCAGAACATGGTGAAGATATTAATTTAATTTGTTTTGATTCAAAAAATCAAACTATACTCCGAATCATTTTTTATGTATGTAAATGTTTTATACGCATAGTAAAGCAATTATTTAAATACCGGCATGAATTTAAACAAACATACGAATGTCCAGTTTTGTATTCCAATTTAAATATTTGATTAAAGCTCTAGATGTTTGCATTTTAATGAGTTAAATTAAGAAGTGTAAATCTATGATAGTTATAAATCAATGGTTTTGCCGGAGGCTTTATTAGGAACAGGATTCCCATATCCTTCATGAATTTTAAAATTGCTGTAGTAGTCGGGACCTAAGCATTAATCTCAGCTGACATAGAAGTATTTGATAATTAAAGTTTGCTAATCAAAGGCCTAATTGGCGCTACATAAGAACTTACGCGTCGTTTGAGACTTGGGAAAGTAAATCTAAGAATTTCACAGAAGTTTACTTTAAATAATTCTTGTTCACAAAAAAAAAGATTGTCCGCTCAAATGATAGCTACTTCCAGGTAGAAGAATCAAAGCTAACGCCACTTCATTAAGGGTGTGAAAAAAATCTTCAAGGGTACCGGTCCCCGAGGCACGAGCATTCGTTCTAACGGCTCCTTTGTTGATAACTCAGTGGACCACACTGGATGCTTACACACCAACGTGTCACTGCCTTTATGTGTTCATGGATTAAGGAAGATTAAAGAAGCTTAACGGAATGGGTTAAAGATGTGGAAAAATTGACTATCCTTCACAAAGATATAGCAGTTGTAGTAGAAAAAGATATTGCAGATATCGATGATACAATTGAAGCATGGCAGAATTTATATTATATTCCAGTATCATCCTTTATAGCAGAAATTGAGAATGGAAAGCTGTAAATGCTGATGCTTCACTTCATATTGTGGGTTTATTTTTTTTAACAAAACTCTCTCACATAGTTCTATAGCAATCCGTGGGATTATCAGCTTTCCTATTAAATCCACTTAAATGTGCCGTATAAAATTTTTAATCAGGTTTATCTTGCATGGATGAAATAAACCGTTAATTAAATGTAAAACCTCTTCATGAAGCTCAAGCGTGACGATAGATTCTATAAAAAGCTTGATATTAATATCTATTTTACATTTTTATAATTGCAATAAGTAGTAACAAAATTCCTTTTAACTCGAACTCGTCCTTAAGAAACTGTGAATAGAATGAAACAATACCTACCTCAGTGCTAATCCCCAAGTGACTAAAGACGTGTTATAAACATCTCTTATGTACTATACTTTGTAAAATTGCGTTACCTGAGGAACACAGTAGCACATTTCATCAGCAGACATGTTACATTCTACAGAGTGACGAATGGCTCGATTATGTGCTTATGCTACTTCAAGCCAATGAAAATTTAGTGAAAAGTTTCATTTTACAAAATTTTTGCCTAGACCTTAAAATTGTAGTCAAAATAAAAAGCTGTTTAGTAAACGATCAAAAAGCAGGTAGAGAAAGTAAATAAAGCTCTACTAAACGTGATGCCATTTCAATTGTTTTCACATCTGAAACAGAATGATGATACTGTAAATGAATTCGTACTATTAAATTGTTAAAAAAACATAGGTGGTCAAATCGGTGTCGTAGAAACTGAAATTGATGAATAATAAACCTGCTAAAAAGACTAAGCGTTTTTTATTCACTGTCAATATAAACAAAAGACAATAAAAAACGACAATTTATACAGTCACGCCAATTCCAAGCAGACAAAAAGTATGAGTATGACTACCCACAATTTTAGTACCGTGGGTAAAGCCGTTTCAAATGATTACACCAAAAGTATTATATTAGATAATCTTGTAAAGTATTTGTCAAATGTACGGGAATTAAAGAGCTTATTATAAAACGATACACGTTTTGGTACTATTGGAATATTATTCGAATCGATTGAATCGATTATGGGAATAGGAGTTTTGTAATCGATTTTTGTAGTGTTAAAATTCATGGTGAGAATTTGAACAGTGCGTAAACGTAATATTTTTATGACGGCCGAAGTGAAATTGAATTTGATTTATACTCTTTTTATAGTGTAATTTTCTTTTATTAGAACAGGGAACAATATTTTAAACTATTGACGATAATGCTTGTTGTGAATAAGGTTGATAGCATATTTCTTATAAGTCCTTTCATAGTTGAATTTCTAAAGGTGACTTTTACAACTGGTGCGAAAAGATAAATAGCATTAATATTATCCTTGGTTTTTGATATTGTTGCACAAGATGTGATTACATAGTTGATAGCCCATTTAAATATACGCGGATATGTCCTCGTTCTAAATTGGCTTTACACAGTAACATTAGATTTATTTGGGAAGGATCCTATAAATTCAAAAGTTTGTAATTAAGAACAGACAAGTTTTGTCGAACAAGTGACCAAGCAATCAGTAAACCAATTAATAGCCTTTCCAGTCGAATGTGAAATCTCAACAGATATGAAAAGTGAATTCAATTGGACTAAAGTCCTACGCAATGTAGCAATTAAAACTGCAGATTTATTTCCTCTGATCGTTCACTCACCCCTCAAAGTCTGTTCGAAAACTTTCACCCTCTACATGCATATCTCGGCACGTCAAACTTTGACAGAGATACGCAGAGAGAGTGGATGTCCAAGTATCGTAGTATATAAACTAGCCACCACTATCTACACTAGCAATTACTAGCTTTGAGGGCTGCCGATAGGTTCTACCTTGGGCCACGTTAGAATCTTGGATTTGGAAAATCTCGTTGTGAAAAATAAACTTTTTTTAATACAGTACCTATTTTCTTAAAATCCTGTGATATGATTTTGAGAAAGTAGATACTGCGTTCATATATTTTTTTTTATTGTTATTTCAAGAGCATGTAGTTAAATATGTATTTTGTACGTCTTGTTAGTTGTTAAAGTTATAATTACAACAGAGTTAAATTTGTTAAGAATGACTAGCAATGTTTCATACTATTTGGACATCAAGTCAGTAGTATCGTATATTTATTATCTAATAACGCCGTTGCTTTAGATCACCAATTACTAAAAGTTGTTGAACTTCGGCTAAACACTTCCGCACATTGTTAATCCAAGGTCACTGCAAAGTGACTCCACAATGACTATTACGTCATCCCTCTCAGACTGATCATGACAAATTACTTTTAGAAGTATCGATCATCGAATATATTCTAACTGTTGTTTATATACAGGTGTTTCAGAGAAACCACTAGCTGCGGTGTCTGGTAAAAATGGGGCACAGACATAAGGGTATGAGATCACAATAGAATTTCAGACGTATTTTGAAAGAGTTAAGGTAGAAAATGAAAGTATGGGTACTGAAAAGAATGATTAGATAGAACCATATGCTTTAGATATTGAGTCAGTAACTAGTTTATGTCTTGATTTGCATAACGCCAATCAAATGCATCCGATAAACAATTATTTGAACCATTCCTACAACAAGTCAGGAAAAATACCTCATAATATATATCTTAACTAGTCTGACACTAGATGATAAGGTAAACCCATGATACTGTTTTATCTAAATCGGTAAAGTCATTAGACTAATTGGTGACAATATACAACTTGTAAGCTTTGCATGTACTTTTAACTAAATGGGGTCACATTGAACAAAATTTGAAATGTTTTAACGGTTTGATAGCTGTTGACTTTACCGATTTTCAATTGTTTTGAATTTGAATAGTGTCCCAATATTTAATGGAAGTGTCCTAGTTTGAGCTTTTATTATCATAATTTGATTTCGAAACTTGTTTGGCTACTGCATCAACATTTGACCTCGTATTATAATTGTTGTGTTTTTTTTTTGTTGCACCTGTTTATATCTCTATTTAATTCTTCGTAATCAGATCACACAAGGAGAAATTTACATTTAACATTATTTAATTAATGTTAGTGGCCTCATAATATGAACAGTAAAATCAGTTTTATTCATTTGCATAATAACGCTATGAAACAAAGAGTCGCCTAAGGACCGACCAGGTACCGTAAATAAAACTTTATTACCATCTCATTGATTATTATAATTACAGTTAAGTTAATTGATATGACTATAAACTTAATTATATTAATCGCCAATAGCCAAACTAGTGAAATTGACAATAAAACAAGAACGTCCAGTTTTGTTTTAATTGATCTCATGTGTAGTACAAATTGGACTCCTTGATCGTAATTGACACTAGACGAAATTACATTTTTTAAAAATATAAAAACAAGTAAATAAACTGGTTCATTTAATGAATCCAATGCGAATGAATACGAAAAAAAAATCACTGGAATGACTGACACCGTTATAGATGATATTTCCAAAATTGACACAAGCCACAGATTCTTATCTATCGTGGACATAAATAAAACTAATCCTTGTTTACAATTTAAATTTAAAACGAATAAACATAAAAAAATCGTAATATAGATCTAGATAGAGATAATCTTTGATTCGATTAAGAATCAGATAGCGACGATAATAAATCCTATTCTATGAATTGATAAACTTTATCAATTTCATGAACCTTGAATAAATAAGAGAAGCGATTTAGTGCTTAAAGCGATATGTCAGTGAAATAGTTATAAAAAGAAGCAATAAGCCTACATAATGCAGATTTTACGATTCTCGTGCCATTTTAATGGACAGCTTATACCTATATATTTCTTTGGGGTCATTGGCAACTCCAAAGATGAAAACATTAGCAGAGATTATTAGTCTTAATTTATTTTTATGGTATAAATTTCGAAAGACAGGTGTTTGTTGTAGTTTTAGTTATAATATATTCGAGCAGAATAGAAAACAAAAGTGAATTTATCGGTCACGAATACTACTGTTTTGATTTTACTCGTTTCTCATCAGTTGAAAATATGTCGTACTCACTTAAATGAGTATCTGAAGGTGGCGCGTGTATAGGATCATTCAGTTCCCTTCAAAATGATTGAGCTGAATGGTGTTGATGCACATGTCATGTTTGTGAACGGGCGCCGTCAGTAGAGACTAGATATCTCTTGACTCTTGGTCTTAACTAGCACTGGCTTATTTTAATCTTTATATTTGGAATTATTATTTGTATTCATGTTAGTATTACTTATAGAAACCACAATAATATGTAACCAAGATTAATACGTAATATGAATAAAAAGAGTGTCCGTCAAGTTTCTAGCACGTTTTTATCCATAGTGATCTACATTTTGGAATGTGCAGCTTTGCTTCATTTTTGTGATTGGCCGACTTCTTGACAATCTAAGATTCTTTACCTAACCGGTTAGATAGGAATGATTGCTTTGAGTTTTGATTTTGTTATTAGTCACAATGTCTATGCTTAAAAAAGAAATAAAAAAACTTACTAAAAAAAGTTAGGTTTTAGTATAGTTCAGTTAATATTTAAGTTATTGTTATGTAATATAATATATAATCTAATGTAAATAGATTAATATAAATACATTTAAAAAAAAACTTTTATTTTGGAAGTTAGCTTTAGTGGCGGTTAACTGAATATGGATGAAAAAAGGACTAATCTAGAAGTATATCCTTTCAAATAAAAAGAGGTTTTCATTTTTTTTTTATATTAATTGATAGAGTTCTGAGGTAATAAACATATAATTGGTAGTTCTCATTGGTTTCAAGATGGTGTACTGCCTTGCTTTAAGAGGTTTTTAATAGCGACGAAAGAAGTCTTATTTTGAAACCTGATAATCTTAAATCGAATGCAAAATTACACTCTACATGAACAAAAACTTTGAAACGCGATATATGTATAAGAGCAGACAGACCAGGTACTTAAAAAGCAATCAAAATCCATACACCAATGATTTCACTTTGAAATTATAAACCTCATTTCGCATTACAATTTCTTTAACCGTATTAATTTCAAGTCGTATATATATATTTTTTAAACTTTTTAATTCTTAAATCCTTTCTATGTTGATGCAGCCGCAATTTCTTGTTGGCAAGGAATATTGGATTACACTTGCACTACCTACATAAACTCTTCAGACTGCCGACAGGCATAGTTATGGGCGTGGGTTATGAACCTTCGGTAGACCTGACTCATACCAGGATACGTGGCTTCATTTGTCTATGAGTCAATACACCCCCACAAATCCAGATTTAGATGACATTGTGAAATGTATGGAAATTATTGGGCAATTTCTTTGAAGGACCTCTCTCTAAAATGATGAATCAGTTTCTCAAAAAATAAATTCAATAATTTAGACACTATTTAAATAGATTTCTTTAAAACTCCATCACAAAACAGTTATACAAATCCATGTTGGTGAAAAAGTCAATAATACGTAATGTACTACAGCAAAAACTGGGACGTATCCTTAAACCACTGTAGCCTTGGAGAATAAAAATTTATTAAAAAAAAACTAAAAACTCGTACATACCTAGAACATGCAATGGTGGGGAATAATTACTGCAGTCGTTGGACACAGCGAAGGTTAATTGAGAGACACGATCTTTTTAATATATCACTCGTGCTAGTAAAGTTGTTTTAACTCATAAAAAAACTAGAGCCGTTATCCATTGAATTTAACTGTGTTTGAAAGATTTACAGTCTGATACCCTAGGATTATAATAATTTATAATATATGGATCATAACACTCAAATGCTGGCGAAGAGAGATATTTAGTATTCCCTTTCGATTTAACTTGTTAAAATTCAAATTAGAAACAGACAAAACCCAATTATGGTACTTATAAATGAGTTTTCAAATTACTGATGTAGAAATCTTATCTAAAGATAATAATGTACATTACGAAGTCATGATTTCTGCAGTAAAGTTCACCAGATACGACGTTTACTAATAGCATTCCTAACCCCACACTTTATCACTGACATACAATTTTCATGATATTCATATCAATAGTCAACCTCATAAATATCAGGAGCTATCAATGAAACTATTTCTGTATACATAAGCACTGTTGTGTTTATCTATCTCTAACTTACCTAAAAAGCTGAGACTTGGCTTATCATCCACGGAATCATCGTCGTCAAAACATTCCAATTTCTTCGAATTCATTTTCCCATCACTTTTGCATACAAGTTTGAGAACAAACTCCTTTTTTACAACACAGAAGGTCACAACCACTTGTCTCTACATGCACACCAGTACGGGATCAAATAACCAATTATATTTCACTGAATTCACTCACAAAATGAATAAATGTTTTGGGTTTATCACACACTTGGTTTGTTTTCTTTTTTTGAACAATGTCACGATTTTGGTCTGTTAACAGTTTGAAATTCGAATTTAAACGGTCCCGGCGCGCGCGCTGTCGTCCGTCGCGCGACGTCTCACCGACGCGAATGACGCTGCGTGCGGGGTAGACATGTGCGCCTAGATTCATGTTGAACGGAGTGACCTGCATGATAATCTGATTATACATACATACTCGATATCGTTTGTAAGTTTTGTTCCTTATATAGCCTTATCTTTATTGACATTGGGTATGCCATAATGATTAGTTTTAAAGACTGGTTTGAAATTAAAAGCGCAATTAATTATGCATTCCAATTTGTTTTATACAAAAATAAAACCAACATTCAAACAGTCTGTGTGATAATGGTGTACACGAATGATTACTTACGAAAGGGGTCGGTAGTCCCTCCCTCGAGATCGCATTGTTATGTTCGCATGTGCCGAAACTATAGTAATAATATCACCCTCTATAGTACGGTTTTTGTATTCAAATTACCAAGCGGGTGTTCTGTCCGTCTCAAATTTCTTTTAAACTGTGTCTAAAATCAAAAAGTTATCAGCTTCCCTGATTGAAATTAAACCCATAAAATTGGTGAGTGGGTTATAAAACTTTGATCAGATCGGAGCGTGCTTCCTTACGGTCGATCGATCGAAAAAAGGGCAAAACTCACGTAATGTATAAAAGGATGTTCCCACACCATCTTTCTTTTTTATTTTTATGGTCCAAGGCCCTATGATTCTCCAACCAATTTCGTCAGAGGCAACCACTATATAATTTTGTGCACCATTAATCATCGAGAGTGATTCAAGAATGACAAACTGAGCCCCGACAGTGAAAGTCCGAAACAGGTAAACAAAAATTTTGGGAACGAATGCTGTTGGATTTTCGATCGTATTAAGTAAGTGCATAGTGATGAAAATAATTTTGATGAAAAGCAGAATTATTTAAATCCAAAAGCAATTTTAGACGTCAAAAATTGGAATAACCTCTGAGTAAATATTATCATTGCAGTCTTGATTTTGATTTAATATGCCACCTTATTTGTTGAAGAAATTCTAAAAGTGGATAATGAATATATCTCTGACCATATTGACATAATCGGGAATATGTCCTAGCACTGCAAACATAATAGGTTGATTGCGCTAGATTTTTATAGTCAGATGATGCCATTGTTTATGATTTTTTTTTTCAAAACATTACATTTATTTACTTTCACAGACAGCAATTTTCTTTTGTATGTGTTAGAATACATTAAACAAATATGGATGTTTTTATTTATTAACATATCGTATAGCTCAGGAATTTCAAAATATAATTAAAATGGATCGGGTATAAAATAAACCAAAGCTTTATGTGTTAATGCTATGTACAGACCTGTACAAAATGCCTTGTTCAGCAAAGTCGCGAGTGTTTGTTAATATCGGCCCACTTTCGTTGACAGGTGTACCATTGTTCATAATGTCACGTTATGTAACTCGTAAATTAATACTACAGCAAAATGTATGTTTTTCCAAGAAATTCAGATCGATATTTATATTCACTTCATTAAAGCGATCGTTGGACACTTCAGAACTATATCGATCGATACAGATCGGTCGTAAAAAGCGCATTTTATTTTAATAGGCTCAAACACTTGTCATTATGCATCATTTACATAATGACCCATTCTTATACAGATGCCGGGCGTATTCTACGTAATAAAATTGATGATGGAAAACCTGAACAATTTACAAAAGTTGCACATGATTTAAAATGTAAGTAGGCGCGAATTACTTGAGCATTATGCGTGTTTAAAAAAAAACCTTGTCTTTCAAGGAAATCTTTGTCCGGTGCTTTTGCACATAATTACGTCTTCATGCAAAAAAAAAATGTGCAAGATCAGATTAAACGGTAACACATTTGTGAAAATTACGAATGAAAATGTTAATTTTATAACATACATAATATGCAACAGAAATTGATCCAGTTCTGTAAGTGCAAAATGTTCAAGTTTGTAGACAGCAAATTACAGATTTGAATCTTTGTAGGATTGTAAACGGTATTTGTTAACAAGATAAATATTAAGTTACATATTTTTATCTCTTTTTAATTAGCTTGTTAGCAGGTGCTTTGACCGCTACTTTTTAATACACATGATTAATTTCGACAAAAAACATCGGCCAAAAATAATTCGCGTCTGAGACTATCTGTACCGGCTGCTTTGCTAGTTTCTGTATCTAGTAATTTATCCGTTCTGCCTGAATGCAATGCTATAAAGTTTGTCTTTTCTCTATTTATTATTCGAAATAAAACCAAGTCAGCGTCGCTTTATATATTCTTCTGTCTTCCAAAGAGTTATTTAATCAGGTGGTTGTAGTTCAAAACTAAGTCTATTATATCTTTACTAAAATTATGTTCCTTTTCAAATTCTATGGCATAGTCATTATTAGTTGCTTGCTGGTATTTCAATAAGATAACATAAACCCCTTTATATCACTTCTCTATCTACCTCTAAATCACCGCATCTTCTACATTTACACATCCCTTCATACTATCACGCCCATCTTTATTTATATCGAAAACAATAATTCCAGCAATTTTAAGGCTCAGACGTTCTGATTCACCGTCTGGATGTTTTTCATCAGAGCCTAAGGCATCCCCGACGTTCCCTTTTAGGAGTCCCTGTTTAAAATTCCGCTCCCGTACCGGGTGAGACGCGCTCCTAACATTTTTAGGCGTTCGCATTCGGGCACTGCTTCTTTCCCATAGATTTTTTTTTCAACAAAAAGATCCTTTTGTTACTTTTTGTTGAATTTATGCGACGAACTTGTAAGTTAAGATTTTGTTCGAGTTCATTATTAACTTTGTTGATATTATTATTGCATTTGTAAGCTATTGATATTTTATCGACTATATTAATATGTTTGATAGTTTATTGAGGATCAGAATTTATTATGGTTTGTGTGGGATAAACCGTTACGTTGTTTGATTTTAGAAATTAGGATCTTCGGCAAATTACAGATCAATTTAGGTTCTTTACCATAAATATCATCAACAAAAATCTAAATTTTGGAATGTGTTTATTAATTATGCAAATGTTAACAAGCGTTTTAACGAGTTTCCTAAATGAGGCATCTATTAAATCAATCATTTTAACGTGATGTGTTTTATCTTAATAAACTTTATAAAAAATAATTATCTCCATTTTATTATTATTTGTACTAGTATCATAAATCTGAAAAGTTTGTAAGTTTGTTTGTTTTTTTGAACGCTTTCAAAACGGTTTAGCCTAAATATTTAGTATTTATGTATTTACATATCTATTTTAGTTTTAAGTGTGTAGGTACATTGTTATTCAACCAATTATTTAGATGAAATAAATAGAGTTGCACCTAATGCATTATATGTTTTGTAATGTACCCAGTACAACTCCATTTTATGTCGAGGCAATTTCTGTCTATTCATGCATGGAAGGAGATCGCGGAATGCGATAAGGCCTCCAAATGTATATTTTTGAATTTAAAGCTCAAATTGTATTAATCTCATTGTGTCACACGTAGGATATTAATAAAGTTTCAACTGTTAACTTAAAACCCAAAAAAGGGTTTGAAAAATACATGTGATTTAACAGAATGTGGGGCATGTTCGTGTGCTGAATCGGAGTTGAGTTTTTATGTTAAAATTTTAACTTTAAAGACGTTTGTTACTTTCTTATAACTGACTTTTACATTTTTTAATTATATTCGTAAACAGTTTTAGTATAAGTTTGAAATATACAAAATAAGTGGTTTAACCTTGTTATTGATAAAATATTAAATCAGTGGGTACAAATAAATAAAACAAGTCTACTGTAAAGAAATATGAAGTTAGTTAATTATATATTTTCTACAAACAATAAAAGGGTATATACGAAAAGTATGCATTTATTTCTAAGTGAATATAATGTTTACCATACAACGTGTACAACAACGTGTGTTTTTTTTTTTGTGTGTTTGTGTTTTGTAATGTTTATGTGTGTTTGTTGTTTGTTTTGTTTACGTGTTGCGCCGACCCCAAATAAGATGGGACAAGGGCAGGAAGATGATGATGATGATGATAATGTTTACCATAATCTTCTGGTAAATTAAGTTCTGCAAATATTTTAAGATACTTATCTTTTTCTACCACTTCATTATTTGTAGCTCTAATTCCCTTAACCTTTTTTCCTTACATTATCTTATTGATTGAGATATAATACATAAAAGTAGAAACTGACTGACCGATAGAGCCAAAACTGTTGAGATTGGGAATAAGAAATTTTGCACAAAACCTTTTATTGCACGTGAGTACAACGGATGGGTTTTTTTTAAATGCAACCTTTATGGGATTGTATGCAAATTTTTATTCCACGTGATAATATACTTGAAAGTAAGCACAAATAGTAACCTAAATAATTAATGAAGGTTGTCATTGTACATGTTTCTCAAAACTACGCCCAGTGACCAATTTAAATTAAATTTAAATTAAAAATTTAAACTTAATATTTAATGCAAATTTCAAACAAAACCTTTCAAATACCGTAATTAGAGACACAGTTTAATGAATTAATAAAAAAAGAAAAAATACATTCATTAGTAGTTTTTCCATGAAGCAATTAACTAGTGGCTGGTTATTTGCTTCATGAATTTTTAAAAAGTATCGTCAACATGATGATGATGGTATAATTAAAAGGGACTTCTTAGCTTCTGCCAGTGGCTTCACCCGCGTGAAAATAGGTTTCTCCATACAAACTTTCAACCTCCGTTTTACCCCTTTAGGGGTTTTTTTTTTTTTTTTTTTTATTGGGTGGGAAAATCATCCTAATGACATCCCCGCTCTTGGGCGGAGCGGGAGATAGTGTCAGACTCTTACTGACTAAAAACCCACTCCTGTTCCTTCATTGCCTTCGTCCCAGGGCCCCGGGTTCCGCTTTCACACTACCCGTGGCCCCAGTAGGCTTCGACCCTGCTGGGCCCCTACGATTTGCTGACATCTCCTTGAGGCGCGCGTGGAACAAAACGCGCCGTCGACGACTTGGGCTCGGTCCGGACGGTTACCGGACGGTCAGACGGCGAGCCACCCATTGCTCGGCGTCTGCAAGCCCGCGCCTACGGTGGCCGGAAATCGGGATCAGAATCCCGGCGGCGGTTAGGGCGTGAGGGCCGTTGTCTCACGCGATCGGCCGCCTCCTTTGCTAGCATTACTGCTTCGCAGAAGGAGGCGACCGCCTGCCACTCCTCCTCACTCTGGACCATGGCCTGTATCAATGCCCGGCGCGAGAGATCACTGCCGCCGATCGCCCCCACGAGGACACGGCGGTGCTCTGCCCAGGCGGGGCACACCTCCACCGTATGCTCCACTGTGTCCACACAGTGGCGGCACCCAGGAGTTTCTTCCGCACGAATCCGGTGCAGGAACCTCCCGAACTTACCATGTCCGGTGAGGACCTGCGTCATGCGGAAGGTAAGGACGCCGTGTTGCCTTTCCAGCCACTCCTCAAAGAGGGGAAGTACCGCCATGATTATGGCGTGCCCAGCACTGGGTTGCGATAGTCGTTGTCGCCATTCCACCATGAGATCCCGCCGGAGCTCTTCCCGCCATGCCGCGACTTGGCGCGGCAGCGGAGTTTCACCCCGGCGTTGCATCTCCACGCGCAGATCGTGCATGCGTGCAAGGACTGTTGCCTCCAGATACCATGGTGGCTGGCCAGCAAGGAGGCTCGCCGCTTTTCGGGAAATCGTCCGGTAACCCCGCACCATCCGGATGGCCATGACCCTCTGGCATGCATTCAGTTTGGCCGCCGGTCGCTTTCGCAGCGACGGCGCCCATACCGGTGCCCCATAAAGGGCCATGGACCTAACGATTCCTGCGTAGAGCCTCCGGCAGGAGGCGTCTGGACCCCCTAGGTTGGGCAGAAGCCGCTTGAGGGCAGCCCCAGTCCGATCCAGTTTGGGAGCCAGACGTCGGAAGTGCTCCTCGAAATTCCATCGGCTGTCGAGGACGAGTCCCAGGTACTTCATCGTCGACCCGACGCCGATGTGAACTCCTCCTACCGTTATTTGGGAACCCGGTGATGGCGCATTCCGAGGGCCGTGAAAGCACATGGCCTCGGACTTGTGCAGTGCCACCTCGAGTCCCAACCGCTGGATCCTCTCCACGACTATCGCAACCCCGCGTGTCGCTAGTTCGACCGCCGCCTGGTACGACTCTCCCTGCGCCAGAACCAGCGTGTCGTCTGCGTAACACACCACGCTGACCCCGTCAGGGAGGTCGCCGCGTAGCACGTAATCGTACCCGATGTTCCACAAGGGCGGTCCTAGTACCGATCCCTGCGGAACACCGCACGACATCTCTCGCCGTTTCCACTCTCCCTGGTAACCGGGGTAGATGATGAACCTGTCCGTTAGGTAGGCCTCGATCACACGACAGAGGTAGTCGGGCACCCGGTGATACTGGAGTGCCCTCCTAATGCTGCTCCAGGGCAGGGAATTGAAGGCGTTGGCGATGTCTAAAGACACCGCCAAGACACACCTGCCCTGGGATACCGCGTTCCCCGTCGTGAGGGCTCTCACGCGCATGATGGCGTCCACCGTGGAGCGCCTCCTGCGAAAGCCGAACTGACCGTCCGCAAGATCTGGCCCCACCCGTGTTAGGTGCGCGACGAGGCGGTCTGCAATTACTCTTTCAAAGAGCTTGCCCACCTCATCGAGCAGCACGATGGGGCGGTACGCGGACGGTGAGTCCGCGGGGCGCCCCTGCTTCGCGATAAGTACCAGCTTCCCCGTCTTCCAGCGAAGTGGGAACTGGCCCCTCTCCAAGCATGCGCTTAAGAGCCCTCTTAGTCGAGGTCCGAGTTCCTCCATGGCCAGGACCCAGGCTTTTCCAGGCAAGCCGTCGGGTCCTGGGGCGGTATTTTTGGCATTGAGCCTTCGTACCGCCACACTCATCTCTACCTCGGTCACCTCTGGAACGTTGCCGTCGTCGTCGCCGTCGTGGTCCACGTCGGACACCGCAGGTGGCGCAGCCATGGGCGGGGGAGAGTGTTCCCCTCTCGCGGGGAACAGAGAGCTCACCACACCCTCTACAAGCTGTGGCCGGAGACTCTGCGTCAGCAGGGGAGCCCAGGGGCGGAGCTTGTCTCGCACCAACTTATACGGGCGTCCCCACGGGTCTCCGTTCAGTGTCCCCAGCCACACATTGCGGGCCTCCAGCTTGGCCCGCTTTATCTCCGCTCGGAGGGTGCGCTTCGCCGCTCTGTATCCCTCGTACAGCTCCGCCTCTCTAGCCTCCGCATCCGGCGGGCGGATGCGGCGCCTGCGATGTCTGGCGTACCGGCGCCGCGCGGCATTGCACGCACTACGCAGTGCCGCAATCTCCGGCGACCACCAGTATACCTGGCGCCGAACACGTCCTGGCTGGACTCGGGGCATTGCCACGTCGCAGATTTGCGACATGGCCTCCCGGAGCCACTCTGCCTCGATGTCGATGTCGACAGGCCTGTCCGGTGCTTGCACCCAGGCCTGTACCATCGCGGCTTCTAGGAGAAGCTCCCGGACCCCTTTAGGGGTGGAGTTTCGTAAAATCCGTTCTAACAGCTGATATCTACACTCTATAAGGAACCTACCTGCCAAATTTTAAGTTTGTAGGTGTTATAGTTTCTGGGATTTCATGACTAATCAGACATTGGTATTTCATTTTCATATACAGAGATTTAAAAGTTTTTATGAAAACATTGTCGCCAACGAATTCGCGGGCAAAGTACTACATTAATTTATACGTACTTCTAATAATTAAATGTTAATTTTAATAGGACAGTTGTAAAGGCATTTCAAAAATGTTCGTAAATATCAGCAGTTTGTATGCACTACTAAGAGCTGGTTACAAAGTTGAAAAAGTTAATGAAGCACCAAAGGACTTTCTACTAATTTAATTCTCGTTGCAATTAAAGTTAGTTTCTCTACTTAGCGTTTGATAGTTAAACGTATATTAAACAGCCAATAATCTAAATGATTTAATTAAAATTGATATACGTTTTTGCGATCCCACCTGATAGTAAGCAGTGATGAAATAGTTGATGGTGAGGCGCACTAGTTTATTAAGAGCTCATTTACTTTAGCCTTGAAGATACCTAAATTATAATCGGACGGGAAGACCGCAGCAGATAAATTGTTCCAGTCTTTCGACGTAAATGACGAGGAGAAACGCTTGGTCCAGACCGTAGACGTTTCAACAACGTAAGGGTACGTTGGGTTGTTCGATGGTAGAACGGAGATTTTTCTTTCCAAATTTATAAATTCTGACAATGATTATGAAAAATATTATAGTCAGTAATGCTAGGATAGTGAAAATGTCTTACAGAAATGTTTTCTGTATACCAAACTGTTTTCAAGAGCTGCTGATATAACTAGATTATATTAACATTCTATCAGTTAATCACCAAATACATACCTGCCAATAGCTCACAAAATGAAAGATTCAATCTCCATAGTATTATTAAAAACATAAGCTTTTAAGGAACCGATAAGATTCTATCAACACAGAAATAAAATGCGAAGAATTTATTAATGTAAATAATATTGAATTCATCTCGAGTGGATAAGGTTTGCAAAAAAGGTTTAAAGTAAAAAGTACCATCAAAGGCGCGCGGTTGGGTTCCGTACGTTGACTCTGTGACTCATCGGTTGGACGTAAAAACTTGCTCGCGGGCTCCTAAAATGCTGCGAGCACAGGTATTTTGTTGTTGTTAAGAGGATTGTAATTCGTGTATATTGGAGTTAAAATTCCTATATAAAAAATTTTGTCTATAGCTCAGATTGAGCTCTTTAAATTCTTTCGAAAGCTATTTACCCAAAATTAAATAGGAACATAGTTAACGACTTTGTAATAAAACGAAAGCCTTATTATTTACACGTACTTGATTGATAGTAAAAAAAATAATAATTCGAGAAAGAATGTGTTTTGTTAAATTTTGAACTAATCAGGAATGTAGAGCAAATTAAAATAAACGTAAATAGTTGTGGCAAAAATTGTGGTATTTTGAAAAAATATCTATAATAATTCTAAGGATTTGTTTTACCATGATGTTTTGTCTAAATTTTTATTAAAGTATTCCAAGAATCCAAACTCATTGGCACATCTTAGCGGCTCAATTTTTCTCTCGTCTAATAAGTAAATTGTTTGCTATAAACGGCAGCAACCTGTTCCATTGTTATGTTGCACCCTCAGACAAGTTCAGTAGCTATGTTTGAATGAATCACTCATATGCTTGTGTGCCATTCCCATAATCGCTGAGAACTGAGCTAAATATATTTTGCAAGGAGTCTGTGTTGTGTGAGAAAATATAATGATCGTATAAAATTTAAAGTTTATAATATTTTCTTTATATGGCAAGACGAAGAGAAGATTCTGTATAAATGGATGCTGATTTGATAGGAAAAATTATGTAAAATGATAACCTTTTCAGTAAATTCTGTACGCCTTAACATAGAATTGTCAACACTGCAGGTTGAGTCTTCAGAGTTAAATAGAAATAAAACAAGGAATAGAGAGAGCAGTGGTGGCCGAGTGGTAACGGCCCAAACTTACGAGTTGTAGGTTGCGGGTTCAAACCCAGCCAGTCGCATTACTTTGTGTAATTTATTTTATCACCACTACTCTCAAAACTGTGAAGGAAAACATCGTGAGGAAACCGCTGCATATCCTAGAATCGAAAATTCGAAGACATGTGACATCTATCAACCCGCACTGGGACCACGTGGTGGATTACGGCCAATCCCCTCTCCTAGACAGGAGGTCTGAGTCCCAGCAGTGGGAACATTATAAGGCCGTCTATGCTATGCTAAAACAAGGAAATGATGGGGAGAGATTCTATTTGTAGTTACAATGACTCTTGTAATTAAGATTACGACTGAGTCTATCAGTAGTAGAGGAGACAGTAGACATGTTTTATATTAATTATGACATATATTGAACAAAAAAGGTGACATTCATTATCATCATCATTTCAGCCGAAAGACGTCCACTATTAGATATAGGTCTCCTCCAAATGTCACCACAATGACCGGTCCTGTGCATTTCGCATTCATTGGATTCCCATAACCCTCACTAGGTTATCAGTCCATCTTTTGAGTAGCCTACCAAAGCTAAATCTTCCAGTACGCGGACGTCACTCCAGAACCGTAACCGTCTGAAATCGTCTTATTATATTGGTTAATCAACATAAAAAGTTCAAAATATTAATGATCAAACTGAATAAAAACTAGAAATTAATTCAAACATTGATAGGAATTAAAATAATAAAGATATACATCATCTTCTAACCACCCAGTCCATTGCCAAAGCATAGTAGGTCATACACAAGTAACCTGTCAATATAATCCGTCATTTAGATATTCAACCACAAGTTATTGATCTACAAGCTTTCAAATTGAATCAACAGACTGCTTTAACCTAATCAAGTTTTTGCTAACATTGAATGAACATTTGTAGGTAGAAGTAAGTTTTATGAAAGCAAATGTCATTAATAATTCGTTTGATTGATGTATTGTGTATTCAAATATTTTAAATTTATTACTGTGCTGTGTTTTATTTATACTTGAGTTGTAATCTGGGGTATTTTTTTTTACAGCAGAGAGAGCCTAATAATTAATAATAGGAGCAATGATCGAGATATTTGATATGTTTTTCCTTGTAATGTGATCTGTATTAACAAGTTCCTGTTTGGCTACAGGAATTTTTTTTTAATTGATCTTGATTTAGGTGTTTCTCTATTAATCAGTCAGGCAGTTCATATAGCTGTTGGTATTTTGATAATATTATTTCCTTCACTAATGTTAAATTATTTTCACACTTACATGTTGTATTTACTATGTTTTTGAAAATGTGTTTATTTACTTGTGTTTTCTCCTGGTGATTTTTTCTTGCTCCTGCCTCAAGATCCTCGGGGAAAAGGATGTTTGGGTCACTTGTTAATTAGTAACAAATACTGTTCTCTCAGTAATTTGCTTAAAATGGTAACTGTTTATGAAGGTATATATATGAAATTATATTTAATACTAGCTTCTGCCAGCGGCTTCGCCCGCAGAAAGTAGGTTTTTCAATACAAACTTTGGACCCCCGTTTCATCCCGTTAGGCGCAGTTTTGTAAAATCCGTTCTAAGTGGATGTCTACACCCTTTATGGAACCTACCTGCCAAATTTTAAGTTTGTAGGTGTTATAATTTCTGATATTTTGTGCTTAATCAGTGAGTGGTATTTTGCTTTTATATATATAATATAGATATCACACTAATAATGTAATATAAGTATCATACTGATATCGTAAAGGCGAAAGTTTGTAGGTGTGTTTGTTACTTCTTCACACTTGAACAAATGAATGGATTTGAATGAAAATACGAATACTCGTATTTTCATTCAAAATATTTAAATATTATATATATATAATATTTAAATTAATTATATATATTTAAATTCAAAATATGCTGCATATTTATGACCTTAAGGTTGTACTAATTTTGAACTTTTTTTAAACCTCTGGAAATCCACAGATATAAAAGAGAACACTATGAAAAATTATTTTATTAAAATTGACTATATAACCAATCGCCGGGCAAAAATTAAAACATGATATAATTCAGTTGGTACAATACAAAAAAATCGCGAATCTGACCCTAACTTATGATTTGAAACGTGTATGTCTACGATAATACGTCACGAAAATATTTAAAAATTACAAAAAATAATAAAGCCTCGCAGAAACCAAAATCTTGAATAGTTATTTTTTTTTTTATAAAAATAAATCCGCTGTTACGGGGCCGCGAAATTCTCAGTGACTACAACCGGCTCTTAACAACTAAACCACGCATCTGCCCTACCATTTATATGTACAACTTCTAATCTGTATAAGTCCCTAGTACGATCAGAAAGTGTGATAGAGTAGTAAGCAGGATTAGGAGTAAATCATTGAATTTATCAAGTGTGCCGGTGACTAGATCCGTTATGGAATTTATAATGATTTTGTGGATTTCTTGCCATGATCTGAGATGTGTTTCTTAGTTATAGTTCTGCAGTTATTATACTTTTTTTTTATTGCTTCTTTGTAGTGAAACCATTGAAACGGTACAAATGATCTCTACTGTCCATAGGACCTACCACGAGCTCATAATATGATCCGTTTTACGACCTAAACTGAACTGTTAAAGCCCCTTCACCCTATATATCTACATCCCTCTTTCTTGTTCGTACGCCTGACTTTTTTTTTACACGTCATGTTAAGGTCTCAGTTGCAGTCCTCAGAAACTATGTCCCTGATTTCAGAAAAAGATTGCTTTTAGTTCATATTATTAGTTGTTTAGTATAATCAACCTTTTAATGTTTCCAATGCTGGGACTTAGGCCTCCGGAGAGGAGAGGGAATGGGCCGTAATCCACCACGCACGTCTAGTGTGGATTGGTGAATGGCACATGTCTTCGAATTTTTGGTTCTAGGACATGCCCGTTTCCTCACGATGTTTTTCTTTACCGTTTTGAGAGCATTGGTGTTGAAATAAATTACACAAAGTAATGCGCCTGGGTGGGTTCGAAACCGCGACCTACAACTCGTAAGTTGGGGCCGTTACCAGTCGGCCATCACTGTTGTCATTTGTTGTTTAGTACAAAATATTGTACGAAAATAAATTCAGGGTTTTTATCTCGTACCTTTAGCTACGTCTCAGCCCACTTTACTTTTTTTAGCACTTCACTGATCATCCCTATTTCGGGTTTTTTTATTATTATAGGCTCACGTTTGACGACTATCTCACCTGCTGGTAAGCAATGATATGGCCGACGATGAAGCACGCTTGCCTAGACGTAACCTATTTAATCTTGACTTAAAAACACCTAGGTGATAGCTACAAAGCTATCAGGAAATACAGACTCCGGCAGGGAATTCCACTCCCTGAGCTGTACGCATAATGTATGTGTTCCCAAAACATTTTGTACGTATGGGTGGGATGTCCACCATGTACCGGTGGCGCTTAATTTCCTATAAAAAACGTTTTAATTATTTTTTTTTGGGGTGGTTAATCATAAAATGACTTCTTCCGCACTAGGGTGAACCGAACACGACCACTCCCTGTGTTAGCTTTTACCTACTAAAACCACCTGTGTGTCGTTCAGTTGCTCTTTGCGTTCTAGGGCCACGGTTCTCGGCTAAGGTTGAGGGAACAAGAGTGGGTTTTTAGTCGGTAAAGGTCTGACACACCCTTCGCTCCGCCCAAGAGCAAGAGATGTCATTGGATAATTTTCCCACCGAAAAAAAAAACAGCCCTACTGGGTGTACTGCTGACAGTGCTTTAATGTGAAACACGTTACACTACGCATCGTTGACTCGAGCTTGATCCTTACTGAACGACTGGACGGCGAGCTACCTATTGCTCGTCGTCCGCAAGCCCGCGCCTGCAGAGATCGCCTTGCAACTGCCGACATCTAGGTTGTCTCCTTCGGCAGTGGCTGAGGTGTGAGGATATTACTGATTCGAAGAAGAAGCGCTTTACTATTTTGCAAAAGGCGACAGTGTGCCGATCCTGACCCATCGATCTTGATGCATCTTGTTACTGTGACCTGCCCAGTCCCACTAAAGCCTCGCAGACTTATAAAAATAACTTTCCGTTTATTGTTATTCTCACGTCAACTCATAGTATTTTCATAAAGCTTTATACAAACGACAGGATGCTTACCTAGAAACAAAAAAAAAAACAATTTATGAAATAACATACACCACAGATTAATAACAAAAACACATTACCAGTAACACAAGTTTATTTAACTTAACTAGCTGTTGCCCGCGACTTCGTCCGCGTTAACTTCGTAAAACTGTACAATCACTCTGTGCTTGCAATTCATTCCGAAAGCATCGCAATTATTTATTGTACTTTAACATAAAACGGTTAAAGGTAAAAACGCAAATTACCTTCAGGATACATAACAATGTACTCGTCCAGATCCAGATGTATGAACGTCAATAAATAGAAAGAGTATGTATGGGTTATAGCAGTTGGCATTTCTGCCTACCCCAAGGAACAAACATACATAAACTAATGCCTTTTGCATTAGTTTATGTATGTTTCTGGTTTATGTTCTGGTAAAACAACATTGTATGATTTTAAACCCTCGCCACAGTGAGCACGCCACAATCGCAGCGATAATGCCTGTCTTTGAGGAGTGACTACAGAGGCGTCACGGCATCCTTTTTTCATGCAGGACTCACCTGATGTGGGTGTTCCGGAAGGTATCTGTATTGAATTCTGCGGGAAGAAACACTGAGGTGCGGATCGCCCGAAGAATACGATGGAGTATACGGTGGAAGTCAGTCCCGCTTGGTCGGAACGCCGGCGCAGCCATGTCCTCGTGGGGGCAATTGGTGGAGAAAACGATAACCAGTCTTCCTTAAGTGAAGCACTACGATCAAAGAAGGTGGGTTCCCAGCCATCGTAAATACAGGACTGCGGTGGTGCCGTCCGGCCGTCACGTCGTCGTTAGACAGCTTTGCACCTCGTTTACCTCTAGTAAACGAAGGAGCATAATCGGGACACCAACCTTCAGCTGGGTAATGTGCACTGATAGTGTAAAGCCTTAAGTGAATCCAAAAACTACCATCATAATCAACTATCTTTCTCCACAACAGTACTTATGAAGAATTTGGGAGAGAATGCTTGCATTGATTGTTGCAGTTTGATCATTTTGGGAGTTACTTGTTCATTTACCTATGATTTTTTTGGCGTGTATTTAACTGACGTCCCCGTATATCACACAAATGTTTTCTTGATAGTGGGAACTACCCTATGAAGAGTCTCCAACTTTTGAATGAATTTCGGCGACATCTTGTGCGTGTGTATCTCCGTCCAATCGAACTCGCATATTGATGGCCAAACCGAGAAATTACTGACGCCGATTGCCTCTATGAGGACACGGCGGTTCACCCAAGCTGAATAGACCTCCACCGCATACTACACCGGGTCCTCCGGAAGATTCGCAAAATCCGGAAAAGCAACCGTTTGAAACATTCACAACAATCCTGAGCTTGTGCATCCATAAAACAATGAAATAACGGTAAACAAATGTAGCAGCCGATTAGTATTATCCCTGAGATTGGCCTCCCTCAGGGGTTTGTTCCAGTGTTGGTCACCATTCACTGCAAGAAGGTAACATCCAGATGTTGACGCAAGGCTGCAAGGAATCTGAGATACATCATACGTTGTCGAACTATGATCAGAAAAACACATTTGATCCCGTTTTATATGAAGCAGTGACTGCAAATAATAAAACACGCCATTATTAGGCCGCAAGGTGCCATCATCCCGGAGGACACAGTGGCGCATACAGTGTAGGTGTGCCCTGCAAGGGCGGAGTACTACTTTGTCCTCGTGGAGGCAATCGGCGTCAGTGACCTCTCGCGCCGGGCTCTAGTTTGGGTGAGATTCAGAGCAAGGAGTAATGGCAGGCGGTCGCCTCCTTCTGCAAAGCCGTAATGTTAGCGAAGGAGGGGGCCGCAAGCGTAAGGGAACGAACGTCCTCACGCCAATCCGAGATTCCGACCCCGACTACCAGCCACGGTAGACGCGGGCTTGCGGACGTCGTGCGATGGGTAGCTAGCCGTCCGGCCGTCCGGTACCTAGTTGACCGGACTGAGCTCAGTCGTCAACAGCGCGTAGTGATCCACGCACTCCTCAAAGAGATGTTGCAAAGAGCAACTGAAGGACACATGTGTGGTTTTAGTCAGTAAAGATTGACACGCCATCCCGCTCCTACCAGAGCGGGAAAAGTCGAAAGATGATTTTCAACATTAAAAAAAAAAATGGTGCCATCATCATCATTATCATTTCAGCCGAAAGACGTCCACGGTTGGGCATAGGTCTCCCCAAGTGTCGCCATAATGACCGGTTCATGCATCGGATTACGCGACCCTCACCAAGTTATCGGTCCACCTGGGGGCCTTCCAATGCAAGATACCATGTAACCTCTTCCGAAAATTTGGCCGTGTTATTTTAAAGTCAATAATTAAATACACATAGGTATTTACTTTTATCGCCTTTGATTACAGTAAAAGTTGTTTAAAATGCCTCCGTCTAACACCAGTAGTTTTAAAATACACAATGCCATCTATCAAATTTAATATGAAGTTCAACATTCATTGTCATCATTTTTTATACTTTGAGTCTTTAGATGGCGTTGCGAGTTGCGTGTGGTGTCATATTTAACTTCTTGAAAACTTTAAATTCATGCCGTTTGTATTTCATATGCTTTGTTTCATTGCGATGAAACAAAGCCTAAGTAATATATCAAGTTACACAGAATTTTAATGTATAAAAGCCATCTACATCGACTTCTAACATTTTGCGTGATACGCACACAACTAAAAACTTCTACAGGTATATTATGTGTAGATATATAAAAAAAATTTAAGCATGCAAAATATATTTTTGCATGCTTACATTTTTAAACGGTAAAAAAACCTTATTTACCGTGAAAAAATAAAACCAAAAATTTCGCAAGAGAGCCACATGGGATTCGAACAACCTATAAATTATACGCAAGTCTAGATACGAAACCACTGCGCTACGGGCTTCGATGATGAAAATTTAAAATAGACGTTCTTATATAAACGTCATAATTGACTGGTTGGCTCCTTATCGATGATAGCGTGATGATTTTCGTTTCAGAAGTAATATTTGCAGCTAAATGGAATAATGTAATATTATTGTACGTGATTTTACTCGCCGCTTTGATTTTATTATGTGCTTTGATTAGTTTTTACGAAATATTAAGAAGATATCGAATAGAAATGTCAATTTTGTTTCGAAAAAATGGTAAAAGTTAGTTTTATTACAAAAAAAAGGATAAAATAATGACCAATTTTTTAACTGTAACTGGGGATTGAACTTGCGGCAATTGTCGTTCAATACCTACATTTTCGATTATTGCTCACCCCCCATAGGAAATAGCGTGATAATTTATAGCCTATAAGTTGCCCTGACCTATAAGGATTATGTATGCAAAATTTGAACAGGATCGGTTCAGTAGTTTTTGCGCCAATTAATACCACCGCAAAATAATTTTACTGTTTTATTATATGTATAGATAACATTTGGTCTAACTTACAAACAGACGAGTACCGACTTTCCAATATTATCTTCCACAAAGATTTCCTCATCCAACTTCATAAAGGTATTAAACAATCGTACCTTAGAAGTTAACTATTTTTACTTTAATTATATTACGGAAGCTAAAGAAAAAGTGTAAATATTTACGTCCGTTAGATGCGCGTGCACATCTGGCTTGAACATTGCCTTTCCAATAACTGTGATGGGCTTGTGTGGTGACCATGTGAGGAAGGGTTAGAGGAACATTTATTATTTCTTTTATAGTGATACTAGCTTCTAAAAAATGAATGATAAAAAAAGTGTAAAAAGGCCTCGTGGACGCAGCCCAATACGTTGGTTTGACCAGCCCCCCTAGTCAAGTTACAACCGTTTCGTTTCCATTCTCTTTTCGTCGAACGCCTCGAGTAGGCCACGCCTCCGATTCCTTTATTCTGACGTCATCTCAACACTCAGTCGCGTGGCCAAGGCCTTCCAATGCTGCGTCTTCCGGTACATGGTCGCCACCCATAACCTTTCGTCCCCATCGACCATCTGTTTTGCGAGCAATGTGCTCTGCGCTACTTATTATTTTATTTTAAGTTACATTTCAGTCAAGTAATGAAAAAGAAACGATTATCTTTTCGAAACATAAAGAAAAAATCAAAAGTTCAAAAATCAAAGGGCCTGTCTCTAAAATTGTTTTCACAGTTACCCTACTGAAGCCCTCAGGTACTTTCTGTACATGGAACTCCCGTTTGATTCTGTTGAAACACGGGTATGATTCGCTCAATCACAGCCAGGTAGGGCGAGTTGCTTCATAGTTACTTACACCTTTTTGAGAGCAATATTGCGTTTTTTGGATATAGGTTAAATTCCTTCTAGTACAGTTGGAATAACGATATTTTCCGCCGCCGTTTTTCTGTTTTGGGACTTGTGTTAACAGATGTAATGTTAAAAAACCTGTACCTAGTTCTTATATGTACGACTTTATTTAATTGAACTTATTATTTATTTATTCACATCAATCAAGTCCGGACTAAGCGTTTCGCTTCGTCGTTTATACCGCGTACATCGAAGGACTGGAACAATTTGCCTGCTGCGGTCTTCCCCGTCCAACTATAATTTAGGTGTCTTCAAGACTAAAGTGAATAGGCTTTTAATAAACTAGTGCGCCTCACTATCAATTATTGTATTTCTGCTTACCATCAGGTGGGATCGCAGTTAAGCACTGGTTTATATCAATTAAAAAACAACATTGAAAATATTAAATTTCATACACTCATACACATACTTATGACAGACGTGTTTAAGTTATATTGCAGAGTTTTGCTTAGCGAAATTATTGGTTCTTTGTTTTGTATCATAAAATACGTGACGAAAATCTTGAACCGCGCAATCAAGGAATGTCGAGACAACTTTTCAGTGTAATAGGCACTCTAACTAAGGATGTTGGTGTCGAAAAAACACAGAAGCAGAGAAGAAGAGTGTCAAATTCCGAATGACTATTTTTTCTGGTGCTTCTTTATCGTTTTTAGGATTCCGTATCTCAAAAGGAAGAAACGGAACCCTTATATTTTGTTGTCTGTCTGCCTCTCTGTCTGTCTGTCGATCTTTCTGTCTGTCTGTCGAGACCCTTTATTCTTTATCTCTAGAACGCGTGGAGGTTTCAAGCTGAAATTAAAACCATATCAAGTCTGCGTTCCCTTGAAGCTGTGAAAAAATCAAACTTCTGAGTTAATGAAAAAAAAAGATACGACCGTTTATGTCCTACTCGCTTCTTGACTTAAATACCACTAGTTGGTATTAGGAAACACAGGCTTTACCAGATAATTTTACTTCTTAGCTGTACGAGTAATGTGATCCTAAAACGTTTTGTGCGTATAGGTGGGATGTTCACAATGAACAGGTGCTTCTTCTTCTTGGTCGGTCCAGCATTTCCGAGTATTTTTCTCTTCCGTTTCCATCAGGAATGAGGATATCCGCAGGAGAACCAAGGTCACGACATAGCACGAAGAATCACCAAACTTAAGTGGCAATGGGCAGGGCACATTGCTCGCAGAGCGAATGGCCGTTGGGGCCGAAAGGTTTTGGAATGGCGACCACGTACCGGAAGACGTAGCGTTGGAAGGCCTCCTACAAGGTGGACCGATGACTTGGTAACGGTTGCGGGAGTCCGATGGATGCGAAACGCACAGGACCGTTCATTGTGGCGTCACTTGGGGTATTTATTTATTAAAACTTCATGCAACACAATAGTACAAAGGCGGACTTAATGCCTTAGGCATTCTCTACCAGTCAACCTAGGGTGGTAAAGAGAAAATGTGGGTAGACCTTTGTCCAGTAGTGGACGTCTGTCGGCTGAAATGATGATGATGAACCTTATTTTTTGGTCTAAGTCTGTCTTAGGGTTCATGTCTCAGCGTCGTATAAAAATATAGGAAACACTAATGTTTTAACGAGCCTGGCCTTTGTGGCATTTGTCGTTTTTCTATTTCTCTATATTTTCTTGAGCTTATCTTTAGCCAGTAATGGTGTAAAGGAAATGTGTTGTATAGTGTTTAGAATTTTCCGGAAGACATTGATTTTATGGTCACGACCCATTACATATAAGGCGTTAAACTATTCCTACAATTCACGCTCTGTGCACGTGTTTATTATATTAAGACAAACAATTGTCTTGCACAATCCTATACTAATAGGGACGAGCAACTATCAAAGTAACAATGAAAGCTTGTCAATTATTGTGTCGGAATTAAATTGTATAGGCTTGTGGAGTTGCATCATTGTTTTCATGGTTAAGTTGGCAAACAGAAACAGTTATGAACATAAAACTACAGTTTCCAGCCGACTTTATGCTTGTCTTAAGAGGACTGCAGAACCTAAAGCTCAGTCACTCTTGGACTGCATACAAAAGACAGAGATACGAAAAGACGAAAACGACGCTTAAAAATATGAAGCATTTTAGCGATGATAAAATTAAAACGAAAAATAAATCGGACCACCAATCAATTCAGTTTTTAATAGATAAAAGAAATCTATAGAGGCATTATGATTATTTTCTGTCGCACTAAATTGGCTTATTTTTTAACGCGGGAAGTCATCCAATGACTTCTCCCGGTTTGAGTGGAGCGGAAGGGCGTGTTAGGCTTTTATTTATTTATTTAAACTTCATGTACAGTGGTGCTACACAGGCGGACTTAATGCCATAAGGCATTCTCTACCAGTCAACCATTGGGTTAAAAAAGACAACACTATGGTAGGTGTGCACAATAAATAAATAAAAGATATTTAGTATCGAATGTAGAATAGAATGTAGTATCATTAAATTAAGTGGCTTATAATAATAAAATACGTATAATATGCTAATAAACTAATAAATACTATGATAAATATGAAATCATTGTAATTAAGAGAACTTAAAATATAACAATTATGACGAAGACCGAACTAAGGTTGAGAGGACTTCAAGTAGTAGTTAAGAATTTTACGCTTGAAGGAAAAATTACTTTCAGCTTTTTTAATGTCAAGGGGAAGCACATTCCAGAGTTTAGAGACTTTTACTGACTAAAACCACACTTTCGTCCTTTAGTTGCCCCTTACATTCTAAGACCACGGGTTTTCTTTTCAGAAAATCCCCGCGGCTCTAGCTAGCGGGCATCGGCCTTACTGGGCCTCTACGGGTTGCTGGCAACTCTTTTAGGAGCACTTGGAAAAATAAGGCTAGGTCCTTTCTGCAAGAGGGAGTGTAACCACGAAGTTGTCTGGCATTTTTCGTGAACTGGACCCATTTGGTGCAGGCGCGGGACACACAATGTTAGCTTTTTTTTTTGTCTTAAGTGTTGACATGTTGTTTCTACATTGTGTGTATTTATTATATTGCACACCGTACGTTATCAGCACTCTGAGCCTTTTTGACCCAGTACCTTCAACCAAGAGGAGGAAAGATTTGGTTTGCACTAAACCACAGACGAGACATGCATTTGCACATATATTTTATGTATTTTTAGGGCCTTTTTTGTATAACAAGCTCAACAAATTATTAGATATATATAGCGTAAATTATATTAAATGTAGTACATTGGCATCGGAGTATCTACTGAATCATAACTACACAGACACAGAGAAACTATTGGAAGTTTTAGTATGATTGTAGGTTTAGTTTGTAAGTTGTTATTCTGTCATTTCTGTAAGATGAGATAGTCTTGTAAGTGATGACCCGAAACACAGGTTTTATGAACCTAGCTCGGGCAAGTCGCTAATTATACATAATTCTAGGTTAATAAAGTCAAGTTTCCTTTAGTTCTTAAACTCTGATAAGTTAATTATAGTTATTCATTCGGCGCTAGCATAAATTTTTGTTTAAGACTTACTTGTGGCTGTTACATGTAACTATTTTGTGTAAAAGATGAAATAAAGATTATTATTATTATTTGTGTTTTTTTTTCGGTTGGGAAAATCATCTAATGACATCTCCGCTCTGGGCGGAGCGAGAGATAATGTCAGACTCTTACTGACAAAAAACCCACTCCTGTTCCTTCTCTGCCATTTTATTTCCAGGGCCCCGGGGATCTCTTTCGCATCACCCATGGCCCCAGTAGGCTTCGACCCTGCTGGGCCCCTACGGTTGCTGACATCTCTTTGAGGCACGCGTGGAACAGTACGCGCCGTCGACGACTTGGGCCCGGTCCGGACGGTTACCGGATGATCGGACGGCGAGCCACCCATTGCTCGCCGTCCGCAAGCCCGCGATTATTATTTGTGTACATGTGCCAAATAAAATATTTTTCTTTCTTTCTTTCTATAATCCAACACATAGGTTCCATATGTTGGAAGGCAAATGTTCTCATTTTTGAAATTACTTTTAATGTATGTCATTTTTCTCACATCATTTTTATAACAAGAAGCTAATTGCTATTACGAAAGATACCTGCTTACACAACAAGCTACTTTTCGCAACATGAAAAACATAACTTAAACATAAGTATTTTGTTTCCACATAATTACGTGCAATTACATTAATTTCCCAGCAGGCCGCCGAGTAAACACAACATTACTTCAAGTTATATCAAAAGTAACTAAAAAACATCGGTTAATCAAAGTGTTAAGTTGTAATGTATTGCTTAAATTCGCTCTAAGATTAAGTAAAGCGGCAGATAATTGATTCACGAGTGAAAGCATCGCGAAAGTCGCTTGATTACACTTTGAGTCTGATAATAATTGTGCTTGTTTTGTGGTTTTTTTATGAGGTGACGGTACCAGTTGTCAGTTGTATTTATTTTTGTTGTTTTTATTTCTCGAATATTATTTTTGTATTGATGCAATGATTAGGTATACGTACGCGGAATATGAAACCTAGTAACTCACTGCTACAGATGTAGAATTGAAATAGGGCATTAAAATGTTAAAAATCAAAATGTGACGAATGTCACATCTTTTGAAATCTATTATTAATTATAAATTTGTTATTGTTAAATTAAAGATACTACCATTTTTTTTTCAAAAGTTTATGTAAAATATATTAATTTGTCGTATCTCATCAGTGAGACAGGACAAATATATGTTGCATTAACTTGATTTTTTGAGGTGGTATGATTTCTTTTTGGTGGGAAATCATGAAATAACTTATCTCGCTGCGCAGCAGACTAAAACCCACCTGTGGTCCTTTAGTTGCCCTTTGCGTTCCAGGGCCATGGTAACTCTTTTAAATCTTTCCGCAGTCTAGATGGGTAAGTATGTTGACAGTTCACGTACACTTTTTCTGTCTGCGTTAACTTGGAACACTACCGAGTGTTTCAAGTTTACATAATAATTACAAGCGTCATAGAAAATACTTTTGACACATAGAAACCATATGCACGTGAATTTACTACGCACACATCCGAAACCAACCAACCTTTTATGAAATTGAATTTCTATACAAATCATACAAAGCTGTCAGTAGCGCCATCTGTATCTATAAGTATGAACTAATGTCAGTTACGTAAGGTATTCTGATTTATGCAAGGGTGAATTCCTGCACATAGACAAAGCTCTTCAGTTAGCAACAGAAATGTGCAACGTTATGCACAATGCTATGCGAAGGCATGTGTCAAGCAAGTCTATTGTTTAGTTAGGTTTCGCAAAAAAACGTGGTGTATTGTCAAAAGCCACTTATGGTCAAAATTTGCATAGACCTGAATTTGCATTGTGGCATTCTCTTGCATATATTTGCACTGGGTGTGGGTTGAAGATCCTTTACATTTCATCTTTTGTTTATAAGCATGATTGAAAAGGTACTTAATATGCCTGATTGTATTTTCGTTTATAAAAATAATAAACATACAACTGAAGTGTAAGTTGTTGACTTACAGAGCATATTATGTGTTAAATTAACAGATTACATTCGAGATACAATATATTACTCTCCGAAACGCTAATTGTTGATGTGACTCAATAGGGTGCCCAACTTAATTGGGACTAGGCAGGTCATGTATCTCGCATCCCTGACGAACTGTTAGCCCGCAAAATACAGGATTGGTGCCTGGATACATTGATCTGGACATTTTCCTTAAAGTTGGAAAGAAGAAGTGAAAAATTGTGACCGTTGGTTAGTATTAATAAAAACAAAAAATCATGTCCTGTATTTGTAGTGCTACATTTTGCCAGTTATTTTTAACCGACGTCAACATCGAGGCGAGTCTGCCTGTTTTTGCAGTTTCAGCGAATCCAACCCATAAGGGTTTCGCTAGTGTCATCAGGGCGTTCCTCATCTAAAACCTGTGCTTAACAAGGCAAAAGGCAAGGTTGAAAATGACAATGGTTTCATTTCGATGCAATGGAGGAAGCATTGAAAGCAAACCAGCAAGAACCTGCAACTCCTAGCGTAAGTCTGTGTGCCACCCAGCCGAATACTCCAGTGAACACATACAGACATCGTGAAGTACATCCGCCAAAAGACGAAGTACGCACTGAGGGTACAGTTTCTGGAGTCGCACCGTGACGTCAATTACAAGGCGTTCGTGGTTCCGAACACTTTTCTGCCTCTCATGTTGAAGGAAGAATTTGGCCACAAGGCATGGTGTCCTGTCGCTTCCGCGGACAGGTGCCACAGAACAGCACGAAGTGAACTTAATTTGATGTGAAGTGTTACTAACATGTCTTATTTGCCAAAGATAACATGTATTTACTCGATATATGTATGTTAGTCTGTAAGATATGTATCTATGGGCCAAAATACCTGAGAATAAATGATTTATTATTATTATATTATTAGACTAGGCAAACCGAGAAAAAAAAATGGAGAATAATTTTAAGTGTAATGGTTTGTGCTGGTATTTCTCGAATTTATTATAATAATATGTAAGTTTATAACCTATAAATAACTTTTTATTAAAATTATAAAATAAAAAAACTGAATCTCAAAGACAGTTATCATCCCTCTCACCCCAATTACAGTCACTCAGATTGAATCAACTTATTTGTCTTGTATAACGGTAGTCATTTTTTGTGCTTTTTGCTTGATATATTAATGTCTTTGTTAATTTGTCTACCTGCACAGACAGCATGCCAAAAATAATTAATTATTTTTTATATGTTTGCAAAGAATTTGTATGTTTTAATGTTTTTGAGATTTAATTTTATTGCTTAACTTCGTTCCTGGTTTTGAATTGATATTCCAAAAATAAGGGGTAACAATCTCCGATACCTCGGACTGGTCATGTGGCAAGATATGATGACAGTCGATGGACAGCCAACATCACAAAATGGAAAGGACCGTTTGGCATTAGAAAGAGAGGTCGCTCGTGCGCCCGGTGGCAAGACGAGATTGTGGCTTACGTAGAATGGAATTGGATGACTACCGCCAAAAATAGAAAAATATGGAATTCTTTGGACGAGGCTTTTACCCTATGGGGGTCCACAAATTAAACATGCATGATTATAAAATTATAATTTCAATTATCCTCTTTTAAAATGATTCCATTTTTACTAACTATTAATTGGCACTTCGACGTTATAGACGACTACGTTTATCTGGGACAGACGGCCCCGTTGGGTAGGTCTAACTTCGAGAAAAAGATCAATCGTCGAATCCGACTCGGCTGGGCAGCGTTCGGGAAGCTACGCGGACTTTCGTCTTGAGAAACTGACCACACTTTGACTAGTGCGTGTTGCCAGTATAGAGGATAGAGCCCCCATTTTTTTTTTACTAATTAAAAAATAGGGGTGTATAAAAATATTCAACATTGTTTATCTTATACTAAAAATTCAAATGACTATATCTTTTGATTACAAACCTATTCATTTTAAGATATTCCTGCATAGCTGACCAAAATAGCATTATTTGTAACGACATCTATGGCGCTATATAGTAACTAAAAACTATGAAATCTACAATTAAAATTCACTGTGCTGTTTTAACATATACAATAATCCGAAATTATCTATCTGACAGCTGGCCGGATCAGACATAACACCAGACTGGTCGTAGGATTCTCCTTTTTCAATGGAGGTTTAGATATTAAAAAAGAGTATCTCAGAGGGTGTTTGACTGAAAGTTACAAGCATACAAATGAAGTCACGGACAACAGCTAGTGCTGTATGAAGAAAGAGAGGCTTTATTACATACACGGAACAAGCGATGCAGCTCACTGTTCATTCCTCACAAGAACCAGCAAATAAACTGCTAGAAAACTTAATTACGAATTCCCCATTCCTATAATGTCTAGCAGTAATTAGGAATAACTTCAAGTAATAAATACATGACGCCAAGATAACTATGTTTCAAATGTCATCAAACGTGTTTACATGTGAGAGTAGGACGTAAATACTTCTGTAATTTCTGCACACAACTAGTGAAGGGACACGAGATGTTAGCTCTGATAAATAGAGTCTGTCATAATCGATAAAACGCATCGATAGAGTCGTTACTCGTGATCGATGATTAGCCAGCGATTAAGTCGATTTCAATTTTCTCGATATGGCACACCGTGTTATATATAGCTATCAATGATTGCCGTGATTGATCAGAAAATGTAGTGTAGAAAACATTTCTGAAGTGTGGAAGTAGGTTGAGAAAATATAGGCTGAATGCAAAGCAGTTTAATCCGATTTAGAATATAAACAAGTTGAAATTGATGGGGTTTTACAGATTACTTGCATTTAATAATGGATTTCACTTACGCAAAGGCGTAGTTTACGAAATTACGATACAACTGACAGCGATAGGAGAAATTAGTCATCTTATTTTCGTACCAATTGTTATGTTGATCTACTTTCCAAATCCGACATTTGCCTGAGTCTTTTCATCTTTTGATATACTGATTATATTTTGATATACCTAATGTAATTTTATTTTATTTTATAGACTTCTTTCAGATTTCTTTATATTTTGTTAACAAATGTTCTATTATAATTTTATTCTGTGTGACTTTTGGCAACGGCCTCTTCCAACACTTTTCAATCTGTTGTCTTCCGCACCAGTCTAGTCCAGGTTTTTTCAACTGCTTTGACCAAGTCATCTTCCCATCTCCTAAATGTTTTTCCTTTTTGTCCCTTTCCCTCTCTTGAATATCATAGTGTAGCTACTTTATTACTTCCCTAAGTAGTATGATTAGGTTTTAAGATTTGATTTCCAGTGTTGGATTAATATATACGATTTGTAATGGGAATCGATTCAACAATCGATTTAACCCAATCCCTAGTGTTGTGCCTGGGAAAGTTGATACGTATTTATTTAAATACGTGTACCGTGTGAATGTTATTATTTATAGCCGTGGTCGTTGGAAAGCGGACACGAAAGCTACTGGCGGCGACGGCTCTTGAGATCAACTTGATGCTATTATATTGTGCTGAGGTTTATTGCTGAAGGAAAAGGAAATAGGTATATAAATATGTTGACTGTAAATGGAGTAGGTGGACCTACAGAAAATTGGGCTTAGTACAGAACTCATCAATGATTTTACAATAATTTTTATTACAGCCGATAGAATTGTAAATCAGATGGATAACAACCAACATAACAACATAGGCGTAAGTATAAAAATTAAGGTCAATACTGAAATTCAATAGAATATGATTACTGATCAAACATTCTGGAAAGTAAGTACATGTCATGTGTTTATTCAAAATGAAGCTCGAAGTAATGATATGGAATTCTCTGCAACAACCATTCTTAATTGATGATATTATATTGTGTTGAGGTTTATTGCTGAAGGAAAAGGAAAAAGATATATTGAAAGTAAATCGAATAGTTGTATCTACAGTAAATTGGGCATAGTGCAGAACTCACCAATGATTTTACAATATTTTTTTTTACAGTTAATAGCTCTGTAAATTAGTTGGATAACAACTAACACGGCAATATAACGAAAACGGTATAAGTGTGAAAATTAAGGTCAATATACATTGTATGTTCATTCAAAACAAAATAATGATATAGAGTTCTCTGCAATCATCATTCTTATTTTTTCAGATTATGTGTGATACTGAAGACGTTCTTTTTCTCAACTTTGATCTCTATAACATTTTCAACATCTATTAGTAAGCATAATAGGAAGCTTCACAAACATAATGAAAGTAATGATTTAAAAAATCTATCAGTAACTTTCCATTATGGCGTCGTCGTCGTCGTAATATCACGAGATTTCAGTACTTCAACAGCAAATTGACGTTTGCTATTACAAGCGTCGAAAGCAACGCGTACAGCTGTGTGAAAATCGTGATTGGTTTTATCAGTGTTGGCGTATGCTAATATCATTTTGCAAACTTCACCGTTGATGTAAAGGTCCTTTCATATGGTAACCATCTCGTTGACTAAGGTTTTGTCCGACAACGTTTGTGCAAGCCGGAAGCTTGTAAACAAGAGAATCTATTATTTCAACTTGACTTTCGACCCCGTAAGAGCCTGGTTAGTTGTAAAATACTTTGTTTTCCTTTGGAAGAAATCGGCATGAAATCGTAAAGTGTATATTAAATGGGCACAATGTTTGTTTGCGACACAGTGAGTTGCGAAAAGCTTGGGTGAAAAGTCATGTTAATTAAAATTCTGTTTACTAAGGATTTTAAATTTAACACTAAAATTACAAAGGAAGTGTATTGAAGGAACAACTTAACTTTTATTAAAGATTTACTCATAAAAATGTCGACATTTTTGCAGAACAGCAGTCTGATAAAGTAAGTCAAATGATAATAATAATTGAAGTTAGAAAATGTGGGAAATTATAAATTTAGAAAATAGCGTAAAAATGCTTACGTAAAAGTCCTATAACAAGTAAACATAGGATAAATAAGGGCAGTTATGATAGATAATAACAATAAATTTAGGACTGATTCACACAAGTAGGTATGTCAGACATAAATCTCTATACATAAATAGAACAACTGTTTGCGATTCACGATTTTGATAGAGTTTTGAGATTATCATTGTTTTGTTTTCAATATACACCGAATGCGGTATTAAACAGTGAAACAGAGTGAAGTGACATATTTGCTGGTACAGAAACAAAATTTATTGCCAACCATATCTGAAAGTGTCTTTTGAAAGATAAATTATAAAACAACCCCACATTCACACCTCTCCTGAGCTTATCAAATCGAACCTAACATTTTAAAGCCTCGTCCACTAGGTCAATGAGACGCTGAAGATAAGCAAAACTAATGTAAGCATATTCAGGTCGCAACGGTTACTGCTAGTGCACTTAATCAAAGGGTAAACTGTGCTATTAGCGGCATCATTTTCTCCTGATTTGCATATATAGTGCCGTGTGTGGTTATAATAACTGGATGGTTCAAGTATATATTCTGGATGATTGGAAGCTTCGATTTTAGTGGGGATGTGAAAGCTTGTGAGTATGTGGAGTAGTTTACTTTCATATAGGGGTATTCAATTTTAGTTTGCATGTTCTCACGGTGTCTGCTCTAGTTCTTTCTTTGGTCTTGAGTCAAGCATCACCATTAGAGAGAATCAACTAAATTAAAATAAAGAAGCTCTGGAGATTATACAAACGACATCTCCAACTTGCAAAATAGAAAAGATAAAATGGTGGATAAACAAGAAAAAGATTTTAAATCCGATAAAGACAAAGTTCAGGATGACGAGAAGTAGCATAATAGCATAATCAGCCTTTTATGTTCTCACTGCTGAGACTCAGGCCTCAGGGAATGGGCTGTAACCCACCACGTGGGCCCAGTGCGGATTGGTGAATGTCACATGTCTTCGAATTTTTGGTTCTAGGACATGCCGGTTTTCTCACGATGTTTTGCTTCACTGTTTTGAGAGTAGTGGTGATGAAATAAATTACACAAAGTAATGTGCCTGGCTGGGTTTGAAACCGCGACCTACAACTCGTAAGTCGGGGCCGTTACCACTTGGCCACCACTGCTTTCTTCAGTCGACGAGAAGGCAAGAACGACGACGAGAAGTAAATTTATAAAAACCCAGACAGCTTTGGCCTTTTAGTTCCTGTCTCAAAACTTCGAAAAAAGTTCCAAGACACAGCATGCGGTTGAAAAATCATTAATTCACATAAACTGACTGCCGCTTGACCTTTCGAACAAGAAGGAGATACAATTTCAGCACCACATAAACAAGATTAAAAACATTACTTCCAACAGAATCCAGATATCCATCTTCCCAGCAATCATGTTTTCTTATTTTGGCAATCCAATATCGGATTACTGTTTGTCCAATCTTTATCTTGTCTTGTAGTCTATTGCAAAATGTAGTTTATTACATCGATTTAAAGATTTCTTTGGGCTTAATTAACACTTTAAATGGAATCCGAAATTATATGCGGTAAATAAGAATCCGGATAGTGGTAATTTACTTATAAGTTGTCTGAAATAAATATGGATTTGTGTAGAGTTATGTGTTTTATGTAATTATTTTTGGGCAAAAATTATCCACTCCCTGAACGCATAAAGGAAGATGTCATCACAGCAGTAGTGGTTTGACGATTTGATTATGTTCGCTATGTAAATACGGCCAGACATCTCCCAAGATAGATGTGGGATAAAAAGTAAGCTTAAAAAATTGACATATTTTGTGGGAAATCATCTTCAGTTGCATGAAAGGTGCTTTAATTTTATTTTATAATCATAGTGTTTAATGTAACAGTGATGACGTTAAGCTATTCTGCTTGAGATAACGATATGTTGAATAACATATATAACAATACCTTTTAAGAATATCATCATTAGTAACACCATCTTAGTAAGACCTCCTAAGCGTACTTTAGTTTTTTTTTTTTGTCCATTTATACTTATTTAATTGTGTAAATTTTTTGAAATATCAGTTTCTATACCTAGGTTATTTTTTTCTATTTTAAAAATATTTTGCCATAATATTTGTTTTTTTCTTTTTTTAAAAAACAAAAGGGCATAAGATGATGAGGTTATTTTTTTCTATTTAAAAAATATTTAGCCATGATATCTGTTGTAGTTTAACGTAAAATTCAAGTATAATACATTTTACTATCGTTTATCGTTCTGATAACAGTAGGCACCAGGCTACTTGAACCGTCCGTCTGCTACGTCTCAGATGCGCATGGACATAACATATTTATTTTTTTATATTATATACTTTTTATGTTTCATGCCATAATAGGCTCCGTAACTATGTTAAGCTTGACTATAAGCCTTTATGACCTAAAAATACTATCGAATGCAATAAATAATTATGAATATGCATCCAAAATTCTACATGTGCTTGCATGTGATCTGGATTATGCATATGCTTGTAGCATATGCATAATCCAGACTTAGTCACATTTCCGCGTGTTTTACTAAGAAGCTCATTTTTTTTTCATTTTTTTTTTGCGATCATGTATTTGACGATGAATCACACTTGCCTAGAAGTAACCTGTCTACTTCTGACTTTAAAACCAGAATGTAAACATCAGGAAATACAGACTCTCAGCTGTACACATTTCGAAAATATTCCCATTATGGTTTTTTATTACCATTTCCTTAAATTCAATAAAAACCTTTGATTGCTGCAGACATTATACAGTCAATAATTTGCAGCGCTAAAAAAGATTCTTCTTTCCTGTATCTATCATTATCATCATTATATCAAGCGAATAACGTCCAATGTTGGATATAGGCTTCCCCGAAAAGTCACCTCAACGACCGGTCCTGTGCGTGTCGCATCCATCAGATTCCTGTATCTGATCGAATGTGAAGAGGTTTTTTTCTTGCAGTAGAAATGACTACTACAAGTCGATCTTGCTCGTATATTTTTTAAACTAATTTGCATTCCTTTCTCATAAACAGGGACAGAAGAATTTCTTCGAATGTCTTGGAAAAATAAAAACAATGACTTAGTATATAAAGGTCAAATAGATTCTCCATCCATCAATACAAAATAACTTTTTTTAATCGTTACTTCTCACTAAAAATTACTCCGTATGTGTGTCTTGTGTATGTGGACATGTATGTGCGTTCACATACATATCCACATGCACAAGACAAACAGACTCTGAACCTGGAAGTAGGCCATACAAATATTTGTTCCGTGTGGGAATTGGACCCGACATGTAGCCCAGGAGCTAATCGTTCAATCGCTGCACCAACCATGCAGTCAACTTTAAATACAAATGTAGCACACTAGTGCGTATAAGTAAGGAGTGAAATTCTCTACCAGAGTCTGTGATTCCTGATACAACCTTCGGGTATTTAAGTCAAGAGAAAATAGGTTACTTTGAGGCAAGCGTGCTTCATCGTCGACTACATTATCGCTTTTATAGGCAAGATGGTGACTGGCGCATTAGGTAAGATAGGTAGACAAGCGCAAATCAATCGACATTAAAAAAAAACATGTAAAAGGCGAAAGTTTCTATGTACTCGTATGTATGTTTGTAACTCCTTCAAGCTCAAACGTACTGAATAGATTTAAATGAAATTTGGGGTATGGGTAGCCCATGTGCTAGAATAGGACATAGAATTTTATTATTCCGGCAGCATGTTCCTTAAGAACAGTGGTGGCCGAATGGTAACGGCCCTGACTTAAGAGTTGTACGTCAGTGGTTCAAACCCAGCTAGGCAAATTACTTTGTGTAATTTATTTCATCACCACTGCTCTCAAAACGGTGAAGGAAATCATTGTGAGGAAATCGGCATGTCCTAGAACCAACAATTCGAAGACATGTGACATTCACCAATCCGCACTGGGCTCGCGTGGTGGATTACGGTCCATTCGCTCCCTAGAGAGAATGAGGGCTAATTTCCAGCAGTAGGAACATTAAAGGGCTGATTATGCTATGCTTATGCTATGTTCTTTAAGGGATATTGTTTTACTTTCACTCGCCCGATGCTGCTGGCAGAAGCTAACTTGCCAAAAAAATCAACCAGGTTTTCACCTGATACCATTTTATAGTTCCTATTTTTTTAATCGAGCAATCAGTCGCCTTATAAGATAGGACTTATCCGTCACACTTAACTGAAACATTAAAGTACTTTAAAATAAAGATAAGAATTTATTTGGTTTGCGGAAATTTTCGGCAAATTAATTGGTGTTGTCCGTTTTGTTTTGCGGTGTTTTTTTGGTGGACATTGTAAAGTGAAGTTATCTGGTTTCTGATGTCAATACTGACCCAGGTTTTTAAAAGGGCTCTCTTTTCCTATACTAAGCGTACCGAGCGGGAAGAGTGGGTAACGCCCTGTTCCGCCCCTGCTAAAAAGTTCAAGGTCGACGGATTAGGGGATATCCGTAGGCCCATCAATCTGGACACGAGATGGTTATGCAAAGTGTTCCACGCACGCCTCTCTTAAACGTATAGGAGAGCAACTCCCCAATACAAAACAAGGCCGACGACGGGTAGCGGGCCAACACTAGTCCGGGCCGGCAAAAATCATACTGCACCCGCAGACCCCCACAAAACTACACGAGAGAACAGTGGGGTGGTTTTAGTCAGCAGGAATCTAAAAAACCATGAAAATATCCACAACGAAAAAAAAAATTGGATTTGTCATAAGATGATTCTCCCACCAAATAAAAAAAAAACATCGAAAAAAAAGATTTTGAAGATTTAAAAAGGGCAAAAATTACCGTACGCTAAATGTTAAGATTTTTAGGAAACTTTTAAACTATTAAACGAGTCTGCTTAGTACACTATTATCATACCATGATCGTGCTAGGAAGATAATTATCACGCACGGAAAGGAACTCGACACGGACTACAATGTCCGTGTATAAACACAATATACCTGTGCATTACCGTCATCATACGGGGTTATAACCCGTATATTCACCGTAATGCCCCCTGCATGGTGGCACGTTCCTGAAACGGTCATGGTATGATATGGTGTAAAGGGCCGACTCCACAAGATCTACAATGCACCTTACTTTTGTGATCATCTCTTCCTGCCCCTGTCCCGGGTTATCTGAAGTCGTCGTGATACGTTTTTTTTCATCCATTCTGTCCTGTCACCCGTCACGCTATCACTATGTCCCTTTTCTTTCATATCACTCCACACACAATCTATTCATCTTTTCTTTGGTTTTTCTCTCGCTCTCTATCCGTCCACATATATACTCATAACGCATCTCACCTTTCTTTGTAAGATTTTTTTAATTAAATGAACAAAATTTGATCTTACTGAATGGTGAAAATACGAGGAGAATGTAAATAATTTAATTAATTAATTTATTACGAGTACATTACAACACCTTTACAGACTAGTCCAAGGCGATGTTATAACTATTACTTAATATGATATGTACATAGTATATTATATTAATATATAAAAAATAAATTAAATAATATATTTATAATAAATTAATTAGGATATAATGTCCAGACCTTTGTCAATAATTATTTGAGCTGCTTCTAAAAATAATAAGTCTTTATGAGAGATGCTAGCTGCTGCCAGCGGCTTCGCCTGCGTAAAAGTAAAAAATATCCCAAGGGACTCCCGGGATAAAATTCACCTATATACTATTTTAATACATGGTCTATCCATGTGCCAAATTTCATACAGCCGTTCGAGCGTGAACAAGTAAAAAACTTACACACACACAAACTTTCGCCATTCTAATATTAATGTGATTACTAATGAGATCAGTGTATATCCTATCCAGTTTCTAATCCATTTCCACTAGAATAGCCCCCATACAATAATCACAAAACAGAACATACACATAAAGAAATACATTATACTATCGAACATCACCAGCAACATGTCTGCTACAATGGCCGATATAATGGCAATTCAATCTCCCGGCAATCATCGCCAGAACTGAATTGGATCTTAAATAAATAACAACAGTGATAAGCAGAAAAACCAAAGCTCTAAGCTTTTCTCGAATTTCCCTCTAACAAGTCACTTTCCTTATTAATTATTAACGACGGACACAATTACACCGCAATTTTCTCCATTAAGTGGACATACTGAACAACGTTCAATTAACTCCCAATGATCAAATTAATTTCGATTTATCTGTCAAGTCTTGGACGCACTCTCTTGCGCCAATTAGATCTCTATTGCTTGTGAGATTACTATAGGTTCGATACTAGGTTTCAAGCTAGAAAATATTGCACAAACTCGATTGAGGTATTTTTGCAGTATCTTGATACCTTAATATCTACTAAGTCTTACGCCTCTACATGTTCTATGCAATCATCCAAAATGAGGTTCTTTCTGCTAACGTTTTTGGTTTCTGTCACCTTTTACTCATTAGACATCAAACCAAGAGTGGAAATCTCATCCACATCTTCGGCTATGTGGAATTATGGCCGTAAATTGGGTAATCTCAAATACAAAATCTTGTAAAATTTACTAATCACAATTATGTTGTAAAATCTACAACAACGTTCAATATTACGTATTAATTTTAAAAAAATTACAAGGATAAGTTTGAGAGATAAATGGCAAAAAAAAAACTACAAATAGTGAAAAGTGTGGAAATACTCAAATGGCGTTAATTAGATATGTATTTTTGGTAACATGCCTCATTAGAAGGCTTAAAGTCACCAGAGAGCTCGAAAAGGCTCGATTTTTTTTTGTGTAATTTAATCAGAAATGAAGATATGGGAAAAATAAGAATTCTCCACCTTTAGTGGCTGTAGACAAAACACATTATTCGCAGAACAGAACATGGTCGATTGGGCCGAAAGGATCCAGAGTGACGACCACGTACTGGAGGCACTGCGTTGGAAGGACTCCAGTTAACCTCTAGATCTGGTGAGGGTACCAAAGATTCGATGGATGCGAGACGCACAAGATCGGTATTTGTGGCTACACTTGTAGGATAGGCTTAATGTCCAACAGCGGACGTCTATCGGTTGAAATGAAGAATAAGGCAAACTTTGTGACGATCCACAATATATTGGTTTAAAGGCAAGAGGAGATGCATAGCAGTGGTGGCCGAGTAGTAACGGCCCCCACTTACGAGTTGTAGGTTGCGGGTTCAAACCCAGCCATGCGCATTACTTTGTCTAATTTATTTCATCACCACACGCTCTCAAAACGGTGAAGGAATACATCGTGAGCAAATCCGCATGTCCGGCCCATTCCCTCTCCTAGAGAGGAAGCCTGAGTCCTAACAGTGGGAAGGCCTACATTATAAGGCCGACTACGCTATGCTAAAGGCAAGAGGATAAATGGCTATTAAAATAAGTTGAAAATTCTGAACACGATGTGCATATTTATAGGTTTCATGCAAATATTTTATCAAAGTTTCTATAGCTCTGCGCATATGCGTATACGTGTTTTAACTTTATTACCTTAATGTGCGTTCTGTACCATTTTTCCTTTATTTTATCACACATTAAAGTTCTTTTACGAGCATATAGTAGCAGCTATGTGCCCATTACTTTTTCTGCGTTACTGGTCAAGTCTAGCACATTTAACTTGTAACTCGTAGTTAATTCATATGCTAGTTTTTAGTACCCTATTACTTATAGATCGACTTTTTATCCTATATTTATTGAGACCACCCATGGTTAGCAGTGCTTTATGTCGTTGTATGGGATTTCTTTTTGTTTCAAATTAGCTTGGATCAGGAGTAAACAGAAGAGATATTACAGTATTACCATGGTATGGACTGTTAAGAGTCTTGGGTTGGTTTATAGTTATGATTTTAACTAAGTATTTTACGTGGATTGTGCGTATAAGTCGCTTTTGCCAACGATTCATGTGTCGTCTATGGATCTCTTTATACAAAATACTTTGGACTCAGTTATTAGACTTATAAAGTAAATATTGTAGCCGAGGAAGTTAGTTTTTAAATTTTAAATGTAGTTTATCAATATTTTTTTTCCATGTAGAACTTTGTGGTATCACATTTATATTTTTACAAGTCCTGTATGTATAGCAATACAGTATTGAAAATTTTCGAAAATAGGTCGATTATCCTTAGATTATTTAATGACAGTCATGGCCTTTCTACCACCAACTTAATTATTTCTTACATTTGCGTATCACTGCCGTACTTAGTTTAACTCTTGTTTATCGTTAACATTATGCTTTTAATAAATATGAGATACAAAATTATTTGTTCTTGCTTTATTTTTTATCACTGTAAGAACAAGAAAGTGGTTTCAGCACAGTAGTCTCATTACTAGGCCCTCAATTAGTGCTTGTCCCCCTATTCCGTTCATCGATCAAGATGCAATCTGCAGGAAGCTGGCTTGTTTATAGAGGTTTATGTATGTAGCCTAGAAAGGCTATCTGGGAATAGCAGGTTTTCTACGTATTTAATTCTTTTTGTTTTTAAGTTTTGCTGGTATTAAGGAACTGATATCACTGCGTTTTTGTGGTCTGGAATATGTATATTAATATAAAGGATCAGTGGAACTTAATGTTAATGTTTTTGTGAAAAACATATTGATTTGGCTGGCATTGTTTTTTTGGATTTTCTATGTTGTATTGTAATAACATCAATCTAACGTTGCTTCTGTCTGATGCTTCCATTTTGTTAATATATTTAGTAATATATATATATATTTTTATTCTTGATAGGTTCGCGCTAGACGGATCTCACCTGATGGAAAGCGACGATGCGGTCGACGATGGAACGCGCTTACCAAGAAGTAACCTATTCACTCTCGACTTAAAGATTCCTGGGTTGTAGCCATCAGGAAACACAGATTCCGGCAAGGAATTCCACTCCTTAGCTGTACGCATAATAAATGTGTTCCCAAAACGTTTCGTAACACAAAATCGTTTCGTTTCGTACAAAATATTGTAGCTATTTATTTATTATAGAGCAGTTTTGAGAGCCTTCCTAATTTTTTTTTATTTTTATTTATATAAACCAGTGTTTGACTGCGAAATTTAAAAGGATTAATAACGATTCCCTGATAACAGTTATGGTAAATTAGTTTCGCCTTAAAATATTCGTAAGATTATTATCTTCATTCATAAAATCACACTAATGATCCACGAAGACTTTGGAAAGATTTATTCAGAGTCAAAGTACTTCCTGAAACTGATTTTGGAAATTTCTGGTAAATTTTATCTGATCAAGTTATTTATCTCAACCTTGCGTCAAGAAACTGTATCTGTGATAAATTCTTGATTTTATTAAGATTGTGAGGTTAAAGGGTAAATCGACTGATAATTACAGTTAATCGAAGTTATTATTATTTTTTGGTTTTATAAATTAATCGTTAAATATCGTCTCTGTTTTATATCGATTTTCGACGATATTTCTATCCTTTGTTTCATGATTTTTGATAAGAATGGTTATTTTCACGACTTTAAAGCCTTAACTTTAGTATAAAGGAATGTTTTTGTTCATCTTTGAAATCTTGTGTACTGTTTTCCTATGATTGATCATAAATACTCATCATGACCTTCATGTTTAAGACCAGTATACACTGTTCTGGAAAGTTTATTTTTGGTATTTTAGTTAGATAAAATTATTTTAATATCCATGGATGTTACGACAGCCTGATCTGAGCTTCAAGATCAATAAACAAAACCAAACAGGTTCTTATAATCGTATCCACTTAAAATGCCGAAATATTCTCCTGCTTTATTCGGAAGAGCCGAAACGTGGTCAAAATCGGTATAATTTGGTTAAAACACCATGCAGAATCGCAAAATGATAGCTCCATGCGCAGGAGTCGCCGTGGAGACGTGTTTTGGTGGGAATCCTTATTTTCGTCGTCCTCGTTATTAAATTTTGTAGTGGGTAATAAGTATTATTAGTGGATTAGCGACTCTACGGGCCATATTTTGTTGTGTTTTAAGCCGCTAGTTATAAAGTATATACATCAGATATTAAGTATATGTATTAAGTTAAATGTGAGTGGTAAATATAGATAGGGTTTTTTACTTTGTATAGAACATACTTATTTATTTCTAAACTAAAAAAAACTTTTTAGATACCAAAGTTAATCATGTGCACGTGTATTTCTCATAAGCGTATGACCTATGGATATTGTCCCTTTATTCATTTATTTTATTATTTATGTTCGCACATATAACAGGAAACGTGTGTGTTTTGTGTCTTTATGTATGGGATACAAGTTTCTTTTAAATTATGTTCGGTATAATTCAGTTGAAGCCATAAGACAAAATGATCAATTGACAACCTTGTAACAAATCCTTCATGAAAAATCTGATAATCTTAAGTTTCATATCGAGCAGTCTCAACTTTATGCCCTAGTTGAATATAGCCGCATCGGGAGCCATAGTTACGTGCGCCTAGTCCACTGTCCCTTATCTTCTCTCAGCGCCCAACGTTCACTTGGATACGAATCCTGACTGTGATAGGTTCGTGGAGAAATGGAAAACAATCATATCAGCATGTCTGGAGTCCTATGAGATGAGTGTTTGAATTTTGTGTATCTTCTATATCTAATATAATTGGTGGACAGCCGTTTTTTGTTACAGTCAAGGCCATAGAGATTGCTCAGAAGCACACTACCGCAATCCCTGGAAACCTTTGAATAAACAGAATTAACGATTAAAATGGAATTGCTTATAAAGTAGATCTAGTTCAGCTCCTTAAACCACTAAATATTGCCATAAAGAGTAAATGATTTCCGAACATTATTAGTCATTTTAAAATATCCCAGTGCAACTGCAATATCTCTCACTTCGATAATACTGACCCTCGTATTAATGTGGTCGACAATATTGTCGGAAGTCCAACAAAAAGTATCATCAGGAATCGAATATAAAAAACTAGCGATACTCGTTACTTTTATTATTTTCAAAGGAATACAGGCTTTCTTTTAAATTATGGTGTTGGCTTCCGTTACTTAGTGGTGAAGATGCAGGTTGTATCAGATCATTGCGTCGGTAACAACTCCTTTGGTATTGTGTTTTAAAGATTCTTACAGGTACGACCAATAATTAGCTTAAATTATTGTAAAAAATTGTTACACAGAATATAAAAGAATGTTCATATCGGTTGGGGTCCAAATCCAAAACTGCGATGCGACGTCGCATCATAAAAATCTGACATTATCATAGTTTTTGTTAAATTTGGATAATGCAATATTGGTACTACTGCAATTATTACTGTTTAGCAAAAACTATTATAACGCAGTATTACAATTTGGAGAACAAAAACGCATTCTGCAGACACCAAGTATGATGAAATAAGGGCAGGTACATGACTAGATGATGATCAATCATCAGCTTTAATGATTTTTTAGCATGTCTAAAACCTACGCAAAATTGATATAGGAGTTTAGTCCTTGTGTGTGGGGTCTAGTAAAATTTATTGGTAACACTAATGTTTAATTCGAAATCAACCACAGAAATCATTCCTAAAACGAATGTTTACTAACATTGCTACAATATTACATCGATGTATTACACAGCCGTAATTATGGTAATGTCGGACATTGATCACCGGTCCGAGAGGTCAGTGAACTTGAAGGTATGATCGGAAATCTTGTTCGGTGGTTATTTTTAGGACTTCCTTATAGTTCTGCGGGTTTAAATTTGCGTTGAGCATTTGTTTCGGTGTTGATTAATTTAGATGTTTTATATTAGGACTAGCTTCTGCCTGCGGCTTCACCCGCGTGAAAGAAAGTTGAGTTGCTCTATGTAATAATATGATAATATTCCACAACTATCACACGACGCCAAATCCATCAACGCTTTGAGTACTTCGTCCCGAGGGGTAAACCCTGTCGCACTGCCAATTTTCTTCTTCTTCGTACCCCATATCACACTTTAAGCCGTTATGATGGCTCCTTCTCTGTCACTGCAGTGCGTCTGTGGAACTCCCTTCCACACTCCCTACAACAGCCCTTTTTGGGATGTCTTCAAGAGGAACATTAAAGAGCATTTCCTTTCATAATGACATAGTATATATCTATATTTTATGTTTATAATATATAAATATGTTTTTATTTATGTATGTAGGTATATTTATGTACAGTATTATTTTATTCGTATTATTTGTAATTTTAAAATTGTGCACTGGATCCTACCCTCTATTGTGATCTCTCTCTATCACTCAATGGTTTGCTGGAAGAAAACTCAACTTTAAGTTAAGCTCGTCTATGTACATGAACTTTGTTATCTACTTATTTTATTAGTTTTTTTAGTGTACAATAAAGAATTAAAGAGAGCTTGTGAGCGAGTTAATTATTTATGAAAACTAAAGTAATCTAAACCAACCAATTTTTTTATTAGGTTGTAAAGTAGAAATTACTTGGAGTTGTCATTTTGCGAACTTGTCATTTGAGAACTTAACATTATGAGAAGTGAACAAAACGAGACGATACGGTACTATTACCTACTTGCTTCTGCTGCTGGCTTTGCCCGTATGAAATTAGGCTTATGCAAACTTTGGACCCCTTTGGACTTCATCACCGGGTATAGATTAATGGAAAATTCTTTCTTATTATTTGTATACTAGTAAACCCGGCGAACTCCGTTTCGCCACCAGATGGCTTCGTTTTATGTAACATTTCGTTTGGTGATTAACAGAAGAAGAAATATTTTTTTTGCTATAAATCTCACGGAGCCCGAGACCTTTCCAACGAATGCAAAACCGTGGAAATCGGTTCGTGCATTCTGGAGTTATAGCGTCAGGAAGGAAAACCCGACTTATTTTTATATAGTAGATATTTTTACAAAGAACTTGAGTAAAATTTTGCGATCTAGGTCCATTTTAGGTTTGGGTGTTGAAGAGTTAGTAAGTGAATCAGGACTTTGAATTTACAGAAGATATGGATAAAATATTTGCGATAATATCTTAAAACCTTTTTCAACAAATGCTCCTACAGGTTAGTTTCTATTCAATGGTAATGGTGGTCTTAAAGAACAAAAAATCGTAAAAAAAAAATTAAGACATGCTACTAACCTTCATTCCACGCCGAAGTAATATTCTCATGGTAGAAGTACTCTGTCTCCTCTTCATCCGACCACAGTACACCTTCAATGCTCGACGTAATACCCTGTCCATCAGGACCCTCTACTAACGACCTACGAGACAGCTGGTCATAGCTAGGAGGCCTTGACAAAGAGTATCCAGAAATATCAGCCAAGGAAGACCGAAAATTTTTATAACTTCGACTATCTATTGGCCGGTAGCTGCGAACCGATCGGGAATCTTCGGATTTTACCGAATGCAGCGATCGACAATCGTAACTTGGACCTTCACTTGAGCTTAGGTCTCCTAGGGAGACTTTGAAATTGTTTGAGGATATGTCGCCTAAAGGGACCTCACATGATCGACGCTTCATGCTTGTTTTTTGCGAGGGAGTCTCCCCAGTAGCTTGCATGTGTCGGCTGACACCAGCACTGTGCAAGAATTCATTGGAATTGTACATTTTAAACTACACTAAACTACTAGGAACTTGATCTGACTAATTTTGCAGGAATTATTCGTTCGTTGGTTGAGGGCGATCTGGAACAAAAGAGAAAAATATTAGCCGTGTCTATTAGCATTTTAAAAATATTAAATAGTATTTATTTTTATATTATAATTATTGTAAAAAATATCATAAAAAAGTGAACCTGTGAATTATTTTTCATTTAGCTATTAAAGTTTTTAGCCAAATGTATCAGCAGCGCCATCTAGTTTATTTCAGTCTAACTTACAAAAGCAATACGTTATTAAACCATGACTTCACTTGGTAACATAGCTCGACACGCCATTGCCACGGGCGCACTAGAGACTAAAAGTTACTGTGTAAGTTCATAGATGGCGCTGATTTCAAATTCATCACAGTTTAGAAAAACGACGGATAACGATATTTTTGTGGATTTATATAAACGAATTTTTCGTACATTTACTTAGTACTAGCAGTGATAACAAAAATGTTTAAAAAACAAACCAAAATGCCAAAATAATATATTATAATTACATATTATTTACGTAGATAGGTAGTTACTTATACTTACTAGGCATTATTTTAAGTACCTAGATAATTTGGTGTTTGTTGAACTCTATTTAATTGAAATAATCCAAGCTATCTTTAATGAGGTATGCCGCTATCCTATTTTAAATCTTCAGGATGTATTCAAAATCATTCATCCTTCTATAAATCTCTGGTTTGACAGGCATCTGCACCAGGTGTCACCTGGCAATACTGAGCTATTAATATAACCGAAGCACCCTCGCCCTGGGCCCCTAAGATAAATAAACTACTCACATATTAATATTTTTCTAGTTCATCGATCTTGTCTATTTGAGCAGAAGTCATTGAACTTATCTAGTATCAAAGTTGATATGATAGCAGTTACAATATTTGCAATAACGTAGAACTAATTTCGGTAAATTTTGACGGTTCATTGATTCGTCAATAATTTATAGAACTTGTGTTGGCTGTATCAATAATTTCGCATAACAACCTTCTAATGTTGCTTGATGTTACATAAACATGGAGCTAACGTATTCATGGAGAGCAGTGGTAACCGAGTGGTAATGGCCCCGACTTATGAGTTGTAGGTCGCGGGCTCAAACCCAGCCAGGCGCATTACTTTGTGTAATTTATTTCATCATCACTGCTATCAAAACGGTGAAGGAAAACATCGTGAGGAAACCGGCATGTCCTAGAACCAATCATTCGAAGACATGTGACATTCACCAACCCGCACTGGGCCGGCGTGGTGGATTACGGCCCATTCCCGCTCCTAGTGAGGAGGCCTGAGTCCCAGCAGTGGGAGCATTTAAAAAGGTTGACAATGCAATGCAATGCAAAGTATACATTGCATTAGCATTGAGGTGTGAAATTTGTAGTAGACAAAATCACTGAAACCAACTTACGACGTCAAGAAGAAGACAATTTTCAAACTAACATAAGAAAGTGCCAAGACAGCAATAAAATCCCCGTCAAATAGCTAATACAATTTGCTTAGATCCTTTAAGACATTTAACATGAACTGTAAATGTACGAATATATTAAAGACAACGTCGTCTAGCTTCTCAGAGAGATGTAAATGCCTTGTATCACTTTGTACTTATTATGAGCCCAGCTTAAGTAGATACAGACAATTACGTTTATATACTGTAGTTTACCCAAAGCTAGCCTTTAAAGACAGGCTCTTAAACGCTAGGCTTAAGACATAAAACATGACTCCAGCACTCCTGCCTGGAGATCTTTCAAGAGATAGTGACGAATTTCTAATTTAACCCTCGTAGTCATAACTTGGTTTTGATGTGTGTTTAATTTGTCGGAGCACACGGCACAAGACTTGAGATAAATGGGGTTATCCCAATCTTTTGTTCATAGTTAACACGTGCCGAAGCCACTCACACGACCGCAGTAGTGTGGGGACACGGTGAAAGGTGGGTTGTCGATATGGAATAGATTTTTGTAGTTCTCTCCGATATAAAATTTAAGCAGCTAGATAGGCATTAAAGGGTAAGGGTATAAAATTATTTAAACTTACATATCGCACCCTTAGTAATATAAAGGCTTAAAACAAAAAAGTAGTTTTTTGGGAATACGTGTTTAAAGATTCTGAATTATTCCAGTTTATTTTTCTAATAAAATGCTTAATATTTTAGTTGTAAATATGATTTTCTTCAGATTTATACACGATAGACTATAAGTAGCCATCAATAAAAATAAATAATAATATGAAATTCGATAAGTATTTGAAAAAACACTTTCAAGTTAGGCCTTTATAGTTACAGAGTCGTTAACGTTTTTTTTCTCTCTCTGTCAGCGGGAGCCGGTAGATAATTTCGTTTTGTGCCCTTAGCATTCAAAATCAAACTTTTCAAAAATTTTGACTTGAGCCCTTATATTATTAAGGGTGCGATATTTATTTTTACTATCCAGGTAGATGACAGTTCTCTGCTACTTAAAGAAGAGATGTGTTGTAAAATTTTGAAATACGTACAATTTCACTAATATAATAACGCCTCCTTGGCAATGTCATTCAAGTGCAAAAACGCGTATGGAGTATTGATTGCGTGCCTTTGTACCAAACAAACGTATTTTGTATCATCATTATATTATAAATAAGTTAGAAAATACATTTATGTTGACGTATCATGTGTGTTGTATCCTAATGATTTTGTATGCATGTTCTGTTTTAGTTTATGTATGGTATATGTCGTGGTCAGATTTTAGAAATTAATCACTTCATGAAATAGCCAAGCAAAACTGGCTAGATCATTTTAAACGTTAAAGTTTGATGATATTTCAATCTTCGTTTGGCCTACTTTCTTTAGACTTTTTTTAACATTGAAATCCTACATCAATGTTATGGCCAAACGAGGATTGACACATATACAATCAATACTTGTAATAAATCTGTAGAAATGAAATTTCTGTACATTGAAAATATCAAAAAAATAAATGGCAGGTGGTGTTACTAGACTGACACCGAACATAAAAACGTGATTAAAAATTTTTTTTGTCTGTCTGTCTGTTTATTTGCTCAGGCATCACGCAAAAACTACCGGTTCGATTACGATGAAACTTGGTATAATTATTCTTTAATATCCTGGGCACCACACTGGGTACTTTTTATCCCGGAGAAGTATATACAAAAAAAAAACAAACTTAATTTATCGGTTCGATTCCTGGACCCGATTACTGTACCAACCGCAAATAATAAGTTTGTCGCAGGTTACGTCACCCACAGTGGAGTTCACTACACGCTGGACACGGCTGAGATACTATAATATTTTATCTTAAGATACAATATCGCTCGCCATACAATTAAATGGACTATCACACGACCAAGATAATAAATAATATTTCATATTTTCGTATCTCAAAAAACCTAATAAAACCATTTTCGACTTCTACGCGGACGAAGTAGCGGGCAAAAGCTAGTAAAGAAAAAAAAATCTATCTATCTATGCCTATTTTTGGTTCATGTTTAAACTTTTGTAAAGCGCAAGTTTTTTTATTTTTTTAGCAAAAGCAAAATTTAAAGTGCCAAATTATTGAAAGCTCATGTTTAATAGCAAAGTGTTAGAATCGAATTCCTTATCGATCGACCATGGCCCAAACCTACGTTCTGATTAATTATACAAGGGCTAGACTGTGGGTTGTAATGAAACTGCTGTCGATCGCTCTCCGGTACAATAGCCACCTTTGAACCGAACATCGATGAGAACGATTTCTTGCAGAAATATCGATTCGGTTCGGATTGTTTGACATTACTGTGAAATATTGTGAAAGGTTATGTGGGGTATGATCATAAGTTATTGGTGAATAATTGAGTAATTCCATTTGAATGGACGATAGTTAATTGATTGAAAAGGGTGGTTTGGGATTAGTTGTTTAAAGCAATTAATTTAGTTTTTGCTTTAAATGATAGCAGTAATTTGTCAAAAAAAATAACCCATTTAATTGATTTATAGCCGTTTTCACTAACACTGCAATGCGTAAGTGACGTGCGGGATTCTTCGTAAGAGTCACTGCCACTGTGGAACATAATGGTTGTGAAAGAACACAGGTGGGTTTTAGTAAAAGTCTGTAAATTTTTTTTCTCCACCCAGACCAGGAAAAGTACAAAGGAGGAGGCCCTTATGCCCCAGCCGCCGGAATCCGATCTCGATTTCTGGCGCGGGCTTGTGGATGGCGAGCAATGGTAGCTCGCCGTCCCATCGTCTGGTAACCATCCGGACCGAGCCCAAGTCGTCGACGGCGCGTACTGTTCCACGTAAGCCTCAAGGAGATATCAACAAGTCATGGGGGCTCAGCAGGGCCGAAGCCTACTAGGGCCGGTATGAAAGGCAACGAAGGAACAAGAGTGAGTTTTTAGTCAGTAAAAGTCTGATGCACCCCCGCTCAAGAGCGGAGGATGTCATTGGATGATTTTCCGATCGAAAAAAAAAGACCTGAAGAAGTTATTTGATTTTGTACCCAAAGAAATAGAGTTTTTAAATGTCGGTGCAGATCCAAGCAGTAAAAATTTAACAGCATCATTTTGTTTGAGTAGTCCGAGCATATACTTTATCTCGAAGTGACTGATGATTATATAATTGGTGATAAGTACTTCGATAAGGTTCGATAGTTTCAAGCAACTCGTAAACACACTTCCAGTCATCTTAGTATCTTAGTCCGGTCAATTTAGACATCCGAGGTTACAATAATTCACGCCCAGCAGAAAATTGATCGCTTGGAAACGCGGTCGCTTACAATGGGCCTCATCAGAAGGGTTAAAGTCACTCAAAGGGCAATGGAAGGGGCTATGCTCGGAGTTTCCTTGCGTGATCGCGTCAGAAATGAAGATATCCGCAGGAGAACCAAGCTTGCGAACGACGCGCGTGAATTCTGCGCGCGGCTTGTTTGTACAAACATGAAATGCATGTGCGCAGTTTGCAAGCGGTTCGCGAACGGGTCGCGAGCGGCGCATTCACCTGATCAGGACGCACCTTAAGGTGTAGCGGGAGGCCGTGTCAGACTTTTCCTGACTAAAACCACACCCGTATACTTCAGTCGCCCTTTGCGTTCTAAGACCACAGGTTGCCTCTTGTTACCAAGGGGAATTTCTGAAAAGGCAACCCGTGGTTATTCGTATTTGTATTTTTTTTTTGTGTACTGATGTGTAATTTTATGAACTTATGTGTGTTCATTTATGAAATCTGATCTGATAATAAAATTATTAGTATTATATTAAATAGTTTTATTGCTGAACGTTAAAATATCTTCATCTTTCTACGTCAAAAACACACCCTAAAACCAATCAAATAAGAGAAAGCTAAAAGAGACCAAAATATACCGTATTTTCGGAATAATTCATACGCCTTCAGCCATATTGATTCTAACATGTCTGAGTCTCCGTCGACCAGACCATTTCATTTCCTGTGATGTCCCGTGCTAACATCGGTTTTTTTTTGGGTTCCGCAGTAACGGCTCGCTTGCTTATATTTTGGCCATGTTTATTTGTTACTGTTTTAGGATGAGAAATGTATTCAATTCTGATATTTGATTTTAAAAGTTCTTTCTTGCCGATTCTTCTCCATAGAAAACGGCCAATTGAAACCGTGCACTAGGTTCTGGCGTTTTATGAGTGCCGTAGACCTATTTGAAATAAAAAATAGCGTATATAATATAAAATACGTATATTAAAAAACCACGCAGTCGATTTTATTTTAAATACTATCCTACTGTTTTAAATTGTGCCATGATATAAAAATCTCCACTTTCCACATGCAGTCTTAAAATAGAGACTATATTGTCATCATTAAAGTCACCATTTTGAGACTGCATGTTAATTTTTTTTATAAATTGTTTGGCCTATTCCACAGTTTAGGGAAGGCTTTTTTATATTCATGAAGTACCATACTCTGAACTGATTGATTGAACTGAAAACTTTAAAACTAACGCGTTTGCAAAGCCGATATGCTCAGAAATCACATATACATATATATATAATTAAATATAAAGGATAAAACAGGACAATGTCGTTATCAAAACAGTGCTAACAAAGAAAACTACATAATAAAAGAATTTTCCAAAAGTTTTCGGTCTTAACTTTTTTCGGACAATGCCTATATCCTTGGGTCACACGTGTATCCCTAAAGCTAGAACTACACTGTGCACACGCATGACACACTCGCCGATCTGGGCACGTCGGTCTCTATACATTTAAAATGGAAACTAGACTTGTAGATCTACACTTAATACACGCCACGCGACGTCGTTCTACAACGTACAAATCAGGCGTGTTACACGTGTGCGTCGGTCTAATGTAGTTCTAGCTTTATTGTTTAATGTAATATACTGAACCCTGACTTACACGTGTCTCATCACGCACTAAGCAACGTTTTTTTTTCAGTGGCTGAGTGCGATTGTCCGTGGTACGCGTTTTCAGGCTATTGGCTTTTAATATCCGGACTAAAACGTGATTTCTGTTTTCTGTAAAATAAAATTGAAAATTAATATTCTTCTTGAAATTACTTGATTTAATGTTTAAATATTCAGTTTAATATTGGATGGAAAGATTAATCCTTGATCTTAAATTCTATTTATTATTTACTGAAGTTTTGTTTGTAGTTAAGTTGTGGTGTGTACAGATTTTTATATTATGAATAGCTGTTGCCAGCGTTTTTCGCCCGCGTAGTAAAAATTGTCACAAGGGATTCCCGGGGTATATTACGTATATAAACTATACCAGGATATGATCTTCCCTTGTGCCAAAATTTATGCAAATTCATTTAGCCGTTTAAGCGTGAAGAAGAAACAACTGGCTGGCTGGCTGGTAGAAAATGCCTACGGCATTAAGTCCGCCTTTGTACAGTGTTTCTTACTAGTGCATAAAGTTTTAATAAATAAATAAACACACACACTCATAAACTTTCAACTTTGTAATAGTACTAGCGGTCCTGAGATACTTTGTCCTGTCTAAAAACTGGATTTTCGTCAGAAAAAAAAATTGAACCCGATTGTAGAGTTTATTACTGGGTTCAATTGTATTTTCGAACCATCCAGTGACCCACTCAAATATACACACAACGTTTCATCTAAATCGGTTAAGCCGTTTAGGAGGAGGTAGGTGACCAACTCACGTGCAAAAGAATTAAAAGTGCATATAAAGATATATAAGATATAGATTCAAAGCTCGTTTGAAGAAATGGCTTATCGAGCGAGCTTTTTATTCTTTTGACGAATTTATGATTTAATTTAACTTTGACGCGAATATTAATTTGGACTAAAAATTATTGTGACTTTTAATAGGATTGTTTTTATTTTAATTTGTGATTTGACTTCGATTTATTTGTATTTTCTTTTATTTGTTTGACATTTTTTATTATTATTTGACATTGTTATGTAATCATTTGTTGACTAAGTATATTGTACGAGTAACATTCTGTATAAGACTTGTAACAATCCCTTACCAATAAATTACAATGACTATGATAGTGTGATTTTGAAGATAATATATTGAACATGGTTCTCACAATCCTAACGCTGGCTGCTTAGAAAAATGGCTCAATACTTTTTTTTTAATTTTCTAAGTAGCCAGCGTTTCCACAGAGATGTTCTAAATTTACGATTACACGGTACATAAATGTGGTTAGGTAGAAGTCTAGGTTGAACAAAAATGCTTTTGAGCGGATGCTTGGAAGTGTTCAGAATGATAAGTGAAAATGCAGTGTACACAAAGTAGAGTAAGTTGCAAGCTCTTGTATGTCTAAATAAACTTTTACACCTGAAGTGCTGCTAATTTTCGATTTCTTGTTTAACCCTAGTTTTTTTATTTTTTATTTTATTGGGTGGGAAAATCATCTTATGACAAATCCCGTTCTTGGGCGGAGTGGGAGATAGTGTCAGAATTTTACTGACTAAAAACCCAGTCCTGTTCCTTCGTTGCCTTCGTCCCAGGGCCCCGGGTTTCGCTTTCACACTACCCGTGGCGTCAGTAGGCTTCGACCATGCTGGGCCCCTACGATTTTCTGACATCTCCTTGAGACGCGCGTGGAACAGTACGCGCCGTCGACGACTTGGGCTCGGTCCGGACTGTTTAACCCTAGTTAGTAAGGTATGGATATGAATGGTTTTAAGAAAAATGCCTGACTTAAAAATAGATGGAAGTACTATACTTAAAAATTTGTCCCGGGCATCGAGAGTCGTACCTCAATGAGATGTTAGCAAAACCGTAAAGGCCTAGCAGTGTCGATGGCCGCTAGAGCTACGGGGAATGTTCGAAAAGGACATCCGTGATCGTAGAACGGAAGGGGCAAATAAAGGACACGGGTGTGCTTTTAGTCAGTGAATGTCTGCCACGCCCTTCCGCTCCACTCTAGAGCGCAAGAAGTTATTAGATGATTTCCCTCCTGGGAAAAAAAAAATATAAACTTATTTTATAGGAAGGAAGTTAATCCCAAAATAGGGACGATCAGTGAAACGCTAAATAAAGTGGACTAAGACATGGCTGGAGACAAATTGGGTATTATCCTAAATTTATTTTTGTACATTTATACTGAACAACAAATAAAACCCACTAGATATATATTGGACATAATTTAATTTATTTTTGACTACAATATGCGTATACTATAATATCGCTGGCCCCGGGCAATAAAGCGGTAATATCAAAAATCAGTTTTTACAGGAGAAATAAAAGAAGCTAATTTGTTTATAGTGCAGCGTACAGTGATCCAAAACAGGCGTGCAATACGTCAAATGAAAGCTATTTTTTTTACCTATTTAACCTTTTAAAAATAATTGTATTGGTATAAATATTTAATGAAATAATTGAAAAAATGTATAATACAAATTATAGACGCTATTGTTTCAATTGCAACATCTTTAATGACTTTATAAATACATCAACCACTGAGATTCAGGACTATAAGAATATAATACGACGTATTTTCCGCTTTAGATCTCGAGCGTACCAGCCGATTACCACCTTCTTCAGGGAAATTTTATAGCCAAAGCTTAGCTGTATCATCGGTTAAATTTATTACTGTTACTCTTTGTTTAGAAATGTAGTGTAAAGATGTTCACCGGTTTTCTGTGTTATGGTTCATAGAGTAATGCAATAAAACATTTTTAGTCGTAAGATAATTTTTCATGCAATAAAGCTGTTATTGTCATTTATTTTAAAGAAATATTAATTTTAAAAAAATTGAAAAAAATAAGAGTGATAGACTGATACTCAGAGAAGCCAAAAATCAAATAACATTAAAAAGGGCGTAACCGGCGTTTACCGCTATATTGCCCGGGGCCAGCGATATCTTGACATCAATTATTCCTTGTGTATTTTTTTAATGAAATTTAAAATGACTAAGTAAATGTAATTAAATGTGATTTCTATACAAACAAAATTTGTACGCCGTTATAGGCAAAACATGGACGCTCACAGCATATTATTTTAATACTTTGCATGTCTGACTAGTCAGTTTATGTAAACGCATGTTTGACAAATAAATTATCTTTCTTTCTTTCTTCCTAGAGAAAAATCTTTTTCAGAAAACAACATTAACATTGCTTGAATCAGCGATTTTCATTTCAAATATTGGTATGAAGACAAATAGAGGCGTGGTGGGCACAGCTCCCTAACTCTTTTGAACACACATAACCTAATGGCGGTGACGTCACGTTTTAGTGTGTGCATCCTTATTCTGTTACTTGACAGTTCTTTCCACAAGATTCGAAAGGTTTCTAATTTACTTAATTTTGAAAGGACATATAAAAAAAAAAATGATTTTTTTTTTATTTATCTTTCCATTTAATATTAAACTGAATATTTAGATATTAAATCAAGTAATTTCGAGCAGAATATTAATTTTCAATTTTATTTTACAGAAAACAAAAATCATGTTTTAGTCCGGATATTAAAAGCCAATAATGCTATGCATAAAAAAAGCTAACTCTTTTGTACACACATAACCTAATGGCGGTGACGGCTCGTTTGTGTGTGTGTGCATCCTTATTTTGTTACTTGACAGTTCTTTTCACAAGATTTGAAAGGTTTCTAATTTACTAAATATTGAAAGGATATATAAAAAAAATTGCAATTTTGATTAAGGGTTTTGACAAATACTTAAAAGAAATAAGCCAAGTACTATTGGTTCACCAATTTCATCCCGTTCATTGGAATAACCCGACCAAACCCCATTCACTTCCACTTCACCTAAAAATATCCAACAATATCCATCAGCATCGTTAACTTTTCCGAACCTAGAGTTATTCAGAAGCTCTTGAATTATAACACAGTTGCAAACGAAAACATTTGGTCGTACCATACTACCCTCGGAAAACTAAAAAGTGGTAACTCAACCAAAGTGAGTTTCGAATAAACATGGATGTCGTAGAAAAATAATTTCCGTCTTCACAATGAGAATAATATCTAATATTGAAAAATTGCCTCTGCCGTGTATGAAATGGAATGTTTATAAAATGTATCTTAAGTCTTTATCCAGTTTCAAGGCTATATCTATGTTAAATTTAATCCAGATCAGTTTAGTGACTAAGGCTAGAGCCTTAGTCACTAAACTGATCTGGATTAACCTACTTTCTATCAACGTTCGAAACAAATTAACAGTTACTTTCAGATTTATAAAATGAGACAATTTAAAAAAATAACAAGCTATTAAAATATTGCTCACCATATGGTGAACAATAACCGTCCATAACATAGTCGTGCGAATTTATTGTGATCGTATTTCTTCGTACCTATTCTTCTCAAAACACCCTTATATTATAAATCTTATAATTGATACCCATATCATGGGGAAACATAAAAATCAACTAGTTCACGGCTTCAGGTGGCCGCCATAATGGTTTTAGAATGACGTCACTTAGCTAAACATGCAGACATGTTTAATTTGGATGACAATCTGTGTGTTAATTTCAGGTCAAGGGCGTATCTGTTTTACAATTCATTTTCAAGATTTCTCCTAAACAAAAATTGCAAGATAAGAAAAAAACTTGAAATAAATATGAACATAAATAGTGTGTGGCCTGATAAAGTTAGTGGTGGCTCAGTGGTGACGATCACGACTTACGAGTTATAGGTCACGAGTTCAAACCCAGAAAAATTACTTTGTGTAATTTATTTCATCACCACTGCTCTTAAAACGGTAAAGGAAAACATCGTGAGGAAACAGACATGTCTTAGACCAAAGATTTGAAGACATGTGACATCCATACTAATTCGCACTGGGATCATGTGGTGGATTACGGTCCATTCCCTCTCCTAGAGAGTAGGCCTGAGTCCCAGCAGTGGGAAAATTATAAGGCAGACTATGCGTTTGCCAATAAAGTTACGGGTTTTGACTGGTAAGCCTGCCTGATGTAGGTTTTAAAACTAAAAACTGCAAAAAAAACACAAATTTTGTAAAATTTTGAGATACTGTCATTTGGCTTCTGAGGGCAGTATTATGTAGTGCTAAAGCTTCGAAGTGTCCGTCATTCGCCCGGGTTTTGCTGTAATTAAGCTGAAGTTAGTGCCAAGCTTAAACCAGTGCTGTTGGAACTCCAAACGAAACGGATTTTTTAAAACATGACAGGATTTAGCGAGGCTGGACCTAATTTAGGAGACTGTTTAACGAAGTCGTGAGGTTTTAAAAGATTTTTGAAGAAGGTTTTGGTTTAGAAAAGTCGTGATTTCATGGCTATGAGTGGCTATTCAGCGTGAGTACCATTAGAAGCAAGAGTTCCTTCTTTTGATAGTAGTAAAATCAACCTTAGTTCGGTCTTCGTCTTATTTGTTATAATTTAAGTTCTATTAATTACAATGATTTCATATTTATCATAGTATTTATTAGTTTATTATATTGGCATATTAACGTATTTTATTATTATAAGCCACTTAATTTAACGATACTAAATTCTATTTCAAATATCTGTTATTTATTTATTGTGCACACCTACCACAGTGTGGTTTTTTTTAACAATTGTTGACTGGTAGAGAATGCCTTGTGGCATTAAGTTCGCCTATGTACCACCACTGTACATGAAGTTTAGATAAATAAATAAAATGAAAGCTAGTGATAATGGATCTGACTTACGAGTTCTAGATCATAAGATTAAACTCAAGCGCTTTACTTTATATAATTTACTAGCTTCTTCCAGCGGCTTTGCCCGCGTGAAAGTAGTTTTCTTCATACAAACTTCCAATCTCCGTTTTACCCCTTTAGGGGTGGAATTTCGTAAAATCCGTTCTTAGCGGATGTCTACACCCTATAAGGAACCCGCTAAATTTTAAATTTGTAGGTGTTATAGTTTCTGAGATTTCGTGATTAATCAGTGAGTGGTATTTCGCTTTTATATATATACATTTCATTAATTACTAATCTCACATCGTAAGAAAAACGTCATGATCTAGGACCAAAATTTTGTAGGCATGTGACATCCAACTCGCTCTGGGAGTTTCCTTCTTCTAGGAAAGAGGCCTGAATTCCAGCAGTGAGAACAGTATAAAACTGTTGGATATGGGTCTCTCCAAGTGTCGCCACAACGAACGGTCCCGTGCGTCTTCATCATCATTATTACAGCCAAAAGACGTTCACTGTTGGATATAGGTCTCCCCCAAGTGTCGCCACAATGAACGGTCCTGTGCGTTTCGCTTCTATTGGATTCCCGCAACCTTTACCAGGTCCACCTTGTAGGAGGCCTTCCAACGCTGCGCCTTCTGGTACGCGGTCGTCACTCTAGAACCTTTCGGCCCCAACGGCAATTTGTTCTGCGAGCAATATGCCCATTGCCACTTAAGTTTGGCGATTATTCGTACTATGTCGGCAACCTTGGTTCTCCTGCGGATATCTTCATTTCTGATTCGATCACGCAAGGAAACTCCGAGCATAGCCCTTTCCATTGCCCTTTGGGTGACTTTAAGCTTTCTGATGAAGCCCATTGTGAGCGACCTCGTTTCGGAGCCATATGTCATCACTGGCAACACCACTGGATACACTTTCGTCTTGAGACATTGTGGTATGCTGTAGGTCTTGCATCATAATAACATAAATTGCTCCATGATAGATTTACAAAAAATAAATGAGTCCGTCGTTCATAGCCTGTATATACAAAAAACTGGCCAAGTGCAAGCCTGACTCGCGCACGAAGGGTTCCGTACCGTCTGTAGCAAAAAACGGCAAAAAAAACACGTATGTCGTATCCCGCCCCACTTAAATATTTATTTTATTCTGTTTTTTTTTTATTTATTGTTGTAGCGGCATAAGAAATACATCATCTGTCAAAATTTTAACTGTCTAGCTATCACGGTTCATGAGGTACAGCCTGGTGACAGACAGACGTACGGATAGCGGAGACTAATAGGGTCAGAACCCTAAAAAGCTTCAAAACAGTGCGTAAACCTCAAACGTAGGTTTTTAAGCTAAAACTTTAAATAACAGATTAAGAAACATCCCGACAAGAGATCGCTACGGTTAAAGAAGATATGAGTGACATGGGTTGAGAAAGGTTGGCTTCAGTGGTCCAGTCATGTGAAAACCATGTGTGAAAGGCGATTAACCAAAAAGGATTTACACTATAATATATTGCGAAGTGGTGTAAAAGATACATGTAGTTAAATTGCCACATCGGTAATGTTTTTTAAACAGCCGTAATGATATTCTGATGACCTTGATAAGTCTTGAGGCATAGGTTCCTGAGACGTGATGCTGATGCAGACAAACGCAGTACACAATATTTCGAAAAACGAACAAACGTACCTATGAAAATAGTTCAATTCCCGAATGATTTGAAATTAAATTATTCCGAATGACGTAACTAAAGATTTTCTGTATTCGGATTTTTTCCTACACTTGTGCCATAAGACCTTACTTCATGCCAAAATATCAAGATTTTAGGTCAACGGGAAGTACCCTATGAAATTTGATTACCTTGGGAGTGTCGAAATTTACGTTTTTTTTTTTGCGACATAAACAGCTGTATATTTTTTTCGTTAACTAAGAAGTTTGATTTTTTACAGCTTCAAGGGACCGCAGACCTGAATATATGGTTTTAATTCAACTCGATATCTCTACGTGTTCCCGAGATAAAGGGAATTGACAGACAGGTTCCATTTTTTCCTTTTGAGGTACGGAATCCTAAAAACCATACCTGTGAAAATAATAGTAAAAAGTAATAGTAGTAAATAATAGCAATTCAAATATATATAGATATATTTCTTTTTTGACGTAATTAATTTGAACCTTATTTAATTTGACTTTTAATTTATTATAATCATGATGTACCACTTCACTTTTTGTATTCCTATTAATAATTTTTAATGTTAATTTGGATTGACTTCTATCAATGTATAACGATTATTTTTAAAGACTTAACCATAATATCATATGACATTTTATTATACATTTGCATGCGAACATAAGCTGAATATGGTGAAACTGTAACTGTGCAAACATCTTTGTAAACCCATATTATGCAAATAAAAATGATTGATTGATTGAAAAAAAAAACACTAGAGATAAGCAAGCTCTCTGTATGATGGTCTGAGTTTTCAAAAATCTGCTCAGCGTTGTCCCAACTTGGTCGAAATCATCTTCTGGTCTATTCAGATGCAGCTGTACACTATACCATTTTGACTGGGTTCTATAAACACAATAATGACCCACTATTTCGCAGATAGTATTGTACAGTATCTCTTTATTCTCATTACACATAAAAACGAGCGAGATAAAATAGATAAGACTGCAGGCTGTGCCATCTCTATTTAATGTGACAATTTAAAGTGCAGCATCATAAACTAGCTTTATGAGTTTTACAGACGGAAAATTTGTTCAAGTACCTACAAAACTACATTGTCTACCCATTGTAGCAATTTTTATTTTTTTCAGTAGACATTTTTGCTTAGTTTACGAGGAAAGTTGATGTTGGGTACGAGCAGTGCTAGCCTAGACTTACAATTCGTATAACCAGTTCGAAGAAACCGTGAAGCAGTTTTTCTTAGGGTTGGAAGTCATCAAAATAACTTCTTCCGCTGTGGACCTAGGAAGGCACTTTCGTCATCTGATGATGACGAAAGTGCATGACTGAAATGATGATTCATTTCAGCAGAAAGATGTCCATTGTTGGATATAAATCTCCTCCAAGCGTTACCACGTTATCTGGTCCTAAGTTTCACGGTCCAGATTCTCGTAACGTTCATAGGCTGAAGGGCAGGCAATTTTTGTGTTTTATTCTTTGTTCTCTATTTGCTTCGAAAACAGTGAAAAAGAAGATGAAAAAAAGGATTTGAAATAAACTTCGTCGCGACAATATCCGTCTAGAGGAAGCATCATGTATGAGAGCCCAAAAAACATCTTCAGAAACAACCATCTCAAGTGACAAAGAAATATAAACAAACCTAATTATAAAATCAAAAATCGAATATTAAAAACTCAGTCAAAAAAGCTCCACAAATATAAATCTTGCCCCACTATCAACAGCTGACAATATCTATTAAAGTCACCCAGATAAACTTCGTAAAAACAGTGACGCCTAAAGTCGTTAGCTCGGTTATAGTTAAATTTATTCCGCCCCGGCTATGACGAGGCTATTTGTGGCGGGAGTCGGCCACCCCCTTTAGAATAGGGACGAAATACATAAACGATGTTGATGTAGATTTTTATTTTGAAGTATTAAAACTGTCTTTCGTAGGTCTTGGTGTAGTATTTTTTATTATTGTTCGCTCGCGTTTGACCACTGTCTCTCTTGATGGAAAGTGATAATGTGTTGTGGTCGACGTTGAAGCACGCTTAAACATAAGTGTAATCAGCCTTTTAATATTCCCACTGCTGGGACTCAGGCTTCCTCTCTCTAGGAGAGGGAATGGGTCGTAATCCACCGCGCGGGCCCATTGCGGATTACGGAAACTGATAGATGATTTCGGGCTGTTCTATATGTTCTTATCGCGCGGAGAACTTTGATTGCGCGATGCAGGATTAGTTCTTAAGTGACGCCATAGATGTCGCTACAAAAGTAATGCGCCTGGCTGGGTTTGAACCCGCGACCTACAACTCGCAAGTTGGGGCCTTTACCACTCGGCCACTACTGGTCACGAAGCACGCTTGCTTTGAAGTAATCTATTCATTCATTGCTTAAAGACCTCTAGGTAGTTGTTTAGAGGAAACACAAAGTCAAGCAGAGAATTCTACTACTTAGCTGTACGCGTGATGAAAGTGTTCCCAAAATATTTTCTACATATAAGTGTGAAGTCAAACATATATCAGAACACGACGATCAATTGATAGCTCGCCATTTAGCTGTCTGGTAGGGACCAGAGCCCCGTTTTAAGCGCGTCTCCAACAGATGTCAACAATACCGTAGTGCGACAGATGTAGCAAGAGTAGCAAGGCCGATACCCGCTAAGGTCATGGGGAATTTCTGAAAAGGAAAACCGTGGTCCTAGAATGCAAAGGCAATAAACACTGTAGGTAGTCAGAAAAAGTCAAGCACTCATGGCTTGAGCGAGAGAAGATGTTATATGGTTTCCAACATCCAAAAAAAAAAACGCACATTTAGTTGACTATGATATGTTATAATTACGATTAGTGATTCCTGTCCCTCCGTGCCTCGGAAAGCACGTTAAGACGTTGGTCCTAGTTGCCAAAGAATGTATAAAATACTGGTATTCGGCTACATTAGACAACCATCATCTATGTTTGGCCATTGAATATGAATCAATTGGAAAAATTTTAAGACAATGAAATTGGCAAATTTTTATTTACTTCGTTTCAAAACTATAATAATAATAAAATTTTATTCAAGTATAAAGTACGTAAAATTATGATTTACATTAAGTATAATTGAGAAAAAAAGTAATTCTAACAGTAATTTACACCTGCCTGATCTAGGTTAATGAAAATCTGTGTAGGCCATTAATTTCCATCAAATATTTAAAAAGAAAACACTAATAGAATTAGGAACTAAATTAAAAAGAAGACAATATTTCAAACGACTTGAAAAGTAACTATAGCCTGCTAGTATCACAACCAGGTATATCACTGTTCTAAAGAAAATGCAAAATAACCCCTCGCGCTAAAATCTCGAAAAAAATAAAAATAAAACTTTTTCTGGATTTCTCTTTACAAAGTTCCTGTTTTATAGCATACAAGTTAGAACTAACCGCTAAAGTACAAAAAGGCTAAAATAAACAGGAGAGCTCAAACACAAATCACAAACCTAAGCGTTGGTTAAGCATCCTGTCACAACTACTGCAATGTTGCTAAGTTTAAACTTAGTCCCATTCTACGTAGCTTAAACGTACTTTGAGTTCTGCTGCACCCGTATTTGAAATTAATTCCCTGGAGGAATGTCCACTGAGTTTTGTTACCAAGTTCTGGGGTCTTAATATGGCGTGTTAAAATATCTGCCCCCCTAGCCAAGTTACAATCGTTTCGTTCGCGCCGAACGCCTCGAGTGGGTCACGCCTCCGATTCCTTTGTTCTGACCACGTGACTGAGCGTTGAGATGACGTCAGAACAAAGGAATCGGAGGCGTGGCCTACTCGAGGCGTTCGGCGCGAACGGTACGAGACGAACGAAACGATACGTAACTAGGCTGGGGGGGCAGGCCTGCGAGCGAGAAAGAGGGATAGATAATAAAAATAATATTAAACATTTTATTTTCAGGCATCAGAGACCCATAGATAAAAAAACATAAAATAATCTTAAACGATAATAAACTAATACATATTATAAATCATAACTTATTTAACTATATAATTATACATGTAATGTAGTCGGCGTCGTGTTGCGCTGCGTGGTATCGCATAACCGTCCTCGGAAACGTCGATATACGACACTTTTCGGTCCTGAAGTCCTCTGTAAGTCCTTATCTAGTTTAAACTGATGAAAAAAAAAGAAAAATTGACGTATAAAAGTGTTTTTTTTTTTAAACTTATTTGCAAAATAAATATCTTTTATCATTGAAAAAGGTCTGTAGCTGTTGGTTTGGAACTCGTAACACGAAAGACTTGTAGTTGACGTCGTGGCGCGCTTCCAACCTTACGAACCTCAGAGTCCAGTTGGTCTTCACTTTCAAATATTCCACGACTTCTACTTCACAACTATGAAAGGGATGGAGCTATAAATCCTATATAGCTCCATCCCTTTCATATTTCAGTTTAAGTCGTCAAATGGATTGCGTTCAGAGCTCATGTTAGGGCCTTATGTCCGTTAGTGTACGAGTATGATCGTTTTATAGTCATGAGCTACTAAATGTTAGGGTGTCGGGGAAACAAGTAATTTCCTTTGGGATTTTAAATCAAAATGATCCTATAATTAACACGTTTAATGAAATTTTGTGTTGCATTCAGGAGCGTAGCTACCACCTTCTCAGCCGTATCGATCATGTAGGGCCCCCATATTGCCCGTTGTAAATGAACGACAATGACAATATGTATAGTTAAATCTAATGTTCAAATTCTATAGCTATCTTCGCTCGTTTCAGCATTCTCTACAAAAGATCACGATAAAAACTTACCCTAAGTATCTCGCCGGGATTCCGATCCCGAATTCTAACTACCATAGGTGCGGGCTTGCGTACAACGAGCAATGGGTAGCTTACTGTCCGACCGTCTGCTAACCGTCCGGACCGAGTTCAAGTCCAATAGATATCTTGGCAGGAAACTGAAGGGGCCCAGCAGGGTCAAAAAAACCCTAGGTATCCTAATCCAGAATGTTCTACTGAAGTAGGTAATTTTCAATCAATACTTTTCCTGTCCCAGCCAATGTAAAAAATTATTTCTTTCATCTTTAAGAAACAGCACTTTTTCTCATCAGTACATGGACGTAAACAATGCAGTTAGTCTAGCCATATCCGTCGTTGCCAATCACAATTCCGTTTCACTAACTCAGTAGTATAAGTTCTGTGTTAGTAGAGTCTATAATTGTAAATAATAATAAAAACCTAAAAAAACTTTTTGGTATGGGGGCCCCGTACCAAAAAAGTTTTTAGTCTATCTACGCCACTGGTTGCATTCCACCTTACAAAGATACTTGAATCACCTTCCTCGTGCCATATACCTACATACATAGGCAGTTGAATTTGTTTAGGTACCGAAACTCGGTGGATATATCGATTCCATACATGCCTGCAAAGTTTGTTTCGCTAAGTTAGTTTTGACCCTGTGTACGTTCAGACATGCGTATGAGGAGAATTGTTACCTTCCTTATTTTATTTGGTGGGAAATTATCAAATACCTCTCTCCGCTCTTGGTGGAGTAGAAGAGAGTGAAATGAGAGAGGGAGACGACTCATGTTATGATAGGCCCAATGATAGGGAGCTTCAAAGCACGTTTGAAAAAATGGCTTATCGAGCAAGCTTTTTATTCTTTTGACGAATTTACGATTCAATTTTATTTAACTTTGACGCAAATATTAATTTGGACTAAAATTATTGTGACTTTTTATAGGATTGTTTTTTATTTTAATTTGAGTTGACTTCGATTTATTTGTGTTTCTTGTATTTTCTTTTATTTGTTTGACAATTTTTATTATTTGACTTTGTTATGTAATCATTAATTTGTTGACTAAGTATAATTAACATTCTGTATATGAAGTGTAAGAATCCCTTAACAATAAATTACTATGACTACTATGACTATGACTGTCAGATTTTTACTGACTAAAACCTACCTGTGCTCTTTTAGTTGCCCTGCCCCCTTAGCCAAGTTACGATCGTTTCGTTAGCGTCGAACGCCTCGAGTAGGCCACGCTCCTATTCCTTTGTTCTGACCACGTGACTGAGCGTTGAACGTGGCCTACTCGAGGCGTTTGACGCAAACGAAACGATCGTAACTTGGCTAGGTGGGCTGTACATTCTAGGGAACAAAAGAAAGAAGATGAAATTTTAGTGACTCAAAAATATAACCAAAGGAGATCTTTCAATTCAAAAATAGATTTTAATAGATCTTAATAGTCATAAAGTACATCCATTTGTTTTTGAAGTCCGTAATATTTATTTATTTTTAAGAAAACTTAGGGAAGATCACTAATAAGAAGCGTCCACTATATTCATCTACAACATTTTGTGTTGAATAGGAAAACCGAAATATAAAATAAGATAAATCTAAAGAATTATATCTAGTCACGCAATATCAAGGATAAAGAAAGGATGAAAACATGTTCATTTTGTCCAAATTGACGCACAATAAAATATAGCAATCTGTTGGGCCATATGCTCCATAGACACTAGACAGAACATGTATAGTAGCATAGTCGGCCTTATAATGTTCCCACTGTTGGGATTCAGGCCTCCTCTCTAGGAGAGGGAATGGGCCATAATCCACCACGCGGGCCCAGGGCGGATTGTTGGATGTCACATGTCTTCGAATTTTTGGTTCTAGGACATGCCGGTTTCCTCACGATGTTTTCCTTCACCGTTTTGAGAGCAGTGGTGATGAAATAAATTACACAAAGTAATACGCCTGGCTGGGTTTGAACCCGCGACCTACAACTCGTAAGTCGGGGCCGTTACTACTCGGCCACCACTGCTCCACTCGGCCACCACTGCTCCACTCGGCCACCACTGCTCCACTCGGCCACCACTGCTCACAGACAGAACACAGTAGTCTAAGTCCAAAGATGTCTACAGCTTAGTCTGTGGTTGTTTATTGTCTAATGCACCTATGAAGAAATAAGTATGCCTAAATGTAGTATTGCCTTTTGTGAGTGTAGGAAATCATCAAGTAACTTCTGTCGCTCTGGGTGGAGAGAGCAGGAGTGTCAGACTTTACTGACAAAATCCCTACTGTATTCCTTAATTTCCCCTTTGCATTCAAGGGCTATAGAGCAGTGGTGGCTGAGTGGTAACAGACCTGACTTACAAGTTGCAGGTAGCGGGTTCAACCCAAACTTTTTGTAATTTATTTCTTCACCACTGCTCTCAAAATGGTGAAGGAAATCAAGGTGAGGAAACCAGCACGTTCTAGAACTAAAAATTCGAAGACATGTAACATTCACCAATCCGCACTGGGCCCGTGTAGTGGATTACGGCCCATTCCCTCTCCTAGAAATAAGAGGCCTGAGTCCCAGCAGCGGGAACATTAAAAGGCTGATTATGCTATACAGACTCGAACAATCACAGAGCCTTGGAAATGAATAGTAATTTAAACATAAAAAAATACCAGCAAATCATCCCCGATTGACGTAAAACAGAAAATCCTCCTCCAATTAACTCATAACCTTCCTGGTATCTACCCTACCTAAATGACAAGACCACAATCTACCCTCCCAGACAGGTCAGAGGTAAGTAGGTTAAGTACAAGTAAAACTGGCGGTATTATCTCGCTTGACAGTTAGCGGTGGGCAATCTCAGTCGTAACTTTGTCCTGACGTGACGATGAAATTGTGTCGGGTGCCTGTTTAAGCGGATATAATAATAATATACCACAACTATCACACAACGCCGTCTAGTCCCATGCTAAGCAGAGCTTGTGTTATGAGTCCTAGACAACTGATAAACATACTTATATATTTCTAAATACATACATATTATAGATAAATTAGACCCAGACACAGAACAAATTATCATGTTTATCACACAAATATTTGTTCAGTCAGGACCACTAACCACTAGACCAACAGGTCAGTCAATATGGCCTAACAAAAATAATTTATGTAATTAATAATTTATATAGATTTAACTGAAGTAATCGAACGGGCTGGCGCGTAGCTTGGCTGTTCGGTTATGGCCAAGCCTGGGTCGACGGCAAAATTGTCGGAGCCAGTTAGTGCCGATGCCAGCCAGAACTACATTTTTTTTTTTCTAAAATCTTGACTGTGGATTGTTAGAAGGAGTTAACGTAGCTTTAGCAAAAAGGGCAACTAAAGTCACTCTAGGTTTTAGTTAGCAAAAGTCTGAAACTCTTTCCCGCCCCATTCAGGGCGCGGGAACTCATTTGATGATGTCTCATGCTAAAAAAAAATGCAAAAGGAAAAAAATCGTATACCTTTATAGGTATATGCTTTATTCCTTCTGCATTTTTTTGTTTTGTCATTAAATTTACGGTCGTTTTTAATCCAGGAATGGAATAGATGTCTGAATCAGACTGTTTGGCTTAATGTTAACCCTTAACAACTTGAAAACTATAACTACCGACGCGCTTGTTATATTTTCGCCGCTTGAGGTTCCCCATAGCTTTAGTGTTTAGATTTATCTCCTGTCTTGAAATAATCGAGAATGGTGACGTCACGGTTATGTACCTCGAGAATCCGGACGTTTCGTCATAATTGTAAAAATGCCTCTCTGACCAAAATCTTAGTTAATTCAATCTTAATTAAATCACGATCGCTTGCATTAGAACCCAACCTTAAAACGTAGGTCAGCAAGAGTTAATTTACGGCACAAGTTGGGATGACAGATCACTTTCCACTTGATTAAACAATTAACTTAATCGTCACTTCCATGCTGACTGGTCAGGGATAGGAATAAAAACGTACCTGTGACATGTAAACAGGTTTTTAAATTAGAAAATAGCACATCTTACGTCTTTTTTTGTCAATTTTATTGATTAAACTGGTGTCCAGAATTGGTAAGATATATTTTATTTCAATTTGATTATTAAATTAACTGTCATATATTATTTACATAAAAAATGGAACTAGCTATAATTGTGATTGTATGTACCAAAACCAAAATTAAAATAAAAACCTTAACTAATTAAAAATACCTCCCCATCGCTGTCTCTACAGTTCGGGAGGTCACTGACGCCTCCAGACTGTAGGCATCCAGCAGGGCCGATGTTTGCTAGAGTTACGAGAATGTTCGAAAAAGTTACTCTGGTCCTAGAAAGTAAAGGGCAACTGAAAGAATACAGGTGGCTTTTAATAACCTTAAAAAAAAGAGGAGGTTTTGTGTCCGTCGCCTATACTTTTTATAGTTGGTAGCCAGTTGGAAAAGTTTTTTGATATTTTCTTACCTTTTTTTTTACACATCCCTCGCTCTTGGGCGGAGCGAGAGATAGTGTCAGACTTTTACTGACTAAAAACCCACTCCTGTTCCTTCGTTGCCTTTCGTACCAGGACCGAGTCTACCTTTCAGAAGCAGACCCTTGGCCCCAGTAGGCTTCGACCCTGCTGGGCCCCTACGGTTTGCTGTCATCTCCTTGTGGCGCGAGTGGAACAGTACGTGCCTTCGACGACTTGGGTTCGGTCCAGACGGCTACCGGACGGTCGAACGGAGAGCTACCCATTACGCAGCCCGCGCCTTCGGTGGCCGGAAATCGGGATCGGAATCCCGGCGGCGGCTGGGGCGTGAGGACAGTTGCCTCACGCGTGCGGCCTCCTCCTTTGCTAGCATGTAATTTCTCACCTCAAAAAAGCTATTACAATGGAGGTAGAGTAAAACCAATCTATGATGGAATCAAATCTAAATATTCTAGATATAATTACTTTGTGCGACTAACCTGGCTTAAAGCGATTCAGTAAAGACTAACCAAAAAACAAGAAAAACCGTTTCCGAAACCATTTTCCTAACTCGTTATAACTAGATTTTTCAGCTCTTCGAATTTCCTAACTATCCACCGACGAAAATGTGACGTCACAATTTTGACTGGACGTGAAAGCCGTCGTCAGTTCATGCGGGCTTGCCCACCATCAAAGCATTTTCGACAATCTACGGACAATAGACTTTCGTTGCCATGGAAACTCATAGAAATTAAACATACCAAAGTACTCATTAGAATTTCCTCCTTTTGTGTTGGTATTTTAAATTGAATTTTATGCTTTAGAAAGGATTTGTTTATTTTGGAATGTTTTGTCGAGAGACTTATTGTATTGAGGTTTGTTAAGGCGTGTAGTCCCTAGAATATCTGGCCGGAGTTAAATGCACACAAACTCGTCGCGCAGCGTTCGCCCGTATAGAGCTCCGCTGACCTTTAAAAATATTTTCTTTACGAAATATTGATTGATTTACATGTGCTATGTACATTCTGAAGAACACTTAACCAGCTATTTTTTGTGTAAAGCCGTTTGAAAGGAGTAAGGAAAACAAGCGAAAAAACATCATGTTGTCAAATTTTTTTTTGGACAAAAGTATTAATCGCACGCAAAAATCATATGTTATCTTGGCCTTAAGGGGATGTTCTAATAACTTTATGTAAATTAACAAAACATGAAATGCCTCATCCTTTTCTAAATAATTCGGTATTCTATATGATGCATTTTTGAGGGTGTGCGCGAGAATTACAGGACTTCATTCCGCCGTCATCTTTGTACCATGGGAAAACCCATTGTAAAACGAGTATACGCCCTTACATTGTTGACACTTTTATGGTTCGGACTAAGCGTTTTGCCTTATCGTTTATACCACGTACATTCATCATCATCATCATCATCATCATCGTTTCAGCTGAAAGACGTCTACTGTTAGACATAGGCCTCCCTAAAGTGTCGCCACTTTTGACCGGTCCTGTACGTCTCGCATCCATCGGATTCCTGCGACCCTCACCAGGTCATTGGTCTACCTTGTGGGAAGCTTTCCAACGCTACCTCTTTCGGTTCAAAAGATTATGATGATGATGATGATGGATGTACGTGGTGTAAACCACGTACATTGAAGTACTGGAATAATATGCTTACTGCTGTCTTCCAGTTCGATTACAACTTCAGTGTCTTCAAGGCTAGAGTGATTAGGCTCATAATAAACTAGTACGCTTCACCATCAACTACTGCATCACTGCTTACCATCAGGTGGAAACGCAGTCAAGCACCGGTGAAATTATAAAAAAATCATCAGGTCTTTGATTGTTACCAGCAAATAAATATATTTCCATAGTTACCCATAAAGACATTATTTTAATTTATCAGTCAATTAGAGATCAAAATAAACACAAACAAACGATTTCTTCCCCGCACACATTAACTAAACAGTACCCCTCGAATTACAATTCCAAAAACCAAACTGCGATACAGTAAAATTCCCGAAACCAACGAATAAATCAACCCCTTCAGGTGGTATACTCTTGTCTTTAAATTGGAAACTTCTATAAATTAAAAGCAAGCGAAATAATGAAGTGGCAACACTGAAAACCCGAAAAGTTTGTAACCCCTGACTTATTGTCGGACATAAATTACGATAAGTTTTCCCGATAAATTTCTGGAAGGTTAATCTGGAAGATATTGGTGTTGGCTGTTCATTATCACTTATCATTGCTTTGGTATACTCATGTATTTGGAAGTATATGATCAAATTAAGGTTTGAAGAGTATCGAGAGACTGATATGGGACATTATTATCCTTTTTTAAGGCCCATTTCGACGGAAAGAGTTTCTCGACTCAAAGATACGATTGTCGAAAGTATATACTTTGGCGACAATTACCTCGCATTTTTTCTTTATATGTTATGTTAAACTAGTGCTTGACTGCAGTCCTACCTGATGGTAAGCAGTGATGCAATCGTTGATGGTGAATCACTCTAGTTTCTTAACAGCCCATTCACTCTAGCCTTGAAGACACCTAAATTATAATCGAACGGAAAGACCACTGCAGGCAAATGGTTCCAATCCTTTGATGTATGGGGTATAACGATGTACGAGGCGAAACACTTAGTCTGAAACGTGGAAGTGATAACAATGGACGCTCGCCGTACATCGTGTTGTCAAATTGATTGAGAGTTTCAAAACAATAATAGTATTTTGAGACCATGACTACAGTATGCGAGAATGGTTTTAATTATGTCTGCTCTTCTAAGACAAGTATTAATTAAAGCAAAACGAAAAAACAATGGTTAGTTTAACGAACGGATAGCAGGGGATTTGGTGCAAGTTGATTTTACTTTAATGTATTCAAAGACACTCTGCGTCTAATTGGGCAGTTACATAATTATTATAAAACAAAGTCCCCACCGCGTCTATCTGTCTGTCTGTTTGCAATAAAATCAAAAACTACTGAAAGTATTTTCATGCAGTTTTAATCAATAGATAGAGTAATTCATAAAGAAAGTTTAAACGTTATACAGGTGCATTTATTATACCAGAGAAAAGCCGATAGTATCAAAGATTTGTAACACCCGCACTCGTGCGATGGCTAGGTCGAGTCGCTTGTATTTTTGATATTTGTTTCTGGAGGTTGTTAGTAATTTCTGAATAATTTCCGTGCCTCTAAGATATTAAAAGCGTTTTATTCCGTCAATCTGTTGACTGTGCGTTGTTTTTTTTTACAGTTATTCTATGAAAACAAAACATGATGAACAAAAATTATACAATGCATAGATAGATTCAAACCAAATTCTATTAGAAAACATCATCATCATTTCAGCCGATAGACGTCCACTGCTCGACATAGGCCTTCCCCAAATGTCGCCACAATGTACGGTCCGGTGTGTCTCGCATCCATCGAATTCCCGTAACCTTCACCAGGTCATCGATCCACCTTGTAGGGGGCCTCCCAACACGACGTCTTCCGGTACGCGGTTGCCACTCAAAAACCTTTCGGCCCCAACAGTCGTCTGTTATGCGAGCAATGTGCCCTGCCCGTTGCCACTTAAGTTTGGCGATTCTTCGTGCTATTTCGGCAACCTTGGTTCTCCCGCGGATATGTTCATTATATCATTAATTTCATATTAGAAAACAATCAACATTATTTTTACTGTAAATTCCATAATATTTCCTGGACGTGGATAGCATTATCCCAATAGCCTTTTTAATAACCCCTGACTCATAAAACTATTGGAAATCCATTAAACATCCAGGTAATAGGAATTATGTGTGCTTAACCTAATTGTGAAATTCTAGGTATTTTTTTAGGGCGGCATATCATCAAATATCTCCCACCCACTTTCGATGGAGCGGAAAAGAGTTCCAGTATTTTATAGAATGAACTGTGACTCTTTCGAACAATCTCTCAATCCCAATTCTAATTTATAAACGGACTGAATAAATAATTCATTAACATTGAGATGTACAGATAGCTCTCTAACTATCACAACTACTGAAATACTTAAAATTAGTGACCAATTAAATGTATTTTGATAATTCTAAATTAAAATTACCATAATAGAATAATCAGCCTTTTAATGTTCCATCTGCCGGAACGCATGCATCTTCTCTAGGAGAGAGAATAGGTAATAATCCACCACGCGGGCTAAGTGTGGACTGGTGGGTGTCGAAAGTCTTCGAATTTTTGATTCTAGGACATATCGGTTTCCTCACGATGTTTTCTTTAATCGTTTCGAGAGCAAAGGTGATGAAATGAATAGTAATGTACGTGACTGGATTTGTATCCGCAACCTACAACTCGTAAGTCGGGGCCGTTATCACCACAATCCGTTCCACGGGGAAATTACTAGATTCTTCTTCTTCTTCCTGTCCTTGTCCAATATTTCTTGGGTCTGGTACAAAGAAAGAAAGAAAACATGTTTATTCTGCCTAAATAGACGTATAATTCATTACAAAAATATAAAAACAAAGTTCCCTGACAGGCCATATACAGCACGTTTTTTTCTTCCATTCTGTCCTGTCACCCGTCACACTATCACTAACTCCCTATAAGGGATAGGGAACAGGGAGTATTTATTCCTATAAGGGAAATTACTAATCATAGAAATTAAAATGAAAACCGAAATCAAGACACAAAGATGATTAACCACAAAACACAACCAGAGATATTAGAGGAACATAAACCTCAAAAGCCACAAACACACTTAAAACTTCTATTCCACGTAACGACCAAACAAACAATATTCGATTTGATTCGGTTCCGGCAAAAATTTAATAAATTGAACGAGCTTTTAGGTTCGTTTGAGCCAAAGCCATACAAACAGGATGCGGAAACAGACGTTTAGCCAATGAGAAATAGTTGGATTTTGCTTCAGTGCGCGGGAAAGAGTTTGGGAAAGCAGATGGAGTGTTAGCTAATGTGTGTTTAGAGTTCCTTGGTGGGAAAGTTGAAATGGATAATTTTAAGCTAAGCATACACTAGCATATAGGTATAGTATAATCAGCATTTTGATTTTCCCACTGCTGGGACTCAGGCTTCCTCTCTAGGAGAGGTATTGGGCCGTAATCCACCACGCAGGCTCAGTACGGGTTGGTGAATGTCACATGTCTTCGAATTTTTAGTTCTAGGACATGCCAGTTTCCTCACGACGTTTTTCTTCACCGTTTTGAGAGCAATGGTGATGAAATAAATTACATAAAGAAATGTGCCTGGCTGGGTTTGACTTTGAACCAGCAATCTACAACTCGTAAGGCGGGGCCGTTACCACTCGGCCACCACTGCTCACAAGCATACACAATTTACTAAAAATGTTAATGTATAATTCTATTTTATTGGCGATACAAGTATAGAAACAATTTAGTGAGTAACTAAACTCTTAAATTTATGTGGTAATCATCATCACATTTCAGCCGAAAGATGTTCACTGTATGACATAGGCTCCCGCCTGTCATACAGTGAACATCTTGGGAGACTTATGTCCAATAGTAGACGACCGTTCGATAAACCGACACTTGGAAAAGGTCTACGTCTAACAGTGGATCACTTTTAGCTAAAATTATAATGTTGATGAATTATAATTATGTTAAAGGTACATCAATATCATCTCCTTCACTCGTCATCTTTATTGCGTATTTTAGTCAAATTAATCAAGCAGTAATTCATTAAAGAGCAGTATAGCCTGTCAGCAATCATGATCAGGATGCCTTTAGTGTGGCTTAAGGCGTACGGTAACATGGCCATAATTATATAGAAAGCACTAACTATTTACATGCTCTAGCTTTTTCCTTTTTGGCAGTTATATTGACGGTTTGATGTTTGGAGTAATCGGCTTAGATTTAATTTCATCAGTATCATATGTTATAACAAGTAATACACGAAATACATCCTTTTTTTATTGTTGATAGGTTCGCGCTTGACCGCTATCACACCTGATGGAAAGCGACGATGCGGTCGACAATGGAGCACGCTTACCTAGAAGTAACCTATTCATTCTTGACTTAAAGACTCCCGGGTTGTAGCCATCAGGAAACACAGATTCCGTCAAAGAATTCCACTCCTTAGCTGTACGCACAATGAATGTGTTCCCGAAACGTTTTGTGCGTATGGGTGGGATGTCAACCATGTACCGGTGGCGCATCGCCGTACGCCTGGTGGTCCGATGATGGAACGGGCTAGGCGGAATCCTACCGTAGGTATTTTAATATTTATTTAGTTTCCTTGCCATTGATTTTGAAGAAATTAAAATCGAGCTGGAATGGCATTTTCCCTAAAGCTTCTACCCAGCAGGTCTGCACACTCCACCACACACCTTTTATTCACATAAAAATAATCAACACGTATTTTCTCAAACATCTTCGATGCGCTACAGAAACGAGGCAGCGCCATCAAATTCAACACATACTAGCATACTAAGTCTCACTTCAAAAATATTTCAATTCCAAATACGGAACCTTTTAGTGTTTCCACAAACTTCCTAACACCGACGTACTTTATCAAAGGAAACTGAATTTCCAATAGATTTGTATTTTTACGAATTGAAAGCGTTTTACGTTCCTCGTTGCGTTTCTTTGAATGCACAGAGGTAATGAGAAGAGGTGTAATTCTGCTATACGTGAAGCCAGTGCTGGAAGAAATGGGTTTTGAACGTGTTGGTTTTTTAGTGCGGTAGATATAGGGAATTGAGTTTTAAGATCGATTGATTTTGGTTTGCCTCAAGTAAATTGGTGTCTTCATTTCAATTATGGTAAGAACTGTTAATAAACTGTAATTTAAATGTATTGATAAAGGTTATTCTGTATATACTACATATGTATTTCCGAAACCGATCGATTTCAATAATTTTTACACTATGTTATATTTTTTCCCAAAAATATATAAAAAAAAGTCACACTACACACGTACACACTAAGTACAACACAGGTCACCTGGGTTGTATGCTCTGCTAAGACCCGACCATCATAACTTAAAATCACCATTATTTTGGTGTGAGAGATCATGGCCGGTCGTCACACCGCTTTCACAGCGGTAGACTTCGACGGAAACGTCCATTTGATTTGACCAATTAACCTACTTATAATATTATTCATATATTTAAAAATACTCAACTAATTGTAATATAACAAATAATAAACTATTAAAATATAACCTATATACAAATTATAAAAGTAGGTATGTAAAAACGCATAAAAAAATAATTCATTGGGTATCAAAATTGGCATTTATCTTCTCATAACCAAATATTACGTAGAAATAATAGTAATATATTCTAAATGAGAATAGCATTAACAACAATCGATAATTTAAAAAAAAATAATCGACACAATACGAAAAGTTACGTTCACAATTTTTCCGATTAAATTCGTAACACAGGGAACTGTAGGACATAAAATTTTATTATATAGCAATTTTGCACAAAACAAACTAGCAAACTATTGCATGCTTTAGAACAATATTATTCCTATAAAATTATATTGGAACGCCTTCTATAAAAACGATCTAGAGCAAATAGGAAGTAGGTACCAATATGGGTATCTGTTAACTTTCGTTTGAGTTTTTAGTAAAGTGTTTTAAATCCATGTTTTTTACTATAATTTTAGAAAAAACTTTGCAAAAATGATTCGAGCAAATAAAATATAAAAGAATGCAGTGCAGTATTATATATTATGTACGAAACACTATACAGCTCTTCAAAACCAAAACAGTTGATGTAGCTCAAAAGGCTAACCAACTTAAATAAGACTAGGCATGACATATTTGCCTTATGCCCAATAAACTGTGGAGTAAAGTAACACACAAAATCTGTGACCTAAAGGTCGCCGCAGACGGACCATATGCCACAACCACAAACGCCGCCACGAAGCAACCAGCCAAAAGTTGGCTGGTAGCTTCTGCTTTTTTTAACCCATACGCGCAGTATCATAATGGACTCTGACATTTTCGTCAGAGTCCATTATGATTGGTTAAAGTGTGCGAGTGGCATGTGACGGCGTTTTGTATCGGCGTTTAGTGGCCAGTGCGGGCCATAAGATGCGAGCAGCGGCGAGTTGTAGTATGTGGCGGCCACCGGTCTCAACCATGTGCAGCGAATCCATATAAAATATATGAGAACTATAGTAAGTATGTCGGTGGCGGCGTTTTGTGGTTGTGGCCGGTGGCCCGTGTGCGGCGACCCTAAGACAGTGAGATGGAGTCGCAGCAGAACACGAAGGAGATGATAAAACCAATTAGATAGATTTTGCTAGAACTGGTAAGAGGAAGGACCGGCCTGCCAAAGAGGAAATGTGTTTCCTTGCCCAAAAGTGGGACAGAAAAAGCTAATAAAAATAATCTTTAAGTTGCTATTTCCTCGAGAGGAATCGTGTACTAGATTGAGAAGGGTTGAGAGGCAGTTGTTCCATGAAAAAAACTGATATTTATCTGCCACTGGTTAAAGTATAAACCCTCCCTAACATAGTAAGGAAAAACGGCTAGGTCGATAAGAAGACAGAAAAAAAAATAAAGAAGTAAAGAAAGAAAAAAGTTTATTTGTGACTCGCACTGAACAAAATCGCAGTGGTAGTAGGGCACATTGCTCGCAGAACAGATGGCCGTTGGGGCCGAAAAGTTCTGGAGTGGCGACCGTGTATAGGAAGACTAAGTGTTGGAAGGCCTCCTACAAGGTGGACCGATGACCCGATAAAGATTGCGGGAATTCGATGGATGCGAGACGCACAGGACTGTTCATTGTGGCGACGCTTGGGGGAGGCCTATGTCCAACAGTGGACGTCTATCGGCTGAAATAATGATGATGATGATGACTGAACAAAAGAGGCATGCGAAAGTTGACGATTGAGGGGAAGAAACTGAATTATTATCATCATCATCAACATAACAGTTAACGCCGAAAGACGTTAACTGTTAGACATAGGCCTCCCCAAGTGTCGCCACCATGAACGGTCCTATGCGTCTCGCATCCATCGGATTCCCGCAACTCTTACCAGGTCATCGGTCCACTATATTAGGAGACCTTTGAACGCTACGTCTTCCGAATTACTAATTAGTATTTAATAATTATGTGATAGATCAATAGTGATTAGTAACATGACAATGAGACAATTAATCACTAATTGCGATATTAAACACTGTAATAGATTGATTATCTGATTGTCTTACATCATTAATTAAGTGATGATTATGTAGTCTAATTAAATACGTGTTTAGCTCAGATTATAGTAAGGTAGCCTATATATAGAGATCATAGGCCTACTACGACCTCTTAACGCGATCCATTTTATGGCCTAAACTGTACCATTAAAGGAATGGATCTATATAGGGTGTAGCTCCATCTCTCTTTCTCACTCCCTCGATTGACATTTTAACAAGTCATGGTAAAATCAAAAAAAAATCAAAATCAAAATCAAAATAGCATTTATTCCAAATAAACCATTTACAGGCACTTTTGAAATGTCAAGAAGTCGGTCAGTCAGAAAAATAAAAATAAATGATGCTAATTGCACATTCCAAAGCGTAGATCTCTATGGAGAAGAATGTGCAAGAAACTCCATGGACACTCTTTTCAATCATATTTTGTAATTACAAATATCTCTGTTACATGTTTCTTGTCGCTATCATGTGAGAACAATGTAAATAAAAATAAAAACTAAATATAGATATTAAAATAGCAACTGGCAGCTAAGAGATGACCAGCCTCAACTGACAGCGCCCGTTCACGGACATGACGCTAATAATTAGCACCACTCAGCTCAACCATTTTGAAGGGAACCGAATGATCCAACACCCGCGCCACCATCAGTGAGACATTTGAGTGAGCATGACAAACTCTCAACTGCCATGCTCATTTATGTCAAATAAGTCCAGTAGCAACATAAAAACTATAAAAAGCTCCATGGTACTCACATTTACAAACTGTGGAAAAAATGCTTCTATACATATAATACAATACTTATATTTTACAATTTCAAGAAAAAAAAACATTAAAAAATAATTTCCATACTAATCAATTTGTACACCCCGGTGGTAGTGGAGCTGGACCAGCATTGAGCCAAGCATTTTTATCCTGAATATAATCCTCCAACTTATAATATGCTTGCCTGCATAGTGTGCGTTTAATACAAGATTTAAATTTCGTTTCATTGAGTTCTAATATTTGTGAAGGTATTTTATTATAACATTTCAAACAGTACCCCATAAAAGAAGAGGCCACTTTTGCTAGTCTGAAACTTGGTTGAACTAATTGGTCCCTATTTCTTGTAACATAATTATGTCTATCGCCTCTTTTGCTAAAAAGATTAAGATTTTTTCTAACATACATTATGTTTGCATAAATATATTGACAAGGCACCGTCATTATGTTAATGTCCTTAAACAGTTCCCTTAGAGAATCGCAGCGGCGAAGATTGTATATAGCTCTGATCGCTCTTTTCTGTAATATAAAAATTGAGTCGATTTCTGCAGCCCGTCCCCATAGTAAGATACCGTAAGACATGATGCTATGAAAATAACTAAAATAGACTAGTCTAGCGGTATCAACATCCGTAAATTGGCGGATTTTTCTAACAGCATATGCAGCTGAGCTAAGCCGTCCTGCAAGAGATGTTAAATGAGGACCCCATTGTAGCCTTGAGTCAAGCGTAATCCCCAAGAAAACTGTTTTATCGACAAATTCTAGTTTTTCATCGTTTAATACTACATCACAATCGCTACCTTTAACATTTGGTAAGGAAAATTTTATGCATTTAGTTTTTTTCCCGTTTAAAACTAGATTATTAGCAGTGAACCAGTTTTGGACCTGCAGTAGGGCGTTATTTTCGTCGTCAAGATTATTAGTCCTTCTATTTATCTTAAAAATCAAAGAAGTGTCGTCGGCAAACAACACCATATTAAGTTTATTTCGCAACAAATAGGGTAAATCATTAATATAAACTAAAAATAAAAAAGGACCTAATATTGAACCTTGGGGTACCCCCATTTTCACATTTAATCCCGACGAATTGACACCGTTAATTTGAACTAGTTGCTGTCTGTCAATCAAATAAGATTTTAATAAGCTTAAAGCTGTTTTGCCTAATCCGTAATGCTCAAGTTTCAGGAGTAATGTTTCATGAACCACACAATCAAACGCCTTAGACAGGTCACAGAAGATGCCTATAGCATCCTGTGCCTCTTCCCACGCATTAAAAATGTGTTTTAGTAAGGAGACACCAGCGTCAGTAGTACAACGTCCTTTGGTGAAACCATACTGTTTATCGTGTAAAATGTTATTTGTGTTAAAATGATTAAGCATTTGATTTAACATCACCTTCTCAAATATCTTGCTAAAAACCGGCAACACGGACACCGGCCTATAATTATTAGTGTCTTTACTGTCCCCGGATTTAAAAAGTGGTATCACTTTACTATATTTCATTAGATCCGGAAAAACTCCTTGATCTATACACAAATTATATATTAAAGCTAAGTACGGCGCTATAGTCTCAATAATTGAGGTGCAAACTTTGATAGACATACCCCACAGATCTTCTGTTAATTTAACCTTGATTTGTTTAAACGCTTTTATTACTATTATGGGGTTTATATGCTTAAAGTTAAATTCAGTCGAACAGGCTGCAACGTTCGCCTGTAATAAACCAAAAGCATGCGATGGCGACGAATTTAAGGCTTCAGTAGTTTTACTTGGTATACTAGCAAAGAAGTTTACGAATTCTTCTGCAACTAGTTTGTTATCACTAATAAGACCATGATGTGTCTCCAATGTGTAATCATTGTTATGTTTTTTGTTCCTGTTGGTTTCATTATTTATAATTTTCCAAACCGTTTTTATTTTATTATCTGCTGATTTCACTTTGTTGCTAATGTACAAGGCCTTAGCTGCCTTACAAGTGTTTTAAAACATTTTTGAATATGTAGCAACATACTTATTAAAAGTTTCAGTGTTAATAATAGGCTTAAGGCCATACAGCTCAAAAAGTCTTTCCCTACTTACTCTGATTCCTTTAGTTGCCCAGTCACTAAATCTAAACTTAGGGCAGATACTTTTAGTTTTTTTAAGGGTTTGGTAAGGCCCTTGAAGTCCTAACACGAAGTCTTAACGTGATCCATTTTACGACCTAAACTGATCTGGTAAGGGATGGAAATATATAAGGTGTATAGCACTATCACTCTTTGTTGCTCGCAAGCTTGAAAGTTTAATAGTAGGGCCCAGATCTGTTTTCCCCGATGCACCGGGTTAGAGTTGATCGAGACTTGGGTACTTGGGACTCAAATTGATTGAGAGTTTCAAAACAATAATAGTATTTTGAGACCATGACTACAGTATGCGAGAATGGTTTTAATTATGTCTGCTCTTCTAAGACAAGTATTAATTAAAGCAAAACGAAAAAACAATGGTTAGTTTAACGAACGGATAGCAGGGGATTTGGTGCAAGTTGATTTTACTTTAATGTATTCAAAGACACTCTGCGTCTAATTGGGCAGTTACATAATTATTATAAAACAAAGTCCCCACCGCGTCTATCTGTCTGTCTGTTTGCAATAAAATCAAAAACTACTGAAAGTATTTTCATGCAGTTTTAATCAATAGATAGAGTAATTCATAAAGAAAGTTTAAACGTTATACAGGTGCATTTATTATACCAGAGAAAAGCCGATAGTATCAAAGATTTGTAACACCCGCACTCGTGCGATGGCTAGGTCGAGTCGCTTGTATTTTTGATATTTGTTTCTGGAGGTTGTTAGTAATTTCTGAATAATTTCCGTGCCTCTAAGATATTAAAAGCGTTTTATTCCGTCAATCTGTTGACTGTGCGTTGTTTTTTTTTACAGTTATTCTATGAAAACAAAACATGATGAACAAAAATTATACAATGCATAGATAGATTCAAACCAAATTCTATTAGAAAACATCATCATCATTTCAGCCGATAGACGTCCACTGCTCGACATAGGCCTTCCCCAAATGTCGCCACAATGTACGGTCCGGTGTGTCTCGCATCCATCGAATTCCCGTAACCTTCACCAGGTCATCGATCCACCTTGTAGGGGGCCTCCCAACACGACGTCTTCCGGTACGCGGTTGCCACTCAAAAACCTTTCGGCCCCAACAGTCGTCTGTTATGCGAGCAATGTGCCCTGCCCGTTGCCACTTAAGTTTGGCGATTCTTCGTGCTATTTCGGCAACCTTGGTTCTCCCGCGGATATGTTCATTATATCATTAATTTCATATTAGAAAACAATCAACATTATTTTTACTGTAAATTCCATAATATTTCCTGGACGTGGATAGCATTATCCCAATAGCCTTTTTAATAACCCCTGACTCATAAAACTATTGGAAATCCATTAAACATCCAGGTAATAGGAATTATGTGTGCTTAACCTAATTGTGAAATTCTAGGTATTTTTTTAGGGCGGCATATCATCAAATATCTCCCACCCACTTTCGATGGAGCGGAAAAGAGTTCCAGTATTTTATAGAATGAACTGTGACTCTTTCGAACAATCTCTCAATCCCAATTCTAATTTATAAACGGACTGAATAAATAATTCATTAACATTGAGATGTACAGATAGCTCTCTAACTATCACAACTACTGAAATACTTAAAATTAGTGACCAATTAAATGTATTTTGATAATTCTAAATTAAAATTACCATAATAGAATAATCAGCCTTTTAATGTTCCATCTGCCGGAACGCATGCATCTTCTCTAGGAGAGAGAATAGGTAATAATCCACCACGCGGGCTAAGTGTGGACTGGTGGGTGTCGAAAGTCTTCGAATTTTTGATTCTAGGACATATCGGTTTCCTCACGATGTTTTCTTTAATCGTTTCGAGAGCAAAGGTGATGAAATGAATAGTAATGTACGTGACTGGATTTGTATCCGCAACCTACAACTCGTAAGTCGGGGCCGTTATCACCACAATCCGTTCCACGGGGAAATTACTAGATTCTTCTTCTTCTTCCTGTCCTTGTCCAATATTTCTTGGGTCTGGTACAAAGAAAGAAAGAAAACATGTTTATTCTGCCTAAATAGACGTATAATTCATTACAAAAATATAAAAACAAAGTTCCCTGACAGGCCATATACAGCACGTTTTTTTCTTCCATTCTGTCCTGTCACCCGTCACACTATCACTAACTCCCTATAAGGGATAGGGAACAGGGAGTATTTATTCCTATAAGGGAAATTACTAATCATAGAAATTAAAATGAAAACCGAAATCAAGACACAAAGATGATTAACCACAAAACACAACCAGAGATATTAGAGGAACATAAACCTCAAAAGCCACAAACACACTTAAAACTTCTATTCCACGTAACGACCAAACAAACAATATTCGATTTGATTCGGTTCCGGCAAAAATTTAATAAATTGAACGAGCTTTTAGGTTCGTTTGAGCCAAAGCCATACAAACAGGATGCGGAAACAGACGTTTAGCCAATGAGAAATAGTTGGATTTTGCTTCAGTGCGCGGGAAAGAGTTTGGGAAAGCAGATGGAGTGTTAGCTAATGTGTGTTTAGAGTTCCTTGGTGGGAAAGTTGAAATGGATAATTTTAAGCTAAGCATACACTAGCATATAGGTATAGTATAATCAGCATTTTGATTTTCCCACTGCTGGGACTCAGGCTTCCTCTCTAGGAGAGGTATTGGGCCGTAATCCACCACGCAGGCTCAGTACGGGTTGGTGAATGTCACATGTCTTCGAATTTTTAGTTCTAGGACATGCCAGTTTCCTCACGACGTTTTTCTTCACCGTTTTGAGAGCAATGGTGATGAAATAAATTACATAAAGAAATGTGCCTGGCTGGGTTTGACTTTGAACCAGCAATCTACAACTCGTAAGGCGGGGCCGTTACCACTCGGCCACCACTGCTCACAAGCATACACAATTTACTAAAAATGTTAATGTATAATTCTATTTTATTGGCGATACAAGTATAGAAACAATTTAGTGAGTAACTAAACTCTTAAATTTATGTGGTAATCATCATCACATTTCAGCCGAAAGATGTTCACTGTATGACATAGGCTCCCGCCTGTCATACAGTGAACATCTTGGGAGACTTATGTCCAATAGTAGACGACCGTTCGATAAACCGACACTTGGAAAAGGTCTACGTCTAACAGTGGATCACTTTTAGCTAAAATTATAATGTTGATGAATTATAATTATGTTAAAGGTACATCAATATCATCTCCTTCACTCGTCATCTTTATTGCGTATTTTAGTCAAATTAATCAAGCAGTAATTCATTAAAGAGCAGTATAGCCTGTCAGCAATCATGATCAGGATGCCTTTAGTGTGGCTTAAGGCGTACGGTAACATGGCCATAATTATATAGAAAGCACTAACTATTTACATGCTCTAGCTTTTTCCTTTTTGGCAGTTATATTGACGGTTTGATGTTTGGAGTAATCGGCTTAGATTTAATTTCATCAGTATCATATGTTATAACAAGTAATACACGAAATACATCCTTTTTTTATTGTTGATAGGTTCGCGCTTGACCGCTATCACACCTGATGGAAAGCGACGATGCGGTCGACAATGGAGCACGCTTACCTAGAAGTAACCTATTCATTCTTGACTTAAAGACTCCCGGGTTGTAGCCATCAGGAAACACAGATTCCGTCAAAGAATTCCACTCCTTAGCTGTACGCACAATGAATGTGTTCCCGAAACGTTTTGTGCGTATGGGTGGGATGTCAACCATGTACCGGTGGCGCATCGCCGTACGCCTGGTGGTCCGATGATGGAACGGGCTAGGCGGAATCCTACCGTAGGTATTTTAATATTTATTTAGTTTCCTTGCCATTGATTTTGAAGAAATTAAAATCGAGCTGGAATGGCATTTTCCCTAAAGCTTCTACCCAGCAGGTCTGCACACTCCACCACACACCTTTTATTCACATAAAAATAATCAACACGTATTTTCTCAAACATCTTCGATGCGCTACAGAAACGAGGCAGCGCCATCAAATTCAACACATACTAGCATACTAAGTCTCACTTCAAAAATATTTCAATTCCAAATACGGAACCTTTTAGTGTTTCCACAAACTTCCTAACACCGACGTACTTTATCAAAGGAAACTGAATTTCCAATAGATTTGTATTTTTACGAATTGAAAGCGTTTTACGTTCCTCGTTGCGTTTCTTTGAATGCACAGAGGTAATGAGAAGAGGTGTAATTCTGCTATACGTGAAGCCAGTGCTGGAAGAAATGGGTTTTGAACGTGTTGGTTTTTTAGTGCGGTAGATATAGGGAATTGAGTTTTAAGATCGATTGATTTTGGTTTGCCTCAAGTAAATTGGTGTCTTCATTTCAATTATGGTAAGAACTGTTAATAAACTGTAATTTAAATGTATTGATAAAGGTTATTCTGTATATACTACATATGTATTTCCGAAACCGATCGATTTCAATAATTTTTACACTATGTTATATTTTTTCCCAAAAATATATAAAAAAAAGTCACACTACACACGTACACACTAAGTACAACACAGGTCACCTGGGTTGTATGCTCTGCTAAGACCCGACCATCATAACTTAAAATCACCATTATTTTGGTGTGAGAGATCATGGCCGGTCGTCACACCGCTTTCACAGCGGTAGACTTCGACGGAAACGTCCATTTGATTTGACCAATTAACCTACTTATAATATTATTCATATATTTAAAAATACTCAACTAATTGTAATATAACAAATAATAAACTATTAAAATATAACCTATATACAAATTATAAAAGTAGGTATGTAAAAACGCATAAAAAAATAATTCATTGGGTATCAAAATTGGCATTTATCTTCTCATAACCAAATATTACGTAGAAATAATAGTAATATATTCTAAATGAGAATAGCATTAACAACAATCGATAATTTAAAAAAAAATAATCGACACAATACGAAAAGTTACGTTCACAATTTTTCCGATTAAATTCGTAACACAGGGAACTGTAGGACATAAAATTTTATTATATAGCAATTTTGCACAAAACAAACTAGCAAACTATTGCATGCTTTAGAACAATATTATTCCTATAAAATTATATTGGAACGCCTTCTATAAAAACGATCTAGAGCAAATAGGAAGTAGGTACCAATATGGGTATCTGTTAACTTTCGTTTGAGTTTTTAGTAAAGTGTTTTAAATCCATGTTTTTTACTATAATTTTAGAAAAAACTTTGCAAAAATGATTCGAGCAAATAAAATATAAAAGAATGCAGTGCAGTATTATATATTATGTACGAAACACTATACAGCTCTTCAAAACCAAAACAGTTGATGTAGCTCAAAAGGCTAACCAACTTAAATAAGACTAGGCATGACATATTTGCCTTATGCCCAATAAACTGTGGAGTAAAGTAACACACAAAATCTGTGACCTAAAGGTCGCCGCAGACGGACCATATGCCACAACCACAAACGCCGCCACGAAGCAACCAGCCAAAAGTTGGCTGGTAGCTTCTGCTTTTTTTAACCCATACGCGCAGTATCATAATGGACTCTGACATTTTCGTCAGAGTCCATTATGATTGGTTAAAGTGTGCGAGTGGCATGTGACGGCGTTTTGTATCGGCGTTTAGTGGCCAGTGCGGGCCATAAGATGCGAGCAGCGGCGAGTTGTAGTATGTGGCGGCCACCGGTCTCAACCATGTGCAGCGAATCCATATAAAATATATGAGAACTATAGTAAGTATGTCGGTGGCGGCGTTTTGTGGTTGTGGCCGGTGGCCCGTGTGCGGCGACCCTAAGACAGTGAGATGGAGTCGCAGCAGAACACGAAGGAGATGATAAAACCAATTAGATAGATTTTGCTAGAACTGGTAAGAGGAAGGACCGGCCTGCCAAAGAGGAAATGTGTTTCCTTGCCCAAAAGTGGGACAGAAAAAGCTAATAAAAATAATCTTTAAGTTGCTATTTCCTCGAGAGGAATCGTGTACTAGATTGAGAAGGGTTGAGAGGCAGTTGTTCCATGAAAAAAACTGATATTTATCTGCCACTGGTTAAAGTATAAACCCTCCCTAACATAGTAAGGAAAAACGGCTAGGTCGATAAGAAGACAGAAAAAAAAATAAAGAAGTAAAGAAAGAAAAAAGTTTATTTGTGACTCGCACTGAACAAAATCGCAGTGGTAGTAGGGCACATTGCTCGCAGAACAGATGGCCGTTGGGGCCGAAAAGTTCTGGAGTGGCGACCGTGTATAGGAAGACTAAGTGTTGGAAGGCCTCCTACAAGGTGGACCGATGACCCGATAAAGATTGCGGGAATTCGATGGATGCGAGACGCACAGGACTGTTCATTGTGGCGACGCTTGGGGGAGGCCTATGTCCAACAGTGGACGTCTATCGGCTGAAATAATGATGATGATGATGACTGAACAAAAGAGGCATGCGAAAGTTGACGATTGAGGGGAAGAAACTGAATTATTATCATCATCATCAACATAACAGTTAACGCCGAAAGACGTTAACTGTTAGACATAGGCCTCCCCAAGTGTCGCCACCATGAACGGTCCTATGCGTCTCGCATCCATCGGATTCCCGCAACTCTTACCAGGTCATCGGTCCACTATATTAGGAGACCTTTGAACGCTACGTCTTCCGAATTACTAATTAGTATTTAATAATTATGTGATAGATCAATAGTGATTAGTAACATGACAATGAGACAATTAATCACTAATTGCGATATTAAACACTGTAATAGATTGATTATCTGATTGTCTTACATCATTAATTAAGTGATGATTATGTAGTCTAATTAAATACGTGTTTAGCTCAGATTATAGTAAGGTAGCCTATATATAGAGATCATAGGCCTACTACGACCTCTTAACGCGATCCATTTTATGGCCTAAACTGTACCATTAAAGGAATGGATCTATATAGGGTGTAGCTCCATCTCTCTTTCTCACTCCCTCGATTGACATTTTAACAAGTCATGGTAAAATCAAAAAAAAATCAAAATCAAAATCAAAATAGCATTTATTCCAAATAAACCATTTACAGGCACTTTTGAAATGTCAAGAAGTCGGTCAGTCAGAAAAATAAAAATAAATGATGCTAATTGCACATTCCAAAGCGTAGATCTCTATGGAGAAGAATGTGCAAGAAACTCCATGGACACTCTTTTCAATCATATTTTGTAATTACAAATATCTCTGTTACATGTTTCTTGTCGCTATCATGTGAGAACAATGTAAATAAAAATAAAAACTAAATATAGATATTAAAATAGCAACTGGCAGCTAAGAGATGACCAGCCTCAACTGACAGCGCCCGTTCACGGACATGACGCTAATAATTAGCACCACTCAGCTCAACCATTTTGAAGGGAACCGAATGATCCAACACCCGCGCCACCATCAGTGAGACATTTGAGTGAGCATGACAAACTCTCAACTGCCATGCTCATTTATGTCAAATAAGTCCAGTAGCAACATAAAAACTATAAAAAGCTCCATGGTACTCACATTTACAAACTGTGGAAAAAATGCTTCTATACATATAATACAATACTTATATTTTACAATTTCAAGAAAAAAAAACATTAAAAAATAATTTCCATACTAATCAATTTGTACACCCCGGTGGTAGTGGAGCTGGACCAGCATTGAGCCAAGCATTTTTATCCTGAATATAATCCTCCAACTTATAATATGCTTGCCTGCATAGTGTGCGTTTAATACAAGATTTAAATTTCGTTTCATTGAGTTCTAATATTTGTGAAGGTATTTTATTATAACATTTCAAACAGTACCCCATAAAAGAAGAGGCCACTTTTGCTAGTCTGAAACTTGGTTGAACTAATTGGTCCCTATTTCTTGTAACATAATTATGTCTATCGCCTCTTTTGCTAAAAAGATTAAGATTTTTTCTAACATACATTATGTTTGCATAAATATATTGACAAGGCACCGTCATTATGTTAATGTCCTTAAACAGTTCCCTTAGAGAATCGCAGCGGCGAAGATTGTATATAGCTCTGATCGCTCTTTTCTGTAATATAAAAATTGAGTCGATTTCTGCAGCCCGTCCCCATAGTAAGATACCGTAAGACATGATGCTATGAAAATAACTAAAATAGACTAGTCTAGCGGTATCAACATCCGTAAATTGGCGGATTTTTCTAACAGCATATGCAGCTGAGCTAAGCCGTCCTGCAAGAGATGTTAAATGAGGACCCCATTGTAGCCTTGAGTCAAGCGTAATCCCCAAGAAAACTGTTTTATCGACAAATTCTAGTTTTTCATCGTTTAATACTACATCACAATCGCTACCTTTAACATTTGGTAAGGAAAATTTTATGCATTTAGTTTTTTTCCCGTTTAAAACTAGATTATTAGCAGTGAACCAGTTTTGGACCTGCAGTAGGGCGTTATTTTCGTCGTCAAGATTATTAGTCCTTCTATTTATCTTAAAAATCAAAGAAGTGTCGTCGGCAAACAACACCATATTAAGTTTATTTCGCAACAAATAGGGTAAATCATTAATATAAACTAAAAATAAAAAAGGACCTAATATTGAACCTTGGGGTACCCCCATTTTCACATTTAATCCCGACGAATTGACACCGTTAATTTGAACTAGTTGCTGTCTGTCAATCAAATAAGATTTTAATAAGCTTAAAGCTGTTTTGCCTAATCCGTAATGCTCAAGTTTCAGGAGTAATGTTTCATGAACCACACAATCAAACGCCTTAGACAGGTCACAGAAGATGCCTATAGCATCCTGTGCCTCTTCCCACGCATTAAAAATGTGTTTTAGTAAGGAGACACCAGCGTCAGTAGTACAACGTCCTTTGGTGAAACCATACTGTTTATCGTGTAAAATGTTATTTGTGTTAAAATGATTAAGCATTTGATTTAACATCACCTTCTCAAATATCTTGCTAAAAACCGGCAACACGGACACCGGCCTATAATTATTAGTGTCTTTACTGTCCCCGGATTTAAAAAGTGGTATCACTTTACTATATTTCATTAGATCCGGAAAAACTCCTTGATCTATACACAAATTATATATTAAAGCTAAGTACGGCGCTATAGTCTCAATAATTGAGGTGCAAACTTTGATAGACATACCCCACAGATCTTCTGTTAATTTAACCTTGATTTGTTTAAACGCTTTTATTACTATTATGGGGTTTATATGCTTAAAGTTAAATTCAGTCGAACAGGCTGCAACGTTCGCCTGTAATAAACCAAAAGCATGCGATGGCGACGAATTTAAGGCTTCAGTAGTTTTACTTGGTATACTAGCAAAGAAGTTTACGAATTCTTCTGCAACTAGTTTGTTATCACTAATAAGACCATGATGTGTCTCCAATGTGTAATCATTGTTATGTTTTTTGTTCCTGTTGGTTTCATTATTTATAATTTTCCAAACCGTTTTTATTTTATTATCTGCTGATTTCACTTTGTTGCTAATGTACAAGGCCTTAGCTGCCTTACAAGTGTTTTAAAACATTTTTGAATATGTAGCAACATACTTATTAAAAGTTTCAGTGTTAATAATAGGCTTAAGGCCATACAGCTCAAAAAGTCTTTCCCTACTTACTCTGATTCCTTTAGTTGCCCAGTCACTAAATCTAAACTTAGGGCAGATACTTTTAGTTTTTTTAAGGGTTTGGTAAGGCCCTTGAAGTCCTAACACGAAGTCTTAACGTGATCCATTTTACGACCTAAACTGATCTGGTAAGGGATGGAAATATATAAGGTGTATAGCACTATCACTCTTTGTTGCTCGCAAGCTTGAAAGTTTAATAGTAGGGCCCAGATCTGTTTTCCCCGATGCACCGGGTTAGAGTTGATCGAGACTTGGGTATTCAAGAGAACTACAGCCTCCCTAGCCAAGTTACAACCATTTCGTTTCGATTCTCTTTTCGTTGATCGCCTCGAGTCGGCCACGCCTCTTATTCCTTTGTTCTGACCACGTGACTGAGCGTCGAGATAACGTCAGAACAAAGGAATCGGAGGCGTGGCCGACTTGTGGTCGAATCGAAACGAAACGGTTGTAACCTGGCTAGGGGGGCTGGACCGAAAGTGTGGTTCCTCTCGGACTACATACAAAAGAAAGAGATGAGCAAAGACACAACGCTTGCAGCATTTTAGCGATTTAAAATAAATCCACAAATTGAATTATAGAACATTGTAATGATGAAACGTTGCCTGTAGAATAATTTAACAAATAATCAGAATGATTTCATTACATCGCACCTTTAAAACAAAAGTGGCATTATGCTGAACTTGTTTTTTAATTGCCATTTTTAGGTAAACTTTTAACTTTTCCAATCTAATTAACACAACCCATTTGTAATCTGATTGTCAAAGATTTTATTCCAATAGTTGATGTTCCTCAGTAATTGATTCGCAACTTCTTATCGAGTCCGCTGCCGCGACAAGTCGCAGCATGGCGGACAGAGCTCCGGCGGGTTCACATGGAGAAATGGCGACAGCGACTGTCGCGACTCAATGCTGGGCATGCCACAATTATGGCGGTAATTCTCCTCTTTGAGGCGTGGTTGAAAAGACCTCATGGCGTCCTCACCTTCCGCATGACGCAGGTTCTCACCGAACACGGTAAGTTCGGGAAGTTCCTGCACCGGATTCACGCGGAAGCGACGCTCGGGTGTCGCCACTGTGTTGACCGCCCGGAGGACACGGTGCAGCACACGGTGGAGGTGTGTCCCACCTGGGCAGAGCAACGCCTTGTTCTCGTGGGGGCGATCGGCGGCGGCGATCTGTCGCGCCGGCCCTTGGTACAGGCCATGTTCCGGAGCGAGAAGGAGTGGCAGGCGGTTGCCTCCTTCTGCGAAGCAGTAATGTTACCAAAAGAGGTGGCCGACACGCTCTGGACGCTGCCGGGATTCCGATCCCGATTTCCGGCCACCGTAGGCGCGGGCTTGCGGACAGCGAGCGATGGGTGGCTCGCCGTCCGACCATCCGGTGACCGTCCGGACCGAGCCCAAGTCGTTGACGGCGTGTACTGTTCCACGCGCGCCTCGAGGAGATGTCAGCAAATCGTAGGGGTCCAGCAGGGTCGAAGCCTACTGGGGCCATGTGTGATGCGAAAGAGTACCCCGGAGCCTTGGAACCAAGGCAAAGAAGGACCAGGAGTGGGTTTTAGTTAGTAAAAGTCTAACACTCCCTCTCGTTCCACTCAGAGCGTGAAAAGTCATTTGATGAATTCCTACTTAAAAAAAAAAACAAAACCTAATCCTGTAGGTTTTGTAACATAATTCAATGTTTCTAAACAACCTCACATTTTCATTAACATTGAAGTAGCTACTTTAGTCCGACCATTCACTAAATTATTTCACTGTGGTATTCGTTTGTGAAAACTATGTTTGCTGTAGGCAAAATCGATCTCTCCAAATCATTTCAATGATTGAATTTTGTGGAGGCCATTTAAGTTTAGCAAAGTTTTACAATTTACGAACAAATTTGTAATTAGATTCCAAAAAACACTGATACACGTGTAAAAGGAAATTAATCTCATTGCAGCTTTGACCTTTTTTGGGTTCCGTGCCTCAAAAGGAAAAAACGGAACCCTTATAGGATCACTTTGTTGTCCGTCCGTCTGTCTGTCTGTCTGACAAGATCTTTTGTCTCGGGAACGCGGGGAGATATCGAGTTGAAATTAGGGTACTTCCCGTTGACCTAGAATCTTAACTGGCTGGGGCGCGGGAGGCCTAAAGGGGTGGGACGGTTGCAGACTAGCGCTCCAACCAAGGTGACCTTGGTTCATGTGTTTGGTTTGTGCTGCGGCTGCGTGGATGTAAACTACGCGCCAACACGTTCGGTGGTTGAGAAAACGCGCCTCCCAACCAAGAGCGTAGAAGGTCATGGATTACAACTGCTGTCTCTACACGGATTGAAACTAGCAAGATCACCTTGTTTGGGACGTTGGTTTGTAACCATCTGGTCATCCCTTAAATCAAAAAGAGCGTAACTCAAAAAAGAGAGCGTTTGAAAATTTAAAACTTAAAATTTAAAACTTAAACATATGATTTCTATTTTTGATTTAGCCTAGGTCTTTTTATGATTAAGCATGTTGAAGATTTCCCACAACAAAAAAATCCTAAGCATTAATGAAACTATTACACCCAATTCTCTGAGCATATTAAACACTTCGCACGAATCCAGTACTAGCAGTAAACTACGAGACTAGGTTTGACCGCAATTAAGTAAAGACTGTTAGTAAATTTTGTTGGTTTAACGGCTTTATATACAGAGCCAAAGGTAGACTAGAATTATTATAACATTCATTGCTTTGGGCCTAGGGTCAGATTAGTGCTTGTTTCTCAAGACCCTGGATTAGGAATGGTTGAACCGACCTTGACAGTTCAAAAGCGCCTATTTTTCTTCCTGCCCTTATCCCATATTACATGAGGTCGGCGCAACACGTTTTTTTCTTCCATTCTGTCCTGTCACCCGTCACACTATCACTAACTACCTTTTCTTTCATATCACTTCTCGCACAATCCATCCATGTTTTCTTTGGCCTCTCTTTCCCTCTCCATACATCTACATGTATACTCAGAACTCTTTTAGTAACATGCGTTTCATCCCTCCTCTTCACATGACCATACCAAGACAAACGATTTCCTTTCAACTTTTCAGTCACTGGCGCCAATTTCAAACTTTCTCTAATATACTTACTACTAATTTCTCACTTTATCCTTTCTCGTCACACCACACATCCATCTCAACATTCTCCTCTCTGCTACATGCAATCTTTTTTCATTCATCATTTTCACAGCCCAACACCCAATCCATACAGTATGACAGGTTTTATCACGGACTTGTAAATTTTACCCTTCAACTTGAAGGGCATCCGTGGGTCGCAAGTTGTTCCCGTGACCTGTCGCCATTTCATCCATCCTCTAAATGGTTAAATTACAATAAATGTTTTTTTCTTATGTGCAAAATCATCAGATACCTCCTCCCGCTGCATCAAGAGGAAGTTTCAGACTTTTACTGCCTAAAATCTAGGTGTGTTACTTCAGTTACCCTTTGTGTTCTAAAGCCACGGTATCTCGGGTTGTCACCATTGTGCGGGTCGCCAGAGGATACTGCGGAGCATGGGGTGGAAGTGTGGCCCGCCTGGGCGGCGGCGACCTCTCGCGCTAGGCTCTGGTTTAGACTATGACCTGGAGTTAGAGGGAACAGCTTTTTTCACGCTCCAGCTACTGCGAGATAGCGTTGGGAGTCGCAGTACGACTACTGGCCACTGTAGGCGCGAGCTTGTGGACAACGAGCATCTGGCCAACGAGTCTGGCCATCCGGTAACCGTCTGGACCGAGCTCGAGTCGTCGACGGCGCATAATGTATTCACGCGAGTCTCAAAGACATGTCAGTAACACTGTAGGGGCCCAGCAGGGCTGAAGCCTACTGGGGCTATGGGTTGTGCGAAAGAGAACCCCGGGGGCCCTAGAACAGGATTGGGTTTTAATCAGTGATAGTCTGACACGCCCTTCCGCCCAAGAATGGGAGAAAATAGAGTCATTGGATGATTGCCCACCTAAAAGTAAAAAAAGTATAGTTGGAAAAATATAAGGCAGAATGATTGGTAAGAGAACTTGTGGAGAACTTTTAAAAAGAAATTCAGCTTACCAACTTCTAGCAAACCTCGGTTAAACATCCCAAAAAAAAAAACATTTATTGATTATATATCCACAGCATCGCAACCCGTAGTTGCACTTTTCAGAATCCAGTCACCGTAGCCGAAATCGGCTTGAGAGTTCCACAGCATCAGTTTAAACTATGTCTGAACTAGTAATTGAATGCTCCTCATATCGCTGCGTAAAGTAAAGTCTAGCAATTTATAGTTATCGAAGATAAATATTATCATGTTAGAGATAATAGTTCACTTAAGCTAACATTTGACTTAGACTGTAATATATTTACCTGGAAATTAGTTCAGAACTGTATTTAGTGAGGTTGCGGATGAAAGTTATAATGTTTGGACACTGACTGAGCGATTGGTTGCTGCGTTTAGTGTTGTGAATTCGATCCCCGTGCGGAAGATTTTTTAGTATGGTCTCCATTCTTGTTCTAGGTCAGTGTGTTTGGAAGTATAACCACGGTATAAGATAAAAGATTAGAAACAGATTTCACTCTACGAATACATATATTTTATTTTGATGAATTCTGTTTTACTTGTTTTGTGACAATTACTAAGAATGAACTCAAGCATCGAAACATTTGAACAATTTGCCTGCAGCGGTCTTCCCGTTAGATTATAATTTAGGTTCTTCAAGGCCCACATGGGTGGTTTGCCGGCAATCGCACCTGATGGTAAAAAGTGCTGCAATCGTTGATGGTGAGGTGTACTAGTTTATTAAGAGCCAATTTACTCTAGCCTTGAAGATACATTATAATCGGACAGGAAGACCAAATTATTCGAATTCAGTTGAAACAGAACACAACACAACACAACTCAACATAACATAACATAACATAACATAACATAACATAACATAACATAACATAACATAACATAACATAACATAACATAACATAACATAACATAACATAACATAACATAACATAACATAACATAACATAACATAACATAACATAACCTAAAATGGAATAACATAGAGTGCATTTCCCTGCCGGTATCTGTTTCCTGATAGAACCTAGGGGTCTTTAAGTCAAGAGAGAATAGGTTACTCTAGGCAAGCGTGCTCCATCGTCGGCCACATCGTCGCTTACCATCAGTGAGATAGTAGTCAAACGCGAGCCTATCAATAATAAAAAAAATAACATAACATAACATATTTCTTTATTTCTCTTCCACAAAGGTGCCTTACAAAATAACATTAAATAAATAGATACTACTTGTATCTATTTATAAATTCCTTTGTGGGAGATTGGCGATCTGCACAAGGAAACCCTGTCACACAGATTACCAGGCTTTCCTCCAGACTGCTTTTTTTTTAAATAAGGTCCTTTGGAAAAAAAATAAAATACTAAAAACTGGTTATTGTGTGATGTGGAGGTAGGTATACAAAAACGTTTTATATATACATCAGCTTCTAAAACTTATACGGTTATGGAACCAATTTGCATTACAATCAGCGTAATCGCAGTACATATAACCTGTTTTGGAAGAAAATTTAAACAATTATTTAACAATTCCAGAGGCTTGATCTTGTCGTGTTAAAACTTTAGTTGTGCGAGCGACAAAGAGGAATGGAGCTATACACCCTCCCAACTCACTTCCAGTTAAGATCCGTGACGCTAAATGTATATCTGTCTTCAAGAAGCTAGTCAAAGAACATTACCTCTCTACCATCTCGTAAAATAATATTTTATAGATATATATTTTGAAAATTTAATTTATGTATTGTATTGTAACTATTTATGTGTTTAATCTACTGTTATTGTTATATACATATAATTATGTATTACATGATTTAATTTAGATAACATAGTATATTTTTAATTTTAGTAAAAGAGTTTATTTACGACCAACATGGCACATAATTTTAAAAAATATATAACAAATCTATGGAGTGAGTTATGCGACACATCCGCGCAAACTCCTCTCATCCGACTCTTCTGTCGCAGGTCTGCTGGAAGAAATTTCATTTGAAAGAAGCAGTACCTTTGTGTTCTTCTATCTGCTTTTGTTTTTTTCATTTTAAGTGTTTATGTGTACATAAATAAATAAATAGATCCATTCCTTTAACAGTTCAGTACAGGTCGTCAAAGAGATCACGTTAAAAACTCCTGGTCTCTCCTCCTCAGGATGCCTGGATGAGACCACAGAATGCGATAAAGGAAACAATAGTCTGTTTTTTAGGGTTCCGTACCTCAAAAGGAAAAAAATGGAACCCTTATAGGATCTCTTTGTTGTCCGTGTGTCATTCTGTCGAGACCCTTTATCTCGGTAACACGTGGAGGTATCGAGGTGAAATTAAAACCATATACTCAGATCTGCAGTCCCTGGAAACGGTGAAAAAAATCAAATTTCTTTTCTTCTAACGAAAACAAAAGATACGACTGTTTATGTCGCAAAAAGCAAAAAACGTATACTTCGAGACTCTCAAGGAAATTCTAGGGTAGTTACTTCCCGTTGACTCAGAATCCAGAAATTTTGCATAACACAAGGTCCTTGGTCTTATAGTACAGGTATAGGAATAAATCTGAAAACTGAAAATTTGTTGTTACGTCATCACGATTTGGTAGAAACTTCAAGACTCCAATCGGGAATTGAACTCTTTACATAGGTAAGTTTGTACGGAACCCCCAGGGCGTGAGTCCGAATCGCATTTGCCAGTTTTTTTTTTGGTAAAAGTTTTCCAATCTGTCATTTAGTATCTTGGTGTACGATCTCATAGACAGCAGTCCGGTGTTAACTGCCCCGACTTACAACTTATAGGTCGCAGGTTTAAACCCAGCCAGGCGCACTATTTTGTGTAATTTATTTTATCAAAACTGCTCTCAAATATTACAATACTTAGAGGAGGCCTATGTCCAACAGAGGACGCCTTTCGGCTGAAATGATGATGATGACAAATTAGTAAAGTGATATTATTTTCCTATACTTTTTTCTGTACAAGTTTTTATAGGATTGAACAAATAACACTAAGAAATTACTAAATGAAGCAATCATCTTATGACATCTCGCACTTTTGGGCGGAGCGGGAGATAGTGTCAGACTTTTATTGACTAAAAATGCGCTCCTGTTCCTTCATTGCCGTTTTTCAGGGCCCCGGGAATCTCTTTCGCTCACCAATGGAGGAACTGATGAATAAGACCAGAAATGGCCAACGGAACTTCACATAGATATCAAAATGAAGATAGTTAAGCGACTATGACAATACAAATAAATAAATGGTTATGTTGAAAATTGTATCATTGAAGTGACCTGATGATGATGATGGAGCCGGAAGATAGGCACCGGAACACTGTAATTAATCAATGCATCTTAGCCATGTTTGGGCTTATTAGAATTACTTATCGAACTGATCTGATGATGGAGCCGGAAGGTGGAAGGTAGACACAGGAACTTCATAATAAAACAATTTAATCTAGCAGTGTTTGAGTTAATTGGAATTGTCATGAGAAATAAGCACTCTGGTTATAAGTGAGTTTACAAAAAAATAAATAAACGACTTCACTAAAAAAAACACTACAAAAACCTCTTTTTTTTCGGAAGTCGGTGTTAAAAAAGAAACAAACAATACCGAGAAACATCGACTTCCGAAATTAAAGTTATTTTAATCCTTTTAGAGTTTTTTTAGGGAAGTCGATAATTTTTTTTGTAATGTTTTTTGTTTATGCACGTAATCTAACATTTTAGGTCGTCCAGATTCGAGGTGCCTCGAGAGAAGAATACCTAGAAAAAGTTGAGGGAGGCCTTGGTCCAGCAGAGGAAAAGTCTACAGCTATATATAAAAAAAAAAACTATAGCGGTGATGTCACATATCAGAGATGTTACCGCGAGCTCTTAACGCGATCCATTTTAAGATCCAAACTGAACTTTAAAAGGGATGGAGTTATATTCTTTTGACAATCGATTTAATTTTTTAACATTCTGTTAATTTTTTTTAAAAACCTATAAATTTTTTTGACATTGTATCTAATTTTTTGATATTGTATTTAATTTTTTGACATTGTATTTAATATTTTGACATTGTATTTAATTTTTTGACCTTGTATTAAATTTTTTGACATTGTATTACATCTTTTGACATTGTATTTAATTTTAGTGACATTTCGATTATTTTGTTTTGACATCATGTTTCAAATTTTTAATTTTTTTTGAAATTACTATTTAATTGTTTGACATTATATTATAATTTTAAATATTTGTTACTATGCGTGCTGAGATTTACTAAGTTTGTATCCAATATTTGGCAAAACATAGCGCACTGTACATTTATACCACCCCCTGTAATACTTACATTTACAAAAAAAAAAAAAAAGATTATGATTATAGGGTTTATAGCTCCATCCCTCTTTCTCACTCGCATGACCGCCATTTTAACACTTCATGGTAAGACTTGAAATTGTATATTTGCAGTTGTAGATTATGTTAAAACTTTCCTTTTGCACTATTGAACACAAGTCGGTAACACTTTCTTAGAGTCTGATATAAAAAATAAACTGATATTATAAAATTTATTCTATTCTATTAATAAAAAAGGCTTGATTTATTTAAATATAGCACAGCATTAATCTCTAGAAAACACCTACTTAAAATACTAACTTAAAAAGTTAAGTTCTCTTTAGTCTACGCACATACTCCGTGTTATCTAATAGCAGGATCGCTAAAAAGTTCATTTGTCGATACAGTCTGTGTTTGTGGGTTTAAGCAAATTTTCGCGTAATGGTGGAGTAAAATGGAATTCATCACCGGTAAAAAGTCACAGTAGTGGTTGTCATTTCTTATGTGCCAGCTTTTACAGCGTCCTTGAGTATTTTATTTTGGAATTCTTGAATGATTTTATCGCTGTTCAGTTATTTTTTAATTCTTGATAGGTTCGCGCTTGACCGCTATCTCACCTAATGGAAAGCGACGATGCGGTCGACGATGGAATGCGCTTACCTAGAAGTAACCTATTCACTCTTGACTTAAAGATTCCCGGGTTGTAGCCATCAGGAAACACAGATTCCGGCAAGGAATTCCACTCCTTAGCTGAACGCACAATGAATGTGTTCCCAAAACGTTTTGTGCGTATAGGTGGGATGTCCACCATGTGATACCATTATTATGCCCAAATTGGCACCAGAATATGCTTGTACAATATTGTTTCATTGTATATTTATAAACAAGATTTAATTCCGAGTAACCTACGCGTGTTCATTTATAACGTACACAAATCGAGTTCCTATATTTATTTTTTTGTCATGAGTTCTATCGCAGCTGGCTGTTGAGAGATATGCCAAGGTACTTAACTATATTAGCATATGGTACTTGCGTACCTTTCATATAGATTGGGTGTTTAGTCGCAGTGTTTGTTTGTTTGTGAAGTTAACGTGAATTGATTTTGACACATTCAGTTTGATCTTAGATTTTTGATGTCCAACTCATAAATTTTATAGCTAGTTTGCCCTGTTCTACTGCTTTTTTGGGTTTGTTCTGGTAACCATGTATCACAGCAGTGTCGTCTGCAAAGGTTGCAATGGTGTTAATTTTGAGCTCTGGTTTTTCACGTTTGTACAACCAATATAGGATTAAGTTTAACACGCTGCCTTGAGGTACCCCAGCACTATAGTTTTTAAATGAATAAGAACCTTTTACAATAAATTGCAAACACATAATGATTACTATACAGGATATTTGGTGCATTGTGTGCCAAATTAAAATAGTCAACGGGAGGGGTCATCTGCTATCCTTTCAGACCCTTAAACATTTCTCATGCCCAATGGATTATTTTTCATCGACTTTTTATTGTTTTACGAAAATAAGATTCAAATTTTTTATTCAAATACAAATATTAAAAAAATTATAAGGCGTAGACTCTGAATTTTAATTTTATTTAGATGTGTATTATATTAGAGTACTTTTAAATTTAAAATTAGTGACGACGAGTCGTAAAATTACAAGTCTGTAGCAGTTGTGGTGCAGTAATAATCCATCGTCGACCACATCATCGCTTACCATCAGGTGAGATGGTGGTCAAACGCGAGCATATCATTAATAATATTTTAAAAAATCCCACAAAAAGAGAAATATGAGACCGATTTTACTTTATAAGAGTGAGATAACATTTTTAATAGGTTTTTCAGGTATCATTTAAGCAAAAATATTTAATAAATCGTAATTTTGAATATTAGTTTTATGTGACTCGAATCACAATTCTAGCGAATTCACAAAGTTATAATAAGATTTTTATAGCATGTGGCATATCTAAATAAGCTAGAGAATTTTTGAGGAAGTTGGAAGATTCCGGCCGCTTTTGGTTTTTTTATAGTCATGTAAATAGCTGTAACATGGACAGCTTTAATTTAAGTCCAAAACTTTGCGAGTAAGTTAAAAAGTACTCCAATACAATACACATCTATATAAAATTAAAATTCAGAGTTTACGCCTTATATATTTGAAAAAAAAGGTATTTGAAGGAAAAATGTAGGTTTTATTTTCATAAAACAATAAAATGTCGATAAAAAAAAAAATCGCAAGGCCTGAGGGTCTGAAAGGATTACAGATGATCCCTCCCGTCGACCATTTTAATTTGGGATACGATGCACCAAACACCCTGTATATCAGTAGTAGTTGTATAGTTTTACGCGGACAAAATCGCGGGCAACACCTAGTATAAAATAATTAGCAAATTATAGATTACAATTTCCTGTCTCACTAACCGATTTTTTAGAAAATGTGTCTATATAAGTACAGTTCAATAATTTATACCTAAGTTGAAAAACAAGTGTAATAGATGATATAAGTAAAGAACAGTTAAGAATATCAACAATGGTTGATACCATGAAGACTTTAGCAATTGTAAGTTTATTATTTATTATTAAAATATAGTAACAGCCTTATCTTAGCCTTTTCTGCATATATACTGGATCGTAAAAAAAACGGCAGAACTGCTCACAGAAGAAAGGCGATATTTTCCAAAGTTAAGTAATTTATTTATTTTTAAGAAAGCTAACAGACTAATAAACATATAATTTCTTATATATTTGGGGAAAATCGCTAATATTTTATTTAAATAACAACAAAATGATAACAGTAAATAGTTAAATTGCTAATTACTAGCTTCCACATATATAATGAAAAAAAGAATAATTAAAGTTGATCCTACAATACCTTAAACCGTTAGTCAATCTAAACAAACAATAATAATATAAATTTTAAGTGAAAATAGGTGCTAGTTGCTCAAAAAAAGGCTTTGCAATTAGGAAATTGTGCCCGCTTTGGTGTAAAATAGGTCAATGCCGGGTTCACCTGAAATCCTGTTAAAACTGTGACTGGCTCTCAGAAAAAATGTATTACGCCTATAATTAGTGCACTAGGTACATGCAGAAGTGGCCGCTATCTTAGCCCCATCTTATTAGTGCGTATTAATAATTTTGAGACAAGTTCAGGACAGTCAATTGAACCATTTGCAATATTAATCAGGTAGCATACACCTTTAATATCACATGTCTGGTCAAGCGGTAGAAAATTGTATCTTTTGCATCGGTGAGTGTAGTTAACATATACTTGTTTTGCTCTATAATCAAGAAACTAAAGTCCTTTTTTTCTAGATGCCCTCAATACGAGAGTTATATATCACATATTGAGGGTTCCAGACCTGTGATGCATATTTAAGGTGGCTGCGTACGAACGAACAATATAATATCTTGATCGGATTTAGTGATCGGAAACCGACAAGCTTCCACTTAATATATATCTAAAAATAATGGCAAGCTTCCACATAATATACATCTACTCGTAAACACATACTTGTAAATGAAATTTCGAAATTCATCCCCTATTGAGATGAAACGAGGGTCCGAAGATTGTATGGATAAACCTGTTTTCACGTTTTATTATTTTTGACATGATTTTATTTTTATAAAGGTTACAATAATTATTCCTTTTGCTATCGACTGAAATGATGATGATAACGATGAAGTATCCATGGAGTTTCTTGCACATTCTTCTCCATGCAGACGTAGGCTTTGAAATGTTTCATCTTTCTAACTAACCAACTTCATGTCAAATCAAAAATGACTGTAAATGATAATGGTTTTAGTTCAAATTTGAAACCATGTAGTGTCTCAGTGTCTCAATATGTTTGAAGTCACCAATCCACTTTGGGAAAATGTATTGATACATGCTCAAACTTTTTATGAAAAAAATAATCGTAAGGCCTGTCGCCATAAAATGGGGATAGAATTATTTTCAATGTGGTGTAATATACTAATAAAATTTTGTTTCTCTCACAGGTTTTCACGACCATAATAGCGTTCTCTTCGGTAGCGGACAGTCAACTTAATTTCAGACCAATCAATTTACCAGATTTCTTTAAGATGATATTTGGTAGAAGAAATACAACCACTACAGGGAGACCGTTAACAGTCACAACAGAAAGGCCAGATTTATGTACTACATCGAGTACTACCAGGCCCATAACAAATATCTTAAATATATTATTCGGTAGAACTACTACACCTTCAATAAATTTATGTACAACATTAAGTAGTACACCGGCAACTACTGTGACAACACAAGGAACTTCTATTCCCACTCAAGAGACTACTGTTCCCTCACAAGGAACTATAATTTCCTCACTTCAAACTACTGTTACCTTACCAGAAAATAGAACTGAACTTATTTCATCGCAAGAAACTACTGTAACCTCAGAAGGAACTACTGTTATCCCACAACAAAATGGAACTGAAACTGTTTCCTCACAAGAAACTACTGTTTCTTTGCAAGAAACTACTGATTCCTCAGAAGAGTCTACTATTTCGTCACAACAAACTACAACTAACTCGCAAGAAAATGGAACTGAATCTGTTTCTTCACAAGAAACTACTGTTTTGTCACAGCAAATTACTCTTGCCTCACAGCAAAATGAAACTGCATCTTTTTCCTCCCAAGAAACTACTGATTTCTCAGAAGGACCTACTGTTTCGTCACAGCAAACTACTCCTTCCTCACAAGAAAATAGAACTGAATCTATTTCCTTGCAAGAAACTACTGTTCCTTCGCAAGAAACTACTAACTTCTCAAAGAGATCTACTGTTTTGTCAGAGCAAACTACTTTTACCTCACAAGAAAGTGGAACTGAATCTGTTTCTTCACAAGAAACCACTGTTTTGTCGCAGCAAACTACTCTTGCCTCACAAGGAAATGGAACTGAATTTGTTTCTTCAGAAGAAACTACTGTTTTGTCACAGCAAACTACTCTTGCCTCACAACAAAATGAAATTGAATCTTTTTCCACCCAAGAAACTACTGATTTCTCAGAAGGACCTACTGTTTCGTCACAGCAAACTACTCTTGCCTCACAAGAAAGTGGAACTGAATCTGTTTCTTCACAAGAAACTACTGTTTCATCACAGGAAACTACTCTTGCCTCACAAAAAAATGGAACTGAACCTGTTTCTTCACAAGAAATTACCGATTCCTTAGAAAGGTCTACTGTATCGTCAGAGCTAACTACTTCTACCTCGCAAGAAAATGTAACAGAATCTGTTTCTTCACAAGAAACTAATGTTTCATCACAGCAAACTACTCTTGCCCCACAAGAAAATGGAACCGAACCTGTTTCTTTTCAAGAAACTACTGACTCCTCAGAAGGGTCTACTGATTTCTCACCAGAAACTACTCCTATCTTACAACAAAATAGAACAGAATCGGTTTTCTCACGAGAGGCTAATGTATCTTCGCAAGAAACTACTAATTCCTCAGAAGCGTCTACTGTATCGTCAGAGCTAACTACTTCTATCTCGAAACAAAATTTAACAGAATCTGTTTTTTTAGAAGAAACTAATGTTTCATCACAGCAAACTACTCTTGCCCCACAAGAAAATGGAACCGAACCTGTTTCTTTTCAAGGAACTACTGACTCCTCAGAAGGTTCTACTGATTTCTCACCAGAAACTACTCCTATCTTGCAACAAAATAGAACTGAATCGGTTTTCTCACGAGAAGCTAATGTATCTTCGCAAAAAACTACTGATTCCTCAGAAGGGTCCACTGTATCGTCAGAACTAACTACTCCTACCTCGCAAGAAAATGTAACAGAATCTGTTTCTTCAGAAGAAACTAATGTTTCATCACAGCAAACTACTCTAGCCGCACAAGAAAGTGGAAATGAATCTGTTTCTTCCCAAGAAACTACTGTTTCATCACAGCAAATTACTCTCGTCTCACAAGAAAATGGAACCGAACCTGTTCTTTTTCAAGAAACTACTGACTCCTCAGAAGGATCTACTGTTTTCTCACCAGAAACTACTGATTCCTCAGAAGGGTCTACTGTATCGTCAGAGATAACTACTCTAGCCTCACAAGAAAATGTAACAGAATCTGTTTCTTCAGAAGAAACAAATGTTTCACCACAGCAAACTACTCTTGCCCCACAAGAAAATGGAACCGAACCTGTTTCTTTTCAAGAAACTACTGACTCCTCAGAAGGGTCTACTGATTTCTCACCAGAAACTACTCCTATCTTGCAACAAAATAGAACTGAATCGGTTTTCTCACGAGAAGCTAATGTTTCTTCGCAAGAAACTACTGATTCCTCAGAAGGGTCTACTGTATCGTCAGAGCTAACTACTCCTACCCCGCAAGAAAATGTACCAGAATCTGTTTCTTCCCAAGAAACTACTATTTCAACACAGCAAATTACTCTCGCCTCACAAGAAAATGGAACCGAACCTGTTCTTTTTCAAGAAACTACTGACTCCTCAGAAGGATCTACTGTTTTCTCACCAGAAACTACTCCTATCTTGCAACAAAATAGATTTGAATCGGTTTTCTCACGAGAAGCTAATGTAACTTCGCAAGAAACTACTGATTCCTCAGAAGGGTCTACTGTATCGTCAGAGTTAACTACTCCTACCTCGCAAGAAAATGTTACAGAATCTGTTTTTTTAGAAGAAACTAATGTTTCATCACAGCAAACTACTCTAGCCTCACAAGAAAATGGAACCGAACCTGTTTCTTTTCAAGAAACTACTGACTCCCCAGAAGGGTCTACTGTTTTCTCACAAGAAACTACTCCTATCTTGCAACAAAATAGAATTGAATCGGTTTTCTCACGAGAAGCTAATGTATCTTCGCAAGAAACTACTGATTCCTCAGAAAGGTCTACTGTATCGTCAGAGCTAACTACTCCTACCTCGCAAGAAAATGTAACAGAATCTGTTTTTTTAGAAGAAACTAATGTTTCATCACAGCAAACTACTCTTGCCCCACAAGAAAATGGAACCGAACCTGTTTCTTTTCAAGAAACTACTGACTCTTCAGAAGGGTCTACTGATTTCTCACCAGAAACTACTCCTATCTTGCAACAAAATAGAACTGAATCGGTTTTCTCACGAGAAGCTAATGTATCTTCGCAAGAAACTACTAATTCCTCAGAAGCGTCTACTGTATCGTCAGAGCTAACTACTTCTATCTCGCAAGAAACTGTACCAGAATCTGTTTCTTCAGAAGAAACAAATGTTTCATCACAGCAAACTACTCTTGCCCCACAAGAAAATGGAACCGAACCTGTTTCTTTTCAAGAAACTACTGACTCTTCAGAAGGGTCTACTGATTTCTCACCAGAAACTACTCCTATCTTGCAACAAAATAGAACTGAATCGGTTTTCTCACGAGAAGCTAATGTATCTTCGCAAGAAACTACTAATTCCTCAGAAGCGTCTACTGTATCGTCAGAGCTAACTACTTCTATCTCGCAACAAAATTTAACAGAATCTGTTTTTTTAGAAGAAACTAATGTTTTATCACAGCAAACTACTCAAGCGTCACAAGAAAGTGGAATTGAATCTGTGTCTTCTCAAGAAACTACTGTTTCATCACAGCAAACTACTCTTGCCCCACAAGAAAATGGAACCGAACCTGTTTCTTTTCAAGAAACTACTGACTCCCCAGAAGGGTCTACTGTTTTCTCACCAGAAACTACTCCTATCTTGCAACAAAATAGAACTGAATCGGTTTTCTCACGAGAAGCTAATGTATCTTCGCAAGAAACTACTGATTCCTCAGAAGCGTCTACTGTATCGTCAGAGCTAACTACTTCTATCTCGCAACAAAATTTAACAGAATCTGTTTTTTTAGAAGAAACTAATGTTTCATCACAGCAAACTACTCAAGCGTCACAAGAAAGTGGAATTGAATCTGTGTCTTCTCAAGAAACTACTGTTTCATCACAGCAAATTACTCTCGCCTCACAAGAAAATGGAATTGAACCTGTATCTTCGCAAGAAACTACTGATTCCTCAGAAGGGTCTACTGTATCGTCAGAGTTAACTACTCCTACCTCGCAAGAAAATGTAACAGAATCTGTTTTTTTAGAAGAAACTAATGTTTCATCACAGCAAACTACTCTTGCCCCACAAGAAAATGGAACCGAACCTGTTTCTTTTCAAGAAACTACTGACTCCCCAGAAGAGTCTACTGTTTTCTCACAAGAAACTACTCCCATCTTGCAACAAAATAGAATTGAATCAGTTTTCTCACGAGTAGCTAATGTATCTTCGCAAGAAACTACTGAGTCCTCAGAAGGGTCTACTGTATCGTCAGAGCTAACTACTCCTACCTCGCAAGAAAATGTAACAGAATCTGTTTTTTTAGAAGAAACTAATGTTTCATCACAGCAAACTACTCTTGCCCCACAAGAAAATGGAATTGAACCTGTATCTTCGCAAGAAACTACTGATTCCTCAGAAGGGTCTACTGTATCGTCAGAGTTAACTACTCCTACCTCGCAAGAAAATGTAACAGAATCTGTTTTTTTAGAAGAAACTAATGTTTCATCACAGCAAACTACTCTTGCCCCACAAGAAAATGGAACCGAACCTGTTTCTTTTCAAGAAACTACTGACTCCCCAGAAGAGTCTACTGTTTTCTCACAAGAAACTACTCCCATCTTGCAACAAAATAGAATTGAATCGGTTTTCTCACGAGAAGCTAATGTATCTTCGCAAGAAACTACTGAGTCCTCAGAAGGGTCTACTGTATCGTCAGAGCTAACTACTCCTACCTCGCAAGAAAATGTAACAGAATCTGTTTTTTTAGAAGAAACTAATGTTTCATCACAGCAAACTACTCTTGCCCCACAAGAAAATGGAACCGAACCTGTTTCTTTTCAAGAAACTACTGACTCCCTAGAAGAGTCTACTGTTTTCTCACAAGAAACTACTCCCATCTTGCAACAAAATAGAATTGAATCAGTTTTCTCACGAGTAGCTAATGTATCTTCGCAAGAAACTACTGTTACCTTACAAGCAACTAGTGTTTCATCACAGCAAACTACTCTCGCCTCACAAGAAAATGGAATTGAATCTGTTTCTTCCCAAGAAACTACTGTTTCATCACAGCAAATTACTCTCGCCTCACAAGAAAATGGAATTGAACCTGTATCTGCGCAAGAAACTACTGACTCCCCAGAAGGGTCTACTGTTTTCACACAAGAAACTACTCCCATCTTGCAACAAAATAGAATTGAATCAGTTTTCTCACGAGTAGCTAATGTATCTTCGCAAGAAACTACTGTTACCTTACAAGCAACTAGTGTTTCGTCACAGCAAACTACTCTAGCCTCACAAGAAAGTGGAACTGAATATGTTTCTTCTCAAGAAACTACTATTTCATCACAGCAAATTACTCTCGCCTCACAAGAAAATGGAATTGAACCTGTATCTTCGCAAGAAACTACTGACTCCCCAGAAGGGTCTACTGTTTTCTCACCAGAAACTACTCCTGTCTTGCAACAAAATAGAATTGAATCGGTTTTCTCACGAGATACTAATATGTCTTCGCAAGAAACTACTGATTCCTCAGAAGGGTATACATTATCGTCAGAGCTTACTACTCCTACCTCGCAAGAAAATGTAACAGGATCTGTGTCCTTGCAACAAACTACTGTTCCTTCGCAAGAAACTACTGTGACCTCACAAGAAACAAATGTTTCGTCACAGCACACTACTCTAGCCTCCCAAGAAAGTGGAACCGAATCTGTTTCTTCCCAAGAAAGTACAGTTTCATCACAGCAAACCATTCTCGCCTCACAAGAAAATGGAACTGAACCTGTTTCTTTTCAAGAAACTACTGACTCCTCAGAAGGGTCTACTGTTTTCTCACCAGAAACAACTCCTGTCTTGCAAAAAAATAGAATTGAATCGGTTTTCTCACGAGAAGCTAATGTGTCTTCGGAAGAAACTACTGATTCCTCAGAAGGGTCTACTGTATCGTCAGAGCTAACTACTCCTACCTCGCAAGAAAATGTTACAGAATCTGTTTTTTTAGAAGAAACTAATGTTTCGTCACAGCAAACTACTCTCGCCTCACAAGAAAATGGAATTGAATCTGTTTCTTCCCAAGAAACTACTGACTCCCCAGAAGGGTCTACCGTTTTCACACAAGAAACTACTCCCATCTTGCAACAAAATAGAATTGAATCGGTTTTCTCACGAGTAGCTAATGTGTCTTCGGAAGAAACTACTGATTCCTCAGAAGGGTCTACTGTATCGTCAGAGCTAACTACTCATACCTCGCAAGAAAATGTAACAGAATCTGTTTCTTCTCAAGAAACTACTGTTTCCTTACAAGAAACTAATGTTTCGTCTCAGCAAACTACTCTAGCCTCACAAGAAAATGTAACGGAATCTGTTTCTTCAGAAGAAACAAATGTTTCATCACAGCAAACTACTCTTGCCCCACAAGAAAGTGGAATTGAAACTGTATCTTCTCAAGAAGCTACTGACTCCCCAGAAGGGTCTACTGTTTTCTCACAAGAAACTACTCCTATCTTTCAACAGAATAGAATTGAATCGGTTTTCTCACGAGAAGCTAATGTGTCTTCGGAAGAAACTACTGATTCCTCAGAAGGGTCTACTGTATCGTCAGAGCTAACTACTCCTACCTCGCAAGAAAATGTAACAGAATCTGTTTTTTTAGAAGAAACTAATGTTTCGTCACAGCAACCTACTCTCGCCTCACAAGAAAATGGAATTGAATCTGTTTCTTCTCAAGAAACTACTGTTTCATCACAGCAAATTACTCTCGCCTCACAAGAAAATGGAATTGAAGCTGTATCTTCGCAAAAAACTACTGACTCCCCAGAAGGGTCTACTGTTTTCACACAAGAAACTACTCCCATCTTGCAACAAAATAGAACTGAATCGGTTTTCTCACGAGTAGCTAATGTATCTTCGCAAGAAACTACTGTTACCTTACAAGCAACTAGTGTTTTGTCACAGCAAACTACTCTAGCCTCACAAGAAAGTGGAACTGAATTTGTTTCTTCTCAAGAAACTACTATTTCATCAAAGCAAATTACTCTCGCCTCACAAGAAAATGGAATTGAACCTGTATCTTCGCAAGAAACTACTGACTCCCCGGAAGGGTCTACTGTTTTCTCACGAGATACTAATATGTCTTCGCAAGAAACTACTAATTCCTCAGAAGGGTATACTTTATCGTCAGATTTTACTACTCCTACCTCGCAAGAAAATGTAACAGGATCTGTGTCCTTGCAAGAAACTACTGTTCCTTCGCAAGAAACTACTGTGACCTCACAAGAAACAAATGTTTCGTCACAGGACACTACTCTAGCCTCACAAGAAAGTGGAACAGAATCTGTTTCTTTCCAAGAAAGTACAGTTTCATCACAGCAAACCATTCTCACCTCACAAGAAAATGGAACTGAACCTGTTTCTTTTCAAGAAACTACTGACTCCTCAGAAGGGTCTACTGATTTCTCACCAGAAACAACTCCTGTCTTGCAACAAAATAGAATTGAATCGTTTTTCTCACGAGAAGCTAATGTATCTTCGCAAGAAACTAATGATTCTTCAGAAGGGTCTACTGTATCGTCAGAGCTAACTACTCCTACCTCGCAAGAAAATGTAACAGAATCGGTTTCTTCACAAGAAACTACTGTTTCCTTACAAGAAACAAATGTTTCATCACAGCAAACTACTCTTGCCCCACAAGAAAATGGAATTGAACCTGTATCTTCGCAAGAAACTACTGACTCCCCAGAAGGGTCTACTGTTTTCTCACCAGAAACTACTCCTATATTGCAACAAAATAGAATTGAATCGGTTTTCTCACGAGAAACTAATGTATCTTCGCAAGAAACTACTGTTACCTTACAAGCAACTAGTGTTTCGTCACAGCAAACTACTCTAGCCTCACAAGAAAGTGGAACTGAATATGTTTCTTCTCAAGAAACTACTATTTCATCACAGCAAATTACTCTCGCCTCACAAGAAAATGGAATTGAACCTGTATCTTCGCAAGAAACTACTGACTCCCCAGAAGGGTCTACTGTTTTCTCACCAGAAACTACTCCTGTCTTGCAACAAAATAGAATTGAATCGGTTTTCTCACGAGATACTAATATGTCTTCGCAAGAAACTACTGATTCCTCAGAAGGGTATACATTATCGTCAGAGCTTACTACTCCTACCTCGCAAGAAAATGTAACAGGATCTGTGTCCTTGCAACAAACTACTGTTCCTTCGCAAGAAACTACTGTGACCTCACAAGAAACAAATGTTTCGTCACAGCACACTACTCTAGCCTCCCAAGAAAGTGGAACCGAATCTGTTTCTTCCCAAGAAAGTACAGTTTCATCACAGCAAACCATTCTCGCCCCACAAGAAAGTGGAATTGAAACTGTATCTTCTCAAGAAGCTACTGACTCCCCAGAAGGGTCTACTGTTTTCTCACAAGAAACTACTCCTATCTTTCAACAGAATAGAATTGAATCGGTTTTCTCACGAGAAGCTAATGTGTCTTCGGAAGAAACTACTGATTCCTCAGAAGGGTCTACTGTATCGTCAGAGCTAACTACTCCTACCTCGCAAGAAAATGTAACAGAATCTGTTTTTTTAGAAGAAACTAATGTTTCGTCACAGCAACCTACTCTCGCCTCACAAGAAAATGGAATTGAATCTGTTTCTTCCCAAGAAACTACTGTTTCATCACAGCAAATTACTCTCGCCTCACAAGAAAATGGAATTGAAGCTGTATCTTCGCAAAAAACTACTGACTCCCCAGAAGGGTCTACTGTTTTCACACAAGAAACTACTCCCATCTTGCAACAAAATAGAACTGAATCGGTTTTCTCACGAGTAGCTAATGTATCTTCGCAAGAAACTACTGTTACCTTACAAGCAACTAGTGTTTTGTCACAGCAAACTACTCTAGCCTCACAAGAAAGTGGAACTGAATTTGTTTCTTCTCAAGAAACTACTATTTCATCAAAGCAAATTACTCTCGCCTCACAAGAAAATGGAATTGAACCTGTATCTTCGCAAGAAACTACTGACTCCCCGGAAGGGTCTACTGTTTTCTCACGAGATACTAATATGTCTTCGCAAGAAACTACTAATTCCTCAGAAGGGTATACTTTATCGTCAGATTTTACTACTCCTACTTCGCAAGAAAATGTAACAGGATCTGTGTCCTTGCAAGAAACTACTGTTCCTTCGCAAGAAACTACTGTGACCTCACAAGAAACAAATGTTTCGTCACAGGACACTACTCTAGCCTCACAAGAAAGTGGAACAGAATCTGTTTCTTTCCAAGAAAGAACAGTTTCATCACAGCAAACCATTCTCACCTCACAAGAAAATGGAACTGAACCTGTTTCTTTTCAAGAAACTACTGACTCCTCAGAAGGGTCTACTGATTTCTCACCAGAAACATTTCCTGTCTTGCAACAAAATAGAATTGAATCGGTTTTCTCACGAGAAACTAATATGTCTTTGCAAGAAACTACAGATTCCTCAGAAGGGTATACTGTATCGTCAGAGCTAACTACTCCTACCTCGCAAGAAAATGTTACAGAATCTGTTTCTTCACAAGAAACTACTGTTTCCTTACAAGAAACAAATGTTTCATCACAGCAAACTACTCTTGCCCCACAAGAAAACGGAACCGAACCTGTTTCTTTTCAAGAAACTACTGACTCCCCAGAAGGGTCTACTGTTTTCTCACCAGAAACTATTCCTATCTTGCAACAAAATAGAATTGAATCGGTTTACTCACGAGATACTAATATGTCTTCGCAAGAAACTACTGATTCCTTAGACGGGTATACTTTATCGTCAGAGCTAACTACTCACACCTCGCAAGAAAATGTAACAGGATCTGTGTCCTTGCAAGAAACTACTGTTCCTTCGCAAGAAACTACTATTACCTCACAAGAAACTATTGTTTCGTCACAGCACACTACTCTAGCCTCCCAAGAAAGTGGAACCGAATCTGTTTCTTCCCAAGAAAGTACAGTTTCATCACAGCAAACCATTCACGCCTCACAAGAAAATGGAACTGAACCTGTTTCTTTTCAAGAAACTACTGACTCCTCAGAAGGGTCTACTGTTTTCTCACCAGAAACAACTCCTGTCTTGCAACAAAATAGAATTGAATCGGTTTTCTCACGAGAAGCTAATGTGTCTTCGGAAGAAACTACTGATTCCTCAGAAGGGTCTACTGTATCGTCAGAGCTAACTACTTCTACCTCGCAAGAAAATGTAACAGAATCTGTTTTTTTAGAAGAAACTAATGTTTCGTCACAGCAAACTACTCTAGCCTCACAAGAAAGTGGAACCGAATCTGTTTCTTCCCAAGAAACTACTGTTTCATCACAGCAAATTACTCTCGCCTCACAAGAAAATGGAATTGAACCTGTATCTTCGCAAGAAACTACTGACTCCCCAGAAGGGTCTACTGTTTTCACACAAGAAACTACTCCCATCTTGCAACAAAATAGAATTGAATCGGTTTTCTCACGAGTAGCTAATGTATCTTCGCAAGAAACTACTGTGACCTCACAAGAAACAAATGTTTCGTCACAGCACACTACTCTAGCCTCACAAGAAAGTGGAACCGAATCTGTTTCTTTCCAAGAAAGTACAGTTTTATCACAGCAAACCATTCTCGCCTCACAAGAAAATGGAACTGAACCTGTTTCTTTTCAAGAAACTACTGACTTCTCAGAAGGGTCTACTGTTTTCTCACCAGAAACAACTCCTGTCTTGCAACAAAATAGAATCGAATCGGTTCTCTCACGAGAAGCTAATGTATCTTCGCAAGAAACTAATGATTCCTCAGAAGGGTCTACTGTATCGTCAGAGCTAACTACTCCTACCTCGCAAGAAAATGTAACAGAATCTGTTTCTTCACAAGAAACTACTGTTTCATCACAGCAAACTACTCTTGCCCCACAAGAAAATGGAATTGACACTGTGTCTTCTCAAAAAGCTACTGACTCCCCAGAAGGGTCTACTGTTTTCTCACAAGAAACTACTCCTATCTTGCAACAAAATAGAATTGAATCGGTTTTCTCACGAGAAACTAATATGTCTTTGCAAGAAACTACAGATTCCTCAGAAGGGTATACTGTATCATCAGAGCTAACTACTCCAACCTCGCAAGAAAATGTAACAGAATCTGTTTCTTCACAAGAAACTACTGTTTCCTTACAAGAAACAAATGTTTCATCACAGCAAACTACTCTTGCCCCACAAGAAAATGGAATTGAACCTGTATCTTCACAAGAAACTACTGACTCCTCAGAAGGGTCTTCTGTTTTCTTACCAGAAACTACTCCTATCTTGCAACAAAATAGAATTGAATCGGTTTACTCACGAGATACTAATATGTCTTCGCAAGAAACTACTGATTACTCAGAAGGGTATACTTTATCGTCAGATTTTACTACTCCTACCTCGCAAGAAAATGTAACAGAATCTGTGTCCTTGCAAGAAACTACTGTTCCTTCGCAAGAAACTACTGTTACCTCACAAGAAACTAATGTTTCGTCACAGTACACTACTCTAGCCTCCCAAGAAAGTGGAACCGAAACTGTTTCTTCCCAAGAAAGTACAGTTTCATCACAGCAAACCATTCACGCCTCACAAGAAAATGGAACTGAACCTGTTTCTTTTCAAGAAACTACTGACTCCTCAGAAGGGTCTACTTTTTTCTCACCAGAAACAACTCCTGTCTTGCAACAAAATAGAATTGAATCGGTTTTCTCACGAGAAGCTAATGTGTCTTCGGAAGAAACTACTGATTCCTCAGAAGGGTCTACTGTATCGTCAAAGCTAACTACTCCTACCTCGCAAGAAAATGTAACAGAATCTGTTTTTTTAGAAGAAACTAATGTTTCGTCACAGCAAACTACTCTCGCCTCACAAGAAAGTGGAACCGAATCTGTTTTTTCCCAAGAAAGTACAATTTCATTACAGCAAACTACTCTCGCCTCACAAGAAAATGGAATTGAACCTGTATCTTCGCAAGAAACTACTGACTCCTCACAAGGGTCTACTGTTTTCTCACAAGAAACTAATCCTATCTTGCAACAAAATATAATTGAATCGGTTTTCTCACGAGATACTAATATGTCTTCGCAAGAAACTACTAATTCCTCGGAAGGGTCTACTGTATCGTCAGAGCTAACTACACTTACCTCCGAAGAAAATGTAACAGAACCGTTTTCCTTGCAAGAAACTACTGTTCCATCGCAAGAAACTACTTACTTCTCAGAAGTGTCTACTGTTTCGTCACAGAAAACTACACCTTCCTCGCAAGAAAATGGAACTGAATCTGTTTCGTTGCAAGAAAATGGAACTGAATCTATTTCTAAACAAGACACTACTGTTTCCTCACAAGAAACTACTGTTTCCTTACTAGAAACTACTTTTTCGTCACAGCAAACTACTCTTGCCTTACAAAAAAATCGAACTGAGTCTGTTTCTTCGCAAGAAATTACTGACTTCTCAGAAGGGTCTACTGTTTTCTCACAAGAAACTACTCCTTCCTCGCAAGAAAATAGAATTGAATCAGTTACCTCAAAAGAAACTAATGTGTCTTCGCAAGACACTACTGTTTCCTCAGACGGCTCTACTGTATCATCAGAGCAAACTACTCTTGGCTCGCAAGAAAATGGAACTGTATCGGTTTCCTCACAAACTACTGAAACTACTTATTCCTTAGAAGGGTCTACTGTTTCGTCACAGCAAACTACATTTTCCTCACAAGAAAATGCAACTGAATCTGTCACTTCACAAGATGTTACTGTTACCTCAGAACCAACTACTTTATCTTCACAACAAACTACTTCCTCTGAACGAAATGAAACTGAATCTATTACTTTGCAAGAAACTACTGTTTCCTCACAAGGATCTACTGTATCCTCTGAAGGAGCTACGGTTTATTCACAACCAACTACTCCTACCTCTCAAGAAACTATTGTTTCTTCACAGCAAACTACTTTTACTTCACAACGGAATGAAACTGAATCTGTTCCTTCATTACGGTTACATCGGAAGGCACTACTGTTTCCTTTCAACAAACATCTTGTACCTCGCGAGAAAATGGAACTGAACCTGTTTCCTTACAGGAAACTACTGTTTCTTTATAACAGAATGAGACTGAACCTATTTCTTCGCAATAAACTACGGTCTCCTCAGACGGCACTACTGTTTTCTTATAAAGAACTAGTGATTCCTTAGAAAGGACTAGTATTTCCTCACAGGGAACTACTGATATCTAACAAGAATAAGGAACTGAACTGGTTTCCTTGCACCAAACTACTGCTACCGGATAAGAAACTGTTACAAAGTAAATGTTTTTGTTGACTGCAGTATTTTAGTAAATTTTAATTTATTATTTAATGTAAAAAAAAATATGTAAGAATAAAAATTTATGTCGTTTGTTGTTTTAAGTTATGTAATAGAGATATGTATTTTTATTGTTCAATATAAGTATTGTGTGCATTTATTTGCTACCTACTGGCTGAGTCAACGAACTTTGTACCGCCTAACAGTCAATGAATGTGTGTTTCGATGTAGTCAAAAGATTGCGATGAAACTAAGCCTAAGTAACATATCAATTCACACACAATTTTATTGTATAAAAGTTATCTACATCGATTCCGTATATTTTACGTGATGCGAGCACAGCTAAAAACTTTAACAGATTTATTACATGTATAGATTATTGATATATATGCATGTATTATATGATTTAATTCACAAAGTATAGTCTATTTTAAGTTTTTTAAAATTATTTATATACATTGTGTCGACATCTCTCATCGAACTCGCTTGTAAATTTCGTTTAAAATTACTAAAATCTTTGTCCCTTCTCCTATCTGTATTTGTTCTTCTTAACTTTAAGTCTTTGTGTGTACATAAATAAACAAGTAAATACTCGTAAAAATATTATGAGTTGATGAGATGGAACTGGTTGCAATTGAATACTTTAAATGGTCTGTCAACTTAGCATAAACATAGTATAATGAGCCTTTTTAATGTTCCCACTGCTGGGACTCAGGCCTCCTCTCTAGAAGAGGCAATGGGCCGTAATCCACCACGCGGGCCCAGTGCGGGTTGGTTTGTCAACTCAAAATGGCTGAATTACATCGGAAGCCAGATGGGAAATGATAGATTTTTGTCATTTAAATTGACTGCGGAACTCCAAAAAAAGTAATTATTTTTATAATTACTCAATGAATAGGTCCTAAGTAATAAAACGTATACTAAAACAGGTTTCATAACCGGTGGACTTGTTTTAGGGCAACTAATTAGTTCTTCCGTCTTTTTATAGTTACAAATTCTATAAAAGGACAGTATGAGTATATTTTCCTTACTTGTTAAACCTGAGTAGGTTTTCGATAGTTTATTAGTAATTCTGATAGAAAGAGTAAGAAAATCCCAACTATGAAGGCTGTTACGATTGTAAGTAATAAATTTATTAAATATTTGAATAGCGAAATAGAATGGAACATACGACCACTGTCTGGTGAAATTTATATAAGACTACTCCGCGGTCAGTGGATTGAGATGGCTTGCGATCTTTCTTCGTATGTTGTCCTTGGCAACCTACTTGCTTTTCATCGGATGATCTTTTGTCGTGCGCAGATGTTGGATGTGTTGTAGTAATTGTTCCAAAAACTTTTTTTATTTTTATTAATGATAGGCTCTCGTACATTAATGATAAATCTCACCTGCTGGTAAGCGATGATGTGGTCGACGATGGAGCACACTTGCCTAGAAGTAGCCTATTCACTCTTGACTTAAAGACCCCTAAGTTGTAGCTATCAGAAAACACAGACTCCGGCAAGGAATTCCACTTCTTAGCTATACGCACAATAAATGTGTTCTCAAATCGCTTTGTGCGTATGGGTGGGATGTCTATCATGTACCGGGGTCGCAACGCCGCACGTTTAGTGAACCGAAGATGAAACGGACTTGGCAGAATTAGATTGTGCAATTCCAGTGCACACTCCCCGAAATGTAAACGGTAGAAAACCGACAGGCTAGGCGGCGATTCCCAAGGCTTTGGAGCTTCGACTCAACAAGTGCATCATTGCCGATGATTCTCTTAACTCGCTTCTCAATCGACTTGTACGCCTGAACTATCTCCGATTTTGAGACACTTGTTTCGATTCTCGTTCGAGACTGGAAAGGTGCCGATTGCTTGGAAGCAAGTTAACGTACAATCTGTTCCCAACAAAGATAGTTGGGCTGACCAAACTAACCACAGACTCATCTTTCTCTCGCGCCGGGCCTTAGTACAGGCCATGGTCCGGAGCGAGGAGGAGTGGCAGGCGGTTGCCTCCTTCTGCGAAGCAGTAATGCTAGCAAAGGAGGCGGCCGATCGCGTGAGGCAAAGGTCCTCACGCCTCAATCGCCGCCGGGATTCCGATCCCGATTTCCGGCCACCGTAGGCGCGGGCTTGCGGACGGCGAGCAATGGGTGGCTCGCCGTCCGATCGTCCGGTAACCGTCCGGACCGGGACCAAGTCGTCGACGGCGCGTACTGTTCCACGCGTGCCTCAAAGAGATGTCAGCAACCGTAGGGGCCCAGCAGGGTCGAAGCCTACTGGGGCCATGGGTGATGCGAAAGAGATCCCCGGGGCCCTAGATATAAAATGGCAGAGAAGGAACAGGAGTGGGTTTTTAGTCAGTAAAAGTCTGACACTATCCCCCGCTCCGCCCAAGAGTGGAGATGTCATTAGATGATATTCCCACCCGGAAAAAAAAAAGACCTATCTTAGTAACGTTGTACATCCTCTGCAAGAGTATGAAAAGTGTACTTAATATTAGGCTCCTGGCATTGAAAAGGCTCAAAACTACAGAATCCTAGCAAAAATAAGTACTTCACGCTGTAACAGTTGCTTAGATTATATCAAGCGCAAGTTAGATCGTGTATGGAGCACTGCTTTCATTTTTGTTACGGATCTGCCAGATACCAGCTTGATGCCTTGAGTCATCATTGGTAATGATGCACTCGTCGAGTCGGAGGTTCAGTCTTGAGCATCGATGCATATTGCTAGCTTGTGGATTTTCTACGGGTTGCATTTTGGGGAGTATGCACCGGAATTGCATAATTCATCATCGACCGGTGCTTGGTGGACATCCCACCCATACGCACAAAACGTTTTGGGAACACATTCATCGTGGGCACGGCTAAGGAGTGGAATCCCTACCGGAGTCCGTGTTGCCTGATAGCATATATCATAGACCATATGCACATTTCAGCGTACGGGGACAACGGGAAGTAATTTAAATCATATCATTAAATGCTCTTTGTCCCCTTTACACATACAAAAAAACGGGGACACAGAAAACGGAGATAACGGGCACACACACGATAGTTTAATCTCTCTGTTACACCGAAATTATGATGATTTTATTAATATCTTTCAGTACAGGGCCTCAAGTCTGCTATTACAATAGTGTCAGAATGGTCTATCATTGACTTCATAATTCTTGATTTTGACCAAGTTTGGTAATCTACTAATATAATGGCGTCATTATGACTTTCCAATAGTGAACCATTGAAAGAAGTGGCCTAGAATGGTAATCTTGTACATAATGACAAATGAATATTTGACGTATGCGGATTACTGCCAAAATTTTGGCATTTCCTTTAATCAGTGACCTACCATTAGAACGTTACTGTGCAGTCATTGCTTTTAATTTGTTTCGAGACAGCTCGATATTATCATTCTACCACAAGATCATTGACCGATCAATGATCGACCATTATGAATTATCAGATTACGAACTTTTAGCAAAATGACAATGGGATCGTGTTGGAATGACGAATTTATAAAAATAGCAGACTTGGGCCCCGGGTACCTCATCTAACAGATATTATTGGTTTACAAATACATAAATAAACTAACATTTTTTTCTATATATTTTTTTTACATCCACAGATTTTAGTATGCATGTTGATAGCGTTTGCTGCGGTAGCAGATGGCCAATCCTTTTTTAATCCTAGAGATTTTATGGATCTGTTATTTGGAAGATGGAATAGATTTACCACGTTACCACCCACCACAAACATCGCTTCAACTACACTTGGATCGTCAGGAGCCACAGTGCCAAGTTCGACAGTTTCTGGTACTTTAACAGATGAATGACTTAGTGTATATGTTTTATTGAAAGAATTGAAAAAAATAAAAAAGTTATAGGTATATATGAAAATAAAATTGTAATCAAGTGAATTGTCTTTTTTACTTGTTTAAGCCGTCTTCGTCTTACCACTGTCCCATGGAACTGACAAAGGCTATTGCATATTTTAAAATCATATAAGTATAGGCAAAATCAACCACTTTAGTGTCCCCACTGCTGGGACTCAGGCTTCCTCTTAAGGAGAGGGAATGGGCCGTAATCCACCACGCGGGCCCAGTGCGGGTTGGTGAATGTCACATGACTTCGAATTTTTGGTTCTAGGACATGCCGGTTTCCTCACGATATTTTCCTTCACCGTTTTGAGAGCTGTCGTGATGAAATAAATTATACAAAGTAATGAGCCTGGCTGGGTTTGAACCCGCGACCTACAACTCGTAAATCGGAGCCGTTACCACTCGGTCACCACTGCTCATCATTTCAAAGTCATACTAACATATAAAGACAAAAGTCCTCCTTCACTCTCAAATAACGAAATGGAATTGGATAAAAAGTTACACAGATAGACCATGTCTTGGAATACCATCGTGTAATTTGTCTAAACAATTTGGGCTGATAATAATTGCTGATAATACTAGCTTCTACCTGTGACTTTGACTGCGTGAATGTTGAAAATTATACCAAAAGAACACTTACTCCCAAAAAATATTTATACTCATAGGTATATAGAATATAGGATACTCTTTTCCCGGGAGTTTGTTAGTTCGGAATATTTTTAGGGTTCCGTACCTCAAAAGGAAAAAAAAGCGGAACCCTTATAGGACCCACGAGTAGTGTCAAAGTGAAACCCAGGGACGAAGGCAAAGAAGGGAAAGGAGTAGGTTTTTAGTCAGTAAAAGTCTGACACTATCTCTCGTTCCCAATAGCGGGATTTGTCATAAGAAGAAGAGGTGGGAAAATCACCATAAAAAAAACTTATGGGATCACTTTGTTGTCCGTTTGTCTGTCTCTCGGTTTGTCAAGACCCTTTATTACGGGAACGCGTGGAGGTATCGAGTTGAAATCAATACCATATACTGGTCTGCGATCCGTTGATTTTACGAAAAAATCAAACTTAATGTATGTATTATATGTATAAATATAGATACACAGGCCTACATGGGCACTTGTAAAACGTCAGAAGAAAAGAACCGGCAAGAAACTCCATGGTTATTCTTTTTAAAAAATAATTGATTTTACAATATTTCCATAATTACAATATTGATATGTGAGGATAGTGAAGACTAGTCAATATTGTACCCAAAAGAACAATAAACGTAATAATAGTAAACAACTGGGTCAAAATAGAAAGTATTCTATGAATCGGCGGAGTCTACAGTATTCTCACATTCACATAATAAAAAGGAGCCACACAAAATAAAAGTAGCATAAGGTAAACCTATAAAATTAACCTTAAATAAAATATTCATCATTATCATCAACATCATTTCAGCCGAAAGACGTCCACTGTTGGACATAGGTCTCCCCCAAGCGTCTCCACAACGACCGATTCTGTGCGTCTCGCATCCACCGCATTCCCGCAATATTAGTGTGATTTAATGTTAAGTGAAAAAAAAACAAACCATGAAAAAGTATCGCTTCGTTTTTACTAGCCCAACTGTCGCATAGAAAGGTAAAATATGACTAACGTAGTCGACCAAATGGCGTGGATCGAACCGAGCACTTAGACCGAAAACTAGGCTATGTCTAAACATAAATCACACTATGACAGCTTATTTACACCAGAATGATGGCTTACTGATATAGGTTACTAGAAATTGAGGAGAAGCCTATAAGCTAAGTGGGCTTTTAGATTTTCTTGCCAATTTTGGTCTGACACGGGTTAAAGTATTTATTTGACGTTACGAACTATGGATAAATGCGCCTTCTAATTGATTACCAAATTCACTTATGTTAACATAAAAATATTACGTCTGTACTCTGAAAAAAGTGTATTAGGATTCTTTTTTTACGAGGGTAATCATCAAATGACAATGAGGATCAAATTACTGACTAAAACCCTTTACTTATCCTTCCTTCACTTGTTCTTAGCGGTCCAGCCCCCCTAGCCAAGTTACGATCGTTTTGTTTGCATCAAACGCCTCGAGTAGGCCACGCCTCCGATTCTTTTGTTCTGACGTCATCTCAACGCTCAGTCACGTGGTCAGAACAAAGGAATCGGAGGCGTTCGATGCAAACGAAACGATCGTAACTTGGCTAGGGGGGCAGAACCATTGGAACTCTTTCGAATAATCGCGCAGTCTCGGCCGGTATAGGCACATCAATCTTGCTGACATTTCTTTGAGGCGCGCGTGCAACATAACGCGTTATCAACTCGGATTACCGGATGGCAAGCAAGTGTATTCTTCTTATTTTTAGCGTGTCGATGACAAAACTATTTACCCTTGCCTGGCCCAATTTTCGGTCGCAGAAATGCCGTCCACTGATAATTTTATCGACCTGTCGGAGAGCCTCTCAAATGGGTACAAGTTGCCAACCTGGTTGGTGGTTGGTCAACCTGGAAACCTCTAAACAGATTCTGCACCAAGGTTAGTCGTAGCAAAGACAATCTCCACAGTTAGGGGTTCTTGGACGGTTCCGATTTTCAGTGTCTGTGCAGCGTCTCTCCGCAGACCATGTCCCACCTTCCATCCTACGTCACGTGTCCTGTTACCTGTTCAAATAAGGACCTAATGACAGTGTCACCGAGTGTACCGAGGAACTTATCAGTAGTTGTTTTTTAAATCTCGTGTAAAATGGGAGAACCGGTGAGTATATTACAAATTCAGATACCGAGTTGCTACTGAATTAGGGCTGCGTGAACGTTTGAGTGGTCAGGGCCTTAGAACGCAAAGTGGAACTTAAAAATACATTTGGGTTTTAGTCAATAAAAGTCTAATATGTCTTCCCGTTCTACCCTTGAGTGGCAAAACGTAGTGCATGATTTCCCACCCCAAAAACTGGATAAGTGCGAGTCGGACTCGCGCACTGAACCTACCAACTTACTTATTAAAACAGCAAAGTGTAACTGAAGAAACACTGTGATTTTTAGTCAGTAAAATTGTGACACTCCCTTACGCCCACCCAGAGTGGGCCTTAGAGCCTCTCATAATAACATAACTATAAAACACAAAAATATGAAACTGTCATCTAGTTTTCCATGCTATTCATACGACCATACCTTTCTGAGAGCTTTTAGCTGGTTTAGATAAATCATGGCGCTCCACAAAGTGCGTCGGAGCTCAAATGTGCTCATATCTCTTAATACAACTATTTTATGGATATTTGCTCTCTACGAAGTTAGCAAATGGCTGTTCTACATATTATGTAGATTTTTTAGTGCAAATTAACGAGAAATAAGGTGTAAAAGGGGAATGATGGATTTGTTTTGTTTTTCTGTTAGTGGGTGGTAGTGGTGGTATCTACAGTATGTAACGTAGACTTTACCATTTTTTATTTTTTCTATTTAAATCAATTTCCTTTGAAAACCTCAAATACAAAATACAAATACAAAAACTTTATTTGTGTACACAGGAATAATTAGTTCTTACAAAATGTCTCTGTGTTCTACCACAAAGTGGCATACAATTATTATTTAAATAAAATATTAGTTACTATCTAATATTTACAAAAGATACATATTTACTTTATTTATTACATGCCCACTCATTTTCCTTTTTACTTTATATAGGTACTATTCACATGATTATGTTATTTCTTAAAATATGGATACTTTATTTCATAACAAAACTAAAATTAACTTACTGGTGTAGCTTACCTATACCTATGAGATAAAGTGTAGTTGTCAGTCTCATAATCCGACAGGAATAGGAATTCATTTACTGAGTAATATGTATTCTTGATCAAAAATAATTTTTTTCTTCATAAATTACTCTATATATTATAAATTATTTATTTATTTTAATATGGAATCTACCAATACATAAAACACTTAACATATAGACACTAAAATAATTTTAGTTCCTTTTTAAATATTTTTGGATCTCTGATTTCTATTACAGATTTTGGTATTTTGTTATATATTTTTGGTGCCATGCCAAGAATATTTTTATCATATAAAGATGTGGTATGACTTATTGACTTAATTTTGTTACAATGGCGTACACCACATGGAAAGAGCTTTAAAATTTAAAAAAAAGTTTTCGATATGGGATTTGGTACATGTGGATTCTTGGAGGAACGCTGGCCTGATGCTGCGTCAGCGAGCGTACGTGACCCACCACCACACTACGCCGCTCCTGTGATGACACCACCGCACACATGATGTTAAAAAGTAGCAGATTTTGAACTAATTGACCTCCATTGGTGTAATTGCTGCAAGGGGTTCTGATGTGAATGAACAAATAAATAAATGATATTCAGAAACTTGAAAAAGATCAAGCAATTTTTTTTAGGTTCCCAATCATTCAATAATTTCTTACGCACTAGGGCAGAGCGGGAGGGCGTGTCCCGTTCGGACATCTCATAGCGCCAGTAGGCTTTGGCCCTTCTGGGCAGCTACAGTTTTGGTGATATCTCTTTGAGGCGAGCGTGGAACACTACGCGTCGTTGACGACAGGAAATCGGTTCAGACGGTTACCGGACGGTCGGATGGCGAGCTATCCATTGCGTGTCGTCCTCAAGACCACGTCTACGGTAGCTGGAAATCGGGATCGGGGTCGCCTCCTTGCATTACTGTTTCGCAGAAGGAGGATGTCGCCTGCCATTCCTACTCGCTCCGGAGCATGGCCCGTTCCAGGACCTGGCCCAAGAGTGGTACCATTACCTTTTTAGTATAAAGATATTAAAATATTTTAACTCGTTACAAAAGGAGTACAAATACAAATGATAACTCGTTCCACGTAAAATGTAATTAGTAACAAATTTGATAGAAAACTAGTTTAATGTTGTCTTAATGCAAAAACATTTGTTTCAATTGATTATCGTAATGAGAAAGGTAGAAAATGAGCGTTATATATGTATGACGTATATATTAGATAGCATTATATAAATACAGTTAGAAGAAGTTAAATTATGGCATTAACCTATTTAGTTATCAATATACTTAATAGTATTAGTAAACGGTAGATAAAGGTGAATGGAATAAAAAAACTTGTCGCTTCGATCCCAAGTAATAAATAGGAACGAAGGTGATTAGATAAAATAAAATAAACCAGGGCTGAGGTATTCTTCGAAAGAGTATAGGTGGCTCTGGAACGCAAAGGGCAACTGAAGGAGCACGGGTGGCTTAAGTTAGTAAAAGTTTGACACTTTCTCCCGCTCTAACTGGTAGAAGTCATTTGATGGTAACCCAACCCAAAATTTTAAAAAAATGATGGACGAAAACATGACTGGATCAATATTATTTCCGTTCATGAAACTCATGTTGAACTTAATAAATTATAGGTACTAATTGATCAATTAAGAGAATATTTTCATTCAAATATTGTACTGGTCTCATCTAATTTAAATTGGAACATTTTACGACTTTGGTGGCGAGAAAATAGGTTTCTCCATGAAAACTTTGGCCTCCCGTTTCATCCCCTTAGGGGGTGAATTTCGGAAAATCCGTTCTAAGCGGATGTCTACACCCTATAAGGAACCTACCTGCCAAACGTTCAGTTTGTAGTTGTTATAATTTCTGAGATTTCGTGATTAATCAGTGAGTGGTATCTCGCTTTTATATATATAGATATAGACATATAAAAGCGAGAGGGAGAGGGAGACCAAAGAAAAGATGGATGGATTGTGTGAAGAGTGATATGAAAGAAAAGGAAGTTAGTGATAGCATGACGAGTGACAGGGCAGAGTGGAAGAAAAAGACATGTTGCGCTAACCCCAAATAACACGGGACAAGGGCAGAAAGATGATGATGTATAGACATAGATATAATATGTAATATGCAACATACAATACATACACTGTACATAAGTAATAAACAAAATTGTGGTCGGTGACTACTGAGATGACGAATAATAATGAAATGACAGTGCGGATGGTTTTGCGATTAGATAATGCATTGTGTATCATGGGGTCGATTTCTGCAAGTAACAAATATTTGTATGGCCTACAAATAACTGTTCCGGGTGTCTTGTGTTTGCGAGTTTATATTGTGTTTTCGAACATACCCAAGATGCAGGAGTGATAAAAACAAGTTTACACCAATGCTAGGATACATAGTATGGGGTAACATTTTCCTGTAGAGAAAGAAACATGTATGGACGAAGATAATCATGCTGTCCTAACGCTAAGTAAATTGGAATAACAGTAAGACTATAACTGTAATGAAGCGTAGGTACATTTCATTGGCTAAAAATCCCGATAGGATAGGATAAAATACTGTTTATTATCGGTACGAGGCAGACCGAGACGTAATACATCGGATCAATTCAGGATGAATGGAATGGCGACAGGTCACTGGAACAACTTGTGACCCACGGTTGCCGCCCCTCCCCCAAGTTGAAGGGTAAAAATTACAAGTCCGTGATAAGACCTGTCATGCTGTATGAATCAGAATGTTGGATTGTGTAAAAGACGGATGAAAAAAGATTACATGTAGCGGAGATGAGAATGTTGAGATAGATGTGTAGTGTGACTAGAATGGATAAAGTGAAAAATGAGTATATCAAAGGATGTTTAAAAGTGGCGCCAGTGACTGAAAATTTGAAGGGGAATCGTTTCTCTTGGTATGGTCATTTAAAGAGGAGAGATGAAACGCATGTTATTAAAAAAGTTATGAGTATACATGTGGATGGGTGTAGAGGGAGAGGGAGGCCAAAGAAAATATAAAAAATGTAACTGAGATAATAATATTCCGCATCTTTCACACAACGCCATCTAGTCCCGAAATAAACAGAGCTTATGGTGTGAGTAATAGACAACTAATAAACATAGGTTTTAAACATATATGTATTTCTAAATACATACATGTTATTAATAAATTAGACCCAGTCACAGATCAAATGATCGTGCTCATCACACAAACGCTTATCCTGGGTGGGAACCGAATCCACGACCACCTCCCATAGTCCACGACGCATAGCAGTCAGGGCCACTGACCACTAGACCAAGAGTTCTGTCAAAAAAGATATTTAAACATATTCAAAATTCAAATATGTTGCATTAGTCCTGTTATAACACCACCTACCTTTTAAATAGATAAAAAGCTGAAACATGAATTAGAATATTAGGTAAAGTTGCATAGATAAAAACCTATGAATATTATACAAGCAATTAAATTTTTACAACAATTCACTTACGTTTCTTGAAGTACTGGCGTGGATCTGAAAAATATAAACAATTATATTAATTTTAATATTTCTAACTTTTGTGAAGGTGCTTTAAATTAGAAGGATTTTTTTCACCGTACTAAATAATATCTACGTATACGCGTTAGTGGTAAAAAAAATACAACTACCCTTATCATAAAAAAGGTAGAATTAAAATGTTTTCTTAAAATTTCGAAATTAAAAGGACTCATTTACAAAGTTTTATCATATCAGTTGACTATAAATAGTAATTTAGCTTGTATAAAATACATGGTAGCTGTCAATTCAATACATTCAGTTTTGAAGTGTCAGGTGCAGTCATGGTGGATTTAAAATGTCTAGTTTTGGTAAGTAAATGTTCTATTTGCATGCTTTTCATACATTTGAATTCCACTTCTTCATTCCTTTTCTAGAGAGGAGGCCTGAGTCCTAGCAGTGGGAATATTAATCAGCAGTGGCTGATTATATACGTATGACTTCTACTTTTAATTTTGGCTTAGCTGGCTGTAAAAATTTAAGAATTCTAGCAAATACGTCGTAACAGCTGCTTAAACTGTAGCGTAAGTTTGATTGTGTATGGAGTATTGTTGATTGAATTATAGTTGATTTATTTAACAAGAAATATAAGTTGCTATGAAACTTTGTCTGGTATGTCATAGTTTATGATAATCTCAAAATCTGATTTCAAGAGTTTATTTTAATGTCTTATTTTGCATAGAGCATTACAAAATTTACTGATTTCGATTATATTTTTTAATGTGTTGTAATTATCTAACAGTTTCAATTTTTCCTAGGTTTTGATGATGTTTACAATTTCAGCCTTGGATAAAATACAGTAATGATATGAAATTTTATTTATCCAGGTAACATTATGCCTTGTGGCATACACTCGAATTGCAGTCGAAGCCAAACCATCTGTAGTATCAGGGTCAAAATCAACAGCAGAATCGAAAACAGTCGTCTTGACCGGCAAAGAACCTGGAGAAGGGGGGGGTAGTGGTGGAGGCAGTGGTGGGGGTAGTGGCGGGGGCAGTGGTGGGGGTAGTGGAGGTGGTAGTGGTGCGGGTAGCGGTGGGGGTAGTGGTGGGGGTAGTGGTGGGGGTAGTGGTGGGGGTAGTGGTGGGGGCAGTGGTGGGGGCAGTGGTGGAGGCAGTGGTGGGGGCAGTGGTGGGGGCAGTGGTGGAGGTAGTGGTGGGGGTAGTGGTGGGGGAAGCGGTGCAGGCAGCGGTGCGGGCAGTGGTGCAGGTAGCGGTGCGGGTAGCGGTGGGGGTAGTGGAGGGGGTAGTGGTGGGGGTAGTGGTGGGGGTAGCGGTGCAGGTGGCGGTGCCGGCAGTGGCGCGGGTAGCGGCGCGGGTAGCGGTGCGGGTAGCGGAGCGGGTAGTGGTGGGGGTAGCGGAGGGGGTAGTGGTGGGGGTAGCGGTGGGGGAAGCGGTGGGGGTAGCGGTGCAGGTGGCGGTGCCGGCAGTGGTGCGGGTAGCGGTGCGGGTAGCGGTGCGGGAAGCGGTGGTGGTAGCGGAGGGGGTAGTGGTGGGGGTAGCGGTGGGGGAAGCGGTGGGGGTAGCGGTGCAGGCGGCGGTGCCGGCAGTGGTGCGGGTAGCGGTGCGGGAAGCGGTGGGGGTAGTGGCGGCGGTAGTGGTGGGGGTAGTGGTGGCGGTAGCGGTGGGGGTAGCGGTGGCGGTAGCGGTGCAGGCAGCGGTGCAGGTAGTGGTGCGGGTAGTGGTGGGGGTAGCGGCGGCGGTAGTGGCGGCGGTAGCGGTGGCGGCAGCGGTGGGAATAGCGGTGGTGGAAGTAGTGGGGGTAGTAGTGGTGGTAGTGGTGGGGGTAGCAGTGGGGGTAGTGGTGGGGCAACGACTAAACGACCTGGAACTGCGGATGGGGGCCAAGACGAGGATGATTACTATGACGATGATGATGAAAATAATGAAGGTGACGAAGATGATGTAGATGGTGAAGATGATGACGATGATGAAGATGATGAAGATGATAATGATGATGAAGATGATGATGATGAAGACGAAGAAGGAGATGATAAATGTATGAGTGACGATGGAAATGATAACGAAGATGATGAAGATGAAGAAGGGGATGATGAATGTACGGGTGATGATGAAAATGATAACGGAGATAACGATGATGACGAAAATGATGGGGGTGACGATGGGAACGAAAATAGTTGCGCAGGACATCATATGAAAGAAGAGGAAGAAGAATCAGAAATTGAGAATGAATCGCACGGTTGTGGATGTTCTGGTTAATTTGTTTTTTTTTTATTAGTATCATTTTATAGAATCGTTGGTATAGAAAATAGTAGATTGAATACACTTATTTGATTTTAAAATGCTGTCAAAATATATATATTATATCGAACCATAAAAAAATAACAGCAAATTTTAATTTAAGCCCCTAAAACATTGTTATGAGATGCTATTCTATGTAAAATGCAAAATTATATGCATAAATATATTGCAATATTCAGTATGAATTATAAATCCATTGATATTTTTATCCATTCATATATATCACAGGTTTTAAAGAAATAGAAATCAGAAAATAAACTACTTAACTACGTCACTGTTAATATATTGTTTACTAATAATTAAAAATTCATACAATAAACAAGGTTTTTATTTAACTTTTTAAAGTTTTTTAGGTTCCAAATGAAATAAAACAAGAAACATTAAATCGGAATATAATAATCAAACGTAGAGCTGATATAAATAATATAGCTGATATGCTAATATCCCATTTTAGGGCAAATACCTCCATTGATACAGAGAAAGCGCGACCACCAATCCACGCGCTTGCTACAAAGAGATTGGTGGTATCAACTAACTGACTAGGTTTCCTCTCGACTTTTTCCTTCACCTATGTCAATGGCACGGTAGTGGATGTAGGAAGAAAGAAACGCAGGCCCGCAGAAGATAGAAGGAGTGGAGGGGGACATCTTTGCCTAGGAGCAGGCCAGAACAGGCATACAAAACGAACATATTCAAAAGAAAAATCGAATATAATAATCTGCATGAAATCTGTTGCTCATCGATAAATCAAATCTACCAATAGCTATGTCAAAAATGATTTGAAAATTAAAATTATAAGAGATTAAATACGTTATTTATTTAAGGGTCCAAAATGGAATTTTCGTTGCGAATTCACAGATTTTCCCCTCGGAAATTAAATGCGAGTTGAACTGTTTAGAATTCGTGGGATTTACTGCTGAAGTTTCTGTAAATATTTTTGTGTTTCTCGGGACATAAATATTTTTATAAATAATGTCGGATATCTCCTCAGGCGCCCTAGTGTATTATTATTACGTAATTGCGCGTTTTTACGTAACTCACAAAAAAAATTCTGGATTTTTCTAGGATAAACAAAGATATAGAAACCAACATTTTCGGCAAAAAGAAAAAATTAAAAGTTTTTCAAGGTCATTTAAGTTGTACAATCGGCGCTCGAGGGGAATAATGCAAGAAAATAAAAAGAAAAGATATTCGATACATAGTTATGAAAAAAGTCATGTTACAGTTTTGGTGTAACTACAAAAAAGTATAAAAAATTATACTGTGTCTAATGTCAATCTGAAGCATCCTATGACAATTACTTTTGTATGATCAATATTTTTGCAAATAGACATTGGTAATGTTTTAATAAAATATTCTTCCCTGACAACGGAAAATCTTAGATTATTTTTATGTACATCAAGATTATCTCCAACAAATTATTTTATTGGAGTAAACTGGATGACTTAAATACAAAGGTAAAAGCCAATATCATTTGTTTAAAATTATAAAAGATTAATTCCTGACTCTCTGTCTCATCAACGCCCAGCTCACACTCTTGACCTTAGAACGCTGAAAGTTTACACAGAAGTTCCATTTATGATGTTTACAAAGAATAAGAAAGGACAAACCCAAGGACCAAAATTCATTCCATAAAAGGGATGAAACGGTGGTCCAAAGCTTAAATGTAGAAACCTTCTTCACGCAGTCGAAGTCACTGGCAGAAGTTACTTTTTTTTTTGAAGGAGAAAATATTTCCGCTCTATCAAAAATCCGGACTCGTAAAAATCAAATCAAAATGTTATCATAGCAATAACAAAGACCCTATTCAAATCAAATAATTGTCAAGTTATATTCACTATTGTTAACCAAAACAAAAAAAAAATGATTAATCGTTTATACCGGCGGCTAAATAACGCTAAGTATAAGGAAATTGTCTATTCAGGGCAAACGAGGCTGTTAAAGTAAACGACGTTGGAACTAGGGATGAGAAACTCTGTCTGGACATGAACGGATTTATATCGAATCCTTTTTCTGCTGTTGGACTTGATTTTTATGTTTCGACCGTCGATGTACAGAAGAATAAAATTGATTTTATAACAGCAGCAAATTACATAAAGGCAAATAAGGTTTGTTCTTTGGGCGATTATTATAACTAAAAAAGATAGTAAAGGATAATCGAAAAGGTTGAACAGCTTTTAATTATTGTTGGACTATCTATAGTCCTTCTTCATATTGTTATTGTTAATTTTATTTCTCTTTATTTTTTTTTAAGTTTAATTTTAGTTTGTAAAACAATTATTTGTTGATTAATGAATGTCTACCAAATAAACATATTTTCTTTCTTCATTCTAGTTCTACATACTTACTACGTTATTTTGAGACCTATACATATGTGTATGAAGTGTATGTGTACTTTATGAAGTAACAACTGCTGTAAAGATAGATAAAAAAAAACAACTCTCTGTATTCAAGATAACCGTAGCTGGTATTTTCAAAGAAAGGGTACTACTATTCGAGAATATTTACAATTCTAAGGCCAGTTTTAGTGCTCGAACGACCGTCGGTGCGTACCATCGTTCCTGACGATACGCATAACCGATCGTCAGTTTGTACCGTTCAGTGCTCTCTTGTCCAACCAAACTGGCTGGCCTAGTATAGTTATAAACACGAACATGAAACGAACGCGTTTACAAATTGTCGGTCCACCGATTGGTGTAGCATTGAACGCGTTAATATGTTTCCATAGCGCGTCGGTCGACCGACGATTCTCGTACGCAGTGCGTAGCAATATACACATATGAACGGTCGGTTGAGCACTGTCACGGCTTGTGAATTTTCATAGAAATCACAAGCGCGACCGACGTACGCACCTACGGTCAGTCAAGCACTAAAATCGACCTAAATAACTTGGACTTTTGACTTCAGACGGATTTCTGACTCATAGTAGAAGTTTTTGAACTTAATCAGAAATAATATACGAAAACTATAATTTGGAAAGAAAGGACGCTGCAAAAAATTAAAATAAAGTGAAGAAAATAAAAACTGTTCAGTTTAAAAACAAAAGACAAACTCTGTGTGAGTTACGAACATCTAATGGGTGATATAACCTTTAAAATGCTTAAACATCTTAAATTATTATTAATTGCTTACACAATCAAATCATTACTTTTTCTGTTTTCTAATACCTTCTTTGTCCATTTTTGTATTTTACTCTAATTTGTTCAAGTTTATATTCCTTTTATCATCGCGATCAACATTTTTCCTTTTATCGATAACAATAAAAAAGAGGTTAGCACCATCCCTATTGCTAAGATTGTGAGGCATGCCATGATTTAGATATTCCGTCAGCTATATCCGGAATTATTTCAGTCCTCGCAAGGTTGTTTGTTGTTATTAGCCCCTGCTACTATTATTCCAAAGATAAGGAGTTCTGACTACATAAACTAATGGCGATACTGCATACAAAATTTTCGTTGTACAGTCAGGGGTCAAAAGTGCAGTTGCACCCCATCAATGCTAAAAGGTCTAAAATGTCTTTGTAAAATGGTTCATGCCTGACTTGATTTGTAGCATAGAATCTCTAGTATTGATTAAACTAGTTGTCGACTATGAAACTTCTACTACAAAGAAATTAGACACTAGCATTGATAGAGTGCAACTGCATTTTTGACCCCTGACTGTACATGAATATTTTTTGGGTACAAGAGATCTTACCTGATGGTAAGCAGTGATTTTTGATTGCATCATTGATGGTGAAGTGCACTAGTTAATTAAGAACCTATTCGCTCTAGCCTTCAAGACACCTAAGTTATAATCAGGCGATAAGACCGCAGTAGGCAAATTGTTCCAGTTCCAGAACGACGAGCCGAAACGCTTAATTCGGACCGTAAAGGTTTCAACAATATACGGGCCAGGTCACTAGAGCCTACTTTTAATTCAAATGATTTGAAGATAGAAGCTGTAAATCCTTGCATTTTTGTCCTTTTTGCATCATTCTCCGTATTCCACTGCAAGCCATTATATTTCTTAAAGTATTGGCACAGTTTTGTAATTAAATGTGATAATACTTAAGAAATAAGTTGATAGACATAGGAAGGCTTTGACAACAAGATTGGTGTAGTAGTTAACTGTTTTTTTTTAAATAAATAAATTTTTATTTCACACCAAAAAAAAAACAGCATTTACATCATAAAACTATGAACATATAGGCTATTAAAAGGTCACAATTATATAGGTAAGTACTCTGACTCCTAAACTAGGTTTGGGCCTGTAACTTAGGAGTCAGTGATTCTCCGTAACAAACAAAGCCATAACTATATTAAAAAGAGGACAATAAAAACAGTAAGCAAGTGGTGGCTAAGAAAACAGAAACTAATTTACTTAAGAAAAAAAAAATATGATAAGAAAATAAAACTATATGGTGAGTGTGTATAGGTGTAGGTGTAGAGTGTGTGTAGGTGTAAGTGTAGAGTGTGTGTGAGTTTGTAGTGAGTAAGTTTAGGTATAACTAGAGCATACCAGTCTACTGCGTTTAGATTGGCCACTGCGTTACGTGTTTCGGGTTTGATTCCAGCACGTAACAAATATTTGTACGTCCTAAAGATAGCTGTTCTGCGTCTGAGCTTGTGTATCTGAGTTTATATGTTTGCGAACACACTCACGATACAAGACTAACACGATACAGTAATTCCTAATGTAGGACAATGTCTTTTTTTTAAACAAAACAAAACAAACCAGTTGAAACTGCTGAAAACAGCCTACTCCCTTTTTTACTTCTTTTTTGCATTAATCATACCTTATAAGTGGAAGTCCATCCACTGTAAGTTGTATCATATACGTTTTTCAAAGTTATGATACGGTTTCGGTAATTAATTGTGAAAATACTTAGGTAAGAGTCTCAGACTGGAAACAGAACTGGTTTCCTGATGTAGTGACCGAATCCATTATCATCATTTCAGCCGAAAGATGTCCACTGTTGGACATAGACCTCCACAAGTGTCGACATAAAGACCGGTCGAGTGCGTCTCGCATCTATGTATTCCCACGACCCTCACCAGTTCATTGGTCTACCTTGTGGGAGGCCTTACAACGCTCGCTGCCTACTACTAGTTAGTCCACCTTATTTCTTCTAATACCTATTTTCTATAATGTGATTCCTTGAAAATACGAACAAAATATTCCTTAAAATCACACATCACCCCATCCTCAGTTCAATCTGGGCTTTAAATGTGAAATTCAAACGGGGGAATGTTTATTTAAGAAAATTGGAAGACCGGCTTAGTGTATGTATGGTTGTAAGAGGAAATTATTTTTGTTGATAAGTCGTGGCCTTTGGTATGGACGCTACTATTTGCAACTTTTTATTTTGTATTATTTTTTTTTTTAGTTTGGGCACTTTTATTCATAAATCTGTCATCATCAGCCATGCACATGACTATTCGAAAAAAATAAATATAATAAAAAGCATTTATTTCAGGCAACTAATAGCATCCATACATTAATCACAAAACAGAACACACACACATAAGGAAATAGTGACATCGAGGCCTGTTACTTTTTCATAAAACTCAATTATCTTAGAGAGCAATCTCCGGCCACCGTAGCCACGAGCTTGCAAATGAATCATGGGTAGCTCGCCGCCCGCTTGTTCAGGACCGAGCCCAGCAGGGCCAATGCCTGCCATGGGCCATGAAAAAACGTATGAAAAGGATAAAATAGAATTAATCTTTATTACACATATTTGTACACCGAAAAAGTAACAAGGATTTCGTGGTCCTAGAACGAAAAAGGCAACTGAAGGAGCATAGGCATGGGTTACGTACAAAAAACCTGACACCCTCTCGCTCCACTTTAGAGTGGTACAAGTCATTGAATGATTTCCTACCACAGAGCAGTGGTGGTCGAGTGGTAGGAGCAGTGGTAACAGCCCCGACTTACGATTCGCGGTCGCGAGTTCAAACCCAACCAGGCGCATTGCTTTGTGTAATTTATTTCATCACCACTGCTCTCAAAACGGTGAAGGAAAACATCGTGAGGAAACCGGCATGTCCTAGAACCAAAAATTCGAAAACATGTGACATTCACCAACACGCACTGGGCCCGCGTGGTGGATTATGGCCCATTCCCTCTACTAGAGAGGTGGTCTGAGTCCCAACAGTGAGAACATTATAAGGCCGACTATGCTATGCTATGATTTCCCATCTGAAAAAAAGTCCTGCAATTCGCATCAAACTCTCAAATGACATTCTAAATATAATTTTATAAGAGAAACCCTTTCTTAGTAGGGGTGTTGAAATTGATTCGACATAGTAATGCCCTCGACAGACTCTCCATCACGCTCGTAGCCATCTTCGCATAATTTCCTCGGATGTTCCCCGAATAAATAACATCAAAATCAACTTTCATCCGAGAAAATCTTTGGCGATGTAAAAATTAACTCGTTCTAAAGCGGTGCGGCGTGAAATTATTTTTATTTTGGATGAGAATAAATTTTATTTATGGATTACCTACGTGATTTAAGAAAGATAAAAGTATATGTTTTTTTTTTTTTTATTGGTTGGGAAAATCATTCTAATGACATCCCCGCTCTTGGGCGGAGCGGGAGATAGTGTCAGACTCTTACTGACTAAAAACCGACTCCTGTTCCTTCGTTGCCTTCGTCCCAGGGCCCCGGGTTCCGCTTTCACACTACCCGTGGCCCCAGTAGGCTTCGACCCTGCTGGGCCCCTACGATTTGCTGACATCTCCTTGAGGCGCGCGTGGAACAATACGCGCCGTCGACGACTTGGGCTCGGTCCGGACGGTTACCGGACGGTCAGACGGCGAGCCACCCATTGCTCGCCGTCTGCAAGCCCGCGCCTACGGTGGCCGGAAATCGGGATCGGATTACCTACGTGATTTAAGAAAGATAAAAGTATATGTTGTATTTTTAAAACGAGTGTCAGTAAAGTTAAGTAGAAATGTTTGGGTTTCTATATCAGATGCAGAAAATCTTTTTAGGATCATATTTATTGTGCGTACAGCTAAGGAGTAGAATTCCCTGTCGGAGTCTGTGTTTTCTGCCCCCTAGCCAAGTTACAATCGTTTCGTTCACGCCGAACGCCTCAAGTAAGCCACGCCTCTGATTCCTTTGTTTTTACGTCAAAACGCAAGGCAAAGAAGGAACAAATGAGTGGGTTTTAGTCAGTAGAAGTCTGACATGCTTGCTTCGCCATTAACGGACTGTAGTAAGTAAAGATAGAGCCTGTTTAATAGGGTCATTTTTCTATTTGCATAGTTTATAATAACCTACTATGAAGGAGATGATCGAGACTAGAGTGAGCAAACGAAAACCAGCCCGATCATCACTGGTGTGTCAGACTTTTATACACCTATGTTTTTTTTTCAGTTGCCCTTTGCGTTCCAGAGCTCTTGGTAACTCTTTTAAACATTCCAGCAGCATATCGGGGTGCTCTAAAATAATCTTGAAACTTCAACGGTCCGGACTAAGCGTTTCGTCGTTTATAACGCGTACATCGAAGGACTGGAACAATTTGCCTGCTGCGGTCTTCCTGCCCAACTATAATTTAGGTGTTTTCAAGGCTAGAGTGAATAGGCTCTTAATAAACTAGTGCGCCTCACCATCAATGATTGCATCACTGCTTACCATCAGGTGAGATCGCAGTCAAGCACTGGTAATAAGTAATAATACATGTACCTATTTGTTAGCTACAAGTTTCAAAAAAAAAAATGTCAACCATTGAACGTTAATTTAATCATGAATTTCTTCGAAAGACGTCAAAATCTGCCGCCACTGTTATATTACACTATTAAATGTGTTTCATGACATTTTACTCCGAATTCTCATCGTTATTCTGATAGCATCGTTATTATATTGTACAATAAATTTTAATGTGATACGTTTTCACGTGAAAGGATTAATTCGAAAATTTATGACACGCGCCATTATTCAAAGTGGAGACGTGATAAATCGAGAAAAATTCCAACAATAGAATTCTCATCTGTCAAACTGGTTTGTTACAAAAGGATTATTGGCGAGCGCTGTGAAAAGTTCTTTTGGTACAATTACGTGTAATGGCAATTTGTAAATTCAATTGCTATCAGTCGTTGAATAAACGTACCAGACTAAGCGTTTCGCCTCATCGTTTATACCGCGTACATTGACGGATAGTAGCAATTCGCCTGCTGCGGTCTTCCCATCCAATTGTAATTTAGGTGTCTTCAAAGCTAGAGCGCATGAGCTCCTAATAAACTAGTGCGCCTTACCATCAACAATTGCCTCACTGCTTACCATCAGATGGGATCGCAGTCAAGCTTTAGGTTAAAAAAAAAAATGTGTTTATACTTATCGTATATAATACACAGAAGACTTTCTGCAGAACGATATCTCCTTCTCCCTTTCAAATTTGTCCATAAGTTGACTTTAAAAGACTGATATTAGGGATAAGACCATCCATTTTGTCACTCTTTGTAATTTTTCTTTTATCTGAATTCTTATTTATGCTGTACCTAATAAAAAGTACATATATCTGGATATATTTGTCTGTATAATAAAGTGTCACCTAAAATAGCCGCGAAAACAAAAAAAAAACTATTATTAAAAGTTTTTTTTTTCTAAATATTATTTCGACCACTATCTATTCAATTGGTCAGCGCTTTTTTTATTGATATTAACCAGTGCTTGACTGCAATCCCACCTGATGGTAAGCAGATTTATTGTTCTTATTGCTGATGCGGCAATCAAAAATTGCACATAAATTAATAGACATGAGAAAAGTAACTCACGCCTATCACGACACGTAATAGCAATGATTTTCCACAGGCACTCGGCTTACTGCAAAACTGTCAACCGGCGACGACACAAAATCCTTGGCTGGGTTTTTTCCAAACTTTCCAATTCTTTTGAAATACGTTTTTTTTTGTTACCTCAACAATATTCCGAACGCCGAACGCCTTAACTTAAAGTTCAGACGTGGAAATCGGATCCGCGATAATCTGGTGATGTTCTTTTTTCAAATCTTTTTTTTATATTTTGTTGATGCCAATCTTTTTGAAATATTTTTTTGTTGAAGCCAGTCTTAAACTTGTTTTGACTTGGATTGGGGTTACTAAACTTTTTGATCTTTAATATTTATAAAGAAGGCGTTGAAGATTTTTAATGAATAATGGTTTTAGAGTTTATCTAGGACATTACTGAAACCCCGTGCATCGGAAAGCAGTAAAAGCCGATGATCCTGGTTGTCATTTGTAGATCTTTGACGGCCATTACTGGTAGTCAGACGCCAGAAAATTTGACCATCAGTCTATCTAAGAAGTATCGTTTTACCCAATTATTGGATCGTGGATGTCAGAAAGGCAGTGACTTCATATATATTCTTATAAAACACGGGTATTTAATCGCATCTAATTAGACTGGAAACCGACACCAAGCTAGTTGGGAAAAGGCTACAGAGATGAAAGTGCGCGTTGAGGTTCTGTTAAAATTTATAATGCAAGCAGTTTTGGTGGTGCTTTATTTAGGCATCTTAAGCAATTGAGAATAGTTAAAACAAGTTATGAAAAAGTCTTACATATACTTGAGATTGACTGACATGTGAAGTTCAGAAGTCAAGAAATATGAAATATCAACTTGCGTTTTTTCACCATGTTTCTAAATTCATGAACGCTAATTTCACAGATCAGATCATCAACATCTTCCTGCCCCTGTCCCGGATTATTTGGTCTCCTTCTCCCTCTCCATCCATCCACATGTAAACTCATATCTCTTTTAGTGACACGCGTTTCATCCTTCCTCTACACATGAACATACCAAGACAAACGAATCCCTTTCAACTTTTCAGTCACTGGCGCCACTTTTGAACTTCCCCTAATATACTCATTTCTCACTTTATCCATTCTCGTCACACCACACATCCGTCTTAACATTCTAATCTCCGCTACGTGCAATCTTTTTTCATCCGTCTTTTTCTAATTTCACAGATCAGATCTAAGACTTTATTAACTTTTAGGCAATCAAGATCAGTTTCAATACCTAAATCTTTAATAAACTAATAATTGGCACTTCTGTAATGGCCTTAAGAGTTTAGTTTAATGGCCAGGCATGCATAGCCAATGAATTTGAGTTGGGACTGTTACTCAATTAAGAGTTATTCCTATGAGACAAAGTTTTGATCATGTTACTTCTCTGAGTGCATTTTGCATGAGCTACCTTGGTTTATCTTATGACATGTTTGTAAAATGAGAATAAAAAATTGGGATGTTAAATTCTTTGGTTGTTGCAAATGATTTTGGCTTGTTTTTTGAAATGAAGAAGCATTACTGCAAGATGTAGCTGCTTGAAATCTTAAAATATCTAAAAATAGAGTAGCTGCACAAGCTATGCAAGCATTCACAAAAAAAAGACCCTTACAGACAAATCCGAGGTGATGTTGAAAGTAACATTTAAAATAGATAAGTATGACATTATTATATTATTTATTTCAATCAAGGGTCTTAAGTGGTAACCGCACACTAGTAAAAGCCTCCCACTAGGTGGACCGATGACCTGGGGCCCAAGTCTGCTCATCATCATCATCATCTTCCTGCCCTTGTCCCATTTTATTTGGGGTCGGCGCAACACGTTTTTTTCTTCCATTCTATCCTGTCAACCGTCATACTATCACTAACTTCCTTTTCTTTCATATCACTGTTCACACAATCCATCCGTCTTTTCTTTGGCCTCCCTCTCCCTCTCCACCCATCCACATGTATACTCATAACTCTTTTAGTAACATGTGTTTCATCTCTCCTCTTTACATGACCATACCAAGACAAACGATTCTGGTACTGGGACCCAAGTCTGCTATTTTTATAAATTCGTCATTCCAACACTATCCTATTGTCATTTTGCTAAAAGATCGTAATCTGCTAATTCATAATGATGGATCAATGATTGGTCAATGGTCTCGTACTAGAGTTGTGGTAGAATGACAAAATCGAGCTTATTAAAAGCAATAACTGCACTACTATGAGGTCACTGATCAAACGAACTGACAAAATTTTAAGATTACCGCATACGTCAGACTGAAATTCGTTTGTCAATATGTACGAGATTACCATTATATGCCACTTCTTTCATTGGAGTGTCAGTGGTTGACTATAGAAAAGTCATAATGACGCATTATATTAGTAGATTACCAAACTTGTCAAATACAACAATTATGAAATCAATGAGAGACCATTCTGACACTATTGTAATAGCAGACTTGAGGCCCAGGCCGCCAACTGTTTAGTGCACAATAGATTATGATGTGATTAACTAATTACCTACTGCAAAAATGCGTCTAAACAACATCGTATCACAAAACACATGCACTTCTATTGACAAGTAGACTTAAGACCCTGGTGAAAGTCGCGGGAACATGATGGATACGAGACGCACAGGATAGTTCCTTGTGGCGACACTTGGTTTAGGCCTATGTCCAACAGTGGAAGTCCTTCGGTTGATATGATGATGATGATTAATTGTAAGTCCAGACATTTATCAATAATTATTTGCGAAAAACCTATTTTTGTCCTATGAAAAACTGTTACTGAAATATTTTTTGCTCGCCTTTCTCAAGACAGCTCAGCAATATTTAAATAAAATTTATGCGAAGGATAATCTGCCAGTCAGATCAACAAACGAATACTACAAACGCTGAAACACAGAATATAGACACGAAGACCCCCAGCGAACGGACGTTCCCGTCATTTCCGTTCCAAAAATATAACCAACGCAAATAACAGTTACTCCGGTAATGAACTCTCAAGTTTTATTGTACTTAACAAAAGGATGGACGATGATGCATCTGAATTCAGGAATTTTACATGTTTCCGTCGTTAATTGAAATGGGATGTTTGTGCTTTTATCAACTTCTATGGTTGTTAACGATGACGCAGTACTAATAGATTCGCTATAGCTGGTAATGTTTTTGATGATGAAAGAACATTTAATTTAAGCAAAAGAGTGGTAGGGTAAGAAGATAAATTATAAGTAGGAAGTGTAATTGATGAGGAGTTTTGTACTTTCATCGACTTCTATGGTAGTTAACGTAGGCGCAGTACTTATAGATGATAACACTGGCAATGATTTTGATGATGAAAGAACATTCCATTTAAGCAAAAGAGTGGTGGGGTAAGAAGATAAATAATAAGTAGGAAGTGTAATTGATGAGAAGTTTTTGTACTTTAATAAATTTCTATGGTAGTTAACGAAGGCGCAGTACTTATACTGGCAATGATTTTGATGATGAAAGAGTATTTAATTTATGATTATATCATGCATGCGGGATTGTTCCGCACGCGTAACCGTATATTAAAAACACCCTAACTTAATTTAACCGATTAGAAAAATGTACTTTTTTGGTTTAAGTTATACATACTACTATATATTCACCTTTATTTATGTTGTCAAATTAAATTAAATTCTGTGTTTTATTTCTCAGAGATCCCAGGAGTACCAGGGCTGCAGTGTCAATAAGAAGATGCAGTCAGCACGGTTTAAGCAGGCGGTTGACGGCTCAAGGCGATTGCTCAAGATATCACAGACAATCGGATTAAATAACATAATTATGTCAAAAAGTAACATAATCAATATTAAGGTAATTTAATTTAACTATCTGTTTAAATAAAACTACACAAAACTCCATTTCTACTCTACATCCAGTTGAAAAGTATAATTTAATCCCGTGCATATTTACTAGAGGTACCAGGGCTGTAGCGTCGATAGGAGATGTAGTTAGCACGGCTCAAGCGCGGCGGCTCTAGCGGAAACGCGGCGCGCGCGCTTCCGCCGCGTTGCTTCCGTGACGTCACCTCCGTCTGCCTGATTCGGTTCAATTGCTGCATTTACACCATAGTGTAATGTGTGACAAAGCTTTGAGCGCAGAAAGTTTAAAGTTCATCGACAATTTCGTTCGTTCGTTGTTCGTCTACAATTTTTATGTATTGCAATTCTAAATGAGCAAGCTATTCTGGTAAAAAAGTGGAAATGGGGTTTTCTATCTAGTGAACTGTAATTATTTGTACAACCTGTAGATGTTGATGGTCTGAGAAGTAACGTTTTGTTGGTTATTATAATTGTATGTTAATAAGGTGGCCCTAACCATTAGCGCTCTGCGACTGATAGAGGCAGTTTGCGCTTGGTAGTGACGGCCATCATCGGATACTGCTCGCTAAATAGATACTTTCACAAAATAGACATCAGGGATAGTCGCTTGTGGAGAGTATGCTTGAGGGCGTAGAAAAAGTCGCGCACGTGCTTCTTTAGTGGGTACACGGGCTTCATCGATAGATTCGTGCAAACACTAGGGTTACAGAATGCACTCATAAACGCCATGAATGAACTAGAGATTTAGGCATCTGGACTGAGTGCAAAAACCTAAAAAAAATTACAACAAAAATTATTAGGAGTGAAATTCTATAATATTATTTAATATATTCATATTTAATACAACCGTTTGCAAATTCTAGGCAGATTTAAAATATTAAAAACAGAATTTAAATAATGGCAATAAACCATTTTATCTTTGTTGTACAACGGTGTAACAGAACGCCCATTCCATATCCCGTCGGTAAGCAAACGGTTTAGGTTGTTGACGCCTAAAAATATACAAGCAGGCCAATATGGACCTTATATACCAACACATAAAGGTGTCAAGCAATTTATTTAAAGTTTAACACCGTGAATTATAAATTTGTATTTGTGAGCGTAAATTTTGATTTGTGCCAAACATAAATCCATGTCGCCTAGTGGCTTTGAATTTCAGAGAAAAATGACTATTGTACCGCAGTGAGAGTGAGAAGTGAGAATGGATATTGTAGTTATTAATAACGTTTCGTGTCAATGCGTGTATTTGGTCATTTAAGGACTGATGAATGGAATGTGGCGTCAGGTTTTCTACGTTGGAATTTTTGATGTGCAATTTATTTGGTGTTCGCTTACAATGGACCTCATCAGAAGACTCAAAGTCACCCAAAGGGCAATGGAAAGGGCTATGCTCGGAGTTTCCTTGCGTGATCGAATCAGGAATGAGGATATCCGCAGGAGAACCAAGGTCACCGACATATCACGAAAAATCGCCAAACTTAAGTGGCAATGGGCAAGGTACATTGCTCGCAGAATGGATGGCAGTTGGGGCCGAAAGGTTCTGGAATGGCGACCATGTACCGAAAGACGTAGTGTTGGAAGGCCTCCTACAAGATGACCTGGTGACGATTGCGGTAGTCCGATGGATGCGACACGCATAGGACCGTTCATTGTGGCGGCACTTGGGGGAGGCTTATGTCCATCAGTCCACTGGTAGACGTCCACGTCTTTCGGCTAAAATGATGATGATGATGACGAATTTATTTGGTGTTTAATCGTTGGAGTAGTTCCAACTTTAACAGAATATTGCTGCCCGTTTCAAAATGCATGTCGTGACCAGATCTTAGAATTGATCACTTCATGATGTGATTGGCAATATCATGAAATACCATTTCATGATATAGAACCTCGTCCGCTGGCCAAATCATGATATGGGCAAGCCTAATCAATGAACACTCTGCGTTTAACAAGATGAACGGCTAAACGCATGATTATTTCATGATATGGCTAACATAGCTGGTCATATCGTAATATAGTTATATTATACACCGTTAGAAGCGCTCCGCTAGAACGATCGTAACTTGGCTAGGGGGCCCTAGCCAAGTTTCGATCGTTTCGTTTGCGTCGAAGGCCTCGAGTAAGCCACGCCTCCAATTCCTTTGTTCTGACCACGTGACTGAGCGTTGAGATGACTTCAGAACAAAGAAATCGGAGGCGTGGCCTACTTTAGGCGTTCGATGCGAACGATACGATTGTAACTTGGCTAGGGGGGCTGATGTTGTTCTGTTTTTATTATGAATCAAGGCGGCGGATGGTTATTCTTGTGGTTATACTGATAAAACTGCTAGTATTAATCAAACAAAGCGGCCTGTGATAGGGTGGAATAGACATGTGCGTGGGGCACATATGGATGCCAGGCTTAAATTTCTTAATTGGGTTTGGTATAATAGACCAAGAGAGGGTCGTTTGTATGAAGAAATGAGGGAAAGTAGGAAAGTTTTTAAAAAGAAATTGAAATGGTGTCAAGACAATAGCGAACAAATTAAAATGAACATAATTGCTGATCACCATTCATCAAAGAATTTTGGTGAATTTTGGAAGGCAACGAACAAGTTAAATACTAAGCCTGGCATCCCTGTGAGTGTGGGAGGTGTGAGTGACAGTAAGAGCATAGCCGACTTGTTTAGGGAACACTTTGGGTTAAGTTCACCACTTGGCCCTTCAAAGATGATGCCAGATGCTGATCCTATCGTGGCTGGTGACTTGTTTAATGTGTCTGTTAAACAAGTGTCAGGCATAATCAAAAAGATGACCCGGGGTAAGTCACCTGGTCATGATGGGCTCAGTATCGAACATCTAAAGTATGCTGGAGTCCATTTACCACGCGTTCTGGCAATGTTTTACACATTGTGTCTCAGTCATTCATACTTACCCGTTGACCTCATGCGAACTATTGTGGTACCAATTGTAAAAAATAAAACGGGTGACTTATCGGATAAAGGCAATTACAGACCTATATCGTTAGCAACAGTAGTGGCCAAGGTGCTGGATGCTGTGCTTGATTCAGAGCTGGAAAAACATCTCAATATTCATGATGCCCAGTTCGGGTTTCGGCCTGGACTTTCTACTGAAAGCGCCATCCTGAGTCTTAAGCACACTGTCCAGTACTATACCCGGAGAGGTACACCTGTGTATGCATGTTTTCTCGACCTGTCAAAAGCATTTGACCTAGTTTCTTATGACTTGCTGTGGAAAAAGCTTAAGAAAACGGAAGTGCATACGCAGGTGCAGCGCCTCTTTCACTATTGGTATGCTAATCAGACAAATAATGTGAGATGGGCAGGCAGCCTCTCTGACGTGTACGGGTTGGAGTGCGGGACAAGACAAGGTGGGTTGACGTCTCCCAAGCTCTTTAACCTGTATATGAACGAGCTGATGGTTGAGCTCAGCAGCACGCGCATTGGCTGCTCGATCGATAATGTATGTATTAATAATATCAGTTATGCTGACGACATGGTGCTGTTGAGCCCAGCTGTCAGTGCGTTGAGGCAGCTCATACATATTTGTGAGAATTATGCCCAAAACCACGGTCTTTTGTACAACTGCATGAAAAGTGAGTATTTGGTTTTTAAGTCTTCGAATAAAAGCCCATCTAGTGTGCCCAAAATAAAGCTAAATGGCGTGGAACTGAAGCGGGTAAATTATTTTAAATACTTGGGACACTATGTTACCGAAGATCTTGATGACCAAATGGACATAGAAAGGGAACGCAGGGCACTGGCGGTTAAGAATAATATGCTGGCTCGTAGGTTTGCTCGTTGCAGCGAGCATGTTAAGATTTCACTTTTTAAGGCGTACTGCCAAACCTTCTACACGAGCAGCCTGTGGATTAGTTATACACAGAGATCGCTCAGTGCCCTGCGCGTTCAATATAATAACGGTTTCAGGATGTTGATGGGGCTGCCCCGTTTCTGTAGTGCATCTAGCATGTTTGCGGAGGCTCGCGTTGATGGTTTTCATGCCATTATACGCAAGAGAACCGCCTCCTTACTGCGCAGAGTGCGGGGCAGTACTAATAGCATCCTGAAGGTAGTCGCTGACAAACTCGACTCAAAAATAATGCAGGCTTTCATGCGGGTTCTTGTTAGACAGAGTGAAATGTGTAACTGAGCCTGCATATTTAAGCAACATTTTTATTATTTTCGTTAATGGTATTTACTAACATAGGTTTTTAAGCAATTTGTACTACTAACAAAATATGGATATTTGTCCGAAATAAACTTTATTATTATTATTATTATTATTATTATTATTAATGTGTCGATTGATAATAGTGATATAGTGAAATGTCATTACGATAAAAAAATACTTGAATTTTACGAAAGCTTTTCGTTTCGAAACTCTTTCTACAGCCAGTAACACCTCCGATTCCTTTGTTCTGACCACGTGACTTAACGTTGAGGTGACATTATTCCCATACATTTAAAGTTTTCTGCTAGCGTTAACGATTATTTATAGATTATAAACTTAGCTAAGCTCTTAGGTAGTCAGACACCAGAAAATTTGACCTTCACTTCGTCCAAGGAGTATTGTGTTGCTCAGTAACTGGGTTGTGGAGCTCTGATAGGCTGTCGCTCCGTGTAAAATAAGAGTACTCAGCCAGTTCCGGTTGGACTGGAAGCCGACCCCAAGCTCGTTAGGAAAAGGCTAAGGGTATAATCCTATTGATTGATATTAAGATTCTTCATCAATTTTTTTGATGACAATAGGTTTGCCATTATCTAACACAAATGAAAAGTGAGTGTTTATGCTGTATTGGTCGAAAGAGTACCCTAAACTTTTCTACCCAGAGCGGAAAAAGATCATTTAACATGATGACTCAAAAAAAATTTTGTATAATTCTTGTTACACAAAACAGACAGGCAGTCACAAATCATTGACAATAGCAAGCATTTACCACTCCAAATATGAACAGAGTAACCCTGCTTATCACACTTTACGGAGCATTACACACGTTACCGATTTATTAAAATGTTCTACCCTCGCTATGTTCAGTTCCCTCGCTATGCTCAGTTTCCTCGCTATGTTTATTTTTTGTTGAGTAATTGTAATAAATTGGAATTACACGCTTACACTTGTCACCCTTTATGTTATTAAAAGATTTTATTATTATTATTATTGACGGGCTCATGTTTGACCATTGTCTTACCTGATAGCTATGATGTGGTCGACGATGGAGCACGCTTGCCTAGAAGTAACCTATTCACTCTTGACTTAAGGCCTCAAAGGTGGTAGCTATCAGGAAGTAAACTAAGCCAGGAAATTCGACTCCTTAGCTGCACGTACAATAAATGTGTTCCCAAAACGTTTGGTACATACGGGTGGAATGTCTACCAGATTTGAAGAAAATGATATGGGATGGTGATTTTTAAACTGTTTTGTTGGAAACTAGACTTTTAGATTATTATTTTTTTTGGTTTTAAAAGGCTCTCTCTTTACAGCTATCACACCTAATGGTTAGTGATTATTTGGTCGACGGTGGAGCATGTTTGTCTAGAACCTATTCACTTTCGACTTAAAGACCACAGGATATACAGGATGTGTTTCGTTCAAAAGTCACAGGAAATAGAAAAATATAGATGCTATTTTTTCTTTTATTTTGAAAATATTGAGGTATTTAATTATGAGTAATTCCATACGTTTTCAATTCTTTTGGTCTACTGAACTTTAATAAAAAAAAGCTTAATCATATTACAATGCTCATTCCTCAAGAACAAATAATTTTAATTTTCTAAAATACTACACAGAAGACACTCGAAATTAAATCTAATTTCCATATAAACAGGGTTCGAATTTAAATTGGTTGTTGAATGACAAATGCGGACAAAAAAATGGTCGCCTACAAATATGAGGGCAAATATTTTAATCCGCCTCAACTGAGGTGAGAGTAAAACCGCTTTGCGTTTTTCATAATAATAGCTTTAAGTCGGGTTCAGAAGCGTAGAGTTGACAGTTGACAATTTTGCAAGCGAGTTATTTAAATGGAATGTCGCGGAAATTGTTGTCGTTTTGTCTTCGTCTTATCTTCTAGGTTCCTTGTTAGAGGCCAGAGCTTCATGTCAGCAGCAAAGATTTTCGCAATTACTCAAAATGTTACTACTTTAGAAGTTAGTAATCTTTTATAATGCTCTTTGGAGTTTAATTGCTTCAAAAGTTAAGTAACAAAGAAAAGTTACGAAAAGTTAGAAGTGCTGACTTTAATGAACATGTAGAACCAAATTACCAACGTGATGTTGTTCGTATTACTTACACGTAATTAAATCACTATCACTCCCCGAAATTACCAAACTTGTTAGACTGTAATTCGAGCGAAATAACTAGCTTAACTAAGATGAGACGCTAGTCTCTGTAATATCAGGTTTTGAACTGATTACATTATTTTGCGGTCCATAAATTAAATTCTGACTAACACCCTCTAAGCTCACCAGAAACCAGCTTTAATTTAAATTTCGAACGTAATTCGTGAACTCGTCCCATTTACACCACAAAGAATTCACATTACAATGCTTTTTGGTTTTTAATTTTACGTTTGAGGAGATCCGATTCAGCAGTGAATTCAGGAAACAAATTAAAAGATATTACTTTTTTATTTTATTGTATGAAATAAAATATGCGTTACATTATAATGCGACGAGTTGTATTCTGGACTTTATAGTTAAGTAAAATTTTATGGTATACAATTTTTTATCTTTATCTCTAACAAGAAAACATTGTAAAATGAAAGTTACGAATTGGCTTCAACAGCTCAATTATACTGAGACAGAAGAAATATTTTATATCCTGGAGTAGTGGTACCACGCAAATGAACGAACATACATACACATGCACACAAACACACACACATGCATACATACACAAAACAAAACATATACAAAACTTGTATAGAATATGTCAGAGAGAGTTTAATGAAGATGCAATATTGTAATCACATCCATTAATAAAAGAGGGGAAGACCTGGTGACCTGAAATACAGGCCAAAAGCCTTCCGTAGGCAGTAGTCTCCCACAGTATGAACCCAATTATTGTCATTGTCTTAGTTTTGTAATTGATGTGATATAGTGGTGAGAAAAATAAATGAATTATTATTAATTATTATTATTATCTTTGATGGATTTCAGGTCTATTTACGTCATTGGAGGTAAACCTAATAGGTACCCTTTATTGATCTTAACTGCGTAATTATTGAAACTCAAAAACCCTTTGGAACTTAAAGTCAAATTCCGGAACTTACGGAACGCCCAGAAACCGTAACGGAGCAAATATTTCATTGTTAGGTACTTTGAAGATTGGAAACATAATTCGCTTTTCAACGGGAACGAAAACATAGCAATGAAGAGTTATTGAGCTATGAACCAAGTAAGCTGATTGGAGGAAATGGCTTGCGTTAAATGCTACTCGATTAGTATTCGAATAGCTATCTCTAATTATAAGAGAGCGGTTGAGTTGGTGTGTTATCAACGTTTACTTATTTATTCGGTGGAAATAATTCGAATGTTCCATTAATTTCCATTCTGTATTATATTGAGATTAGTTTAAATAATTTTAGGGCTGCGGAAACGTTGTAAGAGTGACTGTGGCCCTATAACGCAAAGGGCAACTAAAGGGCTCAGGTGAGTTTTAGTCAGTAAAAGTCGCACGCCCTCTCGTTTCACCCTAGAGCAGAAGTCATTGGATGATTTTCTTACTCAAAAAAGTGTAAGTAATAATTATTGCAACTTTTTATAAGGGTTCGTTACTTTTGAAGAAGAATGTTAAGAAAATATTTTCTATTGAATTTAAAATTTATTGATTATAAAATTTCGAAATGCTTTGAAATTTTGCTTATTTTATACATTACATATTTCTATTACATTATTTAGCATAATTTAAGCTGTACCAAAAAAGAATTTGTATCTAACTGGTCTAGTCTTCCATCCAAATTTTTAATTTTCTACAAAAAAGCGACATACAAGCCACCCATTGCTCGCCGTCCACAAGCCCACGCCTACGGTAGTCAGAAATCGGGATCGGAATCCCGGCGGCGATTGGGGCGTGAGGACCTTTGCCTCACGCGATCGGCCGCCTCCTTTGCTAGCATTACTGCTTCGCAGAAGGAGGCGACCGACTGCCACTCCTCCTCGCTCCGGACCATGGCCTGAATCAATGAACGGCGCGAGAGATCGTTGCCGCCGATCGCCCCCACGAGGATACGGCTGTGCTCTGCCCTACGTCGGTCTGTCGGTCTGTCGGTTAAAATACATAAGTAGATATAATATACAAATAAAAAGCGGAAAAATACCCATATTTTCTGATTTTTTTGGCGTTATTGCTACAGAGTGTTCTTCCATTATCGTGCACATCATCGCTTACCATCAGATGAGATAATGGTCAAACTAGACCCTATTAATAACAAAAAGAAAAAATATTTGTTTGAAAATGGTTGTACTCATGTTTCTGAGTGCAACATTCACTTGAATATTTTCAAAAAAAAAATCATATAATACTATATTCTAAACAAAATCCAAGCTACCATCACTACACAATAACCCTATCTTAGTTCAAGTTAGTGAACTTATAACACAAAGTGCACGAACTAAACGATTGAGCACCCCATCGGGAGTCTGCAGTATCGAGCTATTGGATTAGTTTTAACCGACTTCAAAAAGAAAGTATTTTTTTTTGTATATTCACCGATATCTCTGTCAATTGTAGACCGATTTTGGAAATTATTTTTTTGTTTGAAAGGTTATGCTTACAAATTGGTCCCATACAAATATTGTTATGATCTGATCATGAACTTTAAAGATATGGAACAAAACTCCTCGTAGGATCAGAGCAGAACTGTCGTAACAAGTAAAAATGCTTTGTTTATACGTGTAGTCGATGACTGACTGAAAAAAAATTGGGAGGGGATATATCGAACTGATCTGATGATGAAGCCGGAAGGTAACTTAATGTAATCTTACCGTGTTTGGGATTATTAGAATTGTTATTAGATGCACTCTGGCTATAAGGTATTTAAGTTTGAGGGGTACTTTTTAGTGGTGGTACCATAACTAAAAAGTGTAAAATAAAAATCTTTTTAACAAAAAAAAAAAATACAACCGACTTCAATGTAAAAACATCATAAAAAGTGAAAAACTTTAATTTCGGAAGTTGGTCTTAAATAACGAAGAGACAAAACTATTATAGAAATACCGACTTCCAAAATTAAAGATATTTTGCAATTTTTTTACATTGAAGTTGTTCGTAAAATCGAATTATTGCTAGGTATTTTTAAATGGGGAATAAGCATGCATTTTTTCTTTTGCTAAATTAAATATGTTTTAGCTCTGATAAATATGAAAAAAATAAATTAAAATGTCTTCATCAACAACGAAGATATAAAGCTTCAAAGCTGTAATTATGAAAGAAAAGTGACATGGTACGTGACGTCAAAGGCATGACACCCGAACGGCCGCCATAGAAAACGGCGTCTTGGCGAGAGAGACGGATATATATTTGTTGAAATTGTTATATGTCGTTTGCTTTCGTACCAATTTTGATATTATTTTCACAATTAGTGTTCTACTTTTGTATATTTATTTATAAACTGGTTAGTTAACAAATATTTTTTTCATTCATCCCTATTTGCTTGTGGTAAACTAATACGTCATCACGTGGTCATTTAAAAAAACATTAATATAAATAATTTTTAGGGTTCCATACCTCAAACGGCAACCTTATAGGATCTCTTTGTTTTCCGTCTGTCTGTCTGTCTATCTTTCTGTCAGTCTGTCCAGCAAGACTCTTTATTTCGGGAACGCGTGAAGGTATTGAGTTGAAATTAAAACCATATACTCAAGTCTGCAGTCTCTTGAAGTTGTGAAAACATCAAACTTCTGAATTAACGAAAAAGAAGCTACGGCTGTTTATGTCGCAAAAACGTATATTTCGATACTCTCAAGAGAATCAAAATTTATAGGGTTTTTCTCGTTGACCTTGAATCCTGAAATTTGGTATGAAGCGTGGTCTCATAGCATAAGTATGGGAAATAATCTTAAAACTGTAAATTTGTAGTTAGGTCACGAAAAAAAAACTATTTGCAATTTGGAAAAATCTTCGTTCGTAACTCAATTCGGGAATTGAACTATTTTCATAGGTAAGTTCATACGGAACCCTCAATGCGCGAGTCCGACTCGCATTTGCCCAGTTTTTTAAGACACGAGCAAAAGACTAAAGAAATCTCATTAAAAAATAAATTAAGATTATGACCAGCTGACGGTTTTTACTTTTGCTTAATTAGCATAAAAGTAATTAAAAACGATATTTAAATACTCACAGCCTAACGGCGTTACACATTTAATAAAAAATATTTCTCGGAAAACACTGAAAAAAAACAATGGTGTTATCGTTGCATTTTATTTTTTAATTAACTATAACTTGGAAAGGTTCATACAAAAATATTTAAAATATTCTTTTCCAATACACTTACTTGAAAACCTACTCTTACCCCTACCGCTTTTAAACACGAAATCTACTGTTTTTCGCACTAGTTCGGAAAGTGCTGGTGCCATTATATTATATCAGAGCCAGAGCCGCCGTCACAATCTATTTGCACTTCAGCCATCTAGAACTGTCGCTAGAGCCGAATCCCCAGTGTGTCGTACTTTAAAAATGCTTAACGCCCTCCTGAATGCTGACCCTGAATGTGATGTGTTTGCGGACGAATGGAATAAAATAAGACGTGTTTGTCTGGTGTTCTGTGAGAGGCAGTATGCGAGGGTGTCCACTGTTCCATGTTAATATGTAGTATTGTATTTAATCTTATAAGTTTAAAAAAATCTATGTTAATTAATGTAAGTGGGTGTACCGTTTTAATTAACTATAAATAAAAATAAATAAATAATATAGAGGTTGATGCGCGACTCGTGGGGGCGCTTAGTGCTTAGGCGCTAAGCAACTCTTTTTTTTTGGGTGGAAAGATCATCTTATGACAAATCGCGCTCTTAGGCGGAGCGGGAGATGGTGTCAGACTTTTACTGACTAAAAACCCTCTCCTGTTCCTTCGTTGCCAGGGCCCCGGGTTTCGTTTTCACACTACCCAAGGCCCCAGTAGGCTTCGACCCTACGGCGTCTAACCTGATACGATAAAAGTAATAAAATGTAGCATGGGCGAGCTCCAGCACTTTTCCACACCAGTGCCAAAAACTTATCTTCGTAAGTGAAAAACGTCGTTTAATACACATGGAAATTTATCTTTGTAGTACTTGGCTCCATAAAACCAAGAAGTCTGCCTCGTAACGACAAATTTTCTCCACTTGTATCAAAATTACTATACTTTTGAGGTCAAAAAATATGAAATTATGCAGCTGTATTGCTGCTCTCAGTACTATAGTTACATACGTCAAGTTTACCTTGGCCATTTAGCTAAATACAACTGTGAACAACGGAATTTCGAATGGTCTTAACGCGCACGTTTACGTTAGAACACAATGAGCAAACGTACGAATGTAATTAGATTATCCGTATCGGTGTAGTCGGTAACTTTAAGTTGATTTCGTTTGCTGTAGCGAAAAGTATCTTCTTTAGATTGTACGGGAAAGAAAAACGTCTAGCATTGGTAGGTGTTATTTTAGTCAGTAAATGTCTAAAATATCCTCCCGCTCTGCTCTAGAACGGGATAGATCATTAGATGACTTCCCACCTAAAAAAAAATAGCCATTCACATTAATTTTATACATTAAATTTTTTCCAACATTTTTTTTTCTAGGGTAATAAATTATCAAATTTTGCTTTTAAACTCATACATTCGAATCAAGCCAGATAAAAGCCAAAGCCAGCATAAAATAAAAAGTAAAAACTTCCGAAATTAAAGTTATTTTGCACTTTTCATTGTTTTTTTTTACATTGAAGTCGGTTGTATTTTTTTTTTTGTAAAAAGCTATTTATTTCACACTTTTTAGTTATGGTATCACCACTAAAAAGTACCCCTCAGCCATACTTAAATACCTTATAGCCAGAGTGCATTTCATGACAATTATTACATGAGCGCAAGGGTCAGACTTTTACTGACTAAAACCCACTCCTTGCCTTCGTTCCAGGGCCCTGGGGTTCACTTTCGCACAGTAGGCTTCGACCCTGCTGGGCCTATACGGTTTGCTGACATCTCCTTGAGGCGCGCAATACTACGCGCCGTCGACGATTTGGGCTCGGTCCGGGCGGTTACCGGACGATCGGATGACGAGCTACCCATTGCTCGCCGTCCGCAATCAGGGGTGGTGTCACATTTTCTAGCTTCTATTCGTGTAAACAGACAAAAATTTGTAAATGGCAGCCGGAACCCACCGATTAAATTGTTTTCTGAGTTATGGAGGAATCTCGGTATGTATAGTTAGTTATCCATCCACAAACTGACCTCGGCAAGCTTTGCTTAACCTTGAAAATTGACTCATGAAGCTATTATTACTTACTTACAATCTCTTGGAACATAGAATATAGTATAGCATAGTATAATCAGCCTTATAATGATCCCACTGCTGGGACTCACGCATCTCTAGGAGAGGGAATGGGCCGTAATCAACCACGCGGGTCCAGTGTGGGTTGGTGAATGACACATGCCATCGAATTTTTGGTTCTAGAACATACCAGTTTTCTCATCATGTTTCTCTTCACCGTTTTGAGAGCACTGATGATGAAATGAATTACACAAAGTAATGTGCCTGGCTGGGTTTGAACCCGCCACCTACGATTACTCATACAATATACCAAAACAAGAACCGATCACCTATTTTTGCACTATCATCTGAAACAATATTGTTCGTCGATACACCGCTCCGTATTCCTAAAACCATTTGCTTTCCGAATGTAGTTAACATTTGCAGTGAACGCGTGTACAATCTTACAACGACGCTCGCGCACTTATCGCGATTGAGATCAAGTGAATGAACGAATGAGTGAACGTAAATTTAAAACGTGAGCAGCGAAGATACTTTTCTGTTTTTCACCTGTAGTACTTGTGTAGCTGTTCTTAATACAAATCGTTCGCATCTCATTGGTTCGGGACGTGGGTGTTAAAGAGTTTTTCTACCGAGCGATTTTCGTTCGTTCTTTTAATCTAGTCACACTGATTAGAACGAATTTGATCACGCTACAGAAGAAATTACAGGGCCTAGGAGCGTTGAATTTTGTACAAGGTTTCATTCTATGACGTAGGCGAGCAGCAAGAGAGCATTTTCCAAAATTCATCCCCTAAGGGGATGAAACGAGGTGCCAAAGTTTGTATGGAGAAACCGACTGTAAAGCGTGCGGAGCCGCTGTTAGAAGCTGATTAATTAAAATAAATATTAATAATGCTGTGTTTTCCGAGGCGCGGTCGCCACTCTAGAACCTTTCGGCCCCATCGACAATCCGTTCTACGAGCAATGTGCCCTGCTCAATGCCATTTCAGTTTGGCTATGTCGATGACCTTGGTTCGCGTTGGAAGGCCTCCCACAAGGTGGACCGACGACCTGGTGAGAGTCACGGGAGTGCGGTGGATGTGAGACGCACAGGATCGATCGTTGTGGCGTCGCTTGGGGGAGGCCTATGTCCAACAGTGGACGTCTTTCGGCTGAAATGATGATGATGATGATTAATAATCATAAAAACCAAAATAATGTTAAAAAATCTCAGCCCATATTATTCTTAAAATCAAGTATGTTCATGTTGAAATGATATTCTCTTAATAAATTATTCTTGAAGCCAGAAGCTAGTCTATTATTTAATTGTTCTAATACATGAAGATATAACATGATATTCTCACTCAAAACTAATTATTTATCGCTTCCAGCCTTTAACTTGTCTGAAAGGATGAGATTTTCGCATCACGATTTATAACTTTGTCATTATGAATAATTTATATCTTCAGGCTTCGCAAGTAAGCATGGTTATTAGGTTTTCTTGACACGTAACACGCGTTTATGGGTGAATATACCATTTTGTATAGGTGTAGGATCGTTTTTAACGAGCTTAATGCCTAATGCCTTTCCTATATGGTTTGGGAAATTACAATAGAATTTTGCTTTTCGGAAATTCGATTTGGTTTCGCAAAATGAATGATTTCTTTGTACGAGTAAATTCTCTTTTCTTTGGTATTATTTTATTAATCTACAAGCTTTTACTGGGTGTTTAGTATCATAATATAATTTAAAAGAGTGTCCATGGTGTTTCTATCACGTTCTTCGCCATAAAGATCTATTCTTTGGAACGTGCAATTTAGCTTCACTTTTTATTGGACAGACCGACATTTGACTATTCAAAAGTGCCTGTAAATGGTCTATTTGAAATAAATAATAAAAATAATAATAATAATAATAAAATTTATATCAGAATTGCTTCCATAAAGTGTTACTAACAATGTTTTTAGCCTAGTTGAAAGTAGATAATTATTGTGCTGTATTTTATGTCCTAGTCCGGTACCAGAACATGATCTACCCGTTTAGGTACTTTCTAATGAATTTTTTCAGCCGTTCGATCATGAAGGAATAACAAATATGTATACAAAATTTCGCCTGTATTATATTAAATTTCTAAGTAGGTACGTAAGTAAATGTAAAAGTAGCTGTGATAAAGTAGCATGTATTTTGTTCTTATATATTTAACTTTTTATGAATAGATCAAAGAAAATATCGCTTTTAGTGGTGATACCGTGATGTGGATGGGTGGTGGGAGAGGGAAGCCAAAAAAAACATGGTGAGTGATATGAAAGAAAAGGAAGTTAGTGATAGTATGACGGTTGACAGGTTAGAATAGAAGAAAAAAACGTGTTGCGCCGACGCCAAATAATTATGGGACAAGGGCAGGAAGATGATGATGAGTGATGATACCGCCGATTGGATCTCTTTATGTAATCTTTCCCAATTTATTTTTCTTGAACTTAGCTATATGAAAAAAAGAAGAAATAAACTCTAAAGCACTGCCTTTAAGGTTTTTTTTTAGTCAACACTAATATCATAAAGAGTAATGATTCGTATTTTTGTTTGTAATGAATAAAATCAAAAATTATTGGACCGATTTAAAAATTCACATAATAGTATGCTGATAGAAGTATATCACTAAGTGATATAAGTTATATATTTCCTACTACTAGCTGACAGAATTCAGTCAATTATATTTTCATAAACTAAACATTAATTGGCAGAAAATAATAACAGACTCCACTAAAGACTGACACATTAAATAACACCAAAGGAAAAACGTACACAACTCAACTAGGTATATCCCTTATCCACCCCTCTAAAAATACCTTCATCAGACGTCAGACAACTCATCCCTCAACAAATGAGTTACAAGACTTGGCCCTTCGTGACTTAACACCCTCATTTGACGGGTCACATACTCTTCCCATTATTTATGCAAACGTTGGTACCCTTGACGTCATGTTGTGATGTTGGCACTACCTAGCTAGGAGCTGCAATGAGGACGAATCGGGGTCACCACGATAAAAGAGGCCGTACTAAGTAATGATTGGGTGACTAAGTAAGATGCTGGTTCAGCTTTTTATTTTATTTATTAATGTGTGTAAAAAAAGCTATAATTATATAAGTACATAAAAACATCTAAACTTATAAATATTTTAGCTTAATAGGTATAATACAAACTGATAATAATAATATGCCAGAAATATAAATATATAAATTATGATCAGAAATGAAGATATCCGCAGGAGAACCAAGGTTGCCGACATAGCACGATAGACGTCCACTGCTAGACATAGGCCTCCCCCAAATGTCGCCACAAAGAACGGTGCTGTGCCACTTGCATCCATCGGATTCCCGCAACCTTCACCAGGTCATCGGTCCACCTTGTAGGGGGCTTTCCAACACTGCGTCTTGCGGTACGCGGTCGCCACTCTAGAACCTTTCGGCCCCAATGGCCATCTGTTCTGCGAGCAATGTCCATTGTCACTTAAGTTAGGCGATATTTGGTGATAGTTCTAACAGGTAAACCCAAATAGTGCGCAATGTCTAAAAAATCTATAGAATCTAGTTCTTAACATATAGAATATAACTATTCCAAGTGTGCCTGAAGAGTTCAATTGATTTCTTCAGGGTCCAATAGAAAAGAATAGAATATAATAAATCTTTTTTCTTTCATCATTCCTCAGGGTCAGATGAAGGAAAAAAGATCTCTGTCAACAGATAAGGTAACAACAAGTAAGTCACCTTTCTAGAGCCCGACTCGTTGACAGCGCGTAGTGTTCCACGCGCGACTCAAAGAGATGTCAACAAAACTGTTGGGGCCCAGCAAGGCCGCTGCTTACTAGGGCCATGGGAGGAGTTCCGAAAAGGTCACCAGTTTTTCTAGAACGCTAAAGGCAAATGAAGGAATATAGGTATAGTTTTAATCTGACCTGCGGTAGAAGTCATTAGGTTGATTTCCCTCAAAAAAAAAAGGAATGATTACATCAACACACAAGTTAGATCCAAAAGTTTTTGAAAAAGTTTTCTTCCTATAATCGGTAGGTTTTTTTTTTTAGGTTGGAAAATCATCAAATGACAAATCCCGCTCTTGGGCTTAGCGGCAGATAGTGTCAGACTTTTACTGACTAAAACCCACTCCTGTTCCTTCTTTGCCTTCATCCCGGGGCTTCGCTTTCGCAATAATCGGTAGGTAGAGTTATCAAGTGAACAATAAATTCCTTGTGACGGAATCTCGTGCCTTCGACCAAAACTGAACGCCTCATTTGAAGGGACCGACTTGACTGTTATTTACGTAAGCTTTCACGTAATATCCTAAGCTTCAATATTAGATCTATTTTACTTACATAACATATTATTTTGCCTGTCATCCTCAGAAGGATTGGCAGTGAAGAATATAGTACATATATTTGATGTCAATTTATTACAGAGAAGCACTTCTTTTTTAAGTTTTGTGAATGTGAAGTACTATGGAGCATTTTTATTAGGTTACAACTTGTTTGACATTACGAGCATGGCAGTTGAGAGTTTGTCATGCTCACTCAAATGTCTCGCTGATGGTGGCACGTGTTATTGGGTTATTCAGCTACCTTCAAAGTGTCCATGGAGTTTCTTGCACGTTCTTCTCCATAGAGATCTAAGCTTTGGAACGTGCAAATTAGCTTCACTTTTTTTTTGACTGACCGACATGTTGACAATTCAAAAGTGCCTGTAATTGGTCTATTTGAAATAAACGATTCGGATTTTTTATTACAATTTTAATCCCATAACACTATTTTTTTTTGTCCTAGCTATTACTGTCTCACTGCTGGGCAGAAGCCTCCCCAAGTCCTTCCAGAAATTCTTCTCCCGCACGTTCTTGAACCAGTTCACGTGATACATATCTAGATTACACTAATATCATAAAGGCGTTTTGTATATATGAATGGCTTATATCCTGAATTAACACAAGCTTATATGATTACATTTGTATTATACAGAAGAAAGTTTGAGAGTATATATATACAGGGTTATTTGTAGAACACTAACAACCTTGCAGGACTGTATTACTAACATCATAAACAACAACATTTGTTCTATGACTTTTTACAAAACATAATTCATTTGCCAAAAATAAACCTTTTTTTTTTATTGGGTGGGAAAATCATCCTTATGACATCCCCGCTCTTGGGCGGAGCGGGAGATAGTGTCAGACTCTTACTGACTAAAAACCCACTCCTGTTCCTTCGTTGCCTTCGTCCCAGGGCCCCGGGATCCGCTTTCACACTACCCGAGCCCCAGTAGGCTTCGACCCTGCTGGGCCCCTACGATTTGCTGACATCTCCTTGAGGCGCGCGTGGAACAATACGCGCCGTCGACGACTTGGGCTCGGTCCGGACGGTTACCGGACGGTCAGACGGCGAGCCACCCATTGCTCGCCGTCTGCAAGCCCGCGCCTACGGTGGCCGGAAATCGGGATCGGAATCCCGGCGGCGGCGGTTGGAGCGTAAGGACCGTTGCCTCACGCGATCGGCCGCCTCCTTCACTAGCATTACTGCTTCGCAGAAGGAAGCTACCGCCTGCCACTCCTCCTCGCTCCAGAGCATGGCCTGAACCAAGGCCCGGCGCGAGAGATCGCCGCCGCCGATTGCTCCCACGAGGACACGGCGATGCTCTGCCCAAGCGGGGCACACCTCCACCGTGTGCTCTACCGTGTCCTCCGGGAAAATAAACCTTCAAGATTTCGTTGTTCTATCTAACGCATTTCAACTCTATATTTAGCCTGCTCTATACCTGCCTACGTCTGTTTAACGCGACGCAAGCGCATCAAGCACCCCCATTACCCTCCGCTATTGTACTATCGGTTGCTTCGCATAGACTTCATAAGATTTAGAACGTTCAATTTATTTTTATTTTTTTGTATGAAAATCTGATGTACTAAAATATGATAAATTTTTAAACGTCATAGAATAAAAGTGGTTGTTTATGATGTTAGTAGCATAGTCCTGAGAGGTTGACAGTGTTTTACAAATAACCCTGTATATATTATTTGTTACTTCTTCACGCTTGAATGGCCCAACGGATATCGATGAAACTTAGTACACGGGTAGATACTATGTTTTGGAATAACACATAGAGTACTTTTGTCCCGGTATTATGTTCTCTTGGGACAATTTTTGACTATTAAATGAGCGAAGCCGCAGGCAGCAACTAGTGACGAATAAATATTAACGTACTAAATTCAGGCTGACGGAGCCGGGACTGCCAGGTTGTGAATAATGCTAGCCTGTTGCAATTAATTGGGCATAAATCCAGGTTCCAGGTTGTTACAGAGAAACTCCAAATGGAGAATCTAATTAGCAATTTGAACAGTCCCTGCGGGCAGTTTGATATTTTTTTTTTTTTTTTTGTTATGAAAATGTTTAGATTATTTTATTGAATCGTATGTAAAAGATCTTATTTCTGACAACAGACAATTTTTTAATTTATTATTTATTAAAATAAGTATTTTTTATTATTCTTTATTGCAATTATAATTATGTGGATTAATCACGAATTTATTTAAACATGAGAGCCAGCACTGTAATTAGAACACAATGACTTAAGCAGAATAGAAACGGGAATAACTTTAAAATATAGGTAGTAAATTAATAAGGAATATCTTAACGCTTTTTTAGGTGAGGAATCAAATAATTTATTTCTTTTCTTATGTTCTGGGTTCAAGAAGCTGTTACAGTAGGTACACATACCTTACTATAGAATCAGATAATTTATTAAGACGATAAACCCCAAAAACCCCAGTATTGTTTTAAGTTCTGACGATCCATTCAAAGGTTTTCTGTTACATATCGCTGTTAGCAATGAGACCGCCATTGTACCCATAGATTTAAGTTTGTGTATAAATTGTGTTTTTTCGGTATACCTACAATATTTTTTTAATTCTATTTTTCTGTTTTTTTTTTTATACCAATGTAAACACAGTTCTATTTCACGGTAACTTGAGTATTTTTTTAAAAGCTGTAGTTAAAAAATTCAAATTTCAAATATTTTTATTTCACATAGGCCTACATGGGCACTTATAAAACGTCAGAAGCTAGTGCACGGTTCCAAATTGGTCGTTACAACTCCATGGTTACTCTTTTAAAAAAATTGGTTGATGTTACAATATTTTTATATTACAGTATTAATAGATATTGTAGAACAGTGTAGAAAAACACAATAATAATGATTATATTAAAAAAAAGTGAGTCGTAATAGGAAGTAATCTAAGAATTCTCTCTCACTCGAAAAAAAACATTTATGTGATGGATACATTTTAGATAGCTGCCTTAACTTATGCACATGATAGGTAGGTACCGGGTTTTGGGCTATCAATATTAGATCCATTTTTACACGTCAGCCTCTTCCGGTAAAGAGCTGTGGACACACTAAGTGGTCTCAATATTTCTGGCTCGCATTTAAAATTTTCAAGCTAGTTTATGAAAATAAAAAAAGAAAATAAAAGAATACTACTTATTTTAAAATTTTGATTTTAGAACGTCAGGCCATATCTTTTTTTCCCGTTAACTTAGAAGTTTGATTTTTTTTACAGCTTCAAGGGACCGCTGACCAAAGTATATGGTTTTAATTTCAACTCTATATGTCCACGCATTCCCAAGATAAAGGGTCTTGACAGACTGACAGACAGACAGACGGACGGACAACAAAGTGATCCTATAAGGGATCTGATTTTTTCTTTAAAGGTACGGAACCCTGAAAAGGATATGTAAGAATGCGGACAAAATTAAACAAACAAAAAAAGTTTCTAGTTTCTATTGAAAGTTGAAGTATTCCAAACATGAAATTGGGAACCAAACTTTTCAGCAAAAACTTAATTACGTTTAAATTGTTTGAACCAAACTGAACTATAAGAATTTGTAATACCGTTGCTCATTTCCACTTCACTTTGAAGACGAGTATCGAATGAGTTAATTCCTGCCGCAAGTGGTTTTAATTCAAGTTGATCTTAGTTCTTAGTTCAGAAGCGATCGTGTTTTAGGAATTTGTGGTAGGGTTACTGGCTTAGGACTGGACATAGGCGTCCCCCAAATGTCGCCAGAATGAACGGTCCAGTGCGTCCACGTACCAGAAGACGTAGCGTTGGAAGGCCTCCTACAAGGTGGACCGATGACTTGGTAACGGTTGCGGAAGTCAGATGGATGCAAAATTTTCTAATTGTATGAAATATATTTGTCCTTTCCTTTTCCTATCAAAAATATCTCTAAAATGTCAACATTTTGCCAAAACTTCTGAAATGAAGATGATAATTATTGTGATTTGAATTTTTAAGTATAAGAACGTAAAAATTCGTAATATAAGCCTTTTAATGTTTCTACTATTGAGACTGAGACCTTCTCGCCAGGGAGAGAATGGGCCATAATCCACCACACGGGCCCAGTACGGGTTGGTGGATGTCATAAATGTCTTTGATCTTTTAACCGAATTCGAAAAGAAGGAGGTTCTATGTTCGGCTGTATATATTTTTTTATGCAGGTTCACCGGTTTCACGGTAGATTGTGGACCGATTAAAAAAAAAAAATTTGAGAGGCTACTTCGGAGTCGGTCCCATAGAAATATTGTTATGATCTGATGAAGAACTTTAAACATATGGAATGGAACTCCTCATAGGATCACAGCAGAACCGTCGAAAAAAGTAAAATTGATTTGTTTATAAGTGTAGTCGATGACTGACTGAAGGAAGAAAGGGGAAAGGGATATATCGAACTGATCTTATGATGAAGCCGGAAGGTACTCGTAGGCACTAGAACTCTGTTATAAATCAATGTAACTTAACCGATGCACTCTGGTTATAAGGTACCATCGAGCTAATCTGATGATGGAAAGTAGGTATAAAAACTCCTTAATAAAACAATGTATCCTAGGCGTGGCTTGGCTTATTGGAATTGTCATGCAATGTTGTAGTGATTAAATTCTTTATGTAACTTACTATAGAATATAGAACTTACACACTTTAAGTTTGACTGAGGCGTACCTTTTCGTTGTGGTACCGCAACTAAAAAGTGTAAAATAAAATAACTATTTATAAAAAAAAAAAACAAAATTACAACCGACTTCAACGTAAAAAAAAAACTAAAACTTGCAGAATAACTTTAATTTTGGAAGTAGGCGCGTTAAATAACGAAGAGACAAATCTATTGAAGAAACACCGACTTTCAAAATTAAAATTATTTTGCACTTTTTAGTGCCTTTTTATATTAAAGTCGGTTGTATTTTTTTTTATTAAGAAGTATTTTTTTTAGCGTATCAGCTTAAGTTGAGTAACCGATAGTTATATATACTCGTAATTATATAGTATCCTAGTATTACTATTTTTTGTATGTTTTCGAAAAACTAGTGAGAAAGGCAGGTTTAAGAGATATAATTGCACAACTGTGTGTTGATAAAAATATTTTATTCCAGGTTTGCTGTCTGAGTCTCTCACCAGCTCGCCATGATACCCTAATTCCTTCCCTAACCTCATCAATATCAGATCAATTTTTACACGACGTGTAGTCTCCTCTTATATACCCATTTGTTTGAGCTAATCTATTTAACATAACTCTCAGAGAAATAATAAATCGTTTTCGTGGAACCGGGTGGTGTAGGCAGATTACAAGGGTTTTTGTGAAAGTAATTTTGTAGATTGTTCATTTTCGTTGACAATATTTCGTGAATAATGTTGCTTTTTCTGGGAGATAAATGGAGTACTTTTTTGTTACATTGTCACGAGATGATATAAGGCAATGTGAAATTAATTGGACTCTGTTTCGTCACTAGAATCCGTAACATTTTTCACTTCAGCAATGAAAAAAATCAGACAACATTGCGGCATAGCGAGACACCATTGACCTGCCTGCTAGCTTTTTAGGGGGTATGAAGAAAAGCCCCCCTAGCCAAGTTACGACCGTTTCGTTTCGATCCTCTAGCGTCGAACGCCTCGAGTAGGACACGATTCTGATTGCTTTGTCCTCCAGACCGCAAAAGGCAACTGAAGGAACACGACGCTGACCCCGACTACTAGCCACCGTACGCGTCGGTTTGCGGACGACGAGCAATGTGTAGCTCGTCCTCAGGCTTTCCAGTTTGGACCGAGCCTGAGTTGTCAACGGCGCGTAGTGTACTACGCGCGCCACAAAGAGATGTCAGCAAAACTGTAGAGATCCAGTAGGGCCGAAGCCTACTGAGGCCATGAGTCGACTTCTGAATGGGAAACCCGTGATCTTTTAACCTAAAGACAACTGAAGGTGTGACACGCCCTCTCGTTCCACCTTAGAGTAGGAGAAGTCATTAGATGATTTCCCATCTCAAATATAAATTATACATCTCAAATATAGATTTAAACTGTCTAAAACCCACCTTGGTTTTAGACAGTTTAAATCTGACACTCTCTCGTTCCATCTAGTGGGAACAGCCCTCCTAGCCAAGTTACGATCGTTTCGTTTGTGTCGAACGCCTCGAGTATGCCACGCCTCCGATTCCTTTGTTCTGACGTCATCTCAACGTTCAGTCACGTGGTTAGAACAAAGTAATCGGAGGCGTGGCCTACTCGAGTCGTTCGACGCAAACGAAACGATCGTAGCTTGGCTAGGGCAGTCATTGAAATTTAGTACAAAATTTAAAGCCAAAATTCAAACGAATAATCGAATATTCTTCTCAAGCAAGTTCAGAAGTCAAACATCGAAACTCTCCAAAGTTTCTAACATGTGATCCTTAGAAAGGAACTAAAATCTTATAATACCACATCAAAGGTCGAGTACAAATCCATGATTTCTTATCTGATCTTGCTAATGATCGTTAACATTAGCTTTGTTTCTATCAATATGGAGTTTGTTTTGTCTTTGTTCTTTAACAAAACCTAATTATAAGTTCGACTTACATTCGCAACCCGTCTGCGTGGTGGATTACGACCCATTCCCTTTCCTTGAGCTTTAGCCCATCAGTGAGACCATTATAAGGCTAATATGGATCACGTAAACTCTCATCCAACAGTATTTTTTTGCCAAGGTAAAAGCCAGCCCTTGGGTCACGTGAAACATATAATTGTGTGGCAATACTGCCTGTCTCTTGTTCCTATTACCAGATGACAGCGGTATTTTAGATTGTTTTAAGTAAGTTTTAATTAGTTAAGGGGGTCCTTTTCCACTCGCGTATCGTCAACCTCGAGCATGGTTTAAATCCTTGTTGCTTCATCTAACGCAAACCAACGCGATGTTTGATGAAGAGGCTTTGCAAAAAAAGAGAGATAACGCCTGAAAACTCTGTTGGCATTTGGAAACTTGTTTCAGGTAATACGTGTTTTTTTTTTAAACGCTTAAAAGTTATTCAGAAAAATTTTCGTCATTCAGAATCTTGATTAAATGTTAAAAATTACATAAATTTGTGTTTTGATTTTTATAGAAGCCTAGATAATATATCCAAAATATCTAGAGAAAGATGTGTAATAACATCATAATCACGTAAGAGCGGTTGTAAAAAAATCACCTCGAAAAGGACGCTCTTAAGTATTTTTATTTTTGTTGTTATAAGGTAGGTATATATTATTAAATGAAGAGTAGTAAGGAGGGAAGGAGTAGTGTAGTTTAGTAAGGGGTAGTAGTAGCATAGATTTAATTCTCTGTGTTTTGTGGCTTTTTATTAACCCCAAGTAAACAAAAATAATAAAAAGTAAATAAGTAATAAAATAAACGCGAGCCTATCTGTTTACACTAATATTAGAATAGCAAAGTCGGCCTTATAATGTTCCCACTGTTAGGACTGAGGCCTCCTGTCTAGGAGAGGGAATGGGCCGTAATCCACAACGCGGGCTCAGTGCAGGTTGGTGGATGTCACATGTCTTCGGATTTTTGTTTCTAGGACATGCCGCTTTCCTCACGATGTTTTCCTTCACCGTTTTGAGGGCAGTGGTGATGAAATAAATTACACAAAGTAATGCGTCTTGCTGAGTGTGAACCCACGACCTACAACTTATAAGTCGGGGCCGTTTCCACTCGACCACCACTGCTCCCAATAAACTACACTATACACTAATATTATAAAGAGGTAAAGTTTTTTTTTTTTTTGTTGGAGATAATCTCTGAAAGTACTGATCCGATTGCTAATTTTTTTTTCACCGATACAAAGCTGCTTTATTCCTGAGTGACATATATTTTATGCACGCGGGCGAAGCTGCAGGCAAAAGCTAGTCCAAAACAAATTAACATTTTACTCCATTATAAAATATTATTGTACTTTCATTAAAAAACTGTAGATACCGTTGTATTGTTTTTGTAGCATTAAATTAGCAGTAGCAATTCCGAACTTCAACTTAAAAATTAAAATACTGTAGTATATTTCTATTCCAAGCTTTTAAGAGCTCTATTGTATGATAAATTAAGAGGAATGAAAGCCATCGTGCCATCATAACTGGGTCAGTCTCCACTGGAATTTAATAAATAAAACGAAGTTGTAGATAAAAATGGAATAGGAATGCTGGTATTGTCTGTTTAAAAACGATTGAATGCTAACTAGATTGATTTTTCGCAGTCCCCTTTCAAACCCTGTTTGTGAATAGAACGCGGAGTTTGTTTTTCATTGCCCTAAGTCAGGCGTCTTTTATCAAGTTTTCGCCCACGTGAAAATAGAAAATAATCCCAAGGAAACATATTCCCGAGATAAAAAGTATCTTATGTGCTATTTAAGGACATGATCTATCCGTAAATTTCATTCAAATCTGTTCAGCTGTTCGAGTGTGAAGAAGTAACAAACATACATACACGAACACACTTGTTAGGATAAATCATTTTGTGCCTCCAAATGGTTTATAACAATATACAGTTTGAAAAGTCAAAAAATCGGTCTGTCAGTCAAATTGCACATTCCAAGTTCCGTAGATCTCTATGGAGAAGAACGTGCAAAAATTTTAAGAGACCCCGCAAACTGCAGACTTTCGATCGGCCGATAGTTTGGTTGGTAGCTTAATCTGTATGGAAGCTGTATGGAAGTGCACACACAAAACGATTCAGAATCAGCTGAGAAAAAAGTTTAGCCTTATATGAGTCTGCAGTTTGCAGGCTCTCTTAAAGACATTCATTGAAATCATTTTAATCAATTTGCCTGCTGCTGTCTTCCCGTCCCAGTATAATTTAGGTGTCTTCAAGGCTAGAGTGAATAGGCTCTTAATAAACTAGTGCGCCTGACCATCAATGATTGCATCTCCGCTTACCATCAGGTGGGATCGCAGTCAAGCACTGGTTTATATCAATTAAAAAAAAAAAACATTAAAATTGCATATTTATTTAAATCTCCAACATTGTTGGTTGAAGACGGCAATGATAAGGTTCACTTTGGCTCATTTTTTATGTAAAATCAAGCTATAGGGAGTGAGTCACTACAGATCAAAATTATTAAGACAGCCAACAAACTCTATAAATTCGTAACCAGCCTCAGAGAACTACATTTGGCGCAACCGTAAGACACACAATGTTAGTTTTCTTTTATTCTTAAGTTTCAACATGTTCTTATCTTATATGTGTGACAAATAAAATATTTTTCTTTCTTTTTATAATGATTGACGGATCAATAAATTGTCAAAGTTTTACTAATAAAAGGAGAAACTAACTGACTGACATATCAACGCACAGTCGAAACTACTTGGACTAGGAGCGTGAAATTTTGCACAAGGTTTCCTTCTATGATGTAAGCGCGCACTAAGAGAGGATTTTCCAGAATTCACTCCCTAAGGGGAGGAAATGGGGGTCCAAAGTTTGTGTGGAGAAACCGACTATGTTGTTGGCAGAAGCTAGTTTAAATATACGTAATAGTAAGTAATTCAATTTAAAATAAAATAAATATCTATCATAATCCTAAAATCATTATAAAGGCTCTAAACAGTTCACAGCTCAGCTCAACAGCTTTACCCTAATTACAACCCAAACACAAATACCGATGCACCCTAATTTAACCCTCCCGATGCTGTCTTAAGTTTCGTCTTATCTTGCGCGAAAGATAAACAACTCAACGGTTAACTAAAAGCCTAAGGGTTAAATATAGAAGCATTTATCGGAACGTGTTTAGAAATACGTGCTTATGCATGTGTTTGTGTCGTCTGTCGGTAAAACTAGAAGGGGTGAGCCGAAATAGGCATGTGCTTTCTTTTAAGATGTTTGCTGATTTATTTTGGTATTATTATAAAAAGAACCAAGGCTCTTTTTTACCATCAAATTCCTCATTGACTTGCAACACCTGTTCATTACCCAAGTCACCGTTATAGCCCAAAGAATCGCCAAACTTAAGTGGGAGTTGGCAAGACACTGTTTGCCGAATAGCGACCGCGTACTGGAAGACGCAGCGTTGGAAGGCCTCCCATAAGAAGGACTGATAAACTGGTGAGGGTTGCGGGAATACAATGGTTGCGATACGAATAAGATCGGTCGTTGTCGCGACACTTGGGGAAGGCCTGTGTCCAACAGTTGACGTCTTTGGGCACGCATACACCCCATTCCCACTCACATACATCGTTGTTTTTGTTAATTTTTATCTATTTTTAATTAAGCATATCTTTTTTTTTTTGTAAAACTAAAAAAAAAAATTGTTGGTACGTCACGTAACATTAAGTTTCGGAAAGTAAAGTGCCCTAATACAGGCGATTTTTATCTACAAGATCATTTCAACCACAAAGTACATGTAGTGCTTAATTTGTGAAAGAAAATAAATTATTTGTATTCGAAATGATGATAATTATGACCTCAAAAATGCTAACACTTTAAAAAAAGTTTTTTTATTTTATTTTAATACCCACGTTAGTGTGGAAACCTAATATATAATATAATAATGAGGAAAGTGCTACCTATGTAAGCAAAAGTGCGTTCATGGACTCCAACGATTGAAACCAAAAGAAAGAAAAAGAGTTTATTTACGTCTAACATTAAAAATAAAAACAAGTAACAATAACAACTTATATTATAAGTGGTAGGATATGCGTCACAACCGCGCGAAACGGCCAGCGCTCAGCAAAATGCTATGGCTCGTGTAAGACACAGCCACAGCGTTGATTGTCGATAATTAGACGTAGATCAGTCGAGGATTACATATTATATGCTTAAAAACTCACTGAATAAACAAATCAAAAACATAAATAACAATAAACCATTATACGTAAAGAAAGGGGTACAAAAATAAATAGAAACAACAAAACACATTCGATCAATAAACCATCGAAAAAAACAGCATATGAAGTAAAGCTGTGGTGGTATAAATTGCTGTACCTATATCTTAAAACTAAATAAATAACTTAAAGCCAATGAGACGTAAAAATAACTATTTATCAAGACATTTAGAAAGAGCGATGGGTGGTTTGGCTTAAAGCATTAGTTCTATTTTGAGATAAATACGTTGATTTTAGTTTCGGTAGACCTTTTTTGGAGTGTACCTACTGCCAAGTGGCGTAAAAAGTTGTCTAGAAGGATTCTACACTATAAAATCCTTTCTATATAATATAATATTCCACAACCATCACACAACGCCGTCTAGTCCCAAGCTAAGCAGAGCTTGTGTTATGAGTACTAGACAACTGATAAACATACTTATATATTTCTAAATACATACATATTATAGATAAATTACACCCAGGTATAGAACAAATGATCGTGCTCATCACACAAACATTTCTCCTGGGTGGGAATCGAACCCACGACCTCCGGCATAGCAGTCAGGGCCACTGACCACTAGACCAATAGGCCAGTCTATCCCGGGAATATGTTCCGCGTACTGGAAGACGCAGCGTTAGAAGGTGGACCAATGAGCTGATGAGGGACGCGGGAATTCGATTGATGCGAGACGCAAAGGACCATTCGCTGTGGTGAAACTCAGGGGGAGCTATTTCCAATAGTCGACGTCTTTTGGCTGAAATTATGATTATAAACCCCGTACGTCAATCAGGATGCGTCAGTCTCCATACATTTTCTATGGCAACTAGATTTGTAGTGCTGCATTAGATCCACGCCACGCGACATCGTTCTACGTACAAATCAGGCGTGGTCTAAGTATGCGTCGGTCAAATGTAGTTCTAGCTTAAATGTTGTAAGTATGTTCCCCTGTGATAATTCTCCGACGTCACTCACAGAAACCAGTCTACTTTATTTTCAGTAAAAAATAATAGGTGTGCTGTGGGATTGGTTGACAGAGGTACCGCGGTCCTGGAACGCAAAGGGCAACTAAAGGAGCACAAGTAGGCTTTAATCAACAAAAATCTGACTGACATTTCTCTCACTCCACCCGCAGCAGGAGTTACTTGATGATTTCACACCAAAAGAAAAAAGTACAAATTAATAGGTTACGTACTTAATTCTTTATTCAAACTACATTGTCTGAACCTCTCTCTAAGGCAGCTGATTATAAATTAGTGAGTAAGGTTTTAGAGCTAATATTTAATAAGGTGGACCGACGACCTGGTGAGAGTCGCGGGAGTGCGGTGGATGCGAGACGCACAGGATCGGTCGTTGTGGCGTCGCTTGGGGGATGCTTATGTCCAACAGCGGACTTCTTTCGGCTGAATGATTTAATAAGGTGTTTAGCTTTACTTGTATTAGATTATGGTGGGGCTGAAAAGATTGCATGTAGCGGAGATGAGAATGTTAAAATGGATGTGTGGTGTGACGAGAATGGATAAAGTGAGAAATGAATATATTACGGGATGTTTGAAAGTGGCGCCAGTGACTGAAAAGTTGAAAGGGAATCGTTTGTCTTGGTATGGTCATGTGAAGAGGAGGGATGAAACGCATGTTACTAAAAGAGTTATGAGTTTACTTGTGGATTAATGGAGAGAGAGAGGGAGACTAAAGAAAAGATGGATGGATTGTGTGAAGAGTGATATGAAAGAAAAGAAAGTTAGTGATAGCATGACGAGTGACAGGGCAGAGTGGAAAAAGGCAGCAAATAACACGGGATAAAGGCAGAAAGATGATGATGAGGTTACGATGGGGCTGGCATGGTCTTACTGTGACCAAAAGTCCCTAAATCTATAAAAGATAATAATAAAAAAAGTACTTAATTCGCTGAAGTAGCTGAAACTTCTACACCACATCAAAGGCTCACCACAATTTACTTAAACATACACACATCACTCACGTACTAAGCTATGTACATTATTGTACATTCAACTGTACAGCCCTATATTTACATTCCCTAATGCGAGGGCTCTAACTAACCCTAGTTTCACTTTCATTCAACTACACATAATACAGACACATCAAAGAACCTTTGCCTTTGTAAGTTCGTGTAGGGTTGAAAGAAAAATAATACACCAGGACCAGGTGTTCATATTTTAATTGTTATATTTTTAGCTGTATAATGAAAGCGTTCTAATTAAAGTCTTTTGAATACGTACAAACACATAAAACATAATATACTATATATCGGTCTCTTAATGCTAAAACCCCAACATACATGTTTTTTTTATTGCAATAAGGGATATAAAATTAGAATAGCTGCTGTCAATGACTTTGCCTGCATAAACATAGGAAATGGTCCCAAAGGAACAACTCCCAGGATAAAAAGTGAAATGCTATGTTCCATTTTAGTTTCATTTAAGGGGCAGATATCTGATTTTTGATGATTTAAAATCCAACATCACAACTAAACGGCCAGTCCGTATGTTTTGAAAATAATATGTGTTAAACTAGACTATTTGCCTAATAATATGATACACGAATATTTTCATTTTTTTATTCATAGATCTTGGTGTGATTTATTTTCAAAGTTATGTCGAACACAGACAAAAAAGCGAAGATCAGGCAAAAACTAAATGATAATTTAATTACCAATCTTTTGATATACGGTTTTTATTCATATTGAGTTTGATAAAAGAAAGACCTATTATTATTTGAATAATCTTGTTGCGTGGAGAGTGACGCCAGCTCGTCTTTTGTTCGCTCAAGGTCGCTGGCTTTAAGCGACGCCTTAAGTGAGGACGTAACAAACACTCACAAACTTTCATCTTTGTATTATTTGTGTTTCTATAATGACGAATGAAATATAATTAGAAAAAGTTACTTACACATGTATAGATGATACCAGCATGAATCTGAAAACATAAAAGATATTATATTAATTTTGCGTGATACGTATGTATGCAACTTATTAAAAAAAATATAACCCTCTTGCGGGGAAAATCGGATAAAACAAATCATTGTTAACAATACTTTTCAAACTTTCCAGTTTCTTTTTTAAATTTTATTCCCCAACTATCACACAATGCCGTCTTGTTTTTGCCGTTGCCGTCTTAACTTTACCCCCCTTTTTCACCCCCTTAGGGGTACAATTTCGAAAAAAAAATTCTCATCGGATGCCTACGTCATACAAAGAATATACCCTCCAAGTTTCAGGTCTTTACGATCAGCGGTTTAAGCTTTGCGTTGATCCGTCAGTCATTCAGGACAAAGCAGTTTTACATGCATAGATAAATTACACCCAGACACAGAACAAACGATCGTGCTCATCACATAAACATTTGTCTTGGGAGGGAATCGAACCCAAGACCTTTGGCATAGCAGTCAGGGCCACTAACCGCTAGACCAACAGGCCGGTCTAAAAATTAAATACCCAAAGATTCGTTAAATGAAACTCTTTACCCAATAAATATCGGAAAACATAAATTCGTTAATAGTGGTACAGTCCATAAAATTTGGGTAGTACGTATTAAAGATTTTGTTCCATTGCTGCCTACAACTATGCTATGTAGGTGTACGAATCTTTTTTATCAAAATAGAATTCACCCATTTCACTAAAAACCCCCAAGCGAACGCCGGCGTTCGCGCGTAATTTCGTGCCATTTAGGTTAAACGCTAGCGTCCCCGTAGATTATAAAATATTGAGCGTTTTATTTATAGAGTATTTATCCAAGTACATAATTAAGAAGTTTTTCATAAAGTAGTCTAGTAAATATTGAAAATAATCAAACCTTTCCGTTATTCCCTATATACCTATACATACCCATAGGTTAAAGTTATGAAATTTTTCCAAAAGAACGTTCTATAGTAATGTTATTTATGCATCTTAGATCTTTCCTAAAGGTTTAATTTTTTTTGTCCAAGATAACCTCAAAATTGTTATAGTGTTTAAACGTGAAAATATACGATCATTATGCTGTTTTTTTCTATTCATTTTTTTTTATTCTTGATAGGTTCGCGCTTGACTACTATCTCACCTGATGGAAAGCGACGACGCGGTTGGCGATAGAGCGCGCTTACCTAGAAGTAACCTATTCACTCTTGACTTAAAGATTCCCGGGTTTTAGCCATCAGGAAACACAGATTCTGGCAAGCAATTCCACTCCTTAGCTCATCTATATCCATACCTGGAAAAAGTCTTCTTTTCACTCTTTCTATTTTGAACTAGTCCATTGAAAAGGAGTCCAACACATCTCACTATCTCTCTTTAGGCCTGCTATATTATCGTTTTCTGGCATTTCAGATCTCATCATCATCATCTTCCTGCCCTTAGCCCGTGTTATTTGGGGTCGGCGCAATACGTTTTTTTCTTCCACTCTGCCCTGTTACTCGTCATGCTATCACTAACTTCCTTTTCTTTCATATCACTCTTCACACAGTCCATCCATCTTTTCTTTGGCCTCCCTCTTCCTCTCCATCCATCCACATGTAAACCCATAACATTTCATTTCATTTGGGATTTCAGATCTACTGACTGATATAATTTTTGCTCAATGCGTTGCTTCTTCATTAAACACTACGCAGCAGTGGAATTCAGCCTTTACACCTACACTTGTATCTCTTCCGCGTGGCTTGATGTCCACTCTCAGGGCTTTCATACTTCATTAGTCTTTAGCCCTCAAATGAAGTGTGTTTTGTTCGAATATTTAAGGGAGGCTTGATAAGATAATTATTATTATTTTATGTTTCCATAAGGAATTTCTGAAAAGGAAACCTGTGGTTCTAGAACCCAAAGGGCAACTGAAGGGCACAGATGTTGTGTTTGGTCAGTAAAAGTTTAACACGCCTTCCTGTTCCAACATAGAGCGGGAGAAACCATTTGATGATTTTCCATCTTAATAAAGGCTGCTCATTGATTTTAATTTATTGTTTCATAGGATAAAAAAAAAAAATAGTATTATCAAATTAAGATCCTGATAAACATGTTCAAAAATGCGTGACATAAACCTCAGGATCAAGGTTTATAATATTATTCATAATACAAGTGAAACTAGACGTTTTGTGTTATCAGACTTTTTTTTTAATTTGTAACACCCGTAGAAATCTGGGGCAAATCACAAGTTTTTAGGGGCATATCGAAAGGGTAAAAACAGGACCGTGTTACTAAGATTCTACTGTCCGTCTGTCGGTCACCAAGCTGTATCTACACAGTTGTCATTTTTATAGATGATGTGTTTCTGTCGCCGTTATAACAATAAGTACAAAAATCAGAATAACATAAATAGTGTAAAAAAAAGTGTATAGATGGTACGGAACCCTGCGTCCACGAGTTTAACTAGTACTTGACTATTATTTAATTTTTAATAAATGGCGTATATTCAATGCTTAAGTACTTTGATATATTTTATTTTACCACAAAACCTACAAACCACAGAAAATTATTAAAAATAAAACGAAACTCAAAGACTAAACACAAAGCGTCCAAAAAGTAACAAATACTTTCTCAACTCCATAGATCAGTTCCAGTTCTTGACTATTGTCATGTCTAGGTCAAAAGACAGCTGAGTCTGAAAAATCTAGGTAAAGGACAGGCTTAATCTGCTTCAGAATTGAGCTCCATCTTATAAATTGTGCTAGAAGAGTGTTCCGATGAAACTAACCGCGTGGAATGAAGTTCGGTTTGTTAGCTTAGTGATGGGATGTACTGGGATATAAGTAGGTATATTTTTTCACACTTCTGCTAATCCACATTAGGCCTGTGTGTCTACGGCCCATTCTCTCTCATAGAGAGGGGGCCTCAGTCCCAGCAGTGGGGACATTATAAGACTTATTATACTTATTTAATACTTTATGCACAAACGTACAGCGGCGGACTTAATGCCTTTGGCATTTTCTACCAGTCAACCTTAGGGTGATGCAGAGATAAATAGTGGTAGGTGCAACAAAAGAGAGAGAAAAGGCGAATAGGTACAAGAATAGAAATACTAATAAACCATAAATATCATACAATTATACAATACATAGACAAATTAATAAACTATCTACATATATAATATCTACACCAATAAGGTCAAACAATTACATTACACATTACATTACATTTTTTTTATGTTACAGTATTATAGTAATATTTTAAAGGCGAAAATTTGTAGGTTGTTTGTTACTCTTTCACCCTCTAACGGCTAAAAGGATTTGTATGAAAAGCACACGGGTAGATCATGATCATTAAAGTATGTTCTCTCAGATCAATTTTTTACTTTCATCCCGACAAAGCAGCTGACAGAAGCTAAGGCTAAGTTAGATACCTATTACGCGAATAGACAACCAAAAAAGAACTGATATTTATCTGAGAACTATACCCTATTTTATTACGGATCCTACAAATCCCGGTGTTTCCCATCCCTAACCACGTAAAACATCACTATCAGCTTATCATAGTTTCTATTCATTGGACACAAACTGCCGGACAGAAGCAGTTTACGCACGATTTGATGCAAATTGCTCCTAACACCGAACATATTATCATATTGAAATCCATGGAGCCTAAAATTATGATATTCGAGAAAATAAGGCTGTGTTCACGGCTGGCAAGGGCATAGGAAGTTAATTAATCATGGTAGAATATTTCTACCAACGAAAATGACTGATTCTTATTTTTGCTGCGGGTTTTACCCAGTTGAATAAGATATAATCGCTAATGTCAAATTCCTGAAGTTAATTAAGAAATTTAACGGCCATATTTTATTCGAACTTCAAAAATTCTGGAAAAACGTAGTCTTTGTAGGGTTCCGTACGTAAAGGGTAAAAACGGGACCCTATTGCTTCATAGCAATAGTGTCCTGTTTTTACTTTTTGGAGTGGAGTTACCTCCGCTGTCCGTCTGTCTATCACCAGGCTGTATCTCATGAACGGTAATAGCTAGACAGTTGAAATTTTTACAGATGATGTATTTTTGTTACCGCTATAACTAAAAATACAAAAAAAAAACAAAAAGAAAAAATAACCGACTTCACTAAAAAAACACTAAAAGGATCCATATAACTTTAATTTCACAAGTCGGTTTTAAATAAGAAACAAACAATACCGAGAAACACCGACTTCCGAAATTAAAGTTATTTGGATCCTTGTTTTTTTAGTGAAGTCAGATATTTATTTTTTGTAATTTTTTTTTGAGTTACCGGTTCTGTGAAAAAACCTAACTTCTAAGTGTTCTGAAAATTGTTCTGAGATTTCTGAAAAGCAAACTCGTGGTCATGGAACGCAAAAAGCCACTGAAGGAACACACATGTGATTTTTGTCAGTAAAAGTCTGATACGCCGTCTAGCTTCACCCTACGTGAAGACGTCATTAGACGATTACCCATTTAAAAAAACAACTGAATTTTATTATTATCTACCTGTCTTACCGTTACTAACTCACTGATAATCTTATACCACGCCATCTTGATAAAAATAATCTTACAATTCAAACACCTCCATTTAATCCCAAAATCCAATACCGATTTTCAATTACCTAGTTTCAGAATACTTGCCCAAACTACCCCAGGCCATACACGTCCCCATTCCATTTGAGTGTCTCAAGATGTCCAAACCAGTACATGTCAGAGCTTGAAACTTATTAATTATTGATGCTGCAAGACATGACACATTGCAGAGGAGAAGACTAGTTGAATAGGTGTAATAAAGGAGTACCTAGCGAGTTCTAGACCAGGATATAGGGTTAATGGATGTGACACTTTCATTGCTACGTCACGTCTCAAGCTCTCAAGTTACTAAAAGAGTTATGAGTATACATGTGGATGGGTGGAGAGGGAGAGGGAGGCCAAAGAAAAGATGGATGGATTGTGTGAACAGTGATATGAAAGAAAAGGAACTTAGTGATAGTATGACGGTTGACAGGATAGAATGGAAGAAAAAAACGTGTTGCGCCGACCCCAAATAAGATGGGACAAGGGCAGGAAGATGATGATGACGTCACGTCTCAAGCATTTTAATTATTATATTTTTCTATCGGCCACACTCTCTGAAGGGATTCTGAACATATAACAAGGCAAGCTCTAAACTGGAATCCTCATGGTAAGCGTAAACATGGTCGCCCTAAGCTGGTCTGGTGACGAACAATCATCGCAGAGGCGAAGAACATAGGGAAGGCCTGGAGTGAAATGAAGCTCGAAGCTCAAGACCGGACGACATGGCAGTACACTGCGAACGCTTTATGCGCCTTAAGTAAAGTAAGTCAACTTAACTCTTGAAATAAGCCTTACGAGATTTATTGCTATTGACCCATATTCCTAATGGTACCTCCATTATAATGAATAGGAAGTTATAAGGGCAGAACTACATTGGGCATACGTGGCCCACGTACGTCGGGCGCGTCGGTTTCTATACATTTTATATGGCAACTGGACTTGTAGAGCTACATTAGATTCACGCCACACGACCTCTCGCGTCGCGACTCTACGTATAATATATCAGGCGTAGCCCACGTGTGCGTCAGTCTAGTTCGTAGTTAGTTCCCGCTTCAGTAGGCTCCTCCCATCTTTCAATATAAAGTGTAATTATAATAATAGAAATTATGAATGGACTGTATGAAACATATGATGGTATGTCTTGAAAGCGAGTGACTATACTATACCTCATGACTCACTTTAAGCCTCATCTAGTTTAAACTGACAAAAAAAAACTTGTACAGTATTTCCAAATTAATAATGCGCATACAGATCTTCACTAATTCTCGTATTCCCGGAAACACCCGAATCATTGAATCGTAAGAGCCCTAAACTATGCATGAAGAAAATGCACTTAACCACTCTATATACATATCGTCTTCCGACGGTCGGGGAATACGACCGGTGCCGAACAGTGACGAAGATTTCTATGCGCATTATCACTTTGGGAGACCTGTAAAAGTGTTTTTTTTTTTAAACCTATTGCAAAATAAATATCATTTATCATTTAACTAACTGACTGACATATCAAAGCACAGACAAAAACTACTGGGACTAGAAGCATGAATTTTTTCTTAAGTTTTCTTTTTATGACGTAAGCGAGCAGTAATAGATGTTGTTTTTTAATTCGTCCCTTAAAGGGATGATAAAGGCTCAATTTAAAAACAATCAATACTTCACATATACCTATCGTTTCATTATGATTTATCATCATCTTCCTGCCCTTGTCCCATCTTATTTGGGGTCGGCGAACCACGTTTTTTTCTTCCATTCTATCCTATCAACCGTCATGCTATCACTAACTTCCTTTTCTTTCATATCACTGTTCACACAATCTATCCATCTTTTCTTTGGCTTCCCTCTCCCTCTCCACCCATCCACATGTACACTCATAACTCTTTTTATTTTATTTATGTTTATGAAAAAAAAATCCAAATGAAGACCTTGCAAAAAAAAACACCAATGTGAAAAAAGCCTTCTTTATAACAAATTTTAGTGTCCTATTCAGATTTAATAGAATCATCTGCGAGATAAAAATAAGCCTCTATATTTCAACTAACGATTTTATATTGTAAAATAAAATGTCGATACTCGTAAAACAAAAGGATATTCAATTTGGATTTGATGAAGCGTAAATATATAAAATAAACTGTTATTTAAGCGAACATTTTCTTATTTTTACAATTTAGTGGATCATCACAAGGATCATTTTAACTAGAGTTCAGTTTTTATAATATTTATTTAAATAAAAATGTATTATAAATGTAACATTTTTTTTATGAATCCGTTGATTAATTATATTCCGTTGATTGGTTATAACATTTTATAATTGTGATTTATTTTGTAACAGCGTGACTTATTGTTTAATAAATAATTATAATCAAATAGTTTTAAAATTTTCCCTCACTGATGTAATTGCTATTAGAGTTATAAAATTTTGGCCTATCGGTCGTTAGCGCTATTGATTTCCGTGTCAGTCAAACTACGAATTTTTCTAATCTACAGTCAAACGGGGTGAATAGAAACGAAGGGGTGAATGGAAATAAAACTTTGATTAAAATTTTTATTTTGATATATGATCAGATCATATTTTTAGTTTCAAGATATTAATGGGTTTAAATATACCATTTATATAATTTTGAGTACTCAAATACTGCCAAAATTTGTTCAATAACGTGACAATCCCCATCAAACTTCTGTTTCCATTCACCCCTGCGTTTCTATTCACCCCATTTTACGGTACTTCGAGATTTTCCATTCGTAATTTTTCAATAGCAGCTTGGAGTTTGATTTTAGACTAAATTGAAGTCGCTAAATGGAGATAAAAATAATTATACATTGATAAATACTTCGACCACTATGGTTTCCAATATTATTACTCGCAATTTACTCCCCAATAGCTTTGGTCTATTAACTGGACAATAATATTATTTTATAGTATTGTTTGTCCGACGTTCGTCTTGATTAATTATGGAATGATAAGATGTTATTGCAATCTTTTGTTTTGTTTCGTAAAATATTGTGTAACTGAAATATTTTGGAACGTAAGATTTGTTATTTATTAGTTTGATAAAACTTAAATTATTTTGTTATTTTCCGGTCTGATAAAACTTCTTTATCTTTACATTATTGTATATATACATTATGTATTTATTTTTAGTATAAGGTATAAACAGTATATATTTATAGTAGGTATATAAGTATTTATTATTTTAATTTAAGATTTCACATTCTCTTCTTTTATTACTTCTACACACTATTGTCTACATTTCTTGCTATTTCTCCTTTCGCAGGTCTGCTGGAAGAAATTTATTTCAGAAATAAGCAGTACCTTTGTACAATTTTTATCAGAATGTATCTTCTTTCGTATTTATGTGTGTACATAAATTATTAAAGAAATAAATGAATTATTATGAAACAAAGACTCTCACTGAGTTTTTCTGTTTGTATTTTCACAATAAACTTAATAACTATTAACGAAATTTTCATGCGGTTTTCATCAATGCACAGAGTCATTCATGAGGAAGGTTAAGATTTATATTATATGCATATTATTATTATAATTGGAAAAATGCAACAAATTTAAACATTTGTAACGCCCATGTGAAATATTATATATAAAAATCTTGTGTCGGTGTTATCGAACTTCTCCGAAATGGCTTGACCAATTTTCATGATTTGTGTATATTTTTTAGATTTGACAATAGGTTGTAGGCTATTTTTTACGGTGCTAGAATACGCTGCCCCCAGCTCTAATTTTTTTTTTATGATAACATATGGCTGAACGACGTTTGCCGAGTTAGCTAGTATGAATATATAATTTTTGTGTTAATACATAAGAAGTAACCTTTACCGTTGCATAGCTAATGAAATCCCCTCTTTTTCTTGCTGATTTACGAGGTCAAATCATTAAATTTCTTAAACAAGTCACACCCGCACCTCTTCTTTATTAGTTACCTTACTTAGTTTGAAATGTTATGGGCAAACTACTTTCATCATCATCATCATCATTTCAGCCGAAAGACGTCCTCTGCTGGACATAGGCCTCCCCCAAGTGTCACCACAATGAACGGTCCTGTGCGTCTCGCATCTACAAGAATCCCGCAACCGTTACCAAGTCATCGGTCCACCTCGCAGGAGGCCTTCCAACGCTACGTCTGTTTCTTTCGACCCCAACGGCCATCTGTTCTGCGAGCAATGTGCCCTGCCCATTACCACTTAAGTTTGGCGATTATTCGTGCTATGTCGGTGACCTTAGTTCTCCTGCGGATATCCTCATTCCTGATTCGATCACGCAAGAAAACTCCGAGCATAGCCCTTTCCATTGCCCTTTAAGTGACTTTAAGTCTTCTGATAAAAACTACTTTAATAAGATTTATTTATTAAAATAATTATAACATGACACCCTTAGAAACGCGTTCAAGGTGATGTTTGAAATAAAATGTACAACGTACTTCTAAAACCATGTATCAAAAAACAAAAATCGCGCTTACATAACATTACTTGTGTGTTGATCCCCCTTAATTCCATCTAGCGTCCCTAATTCTCTGTGCCCACCTTATAATACACTCAAATTAAAGGACGAATTATTTATACAGAGACCAGTCTTATACACTTTGTATTTAATTTGCTACCCACACCTGTGGCTTTGTTTATTTCATGAATTTAGCTTCACTTAATGTTTTGGGCGATTTGCTTGCTCGAAAATTATGCATCTCGTGTTTCACCCGAATTTAGGTGAGTGGAAATAAGTGGGAGTATTTTTGGCGAAATCTGCTGAGGACGGTTGGGTGTTTATGGGACTTTTATATTGGGTTGACGCTTTATTGTAGTGTTGGTTTAATTGGATGTATAGATCATGGGGAGAGAAGAAACGTCTGGTAAAATTTATATTGAGTTAAAAGAAAGATAAATTGATCGTTGGCGCCTCACACAAAACTTATTAAAACTAAAAATACATATTAAATAAAATAAAGGTCAAAAGATATCTAACTCAACACTTTTTTACCCGACTACGACAAAGCCAAAGGAGGGTTATGATTTTGACAGGCTATGTATGTATGTACGTGAGTATGTTCATTTGTTCCCGCATAGCTCCTAATATACTTATAGGAACTTGACATATGAAGTATCGTTAGAATCGTCTTAATTGTCCGCTACTTTGACTTTGAATTTGACTTTGAGTGGACAAAAAGTTTTGTTAAAAAAATAAGATAAATACGTCGTGTTCGGTATCATTTGAAAGGGCTTGTACATACAAAAATACCCAATATTCAATATGGCGCCTTTTAGCAGATAAAGTCGTGTGCAAATCCAAAATTGTTTAAATAAAAAGGTGTAAAAACTAAAACCCAACTACGACAAAAAAAAAACCGACGCTGAAAAAGTATGAAACAAGATTTTCAGGATGCTGAAATAAACAAGGTATCGCTATCAGATGCGCGTGGAACAGTACGCGCCGTCGACGATTTGAGCTCGGTCCGGACGGTTACCGAACGGTCGGACAGCAAGCCACCCATTGCTCGCCGTCCGCAAGCCCGGCTACAATAAGCCTAAAAAATAAGTTTTTTTTTTTTTTTTTATTGATATAAACCAGTGCTTGACTGCGATCCCACCTGATGGTAAGCGGAGATGCAATCATTGATGGTCAGGCGCACTAGTTTATTAAGAGCCCATTCACTCTAGCCTTGAAGACCCCTAAATTATAGTTTGACGGGAAGACCGCAGCAGGCAAATTGAAATGAACTAAGGTAAAGTAAACTTATTACAGCTTAAAAATCTTTAAAATAAGAAGCATTTCTTCCTTTTAGTATTACAAAACTGCCTCAGTGCAACTGATACACAAGTCTTTTTATATATCAGTATGTTACTACAACAAGCCAGGGAAAAGATTATCACGGGAAGTTACACGTAATTTTGAAATTGTAAAAAACCAACGGGGATTATCTTTTTTATTACGCCAGACACCATCATCATCATCATCATTTCAGCCGAAAGACGTCCACTGCTGGACATAGGCCTCCCCCAAGTGTCGCCACAATGAACGGTCCTGTGCGTCTCGCATCCATCGTACTCCCGCAACCGTTACCAGGTCATCGGTCCACCTTGCAGGAGGCCTTCCAACGCTACGTCTTTCGGCCCCAACGGCCATCCGTTCTGCGAGCAATGTGCCCTGCCCATTGCCACTTAAGTTTGGCGATTCTTCGTGCTATGTCGGTGACCTTGGTTCTCCTGCGGATATCCTCATTCCTGATTCGATCACGCAAGGAAACTCCGATGCCAGACACACATAAGTTTAATTATTGTAATTTTTATTATGAGCACGACGCTCCAGTTATTGGAGTCGATGTGGGGCTTTGAGCTTTTTCTTGTACTAAAAGAATCATCTCCTTTATCCAGTACTAGCTTTTGCCCGCGACTTCGTCCGCGTATGGCGTAGAAGTCGAAAATGGTTTTATTAGGTTATTTGAGATACGAAAATATAAAATATTATTTATTATCTTCGTCGTGTGTGATAGTCCATTGAATTGTATGGCGAGTGATGTTGTATCTTAAGATAAAATATTATAGTATCTTAGCCGTGTGCAGCGCCTCTTAGTGAACTCCACTGTGGGTGACGTAACCTACGACAAACTTATTATTTTCGGTTAGTACATTAATCGGGTCTAGGGATCGAACCGCAAAACTAAGTTTGCTTTTTTATTGTATATAATTTTTCGGGATAAAAATTACCCAGTGTGGTGCCTAGGATATTAAAGAATAATTGAACAAACAGACAGACAACATTTTTTTAAATCACATTTTTGGGTTCTGTGTCGGTCTAGTAACACCCCCTGCCATTTTTTATTTTTATATTTTCGATGTACAGAATTTTATTTTCTACAGATTTATTATAAGTATAGATTGTCCTTGAAGAGACTCATAAGATAATACTCAAAATACATAATTAATGCAAGATTAAACATTACTGATTAGCGTGAGTACCTAATTGATATCTCAAAACAATATACATGTTCAATGAAAAACAAAAGAATATGTTATTTCTTCTACTCCTTCAACGACAAGATAACATATATTGAAGAAACAGTTTTAATAAGAAAATCCTCATGAAGACAAAGGTTTAACGAAAGTCTGATAACTACAGACTTAAAACAAAATAACAACATAACCCTAAAATGTAGCCTACATGACCTTTATCTAACAAAACCTTTACAAACTACAAAACAGCATTGATGTGAGAACACATACACGCTATACAAAACTAGGGATGTAGCGGGGGCCAGCTTAGTGGAAGCGGAGTTTGTTGAAACTTCACCTCCGTTGATGCGGAGTTACCATAAGCATAGTTGAAAGAAAAAGACGATTATTGATAATAACAGAAAGGGCGAATTCATAGCTAACGTATAGACTTTTAAATTGAGAATATTTGGTTTGAAGAATATGGTTAAATCCTGCTTTAATGCCAAGATTGGTCAATACTCAACTTTTTTTTTAATAATTTTTCTGTACGTGTATTAGGCACCTAACTCCTAAACCGCTTGACCGATTTAAAAGTAATTTTGTGTGTATATTTTCTTGGGTCTCAAAGTGGTTTAAAAATACAATTAGACCTGGTAGGTGGTTTTGCAATCGAGTTCTTAATTTTAACCGCTAGTCAAATATATAAAAAACTCACGTCTTAGTATTGGTAACCAAACTCCTCCGAAATGGCTTGAATGATATTTATGAAATTTTTTATGTAGCATCAATGCCGAATGGTATACCACAAAATGCTTGTAAGAAGTTTTGTCTGCAATGAGCATCACCGGGCTCCACGGGGTACTGCTACACCGTGACAATGCGCCCGCGCACTTAATCCTCAAAACGAGGGACTTCCTGAACACCACACCGGTCAGAGTCTTGGGGCACCCTCCTTACAGTCCTGATCTAGCACCGTGTGACTTGATTTTTTTCCTTAAAATAAAAAATCAACTGAAAGGAATACAGTCTCATCGTTGGAAGACGCGCTAGCAGCGTTCGAGAAGGCCGTGGAAGAAGTGTCTGCGGCGGACTTGAAAAAATATTTCGAAAATTGGTTCAGACGCATGAAACTTTGTATACAAGCTGGTAGAGAGTTCTTTGAAAAGATTTAATAAAAGTTTTTCAGTTTCTCAAAACTGTCTGAGTGTCCCACGTATATTTGGCAGGCCTGAGAATACTTTGTAGGCAATTTTTTAGACCACTAACAGAGAGGCGGAGGTTTCCGTCACAACCCAACAGAAAACTACGTCATATTTTAAGCTCAGTCTACATATGTACATAGAGGGTAAGATTTCATTACGCACGTCCTGAAAGCCTCTATCTTCGTACGCTTTTCATTCTTGCTTCATTGTTGTACCGTCTTTTGTTCACATTTTAATTCAACACGCCACCTGGTTCTGTTTAGTATGGTGGCATAACAAAGGTATTTTAGAAGGTTTCCTAATATTATTTAGTAGGTAAAATGTTTCTTTGTGATGAGATCGACACCCGACCATCTGGTATAGGGCGTTTTTTGGGTAAAAAGATGAAAATGAATAAAGAGCCAACGTTTTTTAGGTGTAAAGGTTTTGGGTCGTCGTCCGACCGTCCGGTAACCGCCCGGACCGAGCCCAAGCCGACGACGGCGCGTACTGTTCCACGCGCGCCTCAAGGAGATGTCAGCAAATCGTAGGGGCCCAGCAGGGTCGAAGCCTACTGGGGCCACGGGTACTGTGAAAGCGAAATCCGGGGCCCTGGGACGAAGGCAACGAAGGAACAGGAGTGGGTTTTTAGTCAGTAAAAGTCTGACACTATCTCCTGCTCCGCACAAGAGCGGGACTTGTCATAAGATGATTTTCCCACTCAATAAAAAAAAGGTGTAAAGATTTGTTAGCGATTTTTTTTTTTTTGTTTAAAATGGCTCATTATGCTGATAACGAGTATATTTATATACAACCGATGTTTAGTTACTTTTGATAAATAAATTTGTTTAGTTCAAAAATATTTTTTTTCAAGTTGAAGGGTCAAATCTATAAATCCGTGATAAGACCTGTCATACTGTATGGATCAGAATGTTGGGCTGTGAAAAAGACAGATGAAAAAAGATTGCATGTAGCGGAGATGAGAATGTTGAGATGGATGTGTGGTGGGATGAGAATTGATAAAGTGAGAAATGAGTATAGACTGAAAAGTTGAAGGGGAATCGTTTGTCTTGGTACGAGTATGGTCATGTAAAGAGGAGGGATGAAACGCATGTTACTAAAAGAGTTATGAGCATGCATGTGGATGGATGGAGAGGGAGAGGGAGACCAAAGAAAAGATGAATGGATTGAGTTAAGAATGATATGAAAGAAAAGGAAGTTAGTGATAGCATGACGAGTGACAGGGCAGAATGGAAGGAAAAAACGTATTGCGCCGACGTCCTATAATATAAATTAACCAATTTAAAATTATGTACCCATTAATTACACAATCTGTCTATATGAAAGTAAGATTTTTGTAAATAATAAATCTAATATATTATTAACTAGCTGACTCGGCGAACTTCGTACCGCCTAATAATGTGATAAATGAAGAACCGCTCAACCGATTTTGTGCAAACTTCACATACCATCTACTGAATACTCGTAGTCCGAACAAAGCCTAAACATTTGGTTTAGATAGGTGAGCCCGTTCTTGAGTTATAAAATTACAACGAAAAGTGGCATTCATTTTTATATATATAGATATCCCGTGTCATGGTATTTGTATTCGTAATAACAATCAAATAGGTAATTTTGAACCAATTGTCGTACATTTACTTTTTGACACACACACGCACACACACATACACACACACATCACGCACACACAACAACAAGATCAATAGCAGAAGTCGAAATAGGTTGAAAATGTGACACTGTATAATGTACTCAGAAATAAACGATTCTATTCTATTCTATTCTATTCTATTCTAATCTTACTGCTTGTGACTGTACAAAATTGAATTTCTGCATCTTTCCGTATTAACAATGGGTGCGTGTAATCTCATCTCATACGGGGCACGTCTGACGCTCCAAGACGTGAATTATACGGAATTAATATATTTAAAAGTTGTTTCTCATTAAAACATACCGTTTACTTTGCTAATTAATGCAATGCTTCTATTGTGTTTTGATTTCATTGTTTTGTAGGGAAAGGTACCCAAATGCTTGAAGGGCTTTTCTTCTTATGCGTACAGCTAAGGAGTGAAATTCCCTCCCGGAGTCTGTGTAGCTATAACCTAGGAGTCTTTAAGACAGGTGAATAGTTTACTTTTTGGCAAGCGTGTTCCATCGTCGACCACATCATCACTTTCCATCAGCTGAGAAACTGGTCAAGCGCGAACCTATCCATAATAATAAAAACCGGGCAAGTGCGGGTCGGATTCCGTACAAACTTACTTATGAAAATAGTTTAATTTCCGAATTGAGTTACGAAGATTTTCCCGAATCGCAAAAGAATTTTTTTTTTGTCGTAACAACAAATTTATAGATTTCAGATTTTTTCTTATATTTGTGCTATGAGACCTTGTTTCATGCCAAATTTCAGGATTCTAGGTCAATGGGAAGTACCCTATGAATTTCGATTCCTTTGAGACTGTCGAAATATACTTTTTTTTGCGACATTTGATTTTTTCACAGCGTCAAGGGACCGCAGAACTGTGTATATAGTTTTAATTGCAACTAAAAATTCGAAGACATGTGACATCCACCAATCCACACTGGGCCCGCGTGGTGGATTACGGCTTATTCCCTCTCCTAGACAGGAGGCCTGAGTCCTAGCAGTGGGCACATTATAAGGCTGATTTTGCACCTTCTGAATTGACCTAATGGATTAAACATACCCGAAGAAGTGACCTTCATTTAAAATAAATAAAAAGCTAGTAAACAGTATTTATCTCATTTATAACAAAAATAATGTTACATAATAGCAATATCTTTTACTTGTTTGAAAATAAAAACATAACCAGAAATGGTGAAAACAGAAAACCTACAAAAGCTAATTAATTTTCGTAAGTAGGGTTTTCAATAAAAGTAAATCAATTTGGTTGTACAGCCAGAATATTATTTCCACGGCAACATAGTACATCTAAAGAATTACTTTTATTTTAGATTACGTATGACCATCATATTATTATTATTTTTAATTAATATAAACTAGTGTTTTACTTCGATCCTACCTGATGGTAAGCAGTGATGCAATCGTTGATGGTGAGGCGCACTAGTTTATTAAGAGCCTATTCGTTCTAGCCTTGAAGATACCTAAATTATAATCGGACGGGAAGACTGTAGCTGGCAAATTGTTACAGTCCTTCGGTGTATGCGGTATAAACGACGAGGCGAAATGTTCAGTTCGGACCGTAGAGGTTTCGACAACGTAAGAGTGGACACTCGCCGTACGTCGGGTTTATGTATTATATTTTCAACTATGCAAGGTTGTTTGATAGACCCACTACGGCATTTTAATGCAAAGGACAAAAAAAAAAAACACAAGTGGGTTATAGTCAGCAAAACTGTGTCTCGACTCAAAACGAATGAATTTATTTGATGATATCCCTAACCTAAAAAAACAGGGCAATTGTTGTTCCGCACAAGCTTATCAGTCTCGTCTTCCTGCCCTTGTCCCATCTTATTTGGGGTCGGCGCAACACGTTTTTTTCTTCCATTCTATCCTGTCAATCGTCATGCTATCACTAACTTTCTTTTCTTTCATATCACTGTTCACACAATCCATCCATCTTTCCTTTGGCCTCCCTCTCCCTCTCCACCCTTCCAAATGTATACTCATAACTCTTTTAGTAACATGCGTTTTATGTCTCCTCTTTACATTACAAACGATTCCCTTTCAACTTTTCAGTCACTGGCGCCACTTTCAAACTTCCTCTAATATACTCATTTCTCACTTTATCCATTCTCGTCACACCACACATCCATCTCAACATTCTAACACGCCCAAGTTTACCAGTAAAAAGTTCAATTTCAAATCGCGTCTCGAAGATTTTCCGAAACGCAATGAAAGTTTTTTTTTTGTGATGTATCTACAAAACAGTTTCTTGTCCTATACTTGAGTTATGATTGCTCCATACTTTATACCAAATTGCAGGATTCTAGGTCAAAGGAAGTACCTTATAGGTTTTGATTTCCTAGCGAGTGTCAAAATATCTAGATTGTTTTGATTTAGAAATTTGGATTAATTTTTTTTTTTTTTTTTGTTTTACCTAAGTATCTAAAATTAATTTGAGCTTCATACCTCCACGCGTTCCTGAATAACAGTATCTTGACAGACGGACATACGGAAAACAAGGTGATCCTATAAGAATTCCGTTTTTGCCGACTTAGCTACGGAACTCTAAAAGAGACTTTCATAAATTGGATTCTTTACCTCACTGAAAATTATTATCGGTCTGATAATAATAATAATGAGATATGTAACCTTTCTCAGGAGCCCTGACCACTGGTAACTAGGACCCTGTTCCTGATGCCGGTAGGCACTCATCATCATCATTTCAGCCGAAAGACGTCCACTTTTGGACATAAGCCTACCCCAAATGTCACCACAATGACCGGTCCTGTGCGTCTCGCATCGACCTAAATCGGGCATCGGTAGGCACTATACTATACTATTTTTATATTTTAAATGTTTTTTAATTCGTTTTTTTAAAGAAATATTTAATATATGGAATAATAAGAAGTTTACAAATAACTTGTCCCACTCTAAAACCAAAACTAAAAAAAGACTTCAAAGTCATCATCCGCCTAAAAGTACACGTGCATTAAGCAACATACACACTGTCGTCAAAGGGAGTAGGCCACAAGGGTCCTTTGCGCGACTTTCCGCAGTCACTTCATTAGAACAAGCCTTTACGTTCACGCGTAGCTGTTAGAACTAGGCTTAATGACGGTCGTATGAATGGTAAAAGCGTGGTTTAGGTGTCGTAATGATTTGAAGAAGTATGGAACGTTTTTTAGGATTCTGTATATTAGAAGGAATAAACGGAACCCTTGTAGGATCACTTTGTTGTCCGTCTGGCTGTCTGACTGTCTGTTAAGATCCTTTATCTTGGGAACGCGTGAAGGTATCGAGTTGAAATTAAAACTATATATATATATATATATATATGTATACTCAGGCCTGCGGTCCCTTGTAGCTGTGAAAAAATCAAATTCCTAAGTTATCGAAAAAAAGTAAGGTCATTTATGTCGCAAAACACGTGTATTTCGATACTCTCAAAAGAATCAAAATTCATAGGACTACCCAATGAAATTTGATTCTTTTTTGATTCCTTTGACACAGAATCCTCAACTTTGGCATCAAGCAAGAACTTTTAGCACAGGTATATGAACAAATCTGAAAACTGTAAATTTGTTATTACGTCACAAAAAAAAAATAGTTTGCGATCGTCGTAGCACATAGCCTCCGACGTCGTAGGTACAAGCGAAGCATAGCAAGGTGATAATTTCTCGAGGTTACGTAGATGTAAACAATCGAATTACTTACAGATTAACAAAACCTTTATGTAACGGGACAGTGGAAAGGTGGCCCAGAAAAATCAAATTTTCATAAGTTTTTTCGTCTAACCCTATTGACTTTGGGTTGTATGGATGATTTTAATGACTAGTTCGACAATGAAGTAATGCATGCCTGTGGTAGTGTTTCGTAATCTCGTATCTTAATTTGGCTCGCAAGGTTGTCAAGATGTCGACTTGGCGATCAATGGCTTAATAGCCACGAGTCTTGAGCTCGACCAACTCCTCAGGAGGCTCTCGTTAGGCGGCTGGACAAAGGGCGGATTCAGAAGGCGATACTTCTAGATACAGCTCTTATTATTTATATTATTATGAGGATCCTTTCTCTGGAGCCCTGATCGCCCGCAGCTTGGAACCGGTTTTGGATACCGGTGGGATACTATTGTGTTTTTCAAAATTTAATTTGTGTCTACATAAATGAATAAATGAAGCATTGCTTCGAATATTCTTTTTCTTTTTTAAAAATAAATAATTATATAACATGTTTAAAAAAAAATATATTAAACGATAAGATCATGCTACCTTTTTAAAAATGTTTGACTTTCAACGTACTGAACCGGCCATTTTATCGTTCACCGCCCTCGGTTGACTGATGTCAAATTCTGAAAAACATTTAGTTAAATTGAATACTAAAACACTACGTCAAAATAAGCTTAACTTATTACCGTACGTAAAATGATATACATTTCAAACGCAAACTGTTCCGGACGTACGGGTGAAATGCGCTTGACACTTGACATCAGCTATGCGGTGAAAACATTACTGTGTTTATATTAATATTAGTAGGTAGTTATACAAATCATGCTGCATATTAAAGTAAAAACTAACTTGATGACTTCATCATCATCATCATTTCAGCCGAAAGACGTCCACTGTTGGACATAGGCCTCCCCCAAGCGACGCTACAAAAAAAACGTGCGGTGGATGCAAGACGCACAGGATCGGTAGTTGTGGCGTCGCTTGGGGGAGACCTATGTTCAACTTGATGACTTACTGAACTGCAAATATTATTATTATTTGGTAAGACACTAGCAGCTATTAGCTGATGCGTGTGTTTCATTTAGTTAGATGTTTAGTCTGTCCAACCGATTTTTAAAGCAGTTCAATATGGGAGCTTTCACAACACTTTCTGGGAGCTTGTTCCATGCCGTTACAACTCAGGTAGAAATCGCTTCAAAGGTTTCTTTTTGGAATCATTTCCCCATAACTTGACGGAATGTCCCCTGTATGTGTCTCGACTTTAAGATTTTTTAGAAATAAGTCGATAAACGCTTGGTTTTTGAATTAGGAATTAAAATTTGAAAACAACTATTTAAAAAAAAATGCAATTCGGAAAAAGCTTCGTAACTCAATTCTGGAATTGAAGTGTTTTTATACGTGTAGCGACATCTATCGCGTCACATAAGAAAATCCTGAATCGCGCAATCAAAGTTCTCCGCGCGATTAGAACATATAGAACAGCCCGAAATCATCTATCGGGCAGTTGTAGCCCACCAGACATAACACCCGTCTGGTCGGAGGATCCTCCCTTTTCAACGGAGGTTTGCGGGACTTTACGCTCTGTTCCGCATACCTCCAAACTGGAGACCCTCGACAAAGAACGTCAGCGCAGCCTTCGTGCAGATACTACCTCGTGACGTCATCATCACTTCCTCAAGCTTTCGAGCAGCGAGCCATACAGCCAGCACCCACGGCTATAAAGGGTATCCTGACCACCAGCATGCCTACATGGTCATACCTGGTCATCACCCTCAGCCTCATCAGCGACCTTGGCGAAGCACACTGCACCTTCGGCCAGTCACATGAAGAGCAATGAAGAACCTCTCCTGGTCGACGCAAGCAGTCAAGCCACTACGTCGCACAGCACCGCTCCGACTCACTGGAGCCTGCAGCATCATCCCGACTCACTGGGACATCATCACCCCGACTCACTGGGGCATCATCCCGACTCACTGGGACAGCACCACCCCGACTCACTGGGGCATCACCGCAGACAGTTCCGACTCACCGAGAACTATGCGGCATTCGGTTCCGACTCACTGGAACCAACCTACCACTGGCCTGGCACGCATCAAGAAGCATCAAGAACCATCGATCTCCGACCTCCGGAGGGGAGTGATGGATGTAGCGACATCTATCGCGTCACATAAGAAAATCCTGAATCGCGCAATCAAAGTTCTCCGCGCGATTAGAACATATAGAACAGCCCGAAATCATCTATCGGGCAGTTGTAGCCCACCAGACATAACACCCGTCTGGTCGGAGGATCCTCCCTTTTCAACGGAGGTTTGCGGGACTATACTCTCTGTTTCGCCTACCTCCAAACTGGTGACCCTCGACAAAGAACGTCAGCGCAGCCTTCGTGCAGATACTACCTCGTGACGTCATCATCACTTCCTCAAGCTTTCGAGCAGCGAGCCATACAGCCAGCACCCACGGCTATAAAGGGTATCCTGACCACCAGCATGCCTACATGGTCATACCTGGTCATCACCCTCAGCCTCATCAGCGACCTTGGCGAAGCACACTGCACCTTCGGCCAGTCACATGAAGAGCAATGAAGAACCTCTCCTGGTCGACGCAAGCAGTCAAGCCACTACGTCGCACAGCACCGCTCCGACTCACTGGAGCCTGCAGCATCATCCCGACTCACTGGGACATCATCACCCCGACTCACTGGGGCATCATCCCGACTCACTGGGACAGCACCACCCCGACTCACTGGGGCATCACCGCAGACAGTTCCGACTCACCGAGAACTATGCGGCATTCGGTTCCGACTCACTGGAACCAACCTACCACTGGCCTGGCACGCATCAAGAAGCATCAAGAACCATCGATCTCCGATCTCCGGAGGGGAGTGATGTAGCGACATCTATCGCGTCACATAAGAAAATCCTGAATCGCGCAATCAAAGTTCTCCGCGCGATTAGAACATATAGAACAGCCCGAAATCATCTATCGGGCAGTTGTAGCCCACCAGACATAACACCCGTCTGGTCGGAGGATCCTCCCTTTTCAACGGAGGTTTGCGGGACTTTACGCTCTGTTCCGCATACCTCCAAATACGTAAGTTTGTACGGAACCCTCAGTGCTTAAGCCCGACTCGCAATTGCCTGGTTTTTATTAATAAAAATAAAATCTTCTAACGTATCACACATTTAGAAACCTTTATGTTCTTTAGTAAGTTTATTCTTATTCTTAAAGTCATCTTTTGTGTCTCTAGTCTAAGAGTGTGGTCTGTACTCATCGTCCTGAGATTCTTCCTAGAATCCTACAACAGCTGCTCATTTGGCGCTCTGCCAACACTGTGGTAGATATCCTTGAGACACAATTTTCTTAATGTTACATTCTTGGCCTTTTAGCTAACAAAACTATCGTGCCTTATTTTGATATTAGATTTATTTACAAAATTATTTTTAGTATATGTGAAATCTGAATATAGTTTGTTTAGAATTAGTAACTGAATTGATTGCAATAATTTTACACCATGTTACTTTTCTTTTTCCAAAAATAATTTAAAAAGGTCACAAGTTTGACACCACCAAGTTAAGTTCAACACAGGTCACGGCAGGTTATAGCGGACATTAGACACTAGCGCACAGCTGGATGTGGGAGTAAAACGACCCCTCAGTCACCTGGGTGGCCCGGTGATCGTGTATTTGTGCGACCAACAAGATAAAATTACTAGTGTATAACTTCGTGATTTTTCATCGTACAGTTATGAAATTCAATTTAGCGTTGGAAGGTCAAGGTAGACCGACGACCTGGTGAGAGTCGTGGGAATGCGGTGGATGCGAGACGCACAGGATTGGTCGTTGTGGCGACGCTTGAGGGAGGTCTATGTCGAACAGTGGACGTCTTTCGGCTGAAATGAATAAATGTTATGAAATTTTATGCACAGGTTCTTTACATAAAATTACTAGACACGTGTTTCGGGTTTCGTATATAGTATATCATAGCATAGTCGGTTTTATGATGTTCCCACTGTTGGGACTCTGGCCTCGTCTCTAGGAGAGGGAATGGGCCGTAATAGCTACCACGCGGGCCCAGTGCGGATTGGTGAATGTCACATGTCTTCGAATTTTTGGTTCTAGGACATGCCGGTTTCCTCATGTTGTTTCACTTATACTAATACGAATGTTGTATAGGCATATTTTAAATTGATTCACTAATTATTTTACATTGTTTTATGCAGTTTTTAGTTTTAGAAGTAATTTTATAAGAACTAAAACTAGCTGCTGCCAGTGATTTCGCCTGTGATACAAACTTCGGGCTCCCGTTTTATCACCTTAGGCTTCGAATTTAGGAAAAACCTCTCTTAGGTCTAGCCTACGTAAAAGGAAGCCTTATGAACATTTCACGCTCCTAGTCCCAGTAGTTTCGGCTGTGCGTTGATATGTCAGTCAGTTTGTTCTTTTATATGGTGCTAATATTCGCGTAATGTCCGTGAATAGGTGCTGTCAGTTGATACTGGTCATCTCTTAGGTGCCAGTTGCTATTTTAATATCTATATTAAGTTTATATTTACATTGTTCTCACATGATAGTAACGACAAAAAACATGTAACCGAGATATTTATAATACATAACACGATTGAAAAGAGTGTCCATGGGGTTTCTTGCACATTCTTCTCCATAGAGATCTACGCTTTAGAATGTGCAATTAGCATCATTTTTTTTTCTTACTGACTGACTTCTTGACATTTCAAAAGTGCCTATAAATGATTTATTTGAAATAAAATGCTTTAAATCTTTGAATCTATATAAGTCGTGGCCAGATTTTAGAAATTGATCATTTCCCGATATGACTATCTAAAACCAGATCGTTTAAACGTTAATATTTGATGATATTATGTCAATTCTCGTTTGACCATATCATTTAAAAAAATGTGCATAACATAAAGCGATATCATGAAGTCCAATCTTCAAAGCCAGGTAGCCAGCCTTTTGGTGTTTTACAGGTTGCATTTTGGAGAGTGTACGCGGGAATTGCCTGACCTGATTCCGCCATCTCATTTCTACCTTCGGACAACCCAACGTACGGCGAGTATTCTCCCTTATGTTGATGAAACCTTTACTCTCTAGCACTAGCAACAAATAAAAAAAAATATCTATTTCTAAGATTTGGCCACGACATATACATAGATTAATATTTTTATTTTTAGACAGCGTCTTAATTGTAACTTTTCTTATAATTAAAACCATTTTATTTATATATACTTTATTGTACTCCAAGATACTAAATGATACATTTGAGCCTTATATTAAAAAACATACAATTGGCGGCCTTATCGCATTTCGCGATCGCTTCCAGGCAACCTGGTATGAAAAGAGATAGTCTAGACATAAAATGGGGTTGCACTTGGTGCATTACAAAATAAGCTAAACAATTGGTGAGAAAAAAAAGAAACAAAGCACATACTTAACACTAAAATACATATATACTAAATAATTGGACTGGCCTGTTGGTCTAGTGGTCAGTGATCTTAACTGCTATGCCGGAGGTCGTGGGTTCGATTCCCACCCAGGACAAATGTTTGTGTGATGAGCATAATCATTTGTTCTAATAGTTCTTAATTTATCTATCATATGTATTCGTTTCAAAATATATAAGTATATTTATCACTTGTCTAGCGCTCATAACACAAGCTCTGCTTAGCTTGAGACTAGAAAGCGTTGTGTGATAGTAGTGAAAAAATAAAAATTATAGGCAAGGAAACAAGTGACAACTACAGTTAATACAGCTAAAAAAAGAACAATTTTACAAGGACAAGTTCATTTTCGACATCTTCTACCGTTCAGTCAATCCAGGCAAGTCCATTATTAAAACTTTTGCCTATACTCGCCTTCAAAAATAGTGTTGCCTATCAAAAACCTCCCTTTTAACTGTTAATTTACGCCATTTCACTGTTCACGTAGACAGGTTAGAACAAGGCTCGAATATTAACACATATAGCTAGCGCCATCTGTCGGGGAAACAATGCAACGTATGATTCATAGTCTGTGACGGTTGCAGTTGCGAATAACTTTGCGCAAAACGTGTCGCGTTGCAGGATGTACAGGATTTATCTTCAGTTGAAGTAAGGATGATGAAACGGCGTGTTGTGGTCTTGTTTTGAAATCGTAAAATGGCATGTGGTTTTGACTTTTTAGTGTGAATTGCTGTTGAGGCCAAAAGGTTTTGGAGTGGTGCCAATGTACCGGAAGACACAGTGTTGGAAGGCCTCCCACAAGGTGAACTGATGACCTGGTGAGGGTTGCGGGAATCCGATGGATGCGAGACGCACAGGACCGTTCAATGTAGCGACACTTGGGGGAGACATATGCCCAACAGAGGACGTCTTACAGCTGAAAAAATAATGCTGACACAAGTCTAGATATAAGTTCTATTATTTTTTTTAAGAGCACTGTACCCCTATTTACTCTTAGATATTTTGTTCATGAAATTATTAACTTGATATGACAATGGGCTGCGGGCTTGTTTAAAAAAGTTAATTCGGCTTGGAATGCAAAGGCTTACCGGTTTTTTTTAGGTGGGAAATCATCTTATGAGATCTGTCGCTCTTGGATAGGGTGGGAGGTTGTGTCAGACTTTTATTTACTAAAATCCACTCCTTTTCCCACTTTGCCTTCGTACGAGGACCCCGGGATTTTCTTTCGCATCACCCATAGCCCCAGTAGGCTTCGACTCTGCTGGGCCCCTACGGTTTGCTGACATCTACTTGAGGCGCGCCTAGAACACTACGGGCCGTCGACGACTTGGGCTCAGTCTGGACGGTTACCGAACGGACGGACGGCGAGCTTCCTATTGCTTGCCGTCCGCAACCTCGCAAAAGGCATACAGGTGGGTTTTAGTCAGTAAAGTTAGATATACTCTCTCGCTCCAACCGGAGCTTAATAGTATAGTATAGTAATAGACTTTCGCCATTTTATAAAACCTGATAGTGTGTCCAGTGCATGTCCCCAACAACACAGGCAAGAACGACGCCCTACTAAGAAATTTTAATTATGGTGACTTTCGCAGGAAACAGCTAACAAAGGTTTATAATATAGCAATCTAAAAACGTTTAATTATAAAACAACTAAGGGTGGAATTCACCAATAAAACTAATCGCGTTTTAACGTTTGGCCGTATAATCGCGTTTAGCCGCTGTCACTAGTGTCACTTATAAAAATACAACAAAAGAAAAATACAAACAAGTGACACTAGTGACAGCGGCTAAACGCGATTATGCGAGAAAACGTTAAAACGCGATTAGTTTTATTGGTGAATTCTGCGCTAAGTACAATTACTTTTTATTGAAGTTTAAGGGTGTCTGGCAAAGGGTTGCCTTCACATTAAGTGTCTGGCAATAAATGACCATAATTACTAATCAAATCCAGAAGAACATATAAAAAAACTGAGCTTTTTTAAATGAATTTAGGTTGCTATATTAAACGCTTTTTGTATCTGTTACCTGCCAAAGCTATCTTAGGTGAAAACTTCATACTAAGGCATCGTTCCTACCTGTGTTGAGGAAATGCAATAAAAAACTATTAGCTTTTATAATGACGAAAGCCTGGCATCCATGGGCTTTCACTCTATAAGGAGTTATTTTATGATTCATTCACTCATCTTTAAAATAAAAATGACAATATAATATCGACTCACAACATTACAACCCACAGAAAAGTGGTCTTGAATATTTACGGGCCTACAAAAACATTAAATAAAATGTTTATCAAGCGTCACCTAAATCCAAAAAAACTTCAAACTCCCTACTTCACACTTAATCCGAACCGTACGAAAGTCCATAAATTCACAGCAACATTTTTGGGCGTAAAAATCAAAGTTTTCTTTCACACAGTTTGCGACAAGGCGCGAACGAAAATGTAACCAACAAACATAGCGATTTCTTTAACTTTAATATAATTTCACCTCAAAAGATTTACGGGGAAAAATAACTTGCAACCAGGGCAGTACTTGCTAACAAGTTAAAATGTTCAACTTCGGAATCCGTTTTTCAACTGGAAGCCGGAATGTATGGATCCGTTTTCACTTACATACACCAAGTTGCAGGTTTAAAAGATTGATTAAAAGTTTCGGTTGAAGTTCTGACTGTAATTGGCAAGCTCTACCACTCTCAAATGGAGTTCGGAATGTTTGGAATGAACTTTTATTTGGTGGTTTCCATAGCCTACAGTTATTACTGCTTATTTCTGTGAAAGTTAGACTACTATAAATGCTTCTTCTTCTTAGTTGGGCACTCTTGTCAGAGTGGTCGTGGCCGTTGATGATGGACAGGACTACGGTGTGCCGCCGTTGTTTGCCTCCAAGGCTGCGGCGTGTCGAGCGATATTTTTCCATTTCTAGGGGTTGTTGCCATTACGCGCACACTGTACTGTGGTCGACTGCGTAGCCCTGGTGATAAGATCGATCAAGCGAGATGGAGATTGATCGCGGGCTCACTTGACTTCAACGCGACCGTGAACCACAAGTCTTTCCATCGAATCCTCGTTTCTGGAGATGTAACAAAATAATTTCAGTTTTCGTAACTGCACAATCGACGAAAGTCGATCTCGTATGTGAAGCTCTTTGAGGATTAGAGGGAGTTATTGGTGCGGAATACTGTCCATGGTATTTTCAACATCCGTCTCCAACACCACATCTGTAAGGCATCGATTTATTGGCGATCTTGTAGCCTTAATGTCCACGTCTCGGCCTCGTAGAGAAAGATTGGAAAAACCAGACACTTCATTAGACGAACTTTTGAAACAAGATTTCATAGCACCTATAAATGAAAAAGTCAGAAAACCGTAAGTAATATAATATAATAAACAATAACTTTTTTGATTTAATAACTACTTTTCGGTTCGGTAATCGAATTTATTTACATTCCTTTTTTTACGGAACCCTCCTTGCGTGAATCCAACTCGTACTTATTTTCGTATCGATTGCATTTCCGTTCCATCATCGGGCCACTACACGTACAAAGATGCCTTGCCGCCAGGTTTAGAACTGGGTACGCCATAATTATGGCGGCAAGTCCCCTCTTTGAGGAGCGGCTGGAAAGACCTCACGGCGTCCTTACCTTTTGTATGACGCAGGTTTTCACCGAATATGGTCAGTTTAGGAAGTTCCTACACCGGATTCGTGCAGAAGTAACGCCCGGGTGTCACCACTGTGTGGATCACCCGCAGGACACAGTGGAGCACACGGTAGAGGTGTGCCCCGCCTGGGCAAAGAACCGCCGTGTCCTCGTGGGGGAGATCAGAAAAAAGTTTAATCAGAATCCAGTTCTTCAATTTTGGGCAAGTTCTTGCGATTTCACAGTATGCCGTGACGTCACAACATGGCATTCGATCCTATTCATATTTGGAACGCATTGTAATAGGAATATTATTTTCTAGGTATTATCAAAAAGAGTGAAAACTCATTTACTTATAAAATACATTTCACAAAACAACTTATCACAGGATTAAGTTCCCGATCGAAAAGATTGATCCAACGGAATCCCTTCAAGTTTTTCAATTAATAAAACTGGTAAACAGACCTGAGGCGAGATTGACGAATATTTGAACGTTAATAACCGAAGTTTAGGAAGCCAGGAATTTGTGGAAACTCACTTCGGTTTCCTGATGAGATTTCTTTAGATGCATCGTTGTTTATGGTAAGCAAGGAAAGCTGTATTTCTTTTGGATATTTGACTTAAATATTAGATAGTTTTTTATTTATTCAACAACTAAGCCTTAAAAAATGAATACATAAAACACTTAACTAATTAAAACTATATATACACTTAAATCAAAAACTACTAGCTAAAATATGGCGTCAAAAAACTCCTCCGCATCGCTGTCGACTGGAAGTGTACCCAAAAGGCTGGCGGCATTGCCACGTTGTATGGCAATGCTTAATCTCTGACCGAGGTAAAAGCCAGCCCTTGGGTCACGTGAAGTGTCTACTAAGCGTTTGGATAGTTCTTTGAACAGCTTATGAGCACTCGGACCCCACGGCCCAAGAGATATTAGATAGTCATTAAAATATGCGTCAAGCATTACTAGAAGGTTGTACGTTTGCTAAAATTGGCAATGCTGATTTGCTTGTTCAAAAAGTTGGCTAGATTTTTATTGCTGAAAAGTCTCATGACAAGATTAGCTTCCACTAGTGGCTCCGCCCGCGTAAAAGTAGGTTTCTCCATACAAACTTTGGAACCCCGTTTCATCCCCTTACGGAGTGAATTTTGGAAAATCTTCTCTTAGTGCTCGCCTACGTCATAAAAGGAAACCTTGTGCAAAATATTTTTGGTGATTTTACGTAAAAACGCGCATTTAAGTAATAATAACGCCCCAGTCGCGCGAGGGATTAATATGAAGTTTATTTGAACTTATAATTCCAAGTCAATCCAAAGATGTATACGGCAATTTCATAGGTAAAGATATAATGTTTGGTAGATATAAAAGGTTCTTATTAATAAAAGTGACCACCAAAGAAGATTTTTTGAAAATTCATTCCCTGAATAAGTTAAATAGGGACGAGCGATTTTCATATGAAACTTTTTGTCCTGTCTTATAGGCTGGTAGCAAAGAAATTCTGAATCTTGATGATTTCGTCATGGCTAAATCAATCGATATTTGGCCTGTTGCTGGGGTATTTAAAATAAAAGTAAAGGGCGGGATTGTTCGAAAGAGTTACCAAGACTCTGTAATGGAAAGGGCTACTGAAGAAACACATGTAGATTTTAGTCTGTAAAAGTCTGGCACGTCTTCTCGCTCCGCCATAAGTAGGAGAAGTTACTTAATAATTTCTTACCAAACAAACAAAGAGCAGTGGTGGCCGAGTGGTAACGGCTCCGATTTACGAGTTGTAGGTCGCGGGTTCAAACCCAGCCAGACGCATTATTTTGTGTAATTTATTTCATCACCACTGCTCTCAAAACGGTGAACGAAAACATCGTGAGAAAACCGGCATGTCCTAGAACCAAAAATTCGAAGACATGTGACATCCACCAACCCGTGTTGGGCCCGCTTGGTGGATGATGAATCCCAGCAGTTGGAACATTATAAGGCCGACTAAGCTATGCTATAAACAAACAAAGTAAGTAGGTTACTTCTAGGTAAGCGTGCTCCATTACTGACCATATTATTGCTTACCATCAGGTGAGTTAGTGGTCAAACGCGACCCTATCATAAAAATAAAGTAACTATAAAGTACTGCCAAAGTCAAATTGAAAAAAAAAGCTTTAGGGTGATGCAGAGATAAATAGTGGTAGGTGCAATAAAAGAGAGAGAAAGAGCGAATAGGTACAAGAATAGTTATACAATAAATCATAAATATCATACAATTATACAATACATACACAAATTAATAAACTATCTACATATGTATCTACACTTATAAAGTCAAACTATTGGTTCAAATCGTCAAATTGAAAACATTAGCGCTGTGATGATACTACTGCCAACTTCTTACGAATTTGATTACAATATTTCTTGATAATAAATAATGGTTACATTTTATATGTTTATCAAACATAATTAGTAATTAAGCACGAAGTATGTAAGTAGGACATGTATTTATTTGTCGGTCGAATAGTGTGCATTTCTCTTCTCACTCTTCGCCACTTTTTCGAGTCATCAAATGAGCATGAGCACCCATGAGGTTTTCTAAATCACGGCGCCCCTACGTCACACTATCACTAACTCCCTTTTCTTTCATATCAATTTTTACACAATCCATTTAAAACCTGTTAGTGCAAATACTTTAGAATTTTAAATGAATTCAAGTTAAGTGCAGATTGGCAGTGAGCTCAGGATTAAACAAAATATATTTTCGTGGACTATAACTTAATCTATCACTTAGGCATTTAACATTCTAAAAAGCTTTACCATTATGTCCTTTCAACAAGGCTTGAGCAATATGAATAAAGTATCTCGTCTAGTAAAATATACTTTTTATTTGTTTTTTTCCTTTTTAGCGTTCCGTACCTCAAAAGGAAAAATCGGAACCCCTTTTAGATCACTTTATTGTCCGTCTATCGGTCTGTCTGTGTCTTTGTGTCCGTCTGTCTGTCTGTGCCTGTCAGTCAGGACCCTTTATCTCAGGAATGTGTGGAGGTATCAAGTTGAAATTAAAACCATAATTATACTCAAGACTGCGGTCTTTTGAAGCTGTGAAAATCAAACTTCTGAGTTAAAGGAAAAAATAAAATACCGCCGTTTATGTCGCAAAAAAAGTGTATTTCGACACTCTCAAGAGAATTAAAATTCATAAGGTACTTTCCGTTGACTTATAATTATTAAAATTGGTACGAAGTAAATCTCATAGCACGAGTAGAGAAAAAAATCTGAAAACTGTATATTTGTTATTACGTCAAATATACGGAACCCTTAGAGCGCGAGACCGACTCGCACTTGCCCGATTTTCTGTATGCGATGTGTCCTAAGACATTCAGCAATCGGACGACGAGCAATGGGTAGCTCAGCCGTCTGGTACCTAACCTAAAGAAATATGACGTCATTGCACAACATATACACCATCTATGAGAAAAAATGTGAACTATATTGCCGTAAAAATGGTGTTAGAACTTGAACACCCATCATTCAGGATCAAGTTGTCTTCATCGGTCATTACTAAACCATACACTTCTATTAATCCCCAGGGGATATCATTATGGATATGAATCAGTCGGATCTAGTGTGCCGTCCAATATATTATTATATACCCATACATTAGATTGATTATATCACTAATGGCGTGTTCCATTAGTTGTTAACTATTCACTACGGTCTGATTCTCACTGTCGATAACACTGCTGTAATGATGTAAGGAATTTACTTATTGGAAAATCATTGCAATGAGTCTTTAAGGCTGGAAATCATCCAATAGAATCCAGTCAGACTTTTACTGACTCCTTCTTTGCTATGCGTTCCAGGATTTATGGGGCTTACAGAGGGCCTTACGTTCCAGGATTTACAGGCGTTGGCTTCCAAAAGCCGAGTCAATCAAATTGTCCCCGTAGGCTTCCGCCCACCATGGAACGTGAATGGAACACTACGCACCGTCGACAACTTTGAATGAGTAATGAATGATTTTTCATCGCAAAAAATATATGCTGCAGATTCGTTCGAAAGAGTCACTACGGAAGAAAGAAGAAAGAAAGAAAACACGTTTATTTGGCACACAGGTACACACAATGAGATAACAATTACAATATAGAAACTTAAATACTAAAACTTAAAAAATACATCAACATTGTGTGTCTCACGGCTGCGTCAAATAGGTCCAGTTCAGCATAATGCCAGGCTACTAGTTACTACAGTGGAATGAAAGGGCGTGTCAGATTTTTACTGTCTGCAAACCCACGTGTCTCCTTAAATTGCCTGTTATGTTTTAAGGTTTAGGTGGGGCTTTCAAACGTTTTCGCAGTTAATGCAATCCTGGAACGCAATGGACAGCCGAAGGAACACGGATGGGTTTTAGTCAATAAAAGTTAGAAATTTTCTTTCGGTCCACTTGGAGCAGAAAGACTTATTCGTAGACTTCCAGAATCAAAAACATTACTCCGTTCCGCTAACACTATTTCCATTTTTGTCGACTAGAGATTTCGAGTTCTGTGATTAGTCAATTCACAGTCCGCTCCACTCCACTTCACCCAGCTCTACGTCAGTGGAAATGCACCCTAAATATGAATGACATCCCAGTTCAATCACAGACAGATGTCGCAACGATCAAACTCGAATTCTCTCGAAGAATTAAATTTTGCGCAAGAAGTAATCAGAGAAGGAATTTGGATTCATCCCTGAAGAGGTTAAATAAGGGATCTGAGTTTATACCTATGAATTTCGTCATTTTTGCCGCTGGGAAATTCTGCCAGACATTCAATCGTCTCCCTAGCCTCTTTCCAACTAAGTATATTGAGATCGGCTTCTTGTTTAACTGGATGCGGCTGAATACCCGTGTTTTACAAGGAGCGAATGCCTATCTGACCTCCATAATACAGTTACTGGGCAACACGATACTCCTTGGATAGACTGATGATCAGGCTTTCTGGAATCTGACTACCCATAACCACTGTGAAATATCGACTAATGATAACCAGGACCAACATCTTTACGTGTTTTCTGAGTTACGAGTACGTAAGACATTCAAGTTGGCACACCTTACAGTCATCCAAAGGGTAATGGAAAAGGCTATGTTTGGAGTTTACTTGCGTGATCGCATCAGGAATATATCCGCAAGAGAACCAAGGTTACCGACGCTGATCGAAGAACCGACAAACTTAAGTGGCAATAACGCAGGGCACATTGCTCGTAGAACGGATGGTCGATGAGACCGAAAGGTTCTAGAGTGGCGACCGTGCACCGGAAGACGCAGCGTCGTAAGGCCTCCCAAAAGGGAAACCGAGGACCTGGTGAGAGTCGGCGATGGATGCGAGACATACAGGATCGTTCGTTGTGGCGACACTTGGCCTATGTCCTACAGTGGATGTCCTTCGGCTGAAATGATGATGATGATAATGATGACGAATAATATTGTCATCTTTCCTTTGATAGATTCGTGTTTTATTAAAAAAATATTTCCAAGTAGCTAACTAATTCCAACCTGTCGTAATTTATTTTCTTCTCAGTTTTAAAAAACGGGACATGGCAACAAAATAGCCATTTAGATTCAAGGGAATCTCTCGCAAAGAAAATTCTTGAAAAATATTTATGAGAAGATGTGAAGAAAAACGTCCATTGGAGAGTTGGATCCTTCATTTCCTATTAGTCACAAGTGAATGGTCAAAACGAAGGGTACCAGGCGAATTTCAATATGTTTCTTATAAATAAATGATAAAATAATTCTCATAATTCCTTTTTGAGGGTATTCCGATATGTTTCTTAATGTATTTGCTTATTGCTATCATGTTGATTAGGGGCCACGAAAATGTACTTTTGTTGAATGGAACATGACCAAAATATAATACGTTGTTTCACTGTATGTTTTAAATTTTTGATCATTTGTAACAGACTCTTGTCTTAATAAGCTAGATTTGAGACAAAAAGTTTTCAACAGATTTACGCTGATATTGTATAGTCTATTTTTAGATAACTTAAAAAAAAATATGAGGTTCTCAATTTGCTGGTTTTTTAGGGTTCTGTCTCGGCAAAAACGGAACTCATATTCCAGACTGACAGATATTGTCCATCTGTCAGTCCGTTCATCTAGCCATCTGTCAAGATTCTTTTTCTCAAGAATGCGTGGAGTTATTAAGTTGAAAATATCAAACACGGTCACGGTCCTCGGTCCTTGGAGCAGTGAAAAAAATTAAACTTCCAAAGTTAATGCAATCTAAAGATAAGGTGTCAGATTTTTACTGACTAAAAACCCACTCCTGTTCCTTTTTTGTCATTGTTTCAGGACCCCAGGGATCTCTTTCGCATCACCCATGGCCCCAGTAGACTTCGACCCTGCTGGGCCCCGACAGTTGCTGACTGCCTTGAGGCTTGGCTTCGGTCCGGGTGGTTAACGGACAGTCGGGCGGTGAGCTACCCATTGCTCGCCGTTTGCAAGCATATTTTGACACTTGCGGGGAAATCAAAACCTATAATAGGATACTTCCCGTTGACCTAGAATTCTGAAAATTAGCAAGAAGCAAGGTTTCATGGTACAAATAAAAGAAAAACCCTGCAAACCGTTTAGTAGTTAGATACGTCACAAAATAATTACTTTTTAGCGATTCGCTTCGGGCATTGAACTACTCACAAAGATTGCACGGAATTATCGGTGCGGGAGTCCGACTCGCACATGACCGTATTTTTTTTATAGAAGTCTTTTGTATTTTTCCTAATGACACCTAAAGATCGGCCGCAAAAACAGAAAGATTTGTAGGTGGACATTAATGATATAACATAGTAAGTCGGTCGTGGAAGTGGAATGGTAGTCGCTAAATGTCATAGAGAACAGAAATAACTTTTAAATACATAGGTATATAGCAATGTATATAGGCCATCAGTTAGCAAACGATCCTTCCTGTCACGAAAGATTTTGGCAACTCTATTAGGGAGCAAATTCCACGTATATTTTCTTATTTAGGCTAACTATACTTTAGGTGTTGACCTGTCTTTGTAGACTAAAGCAAATTATTATTATAATTATGAGCCTATAGTATTAAATGATCCTACTTACGAGTTGTAGGTCGCGGGTTCAAACCCAGCCAGGCGCATTACTTTGTCTTTCATTATCACTACTCTCAAAACGATGAAGGAAAACATCGTGAGGAAACCGGCATGTAATAGAACCAAAAACTCGAAGACATGTGACATTCACCATTCCGCACTGGGCCCACGTGGTGGATTACGGCCCATCCTTCTCGTAGAAAGAGAAGGCCTGAGTCCCAGTAGTGGGAACATTAATAGGCTGATAATGCTTATGCTTATGTTATAGCGCAAAGGCTTCCCTTCCATTCTGTCACTCTTCTCTGATCCTAGCTACATCACAATTTTATTAATAAGAACCTTTTATATCTACCAAACATTATAATAGGTTTTTACCTATGAAATTGCCTTATATATCTTTGGATTGACTTGGAAACCGGCATGTGGTTTTCTCACGATGTTTTAAAATAAATAATCAAACCCACTTTGAAAAAAGAAAAAATACAAAAAAAAGCACAGTCAATTCTAAAACCAAATACAGCAAAATCCTGACACAAAAAAAATTACGCTAACACACATTCCGACCTCGTTACCTCATCGGGCTGAGTCGAGGGTCCAAATCCAACAGTTTGTATGCAGGAAAGGTTCAGATGGACCCTATTTGTACCCTAGATGTAGTCTCGGTGGAAATCGATTCCTTTATCTGATACCTTTCGGTGGTTGCATAACGTTGTTGGACATAGGATTGCGTTGTCATACATGGTAATGTTTTTGAGTTGCATAATACGATTTGGAATTTAGTTTTTTTTTTTATTGGGTGGGAAAATCATCTTACGACATATCCCGGTCTTGGGCGGAGCGAGAGATAGTGTCAGACTTTTATTGACTAAAAACCCACTCCTGTGTCTTCGTTGCCTTCGTCCCAGGGCCCCGGGTTTCGTTTTCACACTACCAAACAATTTTGATGTTGATATTACATTGATATGTATATCTCATCACACTATATTTACACTAATCGTCTTATAAAGGAGAGTGTAGATATACACCACTAATTTTTAATTAGTGCAAATAATTAAAGGGCATATTAGAAAAAGTCTTGTTAGTATTTAAGTAAAGTCTCAATAAATAGTATTCATAAACAGCAAAGTTATTATCGTTTGTTTATATCCCAAAATGTCACTCAATTTATGGAAATATTGTGCAGACTCAGAATTGATTATGAATGAATAAATGGTGAAGTAAATGAAAAAACAACTGTGCGTAATATTTTCTAGTAGCAATTGTTATGAATGATTGATTCAATTATGAATTTACCATGCCAAATTTTCGTGTTTTTTTTTTTTTAATAATAGCATAATCAGCCTTTTTAATGTTCCCACTGCTAGGACTCAGGGTCTCTCTCAAGGAGAGGGAATGGGTAGTAATCCACCACGCGGCCCCAGTGCGGATTGGTGAATGTCACATGCATTCGAATTTTTGGTTCTAGGACATGCTGGTTTCCTCACGATGTTTTCCTTCACCGTTTTGAGAGCAGTGGTGATGCAATAAATTACACAAAGTAATGTGCCTGGCTGGGTTTGAACCCGCGACCTACAAATCGTAAGTCGGGGCCGTTACCACTCGGCCACCACTGCTCTATTTTTTTTTACTTTTGACTAAACAAATATGATCAGTAGAAGGTACGGATAGAGCCCTATTATTTTTGTATTAATTAAAAAATAGTGGTGTATAGAGCGATATAATATCACACTAATATTATAGAGATGAAATTTTGTGAGCGTGTTTGTGTGTTTCTTATTTCTTCACGCTCGAACGGCTAAACTAATTTAAAGCATAGACCATGTCTTGCAAAAGCACAAAGGACACGTTTAATCCTGAGAGTGTGTTCCTTTGAAACAATTTTCTTCTTTAACGCGGGCATAGACGTTGGCAACAGCTAGTGATATTATAGAAGTGAAAATTTATATGTATATTGGTAGCTACTTCGTGCTCAAGCATCTGAACAGATTTGGATGAAATTTGATAGCAGATTAGCTTATATTCTGAATTAAACACATAGGTAAACTATAGAGCAGGCAAATGCCCTGTCACAATCTATTTTTGATTTAATATGTAGATGTAAATTAGTATTTGAATGCAAAATATATAGGTCACTTGGACGACAGGCATTATAATAATTATGAAAATGATTTTGCTTCTCATTGTTGGTAATGTTTAGGTTATTAGGTCTTTGGAAGTTTCTTACACGAGAACTTGGCATTGGCTTCTTAGTTTTCAATACTACTTAGAAATATTAACTCTGACTTAATAGAATGCACGATGACGAGCAGTGGTGGCCGAGTGGTAACGGCCCCGACTTAAGAGTTGTAGGTTGTGAGTTCAAACCCAGCCAGGCGCATTACTTTGTGTAATTTATTTCATCACCACTGCTCTCAAAACGGTGAAGGAAAACATCGTAAGGAAACCGGCATGTCCTAGAACCAAAAATTCGAAGACATGTGACATCCACCAACCCGCAATGGGCCCGCGTGGTGGATTACGGCCCATACCCTCTCCTAGAGAGGAGGCCTGAGTCCCTGCAGTGGGAACATTAAAAGGCTGATTATGCTATTATGCTAATAGAATTACAACGATATCCGTAAAATTTTAAAGTAGCCTACGTAGAATAAAAACACAATTGAACATGTCAAAACAAAACCCGATTGAGACCATAATATTGTATCTAACGCAGAAGATATATACATTCAAAAATCCAGACAGATTGACCTATAAACACTGGCTAAAACAAACAAAACATAATGTAGCCGATCATAGTATAAAAAAAAAAAATTGAAAAGAATCATTAAGTGATCGTCAAGCTTCTAAAAACAAAAAAAAAACTAGGCAAGTGCGAGTCGGACTCGCACACTGAGGGTTCCGTACAAACTTGACTATGAAAATATTTTAATTCCCGAATGGAGTCTCGGCGATTTTTCCGAATCGCCATTTTTTTTTTGTGACGTTAACTAAATTTAGTTTTCAGATTTATTCCTATGTCTGTGGTATAAGACCTTGTTTTACGATAAATTTAAGGATTCTGGGTCAACCGGAAGTACGTACCTTATGTATTTTGATATTTTGATTCCCTTGAGAGTGTCGAAATATATGTTTTCTTGCGACATAAACAGTCGTATCTTTTGTTTCGTTAACTTATAGTTTAGTTTGATTTTTTCACAGCTTCAAGAAACCGCAGACTTGAATAAATAATTTTAATTTTATTTTTTGCTCGATACCTCCACGCGTTGCCGAGATAAAGGGTCTAGATAGACCGACAGACAGACAACATAGTGATCCTATAAGGGTTCTATTTTTTCCTTTTGAAGTACGAAACCCTAAAAAGAATCAGTAAGCGATCACCAAGCTTCTAAAACCAAAAAACGGAACAGTAATCCGACAATACGTCATGGTTATTCCTCAAATATATCACAAACTTCCATGTCAGTCTGTCGTAACTCTCATAGCCAATTTGTATATTTTTTTTGTTATTTTTAACTCTATGTTGTGGCTCACCCACGCTTGGCCGCGAATCCTACTTTCGCGAATCGTGTCAATTGCCTCGCAAAAAACTTTGTCCGGTTGCCAAGTCCGCGTATAATTTTTTTCATCATATTCTCCGCCACTATGTTGTCTGATGTCCGTTCTTTTTTTTTGGAACGAGTCTATTGCAATGACTGTATTATGCTTGTTACGCAAAATGTCTGGACATCGAAAGATGTTATAATAATTTGGAGTGGTATTTGGTTATTTTTTTTTCTTAGCCCTTACTATCCTTCTGGTGGACAAAGGCCTCGCCCAAGTCCTTCCAGACGTTCTTTTTCCGCGACGTCTCAAACCAGTCCTCGCGGTATGTGTCACCTTTTTCTAGGCCGGCCACGATGGCGCTTTCCCTCTGCAGGAACCCACCTCGTGGCGACACTTGTCCAACAGTCTCTGTGCATGGTACTGACCCGCCCAATCCCATTTGAATAGACGTGTTGTTTAAAAAGTAATTCTGGTTGCCATTTTGTTCGATCTCTTTATTAAAACTGTTGAACAGTGAGATAGACAGTGACATGAAAAGTTTTGATATAGGCTTAAACATACAGAAGTTTTATCTACAATGAAGTGACATTATTTATTATCTGGCCCATATTTCGATATATTCGGGATCAGTACTATATACGAGTATCTTCCATATTCGTTTGTTACTCGTCACCTCAGTGTGCAGGAGATGCCCCGAGCGTTGGGAGTCACAGGACAATGCTAGGACCATTGTAGTCACGGACTTCTATAGCTAGTTGCCGTTCGATGAGAACCAGGTCCGGACCGATGGCGCGTTGTATTCTACGTACACCACAAATAGTTGCCCTGCGTGATGAAATGCCTGTCAGGGCTGCGGGATTGTTTGAGTCACCGTGGCTCTGGAATAGAGCAACTAACGGAACATAGATAGGTTTTAAATAATAATAATAATAAAACGTTTATTTCGGACGAAGTCCATATTTTGTTAGTAATAATTATCTTAAAACTAATATTAGTAAGCATTAACAACATAAATAACATAACTATACATTGACATGAAGCCGCACCCATCTTTGCAGCATGGGGGACTCCCACCTATCTGCAAAAACACTCAGTAGTAGTCAGTATTGTTTTAATCGGTAAAAATCTGACAATACCTCTCGCTCCACACACAAGAGAAGATATTAAAAGATATCCCATCCTCTATAAGAAGTGGGCTTGTCAGTATCCACCATTTTTCTAGCACATCATCTTTTACTCTCGTCCATCTATTGTTTTATGGCCTTCCTCTTGTCCAAGCATCCACCTTTATGCTCGATACCTTCCTCACAACATTGTCATGACAACAAAATTAACTAACATTACACAAATATTTCATAGCAAACATCAACAACATTGTTCTCTTAGAAGATATTAAAATTTATATCAAAGTTTCGGATTTCATCAACTTTATGATTGTTTTCTCTTACAATTTGTGGAAAATACTGCAATTTGATTCCTTATTGGCTCGCTTTTAATTAGAACAAAGGAATATACGAGGATTTTGGTTTCACATTGTAAAATAACAATAATTTTGTTGTGTATCCGACTGAAAAGCTGGTAAAACAATACAATTTAATTGGGTCATATTTACTCTATCGTCTTGGCGTTTGTAGATTTAAATTAGTTTAAATCTACAAGTAATTGTATTATAAAAAAAATACACAAATACACTTGTATCAATTTTTTAGTTTAAGTAAGTGTTATATTTACTCGTTTAAAGGTTTATTAATATGTTATATGTTATTTACCATCATCCGTGCATCACTGCGGGGTGCCAGCTGAAAATCAGCGCTGGGTATCTGACGCCCAGCAATTGCTGAGTTGACGACCCTTTCAGTTCGGACACGCTCACCGCAAATATATTGTAAATCTGTATCTTTTTTTTTTTGTTTTTTTCTTACATATTGTATTGCCTGCATCAAATAAATACTATTCTATTCTATTCTGGTCTTTAAAAAAGAGAACATTTGAATCAAAAAAAGATCATCAAAAATGTGATAGTGATAATTTTTTTTTAAATTACAAATACTAGTGCTTGACAGCTATCCCGCCACGGTTTACTATCAGTCTGTTTGCAATCGTTGATGGTGAAGCACACTAGTTTACTATGAGTCTATTCACTCTTCTTTAGCTTTGAAGACGCCTAAATTATAATCGACAGGGGTCAATTCAATTATAACCACAGTAGGTAAATTGTTCCAACCCTTCTGTAATTTATTTCATCGTCACTGCTCTCAAAACGGTGAAGGAAAATATTGTGAGGAAACAGGCATGTCCTAGAACCAATAATAATTCGAAGATAAGGGACCTCTACCAACCCGCTCTGGATTACGGCCTATTCCCTCATCGAAAGAGGCCTGAGACCCAGCAGTGGGAACATTAAAAGACTGATTATGCTTACTTTAGCGTAAACCAACCAACATTAACCTTCACAACCGTCTAGGCCTTTTTTGACAGTTTAAGCATATTTTCCAGTCGAAATACTGCACAGAATTTGTAAATAAGTTATTTCCATACCACCTTGAATATTTGCCTGAAAGTGGAAGCTACTATTTAAGTACACTGTATCCTGTATGAGCACCTCATTATAATTCTCACGAGACCATAACGTCCGCGCTCTCTGTTCAGGTTTCACTGATTTTATGATGTTAACATGCGGATGACAGTTGCACCGAAGAGTAATATTGTGAGTTTTTTTTTTAATTGAATTATTTTAACGTTGAATATTATCCAATGATTCCTCTTTTGAAACACAATGCGCCGTCAACTTGGTCTGACTTGGCCCTTTCCTAATGTAGAGCAAGTGTATCAGGACGCCTGTAAATTAGCCGCAAAGTGCCGCGCGACGGCAGCGTGGCAACAGCGATGCCATCGCGCTGCTTTGTTATCTACACTAATATTATAAAGAGGAAAACTTTGTTTGTTTGTAATGAATAGGCTCAAAAACTACTGGACCGATTTTAAAAATTATTTCACCATTCGAAAGCTACATTATCCACGAGTAACATAGGCTATATTTTATTTTGGAAAAAAATAGGGTTCCGTAAGATATTTGAGTTTTTCGGACACAAGGTGTAAAAAGTCAACCAGAAAAGTTACTTATTTTGCGTACGCTGCCTAAACTATAAAAGATAGAACCATAAAATGTTCTAATTAATTGTAGATCTTATAAATATCTACCATAGTTTGTTAGGAGAAACCTACTTTCACGCGAGCGAAGCCGCTGGCAGAAGCTAGTTTCATATAAATAAAAAACGCGCGACTGCTGCGCTACATCCGCAGTCGCGCTGCACACTAATTTGTTATTTTCATAAGGCGCCCTTAGAAACCTATCGCCAGTTATTTAATTCCGTGTGTTATGGAAGAAAAATTTGAGCATGCTACAAATTCAGACACCGGAGTGTTGGAAGGCCTCCTACAAGGTGGAACGATGACCTGGTAACGGTTGCGGGATATACGATGGATGCGAGACGCACAGGCCCATTCATTGTGGCGGCACTTAGGGGAGGCCTATGTCCACCAGTGGATGCCTTTCGGCTGAAATGATGATGATGATGACAAATTCAGATACCAGGTTTCTACTGAACTCTAGGACTGACTATGGTAGAATATGTGACAACTGCCTCTTTGGACTTGTGGTTGTAAGCGCGACTGTTGAGCGTGGAATCCTGGGTTCGCTATTCATGGCAAAAAGCACTATCGGACATGCTTGCCTAGAAGTAATCCACTTTTGAGTTAAATATCTCCAGGTCAAAGCTATCAGTTAATACAGACTGCGGTAGAAAATTCCAATACTTAGCTGTACGCACAATGAATGTGTTCTTAAAACGTTTGTGTGTACCTATATGTGGGATGTTCACCATGTACCGGAGTCCCTTCGCTGTACGTCTGATAGTTTTATGACGGAACGGTTTGACACAATTAGGTAAAGCAATTCCGCCGCTCTAATAATCCTTATCTCCACCCAGACTGGAAGATAATATTTTATGTTGCATTTGACATCAAAAGAAAACTTCTTTTAATAGGTTTTATTTTAATATAATAATGCTTACACAACATCCGAGGGTTATATACTTGTACTACCCATTAAAACCTCATCACTAAAACATTCAATACCTTTGCGATTTTTCTTGTCCCAAGCAAATTTTTTAGCCATTTTCTCTGTACCCCAAAGATACGCAACGGTGTAATACCGGCCGTTTGTTATGAAGCTCAAGTGCCCGTAAATGAGATACATGCTCGTGTTTTATGAGATACCTTGAGAATTTTACGAGAACTCTTGTTACAATACAGACGTAAATCAATGGATGTAGGGAAACAGATAAGTTTGTTTGACTTGCTATTGACTGAGCGTCTGTGTCTTTGCCTGCTTTATGCAAGGTGGAGCGCCTACAAAATTCGTAATAGCAATGTTGCTTTTAAGAATTTTGTAGGCGCTTTACCTTTTGTTTTCAAAGTACGTTTATTGTAAAGTAAGTACGTGTTGTTTGAAGACATCTTAACGAGTGAATGTGAGTATAGGAATGAATTAAAATGAAGGGATTCTTTGAACAAGTGTTTCTTTATCTGCGAAAAGAGATTTATTTCAAGGTAAAGTTAGACCATTGATCTTTTTTTTAAAATTATATGTTACAAGCTTCTGCCAGCAGATTTACACGTGTGAAAGTAAAATATAAAGTCTATGTCATTTAGTGATAGAGTAGCATTGTACTGGTGAAAGAATTAAAAATCGACCCATTACTTTTTGAGTTTATTCATTGCAAACGTACGAAAAACAGCGCCAGACCACATTAGTCTGTCTGATATGTCACTAAAAATGGACCTTTCTAGTGCAGCCGTAAGGTACTTCCTTTGACTTACTATTTTTAATATAACCATTTTGTTTTGTATATCGTGCGTGTTTTTTATAGGTACTTACTATACTAAATAAAGTATTTCTTTCCTTCTTTCCTTTTTTCCTTCTTTCCTTCTTTCCTACTTTCCTTCTTTCCTTCTTTCCTTCTTTCCTTCTTTCCTTCTTTCCTTCTTTCCTTCTTTCCTTCTTTCCTTCTTTCCTTCTTTCCTTCTTTCCTTCTTTCCTTCTTTCCTTCTTTCCTTCTTTCCTTCTTTCCTTCTTTCCTTCTTTCCTTCTTTCCTTCTTTCCTTCTTTCCTTCTTTCCTTCTTTCCTTCTTTCCTTCTTTCCTTCTTTCCTTCTTCCCTTCTTTCCTTTTTTCCTTATTTTCTTCTTTACTTCTTTCCTTCATATTTTCTTTCTTTTTTCATAGTTTCCGTCTTTCTTTCTTTGATTTAGCTATAATATTTGATGGAGATTTAGAGCACGGGTAGACCATATCCTATAATAGCCCATAGAATATTTTTATCCCAAAAGTATATTCATATGGGAGTTCAGGTAGTGACCCGGAAGTCACACCCTAATTTTTCATAGAACACTTTTATACCAAAAACCATCCCTCTCTTACACTTTTTTGTGTCATCGCGTGCAACCATTCTATCATTACGCTTCCCCATTAAGGGGTAGGACAAAAAATAGCTACAAACGGCTGAGTATACATCATATCTATTCACTGTGGAAACAGGATATTAATTATAAAGAGATTTATGGAGTGCTAGGGATTCCTTTCTGGGTATTATTAGCCCTGTTAAATTGAGGGTATTTTTAGTAGTTATTTATCTGGAGTTGGGTAAGTTTTTTGGAGTGTTATACAGTTAAAACGGGATGAAAAGGAACGTAGGGGTAAATTGAAAAACATATCTCTACAGCCCGAACCAAGTTTTTCGCCTTGTCGTTTATACCGCGTACATCGAGGGACTGGAACAATTTGCCTGCTACAGTCTTCCCGTCCGATTATAATTTAGGTGTCTTCAAGGCTAGAGTGAATAGGCTCTTAATAAATTAGTGCGCCTCACCATCAATGATTGCGTCACTACTTACCATCAGCTGTGGGATCGCAGTTAAGCACTATTATTATCAAATAAAATAAAAATATATTATAAAACTAGTTTTTGCACGTGGATTTGTCTAAGTAAATGCTGCTTTGTAAGAACGCAAAGTGGAAGTAGGACAAAAAGTAGCTTATGTAGTACAAATACTTTAAGGTTTATTAGAAAAGGTCTTGTTATTATTTAAAAAAGTCAGCAAAGTTATTAGCGTTTTTTTTCATATCCCAAAATGTCACTCAACTTATGAAAATATTGTACAGGCCATTGACTTATATATGAATAAACGACGTTTAAAATGGAAAAACTCTGCGCGTAGTATTTTCTAGTAGCAATTGTTATGAATGTTGATTCTATTATGAATTAACCAGTTATAAAAAAACTATGGACAATTTTAGGATTTTATTTTTTTACTTTTGACTACACAAATATGATCAGTAACGGGTACGGAAAGAGCCCTATATTTCTGTGTACTAATTAAAAACTAGGGGTGTATGCTTTGAGTTCAGATCTATCTTCGATACCAAATTTCATAATAATCGGATAGTAGTTTTAACGTGAAAGGGTAACAGACAGACAGATAGACAGAGTAACTTTATCCATTATAATATTAGTATGATTTAATTTAAAAAACTATAACATAGTCGGCCTTATAATGTTCCCACTGTTGGGACTCAGGCCTTCGCTCTAGGAGGGGGAATGGGCCGTAATCCACCACGCAGGCCCAGTGCGGGTTGGTGGATGTCACATGTCTTCGAATTTTTGGTTCTAGGACATGCCGGTTTCTTCACGATATTTTCTTCACCGTTTTGAGAGCAGTGGTGATGAAATAAATTACACAAAGTAATGTGCCTGGCTGGGTTTGAACCCGCGACGTACAACTAGTAAGGCGGGGCCATAACCACTCGGCCACCACTGCTCTTAAAAAAAACTGTAACTCTCTATTAATACTACTTTTTATCATATACTAACTTCTGCCGGCGGCTTCACTAGCATGACAATATAAGTATCAAATTAGCCAAAAGGAACATATTCTCGAGATAAAAATTATTATCAATCAATCAAAATATTTATTTGCTAGAATATGGTACATAGGTTGTTACAGTGTCAGCAAACTGTAGGGGCCCAGCAGGGTAGAAACCTACTGGGGCCAAGGATCTGCTTCTGAAAGGAAGACTCGGCCCTGGTATGAAAGGCAACGAAGCAACAGGAGTGGGTTTTTAGTCAGTAAAATTCTGATATACCCTCCCGTTCCACCCAAGAGTGGGGGATGTCATTGGATGATATTCCCACCCAAAAAGAGGGTATTACAGTAAATTTGTTTCAGCATATCCTGTCATGGCGACCACGTACCATAAGAAGGACGTTGGAAGGCCACGTTGGAAGGCCTCCTACAAGGTGGACTGATGACCTGGTAAGGGTTGCAGGTATCCAATGCATGCGAGACGCACATGAACGTTCATTGTGGCAACACTTGAGGGAGGCGTATGTTCAACAGTGGACGTCTTTCGGCTGAAATGATGATGATGATGATGAAGGTGATATCCTGACATAACACCGCATATTTACAGTCAGTGATATCAATTAATCTAACTTTTAAATAACAGGTTCTATTAAGTATCTTTTATCTGTCTACCTTTGAGTTTAATTTCACCTAAATTTGTTCAGCCATTTCAGCGTAAAGGAGTAACAAATACACCCACATATGTACATACAGACTTGCCTTTATAATATTACTGTGATTTAATCACTAAACTTCCCTTCTCTCCATGTGTCCCGGCGTTAGTTTAGTTGTGGACAAACTTTAGCCATTCCGTACCTGAAATAAATTCCGGGACGAATTTGGACTTTCTGACTGGAATTTCTGGTCTAAAGTTATGCTGGAATTATTTAGGAGCCTTTGCGTTTGTGCCAGGTACAGTCAACATCACAAGCAGCTAAACAATTATTGTTCACTATGGCCATGTTGAATGTGTACCTGTGTTCTCTGTTCTGTGTGTAGCACAATACACATTCAAAATTTTATTTTAATACCCCCAGGAAGTCAAAAAGATTTAATTCACCTTTGCGTGTGTCAAAAAATCAGTGAATTGAAAGAAAGAAAATACGTTTATTCGTGCCTCACACAATCGTATTAATTAAAATTACACAAAAAAGAGGTATAATCAGTGCGAGGCCAAAAAGGCACCTAACTCAGCATAATGCTGCGTTATTTAAAACGATAAATAACCACCAATACCATCTGAGGCACTAATCTGCATGGCTCTCAAATGATTTGACCATTACATGTTTACTGTATGGACTTTAAAAGAGACTTTGACTCCTGAGTTTGTTTCTGTGTTTCTTCTCAGGGTAGTCCGCTAGCAAACACCGGCTCAATCTAGTAAAAAAAAACTATTTGCAAAATAAAAATAATTTATATCACCTACTAGCGGTAATTTATCTATACGAGTGACGTTGTATTGCCCACGTTTTAAAAAAATATTTCAAAGGAGTTCTTACTCCTGATAAAGAAATAAAATATTTGTTGGTAACCAAATCATTTTGGAACGGCTGAATTCTCGAAACTATTTTTGCTTAAGCTTAAGTTCAAAGGCCGCAAAAGGTTTTAGAACCAAATTCTGGGAAATCAGAAAAACCAGGAAAAGCTTTTTTCTGTAAGAATATTCTAGGAACTGCTTTATGTTGGACGATGCCTCTCGGGTCAGCTGGTGTATATCCACACTTATATATTATTAAATTTCGTTTTTTTGTTTGTTTGTAGGAGGTAATTCTGAAAGTACTGGTTGGATTGCGAAATTTTTTTCACCGATAGAAAGCTGCTTTATTCCTGAGTGACATATGCTACATTTATGTACGCTGGCGAAGTCGCGAGCAAAAGCTAGTTAAAAGTATTTTTAACTTAAAGTTAAAAGTATTTTTAACTAGCTGCTGCCAGCGGTTTCGCTCGCGTGAAAGTAAAAAAATATCCCAACGGAAAATTGTCCCAAGGAAAATTGTTCTAAGGAAAATTGACCCGAGGAAAATTGTCCCAAGGAAAGTTGTCTTGTATTTTCCTTTATTAGTCAAAGAATTATCACAATCGGTTCATTAGTTTTAGAGATTACCTCCTACATATAAACTTACAAAATTACCTCTTTCTTAGTTTAGATTAATTCCTAGTTGTACGCTAACGCTGAAGTGCAATTTTTTCTAAAAAATATGTCTCTTCTTTATGTATAGTTTTTTACATAGGTTATCATAAATTTGTTTCTATATTTTTCAAAATTATCAAATGTAAAACAACACACGTTAAATAAGTCTATATCCGAAAATGTCAACTTACGAACAGCCATAACACAGGCTTTTTCTTTCCGACACAATGTAAGTAGCCTTAGACAGTATAAGGCAATTTTTTCCTATAATCAAATACAGGGTAAGTCAGCCACAAATGTTGGACCGTTAGCCAACAATTACTGACCTACATTTCCCTCATTGAGGGTATTTTTCCACTTGAGGAAACACTTTTCCGTAGCAATATCGTTTTGCAAATCAACTGAAACAGTTCCGCGTTTAATTCCTTTGTTGGCTACTTGTTTTCTTAGTTGCCGGTTTGTTTTTTGTTTTTATTTTTTTTCGTCTTTGATATTGGACGGGTAGATAAGTCTTTTTGTGTTTTATCTTACCTAATGAAATGAGTTCAACTTTTTTTTTGAAGGGTAGATAATGAATCAACCTACCAAGCATTTACCATTTTTTTTTTTAAGGTCGCCGACACAGCCCGAATAATAACCAAACTAAAGTGGCAATGGGCAAGGCATATTGCTCGTAGAACGGATGGTCGATTGAGCCGAAAGATTTTAGAGTGGCGATCGCGCACCGAAAAACGCAGCATTGGAAGGCTCCCCACAAGGTGGACCGACGACCTGGTGAGAGTCGCGGAAATGCAGTGGATGTGAGACGCACAGGATCGGTCGTTGTGGCGACGCTTGGCGTAGGCCTATGTCCAATAGCGGAAGTCTTTCGGCTGAAATGATGATGATGATGAAGCATTTACCAGGGTCGGCTTCCAGACTAACCAGATGCAGCAATATTTTACCAGCATCAGCTGCCAATCTGACCTTATTTACCCAATAACTGGGTAACACGGTACCCCTTGGTAAGACAAGTGTGAGATTTCTTGGTTTCTGACTATCTGTAACAACTCAAAATATCTATAAATGACAGGCTAAACCAACGGCTTCACGTTCTTCCAGAGACAAGGAATACCTACCTCGGCAAACGTTAAATTAATTCATGCGGTGGTTATTATTTTAGCCACTTTAGTCTCGAACTCCTCACACATCACAGCAATCAAAACCTAATTATAACATTGATAGCATACCCGTAATATTAGCCATTATTACCAATATTGTATGTATCAATAGATTTTAAATCAAATACCAATTAATTAAATTTGGAATTGCGATATTTCGTCACCAATAATGACACAAATGCAAGAGAACCAAGTTTGTCAACATAGCCCGAAAAATTATCAAACTTAAATGGAGGTAGGCAGGGCACATTGCTAGCAGAATAGATGGTCGATTGGGCTGAAAGGTTCTGAGGTGGCAACCGCGTACCGAAAGACACAGCGTTGAAAGGTCTCCCACAAGGTGGACCGATGACCTGATAAGAGTCGCGGGAATCCGATGACTAAACCACACAGAACCGTTCGTTGTGGTGATACTTGGGGAGTGCTATGTCCAACAGTGGACTTCTTTCGGCTGAAATAATGATGAATATTGACACATGCTCAAATTTGATACGATTGGACCACGAATTTGGTTCGCTTCCGGATCAAATCAACCAATCTATAAAGTAGTCCGGCAACCATAATTATATTATTATTATTTGAGTTCGTTTAGGTTACTTTCGTATATGTATAATGGCGAGATTTTAAATCCTTGCACATTTTAGTTATTTTTTTTCCAAAAACAAAAAATACGTATTTCCTTCAACAAGGTTTGTGTGTGAAATATTCGAGCGAGTGACAGAATTAACGAATGCCAACAGAGCGAAGAGGCAATGTGAAAAAAGAGACAATGTCTATATGCGTTGTCTCTTTTTTCACGTTGCCTCTTTATCGAACATTGCTTTGGATGAAACAACAAGCTTTAAAACCAACGACCTTACAGCCACTAGACGCCTCATGCTTGAAGTAGCGCAGCAAAACAATTCTGTCAACTAGCCAGGTACGGGGAGCAGGGTACTACGTTCTGATTGATTCGATTGGTACGGGGGAGCGGGGTACTGCGTTCTGATTGATCGAGACATTAAATTTATAATCATATATGTTGACAGACATATTATTATGCCGCCTGTTATTAGACGTCTAGTGGCTGTAATGTCCCTTTCAACTCGCGAAGCAAAAAGAGAAAAAATTAACGTTCTCATGGCAAAACAGTAACAGATAACTCCACAGCCTACATACTTTTATCTCGACTAAAGAAAAGCAAAATAATTAGGTAAAACCAAGTCGTAGACGGCTGATATTTCAGACAACGTCTCAACCCCTAGGGTATGTGCCGCAGTTATTCGTATACCTCACGAGTTTAATAAGGGTATGTTACATGAATCAAGCTTGTTGGTTGTGGAGGAAAATTAAGATATTTTGTAAATAATATGTTTTATTGATTGTTGTCAGAAATGTAATATTGGAAAAGTTTTGTTATGTTATTTTTGTTTTGTCTTCATACTGGAAGGGAGAAATATTATACTTTCTAATATTACAAAGGTAAAAATTTGTATGTGTGTTTGTATTTGTGTAGTTAAACAGCTAAAACAAAGTTGAATAAAATTTGGCACATAGGTAGACTAATATCTTGAAATGCGAATGTTCTGTCAGGCGGTCGTCTCCTTCTGCAAAGCAGTAATGCTAGCAAAGGAGGCGGCCGCACTCGCGAGGTACTGGCCCTCACGTCCCAGCCAACGGGATCCCGACCCCAATTTTCAGTCACCGTAGGCGTCGGCTTGCGGACAGCGAGCAATGGGCTGCTCGCAGTCAGACCGTCCGGTAAACCTGACCGAGCTCGAGTCTTCGACGGTGCGTAGTGTTCCACGTGCGCCTCAAAGAGATGTCAGCAAACCGTGGGGGCCCAGTAGGGTTGAAGCCTACTGGGGCCACGGGTAGTGTGAAAGTAAAACCCGGGGCCCTGGGACAAAGGCAGCGAAGGAACAGGAGTGTGTTTTTAGTTAGTAAGTCTGACAGTATCTCCCACTCCGCCCAAGATTTGTCATATATATATTTTGCCACACAATAAAAAAAAACCCTTAAAAGTTTGAAAAAAAAATGCCGTCATTTATAATCTTGATTAAATTTGCAAGGCATATACTTTCTTGACTTTTTTAATTTTTGAGTAAATTATGAATTATCAAAGTTTTAGCAGTCCGACGCCTACTCATGCCATGGGTTGTGCGAAAGAGAATCCTGGGCCCTGGAACGAAGGCAAAGAAGGAGTAGGAATAGGAGTAGGAACAGGAGTAGGAACAGGAGTAGGAACAGGAGTAGGAACAGGAGTAGGAACAGGAGTAGGAACAGGAGTAGGAACAGGAGTAGGAACAGGAGTAGGAACAGGAGTAGGAATAGGAGTAGGACTAGGAGTAGGACTAGGAGTAGGACTAGGAGTAGGAATAGGAGTAGGAATAGGAGTAGGAATAGGAGTAGGAATAGGAGTAGGAATAGGAGTAGGAATAGGAGTAGGAATAGGAGTAGGAACAGCTACGCTTTCTAAATAGAAATAGAGCTCGTTGTCGTTTATTGGAAAAAATGATAGAAAGACCGATATTGCGTGGTATTTTTCTTTCTTTTTTATTTGGATAGTTCCTAATCAAAAAAAGGGAAAAGAAAATAAATCTTAATGCCTGTTAAATCTTGTCGCTTTGACATGTACAAATAGTCCCATCTTTTCTTATGGACCCACCTTTTATTTCAAAAGTTCCTGTAAATGTTTAGATTGAAATAAGCGCTTTAACTGTAAGAATAGAATAAATTTTATATTACATCAAAATAGTAACAAAAACTTTTACAAAAACTTAAATCTCAGGATCAATGGCGGTATTATCACTGATATATATACGATATCTAAATAAGGACAAAGGACTATGAAAGTAAATACTTAGTGACAGGGTACCCGAGATTTTTAAAAAGCAGTAAAAAAAAGAAATCCCATAGATTTACATATTAAGTAAGAAAATACATGGTAAAATAAAAAAGTCCTTCCCAGCGATGGAAAGCAATTACAGGCAGCTTTTTCCAATAACCCCAAAATAACTCATCCCTGCCATGACTAATGCAACTTAAGTAAACATAAACAGGACAAGAGAGTGACAACACTTTAGTAAAGGGTTCCGCATTTGCAGTAAATCTGTTAAATGATAAATTGTATTTATTTTGCAAGTATTTAGGTTTTAAAAACTACTTTTAAACGTAAATTTTGGTCAGTTTGAACTAAATAGGTCGGTGCTGAATACACCTTACCATGGGAAAACACTGAAACAAAATCAGAGGTTAAATTCTCTTTTGAAGTCCATATATCAATCATATGATGGTTAAATCGTATGAGAACCATGCAGATTAGTGTCTGAGATTGGCTTCTAAGATCAGAACTACACAAATTTGTCAGCAGGTCCACTTAAGAGAATCCTTTTTCACTCGCTTATCGTCAACATCGAGCATGGTATAAAAGCTTGTTACTTCATCTAACGCAATCTCAAGGCTTCGGCCCCTACGATTTTGCTGACATATCTTTGAGGCACGCGTCGATCACTATATATGCCGTCGACGGTTCAAGCTCGATCTGGACATGAGTTAGCAATGTGGTTATAACATAAAAGTGCATAGCAGACTGGCAGCCCATTAGATTATTAAACGAATAGCACGAAATTTTAAAGGTAAGGTTTTACCGTTTGGCTACAGAACCCTAAAAAGTCGATTGATACATCCGAACTTTTCATTTCCACCCCAAGGAAAGAAGAAACTCGAATAAATAAAAGCCAAGAGGAAAATTGAAAACATCTTTTTATATAAATATGCAAATACTAACATATCTCACGGTTTTTAGCCGCCATTCCCTTTTTTGTCGGCGATATGATAAATATGTAAATAGGCGGATGGCGGATACAGATAAATATGGATAGCGATGTGAAGGCTCTTGTATTATTGATTGTGGTTACTGGGAAAAAAACACGCTGATATGTTTTGCTTTTGAAAGGAATCTTCTGAATAATTAAGGTTTAATGAAAATATCTTATTATCTTGATAGAATAGATAGCAGATGCAATATCAATATAAGTAAGTTTCCTCTTTGAGGAGTAGCTGGAAAGACCTCACGGCTTGCTCACCTTCCGCATGACGCTGGTCTTCACATGGTGAGTTCGGAAGGTTCCTGCACCGGATTCGTGCGGAAGAAACGCCCGAATGCCACCATTGTGTGGGCCGCCCGAAGGACGCTGTGGAGCATACGGTAGAGGTGTGCCCCGCCTGGGCAGAGCACCGCCGTGTCCTCGTGGGGGCGATCGGCGGCAGTAATTTCCCGCAACGGGCCTTGGTACAGGCTATGGTCCGGAGCGAGGAGGAGTGGCAGGCGGTCGCCTCCTGCTAGCAAAAGAGGCGGCCGATCGCGTGAGTCAAAGATACTCACGCCCCAACTGACGCCGGGATTCCGTTCCCGATTTTCGGCCACCGTAGGCGCGGGCTTACGGACGGCGAACAATGGGTAGCTCGCCGTCCGATCGTCCGCTAACCGTCCGGACCGGGCCCAAGTCGTCAACGGCGCGTACTGTTTCACGCGCGCCTCAAGGAGATGTCAGCAACCTTAGGGGCCCAGCAGAGTTGAAGCCTACTGGGACCAAGGGTTTGATTCTGAAAGGAAGACTCGGCCTTGGTGCGAAAGGCAACGAAGGAACAGGAGTGGGTTTTTAGTCAGTAAAAGTCTGACACTATCTCTTGCTCCGCCCAAGAGCGGGGGATGTCATTGGATGATATTTCCACCGAAAAAAAACCCCTCCTATCTAAACATCCATTTTTAAAAAAATAATTATATGGCAGGACAATGTTTGCCGTATTAGCTAGTACCATATAATATTGTATTGTAGATTAATATTCATTATATAGCTTGCAGAGTTTTTGAAAATTACTCTTCATAATGTTAGTATCACATCATAAATTATACTAAAATTTCGAACCCATTAATTCCGGACAACAATGGCCTAATATTTTCATCACCATTAACCGTTCTAATTACGCCACATTCTAAATGCAGCCTGGACGGTTGGTATTAATTTATTAAACAGGTAGTTTGTCAGCCTCTGCCTGGTTTCCTTGATTTAATAATGACAGATATTTTAATTATGGAAAGTGATCCTTTTATTTACCGTTGAATATTAAGAATTATTCTAATATTGTAAACTTTAAAGTTTGTGCGGTTTGTGTGTTTGTAAGGAAACCGGCATGTCCTAGAATCAAATATTCGAAGACATGTGACATCCCCCAACCCGCACTGGGCCCGCGTGATGGATTACGGCCCATTCCCTCTCCTAGAGAGGAAGCCCGAGTCCCAACAGTGGGAACATTATAAGGCCGAGTATGTATGTATGTATGTAAAGTTTGTACATACGTATTTTTGTTGTACACATACGTTCACAGATTGCAGACACCGTAACTTACACATACTTTCGTATTAATAAAATTTTTATTAAGATTGTAAACTAGTTTTAAAAAGTTCGATAGGTTCCCCTTTATAAAAATCGGCAGTAACTTACACACACACACAACCTCACATAATTTCACATTAATAATATTAGTATAATGTAGAGATTGATGACTAGTTTTAAAAATGTTGACAAGGTGCCCTTCATAAGAAAACGGCGATAACTTTATTTTTACTTATTTTGAGATATTTCATTTTTTTTTTTGGGTGGGAAAATCATCTAATGACATTCCCACTCTTGGGCGGAGCGAGAGATAGTGTCAGACTTTTGCTGACTATAAACCCAGTCCTGTTCCTTCGTTGCCTTTCGCACCAGGGCCGAGTCTTCCTTTCAGAATCAGACCCTTGGCCCCAGTAGGGGTCGGGAGGGTAAAAATAGCCTAGAACCTATTCTCAAACCTATCAAATATACACAAAAAAATATCATGAAAATCGGTCAAGCCGTTTCGGATAAGTTCGATAGCAAACACTGTGACACGAGATTTTTATATATTAGATTAATATTGTGATGCTGAAGAGTTTGTTTATTTTTTTGAGCGTTCTAATCTCATCAAATACTGGCTCGAAATAATAAATCCTTTAATATTGCCTACGCTTCATCAATAGAAGCAGAGTAATAACCAAAGACCGGGTGAAAACGCAGGGATAGTTAGTTAATAATAATATTCCACAACTATCACACAAAGCCGTCTAGTCCCAAGCTAAGCAGAGCTTGTGTTATGAGTACTAGACAACTTATAAACATACCTATATATTTCTAAATACATACATATTATAAATAAATTACACCCAGACACAGAACAAATGATCGTTTTCATCACACAAACATTTGTTCTGGGTGGGAATCGAACCCACAACCTCCGGGATAGCAGTCAGGGTCACTAACCGCTAGACCAACAGGCCATTCGAATAATATTATAAAGAGGTACTATTATATTATATTATTGTTTATTTGCGTGTATGAGGTAATCTGTGGATGGACTTATTCGATTATGAGCATTTTTAGCGGAACCTAACACCACTCAAATTCTGCATTGTAACATCAAAGTTCTCTGCGAGATCTGAATATATACGGCTACCTAAAAATAACTATCGGGCAGTTATCTGGACTAGATAGAACACACATCTGTTTAGAAGATTTTCCAGTTTTAATGGCGATTGCGGGACTTTGCTCGTCTCTGAAGTAGCCTAAAAGACGCCCAGTCGCCTTTCACGTTTTCTCATCGCCAATTCTTGTTCTGAGTAGCCTAAATGGCGACTAATCGCCTAAGTTGGCCACACTGCTCACGGCATCGGCCCCGCTGGCCCACTAGGGCTTTTAATACCGGTATTTCAAGATATCGTAATCACGGATATATATTGGTCTTTTTTTAAACACGTTATTAACATGGCTTGTCAATAATAATATTTGTAATACCGTGATTACGATATTACAAACATTAGTATACATTATTGCGGTTTGTATTTGGAAATTGTATTATGTGTTTACACTCTGTTTCGCACCTCTATTTTCAATTTTTTATTGTGATAAATCGAATGATCTCCGTGTATTAGGTAGGCTACGGCAACGGCCGCAAGAAAATTAGGAGCAAATACATTTGAATTCAATGAAATAAAAAAAAATACAAATCTGCATGGTTCTCATGTGATATGATCATTACATATTAACTGTATGGACTTTAAAAGAGACTTTGATCCCTGAGTTTGTTTCGGTGTTTCTTCTCAGGGTAGTCAGCTAGGAAACACCGGCCTCGTCTAGTTTAAAATGACGAAAACAAAAAATTGACGTGGAAAAGTGTTTTTTTAAACCTAATTACAAAATAAATATCATTTATCATTAAATGGATTGTAAAAGGAGGTTTTAGAAGACCAAAAATGTAACTAAATTTTGACCTAATTATTGTTTAGTTCATCTTACTTCAAGTTTCCACGAAATTTATCGAGCTTTGTGGCTTTAGACGTCAAATACCAGATTCGCTAAAAATAAATCTTATGTCACGCAGATTTTACCAAGAAAACAATTTTGCGATTAAAATTCCATTTCAGTAAACGATTTCGGGAAATATTTGTTACACTACGGCGTGACTGACAGCTCAATGTAAGAAAAACAAATTGCGAAAGGAGCGTTCAAAATAATTAATTTGATTAAAAAAAAACTAATTGATTATATATTATTATCACATTGATTTGTGATAATCAAAAAAGGGATATTTAAAAATGTTTTCGCGACAAATAGCAATAATCAATTCAATTGAAATCAGGCGTCTGAAGTGCTGGACACCAAAAACAGGTCCCAGAATTTGATCAGAATCAGAATCTCGGGACCTGTTTGGATGGCATACACAGAATCCCAATCTGATAAAAATGGAACAGTATTTTTCCAGTCTCTTGAAGTAAACAACTAAATAACAATACACTCAGTGGAGCATACGGTGACAGTCTGCCCCGCTTGGACGGAGCACCGCTGTTTCCTCGTGGAGGCGATCGGTGGCGGCTATCTCTCGCGCTGGGCTGTGGTTCAGACCATAGTCTGTAGCATGAGAGAATGGGATACGGTCGCTTCCTGCTACGAAGCGTAATGTTAGTGAAGGAGAAGGCCGCAACCATGAGGAAACGGACATCCTCACGCCCTAGCCGCCGCCACAGAGACACTCCGGGTATTGGGAGTAGCAGGGCAATCCCTAGCCACCACAGGCGTGGGCTTGCGGACGACGAGCAATGGGTAGCTTGCCTCCCAGTTGTCCAGTAAGGGCCGAACCTGAGTCGTTGACAGTAAGTAGTGTTCCAGGCGCCTCAAAGAGATATCAGCAAAATCACAGGGGTCCACCAAGACCGATGTCCACTTCTTCTCAGCGTGTCTATGGCAAAACTAGTTCCCTACGTGAACTGGAACCCTAAGTGAACAGATAAAAGGGCACCTGATGCAAGATGGAAAGTGGGACTTGTCCCATGTCACAGACCATGGTCTGTGGAGAGACGCCGCATAAACATGATTCCCACAAGGACCACGAGGACTTTAAAAACGAATACCGTGGTTCTGGATCGCAAAGGGGAACTAAAGGTCACAGTTGGGTTTAGTCAGTAAAAGTGGAACATCATGCTCCTTCCCTAGAGCCGAAGAAGTCATTTAATGGTTTCCTACCTCAAAAAAAAGTGACCAACTGTCAGATGGTCACTACTGTCGAGTCATGAATGTTAGATCTCTTAGTTGGTTCAATGAACTTCTACAAAAACATTTATTTTCTTAAACAACTTTCAATCCCCTAAACTATATTCTTAGTGCACTTAATACCTAAATTCACGAGCACTACTTGGCACTCCACAGCCCGCTACACAACAACTTTTAAAGAACAGATAAACTTAAGGCACTAACACTAGAATTTTATCGTTTTCCTGCAACTTGTTTACAGTAGTTTGGTACTAATAGTGTCAGAGTTTGTAAACAACCGATGTTGATTTATAAGCCTGTGTTTTAAGACTGCTTTGGTGTGGCGAGGACGTAAAGTGTGAGACTTTTTTTTTTGTAATTTATGGCTTGTTGAACTACAGCGGAATTAGGGTTTTAATGTCCATCCACAAAGTACATCAGACAGAAAACACACACACACCACAACACAACACACACACAACAGAGCCACAACACAACAACACACACACAGACACACACACGCACAACAGGGACAGAAGTACATAGTATATCAGTCATATACGGCGGGTTTTTTAATTTGGACATTTTGAATTTAGAAGAATTTGATGTGTATATCGGAAGGCTTAAGAGGGCCCTTATTCACTCGTCTATCGTTAACGGGAACATGGTTTTAAAGCTTGTTGCTTCATCCAATGCAATTCAACGCAATGTTTGATGAAAAGGTAACCCGAAAAAAGAGAAATAACGCCTGAAAACTCTGATGCCATTCGGTTATCCCGAATTTAAACCTTAAAAGTTTTTAGAAAAAAATTAGTCATTCAGAATTTTGACTAAATTATTCTATAGATATATTTTCCTTACTTTTTAATTTATGGGCACATTATGAAGGGTCAAAAATCACGTAAAATAGCAGATTTTTAAAGGTCATTACTGGATTAGTTATACACAAATTTATGATTTCAATAGAAACCTATAGAATAGGTATAGAAACAAAATATATCTGTTCTACTAATTTATTCTTCAGCAAAAAAATACTTATTCGTGACCTTATCTATCGCTCACAACTTACAATACTTAAGTATACATATAGGCCTCCAAAGTCACGCCGAACCCACAGAAATTCATAGAAAATAAACTATTTACAGATACAAAAGCCTCAAGGTTCAACCCTTAACGAAGGTAACACGTTGATAAATCTAATTTAGTTTATTAACCTACAAATCTAGAATTTTCTATTGAAAAGTGTAGGCAATTACGAACTAGAACAATTACTTCAATTAGTGAACGGGTTAATTAATACACGTCACGACCTGTCAAGGTTGTTCTGTATTTAGTCACGGTAATTTGTAGAAGGGGTCATGACCTAGATTATTTTATAGTTCGGTTGAGGGAAGACTTTTGAACAGCTGTGATGAAAGTGATATTGTAACGGCTTAAAGAGTTGTATGTCTTTTTTAAAGGAGTAATATTTTTATTATTATTATTAATGTGTTAGAAAAAAAAAGAAATCATAAAACACTTAACTAATTAAAAATATATATACACTAAAATCAAAAACTACTAGTTAAAATATGGCGTCAAAAAACTCCTCCACATCGCTGTCGACTGGAAGTGTGCCCAAAAGGCTGGCGGCGGCATTGCCACGTTGTATGGCAATGCTTAATCTCTGACCGAGGTAAAAGCCAGTCTTTGGATCAAACCCAGGTCGAACGTTTGAAAGAGTGACCATAGCTCTAGAATGTAAAGGGTAATTGAAGGGCACTGGTTTTTAGTCAGTAAAAGTCAAACAAGCCTGTTGTTTCATACCAGAACGGGAGAAGTCATTGAAAGATTTTCCACATATTTCCAACATGAAACAAAAAAAAATGGTGGTTTTTGTTCATGTAATTTATTTGCTAGCATGAGCTCGTAGTTAAGTAGGCTATCTGATATGTTCCATATTTTTTTCATATACAATACATTATTTTTTTATGTATTTTATTTATTATTAGCTTTACTCGCGGCGTTGCCGACGTACATGGAATATATCCTATGTCACTCAGGAATAAAGCAGCTTTCTATTGGTGAAAAATTTTAGCAATCGGACCAGTACTTCAAGATATTATCTGGAATCAAATATCTCCTACAAACAAAAAAAAACCTAAAAACAAAAAAAACAAACTTTACCTCTTTATAATATTACTGTAGATTTATGTTGTGTGCACTTACCTAGTGAATGTCGCCGAATAAATATTTTCTTTCTTTCTATTCTTACCTGTAACAAAAACGACAATGAGAAAACTTCAAAGGTTCAAAGATTCATTTCAGCAATGTTGCCAGTCAGATGGTGCCTGACTTGCATCTGACTTACATCATTGCTGAATAGAACCTTCTTTTTATTTTATTTTTTAAGATTCTTATTTATTATTCATGTTTTGTGGACCTAGTAACTGTCACCAAATAAATAATATAATATTTCATAACTATAACAGAACGCCGTCTAGTCCCAAGCTAAGCAGAGCTTGTGTTGTGAGTAACTGATAAACATACTTATATATTTCTAAATACATACATATTATAGATAAATTGCACTCAGAAACATAACAAATGATCGTGCTCAGCACACAAACATTTGTCCTGGGTGGAAATCGAACCCACAACCTCCGGCATAGCAGTCAGAGTCACTGACCACTAGACCAACAGGCCACTCAGATTTTTCTTTAATTTTTTTTCTTACCTATAACAAAACGAAGATAAAAAAACTTATTTTTGGACTAAAAGTTTATTAGCTCAGCAGATTTAGCTAAGACTAAGAATAGGCTTATATAAAAAGAAATGTGCTAACAAAAAGAAAAATCAGTATGTGTTTTTATACTTTGTAAGTAACGCCTTTCGAAGTATTCTCAACATTGGTAGGTACGTCTTTAGAAAGACGCTAGACTGACGTAAGACCTTAATCCTATGTTGTAGCAAAAGTTGATTACTTTTCTCGAAAATAAACAAGTCACAGATCTCATTCAGTGGAACGGGATCTACTAGGACTAATGCCTACTAGGGCCGTGGGATAATTGTTCGGTCGTTGAGACGACATTTGGGGAAGTCCTATGTCCAACAGTGGACGTCTTTCGGCTGAAATGATGAATTAGTTAAAAGTTTTTATTTTTCTTGTTCTATCTGTTTAATTAATACTCTTAATAATTAATACTCTTAATAAAACCGAAAGTAAATTTCCCTTCTAGCGTAAAATTCGGAACTACTACTTGAAGTCCTCTCAACCTTAGTTTGGTCTTCGTCATAATTGTTATTTTTAAGTTTTCCTAATTACAATATATTTATTCTTTTATAATATTAGCATATATATATAAGTATTTTATTATTGTAACTTAATTTAATGATACTACATTCCACTTGATATTTATCTGTTATTTATTTATTATGCACACCTACCACAGTGTTGTCTCTTTAACCCCAAAAATTTACTGGTAGAAAATGCCTTGTTGCATTAAATCCACCTATGTACCACTACTGTCCAAGAAGTTTAAATAAATAATTAATTACAAATATCAATTTTCCCATAATGTAGTCTTAGGCTTAGAACGCAAAGGGTAAATGAAAGACACATGTCCAGGCTTATGGCGATGCGCCACCGGTACATTGTTGACATCCCACCTATACGCACAAAACGTTTTGGGAACACATTCATGGTGCGTACAGCTAAGGAGTGGAATTCCTTGCCGGAATCTGTTCCTGATGAGTTCCTGATGGCTACAACCCGGTACTCTTTAAGTCAAGAGTGAATAGGTTACTTCTAAGTAAGCGTATCCATCGTCGATCGCAACGTCGCTTTCCGTCAGGTGAGATAGCGGTCAAGCGTGAACCTATCAACAATTAAAAAAAAAACGTGTGGTTTTAGTCAGTAAAAATCTAACTCGCCCTCGCGCTTCTATAACCTAAAACGGGAGAAGTCGTTGGATGATTTCTAACCTCAAAAAGTAAAAGCTCAAATTTCACATACTATATACATATAGGCAAGGACATAATAGACATCGGATACTTCTATTAACGAAGGTACTACGTAGGCGACGCCGCAGGGTAAAATAAGTAATAGGTGAGGTAGTTTCCTGAACAATAAACTATGTATCGTATTTCATTACTAAACATGGTTTGTTTTCGGGTTCATACGAAGCGATGTTCTCGAAAGAGGAATAAATACCTAACAGATATTGTTACGCTAAAAAGCAGTAGTATCCGAGTGGTAACGGCCCCGACTTACGAGCTGTAGGTCGCGGGTTCAAACCCAGCCAGGCGCATTACTTTGTGTAATTTATTTCATCACCACTGCTCTCAGAACGGTGAATCGGTGAACGGTCACATCTTTGTGGAAGAACTCACGATACAAAAGTACCTAATTCCTAGTGTAAGGCAACCAAAAATAACTCTACCTAAAAACGTAACAACAAAACATTCAAGTTTAATCTATCTGCTTCCAAAATTACTTGACTCGTAATCTTGCTAGGAAGTTGGTTACATTCAAGGCATATTACGTTATTGGTTTTCGCTCCAGGACCCCCAAATGTGGCACTGGAGACACATTTCGTGCCGCTCTAAGTATTAATGTTGCCCTTGTTTATTTAAACGGAATGTTTCAATTGTCCCGTTTGGTTTGGGGGTAAGCGAGAGAGGTTTCCAGCGTTTGCTACTGGGAGGTAAACTTTTTGAGTGAATTTCGTGTTGATTGCAATAACTTTGGAGAAGTTCATGAAGCTTTTTATTTGGTGGCAACAAAAAAATACATGTTTATTTCAATTATACATTACTTTTGCAAACATGATTTGGAGAGCACTTTTCAAGAAAAAAGATTCTTGTGTTGGGTGACTCCACTCTTCCACTTAACCTTATAAAATACTAGCATTAAAATATAAGTATGTTTATCAGTTATCTATTACTCAGAGCACAAGCTCTGCTTAGTTTAGGACTAGATGGCATTGTGTGATAGTTGTAGTATTAAAAAAAAAAACACGAAAATCGCAGTATATACGTTTTAAAAGCCACGATTTTAATCATAAACAGTTTCTATCTAGGCAGAGAGACTTAACACACCACACACAATACCGCACGGCGGGTAACAGCTTATGTCAACAATCTGAACATCGGCATCGAACATGAAACATACAGTAAATGGATTAAACGAAGCTCGAATACACGTGTCGACCTTACGTGACGAAAACCGACTGAGGAAAACCGATCTTTCTTGTTTATTATTTATTCAAATTTTGTACACAGTGATAAACTGATCTCCCTATCATTATCATTACCTACTATTATAATACAAATAGCAAAAGCTAGCGACTTTACCCATCTAAAAGGAAAAAATAAGTACTATACTCAAATTTAGACTTCAACTACCTTAAATTCGTTAGTAATTTATTTTGTTAACATCTCATTTATTGATAGTTGTAATTATTCATATTTTTCTTGCTTTTTTTTTACATTGGCTCTTTTTATGATGTGAATGTGAGAACACTATAGAATCCACGTATTAGACTTAGATTACTTCTTATTACGACTCACTTTTTTTATATGTTCTTTTGGGTTCAATATTGACTGGTCTACACGGTTCTTACATAATATCTATTATACTGTAATATGGAAATATTGTAAGAACAACCATTTTTTAAAAGAGTAACCATGGAGTTTCTTTCCGATTCTTCTCCATAGGAAATGACCAATTTGAAACCGTCCACTAGCTTCTGACGTTTTATAAGTGCCCATGTGGCCTACATATATATATGAAATAAAAATATTTTTGATTTGATTTGATTGATTGATTTAAATCAAGTAAGTTAATCATGCCAGCCTTTCGGTATTTTACAGGATGCATTTTGTAGAGTGTGTTATGCAATTACATGGCTTGGTTCCGCCATCACTTTTCTACCATCAAACAAGCTGACGTTCGGCGAATGTCCACCCTTTCGTTGTTAACTCTTCTATGGGCAAAGATTAGCGATACGCGCTAATCTTCAGAAAAAATCTATGGATAGCGAATTGTCAAATCAATGAATAAAGTTATATAAAACATCACGCTACGATCCACAGGAGCAGTGACCTTAAACGTGAACAACTAGTTATTCACAAGCGCCATTATAATAAATTTTATTAGTACTGTAATTAATGAGACTTACTATCCTATTCGTTACATTTTTCTATCTAATAATCTTCCTTTAAGTTTTACGCGTGATCATAATTAGATTAAAGTAGTAGTTACTCGTAGATCCTGTTTTATTTTAGGTGGTAAATCATTTAATGACATCTCTCGCCCTTGGATGGGGCGGAAGGGCGTGTCAGACTTTTACTGACTAAAACCCACTCCTGTTCCTTGTTTGCCTTCTTTCTAGGGTCCCAGGGTTTTCTTTCGCATCACCCATGGCCCCAGTAGGCTTCGAACCTGCTGGGCTCCTACGGTTTTGCTGACATCTTGACGCGCGCGTGGAACACTACGCACCATCGACAACTTACGATCGGTCCGGACAGTTACCGGATGGTCGGACGGCGAGCTACCCATTGCTCGCCGTCCGCGGTTAGATCCTGTGCGTCTTGCATTCATCGGATTCCCACGATATTTACCAGGTCACCGGTCCAACTTGTGGGAGGCCTTCCAACGCAGCTTTTTTCGGTACGTGGTTGCCACTCCAGAAGAACCATTCAGCCTCATCGACTATCTGCTATGCGAGCAATGTGTCCTGCCCATTGCCACTTAATTTGGCCAATTCTTCGGGCCGGTAGTTTTGGCGATACCTGGGGGAGGCCTATGTCGAACAGCGAACGACGTAGATTTAAAAATATTTTTCAGTAATTATTTTCATACAGTGTCACAGACCGAACACATTCAAAACCTATTATTACAAACCAACCAAAAATATTCAACAAAACAGATGAAAACAAAATAATTCGTTTCACATTTTCACGTAAACAAAAACATTCATATGCAAATGATGGCAATCGATTTGGGCCAATAAAGGCTTAATTAAAGCCTTCACTTTACGAATGGGCTCGTATCAAAGTAGAAATGTACCAAATGTTACTGATGATGCCGATAAGCCGGGCATTCGTGTTAATCGGGTGACGGGGACGAAAATAAATATTTAGCCTGCTTTTAGGATGGTGGTGGAAACAACGAGTTTCACAGTGGGTTATTTTTACCCCACTACGGCAAAGCGAAAGGAGGGTTATGATTTTGACAGGCTATGTATGTATGTATGTACGTACGTATGTATGAATGTGTGTATGTATGTATGTATGTTTATACGTATGTATGTATGTTCATCTGTTCCCTAACTCCACTCAGAGCGCGGAAAATTATTTGGTGATTTAAAACCATAAAAAAAAGTTATAAAGAGAAGAAGAAAATGGAAACGGAGAGAAAAAGGGAGAAGGGTTTGAAGAGTAGTTTTAATTAGATTGGTCTATAACTTTTTTGGAGAAAAGGTACCTATAGCCAGGTAGGCTTGTATAGTTAGGTAACAACCATATCTTTACCTAACCAAATAAATAAGTAGATAGTTGACGGTAGTCATACGTTATTAAAGTGTTTCGGTTGGTACCTATAATGTGTGACTGCGGCTTTTCTTTTTGTTCTGTTCGAGTTATGAATCTTGTTTCATACTTTTTCAGCGTAGTTTTTTTTTGTCGTTGTCGGGTTTTAGTCTTTTACTTTTTTTATTTAAACAAATTTGGTGTTAAATTTCACACATGACTTTTTGTCCGCTAGAGGGCGTCACTTTAAACTTGAACAATATTTTGGAAATTTACAAGTGAAGCCATTTCAAATGATACCAAACACGGCGTATTTATCTCCATTTTTATTTTTTAACACCTTACTTTTTGTCCGCTAGAGGGCGCAATATCGAGTTTTGTGTCACATCACGTAGCCTATGTTCAGTGGACAATTAAGATCGTTCTAACGATACCTCATATGTCGAGATTCGATAAGTAGATTTGGAGCTATGAGGGAACAGATGAACATACTCATATACATACATAGCCTGTCAAAATCGTAACCCGCCTTTGGCTTTGCCGTACTCGAGTAAAAATAAAAAAAAATCTCGGATATAATATAGCAAAACAAATAACCCTTAGCAAATTTCTATTAAAAAGTAATTTCGATACATGGGCTAAGTAAACTCGTACAGATATGATTGGTATGTAAGAATTCATGTCATTATTCAAAGCAAATAAATCGACTTCCCCAAAACTCTGTCTGAAGCGAAAAGAATCAGAAAATCCTTTCCAAGTGAAACTCTTCAGAAATATTACAGAAGCAATTTCTCTCATAGATACCGCTTTATTAAGTTTGTGTTGGCGACAATTTATTATTTCAGACGGCGACCTGGTAAAACTTACACCTTACCATCGTTTGTCATAAGAAGGTTTTTTACGAGTTACGACACAAGAGAATAGTTTTGCGGGCGAAGACAGAAAAGTATTAAAAATGGAAAAAAAGGCTCGCTCCTTTAGTGGGAACGGAAATATTACGTAAGTAAGCCTAAATGAAAGCTAAGAATGTATTTATTATATTCTTTATTGTACACCTCATACGAAAAAAAAAAAATCGGGACAAACATTTGACTGGCCTGTTGGTCTAGTCGTTAGTGACCCTGAATGCTATGCCGGAGGTCGTAGGTTCGATTCTCATCCAGGATAAATGTTTGTGTGATGAGCACGATCATTTGTTCTGTGTCTGGGTGTAATTTATCTATAATATGTATGTATTTAGAAATATATAAGTATGTTTATCAGTTGTTTAGTACTCATAACACAAGCTCTGCTTAGCTTGGGACTAGACGGCGTTGTGTGATAGTTGTGGAATATTATATATTATATTATATTATATATTTGGGACTGCCAAACTATTTCAGTTTTCAAAAGTAGAGTGAAAAAACACTATCTTTCTAATTCGTCAAAAAATAAAAAATAGTTTAATTAATTTAAAAAGTAATTAGAAAAAAAAATACATACTAAATAATATAATAAAATTAATACATACGTATGTATGTATTCATTTTATTATATATTATGTATATGTATTATGTATTATTATGTATTTCTGTGATATTTATTTTCTATATGTTTGTATATAATTATAATAGTATATCTTTTTTTTGCATGTTATGTTATTTCATTGCTTACTATTTTGTAGGTACTTATTTTACTATTACTGTTACACACGGTGTCTACATCTCTATTTTTTCCAACTCTCGTTTCGCAGGTGTGCTGGAAAAGATTTCTTTAGAAATAAGCAACACCTCTGTACCTATTTTTCTGTTTCCTTTTTCTAATCTTTTATTTTGTGTGTGTACATAAACCGTTAAATAAATAAATAAAAATAACTGTAGTAGTGTGTAATGGGTAGTCTTATCGCACAGGGCAATTATTTACAGACAACCTTTGGAAATTTTTTTGATTGAAAGAAAGGAGATAGGTTTAGGGCTGTCAGTGTACAAATATCAGAAGTAATACCGATAAGACATAATAACACAAAATACATACGTAGAATACCAAATAAACTAATAAATATTTTAAATATATAATTGAGTCAGGAAGAAGAATGTATTTTTGGAAGTAGAATTCGTAACGACAATACAAAATGCCGGTGCTTCAAAATGGCGTATCTCGAGTCCCAATTGTAGATCGTTCCCACTTGTGAAAGTCATCAGTAGCGAGCTCCGAATTATCGCCCAAATCACGCACGTATTTTGGCGCTTCGGTGGAATTGGTCTAATGTAGCTCAATTTTCCGATTCACATTCGCTTCCCGTATCTCGATTCAAAAATCGAACGCTGCAATCCAACTGGTTTAGAGCACGCATGATTGATAGGTGAACAATTACCTTAGGAACTGAAGTTGGTAAAATCTCTCGCACATCATGCTTCGGAAACGTGGTAGGAAGCGGGTACAAATTGGCCTAAAACTGGATAAAATTGGCCACGAAAAAACAGGCCAGTTGCCACACTATTAAATCACCCTTGTGCCACTAAAAAATACAAATGTGCAAGATATTTACACGCAAAACCACGCGGAGTGTAGTGAGTTTTCCCACTGCAGTAGCTCCCGTTCGCTGTTATTTCGTTTATCGCTTCGACCGTCAGTTCGCTGCGAAATTTAATTTATCAGTACCAGTACGGCAAGTGTGGATGGACCCGATACGAACGTATCATTTCGTCGGAACTGTGTAAAAATTAAAAAAGTCTACTTCGGATGCAAAATTCACGTGGAATCAGCTCGTTGAGTCGAGCTTGTCCTTTATATGGGGTATTATTTTTATAGTCGGTTGGGTTCTGCCATTGGGTTCCTTGATAACCTCGATTTAATTTAGTTCTCTATAGACATGTTTTTTTTTTGGTATAATCATCCAATGACATCATATGACATAGTGTCAGACTTTTACTGAGTAAAAATCCCCTCATGTTCTGACGTTGCCTTTCATGCCCATGGCCGAGTCTTCCTTTCAGAATCAGACCCTTAGCCTCAATAGGCTGCGACCCTGCTGGAACACTACGCGTCTTCGACGACTTGGGCTCGGTCCGGACTACGGTTACCGGGCGGTCGGACGGCGAGCTACCCATTGCTCGCAGTTCGTGTGGATTTTGCAATTTAAATGTTGATTGTGGTTAAAATATTCACAAGTAGTTACAACTATTATTGTGTTTAGAACAGTTTACTATTGTTGCACAGTTTATTGACCTTTTCATAGGCAGTTTGAAAAGATCATTAGGGCTTGTGCCAAAATTTAAACAACGTGCTTTTATTGTACCTGTAATTCTATGTATAGACAAATATATAGATGTACTCCTTATTATGGCCTGTTGCTCTAGTGGTCAGTGGCCCTAACTGTTATGCCGGAGGTCGTGGGTTCAATTCGCATTCAGAAAACGTTTGTGTGATGAGTACGATCATTTTTTCAGCATCTGAGTGTAATTTGTTTATAATATGTATGTATTAGAGAGCAGTGGTGGCCGAGTGGTAACGACCCCGACTTACGAGTTGTAGGTCGCGGGTTCAAACCCAGTCAGGCGTTAATACGCCTGACTGAGCAGTGGTGATGAAATAAATTACACAAAGTAATACTTTGTGTAATTTATTTTATCACCACTGCTCTCAAAACGGTGAAAGAAAACATCGTGAGGAAACCGGCATGTCCTAGAACCAAAAATTCGAAGACATGTGACATTCACCAATCCGCACTGGGCCCGCGTGGTGGATTACCGCCCATTCCCTCTCTTAGAGAGAGAGAAGGCCAGAGTCCCAGCAGTAGGAACATTAAAAAAGGCTGATTATGCTTTATGTATGTATTTATTATACTTACTTATATATTTCTAAATACATACATATTATAGAGAAATGTTTAGTTGTGTAGTACTTACTCATACCACAAACTCTGCTTCGTTTGGGACTAGATGGCGCTGTGTGAAAGTTGTAGAATATTATTATATATTATCATACAGTAATAATATACAGTCGGAATTAAAGAGTTAATAGGGTTCAGTCCTTAAGAGGTAATTTTTATTTTATTTGATTAAATATGAGTAACTAATAATCATATTATAATATCTTACAACTAATTATAATACAGACAAGTTTTGGTAATAATGCAACCCGCAACGTTGCCCACGGGTAGATAAAATGTATAAAAACTATTATATCGCTAGTGATGTTTTCTTTTTATTTTTTTTATTGGGTGGGAAAATCATCTTATGACAAATCCCGCTCTTGGGCGGAGCGGGAGATAGTGTCAGACGTTTACTGACTAAAAACACACTCCTGTTCCTTCGTTGCCATCGCTAGTGGTGTTAGTAAAAGTATATGCAGCACATTATTTTTAGTAGATATTGCGAGGTAAAATTGGTGTAGTTTTGTATCTCAAGTGTCTATGCACCTGGACAATAATATAAGGAATCATTGAAACAGGCGCGATTTCGTTGAAACGGAACTGATAATGTTATTGTAGTTTTGACTACCTCAGCGAAGGAAAGCAGAGACTTGATGTATTTGCTGCCAAATACTACAAAACATTAGAATATGTAGATACATCATATATATTCTAATTGTAAACAAATATAAAGTGTGAATAGTTATCACATGCAGACATGGCTTGTAGAACTTAATATTCCCGCCAAAAACCATCCGTTTTTTTTTCAGTGACTGCATATTATTACCTCTTTTCTACTATATAAATTTTCAAGTACTGTTATAAGAAATAAGATCGCGATTCATAAGTCACATAAAACCACTTCAGAACGTGTCCCTTCATAAACGTATCCTAACACTTTATTAGCATAATTCAATTCTTTCGCTCGTCAAACACGACAAGAACCCGCTCGAACTATCGTTTTATAACCAGAAGTTTTTATATCTTCGTCGAGGAACCCTAATAAAAGCTAATATGGCGTTTGATGAGAATATTTGCCTTCACTTTAGCTTCTAGAAAATTTTCAAGAGTGTGTGTTTGTTTTATGGTGGCTTTCCTTGTTTCACTCCCTTTGTTATTACTTTCAATTTTTTGTTTTTAAAAACGTTTTCTCACACTAGGAATTACTCCTGTATTATAGGTTCGTTCACAAAGGTGTAAAATCATATACGCAAGACATGTCATCTAGACTTGAAATAATTATCTGTAGGCCATACATATATTTGTTTCGTGCGGGGATCGAACACGCGACACGCAACGTAGCAGTCAATCGTAAAATCACTGCGTCAACCTTATCGTTATTTGATGTTCTTATTTATTTATTTATTGTATTCTTTATTGTACATCAATACAAACATAAAAGGAAACTAAAACACATACGTATATACAATGGGCGGCCTTATCGCATTTCGCGATCTCTTCTAGGCAACCTGGAATGGACAGTAATTGCCTGGACAAGAAATGGAGCTATCATTGGTGTGACAAAACCAGCATTAAACTCTTCTTTCTTCTTCTCTTCTCTTTTCTCTACTTCTTGTATTTATATTAAAAAAAAGATCCGATTCTGGCAAATGTGTCTCTAGTTGTTTTTAATCATTTTTTTACGACTGGAGAGACCAAAGCAGATTTTTATCGTAGGATTAAGCATCTGTCAATACTCCACGCATCTCAAACTAAATCTTTAAGCTAGAGTATACACGAGTTTTCGAGCGGAACATTCATCGAAAAACTATTCATTTTATCGGGAAAAACCGTTCGGAACACAGTCGAGTAATCAAAAATTGGACCAGAAACTCCGGCAACAAAACCTGTACCGTAATTCAAAAAAAGAAAAGAAAAAAAAATTGAGCTCTATTTCACGGAAGGTCGTTAAAATGCGGTTTATTTTAGTAGTTTCCCGTGAAGCGTGCGCAACTGGGAAAAAGGTAAGTTAAAAAAGTTTGGGCATTTTGTTTTTTTCAGCCAGTGCCCCCACGGGACTGGTTTTCGACCTCCACGGTTAATCTGCGGATACCGAGTGGCGTAGGCCGAAACACTTTTGGACATGCTGTGACAGCCGTGAAATATTAAAAACAGGACGTGTTTTTTTTTTCTAAATTATATTATTCAATCTGGAAAAAGTTGGTCGGTTTTCCTGAATAAATATTTATTTTTAGACGCAGTTATTCTTTGATAATATTGATTTTGGAGTAACAACACATCAATTAAAAAGCGGAAAATATTGTGAGCAGTAAATCGATTTTAAAAGCTTATGCGGTTAATTTTACACTCGTATATTTTCGTTATATTATGAATATTAAACTTAACAAAACTACATACGGGGAAATTTCATTCCGCTTGTGCATAGAGCTCATTTAAGTATGTATTTTCACGTAGAGAACAGGGTTAAAGGGAAGCCGAGAATTTGGGTCTCGGCGTTATATTTAGTTTCGGCCTGTTATTGCCCTCACTATAATCTTATTAGAATTATACTCTTAGAAGAATAAAAAAATATTCTTCTGTATTATACAAAATTAATCTGCAAAAACTTCGATCATTTTGGGGGAAGAAACCTAGCCAGTTTAGATAAGATAAACTGAAACATTAATTGACAATTCAAATAGCAAAGAGAAATGTCTAGAAATTGAGGTTTCAAGAAGACCCACATTGATCTGAATTCTAAGTAAAACGAGAATTCATCTAATTTTAAGTAATTTCTTAAATGAATAGGGATGAAGGGAATAATAAACGGAACTCCTGCTTTTAGTAAAGACAGTGTATCCGTAATCCGTTCTCTTTGTAGATTTAAAGCTAATTTATCCAGGCTAATGCTTTCTTTGCTCGGCTGAGCGAGGCAAGACTTCGCCCACGCTCATTCTCTGACCTTGCAAAGGATTTTTTTAAGATTAGGAATATTTCTCAAGACTTACTATTTAGAGCCCATTTTTTTTTGTATGGATTGTACTAAAATTAATACATAGACTCGCTTCTTTTCTCAAGAAAATAGATAATATCGAACGCTACACAATATAATTCTTGGAAAATCTTTTTGCTATTTAGGTCAAAACATACATATTATAAAACATATTCTTCCGTCTGTCTATCTGGCCATCTGTTTACGATATACTCAAAAACTCCTGGACGAATTTCAAAAATGTACATAGTGATTCGTGAGCAGATTTAAATGTATGATACATGTATATTAATTATAGTAGAGAAGGAACCAAAACTTTCGACTTGGAGTTTGACAAAGAGCAATGGAGCGCAGCATTCTGGGTGTTAAAAGAGCAGCTTGAAAAAGAAATAGCACGTTGCGCTTAAAACCGGAGTTCATTTCGACGTAGGCTAAAATAGGATTGAGCAAGTCACGTCAGCCGCCTGCAAACTGACGCTAGGCAAAAGTCTCCACAATGTGGGTGCCCGAGGATAGACGTTGCCGCCGAGGCCGACCTGTCGTGAGAAAATAATATCTAGAAAAAGTTGGGAGAGGCGTTTGCCCAACCGTGGGAAAGAATAAGCTGAATATTAAAAAAAAAACTTTTGGTTTCGGCAACCAATTTAATCGCAGCCGAAACCACAACACATGCCTAGCACAGCAGTTTAATATTATGGAAATGAACGCGCATTGAAAACGACTGAGAAGCGAAACGGAAACGGAACGTCTTTTGTTCTAATCGAGTTGAAAACGCGATAAGGAAACGCAGCACGCGTTTCCTTTTACAATAAATTTTTAAATAATTATTGTTTCAGATGTTCAAGAGGTTTCGTTATGGTGGATTTTTCCTTCAAAATCCATGCAGGCTACATCACTCGGGTTATTATTATGAAATTTATGGTAGGTACTTCATATCTCAAAAATATGTTTGTTTGTGAAAAACATGAATCTTAAAATTTATATAATAAAAAATTAAATAAAAGCCTGTGCGAGGCCAAAAATGCGCCTAACTTAACATATGCTGCAATATTTTAAATTAATAAATAATGTAGCAGTGATTTTGCTAGAGGCTACGCTGTGATGCCACGGACACACTTCAAAACCGTTGCGTTGTATTGAGTAACGAATGTTTTTTTTTATAAAAAAGTGTTTTTTTTTTCGTTTGGTAAAAATCTGCGATTATATTTTTTTTTTATAATTTCTCGCTCTTGGGTTGAGCGGGAGATAGTGTCAGACTTTTACTGACTAAAAACCCACTCCTATTCCTTCGTTGCCTTCGTCCCAGGGCCTCGGGTTTCGCTTTCACACTACCCTTGGCCCCAGTAGGCTTCGACCCTAATGGGCCCTACGATTTGCTGACATCTCCTTGAGGCGCGCGTGGAACAGTACGCGCCGTCGACGACTTGGGCTCAGTCCGGACGGATACCGGACGATCGGACGGCGAGCCACCCATTGATCGCCGTCCGCAAGCCCGCGCCTACGGTGGCCGGAAATCGGGATCGGAATCCTGGCGGCGGTTGGAGCGTCAGGACCGTTGCTTCACGCGATCAGCCGCCTCCTTTGCTAGCATTACTGCTTCGCAGAAGGCGACCGCCTGCCACTCCTCCTCGCTCCGGACCATGGTATGAACCAAGGCCCGGCGCGAGACATCGCCGCCGCCGATTGCCCCCACGAGGACACGGCGTTGCTCTGCCCAAGCGGGGCACACCTCCACCGTGTGCCCTACCGTGTCCTCCGGGTGGTCCACACAGTGGCAACACCCGGGCGTCGTTTCCGCACTAATCCGGTGCAGGAACTTCCCGAACTTACCGTGTCCGGTGAGAACCTGCGTCATGGGGAAGGTGTCCTCACCTTCCCCATGACGCAGGTCCTCACTGACGCCGTGAGGTCTTTTCAACCACGCCTCAAAGCGGGAACTTACTGCCATAATTATGGCGTGCCCATTTATCTAATGCTGTTGAAAATTAAGGCCTAAGCTCCTACAATAATACATTTACTTAGAATCTGGTTGAAGTTATTTTAGTAAATAGAAATTATTATTTAACAGTCTTAGGATTCGGACTTAAAATGTAATCCTAAAAGGAAGCACGATAACAGAAAGAGCTTTGATGGTTTAAAGTTGTTTCAAGTTTAAGTCAACGAAATCTGTCTTCAAAACCGTTTCTGCAGGATTTATCATTTACTTGTTTTATTGGTCTCTTTGTCGAATTTGGTTGGCCTTATATAGTCATAATATCCAGCTTTTACTGTGTCAATATGCTAAATAAAGCCTGCCACTTTGATACCGTGTTAGTTTCGTCAGTATGGCGACTTATCTGAAGTCACCTTTCTTACTGCAAGACTTAGAAATTCGCTCCGCCCAAGATCGGGATAAAAGATGATTTTTCCACATAAAAAAACCCTGGTTTTCTAAATAATATTATTTTTATTATATGCAACTGCCAAATGGAGGAACGACATGTTCCTCAATCACCTTTGTTTGACTGGTAGAGAATGCCTAAAGCACTGTGTCTGCCTTTGCACCTTTGTGTCGCATGAAACTTTACCAAATAAATCATAATATTGTATAAATGTATCTATTACTTTTACACATTTGTTGTAATGTATACTTTTTTTTTTCTAACACATTGCTTTTGCAATATTTTTTATAAGTACCACAATTTCGTTACTAATTTATTTTGTTAACGTCTCAATTATTAATAGTATTATTATTGACATTATATTGACTGGTCTACACTGTCCTTACATAATATCTACTAATAATAATATGGAAATATTGTGAAAGCAACCAGTTTTTTTTAAAGAGTAACCATGGAGTTTCTTTTTTCGTTTTTTTATCCGGTTCTTTTCCATAGTAAACGATCAATTTGGAAACGTACACTAGCTTCTAACCTTATTTAAGTGATGGGCACTTATAAAACGTCAGAAGCTAGTACACGTAGGCCTATGTGAAATAAAAACATTTGACATTTTTATTTGAAAATGAAAAGGCATAATTTCGGCAACGCTTGTCAATACATTCAAACTTAACTTTTTAACAATTATTTTCGCTAGAATGTCATTTTCTCTAGATCCTTGAGCCTTGATCAAACACATTTCTACCATGATTGAGCTTGTGTTTAGTTAGTTATTAACAAACCAATTTATCTTACTTACAAAATTTCAAACTTATTCCTAAAACCATAACTTATTCTAAGCCATATTATTCTTAGTACCTATTTAGACGAGATCAAAGCACCTAACAAAGCTTTCATTCCAAGACAAATTTTCTAAGTAATTTTCGACAGTTGATAGTAAAGCGTCAGATACATTAGGGGACAAAAATGTCCCCCAACATGACGCGTAACGCTCAATCTACGTGACGCTACAACATTGCTCAGTGTCCCGCAATTTGTCCCCAACTTTAAAACATTAATAATACTTGTTCTGCGATTTCGGTGGTCTCTCCGGTCCTATGCCCTTAGCTCTCGCTGGAAGGCCCATACCAATCTGTTCCGACTTTCGGTACCTCGGGTCCCTTATCCAAGGAGATGGCGAGGTAGACCGAGACGTATCACATTGGATCAATACAGGATGGATGAAATGGCGACAGGTCACTGGAACAATTTGTGACCCACGGATGCCCCCCAAGTTGAAGGGTAAAATCTATAAGACCATGATAAGATCTGTCATACTGTATGGATCAGAATGTTGGGCTGTGAAAAAAACGGATGAAAAAAGATTGCATGTAGCGGAGATGAGAATGTTGAGATGGATGTGTGGTGTGACGATAAGGATAAAGTGAGAAATGAATATATTAGAAGAAGTTTGAAAGTGGCGCCAGTGACTGAAAAGTTGAAGGGGAATCGTTTGTCTTGGTATGGTCATGTAAAGAGGAGAGATGAAACACATGTTACTAAAAAAGTTATGAGTATACATGTGGATGGGTGGAGAGGGAGGCCAAAGAAAAGATGGATGGATTGTGTGAACAGTGATATGAAAGAAAAGGTTAGTGATAGTATGACGGTTGACAGGATAGAATGGAAGAAAAAAACGTGTTGCGCCGACCCCAAATAAGATGGGACAAGGGCAGGAAGATGATGATTAAAACGCATTCACGTGCAATAATTTTACAGCATTGCGCATCATGTTGGGGGACAATTTTGTCTTCTAAAGTATCTGAAGTTTTAAGTCAAACAATAACTGAATCCATTATTCAGGTTAATAACATTGATATTTTGAAATCTTCCACCATTTCTCGGGAAACAAAGATTGATGTCTCAAACAAAGTCTTTCTTCCATCAAAACTTGAAAAACAATTTAAATGGTAATCATTTATCTGTCCTTTCAATTAGTGTCGTCGAAATAAACTTATTCGTGGGCTCGGTTTTCTCGTATTGCAATGGTTTGGTCTAAGATATAGGTGAATTCAGATTTTTAGTCATTAATAATATAGCTAGCCTGTAGAGATGAAAAGCATATGTTACTAAAATAATTAAAAGTACACATGTAGACTGACGGAGAGGGAGAGGTAGGAAAAAATAGATGGATTGTGTGAGAAATGATATGAAACAAAAGGGAGTTAGTGATAGCGTGACGCGTGACAGGATAGAATAGAAGAAAAAAACGTGTTGTCCCAAATAACAGGGAACATAGGCAGGAAGATGATTATATATTTAGCCTGAACAGTCCTATTTGTAGTTCTCGTCTCTGGGCTACTTTTTGATAATTACTAAAGAAGATAAGTTTTCTCGAAATTTTCTTCGAGGTCTAGCGCAACCCTATCATGTGAGTTAGTTAAAAAATCATCTTTACTAGTTAAAATATTTGTAAAAATAAAATAAAAATGTGTGTGTGTGTTGTGTTAAAATTTTGATAATAAGTTGAGATTCGTCCAGAGTTTATAACTCTAGAAGATTCCCTGTATACTTGAATAGGGTTGTCACGAATTGATGTTATTTTTATTTTTTTTTTTTATTGATATAAACCAGTGCTTGACTGCGATCCCACCTGATAGTAAGCGGAGATGCAATCATTGATGGTCAGGCGCACTAGTTTATTAAGAGCCTTTTAGCCTTGAAGACACCTAAATTATAGTTGGACGGGAAGACCGCAGCAGGCAAATTGTTCCATTTGTTATTTTTCTCAACCGTGAAACTGGAATGATAAGTATTGTATTGAATAATGTAACTGACCAATATAATGTAACGTTTGTAATCCATAGTAATATCTAAATGTGAAAGTAACTCTGTATGTCTGTTTCAAACGCTTTTACAGTTAAACTACTGAACTGATTATGATGAAATTTGGTACGGACGAAGCTTGAACTTCAAGGATGAACATAGGGTATTTTTCATCCTTCTTCGATTCCAACCACCCAGAACCAACATTCACGAAGCCGCTGTTAGAAGCTAGTATGGCTATAAAAACGCTTTTATGTTACTAAATTGAACCTACGGTACTGAATCTTTTTCTACACTTGCACCATACAATCGAGCTGTAATGAACAAAAATTCTACGGAAAACAATTTTTATCGGCAACATTTTCGGTATTCCGAACAATTTCAGCAGGAAAGGTATTGTGCTGTAAAATTCTGTATTTCCGTCCACCAGTTAAGTTTATGAATGTCTCGTTTTTACAAATACTTCGTTCGTAATGTTATTAATAGAGTATGGATTCATTTTTAATTCAATTTTCTTGTCTAATTTATCGTTGTATTCTATCTACATGTAGCCTTGAGGCCCTAACGCGAGCGCGTAACGTGATCTATTTGGCAACCTATTACTGCCCCCTAGCCAAGTTACGATCTTTTCGTTTGCGTCTAACGCCTCGAGTAGGCCACGCCTCCTCGGTCTTGTTATTATTTAAGTAAAGTCTCAATAAATAATATTCCTAAATAGTAAATTTATTAGCGTTTGTTTATGTCACAAAATGTCACTCAATTTGTACAGGCTATTGATTCTGAATTAATAAATGACGATCAAAATGGAATAACACTGCGCGTAGTGAACTTACCAATTATGAGAAATTTTCGTGGTCAATTTTGGGATTTCGTTTTTTTTTTACTTTTTACTACAAAAATAGTGGTGGCCGTGTTGCAACGGCTCCGATTTACGAGTATGTCGCGGGTTCAAACCCAGCCAGGCGCATTACTTTGTGTAATTTATTTCATCACCACAGCTCAAAACGGTGAAGAAAAACATTGTGAAGAAACAGGCATGCCATAGAACCAAAAATTTGAAGACATGTGACATCCACCAACCCGCACTGGGCCCGGATTACGGCCCGTTCCCGCTCCTAGAGAGGAGGCCTGAGTCCTACAAGTGGGAACATTATAAGGCCGACTATGCTATGCTACAAAAGTATATATATATAATATATTTCACAACTATCACACAACGCCGTCTAATCCCAAGCTAAGCAGAGCTTGTGTTATGGGTACTAGACAACTGATAAACATACTTATATATTTCTAAATACATACATATATAGATAAATTACACCCAGACACAGAACAAATGATCGTGCTCATCACACAAACATTGTCCTGGGTGGGAATCGAACCCACGATCTCCGGCATAGCAGTCAGGGCCACTAACCACTAGACCAACAGGCCAGTCAAAAAAGTATGATTAGTAATGGGTACAGATAGAGACTCATTTTTTTGTGCTTATTAAAAGCTAGAGGTGTATAGAGTTTAAAGCTCCATCCCTCTTTCTCACTCGCATGCCTGATATTTTAACTTGACACGTTTAGGCCCCTGTTTCTGTGGGATATTTTTTAAATCGTTTACGAGCGTATAGTAATAAATTTTCTTCTGTCTAGCATTTCGTATTGATATGTTTACAGTTATCTTATGCGCGGGTATCTATTGTGTTTTGAAACCACCCAATGTATCAGTTTTTAGGGTTCCGTACTATAATATTTCCATACGATAATTTTCACTATAATACTTTATCTTAAGATACAATATCGCTCGCCATACAATTCAATGGACACACACGACGAAAACAATAAATAATATTTCATATTTTCGTATCTCAAAAAACCTAATAAAACCATTTTTGACTTCTACGCAGACGGAGTCGCGGGCAAAAGCTAGTATAACACAAAACTTAATCTCTGTCATTTTTTTAACAAATTTTATTTAATTTGTATATACATGTGTATATTTTTATTATTGACTTTAAATAAAAGTTAACCTATTTTGATGGTTCTGAATTGTATTTGACATTGGTATTAATATGACATACTAGCGACCCGCCCCGGCTTCGCACGGGTGCAACGCTGATTACTTCACTAAATAGTATAAAAGAAAGTCGCTTTCCGCTGTATACATAGGGACACTATGTACGCTTAGATCTTTGAAACTACACAATTCGAATTAACCCAAACACTGCTAGGTTTCATTGTTTTATTATGAAGTTCCTGTATCTGCATTCCACCTACCGGCTCCATCATCAAATCAGTTCGATAGTACCTTATAGCCAAAGTGCATTTCATGATAATTCTAATAAGCCCAAACACGGCTAGGTTACATTGATTAATTACGAAGTTCCATTGCCTACCTTTCGGCTCCATCATCATCATCAGTTCACTTCGATGATACCAATTTCAACATAACTATTCAGAACCATTTATTTATTTGTATTGTCATAGTCGCTTAACTATCTTCATTGTGATATCTATGTAAGTATGAAGTTCCGTTGGCTATTTCTGGTATTCTTCATCAATTCCACTCCATCAAATTTTACTTTTTGACTGTAAATGCTTAAGTTTTCGCGTTGCGTTAAGGTTGCCTATAATATTTGAGGAGTTCACTCGATTCCTCATGGATCACATCATCAGAAATGGATTTAAAAAAAATGGGACCAATCGGAAAACATATCCTCTAAGATAAAAATATTTTTTTTTTGCAAATTTGTTCCGTAAACGACGGAGTTCTGAGGAAACACACATAAAAAAAAACATACAACCGAATTGATAACCTCCTCCTTTTTTTGAAGTCTGTTAAAAGTGATGCTAATTACACATTCCAAAGCGTAGATCTCTATGGAGAAGTGTTCCATGGACACACATCTTCTCCGGTACCACATTCAGTGAGTATTGTGCACTCTATTATGACAGTTTTTAGTGATTTTACTTTTTTTTTAGTTTAGATGGATTCAGATTTTTTTAATATACAGGACAACCTACTTTCAACACCATTTTATGAGGAGGGAGTCCAGACGGGTTCAAAGAATTAAGAAATTCTGTAGGAAAAGCAATTTTACAAAAAAAAAAAAAATTGACATCACTACAAAAAGTGGGCAAGTGCGAGCCGGACTCTCGCATTGCGAGTTCCGTATAAACTAAAAAAAAATTCTGTGACGTAACTACAAATTTACAGTTTTAAATTGTTTTCCTATACTTGAGCTATGAGACCTTGCTTCATGCCAAATTTCAGAATTCCAGGTCAACGGGAAGTAGGTACTCTGTGAATTTTTATTCCCTTGTCGAAATATACGTTTTTTGCGAGATAAACGTCTGTATCTTTTTTTTCGTTAACTCAGAAGTTTGATTTTTCACAGCTTCAAGGGACTGCAGACCTGAGCAGTTTTAATTTCAACTCAATACCTTCACGCGTTTCCGAGACAGAAAGACTCCGTTGGGATAAGGGTTCCGTTGTTTCCTTTTTAGGTCCGGAACCCAAAAAACAAAACACTAAAATGAACAAAATAATTTTAATTTTGTAAGTCAGTGTTTCTGGTATTGTTTGCTTGTTATTTAACACCGATTTCCGAATTTAAGTTATTTTAATCGTTTTAGTGTTTTGTTTTTTGTTTGTAGAGAAATTGGTTTTTTTTTTTTGGAAAAAATTTTTTAGTTCACCCTTTATGGTTGTGACACATTTATAGCCAGAGTAACTATTTCTCATGACTATTAGAATTAATCCAAACACTGCTAGGATACATTATTTTATTATGAAGTCCCCATCCACCCGGCTCCATCATCAGGTCAGTTCGATAGTACCTTATAGGCAAAGTGCATTTCATGACAATTCTAATAAGCCCAAACACGGCTAGGTTACTTTGATTAATTACGGAGTTCCAGTGCCTATCTTCCAGCTCCATCATCATCATCAGTTCACTTCGATGGTACCATTTTCAACATAACTATTCAAAACCATTTATTTATTTGTATCGTCATAGTCGCTTAACTATCTTCATTGTGATATCTATGTGAGTATGAAGTTCCGTCGGCTATTTCTGGTTTTCTTCATCAGTTCCACTCCATAAAATGTTACTTTTTGACTGTAAATGCTTAAGTTCTCCATGAAAATACCAAAATCACTATATGGTTGCCTATAATATTTGAGGAGTTCCCGTGATTCCTCATGGATTCCATCATCAGATTTCTTTTTTTTTTGAATTCGGTTAAAAATGAACAGATTCCAAATTGAGAACAGTATCGACCGAGTAGGATATTTGCGTCGGCGCATCAATCTTTCAAAGAATCAAGTTATTTACCGAAACCGCTATGACCCTACATTTTAAATCTGTAATATCTTCGTAAAAATTCATTTAAATTACACGCTGCAACGGGCTATATTGATCTATATTAAATGCAAAATTTATTTAAGGTACTTAATTGGATAAAGATTAATGCTGTATTGCTTAAAATCGTTTCGTAAATAAACCATTATTTCTCGTAAAAAGTAAAAGGATAAAAAATGGTTATTGTGGGTTACACCTAAAAGATAGACATATACCATCGCGGACTTTTTTGTAGACCTTTTTAAGGTGTACAATAATGTAGTACATTATTTTGATCTATCTCTTAGGGTTCAGCCAGCGTTTGCAATGTAAGCGCAAAAAAATGTGTTTATTTACGACATCACATTAGAAACCTCTAAAATAATCAGTGTTCCTCTACTATATTATGCATGTATTATACACATAAACCTTCCTCTTGAATCATTCTATCTATTAAAGAAAACCACATCGAAATCCGTTGCGTAGTTTTAAAGATTAAAGCATACATAGGGACAGACAGACACGAAAAGCGACTTTATTTTATACTATGTAGTGATAACTTAATCTCTGTGACATTTAGTGAAACTGATATAATTTAATTTAATTTGTAATGATGTGCCGATTAATATTAATTTTAAATTTATTAATGATGAGAAAGTTTACATAGTCTCAGAAGTTAAATGAAAACTGAAAATGTTAATTATGTATATTTGTACGCCTCTGAGTAAAACATAGAGGAACTACCTATTTTTCACACCTCAAACTTTGTTGTAATCTGACCTATGTTTACAAATAAATTATTCTGATTCTGAATCTGATCTTTATCCACAGAATAGCTGGGCTTGCAGACGGCGAGCAATGGGTGGCTCGCTGTCCGACCGTCCGGTAACCGTCCGGACCGAGCCCAAGTCGTCGACGGCGCGTACTGTTCCACGCGCGCCTCAAGGAGATGTCAGCAAATCGTAGGGGCCCAGCAGGGTCGAAGCCTACTGGGGCCACAGGTAGTGTGAAAGCGAAAACCGGGGCCCTGGGACGAAGGCAACGAAGGAACAGGAGTGAGTTTTTAGTCAGTAAAAGTCTGACACTATCTCCCGTTTCGCCCAAGAGCGGGGGATGTCAAAAGATGATTTTCCCACCCAATAAAAAAAAACCACAGAATAGCTAACATCAAAATACGAATTACCAAAAATGCCTCTAAAATAATACCAAACGAACTCCATTATACACCTAGTCCTATAAAGGACGGCGTCGTACCGGATGCAAAGCGGAATTCTCCTTCAATATGATGTGTACCTAAACGTCGGAATATACGGACGTCAGTGTATCCGCACCTTTTGTCCGCCATTGTGTGCCATAGAGAATTGGAGGGAAGGATGAGACACTCGTTAATATTACTCAAAAGAGAATTTTGGTTAATTAATGCTTTAGAATTTCTAGGATCTTGTTCTTTTATAACGTCTTGGAGATTTTCTGGGTTTTTGTGAAATTGATTTGATATTTTTGTTACTCTGCTAGAATTTTCGTTTGCTTGTCTATGTAGCATGGGGATTAAGGATTAAGAGTAACCATGGAGTTTCTTGCCGGTTCTTCTTCATAGGAAACGACCAATTTGGAACCGTGCACTAGCTTCTGACGTTTTATAAGTGCCCATGTAGGCCTATGTGAAATAAAAAACTTTGACTTTGACTTTGACTTAGAAAAGGTTAAGACTCAGACTGAGGCTGTGGAATTGTTTGAAAGTATTAGGCCTATATTTCACCAGGACATCATGGCGCGACCCGTCGCCGCTACTAACAAGATATATACAGCTCCATAGAGAGTTACTCACCTGATGTCCGTTCGCTTGAGTAACCAATTTGGCGGCGCGACCAACTTGGACGCGAGCACTTTATTCATTAAACCCCAAGCGAACGCTGGCGTTCGCTCACTCATTGTCTTTCTATTATGTCTCTCTATTCGAAAGATTAAGGTCCATTTTGATACTGTCTTTGTTTTTGTAGTGACTCTGGTGTCTAGTTTGGTAGCTTACGGACACCATAGTGGCGCAACCAGTTGCATCACCATGGTGTCCCGGTGAAATATCGCTCTTACCGTGCCCCTTGAACTTGAAACCTAGAACTTGTGGATTTTTAAGTTAAAAGTGAATAGATTACTTCTAAGCAAGCGTGCTCCATCGTTGGCCACATCGTCGCTTTCCATTAGGTGCCATAGTAGTAAAGCGTGAGTCCATCAACAGAAAAAAAAATAGGGATGTTACCTGAATAAAAGTTCGGCCAAGTTCTGTACAAACTTACGAAGATTTTTTCGGATAGCATTTTTTTTTTTTGTGACGTAACAATGTTTAATTTTCAGAATTTTTCCTATACTTGTGTAATGAGAGCTTGCTTCATGCCAAATTTTAAGGATTCTAGGTCATCGGGAAATACCCAATGAATTTTTTCCCGTGAGAGTGTCGAAACACGTTTTTTTGCGACATAAGCGTCCGTATCTTTTTTTTTTCGTTAACGCAGTAGTTTGACTTTTTCACAACTTTAAGGGACCGCAAACCTGAGTATATGGTTTTAATTTCAACTCGATACCTTTAAGCTTTCCCGAGATAAAGAGTCTTGACAGACAGACAGACGGACAGATGGACAACAAAGTGATCCTATAAGGGTTACGTTTTTTCTTTTTGAGGTACGGAACCATAAAAAAATAAAAATTTGTTTCCTCCGTCAGTCAGATCATGAAAAAATTTTGCTAGTAAAACGTAGTTTTTGCTTTACACAATACTCATCAATCATCGTCACTTCTAGGTAAAAAGTATACGAAGGCGTGATATTTCAAATGTATCGTCTTTATTTTTTAGTAGCTTCCGTCAGCGTCTTGGCCTGAGTGAGTGAAAGTAGAAAATTGTCCCAAGGTAACATATTGCGAGGATAAAAAATGGGAGTAAGTATACTATGTGCTAATTTAAGACACGATCTACCCCATATGGTTAACATGTATGCTAATTTTAATCCAATTCCGTTCAGCCGTTTGAGTGTAAGAGTTATAAAAATTCAAATCGGCTGTATGCAGTCGTGTAGTGATTTTCCACCATCATCAGGGAGTCCACCCGGTCTGGCCACTAATAATTTTTTTTTTCACTAACACTAGTTTGTAAGCTCGCGTTGTACTAAAAATATTGATGTAATCGCAAGATAAATCTGAAATAAATAATTTATTATTATATTATTATTAAATCCGTGGTCCTACAACGCAAAGAGTATCTGAAGAACACAGGAGTGGTTTTAGTCAGTAAAAGTTTGAAACGCCGTCTCGCGCCACCCTAGAGCGATTCAGTAGTTTAAGAGATTACTTTTACAAAATAAATCCCATCATAGTGCTATAAATTAAAAAAAAAATTAGAGTTCTATTACTTCCTTGTACAAATATAATTTTGTAGTTAGTATTTATTGTTTCCACCCAACTAACTGTATGACGTTAAACCACTCCTTTCAACTCAAAACTAAATATATCTCATCCTCCGTCATCTCAGACTCAACAAGTCGGAACACGTTCAACCGTCTCACGTTTACACCACATTCGCATCCTGCCCAACATGTTCCAAGAAGCAGAATCCACTTTGTCTTTGAGCTTTCACGTTTATCAAAATTACTAAGACATAATAAATTCCAGTTTTGCAAAAGGCGTGATGTGATACACAAGGTGGTGGATGGTTGGCAAGGATGAAATTTATGAAGGAGCTACGTTGTAAGGCTTTGTTAGCATGCTTAGCGTAGCTACGAGGTATTTATTATCCTTTGTTTATATTTAAAGGGTAGGAAATATTCTTGAAGGAATTATATTTGAAGAATATTTTACTTCGTATTTCATCATTAAATCTGTGACATAAATTCATCTGTCAGTTATTTCATTATCATCATCTTTCGAATTCCTTGCAGTTAGAGAGAGGCCAATATTTTTTTAAATTTGATATAAACTAGTGCTTGACTGCGATCCTACCTGATGTTAACCAGTAATGCAATCGTTGATGGTGAGGCGCACTAGTTTATAAAGAGCCTATTCACTCTAGTCTTGAAGACACCCAAATTATAATCGGATGGGAAGACCTCAGCAGGCAAATTTTTCTAGTCCTTCGATAAACGCGATATAACGAGTATTGATGTTATGGATATCACTGTATTTTTTAAACATGTTTTTGTTTTTATGAACATTCAAAATATTGTCATAGATATAGTGAGAAGGTACAGTCAATATATTAATCTTTTTAAATGTATCTTTGAGGGAGTCTCTGGGACGCAATTTATAAATTGAACGAAAAGCCCTTTAGCCGTATGACGTGACACTATAAAAATAGCTGAAGTAAACTAAACGGGCTGTCTCTAAGTCAGTTAAATTTCGAATTTGTCTGACGGCGTATGCTATAATTTATCTATTTGTGGACTGAAGCTTGGAAACTAGAGTTATGCCCAAAAACACTGTAGTATCTTCAGGACTCAACTCTTTACCTTTTATTTGTACACTAGTTTCCACTTGCCTAACATGAGGCATCGTAAACTACATTTAGGGTTCCGTACCCTAAAGGAAAAATACGGACCCTTATAGAATCACTTTGTTGTCCGTCCGTCTGTTTGTGAATCTGTCTGCTGTCAAGACCCTTTGTCTCGGGAACAACGGAGTAAAGTGTCGTCTACAAACAACACTATATCAAGGTATCCTTTATCAGGTAAGGTAAATGATTTATATAAATTAGAAATAAAAATGGGCCAATAATTGAGCCCTGGGGGACACCCATCGTTACTACAAACCCGGGTGATTTTTTACCGTTTTTGTCAACTCTATGAATCTTATCACTCAAATAAGAAGTAAGAAGACCCTGAGAGGAGTTCCAGATCCCGTAATAGAAAAAGAAGGGAACACTGAGATATTGTATGAGATAATTTTGGTCAGGTTAGGTTTTGGTATTTTATTTTATACTAGTACTTTGCTAGCGTTTCGTTCGGGAGAATATTTTTTTGTATTTTGAAGGTAACTATTTAAACAATTCTTTATTATTAGAATTCATGCCAAAAGGGAATGAAACTTTTGCCATACATAGCTAGCATAGATTTTTTTTTTCTTTTCGCCAATAGCGAAATCTAGGTCATATCTTAAATGACAGTATGAGAAATCAATAGCAAAAATAATTATGTCTACCAACCGTAACCGAACGAAGTTAGAGACTATTTAGAAGATATGTTAGTCAGTCAAAAAACACTCTTTGGCATACTTCTTAATAAATAGCTCTTAAAAAATTAATATCAAAAAACACTCGGCAATACACTGCTAGAAAATCTCTTCATTCTTGCGACATTCATCTCGTCAATTATTTCATTCATATCATACCACTCTAAAGTCACTAACCGAAAAATTTCTTGGGTGTCCGCCATGGTTACCTATCTATTCATCCAAATGTGACGTCACGCCCTCTCATTTGCTCTATAACATAAACAAACGCACTAGTAGGGCAAGTCTATTTATGTTAGACAATATCCACATACATATTTGAATACCGACTACTATTTTAAAACGTTTCATTTCGAGCTGAAATGGTTTTTAGAGCCGTGTTCAGCTGGCTTTAGGTACCTGATCAGCCAGCATTTTTGATTTTTAATAAGCTGTTTACTGTCAGTATGAAAAAAATTAACCAAAAGGTATAAAAACACACAGAACTGACATTTGCCTCTCATTTCTCGGGCATCACTAGGAGCGGCAACAGCGTTTTCAAATTTTTATTCAATTTATGCTCTCTTGGTAAACGTTATTTTGTTCTTTTAAACAAATAAATCGATTGTCCGTCGTTGTTATTGTGTTTATGTCTTTTTTAGGGTCCCGTATTTCAAAAGAAAAAACAGAACCCTTAGAGGATCACTTTGTTGTCCGTTTGTCTGTCTGTCTGTCGAGACCCTTTATCTCAGGAACGCGTAAAGGTATCGAGTTGAAATTAAAACCGTGTAGTCAGATCAGAATAAAAAAAATCCATGGAAAAAATCTGAAAATTGTAAATTTGTAGTTACATCACAAAAAAAAATCTCTTTTTTTGCGATTCCGAAAAATCTTCGTAATTCAATTCGTGAATTGCACTGTTTACATAGGTAAGTCTGTAAGGAACCCTCAGTGCGCGAGTACGACTCGCACTTGCCCGGTTTTTTAATAATCTCTACGTAAGATTCCTAAAAAATCTTTATCTTTAATATATCTGTAGCTTATATCTCAAATGTTGGCTAAATATTTATTAGATTAATTTTCAAAGTCAAAGTCAAAAGTTTTTTATTTCACATAGGCCTACATGGGCACTTATAAAACGTCAGAAGCTAGTGAACGGTTCCAAATTGGTCGTTTCCTATGGAGAAGAATCGGCAAGAAACTCCATGGTTACTCTTTTAAAAAAATTGTTGTTCTTAACATATTTCCATATTACAGTGTAAATATTATGTAAGGACAGTGTAGACCGGTCAATATTGTACTAAAACGTACAATAAAAATAATCATAATAAAAAGTAACCTAAGAATTCGCGGAGTCTACAGTGTTCTTAATTTGACGAAGTCTTTCCTACGCTTATTTTGAAACTCAGACTCTTTATAACCTTAGCTAGTATTCTAGAAAAATAGGACCAAATGAAATAAATTAGCTTAACTCCGTAAACGTGCCAGGCATATATAATAAAGTTTATCGTCAATATAAAAAATCTGAACATTTTATTTCAAGCAACTACAGCTGACTACACGTGTCAAGGCTACTAGTATTATACCTGTAGGTATAAGATATTTAACTGAAATGATGATATTTTTAGAAATTTGGCAAGCAAGGCCTTATAGTATACATATAGGAATAAATCTGAAAACTGTAAATTTTTAGTTACGTCACAAAAAAAAACCTTTTTTTCCAATTCGGAAAAATCATCGTAACTCAATTCGGGAATAGAACTGTGTTCATAGATACGTTTGTGCGAAACCCTCAGTATGCGAGTCCGACTCCGTACTTGCCCTGTTTTTTATTAATAGCTACACTACACTAGATAAGTCCCTAGGTATTCAAAAAAACACACAAATGTTTGAAAAATGTCAAAACGTGCCTTTTATGTTTTGTCAATTTTATAAGTACCGATTCCCATCACGACTGTCCAGTATTGCTGGTTCCATTTGATCCTAAGTTGTGACAAATATATAGTATCAAAATGAACAAGCAAAACTCTAACAACATAAACATTAACTGCCTTAATTCCCATTTCGGCCCAGATTTTTACCAAAAGGCGCCAGGCCACTAGCCGACCGAATGAATTCAGGGATTCAATTAAACATCTAGGTAAATGTCTCCGAACGATAGCATTCAGCCAATTAATTTAGCCGGCAATATGCTGACTACGGTCGTAAATAAAATAAGCATATACTTATATATAACTAAGAAGAAGATAGACGCCCTAGAGATGTGGTGCTGAAGGAGAATGCTCGGAGTATCGTGGACTGAATTCCGTACCAACAAGTGTATACTTCGGGAACTCGGTATCAAGGAGCGTTTATCATCTTTGGTACAGTCTCATATTGTCACCTTTTTTGGTCACGTACGCCGCCGAGGGGAAGTGGCTATTGAGCAACTTGTGGTCCAGGGAAAAGTTTAGGGTACCAGGCCTCGAGGAAGATCACCTATGAGTTGGACTGACCAGATTAAAGCGGCAGTAAATGGCTCATCATCACTGCACGAATGCACGAGGAAACCGGCCATCAGAGAGAAGTGGCAGCGTGTTGTGAAGCTTGCCACCACCACCTGAAGTGATGACCACGACCACTCTGTCAAGAGTGATATTGACAAGGAAGAGAGAGAAGATATATAACTATATTTCTGACTGCAGGGTTTAAAGGAACCTAACATGAAAGCGATGACAGAGGTTTCATTCAGTCAATTTAGCCCCCAACATCTTTTTCGAATCCAACTTGTCCATGTTTGGGTGTAAATAGCCTAAGCGACTTAGCATTAGCCAACTGGTTCATAAAATGCTGATTTAGATACATTGGCTGAATATCGGCGCCGTTTAGTTATTAGGCTAGGCTGTTCACTGAATGGCAAATTAAGCTAGTTGGTTACAACATGTAGACATAATCTTACCTCGATTTAAGATTACAATAAAAATCTTTTCGAACTAAATCTAGCCTGAAAACCGAACATCTGTCTACAAACATTAACCTACAAAAACTATTACACACACTACTTTCGTCTACTTTTTCATAGGAATGTTTCGGTGAATCAATTCAACGCGTGCGGTCAGTTATTTATAAATTAACTTTAAATGCATCAGCTGTCTTTGTATGTCAAGGTAATGCTTCTATTCGTTGATTTTGTTAGATTTTGATACATACTATGTACGATCGGGGCTTGAGGGAGGGTAACCGTATCACGGTTGTACAACTTGAATGACCTTGAAAAATTGTCGTATTGTCCACACGGCCGAATAAATTTCGGGTGTACGAAATTTATTGTCTTTTATTTTATAGAAATAGAAATAATAGATATTTATCCCTTATCAAAACTTTTACTGCTGACTGTATCTAACATTTCGTGACTCGTAGGAAAAAAAAAATGACGTAGTATCATTGGGAACTAATATTTGAACTTTAAGTTTTCTAAAACAATAAACTCGTGGACCTTTGGGAAAAACCCTTTTATTCGTAAGGTATTCTTGCAAGTCCTAATATACGTTGCTTTATTGTACAATATACTCTCTTAGGGAAAAGGCTTGATTCCCAGCAGGGGGAACATTTTAAGGCTTTTATGCTTGCTTATGTTAATCAATAAAAAATTAAGATGTCGTTACAATAAAAGTATTACAAATAAATAGAGGGCGAATGAACATAACAAGAAATACACAAAAAATAATAATTACTGATGTATTTTTGGTAAAAAAATCATAGTAAATTACGGTCCAATTAATTTGTAAATTATGATCTATAGGGTAATCTAAGATATAAGTTATCCTAGTATCAAATGTCAACTAAATCTGTTCTGTCGTTTGAACGTGAAGGAAGAACGAACATAAACATTTACATGTTACCGGCAATCTGTATAATTCAGGTATTTTATAAAATACCTAGGCAATGCATAGAATATTTGAGGCGTCCAGGCAATGTATGTATTATTATGAATATTATTGTCCATTTTATACTTACCTAGGTAATGTATACAATTTCTAGGGATTGTATAGAGTACCTGCTGGTACACCGGAAATGTGTAAAATAAATAGATTTTGGTCCTATAAAATGACGGGCAAGTCAAACATGTTCTATTTCTTAAAATCAATGTGTGTAAAAGACGAGAATAGGGAAGAAATTCACGTAATTCTAGGGCAACCCGACATCGGCCGGCTAGGTTAGAAGGGCTTAGCCTTCCTGGTTATTTTTTTTATAACTTCCAGGAGATAAGATCTTTACTTTGAACTCCGCGGGCAAAAATAGGATCTGAGTGCTACTTACACATAATGAAATGATCGGGGAATTAAAAACTCTTCTGGCTATAAGAAACATACTGTAATTTGCTTACAAGCAACCTTAGCTTTCTAACGTAACCTGTCCGTGTCGGACACCTCCTTCCCAGCTTTCGTGTTTTATATACATTACCGGCTGCGCGTTCGGCGTTGTATAATTCCAAAATAATATTTCATACATTACCTACATGTTTTAGGCATTCTATACATTGTTTGGGTATTATATAGAATACCGGATTATACAAATTATCGGTAACATACATACATATATAGACACAAACCGTCGCCTTTCTAACATTAGTATGATATTTATGCGAAAATAGTGATTTATGTTAGTTTGTCTGGAGATTATTTATGGTTTAGTTGATTTGTTTCAGACTATCAACTTCGAGTTTCTAATTTATTAAGGAATTTATCCAGAAACTAACAATTCCATTCTTTATTTGAATCAGTTTCGTGTATGTTATGGATTTTTTTTCGGGTGGGAAAATCATCTAATAACATCCCCCGCTTTTGGGCGGAGTGTGAGATAGTATCAAACTTTTATTGACTAAAAACCCAATCCTGTTCCTTCTTTGCCATTTTTCCAGGGTCCTGGGGATGTCTTTCGCATCACCCATGGCCCCAGTAGGCTTCGACACTGCTGAGCCCCTACGATTGCTGAGATCTCCTTGAGGCGCGCGTGGAACAGTACGCGCTGTCAGTAAAACCGTAGAGGTCCAGCTGGGTCGAAGCCTACTGGGGCCATGGGTTCGCTTCTGAAAGGAAAACCTAGCACTGGAATTCAGGGCAACGAAGGAACATAATATGATTAGGTTTTAGTTAGTAAAAGTCAGACACACCCTCGCGGTCCGAACAAGGGCGGGAGATATCATTGGATGGTGACCCAAAAAAAAAAATCTATCTAAACGATATCGACAATTTTTGAAAGATTTACCATGGCCCTAGAACGCAAAGCGCTACTGAAGGACACAGGTGTTTTTTATAGTCTGACACTTACATTTGAAAGAAGTTATTTGATGTATACCATCTTAAAAAAAAAAAAAAACTGGCCTCACATTTAGTCGAACTAACACACTCAGTGTTTCATATAAACTTAGCTATGTAATAATAGTATGTAATAGCAAAAATCTAAGCAAACGGACAACAAAGTGATTCAATAAGGGTTCCGTATTTTCCTTTTGAGGTACGGAATCCAAAAAAAGTAAATATTTGGTACTGTTCGTATCAGACTTGTAAGGTACATATAAAATGACAAACCACCTTTTCCTCAGTCACAATCTACAATAATAGATCCAACAACATTATAGAAAACGATATCCCATTTTCTTCCCCACAATAAACAGCTGATTATTTATTTATCTTTCGTTCTAAGGAAATCCCTGAAGTCATCATGTAAATCCCAATACAAATCAATAGCCCACTTAAGTGGCTGAAACAATTTAAATAGTTTATCTTGGTACATATAGCGAAAATGTTCAAAAATATTCGTTGTAAATGTTATCGACCGCTTTGGAGCGTCTGTTGGCCCCTTTACAGTTCGGACGGACGAGCGAATTATTAACGTTAAGAGTAGTGATGGGCTTCATATTTTTCGGATATGAAATGTTAAAGGGATTAAAATATACATTTCTGTTTCTGGAATATGACACTGGTCATAAATTAATAATAATAAATTTGTTTATTGACATAAAAAAACAGGTAAACACTATTAGAAACTCTGACTCCGGAACTAGGTATTTATTTGTGTTACAGGAGCCAGTGTCCTTACCCAGTTATAAAACTAAAAACTTTCACTTAATCATTGAGAGTTATTACCACATGAAATGAAAGTCTTCCACAAATTGACATGGCTCACTGTGACTAAAATCACTCCTGAATAATATCAGTCAGAAGCAAGGCTTATTGTTAAAACAGATTGCCATGATGAAGAACGAAAAAAAAAATTGACAGTTATAATATCTGAAACTATCTTTGAGAATTCTTAGTTTCTTACTTGATGTTCCAAAACTAACCTTTCCAACAAACCTCTTGCGTTCTAAATTGATAATTTGAAGTTATGAAATTAACGACTTTTCGTGCTTGACTTATTATTTGACGAGTTCACATGCTAAATTAGACAACTTCTCTACACCAAAATTCTATTTAAAAAAATTCATGACAGAGATTAGATCCAAACAAATGCACAGTTATTAAATAAAATTTGATAGACAATAAACCACGACGAAAAAAAAAAAACAAACAAAAAACTTAAACGAAAAATATCCGCAAGAGAAAGTACCGTAAATATTCCCCTCGCGAATATTGCTAAATACCTAGTACATCACTAGCAATTCATATAAATGAGGTCGGTTACTACTCTTTATTAATTCGTTAAGCACCGGTTTTAATAATTTCACGTAACAAGGTTTCAAACAATATCAAATAGTTTAATATTTATAAGATACTAACGTTTACCAGTGGCTTCACTTGCATGAAAGTTACTAATTATGCTAAGAAAAGGTAACTTTATTTTATTTTATTTATCGGGGAAAACAAACAATAAAAGATAGGGAATTACATAAAAAATGGTTAGAAACTTGCTGCTGCTTGCTTGCTGTTGTTGGGTTACCCTTTGGCCTTTGGAATAAAAAGAAAAAATCTTGTTTGGTCCAATCTTTGACTACACCAAAATATTCTTTATAATTAGTTTGAGCGTGAACATAGCAAATAAACAAAAAGACAGATAGAGTTATATCGAATTTGTAATATTAGATATATGGGTAGCGTGGAAAGTATCATTTTCTATATTCAAGAACAAATAAAAAAACAATTAAGCACCTAAAGTATATTTAAAATAACTAAATGTAGACTTTGTATGAAAGAGTAAACGAGTCAGTGACGTATTTTTATGATGTGTACAAATAATGAGGTCGCTACACTATTTCAATCTTGGGTTTATAGCCGGTAGACGGCTGGACTGTTCGAAAGAATTTATTTATTTATTTAAACTTCACGTATTAGTAGTATAAAGGCGGACTTAATGCAACAATGCATTCTCTACTAGTCAACCTTAGGGTTAAAAAAGACAACACTGGTAGGTTTGCACAATAAGCAAATAATAGATACTTCAAACAGAAAAAAAAGAAATAATTCCCTTGGCCTTGAAATGCAAAGGGCAACTGAAGGAAAGGTGTGTTTTAGATAGTAAAAGTTTGATAGTCATCTTTTTTTATTTTTATTAATGATAGGCGCTCTTGCAGATGAATGATAGCAGATGGAAGATAGCGAATTCCTATATTCTACCAACTGGTAGAAATAAAAGGCCCGTGTTGACATTTGTATTTTAACTACCTAGCGGTAGTTTTGTGTAGTGTAGCTGCCACTAAAATTGCTACTACTACACCGGACCTCTAATTATTATTTTATTGTTTCTTTTCAAGTTACTTTCTAAGGTTTTTCATGACTGTCAAAACGCTCCTTTTATTTTTTAGCGAGTTTATCTATACTGAAGATAGTTACTTTTTAGAACTTTTTCAGAACGTGAAAAGCTTTGGAAGACCTAAAAAACGCCATTGATGCCGCTGTAAACGTGACAACCTACTGGGCCTAAATATTTTGAGGGAAAAGAAAGCTATCGATTCAAGGGGAAGAAGAGGCACGTGAAGGAACTTAGATTATTTCGTTATCTTTGCAGTTATATATGAACCTAACCTAACCTAACCATTTGCAATTTGAGTCTACGAATATTTCATACAACTTGGTTTTCACCAATTAGTTAATTAGTAATTATATTTTCCGCAGCATATTTTCTTCTTGCATAGATATTATAACAGCCACAAACATCTATGCAATACAATTAAAGAGAGAAAGTAAAAAATATGCTCAAAATATTTTAATAAATATAAATTCTTCAGTCATACATGGAACTTTCAGAGAATTAATGCGTCATTAATGAAAAAATCTGCATAAAAATTTCAACACATGGCGTAATTTATGACAATATGTAAATGAATACGTACCAGAAAAGAAAACTAAATTTCCAAAAAATATATTCATAAAACACAATTCACATCACACTTCCGTTACCAACACAGCCACTCAACACCACTTCAAAAAGATGGAAAAAAAAACGGAATTCTGGAATTCAAATAAATCCGATTTCCGCGGCGGAAACAACGCACGCGCCGGCGCGCCGTCCGACACTGAGTCATGCGCATCCCGAAACACCCTTCAGTTCTATTTTTTGAGTTACAAAATAGGAACAAAAGAAGGGGGGAGCGAGCGCCCTCCGTCAGGCTATTTTCGACTGCGCAAGCACAAGCGTGTTCCCCGCTCGGGTGTACTCGGGTTCGTTCACTCGGCTGCGACGGAAAGGTATGCCGATGTCATTCTGTTTTAACTGAAGTTCAGCTGTAACTGATGGAAACATTAGGGAGGGAAGAGTGCTCTATAGTTTATGTAACTGTGTGTGTGTTAGCTATTTATTGGAAACGTAAGCCCAAAGTGTGTTACTATAATTAGATTTTTACGTTTTTCTTGATTATTTGAAGTGAACTTTTGGTAGATTGAAACTGAATTGTTGGTAATTAGTTAGAACTGATGAAGAAGAATTAGTTTTGTGGAAGAAGTTGGTTTCGTTTGTCTTGAATTCATACAATCGCTCAACCTTTCATAAGTCTTTACCAAGGTCATAAAAATTTTAAGTGAAACAATATTTATTATCGGTAGATATTATATCTTATATCTATCAATAGAAATATGGAGCATTATTCAACTGGCCCTTAAACTATTTTGCCATTTTTGTTAAAATTTTGCATAAATTTTCTTATGAATATGGTTTAGGTTATATATTATCACGATTTTTTATGTAAAAGGTGAGCATTATTGCTATTTTATTCGACACTTTATTGCGACTTTGATCCCTAGATACAGTAATATGTTTGTGACTGTTTTCTCCCTTTTTTATTATACATATAATAAACAATAACATAGTTTCAAATTTTCAATATAATAATAAAATGGCTTTTTACATTCTCTTCTATGGTACGTGTCTAGATCATCTCGCCAGCTCTTTCTAGGCCTACTTCGAAGGCGCTTGCCCAGGCAGGAACCCACTGCGTGGCGATACTTGCCCAGTGATCATTGTGCATGCGGCTGACGTGACCTGCCCAATCCCATTTGAGCCTGGCAGCCTTTCTGCCCACGTCTAATATGTCAGTTTTGGAGCGCATAAAAAGTATACACAACTTAGTTTTTTTTATTACTTTAGTCATGAATTTAACTTCTAAAATTAAAATCATCAAGTTATCAACTACAAGGAGCCATGCAGTCAATTATGACATGTAGTAAAGAATGGCTATTTTAATCCTATTTTTTTTTAATTTGATATAAACTAGCGCTTTGATTTTGCTAGCGCATAAAAAAGCTGCTACTCTGAAGTAGGATTGGGCCGGACATGTCTGTCATGGATGAGTGGTGGGCTAAAAGAGCCACTTATTGGGTCCCACTAAACGCAAGGCGACACTGCGGCAGAACAAGGCGAAGGTGGAGAGATGAACTGGATAAATACCAGAGGGATTGGCCCGCAATGGCCGAAGACAGACTTATGTGGAAAGGGGAAAGGGAGGCCTTTGCTCAGCAGTTGGACATAAATGCGCTATATAAAAAAAAAACTAGTGCTTAACTACCATCCCATCTAATGGTAAGCAGTGATGCAATCGTTGATGCAAAAATCGTAGCACGATGGTATCAGATCTGACTTGCAAGTCGGAAAGAAAACGAAGTTTTATACACATCTATTAATAATGTTGTGGACCATGACCATCAGCTCACATCATCCGGCTGAAGGTTGGTGTCCCAATTATGCTGCTTGAACATACAGGAAAGTATTATAAATAGGTACCAATTTAATGTTTCCTGACCTTTACGTTTATTTAATTCTTCTGCTTCGTTGACGTTTGTAGTCTAGTTTTATGAGTTTTACATAAAATCGTGGGTATGAGCTAATTTAAAATGATTAAAGATACTATACTGATATGTTCGCTATACTTTCTCTTTCCTGCCTTTATTTCATATTACTTAGGGTCGGCGCAACACGTTTTTTTCTTCCATTCTGTCATGTCACCCGACACACTATCACTAACTCCCTTTTCTTTCATATCACTCCTCACATAGTCCATCCATCTTTACTTTGGCCTCCCTCTATCTCTCCATCCATCTTCATGTATACTCAGAACTTTTTTAGTAACATGCGTTTCATCTCTCCTCTTCACATGACTATACCAAGACAAACGATTGTCTTTCAACTTTTCATTCACTGGCGCCACTTTCAAACTTCCTCTAATATACTCATGTTACTACATCAATGTTTACTATATAAATGAGGGGTCTACCTTTTATAGCAGAACTTTTTACGTCATAATATTGTTTTGCATAACAACGGATAGCATAAACTTCATTTCGCAGAAAATCATTTCGCATACACTCAGTTGTCATACATTCAAAATTCATAATTTTGTTAGTCAGAATCATCTTTAGGCATAATGTTTATATCCATAATAATTAAAAAGCAGAACCATCATATCGCAGAAAATTCACAGTCAGAATCGTCTTTTGGCATACATTTTATATCGATAGTCATTAAAAGGCAGAACTGATTTTTTACACCATGATATTACTACTAATATCAAAACGCTAACCTAAATGCTAATTACAAAAATATTGTCGGCTTGGATGCATGTAGCATGCAAACAGGCATACAACATGCAAGCAGGCATGCAACATGCAGCATGCATGCAGCATGCAAGCAGGCATGCAACATGCAGCAGGCATGCAGCATGCAAGCAGGCATGCAACATGCAGCAAGCATTGTTTCTGTCACGGCTCCGGCGCTGCGGGGTTTGGGCGGCGCCACGCGAGCTTATCGTCACAGATGGTTTTAACGCTCACCACCGCAGCTTCGGCTTGCTGGCCAGCTTCGCCGGCCAGCCTCAGCCGCGGTGGCGGGCCTTCAAACCACCTGCTCCTCAGCTCGCGGGCCGCCCTACCCCTCCGCGCCTACGCGGGTTTAAATTACACTCTAGGGGTAGGGCAGACAAGACTGCGTAAAGTCGGTTTCGCAGTGATTCGTTTCTGTCACAAAATTTTGCAGCACAACGTATTGACTTTTTATGACACAAATTTAATTTAATATTGAAAATGCTACCAATACATGCTATATTTAGAACATTCTATGTCACTTTTGCAGACCATTCGATTTTAAATACATTGCACGTAGGTTATCTAACCATTCGACAGCATAAATTTACTTTATTTAAATTATCAGTTTTATTCCATATATTATAAGTTTTTGATGTTTTGAACACAAATTTTTACAAGAAGATACATCTATTTTAATTTTTGATGTTCAAATATGCACCCATACCAAATAATCGTATCTCTAAATAAATGTTATGCTAAACAAAATTATGCATAATATTAATTATGGCAAAGGTAATTATGCGAAACAAAATTCTGCCAAGATAAAAGTATGCCATTGTAAATTCGGACACGTAAATATTCTGCCAAACAAAAGTTATGCTAAATAATTTTTATGCCTTAAAAATATTCGATTAAATAAGATTATGCCATGTGAGTTATGCCAAATAAAAATCGGAGTATCAAGATTCTGCCAAATAGAAGGAACCCATAAATGAGCATGGCAGTTGAGAGTTTGTCATGCTCACTCAAATGTCTCACTGATGGTGGCGCGTGTGTTGGATCATTCGGTTGCCTTCAAAATGGTTGAGCTAAGTGGTGCTAATATTCGCGTCATGTCCATGAACGGGCGCTGTCAGTCGAGACTGGTCATCTCTCAGCTGTCAGTTGCTATTTTAATATCTTTTAGTTTTTACTTTATTTACATTGTTCTCACATGATAGCGGCAAGAAACATGTAACAGATATATTTGTAATTACAAAACATGATTGAAAAGAGTGTCCATGGAGTTTCTTGCACATTCTTCTCCATAGAGATCTACGCTTTGGAATAATTAGCATATTTTTTTCTGACTCACTGACTTCTTGACATTTCAAAAGTGCCTGTAAATGGTTTATTTGAAATAAAATGCTTTGACTTTGACTTTGACATCACTATGCGATACATATAAATAGTTAACCAAACTGATATGTTGGAACTTCATAACAATATTGAACCTATCAATTAAATTTTCCTCACAATGGTAATACTCAACAGAAATTGTCGAAATAAAATTACTTCCGTAAAAATGCGATACTATCGAGGCCATAATGTATTATGCCTTCCGATGCAAGCGGCGCAATAAAATTAATTTTTCATCATTTTGTTCAATGAATTTCGGTACATACGTACGAATGAATTCAGTGTTCTCATTTTGTGCTGCATTGTACGAAATAAATTCGTAAAATATTCAGAACAGATGTAATACTTGCTTTATCTTTTTGTATAATTAATTAGTTATTATATTTGCTGAATTTCAACTTAATTTTGCATTTTTTTATACCATTTTCAACGTAACTAGTCATACCTTCCGGCTCCATCATCATCATCATTTCGATTTCACTTCGATGATATCATTTTCAACTTAACTATTCAGAACCATTCATTTATTTGTTTTGTCATAGTCATTTAACTATCTTCATTGTGATATCTATGTGAGTATAAAGTTCCGTTGGCCATTTCTGGTCTTCTTCATCAGTTCTACTTCATCAAATGTTACTTTTTGACCGTAAATGCTTAAGTTCTCGACAAAAATACCACAAGTTCTGAGGTAACAAACATAAAAAAAAAACAATCGTATTGATAACCTCCTCCTTTTTTATGAAGTAGGTTAAAAACATTTAAACATAAAACCCTGGAATGTGCTTCCGCTTGATATAAAAAAATAAATGAAAGTTAACTTTCCATAAAGCGTACAATTTGAAACTACTAAGTACAGCGTTTCAAACTTAATTTGGTCTTCATCAAAACTGTTCTTTTATTTAATTAAAACGTTTGCTATTTCTCATAGTGATTATTATTGGTTTATTATTGTAGCATAATTATCTACTTTGATATTATAAGTACCTAATCTTAGTGATGTCTGAATTGATATTATTTATTTATTGTTACACACTCACCACAAAATAGTATTTTGTAATAAAGGTTACGTCCACACATGTACGTGGTTTAAAATCAAAATTAAAAATATTTTTATTTTACATAAACCTACATGGGCACTTATAAAACGTCAAAAGCTAGTGCACGGTTTCAAATTGGTCGTTTCCTATGGAGAAAAATCAGCAAGAAACTCCATGGCTACTCTTTTAAAAAAATGGTTATTCTTACAATATTTCTATATTACAGTATAATAGATATTATGTAGGAACCGTGTCGACCAGTCAATATTGTACCCAAAAGCACAATAAAAATAATCATATTAAAAAAAAAAGTGAGTCGCAATAGGAAGTAATCAAGAATTCGTGGAGTTTACAGTGTTCTCACATTCACATTATAAAAAAGAGGCTCTATAAAAAAAGCAAGGAAAATATGAATAATTACAACTATCAATAAATGAGAAGTTAACAAAATAAATTACTAACGAATTTCTAGTAATTGAAGCCTAAATAATTTAACAAATATTGCAAAAGCAATGTGTTAAAAAAATGTATATATTAAAACATTGTTGCCATTTTAATGTAAAATTTAAAAAAAAAATCAAGGCACTTTAGTTTCCTACTGATATTTAATATGCAGCGAAACAAAAAGACCTCACCATTGTCATTAAGTCCAGTCGAAAAGCCAGACTTTCCCAAACTGCCCGTTATTAAACTAACTTCTGCCCGCGGCTTAGCTCACCAGAGTCTGTATGGAGCAGGATATGACATCTGTAATTAAACTTTATTGGCCTTGACGAGCTCAAAAGTTTTAGCGTATCCTGCGAAAGTTTTGAACAAAAATGTTCATTCGTTGAATGTGTCTTTTGTAAATAACAGACTGAGATCCTAATTATAAATTTGTCATCGAATTTTAGGATATTTTGTGCCTTTTTAAAATGAGCTGTCGTGGTCCAGTGGTAACGGCACCGACTTACGAGTTTGTAGGTCGCGGGTTCAAGCCCAGCTTGGTGCGTTACTTTGTGTAATTTATTTCATCACCACTGCTCTCAAAACGGTGAATGAAAACATCATGAGAAAACCGGCCTAAAACCAAAATTTTCAAAAATCATGTTACATCCACCAACCCGCATCTGCCCACGTGATGGATTACGGCCCATTCCTTCTCCTAGAAAGGAGGCCTGATTCCCAGCAGTGGAAACATTATAAGGCTGATCATACTAAAACATACCTTCTTATTAAAATGATCCATTACATTTCATAACATTCTACAATGTTTTTTTGGGTATTCGGTTCATAACCAGAGTTGGGTTCCAACTCAACTCTGGTTATGAACCGATCGTCTATGCCCATAAATGTTACGGCTAGTAGTACTAGCTGAAATAGTTATTGAGTATCTAAAGATCATTACTTTATTTATTTAGGTATTCACACATACAACAAGAAATCGTAAACAACATATACAAATAGAAGGGCTACACAAGTTGCTGTTTATTTTGAAAGTATTTTCTATATATTTTTTTTTTATGTGGTAAATCATCAATCGTCCAATGACTTCTCTCACCCAAGGGTATCTCCCATAGCCTTCACCAGAGCCTGGCGCAAGAGTTCGCTGCCATCAAAGTGTGCTGCACTTGGGCCGTTCTCGTGGGGCCTCACGTGCACCTCTACCGTATGCTCCACCCACCATGTCCTCCAGGCGGCTCCCACTATAGGGTGGAACGATAGGACATGTCTTACATTTGTGATACATGGGCAGTTCTTCTGCCTGAATCTGAAACAAGAACCTCCCGAACCAACCATGGCGTTCTTACTTTCGCGGCAAAAATTATGGACACCGTGGCGCCTTTTTAGTCACAGCTCAAAGTCTTTAGTCAATCAAAAAGTTTTTAGTCAATCGCGGCAATGAGTCCCCACTCACTGCCGCGATTGTAGCATGCTATACCAAGATATAGTTCTTAAAGATTGTGTTACTAATAGTCTGCAAGTCAACCTAGAAAAAAAATGCTATAAAATGATCTTTTTTTTCCGAGCCATTGACGTTGTAGTGACATCTATAACGCCACATAAGAACAAAAAACTACAAAATCCTGCATTGCGATATTAGAGTTCTCCGCGTGATTAGAACATAATTATACAACAGCCTGAAACCTACATTTGGGAAGTTGTTCGGATCAAACATAACACCCACCCCCGTTCGAAGAATCCTCCCTTTTCAAAGAAGGTATGTGGAATTTTACACCCTGAGAAATGGGTATATTAGAGGAAGTTCGAAAGTGGCGCCAGTGACTGAAAAATTGAAGGGGAATCGTTTGTCTTTGTATGGTCATGTAAAGAGGAGAGATGAAGCGCATGTTACTAAAAGAGTTATGAGTATACATGTGGATGGGTGGAGAAGGACAGGGACACCAAAGAAACGATAGAGGGATTGTGTGAATAGTGATATGAAAGAAAAGGAAGTTAGTGATAGCATGACGGTTGACAGGATAGAATGGAAGAAAAAAAACGTGTTGCGAATATAAAATAAAATACCCCGAATAAGATGAGACAAGGGCAGGAAGATGTTCTGCATACCATTAAAACATACCCTAAAAAAAGTAAATTATAAGCAATAATATATATTTTTTTCATAAATATACAAAATGGTGGTATGCAGGATGAATTTTGGAGAGTGTACGCGGGAATTGCATGACTTGATTTTAGCATATCCTTAAACTATCGGAAAACCCGACGTACGGCGAGTATTCACCCATACGTTGTTAAAACTTCTACGGTTCGGAGTAAGCGTTTCATTTCATCATTTATAACGCGTACATCGAAGGACTGGAACAATCTGTCTGCTGCGTCTTCCCGTCCAATTATAATTTCGGTGTCTTCAAGGCTAGAGTGAATAGGCTCCTAATAATTTAGTGCCTCACCATCAACGATTGCATCACTGCTTACCATCAGGTGGGATCACAGTTAAGCACTGGTTTATATCAAATAAAAAAAAATAATGACGTATCATCATGAAACAATGGAATATTTATGGAAGCATATCCATTTCAAATATCTTTTGATCTCCAACACGAAAATAATACGCATTTAGAAGAAATCCAATGAATCACATACTTAACGTTTGATCTCATTTGTTTGGTACGTATAATAATGGGTTAAGTAAATATGTAAAATGTGTATTTTAATGAATTCTGTTAGTCGTAGTTAGGAAAATATATCGTCTATATTTCAATTTTAATATCTCATTTTGCAGGTTTTAGGAAGAAATTTCTATAAAAATAACCAGTTCCTTTGTACTTACTCATATGTATTTGAAATTTATTGTCTCTATTTGATTTCCCGTGTATTCACAAATAAATAAATAAATATTTTTGTGATAAGCTACTTGTTTGATGATTTCATTATTTGCATTGCTTCTATTTGGCTTTTTCTTCTTACTTTTTTTATTTGGCTCTTTCTATTTGAATTCCCAAACAGATTTGGCTTAATCTTTAATTGTTATTCGAAACAATCAGAAAATTGTTCTGAGCAAGTTTCCATTAACCAGTCACCAATTAAAGTGTATATTTATGAAGTTTCTGTTACCTACTTATATGTTGTACATAATAAAAAATATTCGAACTATCTATATTTATTATCTCTAAATATTAAAAAAAAAAATTCACTATCGATGAAATCATTATTATTAACATATATATTCAGAAATATGTCGATTTATGCCCACATACTTTTTCTTAACTTCACAAAAATCCAAAAAAAGTTTGCTTTCACTTTGAACACTTATTTCATAATAGACTAGCTTCTGCCTGCGGCTTCACCCGCGTGAAAGGTTTTTTCATACAAACTTTAGACCCCCGTTTCATATAGTTAGGGGCTGAATTTTGAAAAATCATTACTTAGTGCTCGCCTACGTCATAAAAGGAAACCTTGTGCAAAATTTCACACTCCTAGTCCCAGTAGTTTTGGCTGTGCGTTGATATGTCAAATAGTCATAGACTATAGAGGAATATATTCAAGTTATAAAATTAAGATAATCAATCCTATGAAGATGATTATGATGATGAATCCTATGATGATTGATACATAAAACGATTTAGTTTAATTAAAAAATCTAACAATCATCTATCACATTTGGTTTATTTAAAATAAATTATTTGTATTTATTTATTTTTTAACAAATTCATACAAAATAAGTTCTCCTTTAGTTCAAGTACTTGTGCATTCCACTTGGATATGATGAATATCTAGTAACTTTTGCAGTAGCCTGTCCATTCTTGAGTGGTAGCTTTTAGATCTCTGACAGACTTTGTGGGGTTGACTGGCAATTTCAAATAGCTCGCTTAAGAGCATTCCACGCATAATCGACCGGGTTCAAGTCAGGTGTGTTGGTCGGCTAATTTAATAATATGATGTTGTACCATCGAACACTGTATCAATTTCCTTGTTCAGCTCGATTTACTATTAAAGTAAATCGTATTACCAGTGTATTACCAAACACCAATCGATATCCGTGTATTTTGTCTGAACGACTGTTTTGTAGAAATAAGCTATCTTACGAGTAGACTGCTGTTAAGGAGAGAGTCATTGACTGATTACTACCTTTTCTAACGTATTTTAGTGCAAGAGGGTTACCCAATTGATGTGGTCTGTACGTAATCAATAGTTTTCTAGTCCTAATTATTATCCCGCCTTAAAGCCAAATTGATTTGTCGCCTTGCGGAACCGTTCTTTGCCTGTTCGAGTCTCCAGGCATATTGCAGATATGAACATCTCGATTTTCTGGGTGAGTACTGATCCGCGTTTTCTAATCCAAAAGATATTTTTTTCCGCATATCTTCAACCTCGTCTTATTCATTTTGACACTATTATTTTTCATATATTCACATCAACTTTACCATTGTTCAGTAGTGCCCTCCAGTATTTTCTAGAAATGAAAACTTTTATAAGTATATTGATCTGGCATTTCACTGTATTTTATTTGAATGGCGTTGACTGTTGCTTCACGGGCAGCTCTCAATAAAATTTAAAAATTATCAGCCAAAAAAGAAAAGCTTAGTTATTTTAATCGAACACAAACTTTTTTTTATGTGTATACTCTACAATCGAACGTACTGGCCGCTTTTAAAATGCGCAACATTATTCCTAACATAAAAGAAAAATAAAATTGAATAAGGAGATCCTACACTTTTACAGCACGTGCACTTACATAGAACGGTAGATAAAATCCACAAATAGATATCCGTTTTCTATCCAATACCGTTGATTCCGGCCGGTTACTGACTGATAGTTCCCATTCTCATTAACAGAATTCTAGCTGTGACGTAGCCCGAATGACGTCGTAAAACCTCGAGTTAGCTCGTAAATTACGAATGGATAGGGTTGGCGATATGGGTGTCGATTTAAAAAAGTTTGATAGCGTGCTTAGAGGGATGTGAGACGTTGTGGGTGATATTAAGTGGGAAAGACTTTTTCTCGATAAGAGAAGTGGCAAGATGAAAATGCCTTACTTAGGTAGCAATTTTGCCGAATTTTATAGTGACAGTAAATATATCATAGTCTAGTCTACATTAATAATTTTTATTATAATACTAGCGATCCCAAAATACTACAACTAGCTTTTTTGTAGAAAAAATATTGAGAACCCAATTGCAGCGCCACATAACGGGTTCAAATGTATTTTCAAACCATCCAGGGACCCACTCAATTATATACACAAAACATCCATCCGAGGATTCCTCGTTAGGCCTACTTTCTTTAGACCTTTTATTATCATAGAAACAAACGCACATACATTTACATATCATCAAACTTCAACGTTTGAAACGATCTGGCCAGTTTTACTTGGCCATTTCATGAAGTGATCAATGTCTATGATCTGGCCACGACATATATGATTTAATATGAAATGTCTTTGAAGTTAACAATTATTTTTAGATAAACAACCGATCTGTGTCTCGTAATCTTGGGGAATGTTCGCCATTGTATCTTAGTCGCGAACTGTCAAAAATGGTTCTAATATTCATACATTTACAGAATGTGAATGTTAAAGATTTTTATAATAATAATATTTCTTTATTTTCAAGCTACTAAGGCCCATAGACGCTATAAAATAATCTTAAAAATAATAAATTAATGTTATGATTATAATCAAAACATTGAAATTGAAAAGAATTGATATCAAAAATTGTGATATTACTTTACTTTATTTTTAAATAATGATAAAAAAAATGTATAAGAAATTATTTATTATGCTTATGACTTTATGATTTTGGACTCAAACCGAAAACTAACATCAAAGAATTTGTTCAAGTTTTTCAAAGCACATAAAAATCCTAGTGAGTATCAAATTACACACACTCTTCAGACATTGTATAATTAGGTTTTTGTATGATTCGCCTCAGCGACATTCTTGAAGACTGCAGTCAGATGATGTCTAGACGATTCTAATTTTGGAGATCTTGATTCAGGCATATTAGTTCAAGTATTTTTGGCTTCATCTCTCACTTTAGGCAGGACCTTTCGCAGATGATGCTTTTGAGTCCGCTATGGAATTGTAAAAGAATGAATCATTAAGACATGTCGATGTCTTAATGAAAAGAACTATTGTATCGGGTGAGAATTAAAAAGCACTAAGTTGTTGTTGCATGTGTGTATATGTTTGTAACTGCTTCACGCTAAAATGCATATACGTATCTGGATGAAACTTGGCATACAAGTAGATCATTCCTTGGAATAGAACAAAAGGTTAGGGCCGTTTTTCCCCTCCTAAAAAAGAGACCAGGGTCTCAGTAGTGGGAACCTTAAAAGGCTAATGATGTGGTACATAAGTATATGTTAGTGAAATAATTTATATTCTGAGAATATGTTACTTTGAAATAATATAATTTTCGATGATCACGTGGCCGAAAACACTTGCAGAAGCTGAAGCAGAATCAACACGTATTATACCGTGAGTTAGAACCTCTCAGACAGGAATTTATGTGTACAATTATGATTACTTCTTTCTAAGTCCGATTTACTTTACTTAATCGATTTATTACATTTATTTAAATTTTGTTTTTTATTTTGTGTTGACATTGTCATTAGACTATAAATTTTGCTTTTGTTCTGTGTTGACATTATCATTCAGAGAAATTAATAATCTCTGACATATATTATGTATCTTACTCACAAAATGTTTTTTTGAATTTGGTAAAAAACTAGAGCATTCAAATGACATCCAGAAATGTATAACTTATTGTATTGTGTTCAGCAATAAAGATTTGACTTTGACTTTAACATTAAATTTCTATTTGTAATTAAATTTATTATGAAAACACAAAACCACCCAGAGTAAATCTATTCATACACTTCCCATTAACTTAATTGCACCCCACAACCCCATTTTGAAACACCATCCATTTCTCATTTGCCGTTACTTTAACAATTCTGAACCAACTAGGTACCAAAAAGGTCGTACTCATAAAATTCCACCAAACGCGTTTTATGTCCCATTGAATTCCGAGTCGATTCAAACTATTTACGTGTTCAGAAATACAAAATTACTAATCAAAGGTATCGTTTCGGTAAACGTCAAACGTGGGTAGTTGGACAGATTTAGAATCCGGATATCGGAGGGGACCAAACTTGAGTTTTTTGCTGGCGTTACTGCGCGCAACTGATGGCTAACAGTTGTTGTGGATTTAATTTGACTGGAAGTGCGACTTTGATTTTGTAGTATAATTATGATCTTCGTTTCTTCTGCTTATTAAACTTACATGTATATTTCTGTATCTAGCAAATACTTTTAGGTTATTTATCTTTGGGGTTCTTGAAATCATATCAATTTCAATGTTAGAAAAGGACAGCATTATTAATTTTATTCGTTTCCTATTAGCTTTCTCTCCTTCTCTCTCATTGAAATTACAAATTTTAAGACGTTTCATTTCATTTTTTGACGTCATGGCTTTTCTCTATTTAGTTATTTATTCATATTTTTTCATTTATTTACGTAAGTACATAATTTCATCCATATTACTTCTCTTTATGAATTGCTTTAGCTATTTTTTTTTTATTTTACCATATTCAAAGCCTTGTCATCTATAATTTTTTTTAAAAGATTCTTCATAGAGTTTCTGACCGGTTCTTCTCCTTAGGAAACGATCAATTAGAATCCAGCTAGCTTCTGACGTTTTATAAGTGTCCATGTAGGCCTGTGTGAAATAAAAACAATTCGTTTTTATTTTTAATTACAAATTTTGATTTCTTTATTTCCACTCTGACTGCTGTTTATTTTTGTTAGTCTAAGGATACTGCAGTCGTTTTCAATTGATTGTTTGTTATCCACTTCAGTTCCAGTCTTACAAACATCTTCACCGCTACTCGATAGGGCATTTTTTCCATCCCCTTTTTCCTTTTTTAGTCACGCCTCATGTATTAAAGTGTTTAATTTGTTCCTGCGATGGTCCCGAGATAAATGACTCATGGAACAGCCGTTGATAGTACCTCCTTGTTGTTTGATGGATTATTTTGAGATACTGTGACGTTTGACGAGTGATGTGTGCTTTCGGATTAGTCTGTTTTGGGACTTTGTTACTTTTTTTAGGGTTCTGTGCCTCAAAAGGAAAAAACGGAACCATTATAAGATCACTTTGTTGTCCGTCTGTCTGTCTGTCAAGACCCTTTATTTTGAGAACGCGTGGAGGTATGAATTTAAAATTAAAACCATATACTCGTACGTACGTCTGCGGTCCCTTGGAGCTGTGACAAAACAAGCTTCTAAGTTTATGAAAAAAAAAGATTCCTCCGTTTATATTACAAAAAACGTATATTTCGACATTCTCATGGGATTAAAATTCAGAGATACTTCCCGTTGACCTAGAATCCTGAAATTTGGCATGAAGCAAGGTATTATAGCACAGATATAGGAATATATTTTTTTTTTACGTCACACAAAAAAAATATGATTCGGAAAAAAAATTCGGGAATTGAACTATTTAAATAGTTAACTTAATTGAATGAAACCCCCCGTGCGCGACTCCGACTCGCACTTGCCCTGTCTTTTTTAAGTGATTTATTAACTTTGAGGTGTAGTAGAAGTAGGAAGTTGCTTGTAGCTGTAAATAAAAGCCCAATGTAAGGAGCACGCTTCAAAATTATCGTTTTAAAATTCATCTTCAGTATATAAAAAAAAACAATGATTTTAGAAAAGAATATGATATTAAAATCACATTAATATTATAAAGGTCTATCTAAACGTACATAATGTATTTTTGTTACTCCTTCACGCTCAAACGGCTTGACAGATTTGAATGAAATATAGCACACGTTTAGATCAATTCCTGGAATAGCACACGTGATACTTTTCATCTCGGGAATATGTTCCTTAAAGATGATTTTCTACTATCAGAAGAGTGAATGGCACATGTGTAGATTAATTCTTGGAATGTCACACGTGGCACTTTTTATCCTGGGTGGTACGTTTCTTAGGGATGATTTTCGACTATTACGCATGCAAAGCAGCTGGCACAAGCTAGTATTTTAATAAATTTAGAAATATCTACCAAGATATGTTGGTACCTACAACTTGATACTTGATTGATTATTTTAGGAGAAACTGACATTCGACGACTGAAGTTGCGATGCAAATGAGTGTGCATTTGAATGTCCCCTAGGAACCCAAAAATAGATTATTTCATCTATTTTTCTTAGTAGATTATTTGATTGAAATAACGATGTTTAAACTGAACCGTTAAAAATAAGTTTTGTAATTGCTCAAAATTAAAAAAAATCACGATTGTTTGTTTTCTGTGAAAAGAAGTGGAAATACACCATGCGGGACCAGTGTGGATTGATGGATGGCGCCAAAAGCTCAATGCATTTTTTTAAGTTCCGTACCTCAAAAGGAAAAAAACGGAAGTCTTACGTGCGCCTCAGGGATGATAAGAGTCAGATGTCAGCAAATCGTATGGGCCCAGCAGGGTCGATGCCTACTGGGGCCACGGGTAGTGTGAAAACGAAACGACGAAGGCAGAGTGGGTTTTTAGTCAGTAAAAGTCTGATACTATCTCCCGCTCCGACCAAGAGCGAGATTTGTCATTCGATGATTTTCCCACCTAAAAAAAAAACTCTTATAGGATTACTTTGTTGTCCGTCTACCTGTCTGTATGTCTTTCTGTCTGTATGTCTGTCTATGTGTCTATTTGTCTGTCAAGGCCTTTTATCTTGAGCACGCGTGGAGGTATCGAGTGGAAATTAAAACCATATACTCAAGCTACTCAAGAGGAGCAGTGGTGGCCGAGTGGTAACGGCCCCGACTTAAGAGTTGTAGGTCGCGGGTTCAAACCCAGCCAGGCGCATTACTTTGTGTAATTTATTTCATCATCACTGCTCTCAAAACGGTGAAGGAAAACATCGTGAGGAAACCGGCATGTCCTAGAACCAAAAATTCGAAGACATGTGACATCCACCAATCCGCACTGGGCCTGCGTGGTGGATTACGGCCCGTTCCCTCTCCTAGAGAGGACGCCTGAGTCCCAACAGTGGGAACATTATAAGGCCGACTATGCTATGCTATGCTACTCAAGTTTGCAGTCCCTTGAAGCTCTAAAAAAATCAAAATTCTGAGTAAAAGAAAAAAAGATTCGGCTGTTTATATCGCAAAAAACGTATATTGCGACACTCTCCAGGGAATCAAAATTCACAGGGTACTATGTCCCGTTGACCTAGAATTCTGTAATTTGGCATGAAGCAAGGTCTCATATTACAAGTATAGAGAAACATTTGAAAACTGTAAATTTGTGGTTATATCACAAAATATAATAAAAAACATATTGCGATTCCGAAAAATCTTTGTAACTTAATTCGGGAATTAAACTGTTTTCATAGGTAAGTTTGTACGGAACCCTCAGTGCGTGAGTCCGACTCGTTTTAAGATAACTTTACTATGCACGCGGCACATTAGTAAGTACTCTTGTATCGTGAATGCGTTTAAAAACATACAAACATACATACACAAGACACCTAGAGCCGGAACAACTATTAATAGACCGTACAAATATTGGTTCCGTACGGGAATCGAAACCGCGACACGCAGCGTGGCAGCCAATCACTCAACCATTATGCCAACCATGCCATCGTCAATCTTACAGTCAACGAATCGATACCCACAACGAACAAGGTTGTAACATTATTCAGTTATTTTTCAAAATGAACCTTAAAGTGATAGGGCTATGTTTGAATTTTGTTTGGACTGTAATCCAAGATACTGCTTTGTTCGATATAGCTGTCGAAATGTCAAAAAAGGTACGGCGGTACTTCACACCAGGACAGCTTTTAATATTATACAAAGCACAGGTTCGTTTGTGCGTGGAGTACTGCAGCCACATATGGGCTGGTGCTGCAAAATACCACCTGGTAGCTTTGGCTGACCAGGTGAAAAGGCATGCAAAGAGGCTAATTGATGATCCAGATCTGGTTAAGTCAAATCTACAAAGCCACAGGCGTAGGGTAGCCAGCCTTTCGGATTTTTACAGGTTGCATTTTGGAGAGTGTGCGCCGGAATTGTATGACTTGATTCCATCATCTCATTTCTCCCACTGGATAACCTGACAAACAGCGAGTATCCACGTTGTTGAAATCTCTACGGTCCGGACCAAGCGTTTCGCTTCGTCGTTTATACCCCGTACGTCGAGTTTGCCTGCTGCGGCCTTCCCGTCCGATAATAATTTAGGTGTCTTCAAGGCTAGAGTGAATAGGTCCTTAATAAATTAGTGCGCCTCACCATCAACGATTGCGTCACTACTTACCATCAGGTTTGATTGCAGTCAAGCACGAGTTTACATCAATTTAAAAAAACCTGGAATTACCATCACCAGTGAACAGAATATCAAAATCTGATTCCATCCATCAATGTCGAGCTCCAAAAAAAAACAAAAAGTAGGTGAAACGGATCAAAAATCTTTATGTTCAAACCCTGGCGAGAAAACGAGTGGACAATATATTTCACAGATACTGCTGAAAACAAAACGTTAGTAAATCAAAGAAAATGAAGTTGGAAACGTAATTTAAAGCTGTTTTTATGTAAGTACAGGTGTTCAACTGAAAACTACTTACAGATTTTTTTTTACTATTAGAAAAAAGAAAGAAAGAAAAAAGAAAGAAAGAAACTCTTTTATTTGGGACAGAACAAAGTACAAAGTGCGCCGAGCCTGCCTGCACCGAAAGGGTGACCACCTCAGCAACGATTCATAGTTTCGCACTCAACCACTAACACGCTTGCCTAGAAGTAACCTAATCATTCTTGACTTAAAGGTCCCAATGTCAGTCAGGTCAGTTACTTTTAATTTCAACTTAATATAAAGCACAGTCCTGAACATTGGATCAAAATAATAATCTTCACCATTAGCGGTTCTTCTCCATAGGAAACGACCAATTTGGAACCGTGCACTAGCTTCTGACGTTTTATAAGTGCCCATGTAGGCCTATGTGAAATAAAAATCTTTGACTTTGACTTTGACTTTAAGCTAATTGATTTTTTTTATGGACGATAGCTATAATACATCCGTTCAAACTCTTAATTAAACATTAATTGACCTGTTAATAAAACAGACAGTAATTAATGAATTTTATCTTTATAATTGCTATTCTGAAAGAGATTTTGAACTCTATAGTTCAGGATTAAGATATAAATTGTAATAAAGGAGTATTTTTTCTTAAACTGTATTAAAAATTAGCTTTATTTGTTCGGATTTGAAACTGTTTACCTATCTTTAGTTAATTATTGCAATTGTTCATGTTTTGGGAAGATAAACATAATTATTGAATAATACTTTTTATAAGTCAGACAAAACAATATTATACCATAAAAAACAATAATAATAGTATTTTAAGCACCTATAGTTGGGTGCGTCTCATAACGTATAAACTCATTTGGTATAATTTCATTTTATTATCATTCATAAGATATAATCAACGTGAAATATACCAACTGTTGATATAATTTATTTTCATATAACTTCATTTATTCTAAAACTTAATTAGTATAACATTTTTTGATATAACGTTTATGTTATCGAAAATCATTCGGTCTAATGTTTAATATGTATATTGTTTATTTAGTCGAAAATCATTAGGTCTAACGTTTAATATATATAAAACGTCATTATGGTTAACACCTTTATATTGCATTTTTTTAAACCACCAAGAAATAGGAGTCAGTCGACCTATCTTAGCACAGGTGGTAATCAGTTACTAGTTATGTTTAATATCTTCTTAGATTACTGTTACCTCGGTATGATAAGTTAATATATTTAGCTTGAAAAAGATATTTACCAGTTTCTTTAAATTTATTGTTTTTTTTAGGTCTTAAAATTTTATTATTATTATTATTTTTTTTATAAATTTATAGAAATTATATTCTTTCTTAAGTTTTCAAAACTGATGCTTATATTCAAGCTCATTAATTTTTAATTAAATAATAAATTATCTCAATATTGATTAATAAATGGGTTACACTTAGTTATAGGTATAACTAAGTGACAACTAACAATTACTTTTGTTAAGCTTCCCACAGGCACTACTACAACATAAAAATAATACTAAATTAACTAACCCGTGTCTATGCAATTTTGCTTTGTGTTTTTAAGTAGGCGTTTTCATCATATTAGACTAAATAAGTTTTATATCTTTTGAGTGGTATGTCAAACAATTTTATATTTAATGTATGTTATGTCAAACGATGTTATATTTAATTTATGTTATGCTTATAAAAATTAGTTATTTTAAAATTATATCAATCGTTCATTATATTACTAAATCGCCATATTAAATAAATTATAGGTTCGGTTGTTATATGTTGTTAATATTAGAGATTTTCTTGTTATATCATCTATTACTTACCCATTATAGTTGATATATGACAGGACACTTATGTCCTGTCACGAAATTTCGGTCTTCTATATCGATCGGCCGATTCATCGCATTAAAAATGTCTAAATTATATTTCAAAACTATTATAGTGTTTTAATTTCTTATTCAATGAACTTATGTTTACTCTGGTATAAATTTTACATAATAATATTATTATCGTAAAAAGTTAACAATTAATTCTGAGTGTTTTGAATGGTTTTTTTTATAAAAACTAAAGCCACAAGCTACAATATATTTTAGTAAATTGCTTCTTCACTTATCCTCAAATTAGTAGGCTTTGGCAGGCTCAAATAATTATTTTCATTACTTTGATACCAAAAAAGCCTTATAAACATTTATTTAGAAATCTCTCTTTGAAGAAATAAAGCAAGGGCCAGACGGATGTAATCCAGCGTCTAAACAGAAGGCCCTAGCTACCGAGATTCCGACTCTGACTACAAGCCACGGAAGACGCGGGCTTGCGGACGTCGAGCAATGGGTAATTGATCGGATTGAGCCCAGTTGTCAACAGCGCGCAGCGCGCTCTTCAAAGAGATGTCAGCAAACCGTAAGAGCCCAGCAGGGCCGATGCCCGCTAGCTAGGACCACGGGGAATTTCTGAAAAGGAGACCCGTAGTCCTAGAACGCAAAAGGTAACTGAAGGATACAGGTGTGGTTTTAGTCAGTAAAAGTCTGACACGCTCTTCTGCTCCACCCAGAGTGCGAGTAGTCATTGGTGCTTTAAACCCTTAAAAAAAACCTAACGAGCTTGGTTTGACTACATGGATCTAATCCACGCGCCAACACGTTCGCAAATCGATCACTGCGGTCGAAACTGCGGTTGGAGAGACGAGCCCGCCATCCAAGGACGTTGAAGGTCATATCAAAATTGTATCACATCTGCTGTCTACACGAATTGCAACAAAGAAGGTCTCCTCTGTTAGGATGCTGGATTACATTCGTGTCATCAAGTGCTATGTTTTTGCGAAATAAATATTTTTTATTATTTATTATCATCATCATCATCATTTCAGCCGAAAGACGTCCACTGCTGGACATAGGCCTCCCCCAAATGTCGCCACAATGAACGGTCCTATGTGTCTCACATCCATTGGATTCCCGCAATCTTCGCCAGGTCATCGGTCCACTTTATAGGGGGCCTTCCAACACTGCGTCTTCCGGTACGCGGCCCAGCCGAGTCGGATTTGACGATTGACCTCTTTCTAAAAATTAGATATACCCAACTGGACTGTCTGTCCAAGGTAGACGTAATTGTCCACAACTACGAGTATAGAGTCTCCAATCTTGATACGAGTGGGTGCTACATGGTTGTTTATCATGACTTTAGTTTTGTCCATGTTCATTTTAAGACCCACACCACCGAATGTAGGTGGTGTGGGTGTAGTCCAGCTTTATATTTAAATCTGTTGAGTACTCTAGGTGATTTACTTTGTGATAATTTAAAAGTTACGACCACTTCATAATGAACAAAAGTTCTATAAATGTTCATCTCAGTTTAGGAAATATAAAGTCTGGATTGAAAGCTGTAAAACTAAACTGCCTTAAATTGTGTAATGTATCTAGGATTATTATTATTAGGTTCTGTATGGTGTCGGTTCTGTATGGTGTCGGACGTAAAGAATAGCACCATCCCATATCTTCCCGTGGGTGTCGTAAGAGGCGACTAAGGGATATTTAGATTCTGTACCTTAGGTCACCCCGTGGTGTCGGGTAAACTACCAACAAAAGCATTCCCAAGGAGGGTTGGTGTCAGGCTGGCGGCCGACTTTAAAATAAAACTAGCCAAATCCCTATACAACATGTTCGGTCTTAATAGAATGCGCGATAGGGCTAGGGCGTACCCCACAGGCGACGCACAGGGGCAGCACCCGGCTCCTGTGGGAAATGGACCAGGGTTGTTGCACCACCTCGGGCGGGTGCAACGTAAGAAGTTAGCTCGGGAAGTGAGATTGAGGTATGCAAGTTGGAATGTTGGGACTATGACTGGAAGGGCCAGAGAGTTAGCGGATGTATTGAAAAGAAGACGGATAAATATAGCATGCCTGCAGGAAACTAAATGGAGAGGAACAAAAGCGAGAGAAATTGGTGAGGGATATAAGTTCTACTACTGTGGAAGTGATGGAAAAAGAAATGGTGTAGGAATAGTGTTAGACAGTAAATTGAAAGAAAGCGTGATGGAAGTACAAAGGATTAATGATAGATTTATAGTTGTGAAAGTTATGTTAGAGAATGTGATGTTGAATGTAGTTAGTGTGTATGCACCACAAGTAGGATGTGATGAAACGGTGAAAGAGAAGTTTTGGGAGGATTTTGATACAGCGTTAATGAACATCCCTGTTCATGAAGAATTAATAGTTGGAGGTGATTTTAATGGACATGTGGGAAGAATGAAAGGTGTTTATGAAAGAGTACATGGGGGATGGGGTTTCGGTAGTCCGAACAGTGAAGGAGAGACACTGTTGCAATCCGCTACTGCATTTGACCTGGCAGTAGCCAATACGTGGTTCCAAAAAAGAGACGAACACATGATCACGTACAAAAGTGGTAATCATAAGACCCAAATAGACTACTTTCTAGTTCGGCGCAACCAACTAAAGCACGTCAAAGACTGCAAAGTACTGCCAGGAGAAGACCTAGTCTCACAACACAGACTCCTGGTTATGACATCAGTGGTCAAAGTACTCTCTACCAAATACAAAGAGCGTCCTCCCCCTAAAATAAAATGGCATATGTTAGAGAAGAATGATTGTGCGAAGAAGTTCAGGGAGCGAGTGGTGGACAGAATGATAGAGATGGGAGACATGAATGATCGAAGTATAAATGAAAGCTGGAATGAGATGGCTGGGTGTATCAGGCATGCAGCGAAAGATATTTTGGGAGAGACGAGAGGAAAGGGCATAATAGATAGGGACACATGGTGGTGGTCGACAGAAATTCAGAGTGTGTTGAAAGAAAAGAAGAAAAAATATAAAGAATGGCAGTGTGTAGAGCCAGGAAACGCTAGTTTAAAAGCTGAAAAAAAAGAGCGAGTATGACGTTCTAAAGAAGAAAGCTAAGAAAGCCGTGGCAATAGCAAAATCAAAGGCCCAGGACAAACTATATGACACACTGGACAGTCCTGCAGGCCAAAAAGAGCTATACCGGCTTACTAGAATAAGAGAGAGAAAGGCGAGGGATGTTTGTCAGGTAAGATGTATAAGAGATTAAACTGGAATGGTTCTATCGGATGATGAAAAAATCAAAAAGAGGTGGAAAGAATATTTTGAAAGACTAATGAATGAGGAAAATAATTGGAGTGGGGTGTTAGAAAATAAACCAGTGAATGTGGGATTAGTACAAATTGTTAATATGGATGAAGTCAGAATAGCAGTAAATGGAATGAAGAATGGTAAAGCCATTGGTCCAGATGGAATACCAGTGGAAGTGTGGAAGTTATTGCGAGTGGATGGATGGACGTGGTTAGCTTTGTTCTTCAATAAGTTGTTGCTGGAAGAAGCCATACCTGATGAGTGGTGCAATAGCTCTTTAGTGCCGATTTTTAAAAACAAAGGTGATGTGCTTGAGTGCAACAATTATAGAGGAATAAAGCTAATGTCACATACTATGAAAGCCTGGGAGAAAGTTATTGAAAGGAGGCTGAGAGAAGAGAGTGAAATTTCACAGACCCAATTCGGTTTTATGCCTGGTCGGGGTACAACGGATGCCATTTTTGCTATACGCCAGCTGTGCGAGAAATATAGAGGTGCGCATAAAAACTTGCACATGGTATTCATTGACCTCGAAAAGGCATACGACCGGGTACCTCGTGAGGTTCTGTGGTGGGCCCTTAAGGAGAAAGGTGTGCCTGGTAAGTATGTGCAGTTGATCCGAGCGATGTACAGTCGATGCAGTACCCAAGTCCGGTCTACAGTGGGCACCACTGGCAGCTTCAATGTGGCAGTCGGCTTACATCAAGGGTCGGCTCTCAGCCCTTACCTCTTCCTGATGATAATGGACGCTCTGACGTCGGACATTCAGGAAGAGGCTCCCTGGTGTATGTTGTTTGCCGATGATATTGTGTTGGTTGCCGAGAGTGGCCTAGAGGTCCAGAACAGATTGGAGGTGTGGTGGCACAGACTGGAGAGTGTTGGCCTGAAATTGAGTAGAACCAAAACGGAATACTTGTTCTGCGATTTCGGCGGTCTCTCCAATCCAGTGCCTTTAGCTCTAGCTGGAACGCCCATACCGATCTGCTCTGACTTTCGGTACCTCGGGTCACTCATCCAAGGGGATGGTGAGGTAGACCGAGACGTAACACATCGGATCAACGCAGGATGGATGAAATGGAGACAGGTCACGGGAACAACTTGTGACCCACGGATGACCCTCAAGTTGAAGGGTAAAATCTACAAGTCCGTGATAAGGCCTGTCATACTGTATGGATCAGAATGTTGGGCTGTGAAAAAGACGGATGAAAAAAGATTGCATGTAGCGGAGATGAGAATGTTAAGATGGATGTGTGGTGTGACGAGAATGGATAAAGTGAGAAATGAATATATTAGAGGAAGTTTGAAAGTGGCGCCAGTGACTGAAAAGTTGAAAGGGAATCGTTTATCTTGGTATGGTCATGTGAAGAGGAGGGATGAAACGCATGTTACTAAAAGAGTTATGAGTTTACATGTGGATGGATGGAGAGGGAGAGGGAGACCAAAGAAAAGATGGATGGATTGTGTGAAGAGTGATATGAAAGAAAAGGAAGTTAGTGATAGCATGACGAGTAACAGGGCAGAGTGGAAGAAAAAAACGTGTTGCGCCGACCCCAAATAACACGGGATAAGGGCAGGAAGATGATGATGATCTAGGATTATTTTTCAAGGGGGGAGTTGGCCCTTGCATTGCCTCGCCGCTTCCACCCCCCATAAACGCCTATCTGTCTGTCTATCTATTTATATACGAATTTATTATTTAGAGTTTTTTGACGCCATATTTTAGTTTGAATTTAGTTAGTTGTAATTAGTGTAGGGTTTTTATTATTATTTTTTTATGTAATTATAGTTAGTATTTTTAAAAGTAAATACCGATTAAATACAGAAAATAATTTCATTGTTTATTATTATTATATTATTGCAATTACCCATAGCAGTAAGGCGTGCTCAAACGCTACCGACCTTCAAATCAATGGTGAAGAAGCATTTTAGTGTACCTTTTAGTGTAATATTTCTTTATTCTCCTTGCTCAATTTAATATCTGATAATTATTAGTATATTTATTGATATTGTTTTTGTTCACCAAATCTTCTTTCGTTCAGTCCATCCGCCCTTTGTATATTTTGTTTTTGTATATGTTTATTCTGTCCACTTTATGAAGTGTACAATAAAGTATATAATAAATAAATTTAAATTAAATCGACTAGATGTAGACAATCCGCCTTATCTGTATCGAAGATGAATGAAACGTTGTGCCACTTAATTACGGTTCTTTATGAATACATAGCTCTAGTATTTTTATTAAATGGTTATTGGTTAATGTTTAACTGACGTATATTAATTTTAATGGCCTGTTGGTTTAGTAGTTACTGGTCCTTTCCAACCAGGACAATTAATGTTGGTGTGATGAACATGATCATTTGTTCTGTGTATGGGTGTAATTTATCTATAATATGTATGTATTTAGAAATATATAAGTATGTTTTACAGTTGTCTAGCATTCATAACAAGCTCTGCTTAGCTTGGGACTAGATGGCGTAGTGTGATAGTTGTGGAATATTATTATGTGTCATTATCTGTCAGAACCCTGAGGTTCTGGACCTTTGGAAGGCGTACGAGGAGCAAATGCCAACTCGCAGAGGCCCTTTAGGCACTTTTAATGGAACTTGTTATCAACCGACGATTATCCCTGTATGCGCTGTGCTAGTCATGCACCCGGGGACAATCCCCGGTTGGTGAAAAACTATAGTGACATATGGAAAACAAAGACAATAGGGCTATGATTTATTGAGAGATATGCATTCCAAAATGATTCTCAATATTAAGAATTATTATTTGTTGTATTTATTTACGCTAGACATATTTGTGCCAAAAAGGTATGTTCCCTATTTTAACTTAATTGGTCCAGTATTTATTGAACCAACTAAGGAATTTTAAAAATAGGCTGCGACAGCCGGACAGATATACTGGTGAGTAATTTTATAAATAGAACTTTGGCACCCAAAAAACAGTTTGTTTATTTATGTACACACAAACACTTAACTTAGATCTTTGTTACCATCAGCCATTAAGTAATTAAAAGGAAATATGTTAAAAAATAAATTTAAAACATTTTTGATCGATAATGTATTTTATAATCTGCAGGAGTTTTTTGATAAAAAATAATATTGTGTATATCTACTTTTTTTTTTGATATTTAAATTTAAAAAAAATACTATTGCATATCCGACTTTGGTAGATTGTTGAAACTAAAAATGTAATGTTTGTAAATAAGATCTTAATGTACACAGTGACGCAATAAATATATCTTCATCTAATTTTGTTAACATAACCATGTACGACCTTGGATATAAAGAATATGTACAACTCTGATCCCCAAGATACAGACTAACGTCTAGTTTGGGGTTCATCGTTCTAACAGTCATGTTTATAATGTAATTGATTATTTATAAACTATAAACTATCTTTAAATATGAAAAGAACAAAATACAGACAGAAGAGCACAAAGGTGCTGCTTATTTCAAGTAAAATTTCTCCCAGGAGACCTGCGACAGTTTATCTTTTTAAATATTATTTTTGGTTCAACTCCATAATACCAAAAAAATCTGTCTTTATATTTTTCAAACTTTGTAATTGTTCAACGTATCTCCCTATGCAACTAATAGAAATTCATTGCCTTCTACATTTGGCCCACATGTGAAGATCGCGTCGTTGAATTGCTTCAAATTAATTCTAATGTCGGGCATTACAGTTATTTTAACATTTCCTGAAAATTGTTTTCAGAGACGCTTTTACGAAGGCATTCGTTTTATTGATTCCAATTAAGCTTCTACTACTAGACGTGAGTTTTCTAAGAGATTGTACTATTTTTATGTAAATAATTATCATATCGTTGTCGTGGCTCAGACAGCGGCCCAGTTTAATAGGACTGAACTACACATATTTGCCGCATGCTAATTGAGTGGTGGGTACACAGAACACAAAATTGGTGGGGTGGTGGTAGACCGCAAAAAATAAGGCATGGTGATGTGATATCGAAAGGAGATCGCATGAGTTAGCTTAACGAACTGGCAAGTAAAATATACTTTTAAGGATTTTGTTGTTCTAGAATAGGTTTAAAAATTAAGTAGAACAAAGAAATGTTTAGTAAAACGAAGATCTGACATAACTATTGTATCAAAATGTGCTTTTATTGAATTAATTAAGAATAATACAAAGATCTTTTTTTGTATGTTTTGTGCATTTCATTGTAATAAAAATACTATCCCTCTCACAAATCGTCGCAGAGTGCGACAGTGACTTGGATTGAGAATTCGTCAGACGTAGCCAATAGCCGGGAATTTGCCCTGCAATGGAAAGTACAGGCTAGACATATATATATAAATAAGTACATGTAATCATCTTTCACTTTCAAATAATGTGATGTGATGATGTGACTCTGAAGTAAATACTATGAAAGTAGTAACTATCCTGTGAGGAGTTGAGGAGGCACCTTCACATATTTTGACGATAACATCCTCTAGCCAAATCAAATATTATATATCTATAAGTATCCTGTACCTATATCTAAACACAAACATACCTCGAAAGCATCCGAAGTTTCAATTCTTTCAATTTGTTTACGCAGAAAAAAAGTATTTCTGTAAAAAAACTTGAAGAAAAAACAAATTTTATTTCACCTTTCTACAGCTTAAAATTCACCTTTGAAATGATTGCGAAAATATTTTAACAAAAAACAACAGACTTTCTTTTGCCATATTTTCTCTAAAGATATACAAAAACTTCCGCAGAGTTGGCTTCCGCCAATCTTTTTTACACTGGCGGACAAAAAATCTGCAACCAATTCCTTGGGACGCAACGGTTCGTTAAACAGCAATCGAAATTAATTAGCAGCGGACGCCTTCGTCCAAAATAAAAGGTTTTGCTACTTTTCGATAAATATCTGATAAATATTAGATCTGATATCCCTTTTTTTTGCACACCTGTTTATTATTTCATGGGAAAACGTATTAGGGAAGGTTTACATAATTATAATCCGCGAAAAATGTAAAGCTTTGCAGGGGGCCTTTATCTGGGGGAGGTTCCAGTATAGTAAAATGCTACCTACTTAAAATTTAGTTTTTCATATTTCATAATAATTAAATATGTATATATGAAGATAATTTAAGTTACGTATATAATAATTTCTCTCTCTATTTTTTAATTAAGTATAGGTACAACATTTTTATGTTAATTTGTTAAACTGGAAATATAAGGCTTTTTTAGTTTTATTTACATAATTATAAAAGTGATTTATTGATTTTTGGGAGTTCTTTTTACTACTGTACGGGGTACTGTACCTCAAAAGGAAAAAACGGAACCCTTATAGGATCATTTTGCTGTCCGTTCGTCTGTCTGTCAAGACCCTTTATCTCGAAAACGCGTGGATGTATCGATATGAAATTAAAACTATACTCTAAGATCTGTACACACACACAGCACGCACAGGACCGTTCTTTGTGGTGACATTTGGGAGAGGCCTATGTCCAGCAGTGGACGTCTATCGGCTGAAATGATGATGATGAAGATCTGTAATCCCTTAAAGCCGTAAAAAATCAAATTTCTAAGTCGCTGTTTTTGTCGTAAAAAAACGTGCATTTAGACACTCTCAAAGGAATCAAAATTCATAGAGATCTGTTGACCTACAATCTTGAAATTTTGCACAAAGCAAGGTCATATAGTATAGATATATAAATAAATCTGAAATTTGTTTTTAAGTCACAAAAAAAAAACTTTAAGAATCGAAAAATCTTCGAGAATTGAATTCGGGAATTGAACTATTCACACAAGTAGGTAAGTTTGTACGGAACCCTCAGTGCGTGAGTCTGACTCGCACTTGCCCAGTTTTTTATTTCTTAATATAATGATTTGGCCAGTTTTCTAGGAATTAGTCTCGTATCGTGAATGTATTCATTAACATGTAAACTCACATATACAAGACACCCAAACCAGAAACGACTATCTATTAGTAGACCATATAACCTCTCTGTTAGGAGGCCATACAAATACCTATCTGTTAGGAGGCCATATAAATTACTTTCTGTTAGTAGGCCATATAAATACCTATTGGTTCTATGCGAAAATCGAATCGCGCTATCATTTTTAACTGTTATCTTTGGACATTGGAGTGTTAGCAAAGTTGCTTTTTTTTAGGTGGGAAATTCAATGCCATCTCCCATCCTAGGGCGGAGCGCAAAGGTGTGTCAGACTTTTACTTTTTTTGAATAAAACCTACTCCTGTTCCTTCATTGCCTTCATTCCAGAGCCCCGGGGTTCATTTTCACAGAACCCATGGCTCTGGTAGGCTTCGATCCTACTGGACGCCTTCGGTTTGGTTAACACCTTAAGGCTTCGTGCTGTCTCCTTGAGGCGCGCGTGGAACACTACGCAGCGTCGACGACTTGGGTTCGATCCGGACGGTTATCGGACAGTCGAGCGGTGAGCTACCCATTGCTCGCCGTTCGCAAGCCCGCGCTTACGGTGGTTGGAAATCGGGACCGGGATCCCGGCACGTGAGGGCTGCTCCGCAGAAGGAGGCGATCGCCTGCCACTAACAGGACGAAGCGGTGATGACGTCATATCGCTTAACTTTGAGTTCGCGCGTTCCGCGTAGATAAAAGTTCCGAATGTATGGACCTGGTCCCCCTTTCTCAGTTAGTAGCGTGAACCACACTGATCTAGGAACTGTCTCTCAGTTCTTTGTGAATTCTAACCTAAAGTCTAAATCGTAATGAATCAATTGCGTGGTCTGAAATATTTTGATTAAATATTGATCGTTATGTATGTAGGTACGTGTTTCAGAGATTATATAGGAGATAGTCTGGTAATTTGGACCTTCGTTATTATATCTCAATAACCAACAGATTTTTTTTCCTCTCCTAGAGAGGAGGCCTGAGTCCCAACAGTAGGAACATTATAAGGCCGACTGGTTAGCATAGCATAGTCGGCCTTATAATGTTCCTACTGATTATAGATATAACAGATTGATAGATTGAAGCTTTGTTACATTGCATCCAACTGGTTCTCTTATTTGGACCACTAGGTTGGTAAATTGAACTAACGTAACTTACTTGGCACCTTACCGGATTATACATCCTTCTACCGAGAACGCTTTCTGTTGCGAATATCTACTCAAACCAGTCGATAACGGCAAGAGAGAGGTTACTACTGTATTCCTCGACAGAGTTCACTACGGTCGGTCAATAAAGCCAACCGGAGATGTAGAAATTATAAAATTAACTAGTTAATACACATATTTTTTTTTGAGATTTTTTTTTTGTTCCATAAATACAGTCTTTTTTACAGTTTTGGTTTCTTTTGTACCATTAGACCTTTTACACATTGAAGTGGAACTGGAGGCGAGGTGGGCCATTCATAGGCTTAAAAGTATGGGGCATTGGACAAACTCTGGATACAAAATAAACCATACAAACACAAGACCGAACAGGGAACTTGACTGGATGATGGACATGGGATGTGACAAAATACATGCCATTCACAATCTCAAAAAGGAGTTTAAGATCTACATTCCGAGCAGGGAGGAATGGAAAGGTGGGATAAAGCCCCACAAAGGGAATAACCAGGTATGGTACACGGATGGCTCTAAAATGAACACCGGTACAGGAGCGGGGGTGCATAGCGACAACTGCAACCTCAGCATAAGCATGGGCAAACTGGCGACGGTGTTCCAAGCAGAGACCTATGCCATAATCGCATGCGCGCAGGAAATACTAGACAGTGGTACCGAAGGGGACACTGTCTACATTTTAAGCGACCGTCAAGCAACACTCAAGGCACTCACGTCCAATAGAGTGGATTCTGGACTGGTACTGAACTGTATCAAAGTACTAAACCGGATAGGAAGGCGCAACCAGGTCAGACTGATCTGGGTGCCAGGTCATACAGGAGTGGCAGGAAATGAAAGAGCCGACACTCTGGCAAGGAAAGGATCCGAGACACCCCTACACGGACCGGAACCCTTCATAGGACTCTCGCCAAGGGTCATCAACCAAGCATTGAAAAAGGCTGCGCTGGAAATACACAGCACACACTGGCGCAACACAACGGGCCAGAAACACGCAAAGCTATTTCTCAATGACATAGACAAGGCCTGGACCCAAAAACTATGGAGGTACAGCAGATCACAGCTCCGAACAATTACAGGAGTCTTCACGGGGCACTATGCCACCAACAAACAGCTCCACAACATGGGACTAGCAAGCGACCCGACTTGTAGGTTCTGTGGAGATGCAGAGGAGAATATGCTACACCTACTGTGCGACTGTGCAGCACTAGGCTCCAAAAGACTAGAGTATCTGGGCCAACCATATCCAAGACCAGAGGACTACAGGCTCAGCCCCATCAAACCCATACTGGGACTCATGAAGAAGGTGCACAGAGGGCTAGGGGTTGAGTAGACAGGAGGGAACAGTACAAAAGATCCTGACGGGTCGAAGTGCTCTGGCCCAGGGCCAGCCCAACACAAGATAAGATAAGATAAGACCATTAGACCAGAATCGGTTTGTATTGGTACTCACATTCGCATAACAACACTGCTTACTTAATCAGTAATGTTTACCAAAATTTTTATAAATTGCGTTAATACAGAATTCAAATAGGTAACATTCATACACCATTGCGGGTAAAAACCTAAATAAAAAATAATCGCACGAGACAAAGAAACAAAAAAAATCAAGCCAATTATAATAACCTCGTAAGAATCGAATCAAATCAATCCCCAACAACACTAATCAACTTAACCTTCACATCGATTATTACTTACTTGAACGAAAACAGTTGTGTTTAAATCTATTATACAAAGTTAGGAGTTGACCGAACCGAATCGTTGGTTATATTAATGTGACTTATGGTTCGAATCCCCTTGGGCATGATAAATTTATAAAACCTTTCCGGGTTTCGGAGATAGTTTTTGGCGCAAAATATGGGGAGTGAAGCTACTTATTTTTATAATGGAGGATCAATTTTTTTATGTGAATAATAATAATAAAATCATCGCCGTATCTTTACGTTGACATCGTGGTGGAGCTTGGGCGCTCCAAGAAGCCCTATGTCTGTATCAGTAGCGTTTGCTTTGCCGCAACATACCTAGTGTGAGGGCCCAGCTTTAGAGACATACAATCCATAGGGCAGTTTTGAGGCGAACTGATGGCATTATGGACGAACATGGACATAGGTCCATGATACTGTCTCAGTGTGGTGTAGTGACTCTGGTGTCTGTATGGTGTCTCGTTTGTTAGCTTACGGACACCATGGCGGCGCAACTGGTCGCGCCGCCATGGTGTCCCGGTAAATTATATAGCCTTTACTGTGAATTAAAGTTGACACAAAAATACATGTCTTTCTATTCTATATTCTATTCTATTTCTGCTCCCAGTTACTAGGTTCTGAAAAACAACAGTCGTTTAGACTAGATGCAGACTCTAAGAGCCGCTAGGACTGAATTCAGACCATAACATAATTGAGAAAAGATTATGTAGAAGTATAATCTAAAACTTACTTAAGTTAGTCTTAAGTATTTCAAATAACCATACGTTCATATTACCCACTCTGCAGACATTCCCGTCCTCTGGGTGATATTATATTACGCATAATATAACGCAAATAAATCATGTTTATCTGAGCCTCGGATTACTCTTCAGGGAGTCGGTTTGCGTAAAACCAATACAAAGCTATTTGTTCTAACATTTTTGATGTTAAAGCTTTTTGGAGACGGTTTTGAAATGTCACGCTGTTTTAGGAAAAAGAAAATGTTTTTTTTTATTATTACTATGGTTAGGCCCGCGTTTGAGCAGTGGTGGCCCAGTGGTAACGGCTCCGGCTTACGAGTTGTAGGTCGCGGGTTCAAACCCAGCCAGGCGCATTACTTTATGTATTTTATTTCATCACCACTGCTCTCAAAACGGTGAAGGAAAACATCGTGAGGAAACCGGCATGTTCTAGAATCAAAAATTCGAAGACATGTGACATCCACCAAGCCGCACTGGGCCCGCGTGGTGGATTACGGCCCATTCCCTTTCCTAGAGAGGCGGCTTAAGTCCCAACAGTGGGATCGTTATAAAGCCGACTATGCTAGGCCCGCGTTTGACTTGATGGTAAGTGATTTTGTGGCTGACGATGGAATACGCTTGCTTAGAAGTATTCTATTCACTCTTGACTTAAAGACTCCTAAGTTGTAGCTATCAGGAAACATAGACGCAAGCAGGGAATTCCAGTTTTTAGCTGTACGTATAATGGATGATTCCTAAAACGTTTACAGTTTCAGTTAGCGTTTAATATAATAGGGAAATTACAAATAATGTTCCAATTGTTTTCTCAATGATTTCCGACTTCTCTTAATAATGTGGTGATCAGTTCTTCACCTGCCTGTCTGTCTGTTCTCACTGAAATATAAACAGATATCTTCTGCGTCCGTTTGTCCCATTGCAGACCCCATTCAACGCGAGCGGTTTCCAGCAAACGAGGAAGCGGTGACTTTTAAAGAGCTGGTGAGTTAACTCACCACTCTGACAGTGAGTGTAGAGGCGACTCAGATAATAGTGAAAGGCAGATTTAACGTCGTGTAACTCCTTCACATAATCTGTAGCTGAACTACATAACAGGCAAGCAACTTTTTACCGATTCTTCTGGCATAATGATGAATATAGTATACTATATTCAGCCGACTGTTATGTACAGCACATCAAGTAATAGTATTTCATTAGCATTCATTAACTAAATCGAATTTTCAAATCAAGACAAGTCATTCATTGATCCTTCCGGATAGGTATCCGGAAAGATTATTGAATGACTTGTCTTGATGCAAAGGTTTGCACTAACAGGTACAAATCAAATAAAAGTTTGAAATATGACATAAATTGTTTGCCTTTCTTTCTTTATAACTTGTAGAAACCCATCAAAATAAAATGTTAACAGATCTCACAATACCTGACCACCTCCAGACTACTATGTTACCGCAGCCCTGGAACGCAAGACCACGAGCAATTACTAGATCACCGTTCGGCCGCCCGGTAAGACATAAACCCGAGTAATCGATTGCGTGTATTAGAATTTCAAAGATGGATAACGGTTATTTACTGTGTATCAAGTTCCTATGACTGGTGTGTAAGGAAAGGGTTTTATGAAGAAAAGCACAGAAAGACAAGACCAAATATTTATTTCAAATAGGCTTGTAGGCTTGTTGTCGAATAACTAGTTGCTTGTTCCAAAACTAGGTCACCATGGGAAAGAACAAGCAAGAAAACCCACGGAAACATCAATTATAGTATTTTATAGTCACATTTTACAACATCATTAATTATGGTTTATCACAATAAAATCTATAAGAAATTCTATGTTCTATGTCTTGGGTCATTTCATAATAGTAAGCTGATTGAGTATTTTCAAATACTGTATAACGAAATTAGAAAAAAAAGCCATAGCAAGACACATACACAGAATCAATACAACCAATAGCAATAATAGCAATAATCAAGATATAATATTAACTAACTTACGTGAGCTTTGCCGAATCACCACTGTTTTTTTTTGGCAAGGGTTTCGGACCCTTTTATAGTAAACTGTCGACGGGTGGATGGACATCTTTTTTTAAACGTCAAATAATAATATCCCGCCATTTTCTACCAATCACAGTTTACCATAATTTAACTTATTTTATAGGTCTTTAATTACAATTGATAAACAGTTAAACAGTTTTAAAACAGTAAAAGATCCTTTAAGGAGTTTTACAACACTTGATTTGTATTTCTTAGTCCTTATTTCAAAGAATATAATACAGACTGACAGTTCGGTACTAATTGACTCAAACAAGTTATTACAATAAAATATCAATGTAAAATAAGAGTTATAGCTTTATGATCATTAATAATTACAAAATAATTTATAGGATTATCATCAATACGTTTGAGTTTCGAGTTTTATATTTGTATACACAACAATATCACTGATTAATCTTGGTAGGTACTTTTACATTTGATTAGAACTACATAAATGTTACCAATTTATACAATACAACAAACAATATTCGCGAAATATTAAAATTCGTGATTTAACTACGCTATAAATAATGACATTCGTCATATATATAACACGTGCTTCAAAAAGATGTCAGCTAACCGTGAGGGCCAATCAGGGTCGATGCCCGCTAGGACCACGGGGAATTTCTGAAAGGTAAACCATGGTCTTAAAACGCAAAGAGCAACTGAAAGGCAAAGGTTTGGTTTTAGTCAGTAAAAGCCTGCCACGCTCTCTTGCTTCATTCAGAGACTTTATTTAATGATTTTCCCAAAAAAAACAAAAACTTTCATAATTATTTCATCCACTATACATGAAGACTTTATCAGGCACCACACAAACGGTCTTGGTCCTAAACAAACAATTGAGGGTCCACGTTCACCTGTCTACCACCTAGATCAATACAGTTCACCCTTAGGATATTTATTAAACATACTCAACTCAACATACACAACAGTTGAACGTATTAGTTTGGCATTGAATCTTTTCAGTCGACTTCAAAAAAGAAGGAGGTTCTCAATCGGTTGTGTTTTTATTATGTTGTACCATAGTAGGCTTTATAATGTTCCCACTGTTGGGACTCAGGCCTCCTCTCTAGGAGAGGGAATGGGCCGTAATCCACCACGCGGGCCCAGTGCGGGTTGGTGGATGTCACATGTCTTCGAATTTTTGGTTCTAGGACATGCCGGCTTCCTCACGATGTTTTCCTTCACCGTTTTGAGAGCAGTGGTGATGAAATAAATTATACAAAGTAATGCGCCTGGCTGGGTTTGAACCCGCGACCTACAACTTGTAAGTCGGGGCCGTTACCACTCGGTTACCACTGCTACACTGCTTATTATGTTGGTTTCCCCAAAACTACGTCATTTTGGACCGATTTGCAATTTTTTCTACTGCAATTTTGGAAGTCGGTATTTGTTTTTTATTTGTTTGTTATTTAACATCGACATCCAAAATTAAAGTTATTTTAACGTTTTTTGTAATGTTTATGTTATGTTGTTGTCAAATCGGTTGTTTTTTTTTTAATAAATTTTTTATTTATTTAAGATGAATGTTTCGGTGGTAGATATCTTATAGAGAAATAAACTAGTGCTTGACTGCAATCCCATCCGATGGTAAGCAGTGATGCAATCGTTGATGGTGAGGCGCACTAGTTAATAAGAGCCTATTCACTCTAGCCTTGAAGACACTTTTTTAATCTATCCTAAGTAAATAACTGACGGTGGTGTTTTTGGGGTTCTGTGCCCCAAAAGGAAAAAAACGGAACCCTTATAGGATCACTTTGTTGTCCGTCTGTCTGTTTGTTTGTCTGTCAAGACCCTTTATCTCGGGAACTCGTAGAGGTATCAAGTTGAGATTAAAACCATATGTCCAAATGTGCGGACTCTTGAATCTGTAAAAAGATCAAACTTGTAAGTTAACGAAAAAAATAGATACTTCGGTTTATGTGGCAAAAAAAAAACAAACATTTCGACACTCTCGAGGAAATCAAAATTCATAGAGTACTTGCCGTTGACCCAGAATCCTGAAATTTGGTATTAAGCAAGGTCATATAGCACAAGTATAGGAACAAATCTGAAAACTGTAAATTTGTTGTTATGTCACAATTTTTTTCTAAAAATTGAAAAATCTTCCGAGACTCCATTCCGGAATTGAACTATTTACATAGGTAAGTTTATACAGAACCCTCGAGGCGCAAGTCCAACTTGCACTTGCCCAGTTTTTTTTTTTTTAATTGAAAAATCATCTAATGACTTTTTACGCTCTAGAGCAGAGTGGGAGGGTGTGTTAGACTTTTACTGATTAAAACCACAACCATGTTGCTTCAGTTGCCCTATTGCGTTCTAAAACCGTGGTCTTAGAGTTTCCCTTTCAGAAATCAACTTATAGCCTCAGTTAACTTCGGTCCTATTGGGCCCCTACGATTTTTCTGACATTTTTTTGAAGCTCCGCTTGGAATACTATGTGCCGTCGACGGTAATTGGACGGCTAGACGGCGAGCTTCCTTTTCTTCGTCGTCCGCAATCCCACGCCTCCAGTGGCTGGTAGTTGGGGTCGGGACCACGACTATCAGCCTCGGCGCCTAAGGCGTGAGGATATCCGTTCCCTCAGAAGTGCAGTAATAGCCTTATTGCTGCGACGGACGCGGTCGCCACATATCAGTGGTATATCAAAATCGTTATTACAATAATCCTATCCTTATTATTATTGATTTGGATCGTTGTAATACATTTCTATCAGCTGCCATATTGTAACTTTTAAATTTTTTACATTGTTCATTTATTGTTTGGCATATCATCATCATCATCATCTCAGCCGAAAGACGTCCATTGTTGGACATAGGCCTCCCCTAAATGTCGCCACAATGACCAGTCCTGTGCGTCTCGCATCCATCGGATTCCCGCAACCTCCACCAGGTCATCGGTCCACATTGTGGGAGTCTTTCCAACGCTGCGTCTTCCGGTACGTCGTCGCCATTCCAAATCATTTCGTCCCCATCGACCATCTGTTTTGCGAGCAATGTGCCCTGCCCACTGCCACTTAAGTTTAGCGATTCTTCGGGCTATGTCCGTAACCTTGGTTCTCCTGTGGATATCCTCATTTCTGACGCGATCACGCAAGGAAACTCCGAGCATAGCCCTTTCCGTTGCCCTTTGGGTAATTTTAAGCCTTCTGATAAGGCCCATTGTAAGCGACCACGTTTTGGAGCCATATATCATATAAACTGTCATAATTATGACATACAATTAAATATTATATAAATTATATGAAAAGTTCACTGTTTTTAAATTTAAATGACAGACACGATATTTTAAATCTTGCAAGTTATAATTAACTCAAAAGCCACAGTTGGTTTTCGTATTAATTATATCTCACTAGATTATATCGATGCAAAATTTGGGTACCCAAATATAGCTTCGGTATTTATTTTAAGAAGATATTGTAATTGTACATCACCATGATCGAATTCCTTAAACTTGAGGCTATCTCAGTAAACTTGTTTTATTTCCTATTTTCTGTTTTGTCGAAGACGAAATTGGAAAAGGAATTACATTGAGACTCCTTCTGTTTTTCTTCCGGCTCAATTCGTTACTTGCTTCCGAGACAAAGCGTTTAGAAAACACGCTGAGTGTCTCTCTTGGCATATCTATTACAAATCAATGTTGATTGTTTTTTGTTTACCTTAAATTTTTGTGAGACACGAAGATAAAACATTGTGTTTGTTGACACAAAATGGTGGAAAAACATGCTTGTACCAAAAAGGTTTAAGCAACACTTAAGGTATTCACTAAACTCTTCTTCTGGTTTTCAGCTGCAGCCCAGAGATTACTCGGTTATGCTGTGTCAAATAAAGGCACACGCAGCTTGCGGTCCAATAAAGACCAGGCACGGGTCGACGGCTCATCCTGTTCCATACAAGTCTCAAAAGGATGTCAGCAAAATCTATGAGGCTCACAAGAACCGAAGCCTGCCACAGCAAGGTTTTTCGAGAGAGTTACCGTGTCCCTATAAATTGTGAGTAAGTGGGGAACATAAGTGTAGTAATAGTAGGACACTCCTTTTTATTCTACTCACAACGATCATTTGATGGTATGCCGTTTTTTTTTTATTCTTGATAGGTTCGCAGTTGACCGCTATCTCACCTGATGGAAAGCGACGATGCGGTCGACGATGGAGCGCGCTTACCTAGAAGTAACCTATTCACTCGTGACTCAAAGATTCCCGAGTTCTAGCCATCAGGTAACACAGATTCCGGCAAGGAACTCTTTGTGCGTATAGGTGACTCTCAAAAAAGAGTATAGTAAGTAGCCTATGTCTTATTTCTATCTGTGCTAGATTTGTTTCTAGCATGGTCAAAGTATGATATGGTATAGTGCGTAGAATCATTAAAATGTTTGTCAAAAAAATCCAATTTCAATAATATTCAGTACACAATATGAGGGTTGTACAAACCGGAGTTTACCGTTGAAATATACAAGAAAAAATCCAGTGGAAACCTCAAAAGGTTGCCATGAATTACGTATTCACGACGTAAAACTCACTTCACGAAATAACGGACAGCATTATGGTTGGTTCAAGTTATGAGGGTATGGAGTTACGCGTGTTTACTTTGCCAAACGATGCATCGACTATTTTGCATTGGACCAGTGCTTCTTTGCTTAAATTGAGTGAAAGGGTCACAGATTCTTGCTACGGTTCTTGAAGCTTTCGTTATGTTTTATTTTCTGGACTTTTTTTCAATTTAACGACTTTCAATATCTTTGATTGATAATGTCTTCAACTTTTCTTATATACAATTTTTCTACAAGTATCCTTTTGGTTAGTATTTCATGTATTTTGTACAATTTTCTTCTGTAGTTTCATCATTTCAGCGTAAAGCCGTCTGCTGGATATATGCCTTCCACAAATGCTTTTTTTTTGTTGCGAAAATCATCTAATGACAAATCGCGCTCTTGGGTGGAGCGAGAGATAGTGTCAGACTTTTACTGACTAAAAACCCAGTTCCTTTGTTGCCTTTAGTGCCAGGGCCGAGTCTTCCTTTCAGAATCAGACCCTTGGCCCAGTAGGCTTCGACCCTGCTGGGCCCCATACATTTGCTGACATCTCCTTGAGGCGCGAGTGGAACAGTACGCGCTGTCGACGACTTGGGCTCGATCTGGACAATTATCGGACAGTCGTATGGCGAGCCACCCATTGCTCGCCATCCGCAAGCCCGCGCCTACGGTGGCCGGAAAATTGAATCGGAATTCCGGCGGCGGCAGGGGCGTGAGGACCGTTGACTCACGCGATCTGCCACCTCCTTTGCTAGCATTACTGCTTCGCAGAAGTAGGCAACCGCCTCCACCGTACTCCACCGTGTCCTCTGGGCAGTCCACACAGTGGCGACACCCGGACGTCGCTTCCGCACTGATACGGTGCAGGAACTTCCCGAACTTACCATGTTCGGTGAGAACCTGCGTCATGCGGAAGGTGAGGACGCCGTGAGGTCTTTCCAGCCCAGCCTCAAAGAGGTGACTTACCGCAATAATTGTGGCGTGTCCTCCTCAAGTGCTTCCATATCGACTGGTAGTCCCAACTCTCTCGCCAAGTCATCGGTCTACCTTGTGGAAGCTACACTTTATTTCATAATTATTTAGGCAGTATGTCTCATGCTGCATTGGTAGTAGTAATTTTCATAGCAACAGAAGCTTCATTATTTTAAGTGTTTCCAATAGCAAAATTATATGGATCACACAGTTAATCCCGCTCATTGCTCCTAACTTTAACATCACCAGAGTGCCTCAACAACCCGAGACAGATTTCAATTTAGAGTGTACATGTTTCTTATTCGCCCCCTAATTTCCCGCACGATTGCATTCCAAACGGGACGTACCGTTCCCGCGTGTTTTATATTTGAATATTATTGCGTCTGAATCGAACATGGCAGTTGTATATGGACCGGTTGGAGACAATACGTTTTTCAACTACGTACTGGCTTTGTGGTTTCTGTTGTGACTGAACTTTTTTTATACTTAGCAATAAGTTTAGCCAATTCTGAAAAGGTGTTTATTTTACAAAAATATTTTGTAGAAGACATTTGCTTGGAGAAATTTGGTATTGCTTAGTAAGCGAGGCCTGTTGGTCTAGAGGTTAGTGGCCCTGACTGCTATGTAGGAGGTCGTGGTTTCGATTCCCACCATGACACCACCTTAACGTTAAGTCACATGGTCAGAACAAACGGATAGAAAATTCGTAGCCAAGTTCACATCGTTCAAAATGATAGAATGAATTGTTATCGTTTCTACAATGTTCAACGCTACATCCTTTGTTATTGTAGAAAGACATTGTAGAACAAGCGGCCGACTCAGGCGCGTAAACATGTCTACCAACTTATCGTTTTCTACAATTGCTGACACCGAGGTGTTATCGATCGGAGAACGGAATTCAACACGAAACGGTTGTAACTTGGCTAGGGGGGCTGTATTCATAACATAAGCTCTGCTTAGCTTGGGCCTAGACGGCGTTGTGTGATAGTTGTGGAATATTATTAATTAAGCGACAGTGGAGAGAGGTGGCGAGAGGATATTTATTTCATTTCATTTATTTATTTATATAACACAATTATTTTTATTTATAACATCCAAAAATTTATAGACACATACCACAAGACTGGTTCAAGGCTGTGGAGAAGAATGTTTGAAAGGACTTGAGCGAGGTCTTTGCCTAGCAGTGGAATAGATTATTACCTCTCAGCTAAGCTCGTCTCTAGCTACTAGGAAAAAAATAGTTCTGCTGATACTGATCAACATTATTTCAAACAAAACCAGTCCGGTACTGATTATGGGCTTCCCTCCAATTATTAATTATTTCAAATCGAAAACATTTATTTTAAATAGACCATTTACAGGCACTTTTGAATAGTCAAATGTCGGTCAGCCCAAAAAAAGTGAAGCTAAATTGCACGTTCTAAGCGTAGATCTCTATGGAGAAGAACGTGCAAGAAACTTCATTCCATTCCATCCAACACAAAAAGAGCAATAGCATCTTTGTGATTAGTAGGCAAAAGTACCGACATTTAGCCGGTTCTGCACAGCCACTTTTAAAGCATTTTTATCAAGGATATAATCTGCCAGTTTATACACTTCTGGACACATCTATTGGCCCACCTTGTATTTTCAGTTTCGTTTGGTCCTAGCTAAAATTTTATATTAGGTCGAGCAAAAAGTTTTTATGCAGTTTTGAACCTGGCACATTCACAATTTCATTCAATAGTCTTTTTTTGAATTTCGAACACATAATTTAAAGAAACAAAAGACAATTTGGAGCTTGTTTGTTGATATCAAACAACCGAATACTAAGAAAACTTGGTTTTATTGGTTTACTTGGATTTAATTCTTGAAAAAGTGATTGATATCTTTGGCTTTGCAACAAAATTACTTATTCTTAACATTAAGGTGAGGTTCTATCAATGATCTATGGATACTTCACCTGAAGTCGCCGCCCAAGCTGTGGCACTTATTCAGGCCGGACACAGCCAAAGAAACGTGAGTGCTCAACTTAATTTAAGTCGATCTGCGGTCTGAAATGTTTATCGGAGGTACCTAGAGACTGGCGGCTTTGTTCGTCGCCAAGGAAGGCCACGATCTCGGGTCACAACTGAAAGGCAGGATCGATTCATCGTGACGACCAGCTTGAGAAATCGTCACCTTACCTCCATTGAGATACAAAACCAACTTCGCGACTTTCACGGAGTATCTGTGAGCGCTCGAACTGTTCGGAGAAGGTTAAAAGAACGCAATATGGTACCACACAAGCCAGCTAATGGGCCCAAACTAACGCGAGCCCACCGAACAGCGCGCCTTCATTTCGCACGCAGTCATTTAAATTGGACACAGCAAGATTGGAGCCGTGTACTCTTTTCTGATGAGTCTAAAATTGTGTTACAGAACATCACAGTTATGGACTGGCCAGCCAGAAGCCCAGACACAAACCTCATTGAGCACATGTGGGACGAGCTAAAAAGACGTGTTAGGGCTCGTCAGCCAGTTGCCCAGACGATGCAGGAGTTGAAAACTGCCATAGAAGAGGAATGGGAGATGATCCCTCAAAATTTCATAGAGCGGTTGATAAACTCTATGCCTAATCGTATGAGAGCTGTGGTAGATGCCCATGGAGGCAACACGCGTTATTAAATTAAACCATTATTTGATAAAACATGTTTTTTATTCAAAAATCAATTGCCTTTAACAAGGCGCATATCCGACTTGTTAGGCGTAGCTCCATTTCGTATGGTATTCTGAATTCAAATTTAAAACAATACGATCGAAAAAGATGGTAACATGTATCAGGTTTAAAACTACATCAACAGTTTTTGTTCAATCTAGCAATCATATTTCGGTAGGGGCCATCGAAACCTAAACTCTAAGGTGGGCCAATAGATGTGTCCAGAACTGTATTATGCTTGTCTACATAGTGTGCGTTTAATGCATGTTTTAAATTTGGATTAATTTAATTGGATAATCTAAAGTGGTATTTTAATATAAAATTTTACACAAAAAGAAAGAAAGAAAAACATTTTATTTGGCGGAACAAGGCGCAAATTTAAAACTAACAAATTGTAAGTTTATTATGTGAGAAAAAAACATAGCCGGCCGAACGATCAGCATAATGCCGTGACCACACGCAAAATGCGATGAGTCTACGGCGCTACACACACACGGCACCCCACGGTACTTTATCCAATCTGAATCGAGGTTCATCTAATTCGCCCCTATTCCTAGTATTAAAGATGTGCCTGAGACTATTTATTTACGCTTTATTGTACACCAAGATTACAAAATTCCAATGTCGTGTACTTCTCGTGGTTACTATACACATACATATTGTTAGTATCTATACGACTCGTCAGTATGACGTATTGTATACTTGATGTCTTAGAAACAACTTATATTGTGTGGCTGTGGGCGAATGGGAGTCGGGCCTCTGGCTACAGACACTACCGTCACCCAACATAGGTACTATGCTGAGTGACACCACCTTCCGGATCGCTACATGCCTGCGACTGGGTGCTCCTAGCGGAGCTCCACATCGGTGTCAATGCGGTGAAGCAGTCGACCGCCTCGACACCATGGCCTATCCTGCAGTAGAAGCGCTCTGGTCAGATAGCTAGGCACGCAAGCATTAATGACATCATCCGTCGAGCTCTTGTCACCGCCGGGGTGCCAGCTGTTCTAGAACCCAATGGCTTGGCACGCGACGATGGAAAGAGGCCAGACGGGATGACCATAATGCCCTGGAAGTTAGGTAGGCCTTTGGTGTGGGATGCAACATGTGTCGACACCCTTGCGCCATCCCATCTTCTGAGTACGGCAGGTTGTGCTGGGGCGGCTGCTGCAAGTGCAGAAAACCTCAAATGGCATAAATATAATAACCTCATCGGAAGTTATATGTTTGAGCCGTTTGGGGTTGAAACACTAGGGCCATGGGGTCCGAGCGCTCATCGAGTTGTTCGTGATATCAGCAAACAACTGGTCGACTCTTCGCGTGACCAGAGGGCTGGGCTTTTCTTCGGACAACGAATCAGCATTGCTATCCAACGTGGCAATGCTGCCAGCGTTCTGGGCACTTTTCCTATTGATATCGATGTGGATGAATTTTTTGATTCCCAATAATTTCTTTTTTTACCCGTTTGTAAATATTATTATTTTCAGTTTCTATGTATTCCTATTACGTCATTAATATTTATTAGTTTTTGTGTGTCTTATAATTAGTATTAGAATGTTAGCAATTGTAATAAAAGAACATCTGTAAATAAAAAAAAAACTTATATTTAAATTAAAATAAACTCTAAAGTTTATTTAAAAACAAATACAAGTCAAGCAATTAGACTCTGTTAACGAATTGTTTTTGATACGAATGTACTATCGTAATTTTGCCTCTATGACCATGTAAACTCACATACACAGGACACACAGACCCGGAATAACTGTCTCTAGGTCATACTAATATTTGTTCTGTACGAAAATCAAAGCAACCCACCCAGTACACACGGAATCACTGGTCGGTTCTTTTTTTTCACCTTTTTATTCATAAAAAAGTACACAAAAATGTTTCATCAGTCACAGATACTACATAAATTGTTTCTTTTGTGAAAGAATATTTTACACAGGTCACTTAGCAGGATTGTTTTGATATAAAATGTTTTTCTATATCTAAGTTTTGCTAATGCTACCTAAAAGGAATATTTTAGTCAACTCTCCGACGTCTGAACGAAGACAAGGGCTGACAAGCGACCTATTTTTATTCTAGGATACCGAATTCGCCTTTTGTCGTAAGCCCACAATGGCAAATAACGTTACCTGTTTCAAACTGAATGTTTCATGAATTTTTTCTCAAGAAATATCCTCATCACTTTCACTTACCATTGTCACCTGTCGTCTGAACTGCTAAAAAAGAATGTTAGCATCAATAAATTATGTATTATTTTTATCCTATCGTCAAACTCAAACTCAAAATTATTTATTTCACACAGGCCTACATGGGTACTCATAAAACGTCAGATGCTGGCGCACGGTTCCAATTAGTAATTTTCTATGGAGAAGAACCGGCAAGAAACTCCATGGTTACTCTTTAAAGAAATAAATGTTTCAACAATATTTCCATATTACAATAATAGATGTGAGAGGACAATGTAGACCGGTCAGCTTTGTACCCAAAAGTACAATAAAAATTTTAGTACATGAATCCACGGGGTCTACAGTGTTCTCACATTCATATTATAAAAAGAAGCTGTAAAAAAACTAAAAAACCTATCAATAAATAATAATATAACACAACTATCACACAACGCCGTCTAGTCTCAAGCTAAACAGAGCTTGTGTTATGAGTACTAGACAACTGATAAACATACATAAACGAGCTAAATACATACATATACATATTATAGATAAATTACACCCAGACACAGAACAAATGCTCATGCTAATCACACAAACATTTGTCCTGGGTGGGAATCGAACCCACGATCTCTGGCATAGCAGTCAGGGTCACTAACCACTAGAACAACAGGCCAGTCAGAAAAATAAATGAAAAGAAAAAAGTAAAATAAGTAAAGTAAACTGAAATAAGTAAATAAATGATCCTGTTCTATCGTTACTCTATCGGCTTTTTCTCAAGTATGCTGGGCCCAGCTGCCTACCAGCTGGATACCAGTGTTTTACATAGAACGATTAACTATTTGACCTCCAATTTATCAATTTAGCAGGCAGCGCCATTAACCATTAGAACAACAACCCCCCTATCCAAGTTACGATCGTTTCGTTTGCATCGAACGCCTCGAGTAGGCCACACCTCCGCTTCCCTTGTTCTGACGCCATCTCAACGCTCAATCACACGGTCAGAATAAAGGAAGCGGAGGCGTGGCCTACTCGAGGGGTTCGACGCTAACGAAACGATCGTAACTTGGCTAGGGGGGCAGGCCAGCTAGATAAATAAATGATCCTATTCTATCGTTACTCTATCTGCTTTTTCTCAAGTACTCTGGGGTCAGCTGCCTACCAGCTGGATACCAGTGTTTTATATAGAACGACTGACTATTTGACCTCCAAGTTTCCAATTTGACCTTCCAGTGATTGGGTTACATGATACCCATTGGCAAGACTAGTATAATATTTTTCTGGTTTTTAACTATTTGTATCGACTGTCAAATATCTACGAATGACAGACGGGACCAACGGCTTAAGAGCGTCCAACCCAACATATATTTTCACTGTTTTTCATACAACAGCTCTTACGCGATTGTGACGTTATTACACAATTTTCATTAGATATTTTGTAAACACAGATATCTTGTGGATATTATACAGACCTCTTAAAATCTGCTATTTTGTATGAACTTTGACCCTTCGTAATGGTCATCAAAGATATAAAACTCAAAAATGTAAAATGTCAAATGTCAAAAAATATAACAATAGAATAACACAATAAACACATGACAACCTAACCTTACAAATTTAATTAAAATTCTGAATGATGAAAACTTTTTCAAAACCCGTTTACAGTTTAAAAAAAAAACACGTATTTACTGGAACAAGTTTTGTGAAATTCACAAAACGTGTTCCAGGAAATACGTGTTTTTCAGATATTTGTCAGATATTATCTCTCTGTTTTCGCGTCGTCTTTTTATCAAACATTCGGTACGTTGGATTGCGTTGGATGAACCAGCAAGCTTTTAAACCATGTTCAGGTTGACAATAGACGAGTGGGGAAGGGCCCTCTTAATGTGCTTTCTGCGAAGTACGAAGGAATCTTGGTATATTAAGATGGACACCCATCTACAGATCAACCCCCAAATATTGTTTAACCGTGGATAACGACTCGTGTGGCTGTTTTTATTCTAGCCACAAGTTACTGTTATTTTCACTTATGAAAAACTAATTTGCAAAACTAAGACTTTTTTTTGTGGGAAAATTGTCTAATGATGTATCGCGCTCTTGGGCGGAGCGAAAGATAGTGTCAGACTTTTACTAAATAAAAACCTACTCCTGTTCCTTGTTTGCCTTCGTCCCAGGGCCCCGGGTTTCACTTTCACACTACCTGTGGCCTTGCTTGGCCCTGTGGCACATCTCCTTGAGGCGCGCTTGGAACAATACGCACCGTCGACGACTTGGGCTCGTTCCGGACGGTTACCGGACGAAAAATATCTATATATACTTAAGGATATTTTTGTCAGTAAGAAATCACTAATTCGTAATGTTATAACAATTTCAGTTCATTTCAATGATGAAGTTGTTTTAACATTAACAATTAATACATACTTTTACATGAATAAAGTTATGAGTATAGATAAATTTCGAAATAGGTTTTATAAAAAAAAATATATATACAATAACGGAAAGATGATTTTATCTTTATTCAGGAATTTTGGTGGTATTTAACTTTCTTTGCCCTTGCATCTTCCCGTTACGCGGGGTCGGCTTTTTTAATCATGTAGCGCCATTCATTTCGCTGATTAGCATCGCCTTTCGTAAGGTTAGCTTTTGCATGTCCTTGCGAACCTTTGTCATCCAGTTAACTTGCGGTCTACCTCCCCACTCTCTTCTGAGTCACCATGGATAGGCAATTTTTCACAATATGGGCATCGGGACTCAGCGTGACATGTCCGTACCATGTTAACCTGTACAATGATGTGTTTTCAATGATGGGCGTTACCTTGAAACTTCGTTACGTACTTTGTCTTTGAGATTAGCTCCATCCGCCCAACGTAATATGCGTATTTCGGTGGTATTTAACGATTATACCTATATACTCATTCAGTAAAAAATTTGCAAATTGTAGACCGATTTGCAAATTTTAAACGACGGAGTTCTGAGGTAACAAACATAAAAAAATACAACCGAATTGATAACTTCCTCCTTTTTTTAGTCATCATCATCATCATTTCAGCCGAAAGAAGTCCACTGTTGGACATAGGCCTCCCCCAAGCAACGCCACAACGACCGATCCTGTGCGTCTCGCATCCACCGCACTCCCGCGACTCTCACCAGGTCGTCGGTCCACCTTGTGGGAGGCCTTCCAACGCTGCGTTTTCCAGTGCGCGGTCGCCACTCTAGAGCAATGTGCCCTGCCCACTGCCACTTTAGTTTGGCAATTCTTCGAGCTATGTCGGCGACCTTGTTTCTCCTGCCTGCTTTTTTTTAGTAGTGGGTAAAAACACCCTGTGCAAAAAGGCTCATCTCAAAATGTGTTGCGATATTTAGCCAAACTAGAATATTACGGTATACGAATGAAGGTTTTGAGGTTGTTTAGCTCTTATATGAAAAACAGACGTCAATTTATAGAAATTAATTTCTCCTGACAATACATCTTCGTGTCCCTAAGGGATCAGTCTTAGGTCCAATATTCTTCATTCTATTCTTGAATGATTTAATTGAGTTTATAAAAAAGCGTATCACTGACGCAAATCTCATTATTTTTGCAGACACCAAAGCAATAGTACCTGCTGCCAACCCAAATAATCTAGAGTCAAAAATTAACAACATGTTAAAAGCTTTCGAACACTGGTTTGGTATAAAAATTATTTAATTTTATTTTTGACTTTATTTTTTATTTTGACTGGAATGATTTTAAAATTAAATTTTGAACATTATTAATGTTATTATGTGACATTATGGATTCTCTTAAAAATTTCTTTTTTTTTACATTGAATTTATCCCATTTTGGCTTTAATTTGAAATTTTGTTTAATGTGAAATTGATTTGATATTAAGTTATTAAATATTCCATTTTTTATTTTATAATAATTATTCACAAAATTGTTTTATATTAGGATTTTGTAGTATGTTGTATGAATTTTTTTTTCAACACTATGTGCCATTGTTATGAAATTAAATGACTTATGACTTATTAAAAAAAAAAAATAGAAGCGCTAGTATTTTATACACACACACACAGACACATACAGTGGACGTCTTTCGGCTGAAATGACATCATCATTGATGAGTATTTTATAATGTAACGAATACACGCATGGAACACAGACTAAAGATAACAAATAAAGTCTTACTAAAATAGGCATCAGTCATTCCATATTCTTTATTTATTATCTTTAGTCTGTGTTTCATGAGTGTGCTATTTAGTGGAAAGGCTAGACTAACTAGCCTTCACACATACACGCGTTTCTAGCAAGTGGCACGTATGACAATTGTAAATAATTTAGTCTCAGATGCTCCAATTTCTGTCATGAACCTTTGTCAAACAGCAATTTAGTGTGTAGTCGCAAAGTTTCTGGAACTGTCACTTACTAATGTATAAAGGTCATTTCATTCACGTGTCAAATGTGACACGTTTCTGAATACTTTTTCTGTTTTTTTATCTAACAATAATCTTCAAAGTCCGATGATGAGAGTAGTAAGAAGAAAGAAAGAAGAAAGAAAAAGTGTTTATTCACGTCAAACATGGCGCATACCTAAAAATAAAAACAAATAACAACAAACGACTTATATATACAAGTGGTAGGATATGCGCCACATCCTCGCAAAACGGCCAAGCATACTGCATAATCTTTAATAAGAGATACAGACATTCTCATTAGTATCTCTTTATTTCTCTTATTTATATATAATTTTAATTTTTTAATATTTCTTAAAAGAAAAACATTAAAAAATATGAAAAACAGTAATCCGCCAGTGTCGGGAGCAGAGTCTAAGTTACCGGTGGTTAAGGCTCCAGAGACAGGAACCTCCTCATAATGCGAGGCGTATCGAAGAGTACTGCTTCTGTATCAGGCACTTGATCCAGCCGCGCAACGACAGCTTCGACAGATGGTCGTCGAAGCTTTTGGCTATAAGGCCATTGGTGGTCAAGATAATCGGCACAATGACCACCGAGTCCACATTCCACATGTCGACAACCTCGTGTGCTAAGTCGAGATATTTGATTTGTTTCTCTTTCTCAGCTTTCACGAGATTCTCGTCATGTGGGATGGTGACATCGACTATCATTGTATGACGCGCTAATCGGTGTCACCACTATATCCGGCTTATTGGCTACAATAGTCCTGTTAGTGACGATAGACCGAGTCAGTTTCGAGAACTGGGTCGGGCACATACTTGTAATACGGTACCTCAGAATCTATTAGGTTGTACTTCAAAGCAAGTTACTGGCTACTTGGTTATATCTGTGCAAATATTCGCCGTTAGCCAAACGAGAACAACCAGAGATAATATGTCTGATAGACTCATCCGGACGGTGCCATACATGACACACGTCAACCGTCCCGTCCTTCATTATATATCTCCAGTAGTTGTTCGTTAAGATAACTTCGTCCATAATCGTACAAACAAAATCTTCAGTTTCCCCAAAGAGCTCGCTGAAACGTAGCCAGGTCACGGACGCCAAGAAATCTACATCAGGCTCATGAAAAGCCCGGTAAAAGCGCCCGTGAAGCTCCTTGCCTTTCCATACTTCTTTGCAGTCATTACTACAGGTTTCCGCTAGTCCTCTTTAGCCATGGATAAGGAAGGTGAGACCCATGTTCACTACAACCACATCTCGGTGCATACCTACATTGGTTTTAAGAAAATATGGAATATCTATAATAGGATTAAATATAATAGGAAATCGGGATCGGTATCCCGGCGGTCGTTGGGGCATGAGGGCCGTTGCCTCACGCGATCGGCCGCCTTCTTTGCTAACATTACTGCTTCGCAGAAGGAGACGATCTGCCACTCCTCCTCACTCCGGACCATGGCTTGTACCAAGGCCCGGCGCGAGAGACCGCCGCCGCCGATTGCCCCCACGAGGACACGGCCTTGCTCTTCACAAGCGAGGCAAACCTCTACCGTGTGCTCCACCGTGTCCTCCGCGTGGTCCACGCAATGGTGACACTCGGGCGTTTCTTCCACACGAATCCGGTGCAAGAACCTCCCGAACTTACTATGTCCGGTAAGAACCTGCGTCATGTGGAAGATAAGGACGCCGTGTTGCCTTTCCAGCCACTCCTCAAAGAGGGGACTTACCGCCATAATTATGGCGTGCCCATTTTTTTGAGACTTAGGCTACACTTTATCATGGGAATGCACAAATCAAACGAGATAGGAATAGAAACAAAGCCGCATGAAAAAATAATTGACTCGTTGATTCAGCGATTCTGTAAAAATATTCCTAACCATCTAATCTAGTATAACACGACCAGTATCCCTAACTCCTGTATCAAACATCCCAGATAGCTTACAAAATTTTATTATACTACCAAGTAAAAGACTCCCTACACTAATCATTATTTATATTTTATTCAGCATAATTTGCTATTCTAAATTATCTTGTATAAAAGTCTTGCCCAATGGAAATTGACGGTCATTTATATTCAAAGGATGAGCCAATTAAGCGAGCCCTATTTAATATAGCGAAAGCAAATTATCAAAATTTCTCACAGACAGATTTACACACAATTAGTTCGAAAACTATTCAACTAGTTATTGTTAATATATTTTGATAGTCAGCTGTTTGAAATTAATTGAGGTTTGAAATAATTGAGTTTTGGAAAATGAACAATTTACTATTTTTCCACCAGGAATATTTGATTTTATTTGCAATAGGATATAGCTTACAAACAACTTTTTTTTTAGGTGGGTTAATCATCTAATGACAAATCCTGCTCTTGGGCGGAGCGGGAGATAGTGTCAGACTTTTACTGACTAAAAACCCATTCCTGTACCTTGTTTGCCATTTTTCCAGGGCCCTGGGGATCTCTTCCGCATCACCCATGGCCCCAGTAGGCTTTGACCCTGCTGGGCCCCTACGGTTGCTGACATCTCCTTGAGGCGCGCGTGGAACACTACGCGCCGTCGACGACTTTGGTTTGGTCCGGACAGTTACCGGACGGTCGGACAAACAACTTAACATTTTTGAAAACTTAACTAACGCATATAGCAAAGCATAGCATAATCAGCCTTTTAATTTTTCCACTACTGGGACTGAGGTCTTCTCTCCAGGAGGGGGAATACCAGTTTCTTTAGCATGTTTTCCTTCACCGTTTTGAGAGCTGTAGTGATGAAATAAATAACACAAAGTAATGCACCTGGCTAGATTTGATCCCACGATGGATTTGTAAGTTTTAAACTCGTTGTGTTTTATTTGAATAAAAATTGCTTTGATTAGAGATATGCAGAGATATGCAAGTTTTCTTTTTTTGCAATTTTTTAGCATTTTCAACTTTTTAATGTTCCCACTGCTGGGACTCTGGCCTCCTCTCTAGGAGAGGAAATGGGCCGTAACCCACCACGCGAGCCCAGTGCAGGTTGGTGAATGTCACTTGTCTTAGAATTTTTTGCTTTTAGGACATGCCGGTATCCCCACGATGTTTTCCTTCACCGTTTTGAGAGCAGTGGTGATGAAATTTTTGTTTGTATTTTTGATGTAAGTTTTTAATTTGACTTATTGAGAGGCTCACTTTTGAATAATAACAAAAAGAAAAAAAAAAGAAAATAGTGGGATCGTAGTGTAATTTTATTTTTGGTTTACAATAAAGAGTATATCTATCTATCATGAAAAAGCTGAAAATCATATGGCTAAAAATTTTAGTACTATAAGAAAAAAGTGATCTTTAAGTCAAGAGTGAATAGGTTACTTCTGGGTAAGCGCTCTCCATCGGCCGCAGCGTCGCTTTTCAGCAGGTAAGATAGCGGTCAAGCGCGAACCAAACAAGAATAAAAAAATAAAAAATAAATCTTTACACCTACCATTACTTGTTTTAAAAAGCTTACTATTTAGCCATTGAACGAACTCAAAACACGTGTAAAACTGCTACACGCGTTTAATAAAAAAAAAAGACGTGATGCGTACTCCAGAAAATAAATGACAAGAAGCCGTGCCAATGAGGATCATTTGTAGCCAGTGGAGCTTTTCAATTCTCACCTACAACATTCAACAAAGTATAACCTTAATAACAAAGTTACTGATACGCCATCTCACGTAACTAAGTACCGAGTGACATAAGTTAGATGTTTTATCGAGGTAGGTACCCTAAATAAATTAAAGGAATTTAAAGAAACATCAGAATACATTTATTATGTAATGTAGAACGGTTTTGAAATACGATTCAATTTGGAACCGTGCACTAGCTTTTGACGTTTTATAAATGCCCATGTACCATAGCATAGCATAGTCGGCCTTATAATGTTCCTGCTGCTGGGACTCAGGCCTCCTCTCTAGGAGAGAAAATTGGCTGTAATCCACCACGCGGACCCAGTGCGGGTTGGTGGAAGCCACATGTCTTCGAACGTTTAGTTCTAGAACATGCCGGTTTCCTCACGATGTTTTCCTTCACCCTTTTGAGAGTAGTGGTGATGAAATAAATTACACAAAGTAATGCCTGGCTGGGTTTGAACCCACGACCTACAACTTGTAAGTCGGGGCCGTTACCACTCGGCTACCACTGCTCTCTAGTAGTATGTATATGTACAGTGCCCATGTAGGCCTATGTAAAATAAAAAAACTTTTGACTTTTTGATTGTAATTGTTTTGTACCATTACGGAAAAGAAAACTCCTTTTCATTCTTACCTTTACATAATATTACCTTTGCATTCTTCTGTACGTGTGATTGCCACCTAACTTCTTTCATCGGCGAGTCAATCACTGTACAAGGATTGCACTCCCCGCCCCCGAATCTCTTTTCATACCACTAAAGAGACCCGATATTTCACTCCTGCATGCTTCTACGCAAGTAGAACTGTAGAAGTCAGCGCTCAAGATCCGTGCCGGTATCTGTACTGTGCCTTTTCTCTCACACATTTTACCACTTTGGAAGTGTCTCTCGCGCAAACTATTCAGTTTAGAAAAAAATGATATTAGAAACGTTAATATCATTTTTGAAGACCCATCCATAGATACCCCACACGTATGGATTTAATGAAAAAATAAATTTGTGTTTCAGTTCTAAGTATGGGGAACCCCCAAAATTTTTTGTATGTTTTTTTTGTGTAAAAATCTTAATGCGGTTCACAGAATACATCTAGGTACTTACCAAGTTTTAACAGTATAGTTTTGGAAAAAGTGCCTGTGACATACGAACGCACAGACAGACAGACCAAACGAATCCATAAGGGTTCCGTTTTCTGCCATTTGGCTACGGAACCCTAAAAAACAGAGTATAGCAGCCAACTATTGAATGCATTATATAAGTACCTACTCTTACAAAAAAATATACATTTATAAACAACGAAAATACTAATAATAAGCAGTGTTTGTACCATGTTTCTCATGTAAGTGACTGTAGTCTTTTATGAGAATAAATTTATTTAAACACATATTAGGTGCGTTATATTAATCAATTACATACTTATTTTTTCTTTGTTGATATCATCATCTTCCTGCCCTTGTCCCGTGTTATATGGGGTCGGTGCAACACGTTTTTTTCTTCCACTCTGCCCTGTCACTCGTCATGCTATCACTAACTTCCTTTTCTTTCAAATCACTCTTCACACAATCCATCCATCTTTTCTTTGGTCTCCCTCTCCCTCTCCATCCATCCACATGTAAACTCATAACTCTTTTAGTAACATGCGTCTCATCCCTCCTCTTCACATGACTTATTTTTTCTTTGTTATCTAAATAATATATTTTTATGCACCTGCCATATTGTCTAGTCTCTCCACCACAATAGGTTGACTGATAGAGAATGCCTAAGCCATAAAGTCCACCTTTGTATCTTTCGTTACATGAATATTAAATAAATATTCTATTTTATTTTATCATTGCCGATGTAACATCTAAGTTGTAGCGAACTCCAACAACCTGGAAGCCCATATAGCAAGCAACACACGTTTTCTATTTTACTCGGCGAAGTACAATTTTTAAGTCTATGTCAGAGTGATGTGTATAAAGTTGGTACGTGAGCCATGCGCTAGGAATTTATGTTGCCATGCACTTTGTGAGGTGAGAGTATGGGGGCTTATTTTGTTTGGCGTAGGTTAGTTAGAGAACAATAGTTAGTTAAGTTACTGTAGCACGTTTAACTATTGTAACTATACTTACGAGTTTTTTGCTTCTAACGCCACACCTCTATTTCCACTATGTACCAGTGGCGTTGCGCCACAGGTACATAGTGAAAATCCCACACATAGGTACGCACAAAACGTTTTGGGGAATACTTTTATTGTGAGTACGGCTAAGGAAAGGAATTCTCTGCCGGAGTCTGTGTTTCCTGATATTGACAACCGTTGTCTTGAAGTCAAGAGAGTTTTTTGAGTGGAAAAATCAAAAACCTTATGACAAATTCCGCTCTCGCGGAGCGAGAAATAGTGTCAGATTTTTACTGACTAAAAACCCACTCCTATTCCTTCTTTGCCTTCGTCCCAGGACCCCGGGTTTCACTCTCACACTACCCGTGGCCCCAGTAGATCATCGCTTACCATAAGGTGAGATATTGGTTAAAACCAAGTGTATCAATAAAAAAAAGCATAAGACATGAAAAGGTAACAGACAAAAAAACAGGGTTACTTCGGCATTTGTAATGTTAACTAAAGATTCTAAATCTTGAGTATTATTATTGTAACACTAGCAGTAGTTTCAAGTGTAATACTTTCCTGGAAAACTCTACTATTTTATTAACCTTTGGAGATCAAATTAGCTCAAGTAAATTTCTGTTTTATTTGTAAAGTGAGCTGAATTCCAACTTGACCTGCGAAACAAGAGTGCTTCAAAACGTTAACGCAATAATGACTAAATATTTTATCCCATTTTCTCGGAAACTGAGTAAAAAGAATACGGCTTTTTATATACATTTCAATGTTAAGGAGATATTATAAGCTTGTTTGTTTAGGAGAAAATTAATTTAACAATCTGTTAGAAGTTCAGCCATTTGGAAGCGAAAATCCTCCTCTTGTGATTTCATATTTTCACAAAGCTAAAAGCTCCTTTACGTTTTGGTAGAAAATTTCAATCCCAACTTTTATTAATATTCATATTTCTGTTCGCTTTACTTATTTGTGTAGGCTTAGGAAATATTGGAGCTATTTCGATGCTAGATCGCGAGACGTTATTTTGACCTTTAGGCTTCAAAGAATAACGTATTTATTATCATAACCTCGCCCATGAAGAAATATGCTCTGCTCGCATCTTTTGCTAGAAAGATATAAAACGATCCATTCATCATCATCTTTCAAAAATTCTTTATAGTCATAGTAGTTTATTGGTAAGGGATTCTTACAAGCCATATACAGAATGTTAAATTATTCTAAGTCAACAAATTAAAAATTAAAAACACATGAATAGAAGTCAAATCACAAATTAAAATAAAAAAAACAAGTCTATTAAAAGGACAAGAAGAAAGAAGAAGAAAAGAACAAGAAGGAGAAGAAGGAGGAAGGAGGGAGGAGGAGGTTTTCATTTATTACATCTTTTATTTATCGGAAAATTGCATATTCCGTATGATTTTTTTTTTATTATTGATAGCCTAGTGGTTGATCACTATCTCACCTGATGAATATATATTATGAAAATATCTTTTAGTATACAATAAATCACATTCAAATTCATTAGATTCCAACATAAACATGTCATTTTGAAAAAAAAAATAGCTTATAATAGCCAACTTTTCGCGATATTTTAAAATATTAAGGTGTTTACAATTTTCCGATGACATTTAAGTACATTTCATGTCTCTACTTCCAATCCTTTCCATCAATAGTACTCACATGCTACAGTTATGTAACAATCGACATAAATGGATAAATGCAGTAAAGAGAGATACGTAAGATGGGTTTTATTTTATTTATTTTTAAAACTGTATGCACTAGTAATAAACACTGTACAAAGGCGGACTTAATGCCTTAGGCATTTTCTACCAGTCGACCTTAGGGTGGTGCAGAAACATAACATGATAGTTGCTGCTTAATGGTAAAGAAATAGGAAAGAAATACAATAGTCAATATATACTTGGATACAAACATACAAATTAACAATGTAATTATGAGAAACGGATCCAACAAATCAACGCTGTGATGGTTACACCAACTTCCTGCGAATGTGTTCACGTGCCTTCACCTTAAAAGTGAACTGACTGAATGCTGTCTTGATGTTCAGCGTTTAAAAGTATTTAAAAATATCTAGTAATGTTTTATTGCTAGAATAAGTACGTTTTGTTGTTATTTTTCAATACAAAGTCTATAATTATATAAACATAAACTCAATTAATTGTAATTCAGTAAACGGCCATATAACTGGCTCCCATCTAAAAATATTATAAGATAAAAACATAATACTATACTACGCTCGCTTTATTGGCAACAAAAAAAAAAACAGAAAATGCTTTACATCCATTGTATTATGTTCCCACAATTTTCCCTAATGAAGAAAATAATTCTAAAAAATTGGTTAGTAGAATACAAAGATTCAAAAGATGTCAACGTCGAATGCAACGAGCGGAGCTAGAAGTTAATATTTTTGATGAATGGCATTGATAGCCAAAATTATTTATCAAGTGAAAATCAAACAGATGTTCCATAGATTGTTGTGATGCAGCAGGAACCCATAATTTATTATTTTTAATATTTTATTACAAGAAATATCTTATTCACGAGCACGATGTCACAGCAATGACAGGTCTGGAAAGTTTTTTTTTTGCCCGCACTGTGTCATTTTATTTTTTAGGTGAGAAATCATCCAATGACATCTCCCGCCCTTCGTGTCAGATTTTTACTGACTAAAACTCACTCGTTTGTTCCTTCTTTGCCTTGCGTTCCAGGGCCTCGGGGTTCATTTTCACTTAACCTATGGCCCCGGTAGGCTTCGACCCTGCTGAGCTCCTACGATTTGCTGTCATCTCCTTGAGGCGCACGTGGAAAACTAAGCACCGTTGATGACTTGGGCTCGGTTCGGACGGTTATCAGACGACCGGACGGCGTGCTACCCATTGCTCGCCGTCCGCAAGCTTGCACCTGCGGTGACCGGAAATCGGGATCGAAATCCCGGCGGCGGGGGCACGAGGGCCATTGTCTACACATGCGCCCTCCTCCTTTGCTAGCATTACTGCTTCGCAGAAGGAGGCAACTGCCACAGTGTCACTTGTGTCGGCGTTGTGCTGCCGTCTATAGTTCCTGCACGTTCCCTAAGGACAGTGTAGACCAGTCAATATTGTACTCAAAGGCACAATAAAAATAATCATAATAAAAAAATGAGTCGTAATAGGAAGTAATCTAAGAATTTGCAGAGTCTACAGTGTTCTCACATTAACATTATAAAAAAGAGGCTATATAAAAAAAGCACGAAAAAATACAACTATCAATAAACGACACGTTACCAAAATAAATTACTTATGAATTTGAGATGGTTGGGGTCCGATATTAAAAAAAAATAATTGCTCAAACAATGTGTTAGAAAATAATAATAATATGTATAAATATTATGAGTTACCATTGTTACCAGTTACCAGTCCGAATTTTTCTCTTTTCCGATATAAAAATTTGTGCTATAAGACCTTGCTTTATGTAAAATTTTAGGTTTCTGGGTCAACGGGAAGTAGGTACTCTATGAATTTTGATTCCCTTGAGAGTATCGTAATATACTTTTGCGACATAAAAGGCCGTATCTTTCTTTTTTCGTTAACTTAGAAGTTTTTTTTTTCACAGCTTAAAGGCACCGTAGACCTGAACTTGACCTGGTTTTAATTTCAACTCCTACCTGATACCTCTACGCGTTCCTGACATACAGGATCTTCACAGACAGATAGACAGACAACAGAGTGATCCTATAAGGGTTCCGTTTTGTCCTTTTGAGGTACGGAACCCTAACAAAAACCGTAAATATTAATTAAAGCAGACTACGCTCGAAGAACCAAAGAATTTTAATCTTTAAAGTTTTAATCCCATTCCTGTAATAACAATTAAATTAAAACTAATAAACTCATCAAAAATCGTATTACTACCGTAAAACTCCGTTAATCAGATGAATTTTATCACAATTTTACAGCTGCAGCTCGCGCAAAATATTACTACACAATAAAAGACTGCCATTACATTCCTATAACATAAACCGACAGAAATAAAGATAATCTATACGACAATAAAATAGATATACCGGGTTATATCGCTAAATATTCGCAGAAAGCGTAAAATAAGAAATTTATGGACGCCACTCTGAAATTTATAGTCCGCGACTACGAATGCTATGTTAATCGTGGAATAAGAGAAACAAAAGGACAAAAACCAATAATTGCTTCCAAGTTTATTTGCTTAAGTATTTTTATTAAAATTTCTTTCAACGATCTTTTGAATTTTATTTTATTTTTTTCATAGCTTGACTTTCTTACTTTGTGTATTTTTTTTCTCACTATAGAGGCAATGTCCCGGGGCAGAGTCGTATTCGCAGCGTCTTTGGACATCGCTAACGCCTTTTATTCCCTGCCCTGGAGTAGCATTAGGAGAGCACTCCGGTATCACCAAGTAGCCGACTACCTCTGTCGTGTGATCGAGGACTACCTGACGGACAGGTTCATCATCTACCCTGGTCACCAGGGAGAGTGGAAACGGCGAGAGATGTCGTACGGTGTTCCGCAGGAATTGGTACTAGGGCCCATCGATGTGGAACATTGGGTACGACTATGTGCTGCGCGGTGACCTCTATGACGGGGTCAGCGTGGTCTGTTACGCAGATGACACGCTGGTCCTATCACCATGAGAATCGTACCAGGCGGCGGTCGAACTAGCGACACGCGGGTTTGCGGCAATCGTGGAGAGGATCCAGCAGTTGGGACTCGAGGTGGCACTGCACAAGTCCGAGGCCATGTGTTTTCATGGCCCTGTCGAATTGATGATTATCTGGGACTCTTGCTCGACAGCCGATGGAATTTCGAGGAGTACTTCTGACGTCTGGCTCCCATACTGGATCGGGCTGGGGCTGACCTCAAGCGGATCCTGCCCAAACTAAGGGGTCCAGACGCCTAATGCCGGAGGCTCTACGCGGGTATCGTTCGGTTCGTGGCCCTATATGAGGCACCGGTATGGGTGGCATCGCTACGAAAGCGATCGGCCGCCAAGCTGAATGCATGCCAAAGGTTCATGGTCTTACGGATGGTGCGGGGATACCGCAGGGTTTCCCGCGAAGTGGCGAGCCTCCTTGCTGGCCTGCCACCATGGGATCTGGAGGCAACCGTCTCTGCATGCATGCACGATTTGCGCGTGAAACTCCGGTGCCGCGACAAGTCGCGGCATGGCGGACAGAGTTCCGGCGGGATTTCAGGGTGGAATGGTGACAGCAACTGTTGCAACCCAGTGCTAAGCATGCCACAATTATGGCGGTGAGTCCTCTCTTTGAGGAGTGGCTGGAAAGACAATACGGCGTCCTCACCTTCCGCATTACGCAGGTTCTAATCGGACATGGTTCAAGTTCAAGTTCGGAAGGTTCCTGCGCCGGATTCGTGTGGAAGAAACGCCTGGGTGTCACCATTGTGTGGACCGACCGGAGGACACGATGGAGGACACGGTCGAGGTGTACCCCGCATGGGCAGAGCACCGTCTTGTCCTCGTAGGATCGATGACCTCTCGCACCGAAGGAGGAGCGGCAGGCAGTCGCCTCTTTCTGCGAAGCAGTAATGTTTAGCAAAGGTTGCGGCCGCACGTGCGAGGGAACGGCCCTCACGCCCCAGTCGCTGATCCCGATCCCGATTTCCAGCCACTGTAGGCGCAGGCTTGTGGACGGCGAGTAATGGGTAGCACGCCGTCCGGCCGTCCGGTAACCGTCCGGACCAAACCCAAGTCGTCGACGGTGCATAGTGTTCCACGCGCGCCTCAAGGAAATGTCAGCAAATTGTCCCTACAATTGCCCCCCATTGGCCCCTGCCCAGCCGCATTTAATGTAGCCCATCATTTGGAGTCCTTCCTCAAAAGAGGGTTTTGGCTTAAAAGGGGTCGTGTATGATTTTGTAGAAGGATACGGACCCCGCAGCCAAATACAACGTCGTCACATTGTGTGCAATCGGTTATAGATTAGTTGTTTTGGTTTTTTATATTTATTTGTTTATTATTTTTTAAAGTTATTTGTGTTTGTGTAAGGGCCTCAGTTGCCTGACAATAAAAAATAATTGCTATTATCTAAAATATTCTACTTTCAAACGCTTAGCTTACTTATAAAGGAAATTTGTAATACCTGCCTATATATACGTATAGCGTTTATATTCTACAAAAATAGCATGTGAAATGTTAGAGTAAAGTCTTCTACTTTAGTTTTCTCAAACATCCACGGTCTTAGATTGTCACATTTCGTTACTTTGAATCTAAATATTCATAGACAGCTTTCCTCGACTTGCTTTGAAAATCACTCCTTTCCGACAGGAGCTGTTACATCCCATTTTTACACTAGAGTTGTTACGATGAAGCGAAACGCTTAGTCCGGACCGTTGAAGTTTCAAAAACGTAAGGGTGTATACTCGCTGTTCGTCGGGTTGTCCGATGGTAGAAAGGAGATGGCGGAATCAAGTCATGCAATTCCCGCGCACACTCTCCAAAATGTAACCGGTAAAATACCGATAGGCTGGCTACCTTGTGCCTGTGCTCAAGGCTTTGTAGATTGGACTTAACCAAATCTCCATCTCCATTTTAAGGATAAAAAAAAAACTATTAATATGGCCGTTTCTAATTTTCTGACCGCAGTTATGACTAGGTTAGACAACAAAATTCTGGCGTGCGCATTGTAAATGGATCTAAGCGTTTGATTACATGGATCACCAAATTCTCCAAATTAAATAAATTATTCAGGTACGGAATTCGAGGTACTTCATTAGAGTTTATAGCTACTTACTTGACCAACAGAAAGCAGTTCACATTTATTACTCGTGTGTGCATCAAATCAAAGTAAGAAATTAACTACACATCAAAATACAGAGAAATCAAACAAGGCGCCCTGCACGGAAGTGTTTTAGGCCCTCTGCCGTACATTATTTTTATAAATGACCTTCCAAAATTAATCAATAATGCCACTATACTTTTTGCTGATGAAAGTACTGTCGTTTTTACAGATAAGGACAAGGTATCCCTAGAGCGAAAAACATATAATAAATGAGACAGCAACTATAAAATTCTTAGGCATGTCAGTTGATTAATTATAAATTGAATTGGACGACACATGTTGATGTGTCTTCCAATTCAAAATATGTATATACAATTATATAAGGATATTATATGAGAATATCCGCAGGAGAACAAAGGTTACGGACATGGCCCGAAGAATCGCCAAACTTAAGTGGCAGTGGGCAAGGCTTATTGCTCGTAGAACAGATGGTCGATGGGGACGAAAGGTTCTGGAATGGCGACCACGTACCTGAAGACGCAGCGTTAAAAGGCCTCCCACAAGGTAGACTGATGACCTGGTGAGGGTTGCGGGAATCCAATGGATGCGAGACGCACAGGACCGGTCATCGTGGCGACATGGCCTATGTCCACTTTAAATCAAAAAATTAAAAAAAGCAGTCATTATCATCATCATCATCATCATTTCAGCCGAAAGGCGTTCACCGTTGGACATAGGCCTCCCCCAAGTGTCACTACATGAACGGTCCCGTGCGTCTCGCACCGCACCGCTCGCAGCAACTTAAGTCTGATGATTCTCCAGGTTTCGTCAGTAACCTAGTTTGTAACTTCGTTCTCTTAAATCTCATCATCAAAAGATAGAAAAAAGTAGTACAAGTAAGTAAAATCAAGCATCATTTGTCTTACACCAAGAAGACCAAAAAACCTAAAGAACCTAATACTATAAATAAACAAGAAAAAGAAACCACAAGAGAGAATTGAACGCTTAAATAAAAAGTAGCAATTTATAAACCTTATCAAAAATGAGATTTTATTCTCAGCTCTCTTGAAATATGTTTTACTAACACTAGCTTTAGCTGGAAGTCTTAAATCTGGTACTTAAGCCACGAGACTGAAGCGATAACTTATCTAGGAAGATAATATCTGAAATACTTCCTAAACACTAGACTGACTGATGGAGTCTGATATCATTAGTCAGTGCAGAAAAAAACTCCAGAAATTATTCGTAGAAAGAGTCCTTACAAAAAGAGTTGTATTTATTTATTATAATTGAACCATATCACAGTAATACATTAAAACCAAAAAGATGATAGTTTGTTACTGTATCATGATGAAACGATGGAATAGATTTAGATGAAACTTGACGAATGGATAGGCCATGTCTTGGGGCCCTGGTATGAAAGGCAACGAAGGAACAAGAGTGGGTTTTTAGTCAGTAAAAGTCTGACACGCCCTCCCGCCTCCCCGCTCCATCCAAAACGCGAGAAATCATTAGATGATTTCCACACTTGAGAAAAAAACAAGCCATGTGTTGGGATGGGATATAGGATATATTTTATTCTGGTAGTATGTTTTCTTGATGAAATTTTGATGACAGCAGTAGACATGAATGCTTGGTGGTTGCTATTCTTTATTGATTTCGAGTAGAAAGTAAAGTAAACGTACACTTCAAATGACATTTTTTTATATGATGAAACAACGGTGATCATTTACTAGTGCTGATGCTGGTGCAGTAGTAGGTTAAGTTTTTTAGGTTTTATAAGTATTACTAACCTTTTAGTTGATTAATTGTGGATGGATGGAGAGGGAGACCAAAGAAAAGATGGATAGATTTTGTGAAAAGTGATATGAAAGAAAAGGAAGTTAGTGATAGCATGACGAGTAACAGGGCAGAGTGGAAGAAAAAAAAGGTGTTGCGCCGACCCCAAATAACACGGGACAAGGGCAGGAAGATAATGAGATGATGAGTTAATTAATTGTTAAAAACCAATGAACAAACTTTGGCTTTGAAATAAATATTATTATTTGGACACCTTGAAAATTCAATTTACAAAAAAATGGTGGAACAATTTTTGCAACGCCACAAAAGCATATCCATTTTAAACGCCCATTCAATCATCCACAGCCTACCGCATTCTAAATATTCCAGTACCTCAGCCACCAGAAACCACAGCGTACTCTATAAATAACTCTCTAGCACAACTGTCAAACTCTGAAGTCACAGACTACATTATTTAGCAGGCCGCACAGTAGGCCGACATTAATAGTTTACAATTCTGCTCGGACGTACGACAAAGGATTAATAAGCTATGGTAACCTTTGATTGGTTGACTTAAGATGGGTTTGTGGTTTGTGCTCGACTTTGTTTGTTTAACTGTGTTGTCTAAGCCAAGTCGTATCTAGGAGCTAACAAATATGGATATATCTGTGATAAGGGTTGTCACCATCCCTATTTTTTGAGTGGGATTTTTCACGTTCTGGGTAGAGTGAGTGTCAGACTTTTTCTGAATAAAACCCACTTCCTTCTTTAATTAACCTTTGCATTCCAGTCGAAAGCCACGGTACCTTTTGCGTATATTCTCGTAGCTCTGAACGTTAGTAGATCCCTATTAAGTAATGCTAAGATATTGTAAAATGATCTAGTATAATGTTGTTACCAATAAATTCATTGAGGCATTAAACTACTTTTATGAAAATGATTTTTTTCTTTTGGATAAAATGTTCGTACTTTTATTTAATAATTACTACAAACTATTCACAAATTTAAAAACACTTCAAATTATACATATATATACTAAAACAGAAAATAACACTGAAGTACTTAACTAATAAAAACAAACCAAAAAGTCATATCGAGTCCTACTCAGTAAAAGTAATAATTTATTTGTTAACATCTCATTTATTAATATATGTAATTATTTGTATTTTTCTTGCTTTTTTTATACAGCCTTTTTCTTATAATGTGAATGTGAGAACACTGTTGACTCCACGAATCTTAGATAACTTTCTACCTCATCTCTAATATGGAAATATTGTAACATCAACCACTTTTTTTAAAAGAGTAACTATGGAGTTTCTTGCCGGTTCTTTTCCATAGGGAACGACCAATTTGGAACCATGCACTAGTTTCTAAAGTTTTAAAAGTGCCCATGTAGGCCTATGTGAAATAAAAATATTTGAATTTTTAAATTTATTTTTTAAATCTTTCTGCCGTTTGAGTATGAAAAAGTAGCAAACATACATAGGCACATAGATACATACAAACTTTCACCTTTATGATTTTAGTGTGATATAATTAGGTTAAATAATACTTAATAAAATAAAATTAAAAAAGAAATAAATACGTTCGTTAACATTGCTATTTTTTTACAAGTACAACAAATTCATTAGCTTCGCGTTCTCTAAAATTTTATAATTTAATTCGAAGGTTACGCTTACGTTTACTTATGAACAAGTTCTAAACTTAGAAATAGCTCCCAAAATTCGCGTCTATTTGAAGAACGACAAAAAAATGACGATAAAATATCCCAAAAAATTGCATCCATTTTCCTCAAACTATTTATCTATATTTCTGAACTGAGAGTGATATATCACCGTGTATACATGTGTTTTCATGAGACCCATGGGACCTCTGGCCTATAGAAAGTTCATGTGACGCCCTAAGGTTGTGTCAAGTCAGCTTTTGTGAAAGGTGTTCAGCATATTGATAGAAATATACGGGAAGGTTAGGTGTCTAACTTTTTCTTTGAGTTTTTCAAAGTAAAATATTGAGACTGTAGTAGCGGTTCGATTTGGGCTACAGGAAAGATACAGGCGGGTTGTAGTCAGTCAAAGTTTTAACACGCTCTGTTACTCCATTCTGGAGATGAGATGATACCTGCCGCCCGCCAAGTTACGATCGTTTCGTTTGCGACGAATGCCTCGAGTGGGCCATGCCTCCTATTCTTTTATTTTGACCATGTGACTGAGCGTTGAGATGACGTCAGAACAAAGGAATCGGAGGCGTGGCTTACTCGAGGCGTTCGACGCAAACAAACCGATCGTCACTTGGCTAGGGAGGCTGGTACAAAAACCAGCTTTCAAAATATTTACAAGTAATGAGTAATGGGTTAATGTATGATCTCAATACGTAAACATATGCGATACCCATACCTTGAGGGCCGTGTATTGAGTTTAACAGTTGTGTCTCATCTCTAAACTAAGCATTGTCAAATTTCTTTATCATCATCATTTCAGTCGAAAGACGTCTACTGTTGGACATAGATCTCCTCCTAATATCACCATAACAACCGGTCCTGGGCGTCTCGCATCCATCGGATTCCTGGCCCCTAATCAGGTAATCGGTCTATCTTGTGGGAGGCCTTCCAACGCTGCGCCTTCCGGCACGTGGTCGCCACTCCAGAACCTTTCGACCGCACTAACCATCAGTTCTGCGTTCCTTCGTTCACGCTATAATAATTTCTAACTTCAACATGCGTCAGAAACCCTTTGTATCAACAAAAAAATAATAATCTATATATATAAAAAGAACACGAAACATGGTCGCTTACCATGGGCCTCATCAGAAGGCTTACAGTCACTCAAAGGGCAATGGAAAGGGCTATTACAAAACATTATATTAAAAAACTCTTTCTATAGTCCGTATGTGATGGTAAAGATATATACTTTAAATGAAAAGCTCGTCAAAATTATATCCCTTAAGTATCGAAGAACGTGTGTTGCGAACACAGCGATCTGATGCAGGATGTCTTCATACTAACTTCCTGCAATATCCATTTTGCTATCACAGCATCCTTGTTTTGAATTGTATCTTTTGTGGCTTCACTAGCTTCCACCAGCGGTCACCTGCAAAAAAGACGGTAATTATCCTAAGAGAACATACTCCGCAGAATAATGAAGGTTCCCGACTTAGCCCATACTTAGGTAGCAGTGGGCAGTGCACATTGCTCGCAGAACAGATGGGCATCGAAAGGAACTGGATTGGCGACAGCGTACTGGAAGACGCAGCGTTGGAAGGCCTCCTACAAAGTGGATTGATGATCTAAGGCGCGGGAATCCGATGGATGCGAACCGCTCATAATCATTTACTGTAGCGACACTTGAGGGAGGCCTATATCCAATAGTGGATGTCTTTCGGTTGAAATGATGATGATGATGTTGTTGATGAACATACTCGCAGGTTAATAAAAAGATATTCTTGTCCTATTTCAGAACATGGTTTAACCGTGTGCCGAAACTTGTTTTAAACCCGACTTTCATATAAGCAAGCAACCCATAAAAAATTATTACACTACGCCAGTAACAAAAATAAATAAAAAAACTCTAATGAATCGATAACTTCTTCAAACTTCACTTAATGAAGACGTACTTCTAAATTCTTCGATGAGAAACGAAATACCGATTAGAAGTACAAAATTAAATCTTAAAATAAATTTGGAACAAAATTTCTTAGTAAATTTTGTAATAATTAAAATAATTGCTTGTAATAATTAGAAATACAGGAGTAATTATAGTCAGTTTTATGTTCCGCATTATAATGACTAAATTTTAATTAGTTGGCCTAATTGAACAGAATATAATGTGCGTAATTTCGTAGTGGTTAAGACTGTATGTCCATTAATACGAAGATGAGCGGAGGAAAAAAAAAAAAAAGAATTCTACTGAATGGCAAATACCAATCCACTCTATTTCCATGCGTATGAAATAAGTTTTTCTTATATTCTACTTACTAATTTTCGCCTTTGTTAAATGCCTTGTATCCTAGCAATTGAGACATTCTACCAGTGAGTGTCAAAAGGTCAAATTATTTGTTCACAAAATATTTCGGTAACTCATCTTCAACGACAGTAATTTTCAGTTTTTAGGGTTCCGTAGTTCTAAAGAAAAAACGTTACCTTTACAGGATCACTTTGCTGTCCATCTGTGGAACACGTGAAGGTATCGAGTTTAAATTAAAATCATATACTCAAGTCTGCGGTACCTTTAAGCTGTGAAAAAATCAAACTACAAAGTTTACGAAAAAAAAAAATATGGCCGTATATGTCGCAAAAAAAGCGTATATTTTGACACTCTCAAGGGAATCAAAATTCATTGGGTACTTCCCATTGACCTAGAATCCTGAAATTTTATATGAAAAAAGGTCACATAGCACAAATGTGGGAAAAAATCTGAAAACAGTTGTGGTCACGTCAAAAAAAAACTTTATTGCGAATCGGAAAAATCTTCGTGACTCAATTCGGATATTGAACTATTTTGTACGGAACGCTCAGTGCGCGAGTCCGATTCGCATTTGCCCGGATTTTAATAATGTTTCCGCCAGGTTTGTGGGATTGGTAGATACCGCAGATTGGTAGTCACCGCTACCCTGAAACGTAAAGGGCAACAGTCTGACGCTCTTTCATTGGTTCTCTTATCTTTGGTTGATATTAATTATTTCTGGGTGGAGCAAGAAAGAGCGTCAGACTGCTCCTTCCTGCATTGCTCTGGCAAGGCAATCTATTTGATGACTTATTGAGACAAAAAAGAAACAATGATTCGTTACCGTAAATGGAATGTCACTTTGTCTACCACCTCAATTCTTGATACATTCTAGTGATTATACCCATTTCGCATGCCTTGTTCCCGTTGCCACAAAACTATGCGGCACAGGCAAGAGATTCAGTCTCATATAGTTTTCACAGAGCTATAACTAATGGCATGCTCGTTTGTCACCGCTGACTCGCTCCGCTCCTCTATATATGCAGCCTTACACTTTAAATGTTCAAAGTTGCCATGAATGCTATTAATTATTTGAAATTATTTTGGTTGATATTAATTATTATTAATTATTGTGGGTTTATTGTTATGTACTGGTTTTGTTCAATCTTTGAGTTGCAATCAAATGTTAATTTTACCTACTGAACAGAATGTTACGCCATAATTATGGCTGTAAGTCTCCTCTTTGAGGTGTGGCTGGAAAGGCAAAACGGCGTTCTTGCCCTCCGCATGACGCAGGTTCTCACCGGATATGGTGCACCGGATTCGTGCGGAAGAAACGCCTGGGTGTTACCATTGTGTGAACCGGCCGGAGGACACAGTGTAGCGTACGATAGAGGTGTGTCCCGCCTGGGCAGAGCACCTTCGTGTCTTCGTGGGGGCGCTCGGTGGCAGCGATCTCTCACACTGGGCCTTGGTACACGCTTGGTACACGCTTGGCGCGCGTGGGACGCCAAGCGCGCCTCAAGGACAACCGTAGCAACCGTAGGGGCCCAGCAGGTTCGAAGCCTACTGGGGTCAAGGGTCTGATTCTGAAAGGAAGACTCGGCCCTGGTATGAATGGCAACGAAGGAACATGAGTTGGTTTTTAGTCCGTAAAAGTCTGATACTATCTCCCGCTCCGCCCAAGTGCGGGGGACGTCATTGGACCATTTATATACTGCAGTACAATAAAAAAATTGCTTTGTATCGAGTACTTTTAAATTAAGTTCCTATAAATTGTAAACATTTTTTGTTTTTTTTTTTTGTGGTGAGAAATAAACAATTATTATTTACCCACCGAAAACCTACTGAACAGAAAAACCTTTACTTTTTATGAATAGGCGTATGATTATCGTATAAAGGTCGTGAAAAAGTTCACCCACACATTGTAATGGTCGCCCACGCAACTCTTTTCTAAAAATAGTATTGTTGGAAAAGGTCATTTCTGCGACATATGGAGTGGATTCTCTTGAGATATTTACGATTAGATACGATATGAACAGTTTCAAATACATAATGAAGAGAGTCCTCTTTTCATAAAAAAGGGAGGCAAAGCACTGGTGAAGGGTATAAATTCAGAAGACTGATAATTTACGAAACATTCATAATTGTAGAAATAGGATTGAGATAAGTCATATTTGTCATTATCCTAAGACTAAACTGGTTGCCCTTACTCGATATTCCATCACCATTACTCTCGAAGAAAATCAAAGTGAAAGAACAGACATGTTTTAGTCTCGAATCAAAAATACAAAGATGGAGTTCTTTGCGTCAATTCGTACTGAACCCGCTGCTCTCAAAATGGTGAAGGAAAACTTCGTGAGGAAATCGGCATGTCCTAGAACCAAAAATTCCTAAATTGCATTGCGTTTAATTTTTTTTAAAAGCCACACCTCGCCATGTCTCGCCAAGCCACGCCTTGCAACGCCATACCACGCTAAGCTATGTCAAACCAAGCCAGTGGTATCCTACGATAATTTTGAAGCCAAAGTTATTAGCCAAGCCAGCCAGTGACAGTTGTAGAGGTTGCATCCAACGGTCGAAGAGTATGAGTACTCAGATCACTCATTTTTGCGGTCTCTTTTTGCTGAATATAAGACAAGTCCAAACTCTGTCAAATTATACAACCTATTTTCCAATATATTATTCTGATCGCAAGTATAAGCGACGTAGGGGCCCAGCGGGGCCGAAGCCTACTAGGGCCATGGACTGACTTTCAAAAGGAAAACCAGGGATCCTGGAACGTAAACCAAAGAAGGCACACAGGTGTGGTTTTAGTCAGTAAAAGTCTGACACGCCCTTCCACTCCTCCCTAGATGTAAAAATTCATTGGATGATTTAGGTAACACCTTAAAAAAAGTGTATAAGCAAATTATTTCATCCTAGTTTCATTAATCTTACAGTTATCATTTTTATAATTAAAGCGACATGTTCATAACAAATTTAGCATTGAACAAAAAAACTGAGCAAGTGCGAGTCGTGCTCGTCCACTTCTTTCCGTTCCGGGTTCCGTTTAAAAATGCATAATATATGTAAACAGTTCGATTCCCGAATGGAATCTCGAAGATTTTTCAGAATCGCAAGAAAGTTTTGTTTTCTGACGTATATACAAATTTACTGTTTTCAGTTTTATTCCTGTACCTCTCCTATAAGACCTATGCCGAATTTCAGGATTCTGGGTTAACGGGAAGTACCCTACGAATTTTGATACCTTTGAAAGTGTCGAAATATACGTTCTTTGCGACATCAACGGCCGTATCTTTTTTTTCAGCTAACTTAGAATTTGATTTTTTCACAGCTTCAAGGGACCGCAGACTTAATATGGTTTTAATTTCCACTCGATACCTTCACGCGTTCCCGAGTTAAAGGATCTTGACAGACAGACAGACAACAAAGTGATAAGTAATAAGGGTTCCGTTTTTCCTTTTGAGGTAAGAAAACCCTAAAAAGAGAAACCAAATAAGTGTATCCTTTGTTATCGTACCTAAAATCGCTATAGAACAATTTATATTCAAATGATCTTAATTTCACGGGCTGTAAGTATTAACTTAGAAACTTAGCTTGTAAACGTTCCCGAAACTTTAGATTAAGATTAATTACTCTTTGGTGTAAATGACCTTTAGAATTCAAATAATATGTGTGTGGAATATGTATAGATTAATCTTGAAATAACAAGATTCAGAGAAGCACAAGTAAGCTTGAGTAATAATTATATACAAGCAAAATAAATTCTTAAGTACTTACGAACATAAAAATAATTATGCTATCGGTAATGTGGTAATTGATTTCAGTTAGAGTGCAGATTGACTCGTTAATTCATCAACCTTTTGAGTAACGTAATTTGAATTAAACCCCAAGCGAACGCCGGCGTTCGGTCGCTCATCATCTTTATTTTGTGTCTCTAATTACGGTACTCGAAAGGTTCTGCAGATTATCTGATTAAATTCATTAAAGTGGATAATAATTTTTAAGTCATTATATTATCTAGAAAATTTGCAGACTCCCTAGATGTCCTGTCTGCAGACAGCCAAGAATACGATTAAGTTATAAAACAGGTTCTTTGCTTGAATAAAACATTCAAATTCATTGTTCTCACCTATTTAATATCTAGCGAGCCCCGCTCCGCTAGATATTTCTTCGATAAATACCTTTGAGCTAAAAGGAGAAAAAAGTGTTTCACGAGGTAGCATCCGTCAATATGCAGATTAACAAGGTAAAGTGGTGATATCTGCTACTTTAGCTCACATTTCTCACTTTAACGTATTTCACCCGGTATTGCTCACGATGACGCCGTGAGGTCTTTCCAGTCACTCTAATGTCCCAGTCCAATTTAATTTACTACTAATATCCTTTTCAGTGACTGGTCAACTGAAACCGATTTTCAGGTATTTGAAAATCAAGGTAGATTTGGGTAGAATAGATCCCTGAAAAAAATTTGAAAGCTCTGCAAATACTCAAATATTTCACACAGATTTTCTTGGAATCCTTTGATCTTATAAATACAATTTTCACAAAATAATTGCGGTTTCCGGTTCTAAGAATCAAAATACTGATTATACAGTTAAAATAAAAAGAAAAACGATTCTGATAAGTTTACATCTATTTTTGTTTTTTTTTTTTGTTTGTAGGAGGTAATCTCTGAAAGTACTGGTCCGATTGCAATTTTTTTTCGCTGTTTTATTCTTGAATGACATAGACTATATTTTATGTATGTGGGTAAAGCCGCGGGCCCAAGCTAGTTAAAAATAAATACAAAACAGAAATTGAATAAATCAGCTCTTTCTGGTAATGATTATATTATTTTATACATAGCTAGCAGTTCCGGCAGACAGTTAGGTACGCCATAATTATGTCAGTAAGTCTCCTCTTTGAAGAGTGGCTGGAAACAACACGGCGTCCGTACCTTCGGCATGACGCAGGTCCTCATTGGACATGGTAAGTACGGGAGGTTCCTGCACCGGATTGTGTGGACTGCCTGGACACGGTGGAGCATACGGTAGAGGTGTGCCCCGCCTGGGCAAAACACCGCCGTGTCCTTGTGGGGGCGATCGGTGGCAGCGATCTCTCGCGCCGGACCTTGGTCCAGGCCATGGTCCGGAGCAAGGAGTGGCAAGCGGTCGCCTCCTTCTGCGAAGCAGTAATGCTAGCAAAGGAGGAGGCCGCACAGGCCACGCGAGGTAATGGCCCTCGCGCTTTCCGGCCACCGTAGGCGCGGGCTTGCGGACGGCGAACAATGGGTCGCGCCATTCGAGACTTTCCAATAAACGTCCGGACCGAGCCCAAATTTGTCGAAGGCACGAAGTGTTCCACGCGCGTCTCAAGAAGATGTCAGCAACCGTAGGAGCCCAACGGGGTCGAAGCCTACTTGGGCCACGGGTAGTGTGAAAGTGAAATCCGAGGCCCTGGGCACATTGCTGGCTTGCTGGCAGAATAGATAATCGTCGGAGCTAAAAGGTTGTGGAATGGCGACCGCGTACCGGAAGATGCTGCGTTGGAAGGCTTCCCACAAGGTGGATATATGACCTGGTAAGGATTCCGGGAATCTTATGGACGCAAAACGCACAAGACCGTTTGTTGTGGTGACGATTGGGGGAGGCCTATGTCCAACAGTAGCCGTCTTGCGGCTGAAATGATGATGAGTTGGACTGCGCGATCGTTCGAAAGAGTACTTGTTACTATTGAATTTCGTGAATCGCTACTTAGCCCTCTTTTTCTCTTCTAATTTTGCTGTGCCCGACAGTATGTATATGAAAATTTTTAATACCATATCTATGTATGCATTTTGCACGCTATAATTAAGGCGGTAGGTCCCCTCTTTGAGAAGTGGCTGGAAAGACCTCACGGCGTCATCACGATGGCGCATACTGTTCCACACGCGCCTCAATGAGATGTCAGCAAACCGAAGAGGCCCAGCAGGGTCGAAGGCTACTGGGGCCAAGGGTCTGCTTCTGAATGGAAGACTCGGCCCTGTTATGAAGGACAGGAGTGGGTTTTTTGTCAATAAAAGTCTGATACACCCTCACGCTCCGCCCAAGAGCGGGGGATGTCATTGGATGATTTTCACATCAAAAAAAATCTACTTATGTATATGGATTGCAATAAACTATTGACTATTGAATCACCGTAGCCCTGGAACATAACAGGCAACTGAAGAAGGTCGTTTTTAGTCACTAAAAGTTTCATACTCCCTCTCGCTACAACTAAAGTTATATGATGATTTGCCAAACAAAAAGTAAAAAAAATTATTATTAATAAAATTAATATTTTTCGTTTCATTTCAATTAATTTTCACTCTGTGGCGGCGATGCTACTTATATCTAAGAAACAATTTAAAAATATTATATTACTAGTACAACCGCGAGAAGAGAATAAAATCCGCGAGCCGTGCGGCCCAATTATACAAATGACAACCGACGGACACATGCGATATTTAGTCAAAAAAAATCTGCCGCTGCCTCTAGCCCCATCCAGAGCGAACAAAGTTGGCTTATTTGCTAATTCCAAAAATAACTATACAGGTATCCATATCTATTAGCATAGCATAGCAAGCCTTAAATTGTTCCCACTGTTGGGACCCGGCCTCCCCTCTAAGAGAGGAATAGGCCGTATGTGGGTGCCACCATGCGGGCCCAGTGCGAATTGGTGGATGTCACATGCCTTCGAATTTTTGGTTCTAGGACATGCCAGTTTCCTCACGATGTTTCAATCTATAAGATATCAAAACAAATATCACTACAACATACATTCGTGCGGGGATCCAGTTTTGTATCAAATGAAATGGAAAACCCAGTCGAATGTAAAGTGAAGTGCAGTTTTGCACCGTTGCTCATGAAAAACCTTGTGATGTGCAACTTTTTTATGTATTCTGTTTATTTTGATGGCAGATAAATGCATTACGCGTAGAATGAATCTGCAGATATAGCATAGCATAGCATAGTCGGCCTTATAATGTTCCCACTGTTGGGACTCAGGCCTCCTCTCTAGGAGAGGGAACGGGCCGTAATCCACCACGCGGGCCCAGTGCGGATTGGTGGATGTCACATGTCTTCGAATTATTGGTTCTAGGACATGCCGGTTTCCTCACGATGTTTTCCTTCACCGTTTTGAGAGCAGTGGTGATGAAGTAAATTACACAAAGTAATGCGCCTGGCTGGGTTTGAACCCGCGACCTACAACTCGTAAGTCGGGGCCGTTACCACTCGGCCACCACTGCTCTCATATCTGCAGATATATTATCATCATATCAGTAAAAAAAATGTAAGTTTAAGTTTTACTAACACTTTTTTAGGGAATTATTTATTTATTAATTTAAACTTCATGTACAGTGGTAGTACATATGCGGACTTAATGCCACAAGGCATTCTCTACCAGTCAACCATTGGGTTAAAAAAGACAACACTTTGGTACTTATGCACAATAAATAAATAACAGATATTTTTGAAATAGAATGTAGTATCATTAAATTAAGTGGCTTATAATAATAAAATACGTCTATATGCTAATATAATAAACTAATAAATACTATGATAAATAAGAAATCATTGTAATTAAGAGAACTATGTTGTTGTATGTTGTTGAATTATGTTCCGATTTAAAATATTGAATTAAAATAAGTCGTCTAACAGGGTTTGTATCTAGGCAGGTGATTTGCGTATACTTCATTTTATTTAGTGACATTATTTAAATATTTAATATGTAACATTTAATTTATTGAGCTACAATGGTCAATAAATTAAATGTTTTTAATAATTATAAAATTTATTTTATGGGAAGAATACCAAATAGATTGTAGATTACCTGAATTATTTAATTTATTTTTGTGTAATTTGAATTTTATAGCAACTAACATAGTTTTAAGTAAATATTGTGATTAACCCTTATATGAGTTTAAACAAACTTAAAATAAATGATATACTATTATAATTTAAGTGACATAAACCCGTGCTTGACTGCGATTCCACCTGATGGTAAGCAGTGATGAAACCGTTGATAATGAATCGCGTTAGTTTATTAAGACCCTACTCACTCTAGCCTTGAAGATACCTAAATTATAATCGGACGGGAAGATCGCAGCAGGCGAATTGTTCCAATCCTTTGACGCACGTGGTATAAACGACGAGGTGAAACGCTCAGTCCAAATCTTCAAGTCAATGGTAAACTTTTAAATTAAAATATAAGTATCATATTCCACAACTATCACACAACGCCGTCTAGTCCCAAGCTAAGCAAAGCTTGTGTTATGAGTTCTAGACAACTGATAAACATACTTATATATTTTTAATACATACATATTATAGATAAATTACACCCAGACACAGAACAAATGATCGTGCTCATCACACAAACATTTATCCTGGGTGGGAATCGAACCCACAACCTCCGGCATAGCAGTCAGGGTCACTAACCACTAGGCCAACAGGCCAGTCTAAATTGCGGCCACGTTAACTGTAGCATCGTTGGCATTCATTAAGTCTTCTAAAGTGCACGTGTTTGAGCATTTGGGGCACTCAAACGTGTGGTTGATGTCAAGAGTACGGGAATATAAAGAATAAAGAAGTGAATTCACATATCTCCAACCGCTCCAACATGGCTTACTATTGCCGCCATTGCGGTCGAGTTATGGAGAGAATGTCTGCTCATAACTAAAGTCAAATCAATAGAATTACTATCTTTAATAGCTATCTGATAAAATAATAATGCGTATATTTAAATATTTAGATTGCAATATGTTTCAGGTATCGAATTTCGTGTGAATAATAATTAAAAAATTTAACAGCTTACTCAAATACTAAATTAACATAAACTTTAAGAATTTAAAGGAACCACGACAGTATGTTTAGAACCAGTTATTTGGGGCAATAGTTAAGTTAATTATGGCACAAATGTTGTCGGTTTATTTTTAGATAAGTTAATTGCCCCAAAAAATTATGTTCTGGTGATATCAGCTCAGGAATTAAAAAACTGAGCAAGTGCGATTCGGACTAGCGCACTGAGGGTTCCGTACAAACTTACTACATACGAGTAGGTATGTGAATAGTTCAATTCCCAAATGGAGTTTCGAAGATTTTACGAATCGCCAAAAAGATTTTCTTTGTGACGTAACAACAAATTTTCTGTTTTCAGATTTATTTCTATATCTTTACTATATGCCCTTGCTTTATGCCAAATTTCAGGATTCTAGGTCAACGGAAAGTACCCTAGGAATTTTGACTTCTTGAGAATGTCGAAATATACGTTTTTTGCGACAGAAACGGCCATATCTTTTTTTTTCGTTAACTCGGAAGTTTGATTATTTCACAGTGTCAAAGGACCGCAGACATGATTATGTAGTTATAATTTCAACTGGATAACCCCACATGTTCCCAAGATAAAAGGTCTTGACAAACAAACAGGCAGACGGACGGACAACAAGGTGATCCTATAAGGATTCCGTTTTTTCCTTTTTAGGTAGGGAATCCTAATAACGATGTTTCTTTTAGAAAAACTAAAAATATCCACCTGAAAAATTGTAACCTGGAAATACGTAACAGGAACAAAACGGATTGCTCAGTGTTCGTTTTTGGGATTCATTTTCACAATTTCTGCGTAACTGACAGGACGCGGAGTTGAAACTTTGCACAGGGACCAATTTGATGCTGCGACTAACAAGGGATTCCAGTAAAGGTGTTTCTGCACTTGGCTACATCTGGATTTTGAGCATAACACACGTTTATTGTACGTACAGATAAGAAACAGAATTCCTATTCGCTCCACCCTAGACCAGAAGTTAAGCCTCAAAAAAAAAAACATTTGAACTGTCATGTCCTGTAATAGAACTTAGAATACTTTTATCTCCGGAGTATGCTTCCTTGGGTTAATGTTCTACTTTCACTATGACGCAAGGGCTGGGGCACTGGGTATTTTTTTTAAGGTGGGAAATCAATCAATGTCTTTTATCGCTCTTGAGCGAAGCGAGAGGGCATGTCATGCTTTTGCTGACTAAAATCCACTCGTTTGTTCCTTCTTTGCCTTGCGTTCCAGGCTCCGGGGTTTATCTTCGCCGTTGTAGGCTTTAAACCTGCTGGGCCCCTACGATTGGCAGCCATCTCCTTGAGGCGCTCGTGAAAGACTATGCGTCGTCGAAGACTTAGGCTCGGTTCGGACGGTTACCGAACGACCGGCCGGCGTGCTACCCATTGCTCGCCGTCCGCAAGCTTACCCCTTCGGTGGCTGGAAATCGGGATCTGGAACCCGGCGCCTGGGGCATGAGGACAGTTCCCTCATGCATGCGTCTGCCTCTTTCGCTAGCATTACTGCTTCGCAGAAGAAGGCGACCGCCTGTTATTCCTCCTCGCTCCGGACTATGGCCTGTACCAGGGGTGTGAATGGTTCGAAGGAGTTACCGCGGTCCTCGCAAAACGACAATTGGAGGAACACTATGGGTTTTAGTCAGTAAAGGTCTGACACTCCTTCCTGCTCAACCCAGAACGAGAAAAGTCATTTGAGGATTTCTCTCATAAAAAGGGACATAAAGGCAAAAAGTGGTCGTTAAAAAACTTTTGCGGTTAACGACTTTGTGAGATTAAACTTTTTTTACAAAACAAACAAGTATACTTGGAATCTGAAACTTTGAATTTAAAGAATAACGTAAATTAACTGAATTACCATAATGTATATCTTGTAAAGTAGTCTTGTCAAAGTAAATACTTCAACAACAGTAAAAGTTCCGTTGGGACCTCAAACAAAATTGTTCTTTCTAATTTCAGCTTAATTTAGCAACAAAATTTCTAACCAAGTTTTTTGACTTAATGCCAACCTATTGCCAGACTTAGGAAATACAAAATAAATATCTTACAATCACAAGGACGAGTGAGGAATGAGGAGCAGTGGTGGCTGAGTGGTAACGGCTCCGACTTACGAGTTGTAGGTCGTGGTTTCAAATCCAGCCAGGCGCATTACTTTGTGTAATTTATTACATCACCACAGCTCTCAAAACGGTGAAGGAACACATCGTGAGGAAAGCGGCATGGCCTAGAACAAAAAATTCGAAGATATGAGACATTCACTAACCCGCACTGGGCCCGCGTGGTGGATTACGGCCCATTCCCTCTACTAGAGAGGAGGCCTTACTCTCAGCAATGGGAACATTGAAAAGCAGCTTATGCTATGCTATGCACAAGAGGAAAGCCAACAATAAAGAAAAGAAAGTAAAAAATTAAAGAGAAAAAAAGCTGAAGCTATAATGATATATTTATTAATAAGCACGAATACAAATATAACCAATTTCGAAGTAAAAAAAAAAACATGATGTAGATAATATCCCAAAATGACGTCATCTCCATGATTTTAGCCAAAAGACGTCCACAGCCGGGCGCGTCCTCCAAATGTTTCCGAACGAAGGGTCACTTGCGTCTCGTATCCTTTAAATTACTGCGACCTTTACCAGGTCATCGATCTACCTTGTAAGAGGTATTGCAACGCCGCAGAGGAACGTACTAACGAGATGAAAAATCTTGTGCTTTAATCTATTCTCAGTAACGGACGAATTGTCCATCCAGTCATGGTCTACCCATGTACTGAAACTTTCAATATTAATAAGATTTACTTATTTTGGCGTCTGTCAAGATCTTCTCTTAAGAGGGCTCTTTATAACCCGTCGCCAACGTGAACATGGTTTAAAAGCTTGTTTTTTCATACTTCGTGTATTTTTTAAACTTTAAAAGTTTAAATCGAAGAAAAGGTGAAGGAGCATTACCTTTAACCCTAATATTTCTTTATTCTCTTTATATTTGATATTTATTAGTTACTGATTTGAACAAATTATATTCAAGTTTCGAAAAAGAAATTATTGGGCATCAAAAAATTCATTCACATCGATATCAATAGGAAAAGTGCCCAGAACGCTGGCAGCATTGCCACGTTGGATAGCAATGCTGATTCGTTGTCCGAAGAAAAGTCCAGCCCTCTGGTCACGCAAAGAGTATTTATTAGTATATTTATTAATATTGTATATGTATTTTTATTATTATGTGTAATTAATATTATTTATGTTTTTTGTACACTGGCCGTCCAAATCTATCTCCTTTCGTTCAGTCCATCCTAAGGTTGTCTGTAAGACTTTATTTTTGTATATGTTTATCCTATCCACATTATGATGTACATAATAAAGTATATGATAATAGAATAGATGAATAATAAAAAAACATTATTGACAATATGTATTATACATTATATGGTATTTATGGTTATATGTATATAATTATATATAATGTATAGTATTAAGTATAGTTACTGGGGTTGAGTATCAGTTGTTTGGTGCTGCATTTTGGGCGAAGATGGGTTGTATGTGTGTTGAAGGTTGGGAGATTCCTGATTTTTGATGCGTATGTGGTTCGTTGTTGCTTGGGTATCGCTTTGGGCTGGTGACCTCTTAACCCTGAAATTCGGACCAGAATTTTTTGCGATCACTGAAAGGTGCTCTGGGTGGAGAGGGAGAGGGAGGCCAAAGAAAAGATGGATGGATTGTGTGAACAGTGATATGAAAGAAAAGGAAGTTAGTGATAGTATGACGGTTGACAGGATAGAATGGAAGAAAAAAACGTGTTGCGCCGACCCCAAATAAGATAGGACAAGGGCAGGAAGATGATGATGGTATTTATGGTTATATGTATATAATTATATATAATGTATAGTATTAAGTATAGTTACTGGGGTTGAGGGATCAGTTGTTTGGTGTTGCATTTTCGGCGAAGATGGGTTGTATGTGTGTTGAAGGTTGGGAGATTCTTTATTTTTGATGCGTATGTGGATCGTTGTTACTTGGGTATCGCTTTGGGCTGGTGGCCTCTTAACCCTGAAATTCGGACCAGATTTTTTTGCGATCACTGAAAGGTGCTCTGAAGTGAAGACACTTGCACGTGGAGTTGTCCGGAAGCAAATAATGTGTAAATATCAAACAAGGTACGGACGTAATGTCCGTGGTTTAAATGTAAGATAGGAGTGTGGTTTTAGTCAATAGGAGTCTGGCACTGCCTAGACTGGCTCGTCTGTGAGGCAGCAAATTTTCAGAGAGCTTATCTGGATTATTTTTGACAAATTAATGATTAGATTTCAATAGAAACGTAGATAATATCCATGAGATATCTGTGTTTCCAAAATATTTAATGAAATATGTAACGTCATAATCACGTAAGAGCGGTTGTATGGAAAAGTTGTTGAAACTTCAACGGTCCGTACTAAGCGTTTCGCTTCGTTGTTTATACCGCGTACATCGAAGGACTGGACCTATTTGCCTGCTGCGGTCTTCCCGTCCAACTATAATTTAGGTGTCTTCAAGGTTAGAGTAAAAATAGGCTCTTAGTTCATTAAACACCGAGCAAACGCCGGCGTTCGCTTGGTCATTGTCTTTCTATTGTGTCTCTAATTACGCAACTCAAAAGGTTAATAAACTAGTGCGCCTCACCATCAATGATTGCATCACTGCTTACCATCAGGTGGGATCGCAGTTAAGCACTTATTTATATCAATAAAAAAAAGTATCTCGGGTTGGCCGCTACTATAAGTTCCTACATCAATCTTACTTATCTATGTGTCCGAAGATCAGACAGTAAATACTTCAATCATAACACACGCTAGTCACTCAGTTTGACTACACCCCGCTCAAAGTTCCTGAACTTAATACTCGTAAGACGTAACTTTAAAATACCTCAAAGATATTCGAGCCTAAACATAAACAAAGGCGTTAACGTGCCGAAATACTGTTGAGAACTTCGTTACGAAGTTATTCAGCAGTTCCATAGAATAAGATTCGGAAATTAGGAGATTTGCAGAACTATAACTGTCTTATCCCGAAGAATTGCTTTTTTTAACCGACTTTCAAAAAGGAAGAGGTTCTATGTTCGGCTGAATGTATTTTTTTATTTATGTATTTTCTCCGATTTCTCGGTCAATTGTGGACTGATTTTGAATTTTTCTTTTTTATTTAAAGGTTATGCTTCCGAGTTGTTTACTTCTAGGTAAGCGCGCTCCATCATCGACCGAATCGTCGCTTTCCATCAGGTGAGATAACGGTCAAGCGCGAACCTATCAAGAATAAAAAAAAAGAGTTGGTCCCCTAGAAATATTGTTATGATCTGATCATGAACTTCGAAGATATGGAACAGAACTCCTCATAGAATCACAGCAGAACCGTCATAATAAGTAAAAATGGTTTGTTTATACGTGTAGTTGGTGACTGACTGAAAGAACAGGGGGAATATATCGAACTGATGCCTGAAGTAAGGCACCGGAACTCTGTAATAAATTAATGCAATCTAACCGTATTTGGGACTATTATAATTATCATGAGATGCACTCTGGCTATAAGGTTTTTAAATTGGCTGAGACGTATTTTTTAGTGGTGTTATCATAACTAAAAAGTGTAAAAAAAAATTACAAATAAAAAAAATATATATAACCGACTTCAATATAAAAAAGACTCTTTGCTTCACAAGTATTTAGATGAAGTATGAATGTTTGAATTTGTACCACCAATTCTGAGCTGATTCTTGTATTTACTTTTAGAACTATAGCGTGTTGCTAACTATAGATATTTAAGGTGCTGTCCGATCGGGATCGATATTCGCTTCTGTCCTTGTTTATTCTCTGGCAATTCCTATGAAGTTTGTAAGGCAGGGTCAAGAAGCTCAGGCCCGTACGTGATTTTTGTACGAAACAATGTTTTTGAAAAACTTATAAGAGTTTTTAGTTGTTGCGTTAATTTTGTTGGCTGTTAGTGAAGTGTTAGAAAAGTTTTGTTAGAAGCGTGAGTTTGTTTCATGGTAACACTGCCTTAGAGAGATGCGATCTTTAGTAGGAAACGTGTGAGACCTGCCCCCCTCGTCAAGTTACGATCGTTTCGTTTGCGTCGAACGCCTCGAGTAGGCCACGCCTCCGATTCCTTTGTTCTGACGTCATCTCAACGCTCAGTCACGTGGTCAAAACAAAGGAATTGGAGGCGTGGCCTACTCAAGGCGTTCGATGCAAATGAAATGATCGTAACTTGGTTAGGGGGGCTGGGCGTCCGTTGCCATGGCTAACCTGGAAAACTGTTTTTTTGGGATTTACTCCTGAATCGTGAGTGGGTGTACATAAACAGACCCGAAACACCTATCAGTAGGCTATACAAATATTTGTTCTGAGTGGAAATCGAACCCGCGACATGCAACGCAGCAATCACTCGCTCAACCACTGTTCTTTTTGTTCTTTTTTTTATTTTTAAGGTATGCGCCAGGTTTGACGTAAATAAACTCTTTTTCTTTTTTTCTTTCACTGCGCCAATGTGTCATCGAACTCACTCGTCCAGACTCCGCACTTACTCCGCCCTTAGGTCAGCCCCAGCAAAGACAATCTCTACAAGGGGATCTCAGGCAGTTTTGATCTCCAGTCTCTCACAGTAAAAGTGTGATGTGTTTTCGCTGACTATGTGCTACCATCCATTTTGCGCCACATGCCCTAATTTATCGTGACGACTGATAGTCGTGTAGTTGTAAGAGTCACGGCTTATAAATTTATATGGTGATGTTCACATGTAGGACGACACGATAAACTGGCATCTACAAGATATACCTTACACGATAAATTACGTTTTTTTTGCAGTAATAACAGATAGTCATGACAGTGGGAATCGCTAGCACGACAGTCGTTAACCGATAAAAAAATGTCGACGTCAAAGTAAGTCATGGGTCGTTGTTGCGACTACCTGTCATGGCCACAACACACTGTAGTAGATGGGATCACTAACACTAACTAATTAAGTTACTCTTTACACCTATTTGAATGAATTATACACAACGAAAAATAATAATGAAAATCATAAACTAAAATGTTGAAATTAAATAACATAGCCTTTTTTTGCCTATAGGCACTGCAATCGGGTTCTGAATTTTCTTTTATCATGAAAAGTCACTTTTTGGGTTTTTTTTCGCGTGGGAAAATCATCTAATGACATCCCGCGCTCTTGGGCAGAGCGCGAGATAGTGTCATACTTTTACTGACTAAAAACCCATTCCTGTTCCTTCTTTGCCTTCGTCCCATGACCCTGGGTTTCACTTTCACACTACCCGTGGTCCCAGTAGGCTTCGACCCTACTGGGCCCCTAGGATTTGCTGACATCTTCTTGAGGCGCGCGTGGAACAGTACGCGCCGTCGACGACTTGGGCTTGGTCCGGACGGTTACCGTACCGGACGGCGAGCCACCTATTGCTCGCCGTCCGCAAGCCCGCACCTTTAGAATATATAAATAAAATGTATATTTATATAAATAAAAGCTATAGAATTATTTTTCTTACAGAAAAAGATTTCCTTAAACATGCTTATGAATCAAAACAAAAAAAAAATATGATGGTTTTCTTACAGCAATGTTGAAAAGAAAACTAATTAACCGTTTCATCAAACATAACTCAACTAATGAAATTCCTTTGAGAAATATGGCTTACAGACGGTGTAGCTAATACAAATAAAAACGAGTTAAAGAAAATAAAATAAAATTTATGCACGACTTAGAAGTACTCAACAGATAAATAATGTAATAAATGAAGGAAAATTTTATGGTATGACTAACTTCTGCCAGCGGCTTCGCCCGTGTAGTTTCTCCATACAAACTTCCAACCCCCGTTTTACCCCCTTAGGGGTGGAGTTTCCTTAAATGCCATTCTTAGCGGATGTCTACACCCTATAAGGAACCTACCTGCCAAATTTAAGTTTGTAGGTGTTATAGTTTCTGAGATTTCGCGATTAATCAGTGAGTGGTATTTCACTTTTTATAAATCATCATTTTAGCCAAAAGACGTCACTGCTGGACATAGGCCTCCCCCAAATGCCGCCACAATGAACGGTCCTGTACGTTTCGCATCCATTGGACTCCCGCAACCGTTACCAGGTCATCGGTCCACCTTGTAGGAGGCCTTCCAACGCTACGTCTTCCGTACTTCTTTTATATATATAAACATAACATAATGCTAGCATTATGTGAACATCAATAAAACAAAAAAGTACACTGTGTTATTGTAAGTTATAAAATTATTTCAGATCCATCAATATCAATCCCTACAAAACCGGAAAGTAAAATCAATCGAATCGACATCAAAGTGGAAAAATCTGACTCCAAAATCGGTAAGATGCTACATACCGTGTTTTATTCATAACTAGCGCCACCCCAGAAGGTCGCGGTTGGCCCTTTTGCGGATTACATTATCATAAATCTGTTCTAAGTCCGTTATCTATAAATACTAACATACAAAATGTGGTTAAAGTTGTCATCATGGTATATTCCACAAATAAGATACATCGGAAATGTTATGGTTGGAAAAATATTCCATTTCCTTAATCCCACATTAAGTAAACAAAATCTATATAGCCTTTTCCGAAACATTTTGGGGACGGCTTTCAGTCAAAACAGATGTAACTGGATATTACTGTTTTACAAGAAAGCAACAAGGCGTATTAGTCTATTACTGATTATTAGCTACCTGTGTTATAGCTGCCCTTTGTGTTCCAGAATCTCAGTATCTTTTTCAAAAATTCCCGCTAGAGGGCATCGGTCCCAACGGTTTGGCTGATATCTCTTTGGGGCGCGCATAGCGCTACGTTCCATTGATGACTCTGGCTTGGTCTGGACAGGCCGGACAGCGAGCTAGCCATTCTCGTCTACGGTGGTCGGGGATCGCCGATCCTGTTGCAGCAGTGGGGGCATGAGGGGCACAGAAATTACAATCAAAGACAAGCACAGTTAACTTTTACACCCTACCTCTGTCTCTCTACTTTTTACCCTCTTCGGGTGATTTTCCACCAGAGATGTGATATAGAAAGAAAGAAACAAAAGCATTTTATTTGCGGTAAATGACGCAATCTTAGAAATAGCTTAAAGTTTAAAAGCTATGCTGAGAGGAAAGCTAAGCTAAGAAACTAAATGAGACATGCGAAGTTTCGAAAGCAGGAAAGCATCCGTAGCACGCATCCATAGCAAACATCCGTGGTAGGCATCCATAGCAAAGATCCATAGTAGGCATTCATAGCACGCATCCCTAACCCACATCTATAGCACGCATCCATAACACATATCTGTATCATGAATATGTAGCACGAATCCATAGCATACATCCATAACTTGCATCTCTAGCACACATCCATAGCATGTATCTCTAGCTCACATCCATAGCAAGCATCCATAGTACACATCTATAGCATATATATATAGCATGCATCCATAGCACGCATCCTTAGCACGCATCTAGAGCACGCATCTATTGCACGCATCAACAGCACGCACCTATAGCACACATTCATGGCACGTATGCATAGCATGCTTCCATATCACGCATCCATAGCACGCATCCACAGCACGCACATGGCACGCATCTATAGCACGTGACCAATGAATACGGTTGGTAGATATCAAACGCATTCCTATGAATACGCGTAATGAATAAAGGTCAGCATAGCATAATGCATCTCTGGTGAAAAAGCACTCCTAATCTTAAATTACGTAAGTAGGTAGAGATGGAAATTACAAAATTAATCCCCAAAATTATTAAGTGAAGTCTCCTAAGTCGCCGTTATCTCCAGCCTACTTAGGAGGACAATTGATTAATTAAAAATATTGTTTTGACGACAGTTCCAAGATCGAGCCTAAGGGCTGCTTCACACTGGAATGGCAGCAGCCAACAGCGACGAACGCTAGCAGAGGTGGCTGCGGTGTACCGCGAGCGACCGCGCGCCCTTTTTGAACCTTTCAAGGATGTAGATTAGAATTTAAAATTATTTGACTATAAAAGTGCTTGCCGCGTCTCTGCCAGCCGCTGGAGGCTGCGCATGGTCGCGAGCGGCCGCTGACGGGACCGCTAACAAGACGCGTATGACCGCCAAGAGCACCAAGAGCAGCCGCGCTGCGTCGCAGGCGGCTGCGTGACCTTTTTAAAACTTTAAAGTGATCATCATCATTTCAGCTGTAAGACGTCTACTGTTGGACATACGCCTCTCCAACTGTCGTCACAATGAACGGTCCTATGCGTCTTACATCTATTGTTTTGCCGCAACCCTCACCAAGTCTTCGGTCCACTTGGTGGGAAGCCTTCCAACGCTGCGTCTTCCACTACGCAGTCGCCACTCCAGAACCTTTTGGCCCGAACGGCCATCTGTTCTACGAGCAATGTGCCCCGGTGGTGTGCACTGCCCCCCTAGCCAAGTTAAGATCGTTTCGTTTGCGTCGAACGCCTCGAGTAGGCCACGCCTCCGATTTCTTTGTTCTGACCACGTGACTGAGCATTGATATGACGAACTTGGCTAGGGTCTAGGGTCTTTTAAGGACGAAGTTTAAAATTATATAATTCTCAGTCTTAAATTATTTAACACTGTGGTTTCCTGTAACTGAAGGAGCATACGCTGAAGGACCCCTCGTATTATTTGTGATTTATAATGTGGTTACTGTGTATCCTTTGTTGGAGATCGAATAAAATAAAATAAATTGCTCGCCGTGTCGCTGCCCGCTGCCTCCATTTCGGTATGTATCAGCCCTAAACGTAATTTTAATTTGTAACATTTATAAAACTTTGACAAAAAGTCGCATCAAGTCGACAGCCCGTCGTTTTCATTTTGACATGAGGAAATAGAAATTTTGCTGACACGTCCAAAGAGCAACGTCGCATGGTAAAAAAAAAATATTCTCAAGGGCCCCACAGGGAAGCGTAATTTGATAGACATTGTTAGAAATAGAAATAATAGCCAATAATGTAGTTATTTTGAGAGGAAACATATTTTTGGGACCAAAACTTAGTAAATTATTCCTAAGAAACAACGTATATATAATTATGTTACCGGCAATCTGTGTAATTCAGGAATTATATTCAATACCTAGGCAATGTATAGAATACCGGCGGCGTCCAGGCAATGTATGAAATATTGTGAATATTACTGTTCTGTACACACTTTACCTAGGTAATGTATTCAATTCCTAGAGATTGTATAGAGTACCTACTGGTCCACTAGCAATGTGTAAAATAAATGGTGTATTTTTGGTCTATATTTATCAATGTTAACCGACCTGCCTATAAAAACCGGGCAAATGAAGTCAATATAAGTAAAAGATGAGAGCAGGGAAGGCATTGACCTAATTTTAGGGTACCCTGACACGCACAGGTTAGCCTTCGTGGTTATTTTCTTTATAACCACCCAGAATTCGAGCCTTACTTTAAAACCCACGGACAGAAATAGAATTTGAGTACTTATACATCATTAAACGAGATACTAAAAATTCTTCCGGCTACAAGTAACATAACGTAATTTGCTTACAAGTGCTTATAACCTAACTTGTCCGTGTCAGGGGGCCCTAAAATTACTTCACCTACTTTCCAATTCAGCCCAGTATTTTACACGTATTACGTATTGCGTTTTCGGTATTAAATAGAATACTTAAGCAAAGTATAAAATATTCCATACATAACGTACACGTTTTAGATATTATACACAATGCCTAGGTATTGTATGGAACACCGGATTATACAAATTGCCGGTAACATATATACTACCTGCTGCTAGCGGCTTCAACCGCATAAAAGTAGAATTGTCCTTAGGGAACATACTTCCGGGATAAAACAATGTTCTATCTGCTATTCCAGGACATGGTCTACTTGTGTGCCAATCTTCACCGAAGTTCGTTTTGCCCTTTGAGAGTGAAGAAGTGTAAAAAATACACACACACTTACAAAATTTCGCCTTTATAATATTAGGTGTTAAAGTATGAAATTGCCGTTTTTTAAAACGGGTTGCTTTGAAGTGTTATATCTTTGGATTGACTTGGAATTATAAGTGCAAATAAACTTAATATTAAAGATACATTATTTATTTTTTCAAAATTAGGTATTTATTGGTTTCTTTGTGTTTTGTATTTTCTGTAACATCGCAGTACTTGTAACTATGTTTGTGTGAAATATGAGAAAATTCACATTATTTTGTAATATGAGTCCTACCGTGGAAACAATGTATCTCAAGCGGTATGCAATATTGATGATGTATATGGACTTAACTGCTAATGAATGGAATGTCTATTTTGGTTTCAATACTTTCACGTGGGCAATTTTATCTAACGAATAACTTTTCTCCGCAGGGCGGCAACAGGATAAAATTTCCAAAACCAAAGCTATGAAACTAAGAGCACAAAGTTTTTTTGTTAGAAGATAGTCTAAGGTATACGTAACTGATATTGCCTGCCCTTTGAAATTCATAGTTTCTACGTTGAAACTCTTAAAAAAAAAAATAAAAATAAAAATAATTTTGGAAAAAAATAACGTACCTTTAATGTAAAGTTTATTTGAAGTTATAATTTCAAGTTAATCCAAAGATATAATCCTTCAAAGCAACCCATTTTTAAAAACAGCAATTTCATACTTTAACCCCTATTATTAGCGTGATATTAAATGCCTAAATAAATAAATTACAAATAAAATAAGCTTAGCTTACAATTAAATACAAACCTATTAGTAACCAGCAAATTAGTAATACAGGTTAAATGATTAATATACCTGAGTGATAATCAGACACTGCACCGCCATTAGTGGGACGATGTTATGCGATACATCTTACAACTTGTCTCGGTGTACGTTGTATACAAGTTGTATATTAGTGTTAATGTTGGGTTTTGTACGGCACTTAGCGGATTCTCTGTTATGTTTAGATCCGTTTGAGGGTTAGGTACTGACAAAAGGGGTAACTAGCAGTACAAGGTTGAATAGAAACAAAACTTTGATTCGAATTCAAACATAGTTTTTTTTTTTATTACAATTTTTTAACCCACCACTGTTCATGACAATTTGATTCACACTACTGGAGACGTCCTGGTCTCATGCACCGGGAAGACCGAACTGATTTGATATCCCCGCTACCCGCGCATTAGGTGGCTTGTTGACTAGGCCGGTAGTGTGGCCATAACGCGCGGATAGGAACGTTGGAAAAATACGCGCGCTAACTCGTTCAGGCCCGTCGCGCTAGGCCTTAGTCACTGCACTATGGACACAAAGGCGCGTTTAATTTTTTTCATATTTCGCGCCCATCATCGTAACCGCGCTGGGCTTGTAGTGTGGACGCACTTTTACGCACCAGGGGGCCTTACCAAGACGTTTTAAAATATCAAGCGTGCGAGCGAGAAAGAGGGATGGAACTATACAGATACATCCTATGTAGCTCCATCCCTTTAACAGTGCAATTTAGGTCGTCAAATGCATAGCGTTAAGAGCCCGGTAGGGCCTCTGGTTAGCATCAAAACTACAGAAATTGTATCCTTGTCTATGTTGCTAGGAAAACTGACGATAGGGGACGTAAAATGCGGAAACTACTTGTAATCGACGACTTGGAATCGGAAAAGTAATTACAATTTTTAAAAACTCGGTCTTATGGTGCGTCCAGATCTGGCGAATGCGCCGCTCGCGAGCTGTTCGCGAGCCGCTAAAAACTGCGCGCGTGCATTTCATGTTTGTACGCAGCGCGCACGGTGCAAGGGCTTCGTACGAACGAGCCACGCGCGTCATTTCACGACGCAGGTCTGGACACACCATTACAGACATTATATTACTCGCGGCGGTTTAATAAATTGAAGTTCCCTGTTAAATATTGCACACAATATTTACCTACACAACGTTAAAATAAAGGATATTTAAAAAAAAATTATATATGTCACTGGAAAACTGCGACTCCTTCGGATTTTAATAAATCTTTATTAGATTATAATTTCTCGATATATTATGTTATGTATACTGTAAGTCATATCCAAAATCATTAATTTCCAACATAACCATGTCTTATTATTTTATTATTATTGATAGACTCGATATTTGACAACTTTAAGGCGTTTGCAATTTTTCTCTGACATAACCCTTTTTTTAAGGTGGGAAATCTTCAAATGGCTCTCCTCGCTCTGGATGAAGCGGAAAGAAAGAAAGAAAAGAAAAAACTACGCTTTTAGGCGCGCGTGAAACACAATGCATCGTTGACTCGGACTTGTTCCTTACAGGACAGCGAGCTACTCATTGGACACATTTTTATTCACCGCTTTTGACTTTTGACGCTGCGAATTGCAGACAAAATAGGCCGTATGTTAGTAGTAAACAATACCAGTATAAGCTGGTCTTTCATCCTATTGAAACTCTCTACTACGTACGTATGGTCCGCTGTTAGTACTACTTGTAGTTTCTTTTAAGGTGGATTTCAGTCAACCATTTTGGCTTGTCGAATTCGTAGTCATTTTAACGTTATAATGACTATAACGTTGTGTAACGTTGTACTGTGCACGTGCACAGTGAGAGCAGTGGTGGTTCAGTAGTAGCGGCCCCGGTGGCTTACGAGTTGTAAGTCGCTGGTTCAAAGCCAGTCAGGCGCATTACTTTGTGTAATTTATTTCGTCACAATTGCTCTCTAAAAAGTAAAGAAAAACATTAAAACCGGTATGTCCTAGAACCAAATATTCGAAGGCACGGGACATCCAGTAATCCGCACTGGGCTCGCGTGATGGTTTAAGGCCCATTGCCTCTACTAAAGAGGGGACCTGAGTCCCAGCAGTGGAAACAATTATTACGCTGATTATGTCGTGCAGACAACTGATTCAGGTAATAAGGAAGTTTTATTTCATCATTTCTATAAAATTATTAGTATTATAATAATAATACAATAATATTCCACAACTATCACACAACGCCGTCTAGTCCCAAGCTAAGCAAAGCTTGTGTTATGGGTACTAGACAACTGATAAACATATATATTTCTAAATACATACTCATATACATAAATTACACCCAGTCACAGAACAAATTATCGTGCTTATCATACAAACATTTATCCTGGGTGGGAATCGAACCCACGACCTCCGGCATAGCAGTCAAGGCCACTTACCACTACACTTATAGGCCAGTCAAAAACACATATAACATTAAAAACTATTCCACAAACATTGAAACATACTGAAAAATCGTTACTTTGGATTGGATGGATTGTGTGAGGAGTGATATGAAAGAAAAAGGGAGTAAGTGATAATGTGACGGGTAACAGGACAGAATTGAATAAAAAAACGTGTGATGCCGAAGTAATATGGGATCAGGGCAGGAAGAAGAAGAAGACATCACTATTCCACACGTCACCATTGAATTTTCGACGTCGAAAAGAAAATCTGTCTATAAACGCAATCTCTCTGAGCTCGTTACCATGTGATACGTCAGTAATATTCTTATAATATTACAAATCAAACATTCGGATAACAATGTGACTCAAAAATCAAAAGAAAATTATTTCAAATAAACACAAATATGGTGTCATTCTTGATCAAGGGCGCAAACAAACCCTTGTTATGTGGAAACAAAAACCAATCGCTAACCCACAGAGCTTCGAGGCATCTCAGCGGCCAATGGCAGGCGCTAACTACACGAGTGAAAGAAATGCCATGATAATATCGCCATACATTTAAAGAGTTGTTAGAGAATGAATTCGAAGGACTAAAATATCACCTGAGAGGACATCTTCACGCATACTGATCAGATACTGCTGGAAAACTCCCTGGGCGTCCAGAGTTGCAGTACGATTTCCAGCTACCATAGGCGCTGTTTTTTTTTAAGATGAAAAATCTTCCAATCACATAAGCCGATCTAGGAAAAAGCGAGAGGGCTTATCAAACTTTTAGTTACTATTAACACACCTATGTTTCTTCTTTGCATATACGTTCTTGAACTCCGGGTTTCCCTTTTGAAAGGCAACCCATGGTCCCTGTTGGCTTCGACCCTGCTGGGTACCCGTCTTTCGTCACCCGCTTGGTTCAAACTTCGCAGTTAAACTACGCTTACCGTTATGCCGTATCCATTGTATATCGATAGCACGTTAAGCGGTTGGACCCGGCTACCATTTCAACTTTTTTGACAGTCATTATGGATAGTCAAAAGCTAGAAAATTAGACACCAGCCTTGCCGAAGGGTCTCGTGTCATCCAGATGCGTCGTGAAGGTCATTTAGGCAGTCACTCCTTGTAAAACACTGGTACTTAGCTGAATCTAGTTAGACTAGAAGCCACATCAAAGTTGGTAAAAGACTAAGCAAACTAATTGGTCTCTGTAAGTCAGCTAAAGTGGCAGTGGCTGCGTCTGTAACTTAAGTGGCAGTGGGTAGGGCACATTGATCGCAGAACAGATGGTCGATGGGGATGAAAGGTTCTGGAATGGCAACCTACGTGGTTGGTAAACGCAGCGTTGGAAGACCTCCCACAAGGTGGACCGATGACCTGGTGAGGGTCGCGGGAATCCGATGAATGCGAGACGCACAGGACCGGTCATTGTGGCGACATTTGGGGGAGGCCTATGTCCAACTGTGGACGTCTTTCTGAAATGATGATGATGATGATGAAGTCACCTGCTTAACTAAGACCGTTCCTAAGGAAGCCGTACGTTGTGGGAGGGGTGTAGTTACGGGTCAGTTATAAGCTCGCTGATGGGTATCAACGACCATCTTGCACCACAAGATACGTCAAGAAAGATCTTAGCATTTAGCTAGTAAACTCTGCTGAAGTCAGCTATTCCGTGTTCTATGCGCTAATCATACATTTTCTTTACAATACGAATTACGGGGTCCAAAATCATTCCCAAAAGAACACATATTTTTCTTTGTACTGGTATTTGACAATTAAATGACGTGTCAAAGCAATCAAAGAGAATAAGAATGATATAAAAATCAAAAAGCTACTGAAGGTATAAGGTTCACGTGATGATTTTAAACTAAATATTTTGTTCAAGGAATGTTTTAATGAAATGGAATAAAATTTTAGTTAGAATTTGATCAAAGGTATGTGATAGACATATGAGAGCTACAGGTTTTATCAAAGTTAAAAGTTGAACAGAGATGAATGAATACAGTAAAATAGATGTATTAAACTTTTTTGTCAAGTAGGCCCTTGACAAAAAAGTAGAAAAAGCGAGAAACAATATTTGGATACCAAACAAAATCCACTGAGTTTTCTCATCCAAAGCTATCAACATACATACTCGTATAAATTGTTTCTAAACTGATATTAAAAAACGTTAAACATATTTTGAAACAAATTTTGAATAAGTAGGTAGGTACTATATGATATCTTAATATCCCATCCTTAAAACCTTAAGAACTCGGGACCAGACCTGATTCAGGCGATGTCCTGAGCGAGAGATACTGGGATGTGGGCACTTTCTTCTGTGAAATAGTAATCCGAGCAAAGGAATTGGCCGCAATCGCGAGGAAACGATATCCTCAAACACCAGCTTCCGCCACAGGAGACGTCAAGAGCGTCGGGAGATGCAGAGCGAATTCCAGCCACCGAAGTGCAGGCTCGTAGACGACGAACATAGGATTGCTCGCAGTAGGTCATCTGGCAACGAATACAGCCGAGTTGACGGCGAGTTGTTGTCCACGCACCCCTCAAAGAGATCGATGCATCAACGGCACGTAGTGTTCCACACGCGCTTCAATCAGATGTCAGCAAACGGTAGGCATCCAGCAGGGCCAAAGCCTACTGAAAGGAACCTTAACTTCTGGAAGGGAAACCCGATAAAAAAGGAACATAGGTGTAATTTTAGTCAATGAAAATCTGACACGCCCTCCCGCTCCGTTCTAGAGTCAAGCAGGAGTCCTAGAGTCATTAAATGATTTCTCAACTCAAAATAAAACGCCTCAAAAACCCGATTTCAGCAAAACTGCAGCGGGAATGTTCAAGAGAGTTTCTAATAGCACCTAGAACGTAAAGGACAACTGAAGAAAAAGGAGGGTTTTAGTCAGTAAAAGTCTAACACTTCTACTTTACCCTAGAGCAATGTTTAGAGTCCTTTGATGATTTATTATCCCCCAAAAAAAAAAACATAACGAAAATGGTTAAAGGTACAGACTGACTTTGAGGTAAAGAATAAATTACATATATAATAATGGATATAACGATTTCCTATTAGCGGCACTTCCCACATGGACCTTATTTCAAGGAAACATACTCTCGGGATAATTTGCCTGCTGCGGTCTTCCCGTCCAACTATAATTTAGGTGTCTTCAAGGCTAGAGTGAATAGGCTCTTAATAAACTAGTGCGCCTGACCATCAATGATTGCATCTCCGCTTACCATCAGGTGGGATCGCAGTCAAGTACTGGTTTATATCAATTTAAAAAAAAAAAAAAATATTCAGTTTTATAGTCCAAGACATGATCTACCCCCATATCAAGTTTTGTTCAAACCCGTTCAGCTGTTAAGGCGTAAAAGCGTAACAAAGTAACTAACAAAGTCACATTCGCATTTACAATTTATATTATTGTATTTATTACTTTTTAGAACCACGAAAATACACGCTCTAAAATGCTCGCTTACCACTAAAATACCCAAGTGCATTTTAGACGCCGGGCTTTTTAAAATTCCATTTCGCATAAAGGTCTCTCATAATGTTTCCCAATCCTACTTTAAAAAGCTGTCCAAGATTCCACTGAATAGTATTTTTTCACTTATTTCTATGGATAATAATCACTGAATTTTAAAATTCAAATCTACACGAACATTCAATCTGCAGTTCCATTTCAGGTGAAGCTAGGTCATTTATTGCTATGCTGAGCTAGAAATGAGTGAGAGCTATGAAACTATTTGTGAACGTCTACTATTTTGTTTTATTTTTTTTACTGTTTTTTATAACTGACTCATTACGCTATAAAAATATGTTTCATAGTACGTAATCAGCCAAAGCTAAAAGGTCTTAAACCCAGACAAAGCTCACGACGGCGTCGGGAGTTGCGGACAGCTAGCTACCCTTTGCTCCTTGCCGATAAAGACCAGACCCAGATCGACGGCGTGTTGTATTCCACGCAAGCCTCAAAGAGAAGTCACTTGTTTGTCGGGGCACGTTAGGGCCGATGATTGCCAGGACTGTGATTCGAAAACAGGTAATGTAATGGCAGGACCCATTCTACCAATTAACTTGTACTGTGTGTAGTCTAAAGAGCAGTGGTGGCTGAGTCCCAGCAGGGTCGAAGCCTACTGGGGCCAAGGGTCTGATTCTGAAAGGAAGACTCAGCCCTGGTACGAAAGGCAACGAAGGAACAGGAGTGGGTTTTTAGTCAGTAAAAGTCTGACACTATCTCCCGCCCCTAAGTGGTGACCGAGTGGTAACGGCACCGACTTACGAGTTGGGTGTCAGGTCCAAACCCAGCCAGGCGCTTTACTTTGTATAATTTATTTCATCACCACAGCTCTCAAAACGAGCGACGAAACCGGGATGTCCTAGAACCAAAAATTCGAAGACATGTGACATCCACCAAACCGCATTGGGCCGGCGTGGTGGATTATGGCCCATTCCCTCTCCTAGAGAGGAGGCCTGAGTCCCAACAATGGGGACATTATAAGGCCGACTATGCTATGCTATGCTGTGTGAGTACTCTTTGAACTTATGAATAAAAAACTTAGGTCTATAATTTAGAAGAAGATTCTTAGAATACTACAAAATTAGTAGATACTGTTAGCTTAATACCTAAGTAAATTTCCTTCAGTAAATCATTTACAAGCTTTTAAAGAAACATGGAAGACAAAATGCTTCTGCCTTGCGAGATTAATTTCGGCAGTTACCAGCTTTCGCGTTTGAGCTCAGTCTTGTCCAAAACGTGCAATACGTTATTAAATATAGAGATAAAGTGACGTCATCATTCGTACATAACCTTGGAAATATAAAAGAGGAAATTTCAAACAGATTTAACTTGACTCCGTGATTGTTTGCTAGTGCTACCGCAATCCTGAGATATAAAGGGCAACTGAAGAAACATAGATAGGTTTTAGTCAGTAAAAGTCTGACATTCCTTTTCGCTCTACCCAAAACGGAAGTTCCAAGTGCGGCTCAAATAGATATCTGCAAAAGCGTAGTGGCCAAACAGGGCCCGGGCCTAGTGAGGCCATAGGATGATTTCTAAAAAGGTAACACGTAGTCCTAGACGCAAAAGGGCAACTAAAAGGAACATAGGTGTGGTTTTAATCAGTAAAAGTCTGACACGCCCTCGCGTTCCGCCCTAGAGCGAGAAAAGTCGTTACATAATTTCCCACCTCAAAACAAAGAGCGGAGGTGTCATTTAGAACCAGGCCAAATTTAGAACCAAGGTCGCCGACATAGCCCAAACTTAAGTGGCAAATTGCTCGTAGAACGGATGTTCGATGGGGCCGAAAGGTTCTAGAGTGGCGACTGTGCACCGGAAAACGCCGCGTTGGAAGGCGTCCCACTACAGGACCGATGACCTGATGGGAGTCGTGGGAATGTGATGGATGCGAGACGCACAGGACCGTTCGTTTTGGCGACACTTGGGTGAGGCCTATGTCCAACAGTGGACGTCCTTTGGCTGAAAATTAAATGATGATGATGATGAAACCAAATTTTGATCTCGTTATATTTAACCTGACTATAATTGTGGTTCTCAAGAATGATTCATACTGAAAATCACAAAAGATTTACTGGAAAAAATCATGTACGTCCAATATACAAATTTTGCCAAAAAATTCGGTGCTTTTTGGCACACACATACCTAAAATGCACCGAATTTTTATTACTTCTATTCAGAATCGGGTTCAAAGTGTTCAGATCCGATTGGGTTTCTAAATTTACGACGTCCCATACCAGTCGAGAATTGGTCGCAGTCAGTCCCATGCAAAATGAAATCTACGGACTTTTCCGCTCATCTCTCGAAAGGACCACATACTACAGTGGTTCCAGATTGCGTCTCTGAATCCATTACCATTATTATGCTTATTGGAAGACTCTCGGGTAGCGTGTAATCTATTTTTCTCTTATACAATTATTTCCTGAGACCAATCTTTATGAAGTTAAAACTCTATAGTCAAAGTTTGATGCTGGTTAGAATTCGTTTGTGACTATTGTGTTGATGTTTAACTTAGGCTAAACGCTGCGTTACGCGGGCTCCCACGCGGTCCCATACAAAAGTTCTCCGTATGGATTCTCGTTTTTCTATGTAATAACACACTAAAGTTCTCCATCGACATGACTACATGCACACCGTTAAAGTTGAACTAGTGACACTGCGCAATTAATAATCCGGTTTCCGCTACGGGGACCGCCGCACACGATACACGCATGTCTTGGCCCTTAAGGTTTTGTTTGAAAACGGTTATTTCCGGATTTAAATCTTCTAAGGAATGTATTAGAATTTTCAAAATTGAACGTAACTTAATCTTAATTTTTTTTAAGGTGGGTAATCATCTAATGACTTCTCTTACTCTAAGGCGAAACGCGAGAGCGTGTCAGACTTTTACTGATTAAAACCACACTTATGTTTCTTCAGTTGCCCTTTGCGTTCCAGGACCACGGGTAACTCTTTCAGAAATCGACTCACGGTCTTAGTAGGCTTCGGCGCGGCTGGGCTGATACAGTTTGCTGACATCTCATTAAGGCGCACATGAAGCACTACGTGCTGTTGACGATTCGAGCTTTGTCGGGACGCTTACTGACCGGCCAGACGGCGAGCTACCCATTGCTCGTCGTCTGCAAGTCTTCAAACTTACATGTGACCCTTAATCTACACGAGATACGAATACATGATGATTATGATGATACATGATGATTTGATATTTTTCATAATATTTATTAGTTTATAATTTTAGCATATATATGTATTTTATTATTATAAATAACTTATTTTTTATTTTATTTTTTCTGTTTGAATTATCTGTTACTTGTTTATTATGCAAGCCTACCACAGTGTTGTCTTTTTAACCCAAAGGTTGACTGGTAGAGAATGCCATGTTGCATTAAGTCTGCCTATGTACCACTGCTGTACATTTAGTTTAAATAAATAAATAAATACATCTTACTTCTAAATAACGATACTTTGTATATATATATGATAACAAATGAGGCGCCTAGACTTTTTCCAACTGTGTCTTCAAGACTAGAGTGAATAGGCTCCTCATAAAACAGTGCTCCTCACCATCAACGACTGAATCATTGCTTACCATGTCGGTGCGATCGCAGTCAAGCACTAGTTTAAATGTTTAAAAAAAAAAAACTTGTAAACAGACTACTAATTTTGTTATTTTCCACTTACTCAAAATTTTCCATTAAAATTACTTTATACAAATACAATCGAAAAATATTATAAGCATTTCAACTGAAATTATATCAAATCCGCTTACTGAAATGATTATACGGACCAAGTAAACAGATTTCTAATTTAACATCAAAAATAAATTACCGATTCAAGATTCAATTGGTAGGCAAGTTGGTTAGCAGGCTTATTCCCTTTCTTGCCGCCAATGAATAAATTAGCCTTATATCTAAATGTGCTATCTCTTTAAAAAGTGCTTTCAAGACAGTTTGGGACATAAAGGAAATTGCCTTGTAAACGAAGTTTTTTTTTCAATATAACGTCCGAGAATATTTTGGGAATAAATCAGAAGTAAGAAAGCCATGTTGAAATATTCTCGCTATTCACTCGTCTTATGTATATCTTGAGTGATCTAAGATATTATATTAGATCCATATTGATGTTTCTTGGAAGTCGTTGTGGGGGTTATTGTGTTAGATTTTGCAAATAAATTGTGACGGTTATTGGTTCATTTTATTTTTTTATCTGGAATATGGAGTGTTGGAAACAACATTTAGTTTAAAAATAAATAAATATTATTTGATGGCAATATTTGTATTCCATGACATTCAATTTAGTAACATTTTTTTTTCCATGACATTTAATTAAGAGCCATTTTTGTTATTCTTTGACATTTAATTTATTGACAATTTTAATTTAATTAATATGTTTTAGATATTGTAAGATACCTAATTTTCATTACAAAATATTATTGAACTTCTAAACTAACATAGAAATAACTGATACTAATGTGGACCAAAAGTGGTCTTTTAATGAATAAACTATTATTATTATTTATGCAATGTCAATATTCAATGACAATGAATGTCAAGGCTATTGTCAGTATCATCTGTTATTTCCTTCACACCCCGTTCTTCTTGAAACCAACTTGTCTAATTGTAATATCTGCTTACAATATTCAATAAATGTGCGCACACGCGTTCTAACTACGCAATTTGAGTCGTATTGTTAGAGAGTGTAAAGAGTTACATAGGCTATATACATTCATTGTAAAGCTTGCACAGTAAATGTCCTAAACACTAATACTGTCCCAGGTTAATAGGTCTTTGCCTATAAAATTTCCGTTTTTTTAAAACGGGTTACTTTGAAGTGTTATATCTTTGGATTGACTTGGAATTATAAGTTCAAATAAACTTTATATTAAAGGTTCGTCATTTTTTTTTTAAATTAAGATTTTGTTGGTTTCTGTGTGTTTTCTGTAATATAGCAGTACTTATAACCATTTTTGTACGAAATCTAAGAAAACTCGCATTATTTTGAAATATTAGTTCTACCGTGGAAACAATGTGTCTCAAGCGGTATGCAATATTGATAATGTATACGGACTTAAAATTTTATTTCACGAATAACTTTCCTTCTCAAGGCGGCTACAAGACAAAATTTCCAAAACGAAAGCTATTAAACCAAGAACACAGAGTTCTTTTATTAGAAAAAGTCGTACGTATACGTTATTGGTTGCCCTTTGAAATGTATAGTTTCTACGTTGGAACTTTTAATATGAAAAAAAAAAATGTTTATTAGCTTTCATGGTTATAAGTACTGCGATATTACAGAAAATACAAAACACAATGAAACCAATTAATATAATTATTTCGAAAAAAGAATAACGAACCTTTAATGAAAAGTTTATTTGAACTTATAATTCCGAGTCAATCCAAAGATATAACACTTCAAAGCAACCCGTTTTAAAAACGGCAATTTCATGGGACCTTTCACCTATTATAAAGATGGAAAAAAAGAAAGTTTTTTTTTGTATGTGTATGGTTATTACTCCTTCACGTTTACACATTTGAATATTTGGCGCACAGGTAGAACATATCTGGGAATAGAATTTAGGATACTTTTTATCGCGAGAGTATGTTATTTTGGGATAATGTTTCACTATAATGCGAGCAAAGCCGCTTCTAGCAGCTAGTAACGAAATAAAATTAAAATATTTCACGGTAAGTGGTCAGCCAAACGATTAACAAGGGATTTGTGATTATCGCGTTCCAGCCCCGCAAGAGTAGCCCCGGGCTTTACAAGTCGTAGGGCGATGCCTAGCCACAGTAGACAAAGGCTAATGAAGTGCAAGCAATTGGTAGCTCGCCGTCCAATACGGACCATGGGTGTGAAAATGTCAAGCGTATGAGTAAGAAAGTGAGATGGAGCTTTACGCCCCATACAGCTCCATCCCTTTAAGAGTTCAATTTAGGTCATAAAATGGATCTCATTAAGAGCTCGTGAAAGGGCTTCACCGGGCCTGAGCTTGAACCGGCATCAACCTGGGTCGATGGCGCGTTGTGTTCCACTCGCGTCTCTAAAAGTATCAAGTTTTTATCCCACAGACTGGCAGATGTTAGTTTGAGACGTAGCTGTGAATATCTCCTCGGACGCCCCGGTATGTTATTATTACGTAATTGCGCGTTTTTACGTAGCATAGCATAGCATAGTCGGCCTTATAATGTTCCCACTGCTGGGACTCAGGCCTCCTCTCTAGGAGAGGGAATGGGCCGTAATCCACCACGCGGGCCCAGTGCGGATTGGTGGATGTCACATGTCTTCGAATTTTTGGTTCTAGGACATGCCGGTTTCCTTACGATGTTTTCCTTCACCGTTTTGAGAGCAGTGGTGATGAAATAAATTACACAAAGTAATGCGCCTGGCTGGGTTTGAACCCATGACCTACAACTCGTAAGTCGGGGCCGTTACCACTCGGCCACCACTGCTCCCGTTCCCGTTCTACGTTTTTACGTAATTCACCAAAAAAAAAACTTTTTTTAAAAATTTTCTAATATATAAAAACCAAAATTTATGGCTAAAAAAAATTCGTACAAACGTGTGTAAAAAACGACAATTAAGCGTTTTTCAAGGTCATTCAAGTTGTACAGACGTATGTACAATCGGCCTTCGAGGGAATATACAGCCTGAACTCGTCTACGGCTGAGCTTAGACCTAGCCTTTCTTATGCCAATCAGCCTCTCCCGTGCCAGCATCATTCTGATTTCACCCCTGATGGCACTAACGACGTCTACCCTCCTCGTCGTATTTTGATTACTTGGTTACAAATCGATTTTAGCCTGTTTGTTACTAACCTAAAAATAGTAATGTTATCGAAATGTAATATAACAAGTAATACGCAAATAACAAGAAATATTTACGATACATATAAATCTATATAATTTGAGTCGAATGGCAATGTAATTGATTCTTATTGAGGAATCCAATAACAAATAACTATAATAATAATTAATAATAATAATAATAATAATTTTTTTTATTTCTCCATAAAAATATTGTACAAATTTAACAATAAGTAGAAGGTGACTTAAAACAAATGCAAAAGAAATAAAAATGTGCAACTGCGCCTGAGCTAGGCCGAGCCTGTATTTCAGGACGCAGTTCTCTTCCCAGAAAAGAAATTAACAATATAACAGCATTTGCGTGTAACATCTACATAATTTAACACAACAAAATAATTAATTTGCAATCAAAATTGTGTGTTGTGTGCATGTGCTTCGTGTGTTTGTGGTGTAATTTTATCTTAACGTTTTAAGAAGGTCTTCAGTAGTTTGGTAATCACATGTGAGTAGAGAGTCTAATAGTTTGATTTTGCATCCTTGTTTGTTTAGTGTGTAGAAATTAAGATTTGCGTTAAGTTTGTTGTAGAGGAAAGGACCATTGAAACAGAAAAACCTGTGTGTGAATGAATGTTTAAATTGACGGGACCGGGGTACTACAGCATTACGACGCCGTTTAAGTAGATTATTCCTGTCCAAAGGGGTAAGAGAGTGTTGTTTGAGAATCACAGTCAATATGTAAAGTTGACGAACAGTGGGTAAGCTCCAGGACTTATACAGAAGATGTGTAGGGTAATCAATGGGTCGGAAGGAGCTAACCTTTAAAATTGCTCGTTGTGCTATTTCAAGAGGAAGTAGAGTGGTTTTGGAAGCTCCACCCCAACTAGAAATGCAATAAGTTAACAGCGATTCACAAAGTGCCCTATAAACTTTTTTTAGGATTGAAATATCTGCTACGTGTCGCAAGTTCTTGAAAATATAAATCAATTTTCTAAGTCTGGATTGAAGCATAGAAATGTGCGCACTGAAGTTCAGCGATGAGTCGAGTATAATACCTAAGTATTTAGCTTCAGATCTTCTAATTAAACAGGGGCAATTGCAAGTAGTGTCATTTGAGGAGGCGACATGATTGGAATGTGACTTTAACGTAAGTTCAGGGACGGGTGCATTAGAATTTCGTAAATAAAATGGCATGTAAAAAGTTTTATCTGAGTTTAGAGTGAGAACATTTTGTTTTAACCAATTGGAGACCTTATTGAAGCCATTTTGAGCCAGCATAAAAGTGTTTACCCAAGTATCAGCAGAAAACAGCAACACAGTGTCGTCAGCGTAGGAAATAATGACACCTCGCTCTAATTTCATCCCGCACAGCTCATTTAGATACACTAAGAAGAGCGTTGGTCCCAGCACCGAGCCTTGAGGGACACCAAAAGAGACAGATTGCTCAGTGCTAATGTAGGTGTCTACTTTTAGACATTGTTTACGATTGCTTAGGTAATCTTGAAACAATTTAAGCTGTAAACCTCTTACACCCAGGCTTTCCAACTTAGCTAGAAGACGCGGAATTGATACCGTGTCAAATGCCTTACTAAGGTCAAGGAAGATGGCAAGTGCTTTATTTCCATCATCTAGAGTCTTAATAATATGGTCAGAAAGTTTATGCACCGCATCCTCAGTCGATTTTCCAGACCGAAAACCAAATTGTCCAGAAGAAATCAGACTGTTGCTTTCGAGATACCTAACGAGTCTACAATTGATAACTCTCTCCAGAATCTTAGAAATAGCTGGTAGTATGGCAATTGGCCTGTAGTTGCTTACACGAAGTTTATCACCCGCCTTGAATATAGGGACAATGATAGCCTTTTTAAGGACATCGGGAAAAACTCCTCGATTAAGGCAAACATTGAATAGATGAGTAAGGGGTGGGACAATAATATCTTTTATGGCTTTTAGTATGCTGCTAGATATTTTATCATGACCGACTGCGCTATTACATTTTAAGCCATTTATAAGTGACAAGATCTCGCCCTCATTGGTGTCTAGTAATACAAACGAGTTGTTAGTGGTTTGGCTTGAGACTGGAAGATCTAAGGTATTTTGAGCTATTGTCGGGCAGTTTAGAAGCCTGTTTGCCAGAGAACTTCCAACGTCAGCAAAATAATCATTAGCCTGATTGACAGATGTTTGTGGGCAATCACCAAGGAGGTTGGTAGCAGCTGATTTTGTTTTGTTTGTGTTTGTTATAGATCTTATGACTTCCCAGAGTTTTTTATTATTACTACAGTTTTTGTCTAGTTCACTTTTTTCGTGTTGTCTTTTAAGTCGTTTCAGTAAATTGTTACAATGGTTTCGATAACGGGTGTAAGTTAGTTTTAAGGTTTCATTTTCAGGTGAACTTTGCGAGTCTTTGTGGAGGCGATCTCTATTCTGTATACATCTAAGTAATCCCTGAGTGATCCAGGGTCGAATGATGCGTTTTTTACGGGGGATTTTTACAATCGTGGTGTTGGCGGTTATAACATCTTGTAACATTACTACGAACTTATCCATGGCCTTATTAGGATCGTCAATATCAGTTATTTGACTGAAGTCTACATTAATCATTTGTTCACGAATAGCAGCAACGTTAAGTTTAGATACGTAAGATAGTGGATGATTTTCTTTGTGAGTCTGATAAAGACAGAGTAATACCGCGTTGTGGTCTGTAATGGTGGTATTTAACACAAATGTATGAGACTTGAATTTCGTTTTAAGAAGAACATGATCTAGACAAGTTTTACCTTGCCTGGTAGGAAAAGAATGGGCAGGTAAAAATCCTTGAAAGGCCATAGAATTTAGATATTCAGGTGCTCTGGCGTCAAGCGAGTGCATTGAGATATCTATATTAATGTCTCCAATTATAACGGCAGATTTTATATTTTTTAGATTGGATATAGTTGAATTGAGGGATGATAAAAAGGGAGTTAGGTTATTATATGATGGTGATCGATACAATGCAATTACAGCCGTCTCTTTATTTATTGTTAAAATCAAACAGTTACTTTCCGAAAAAAACGGCTCAATTATATCTACATTAAGCGAATCTTTAAAATAGATTGTTATTCCATCGTTTTGGTTTCTATAATTTTGTGTAATGTGAGACTTGTAGCCTGGTAGGTTTGGAATAGTTAGATTGCATGATAACCAGCATTCCGTGAGTATTATGACGTCACAATCCATCTTTAATGAGTGCAAGAGAACTATGAGTTCGTTGAAGTTACGAGAGATGCTACGTATATTCTGAGTAAGTATTTTAATATTTGGTTTATTATGTGAAATAAAGTTACAACAATCACCAACACCACAGACCGCAGATTCGGATATATTTAAATTGTCAAGTTCAACGTCGGAAGTAGCCATTTAAAATAGACATGGTTATAAAAGAACCGAAAAATAGTGAACGCTTATAAAAGTAAAACCTTAAGCTCAGAACTATAAAGCTGAGAAGTGCGAGTATCTGCGTGTTTACGTTCATGTCATTCAAAAAATGCGAGCCGCTTATGTATAGGTAAGTAGTGTAGATAATATTAGGATATGGAGTTGAGCGGGTATTCGTAACTGTGTGTGACGTAACCGCATGAAATCCTCCCATGACGCTAATTACACGTTTATTTGTTGTGTGATTTAAGTAAAAACCGTGTTGTCCCGTATTTATTTGAGTAAAGAATACTCTAAATATAAGTTGAGCAATTAAAAGTGAAAAATAAGCTTTAGTTTTAAAAATTAATATCACCAGTGTTGCAGTGTACGATACAGCTTGCAAAGAAAGTGAGGTTAAAACAGTAATGTGCAGTAAACAATTGATAGTGAGTTTGCTATAATTCAGTAGTGTTATGTTTATTTTAATAGGTAAATAGTAAATTATGTACATAACGATTATAATAGTGTGAGCAGTGATAGTGGTCAATGAATAGAAGTTTAATATGTGTATTGTGTGTTTACGTTGTGTATGGTGTCTCATAACTTTTTCTGATTGCAATTTAGAACAGATATTTCCATTAATTAAAACAAGGTATGCATTTTGATTGTAAGGTAGTAAAAACAAAATCATAGATGCAAGACAATACAAGTAAAAATCAAAAGTTAACTTTAGGACTAGTCAATTTTCATTGTTTAGGTTCTTCTTAAGTTCATTTAAGTGGGCCTCACTTTTTATACGGATATAAGGTTTTCCTTCAACTTTTCGAAGATAAATTTGACCATTTGAGGTCCAAACAAACTTATACTCAGCTGTCTTTGCAAAGTCACGCGTCAGGAATAAAAGGCGTTTCATTTTAGCTGTGAGCAATTCCGAGACATAGATTTGTTGTTTTGTTGTATTTATGCCCATGTCATTTGAGTTAAGTTGATTTGTATGTTGTTTAGACTGGTTGTACTTTTTGACTGCGTCCAGGAAAGACAATTTGGTCAGCGTGTTGGTAAACTCAATTGCAATCGACGAGCTACTGGTATCCTTTTTTGACGGCATTCGGGTGACATCTCGTATGTCATTCTTACATAGATCAGCATAATTTACGACCCTAGACAAGTTCATGACGTAACCAAATAGATCGGGCTTCTTCTCATTTTGTAATTTCGGTACATTTCTAACCTCAGTAAAAGTTTTCAAGCTACTAGTTTCCAGGTGATCTAATTTCTCTTCCAATGCCGATAAATGTGAATGTATTTGTTTACGTTCATGTTCCAGTTGATCTATTTTATCTTCAACCGCTTTCACATTGAACGAGAGGTGTGTGACGGAGTTCTCGATGTCTAAGTTCGTTTTTTGTATGTTTTTGTTTTGTTCTTGTATGGAAATCATGTATTCCTCCAATTTATCTAGACGATTATTTTGAGATACACGGAATTGATTCATCATGGACATTACTTCATCTTTAAAGGATGAAAAATTTTCACCCGTGCATTCGTTAAGTACACGTTGCGTTCTTTTGTTGTTACGCTTAGATATTTTAGTTGGTGAATTTATGACACCAGAAGCCACTTTATTTAAGTCTGGTTCACAGGTTGACTGTACCAGATCCTGTGACTTAGGTGGCGTTCTTTGCGTAGACATTATATTCGCTTAGTTGTTTGAACTTAGTGTTTATTATTCGTAAGTCGAGCCTAATGGATAATATTGTACCTATTGTGTGATGGTTCACGAAAATTTGGTAGCCAGTGGTCAGCAGTGATAAAAACGGAGGTACTCGAAGCCCAAAAATTGCGTTACAGCGCTGTGTTTTTCGGAAATGAAGCGTAAATCCGGACGGCAGCGGGGTGGCAGTCTGAGTGCGGGGGGGCTCAGGCTGACATATGATGACGATGGCCGTTTGATGACAGCTTTCAAAAGTTTTTTCACTATAACTTTTTAACCAGTTATCACAGCGTAGTCCAATTTATTTTATTCGGTAGCACTGTTAATTGTCCAAATAGAATTATCAACAACACTCGAAATAACGATAGTTTACGTGACTTTTTTTTATTTTTTACTTGGAGCACAATTTAAACGAAATACTGCTGTTAGGAGCGTTCCAGATGATGATTACATAATACTGATTTGTATCTATTATAAATATATTTACGTAACTCAACCTAACTAACATAATGATACCTAGACATTTCGTCCCTTAGCTTACAACACCGCTCAAGTCGAAAATTGGTGGTTTTCACATTTGAATGCCTTTAGATGGAGCTGCTCATTGCGCGTCTAACCATTGGTCACATGATATAGATTTCAGCTAATCAGAAGCCATAATTCGAAAAATAGTGACAGCGTGCAAGTCGGCTGGCCTTTCAACACCGCACAGTTTTTTTCATTTCCTGTAAATTAAAAAATTGGTAGTTTTCACATTTGAATGCCTTTAGATAGAGCTGCTCATTGCGCGTCTAACCATTGGTCACATGATATAGATTTCAGCCAATCAGAACCCATAATTCGAAAAATAGTGACAGCGTGTAAGTTGGCTGGCCTCTCAACACCGCACAGTTTTTTTCGTTTCCTGTAAAGTTGGCAAAAATGACTTATGCGGTGTTGTTAGCTAAGGGACGATTTGGCATTTGTTTTGTTGAAACATGAAACCCTGAATTAGTATATCTGTAATATTCTTAATGTATATTAATGAAAGCACATTGTATGTAAGCAAGTTTATTTAAAAAAAATATTCAGACAATTACAATTAGTCAGGACGGACGCCATGTTCCACAGACAGTGATGTGCCTCAACTAAACATAGTGTTGTACATCAATCACTCACATCAATCTTTCATGTCAGTTGTACACTCTTGGTGGAGTGGTCGCGGTCCTGTTGTTTTTACAAAACTACTAAAAGCAGTTTGCACTTACCTGAGAATCAATAACATCATCATGACATGTTATTTAGATGACAGTCTATATTTCCATAAATCAAAAAGAACAATTTTTATTTATTTTTTAGCTTTGAAATTGTGATGGCGCTGGTACACTGGATCGTCTTGTAGGGTTTTTTTTTGAGGTTGGAAATCATTTAGTGACTTCTCCTGGCGAAGCGCGAGGGCGTGTCAGACTTTTACTGGCTAAAAATACCCCTCTGCTGCTTCAGTTACCTTGTGTTCTAGGACTACGGGTTTTCCTTACAGAAGTCCCATGGCCCCAGTAGGCCTCGGCCCTGCTGGGCCTCTATAATTTTGCTGATATCTCTTTCCCTCAGGCGACGACTTAAACGAAGGAGAAGTTTAAACCTCCTGATGATTTTGTCGAGCCGTCGGAGAGCCTCTCTCCTGAACACGAGTTGCCATAGCCCACATGGAAAACTCTAAACAGACTCCGCACCCAAGTTGGGCGCAGCAAAGACAATCTCTACAGATGAGGGTTCTCGGACGGTTCCAATCTTCTGTGTTTATGCGGCGTCTCCCTTCCCACCTTCAATCCTGCATCACGTGCCCTGTACGTAGGGACCTAATGACAGTATCAGCGGACGGCATTGCCGTGGCCGAATACTAGGCCAAGCAAGGAATTTAACTAGTTTTGTCATCGATACGCTAAGAAGAAGAAGGCGACGACTCGGACTTGGTCCGGCGGGTACCAGACGGCCGGAAGGCGAGCTTCCCATTCTTCGTCGTCCACAAGCCCGTACCTACGGTGGCTGGTAGTCGAGTTCGGCGGCTGGGGCATGAAGATGTCCTTTCCCTCAACCTCCTTCGCTAGCATTATAGTCTGGCAGGTTGGTAGCGGCTTAAGCGAGACTTCTCCATATCTCTGTATTCATGGCACTACGTGTTTATTCAGTGAGGGAACACTTCGTAGATAATTTCATAACATCTGTCTATCTAGTGGATGATCGGCTGTAAAAACGTTGGTCCTGTACTCTTCCCTGTGCCACTAAGCGTTCCAAAGACCTTCTATTGCGAATGATATGTCCAAACCTCTCAAAAATTAGTAATTTTACAATCGATTAAACTCTCGATTCAATGCGAAGCTCTTTCAGGATGGAACCGTTAGTTAGTGCAAATTAGTATACATGCATTATAATTAATAACTTCTGCCAGTGCATGGCTTCACATGCGAAAAAGTAGAAAATTATTTTATTGGAACATTCACCTGGGTATAAATATAAGTATTCAAGTTCTATTCTAAGACACAGTCTAACGGTGTGCCAAATTTCATCAAAATCCATTCAGCTTTTTGAGTGAAGGAGTAACGAACTTACACATACATACAAACATAAAAAGCTGGGCAAGTGCAAGTCGGACTCGCGCCCTGAGGGTTCCGTACAAACTTACCTATGTAAATAGTTCAATTCCCGAATGGAGTCTGGAAGATTTTTCCGAATCGTAAAAAAATTTATTTTTGTTACGTAACAAAAATTTTGATTCCCTTGAGAGTGTCAAAATATACGTTTTTGTGACATAAACGACCGTATTTTTTTCGTTTGTTCACTTAAAAGTTTGATTTTTTCACAGCTTCCAGGGCAGTCTCTTGAGGCTTGAGTAAATAGTTTTAATTTCAACTCGATACCTTCACGCGTTCCCGAGATAAAGGGTCTTGACAGACAGACAGACAGACGGACAACAAAGGGGTCAAAAGGTTCCGTTTTTTCCTTTTGAGATACGGAACCCTAAAAACTTCATTTTTTATATTACTATTTATTTTCAGCGGTTTTGCCCGCGTGAAAGAAGAAAATTGTCTATCCTTTTTATTTTCAAAAGTAGGTTTTAAATTTTCATAATTAAAACAATACTTACAGAGATTTCCTTGTTAACCGATTGATGATATTGGTTTTAAGGCGGGAATTCATCAAATAACTAATCCCACTCTAGGTGGAGCAAGTGTGTGACTTTCATCGACTAAAACCCACCTGCGCTCCTTAAGTTGCATTTTGCAATCCAGGCAACGAAGGAACAGAAGTGTTATTTTAGTCAGTAAAAGTCTGACACTATCTCCTGCCCCGCCCAAGAGCGGGGAATGTCATAAGATGATTTTCCCAACGACAAAAAAAAGGCCGCAGTAGCTCTTTCGAACGATCCCGCATAGATACTCGTAAATCACAAAGGCTGCCCTCAGTCCAGAGACCCTTGAAAAACATACAAATGCTTTTCGAACGTTTCAGAATTATCCCTGTCAGTTTTGTTTAAAGAAATATGGCCACGTTTAACTGCCAGTAGCTCCAACCAGCACTGACTCAATTAGTGTCGAACCCGCTTGTCCAATTTTCTAACGTTTTCACAACTCAATTTGCAAAGGTCGAGCGAACGCAAAAAGTGGTAGGGTCATTTTGAACGCCCTGTTACAGTGCCCCAGTATTTCTTGTTTTTTTGGTGAAATAAGGAAGTAAATTATTATTGAATCTAGTATTATCTCCACATAGTATTGCCAGGACGGAAATATAATGTTTATTTATTTAAGGATCACCAACGAGTGTTACAAAATAAAAAAAAACTTAGAAATTAAATTGGTACACGGAACCTAGTCCTATAACGCACACTCAATTATAGGCAACCACAGCTTATGAAGAAAAACGAGTGAACATGGTTCCAAATAATTATGAAAGTATTAAATAAAAGTATAAGTATTGAGCATGACATGACACATAGAAATAAAAATTTGAACAATATTATAGGTCAAATAATAAACTAATTATGCATGTGGTGTTAACCTTTAACTAATTGTTACACTTGTCAATGCTAACCTAATCATTAAGTTTGAAATGTATATGTGTAAATAATTGTTGATTAACCTAAATAAATAAAATAATGAAATACTTTGTGTAGCTAATTATTAGTTTATATTATTGGAAGCATTTTATATAAAACTAGTTACTGCCCGCGGCTTCACTCGCATGAATGTAGGTTTCTCCATACTAACTCAATCAAGGGATGAAGCGAGGGTCCAACCTCCTTCATCACTTTAAGGAGTGAATTTTGGAAAATCCTTCTTTAGTGCTCACCTACGTCATAAAAGGAAACCTTGTGCAAAATTTCACGCTCCAAATCCCAGCAGTTTCGGCTGTGCGTTGATATGTCAGTCAGTCAGTTTCCCCTTTTATATATAGATATAATTTTTCTGCACGTATGTTTGTCACCTAACTCCTCCTAAACGGCGCAACTGATTTCGATAAAATTTTGTATGTATATTTGCGTGGGTATCTATTTGGTTTGAAAATACAATTGAACGCGGTAGATGGCACTGCAATTGGGTTCTCGGGACAGGACATCTGTCGAAACCGCTAGTTATTTATAAAATGATTTCCGCCTAGCGATTTGGCAGCTGACTTGAATTCTCTGACATCACAAAACAATCTTGTTACTTCCTATCAAATTCGAGCGCCTATTCTATGTTAAGCATGAACCATAAAAAAATATAATTATCTTATTAATTGGCTAGATAATAAGGATAAGCAGAAATGTCGTATCCTTCGTTCCTTCTTCCTTCCTTCTTCACTCTGTTGATTTATTTAAGATTCTATACATATAATTGTTACGTTATTGTGTTTATCTGTGTCTTAAATTAAAGTGTTTTCTTTGTCTGTCTTCGGTATCACAGAAACCAAAATCAGAAAAGTTTATTTCAAATAGACCAATTACAGAAACTTTTGAATTGTCAAAATGTCGGTCAGTCAAAAAAAAAAAAACAAGTGAAGCTAAATTGCACGTTCCAAAGCGTAGATTTCTATGGAGAAGAACGTGCAAGAAACTCCATGGACACTCTTTTAAATCATATTATGAATGACATAAATCTTGGTTACATATTTCTTGTCGCTTTTAATATGTAAGCACAATGTAGAGAAGTAGTAATAATTACAAAAAAAAAACTAAAACTAATTAAATTAAGCCACTGGCAGCTAAGAGATGACCAGTCTCAACTGACGGCACCCGTTCACGAGCATGACGCGTGCATCAGCCCCACTCAGCTCAACCATTTTGAAGGGAGCTGAATGACCCAATAACACGTGCCACCATCAGCGAGACATTTGAGTGAGCATGAAAAACTCTCAACTGCCATGCTCGTAATGTTAAACAAGTTGTAACCTGATAAAAATGCTCATGGTACACATTCACAAAACTTTAAAAAAAAGCGAAAGAAATGTAAAAGAAGAGTATGTATAATAAAACAAAGTCATTATCCGTTCCTTTCTATTTATCTACTAACTTCACTTAAATATCAACGGATTTTCATACGGTTTTCACTAATAGAATAAAGCAATTAAAACTCTATTTAAGGACTCGACTGTCATTGTGCCAATCGTCATTACGGCCAACGGTATGATAATTAAAAGCATCGACGGCACCTGTCGAAGCTATCATTGTGCGGTTGGATCAAGGGCCTGATACAGAAGGTCTTTGTTTTGGTACGACTCGCATTGTGAGGTTCTTGTTTATGGAGCCCAAACCGATAGCTTAGACCCAGGATGCTCATCTGTGGAATGCATTGTAAGATCCTATAAAACGTGCCAGTCTGTCCAGCCTTCTGAGCACCGCACAGTGTTTTATGAAGACCATTTTTCGGACATTGCTTTTTTATATAAAAAACTGTTAGATTAAGTTATTTAAATGCAATATTTCGTATCCTCATTTCACTAGCATGTTTAGTTTTAGAGATAAAATTTTTTGAAAGCGCCTTTTTTTACAATGGGTATTTAGATAAATAATCATTTCTCTTAAACTAAATATGATACGCAATTGAGACCTTAGAAACATCGACGGTGTTTTTTATGTTGTAAATTTTAGAGTACAAATAAACCTTAGAACTTCGTTAGGTTCAGACTTATACGAGGTTTTTAGTTTTTATTTTTTTTCTTAGTAATTCCGTCGGATCTGAAAAAGTTATTTATACTGAAATAATGCCCTTCATCTTCCCTATATACCACAAAAATGACACATCCTAATTGCGTAGCATCTAGAAGTTATTCCAATTTAACTGTTTTGCTAGGTTTGTTACTTTCGAATCTGAATTTTGATGACTCAGTTTTTATTTAATGGGACGTATTGGTTATTAAAATTCGAATATTAAATATAGGAACTTTGTTATATCTAGACTTACAGATACAAAGTTTTTAGTTTTTATTTATTTTGTTCTCGATTATTCCGTAGTATTGGGATAAGTTATTTATACTGAAACTAGCACAAAAACCTCGTATTTTTTGAATACTAAACATGCTAGTGAAATGGGGATACAAAATATTGCATTTAAATAACTTATTCTAACAGTTTTTTATATAAAAAAGCAATGTCCGAAAAATAGTCTTCATAAAACACTGTGCACCGTCCGAGCCGAACTTGAGTTGCCACCGGAGCGTCTTCCTCAAAGAAATTTCAGCAAAACTGTATGGGCTCAGCAGGGTCGAAGCCTACATGGCTAGGCAATGGGTTGACTTTTGAAAGGTAAAACTGTGGTTCTGGACTATTATTGTGGCCAAGGAATATAGGTGTTGGTCTGTTTAAGACACGCCTTCCCGCTTCACCCTAGAGCTAGAGAAGTGATTAGATGATTTCACATTTATTAAACACAAAAAAGTACCAGTAAAGGTACCAATTTCTTGGTAAGTGAATATATATAAGTAATAATAATTCTTCTGCCCTCGTCGCCCTCATAATATGCGCACTTGTATCATTAAACAAATCTTGTTCTTCATACATTTTTTTAAAGATTTGGTTTGAGTTTTAGATACAACTCAACATAAATTCGTTTACACATCAAAAATTGTATTTTTTTAATTCGGATTAGTGATACAACTTTAAATATATCAATATTCACAATAGGTATATTTAAAAATAAAATCTGAAATTAATATAAACAAAATTAATATAAACGTACTTAAACCATGAAGCATGAAAAAAAATGTGTGAAGCAATTGCCTATAAGGGTTACGTTTAAATAATTTAGAATTTTTTTTTGCTAAAATTCTGGCAGTTATATCAATTAGTACAAAATTATTTCCGAAACTATGAGAGAAAAAAGGAAAAAGTCGTTTTTTTTGTCTTCGTTCCAGGGCTCCGGTGTTCTTTTTCACATCACCCATGGCCCCAGTAGGCTTCGACCCTGCTCGGCCTCTACGGCTGACATCTCCTTGAGGCGCGCGCGGAACACTACGCGCGGTCGACGACTTGGGCTTGGTCCGGACGGTTACCGGACGGTCGGACGGTGAGCTACAATGTACCCTTGAATCAGTGAATTCATTTTCATAGTCAAATTACTTCTTTCAGACTTTGTCTTCTTCAATCAATACGCCGTAATTTTTTTTTTCGAGAATAAGTCAAAAAATACTTTTACCACTGGGTGAACCAACGGGAGTGGCAAATTTTTACTGACTAAAACCCACCTGTTCTTTCAGTTGCCCGTTGCATTCTAGGGTCACGGTAACTAACTCTTTCGAACAATCCCGCATAATGATATTAGTTAAGATGAGATTATTGCTTAGCAGACATGGGACGGTGTACATTTAGAACTGTCAAACTAGTTTACGTATCAAACTTAAGTGTGGGCTTACGTGACATGTTCAAATTCCAAACTTGTACGATAGTACTAATTTAATGTGTGAATCCCTTGAGATTCAGACATAGCGACATAGCGAGACATAGAGCCTATAAACTATCACGGTTACAAAATGACCTTTATTTACGGAAAGAATGAATTTTATTTTTTAAGAAATTAGAATGTCCAAAAAACGGGGTAAATTGGACTGCAGGGGTAAATAAAAACAAGGTTTTTTTACCATGATTAATTGGTTCTTAATATAAGTTTTGTTTTATTTATTAAATTAAAACTCGTTAACGAATTGAAGAATTGCAAACAAATAAAAAACACTGAATGTGCACGCGTTTGAATGCTGCAAACAATTTTTGAATAACGTGAAAATAATCCTTTGAAATGTTGCTTCTATTTACCCCTATATTTCTATTTACCCCGTTTGATGGTATCCTAGAATTAATTTCTATTTCAATTTAAAGTCAAGTTCAAAAACATTCGAGACTAGAATTAGTTTGCAATTCTGAGCTGATACGATGGACATTAATAGAAGTTTGTTTGTGACTTTATTTTTAAGATAGATTGCTGAAATTATTCATTAGTTCAAAATGTTCTGTAAACTTTGATTTTCTAGTTTAGAAGTCAATATGTCTTTATGACATTGCACTGAAAAACTGGTTAATAGATATAAATAATTTTAATTTCAAATTGAGAGACTTTCTCAAAAAAATGTATAATGAAATGGATAATGGCGTATTTTTTTTGGACTTAACTCAGATTTGTAGTACTTTCTATTTCATCGTGAAATTGAGACCAAATCAACCACAAGTTTTACTAGAAGGTACCTACCATAGCGCTTATCTATTAAACTAGCTGACCCTGCGGTTTCACCCGAATTTTTGGTTTCTGCTCCCATCCTATTGGTCCCAGTTTAATTTTATATAGCCAATTGGGTGGCTATTGGCTATATAAAAAATCGGCAAATTCGAAACTCAGATTTTTTTACGATACTAAATAATCATGGTAAGCCATGATTATTATCGGAAAAAATGTATTATTTTTTTGCTGGCTTGACTTCGTGACTTTTAGCTAAATTGAACTTTTAATGTTGTCACTAATATAAATCTTGGTCAAGTATATAATATGCTTTGTTTTATCTCACCAAATTTTAACCGGTATATCTTTAATAAACGGTTTCTAGTAATAGCAATGTCTAAGACAAAATTGTTTATCACTACACGCAAAAAAATATATCAGCAAAATTTTGTTCGAGTATCTGCCATCACTCTTTTAGCGTTCTAGGCTACAGGGCTTAAGACTGGACGTTGAAGAGTCAGTGACGTAGGACTTTGCCTTTTATATAATTACACAGAAGACATTAAAATGTATAAATTGAACTTTGTTTTGAATGACATAGAATTTGTTGGTTTCAAAATTTGCTAATATAATCTTATTTCAAATTCTCAGTTTAAAACAAAAATCTGCTCAACAGAATCAAATAATCAGTTTATATTGTAATAAAATTGTGACTTTGACAGCGCCATAGTTTAAGACAAGATTTATGATTCATAATGGTTAATTCATTAAAAAGTTTTTAATTTGGTGTCAATTAGATACTAATGAAAGGTTCATGCTGTTGACCTTTGTTGTCACATGATCAAGGCTAGATTTTTAACTGAAATAAAAAAAAATAACTGTTTGATATATTTTACACAAGTTTTTGCCCACGACTTTGCTCGCGTTATTGTAGATTTCTTGAGAACAGCATTTTTTTTTCTCAGTGAAAATATCCAATATGTCCTTTTCTTGATAACGTGTATGCGAATGATGATCAATCGAGTAGATAAGACGTAAAAGTGTAACAAACAGAGAAACAAACTCACAATCGAGTTAATAATGAGACGGTGAGATAGCGGTCTAACGCGAGCTGATCAATAATAAAAAAAAAAACAAATAAAAATAATATTATAATTACTGAGAATACACAAACTGACAAACTGCTATTGTTATTCCTCAGGTAAATTCATCTCTAAATATACATATAGCAATTTCCTATGCAATAGGTTACTCAATGCCATAACTTCAAAAGGTAATATGTGTCCTCACTTGCTGAAAGAAATCATTACATCGAAAATTGACGAAAACATATACACATATTATGTACTTATAAGTCTGTGGTATAGATAAGCACATACTTAAGGATTAGGTATGTCAAGAAAATTACATGCTGCGTCATCACCATACTCAGAAAAGCAATTCCAAACCAATAATCATATCATTACCCGAAAATTGCTCGTAAAAACCAGTAAATACAAATCTAGCCCAAAATCACTTGGAAATTTAAATCGATTCACAAAAAATCGAGTACCTCCCAGCGTAATCTCGATTCCAATTCCGATTCGATTTACGACACGTTCCGTTTCGCGAAGTATCAGAAAGGGGCGTCTTCTAAACGCCATCGTATCGAGTGATCGTATCCTTAACAGATTCTCGATGCCGACAGCAGATTGTGGGCTCCAACCTAATGTGTGTATCTGTGCTCTTGGTTTTTAGTGACATACGGACATTTTGAATGGGATTTTTTGTTGGGGAACTGCACTTTTTGATCGATTATGATCGTGTACAGTGTATATACGTACTCATTTTTTTTTCGCGGTGGGAAGTCGTCCAATAACTTCTCCCGCTCTAGAGTGGAACAAGAGGGTGTATTACACTTTTGCTGACTAAAACCCGCCTCTGTCCTTTAGAATTAAAAAAAAACTGGGACTCGCGCATTGAGGGTTCCGTACAAACTTACCTATGTAAATAGTTCAATTCCCGAATTGATTTACGAAGATTTTTCCGAAACACAAGGCCGTAACTTTATGTACTTTTTTTCGTTAACTCTGAAGTTTCAATTTTTCACAGCTTTAAGGGACCGCAAATTTGAGTATATGGTTGTAATTTCAACTCGATACCTCCACGCGTTCTTGAGATAAAGGGTTTTGACAGACAGATAGATAAGCAGACAGACAAAAAATTTATACCAGAAGTAGAAGAAACAATACAAACCTTAAAAAAAACAATACAAAAGACCGAAATCACAACTTTAATACTACAAATCCAGCTTAACAATTTTCGATGACTGAAATGGTCAGTTATCCTGCAATTTAGAGAGACCAATACAGTTACTATACATCAAACAACTCCAGTTTCGCAACATTTATATCCGACACTCCATTTCTGTGTCCATTCCGAGAACCGACTTAAGACCTATTTCCTAGTGCCATAATTCATCTTCCCATTAAGACTGTGCCATGAGAACTTGGCACTATTTTAGATATTTCCTTTTTAGACTAAGAATTGGCAGACGTTTTAAAATTTTATTTGAGTGTCGCGTTGCATAAAATGGTTATGGATAGATCTCTGAATGAATTGAAGTTCTATTTTATTCTTTAGTCAGTCAACAGTAGCAAAAACATCACCCTGACGTTGTTGAAACTTCAACGGTCCAGACTAAGCTTTTCAAGCGCTCATTGGAACTATTTTCCTGCTGCGGTCTTCTCGTCCAACTATAATTTAGGTGTCTTTAAAGCTAGAGTAATTAGGATCTTAATAAACTAGTGCACCTCACCATCGATGATTACATCACTGCTCACCATCAGGTGGGATCGCAGTCAAGCACCGGTTTATACGGATTGAAAAAAATCTCAAGAGTCTGTTGTCTTAGTTTTCTTCCTACATATACTCGTAATCATCACACTAATACTTGGTACCTGGTATATTACGAGTATGAAGCCGAAAATTTGTGTTTATATTTGTATGATTGTTACTCTTTTAATCTGAAACTGTTGAAGTGATTTGAATGAAATTGGGCACTCGCGAGTATGTTTCCTTAGGAAAATTTTCTACTTTCACGCAAGCAAAACAGCTGGCTGACTTGATGCAATGACTAGCTTCTGTCATTGCATCAAGTGGCGGTGAATATATAATATTATCGATATTTAGAGGTCTAACTTCAAGGTTTGTCAGTGAGCCATAACGCGTAATTTCCTGGAGGTTCGATTTTCCGACCGCGTAAGGAATACAATACTGCGCGCCAAAACGAAACTAAAAGATTTTATCCGGAAAGCTGCTACTCTATTTAACTTTTAATTGTTATTTTTTATTGCAAATACAACCTAACTGTAACTCTAGCTTTATTCTACGCTATGTATACATGTGTAAAGTAGACTATTCTCCTCGGGAATAAAGTTGCCATCGTCTTGGACTAGCCTGATTCTCTTGCTACACTCAGCTTTCTTAGCTTAAGTCCCTAGCTTTTCTCGGGAGTTAATACTTGATCCCCTTACTCCACTTGGGGCCTAACCCTCCTCAAATTCTTTGTGACACTAGGGTTTCAATATGGCTGGAACATAAAGCACTGCTTCATCCCCTTGGCGAATATTCTACTGTGAATAATAATTTTCCAAATTATAGACTTAGAAACAAATAAAAAGGTTCGTCGTCTTTAAAACCAGTGTATCGCTTTAACTTCAAGTCTAACGTAAATATTTGAATACCACAGACGAAGGATGTTGGCTGTCGGGAAATATACGACATAGGGGAGACATTTTTGTAAGAAAATTTTAAATCAGAGGATCTCGTGTAATTTTGCGTACATTTTGCCGTATACAAGCAAAGTGTGTACAATGTGTTTATTATATCTCGCCATCTTTTTGAACAGTCTGTTTTGTAATCGGATGAATTTGTCAGGGTTATTGCTGTGGTTTGTTTTATGAAATTACGTTGTGAATGATTAATGACGAGTTTGGGAGCAGATTTTATTTACGACTTGATTTACAAAGCTCCGTCAATTTGGCGTTTTTGAAGATTCAAACGCAAGGAATAATAAGTAGTACTTATATATTAAATATCCGGTTAAGCTATTTATTAGTTTAGTGGTTTATAAGCATATTGTAGTTTGCAAATAAAAAAGGGACTTTCCGGGGCGTAACCGTGCCGATAACTGACCATCTTGATCTTCTTGGTGTTACGCTGACGTCAATACTCAACTTTGGGCCATAAATTGAAGAAAAGGCTTAAATGGCAGCAAAAAAGCTGGGAATCCTCGCAAAGGTCAGACAGTACTTCACGCCGAAACAGCTGCTCAAACTTTATCAAGCGCAAGTTCGATCGTGTATGGAGTACTGCTCTCATCTTTGGGACGGATCTGCCCGATACCAGCTTGATGCAATTGAAGCAATTGAGAGGCGAGCCAGGAGGATCATTCACAATGATACACTCGTTGAGTCGAGGCTTCAAAGTCTTGAGCATAGTCGCCGAGATGCTAGCCTGGGTTCGTGGTCTTGGGACATAGGTGTGTGTTTTAGTCAGTAAAAGTCTGACACTCTGTGTGTCACTGTCTCCCGTTTTGTACTGCTGCTGGAGCAGTCATTACATGATCACCCAACTTAAAAAAAAAACTACTAAGTTTTGAGAGGGATTCATAACTAAATCGAGGTGCACCGACCAATCTTCAAGCCAACGCTTGATGAGATAGAATTGTGGATGGATTGAAGACACAGCGGGTGTGTACTAAAATTTAGCGCCCGTGTCATACAGAGCATTGTCCTCAATATGGTAGTAAAAGGCAGCATTATCCTGGCTACAAGAAGATATTCTTAACCCTAGTACCTTTGGGCATGCAGACGACAGCACAGTTATTGAAAGTTACTTGTCCAAATTAAAAGCTAGCTGGTCACAGATCTGGTCTCTCCAAGAGCACAGAACACTAATGTACAAAAGTCAATCTTCATACAAAGCGTGCTTGCGCAATGCATACATAGACACTGTTCACGGACACGATATCTCGGAGCGATTGGACCAGTGCGAGTGCGTGCGTATCCGCTTGAGACACGCATCTGAGCAATTTTTTTAACAAAAAACATGTTATATAAACTGTTCATTAAACAGTTGTTTAAATGAATGGACAACTTTAAATGTTCAACCATTTAGGTTGAACACTTAAAATTGTCCTTGATGATGGTCTCTGAATTGGGTGACAATATGGTCAGGTTTTAAGCTGCTAAAATGCAGGAGATTGTGCTAATTTTACTCTGCTTCAACTTTACAAGGTGCAACTATGCCGATAATTGACTATCCTGATCTTCTTGGTCTTAAGTTAACGTCTACTCTCAATTTTGGAACATACATTGAGGCAAAGGATCAGCTGACTGCAAAAAAGTTGAGAATCTTAGCACTAGTGAGATAGTACTTTACGACAATTCTAACAGTTGCTCGAACTTTATCAAGTGCAAATATTGATCGTGTAAGGAGTTTTGTTCTCATCTTTGAGGCAGATCTGTCAGATACCAGATTGTTATGTTAGAGTCAATTCACAAACGATCCTAGGAGATCATCGGCAATTCAAATACACTCGTCGAGTCGATGTCTTGAGCATCGACGCCGAATACTAGCCTATCTGTTTTCGACCTGACGATCTCGCGAAGTCATTATCATCATCTCATGTTACTTGAGGTCGGCGCAACTCGTTATATTCTTCGATTCTGTCCTTTCACCTGTCACACTGCCACTAACTCTCATAATTCTCCTATGTTGTTGTGGAGCTGGCCCTAGGCCAGAGCATTTCAACCCTTCTGGATCTTTAACTCTCATATCACTCATATCGATTTCACGAAGTGTACGCCAGAATTGCAAAACTTAATACCACCAAACCTATTTTATCGTTGGATCACCAGACTTACGATGTTGGGTCACGGTACATGGTGGACAATTGGACATTTTCCCATACGCACAAACCGCGTGTATTATCTGAAAACAACTGAAGGACACAGGTGTTTTTTTAGTCAGTAAAAGTCTGACACGCTCTTGCGCTTCACCCAGAGTGAGAGCAGTCATTGGATGATTTCCCAACTTAAAAAAAAACCTATATGCACAAAACTTTTTGGCAACACTTTCATTGTATGTGCTGGCTTTCGTTGAGGAGTGGAATTTACTGCCGGAGTTCATGTTTCCTGATAGTTACAATCTGAGAGTCTTTTAAGACATGTGTGTTTTATTGTATGACATGCAACCTAGCTATGACGATTATGTGTGACGTCACAGTCGTTGTTGGAGATTGAAATGGATATTTTGCAGATATATCGTTTGCGACAGACCTCCATCTGACAGTTGGAATGGTTGAATAGTTTCAAGGATCCAAAATGTTTGGTCTAATTTATAAGATTACGGTAGGTAAAAACTTATTTTACAAATAAGTGGATTTTGAGACAATACTAAATTGAGTTCAATAAAGTGAAACATCCGATTTTAGCAAATCTTGTGAGATATAACGTTCCAAATGAAAGCATTGAAACAAAAAAAAAATACGGGTCATTCGTTGGCAACTCTACGTCTGTATACGTCATTATACTGCAAACCATTTAACATGCTTTGTTTTCACGACCCAATTTCCAAGATAATACGATTTTTTTTGTAAAAATGCTTAAAAATATAGTGATACTATAGAAAATACAAAAACTAAAGAAAAAACAAGAATACTAATAACGTCCAACTGTCCGGTAACCGTTCGGACCAAGCCCAAGTCGTCGACAGCACGAATTGTTCCACGCGCGTCTCAAGGTGATGTCAGGGGCCTAGCAGGGTCGAAGCCTACTGGAGACAAAGATCTGCTTCTGAAAATAAGACTCGGCCCTGGTATGAAAGATAACGAAAGAACAGGAGTGGGTTTTTAGACAGTAAAAGTCTGACACACTCTTTCGCTCCGCCCAAGAGCGGGGTATGTCATTGGATGATTTTCCCACCTACGAAAAAAAACCCAATTTACTTGTATAAAGGCTAGATAGATAGACCAGTATTTATTTTCATCAACACCAATCCAGCAGTCTACACCACAAGACCAATCCAGCAGGTTTACACAAATTACTTTTCTTTTAGCATTCCCGCCAAATGGTACGTACAAAATGTATGTATGTATGTACGCGCGAGGGAGCGACTCTCACGCCACAGACGCCGGGATCCCGATCCTGATTTCCGGCCACCGCAGGCGCGGGCTTGCGAGCGAGTAATTGGCCAGACCGAGCCCAGTTGTCAACAGCGCGTAGTGATTCACGCGCTTCTCAAGTAATGTCAGCAAACTGTAGGGGTCCATCAGGGTTGATGCCCGCTATCTAGGACCACGGGGACTTTCTGAAAAGGAAACCCGTAGTCCTAGATCGCAAAGGGCAACTGAAAGACACAGGTATGATTTTAATCAGTAAAAGTCTGACACGCCCTCGCGCTCCGCCCAGAGGGAGAAAAGTCGTTGGATGTAGTTTTTTTTAAGTGTGGACACTTCTTCACTTCACACTTCTTCACGCTCAAGCGATTCGGATTTCAATGGATACACGGGTAGACCAAATCCTAGAATAGCATATAGAATAATTTTCATCCCGGGAGTATGTCTCTTGGGATTGTTTTTTACTTTCAAGCAGGCAAAACCACAGCCAACAACTAGTTATTAATAATCTGTAACCGCTGTCGCTCTCGGCTATATCTTGGTGACATTAAGTGATATCTCTTGAACACATCCGGTTGATATATAGAGGCAATACCAGGGTAACAGTAAACCACTGTGGGTGTTGTGTTACAGTAATGATACAATTTTCTTGGTAAATGCCAGCGCTACACTTTGTTAAGCCGAGATCACACGGTATTAGTTTCATCGCGACGTTAGAACGTGTTGTCGCCTTTACGACCTGGTTTATATACTCGTACATAAGAATTACGCCTGAATTCTCTGAAGACCAATTTGCTAATTTATACTCATATATATTGGCTTTATTTTTAGTTTTGATTGTTGTGGCTTTTAGGTTTATTACAAATTACATTTTAAACATTGACATTATTAATTTAGGTACTATTATAAACTACATTTCAAATATTGACATTATTAATTATTAAAATAACAAATTCTTATTATTATTATTAATAAATAATTTCACAAAAATGTATTTAGACTAAGTTAGATTGTAAGAAGCGTAAATTAATTCCTCCTCTCCGCTTATTATATCCTTCTTTTGCTGTGCCCGACAGGGTCCATGATTGTTTCTTTTGTCAAAAATTTACCATCTAAGTCTACATTGTGGAATGCAATAAAGAATTGAGTATTGAGTATTGAGGTTTGAGCCCTATCTTACCTGATGGTAAGCGACGTCGTGATCAATGATAGAGCACGCTTGCCTAGAAGTAACGTTTTTGCTATTTTTTTTATTTTATTTTGATGTACATATATTATCCTGAAATGTAAACGAGGAGCCATGCTATGATATTTATTAGTTGAAAACTAATAAATAAATAAAAACTGGGCAAGGGCGAGTGGGACTCTCGCACTGAGGGTTCCGTACAAACTTAGCTATGAAAACGTTCAATTCCCGAATTGAGTTACGAAGATTTTGCCAAATCGAAAAATTTTAATTTTAACTACAAATTTACAGTTTTCAGATTTTTCCTTTATTTGTGCTATGAGACTTTGCTTCATGCCAAACTTCAGGATTCTATGTCAACGGGATTATGAATTTTGATAACCTTGAGAGTGTCGAAATACACGTTTTTTTGCGACTTAAACGACGATCTTTTTTTTCGTTAATTTAGAAGTTTGATTTTCTTAGCTTCAAGGGACCACAGCTTTTAGTATATGGTTTTAATTTCAACTCGATACCTTCGCGCGTTCATGAGATAGAGATCTTGACAGACAGACAACAAAGTGATCCTATAAGGGTACCGTTTTTACCTTTTGAGGCAAGAAAAAAAAAATAGTAATGAAAAGTATATGGTCTACTCATGTTTCAAATTTTTAAATGTTATAAATCAGTGCTTGACTGCAATGCAACCTGATGGTAAGCAGTGATACAATCGTTGATGGTGCTTTGCACTAGTTTATTAAGAGCCTATTCATTCTAGTCTTGAAGACATCTAGATCATAATGTGATGGGAACGGGACGGCACCAGGCAAATTGTTCCAAGCCTTCGATGTATTTTTTTTTTAATTGTTATAAACCAGTGCTTGACTGTGATCCCACCTTATGGTAAGCAGAGATGCAATCATTGATGGTGAGGCGCACTAGTTTATTAAGACCCTATTCACTCTAGCCTTGAACACACCTAAATTATAGCATAATGACCTAATGTATGCGGTATAAATGACGAGGCGAAACGCGAATTTAACTGAATCTGTTTTAGCTTGGACCGTGATTGTTTAATAAGCATCCAAATAACTAGAAATAAATATTTATAAAATTTATTATATTTATACCTCTATAAATGTCGATTTCCGCCAAAAGCACTTGCCCAGTTTTTTTTTTGTTTTGCATGGAACCCCTGATTGCATTAGATGATTTCGTTTTTCCTTTTCTTCTTACTCTTGTTTCAACTCAATTAATATTACTTTTTTATATTTCACCAATCAACTCACATCATTTATTCGCGTGGTGCTGCACTGTGACCATACCGGTTTCAGACAAGCATCTAATCCCAGCACAAATCTAGGAAAATCTCCTAACGAAACCATAGTGTGGGCAAGCCGTTACACGACTACGTCCGGTTATGTCGACGTTCAAGTGAAATATATCTCTGGGTGATGTATGGTACATTACAAGAGGATGTATTAAACTGAATGCGCTTTCGTCGGTAGCGTTAAATAGGACTTATGTCTGGTTTCGTGCTTAGGACTCTGGACTAAAGGATTTGTCTCCATGTCAGTAATTTAATGTGTCTTTGTATTTTTTTCCCCAGGACAAATGTTCATGTGATGAGCTCAATCATTTATTCTGTGTCTGGACGTAATTTATCTAAAATATATATGTATTTAGAAATATATAAGTATGTTTATCAGTTGTCTAGTACTCATAGCACCAGCTCTGCTTAATTTAAGACTAGTTGACGTTGTGTAAAAGTTGTAGAATATTATATTATTATTTTATTTTTTAGCGGGATTGTAAAAGAAATTTGTAGATCTTCTTTTATTTTTCTTATATCTACGAGAATATCAAATGCTACGTTTAAAAGACTGTAACAGTGATTAAGCTGTCTGCTTGGAGTGTGACGAATTACTGCTAACTCTAGACACTCTTTAATATGCTTCAAACTGTGGTAAGACACTTTTTCCACACCCACTAATTACTTATATTACTACAGAGCAAGCTTTATTTCACAGGCTCCTTCAACTAAACTGCCTCTGAATTAAAGTAGGGAGGCGTTATTCTAACTTCGCAATATAAATTTGCTTTGAAGGAATAGCAACACAGTATCTTCTAACAGACTACAGACTTGAGTCGCAGACTATGCTCAACTTCTTATTTTATCTATGCCCTAAAAAGTACAGCTAAAGTGACAACTTAGCTGCTCCCGACGATCGTGAAGGTGACAAAATTTAAGCCAAAACAATTAAATCACCGTCATGCCAGCGGCAGTGACACGATACAGAAGAATGCAGTCCAAAAACTTGAAAGATACAGTGCGAAAAATAAACACAGAAATAAAGATTTTATCAAATAAATCTACAACTATAACAATACATATGGTTGCAGTTTTAAATTACAAAATATTACAGATATGCGTGTGTAATATTTTGTAATTTAAAACAGCAGTCAAACATGTCGAAAATCAAGTTATGGACAATCGTAATCTGTCAGTCCAGGATTCATTTTAACGAAATCGAAATACTTTCAATGTTGTTTTTTTTTTATTATTTATTTATAAATAATCATTTTTTCCACAATCTTACATAAAATATATTTTTCTTACATGCTAAGTTTTTTTATTGGACACCAGTTTTACGAAGATTGTATTACTTCTCAGCATAGGCCTCCCCTATAGATTGCGACAAAGTGCAATCTTGTGTCTTTTTTTTCAAGCACGCTACTCTTGCTATACTTATATTATACCTGATGTCATACTGCCATCGACGTTTTCTCTCTTTCTTTCTTTTATATTGTCTTGTACACCAGTCGGTTACATTTTTTTATATTTCTATGGTTACGTCCTTGACCCATTTTTTTGTGTCTCATTTCTTGTAGCCCGTATTTTTTTTTTTATTTAAATACTTTTTGCTAAATACAACCTAAATGTGGTTGAACACACAACAGTTTCGATTCTAACGATGCCCACAATATTTCAAAACCTAGCTTACCTATAACTTAACTAGTAGCCCCGACAGACGTTGTCCTGTTTGAAAGCTGGCTTTTCGTCAGAAAAATAATTAAGAGCCTGATTGCTGCGCCATCTACTGGATCCAATTTTTTTGGGCCATCCTAAGGGATCCCAAGGGATCCACTAAAATATACACACAAAGTTTCATCCATATGGGTCAACCCACAAGAGGAGATATTATAGGTGACAAATAATACAAAAGAGTTATACACGTACAAATACAATAATTTCAACGTATTCAAATTGATTCCGCGTTAACGAATAAAGAAATAAACGTGGTCAAACCGCAACAAAAATCGACCAATCAAAGCGACATTAATCAACAATTCACAACTCAACCCCCACAAATCTTATATATGCAAAATTATTCAAACTGTAGTAACGGTTTCAGCTTTATTAATGTTCGATTCTACTGAAGAATATTCTGGAACGTCGGGATTTTTAAAAGAAGGGTTTTACTAGATAAGCTGACGGATATAGTGGAAGTTTATATGTGATGGAAACGTGACGTGTTCAGGATGGTTTAGCGAAAGTAATGTAGGAAGTTCCAGATCGTAAGTTCCATTTTTAAGGCTTCCTTATTGGTTTAAAGGTGCAACTTTCGCCCGAAGGACACGGTGGAGCATACCCTACCTGGGCAGAGCACCGCCGTGTCCTCGTGGGGGCGATCGGTAGCAGCGATTTCTCACGCCAGGCCTTGATGCAGACCATGGTCCGGAGCGAGGAGGGGTGGCAGGCGGTTACTTCCTTCTGCGAAGCAGTAATGCTAGCAAAGGAGGCGGTTGACTGCGTGAGGCAAAAGTCCTCAAGCCCCAACCGCCGCCGGGATTCCGATCCCGATTTCCGGCCACCGTAGGCGCGGACTTGCGGACGCCGAGCGATGGGTGGCTCGCCGTCCAATCGTCTGGTAACCGTCCGGATCGGGCCCAAGTCGTCGATAGCGCGTGCTGTTACACGTGCGCCTCAAGGAGATATCAGCAACCGTAGGGGCCCAGCAGGGTCGCAGCTTACTGAGACTATGGGTGATGTGAAAGAAATCCCCGGCGACCTGGAAAAATGGCAAAGAAGGAATAGGAGTGGGTTTTTAGTCAGTAAAAGTCTTACACTATCTACCGCTCCACCCAAGAGCGAGGGATGTCGTTTGATGATTTTCCCACCTAAAAAAAATATTTATTTATTTATTTATATATACTTTATTGCATACCAAGTTACAGATTTACAAATTGAATTTTAATACAATATAAAACATACAATTGGCGGCCTTATCGCACTCGGCGATTTCTTCCAGGCAACCAAATAATTCAACTTACAGATATGTCAAACAGTAGAGATATAGTAAGGGGCGTGGTTGCCGTATTCTTTGTACTCTTCTTCCTCTGGCTTCGTGAGCCCGACCCCGTCTTGTGTGTTTAGGGCACGAATTTTATGTTTTACATGCCAACCGTTTGAACGGCTTGCAGCAGAAATGTCCAGCCTCAGTCAAGCTGCTTTCTAAGCTACGTATATAGGTCTAGATACTGTTTTTATAATTATCTAGACGTACAAAAAATGCTGGTTTAGAGTTTAATTTTAATTAATTAGGTTTCAACAAATTCTGAGATAGAATTGTAATTACGAGTAGATATATCCGAACTGGAATTCTCAATAACAGCTCTCATTTTTCTTTTAGCAACCAGATTTTGGTTTGTTGCTCATTATATCTTGCAAGCTCAAGTCTTAAACATTACGTACTGGTTATTTATTTTCTTTTCTGCCTCATAATCTAATATTTATATATATATAATATTTATATGTATTGTCTAATATTTATATGTATAGCTATATTAAATCTATGTATAGTCTAGTATATAATTTTAATCTAATATTTACATTGTTAATTTGCAGTACACCGCAGTCTAGCCCCCTTTTTCTGTTTCAAATTCTTACATTCCATTCTAAGGTTGTCTGGTAGATATTGCTGTCAGCGATAAGACCGCCTTTGTACCCGTAGATTTAAGTTAGTTTAAAAATGTTGTTACTATTTTGGTGTACAATAAAGTTTATTCTATTCTCATAGCTATTTTATTGATGGCCTATTTGTCTTGTAGAAATCCACCATATTTTACGTCTAGAGACATCAAAATCTCATTACAAGTTCTAGAACCTATTTCAATAATATACGATTTCATTGTAATGATAATAATGATACATTTGTTCCGAAAACTATAGATGATATTGCCTTTCCTTTTTCCATCGGTTTAGTCGAATAGTTACCAGTATATTTATTTTTAGACATACCATTATAATTATTAGTATCTGTTGATCTTACCAAATACCATCGTCCCTATTTATGCCTTCAGGGTTGTAAGCATGACGCATTTATACTTAATTAGAACTTACACGTGGGAGGATAAGAATCCGATAACCACGCGAATTTTCCTTTATCTCCAAATTACGGTGGTTTATTAATTATGGTGTATTAATATAAAGGCTTTTACCTTTCCTTTGTACCTACTGCCTTACGTAATATCTGTTGAGTGAAATTAATAAGTATATTTTTTCTATCAATAACAGACTGGCACTTTTACGAGTTTGTCGCAAAAATAGTAATTTTATCAAGATAAAAGTAGCCTATGGTCATTTACTTATAGGTTACAGTGTTTTTTAATATGGCTGATAGTAACATTTTTTTTTTCATATACGAACGATCGATGCATGGCATGACGTAGTATTTTCGCAGTTATGATTACGTTTATCTAAAGATTTACAATTATTTTATTATTAAACTTTTCGAATACCGTAATTAGGAATTATAGAAAGACAATGAGAGAGCGAATGAGGTACAGTGCTTTGATAACTTAAAAAAAATCTTTAGTATTCCATTGGGGTTGTTCCTAAAAGTTTTTATTCTCGAAAAATTAAAGTTCGAACATTAATTTCCAATGAGTCCAGGTCGTTTTAAAATATTAAATATTTTTTCTTTCCCCATGACTTCATGAGAATGTTTGGTACAGTCAGCAGAAAAAGCTTTGATAAGGGATAAGTGTTTAATATTCATATTTCTATAAAATAAAAGAAAATTAATATTTTTATTTCATATACGCAGTACTTATGAAACGGTAAACATTACTCTACATGCATGTCTCCAAAGAGGTTAATGGACATAACCATGAAAAAATAATAATAATAATTACAGTAAATAAATTTAATCTTACTCTAAAATAGACTTTGCATTATAAATCACAGTTTCAGAATTATCACAGTAAATCAAAATAATCGTAGTTGATAACCATTTCTTTTTCCAAGGCTTACAAACTGATTAAGACAGACAAGAAATAGTTTTTACTGACTGTACTTTGGACAAATCTCGTGAACCCGTTGGGAATTGATGGAAAATATAAAACAAGATTTTTTCATGGACACGGTGGAAAATGAAGAACAATAGACTCATGGACCTCTGGGAATAACCTTTTAAGAGGTATAGATAATTATATATACCATTAATTAGCCTACTCGGTGCCACTACTAAGCAAAGTATTTCCTATATTTTTCATTTCATTCTTTGAGTGTTTTCTCAAGCTAACCAATTTTAAATTTTAAGGCCTGTTTCGATGACAGTATTCGTCTCCAGGTACCTCTTGTGTGACGATCTTGACTCATCTTTTTACAAGCACTCTTTAGGTGTTACCCGCCCTGTCCCTATTCAGCCTAACAGATTAGTCCCCAACATAGGTGATGTCAGTCATTTTAATCATTTTAGTAAAGATCTTTTCCCCCACGCGTGTGGCTTTCTCCTTCATTACGACTTCGCAGAAGAAGGCGACCGCTTGCCATTCCCCTCGCGCCGGACCAACCTGAACCAGGGCCCGGCGCGAAAGTTTACTGCCGCCGATCGCCTCCACGAAGGTAATGTCAGTCTTGGAGCGTATTACTATTTAACAGATTCGGTCAGTCAGCTTGATTTGCAGAATGCTACGCATCCATCCTTCTTTGACAAACGTTGGGTTTAGCCTTCTCTGCCTTGGTCGAAGTCTACGTCTGAACGCCACTGGTTAGGATAGGCAGGATACACATGTCGCTGGGCTTACACTTTAGTGACATGGGAAGGTTACTTTTGATGACTCTTCATAGACCAGTAATTCGTCAGGGCACTTTCAGCAGAACAGTTTATTATTTTTCCTATCTGATCTAAAAATGAACTAATTGTAATCAAACTATTATTGAGTTATTGCAGTGCTTTGAACATGTTGGCAAAAGCCAGAGTCAACCGCTTCTCAGCTATCATACGCAAAAAGAGTGCGTCTTCTCTCGCCAGATTGCGTGACAGTAGCAACAGCCTCCTAAAAATGATTGCTGAAAGATATGATGAGATCCCCATAGTCAGCCATAAACAAATTTAGGTTGCTATATTACACACCTTTGTTACCTACCAAAGCCATCATAACTGAAGCTTCATAGTAGTGTAGCGACATCTATGGCGTCACATAAGAACTAATCCTGCATCGCGCAATCAAAGTTCTCCGCGCGATTATAGAACAGCCCGAAATCATCTATCGGGCAGTTGCAGCCCACCAGACATAACACCCGTCTGGCCGGAGGATCCTCCCTTTTCAACGGAGGTTTGCGGGACTTTACTCTCTGTTCCAACTACCTCCAAAGTAGGTACCACACAGGTTGGGGATATGCACTGACAGACTATAAACTCTTATAAAATGATGAAAGTCTAGCAGCTACAGGCTCTTCGGCTATAAAGACCATTGTAATGTAAACAAACTCAGCAGGTGAAAAATAAGCTAAACACCAAACAAAGCCCATAAGGCCACTTCAAAGGTAAAATATCCCACATTGAAAATTACAATCACCATTGTGGCGTTGTTATTTTTTATTCCCTCAATTATGGTTCACATGAAAAATGCCCGTCAATTTATCAGAACGTTTCGGCCGATGCTCGCGTTTTTTGTTTTGTTTAAATTAATTAAAACAAACATTTTTGTGTTTGGGGATACTCGAATTTTGTATGATTTTTTATATGTAGTATGTTATATTTGTTTTTTAAAGTTTGAGTGTACAGATTAATTTACATCAGTAATTTTTTGGATCAGATAAATGACCTTATTATTATTTTATTTCAAAGAATAGTGCTAGAAGTTATGTGTCAAATAAAGCAGTACTAGTTTTCATTTATTTTATAATTTTTGTACACACATTATATTGGAAGAAGATACAGTAATAAAAACAAAATGTACAAAGTTACTGCTTATTTCTAAAAGACGTTTCTTCCAGCAGACCTGCGAAAGGAGATATAAAAAGAAATGTAGACAACAGTGTGATAAGAAAAGAAGATTTTGTGAAATCTTGAACTTATAAATACTTATATAACTAAATTAGAAAGATAGTGATCTTTGACTTCAGCTTTGAAGAGCGACATAGTTTTTAAATCGCGAATGCTAGGCGGAAGAGAATTCCATAACTTTACTGCATGGACAGAGAAAGAGTAGGAGTAGTAACTGGATTTATGAGGTTTTCATCGGCTAGAGAAGTATAGATGATTACTACCTATTCATTAAACCCCAAGCGAACGCCCGGCGTTCGGTCTCTAATTGTCTTTCTATTTTGTTACGGTATTCGAAGGGTTAATAAATAATTACATAAATAAATGATATACCAATTTATTGCAGTAAAACCAAGGTTACCGATATAGCCTAAAGAATCACCAAACTAAAGTAGCAGTGGGCAGGTTACATTGCTCATAGAGCAGAGTACCGTAAGATGTGGCATTGGAAGGCCGACCACAAGGTGGATCGATGACTTGACATCCGAGGGTCGCGGGAATCACCATGGATACAAAAATCCCATGACTGGTCGATGTAACGACACTAGGAGGAGGTGTTTGTCTAGCAGTGAATGTCTTCCTGTTGAACTGATAATAATTTATTTATGTTTTAAAACTTTATGTACAGCTGTTATGGTATATTTCGACTTAATTCAGCAAGGAATTCTCTACTAATCAACCTCTGTGTTAAAAAGATAACACTGTGGCTGCTGCTTTGCTTCTGTCTTTTTTCACGCAACTCTTGCTATACTTATAATATACCTGATGTCATACTGCCATCTACGACATTTTCTTTCTTTCTTTAACTGCGCGTAGCATGACTTAGTTGGCTTTATAATGTTCCCACTGTTGGGACTCAGGCCTCCTATCTAGGAGAGGGAATGGGACGTAATCCACCACGTGGGTCCAGTCCGGGTTGGTGAATGTCACAGGTCTTCGAAATTTTGGTTTTAGGACATGGTTCCCTCACGATGTTTTCCTTCACCGTTTTGAGAGAAGTGGTGATGAAAAAAATTACAAAAAGTAATGCGTCGTTACCACGTTAGCTGAGCACAAAAAAAAATATTAAGTAATATTTTAAAAGAATGAAATATCATTAAGATTATTATTAAAATATTAATTAGTTTACGTAAGTACATAATTACGTGAACTAATTAATATTATGATAATTATATTATTAAGAAAACTCAAAATATAATAACTATGACGAGGACCGAACTAAGTTAAAGAGGACTAGTTCCAGATTTTACGCATGAAGGAAAATTCACTCTCGCTTTTGAAATAATTAAAATTTCAAATGGCAACAATATATTTCGCATACAAAACACTGATTTGAGCGACAAAAACATCTGCGACAAAATTCTTATGCCTCAAAACACCTACCCTTGCTTCCATTATTCACCAACCCCCAACATCATCTGACAAGCAAACAGACAATAGTAAAGATTGATGCTGTAATCATGACTATATTAAATGCCCTCTCATCAGCGGTCACAGACTATTGTTTGAGATGACGTTTATTTGTTGCGTTCTCTCTTCTTGACATTATTCGAGAACGGATATTAATATTGTTGACACACTGTATCGCAATAGAAAGAACATTGTCACAAAAACGATTCGATAAGCTTTCAGCATAGTTGTACCTTTGAATAAGAAGATGAATATAGAGTAACGAGATGGCTAAAAACAATTGAGGGATTATTTAAAGAAGGACATTAATTCATTTAACCTTCGCTCGGTCATTGTTTTTCTATTGTGTCTCTAATTACGGTACTCAAAAGGTTAATAAATCACCCTTATCTCATCACATCACACCAATATTGTATGGGGCAATGGGTGATGCGAAAGGAATCCCGGGGCCCTGGAACTATGGCAAAGAATGAAAAGGAGTAAGTTTTTAGTCAGTGAAAGTCTGACACGCCTTCACGCTCCGCCCAAGAGCGGGGGATGTCATTAGAAGATTTTCCCTCCCAAAAAAAAAACCGGGCAAGTGCGAGTCGGACTCGCACCCTGAGGGTTCCGTACACACAATGTAAACAGTTCAATTCCCGAATGGAGTCTGGAAGATTTTTCCATTTTGCAATATTTTTTTTTTGTTGTGTTGTAACAATAAATTTACAGTTTTCATATTTATTCCTGCTATTATTATATTATCCGTGCTATAAGACCCTGCTTTATGTAAAATTTCAGAATTTTGTTTTCCTCGAGAGTGTTAACTCCCAAATTGGTCAAAAACAAAATAAATAGTGAGGACACCGAAATGCCATAAAAAAAAAAATCGACGATTCCTCCACTTAAATAGGAAGATAGGAAGTCTGAGTCTGAGTCTCAGTAGTGGACTTGTGCGCATAAGGCTGACTATGCTTGTATAATTATGAGGCCGAGAAATTTCTCGGCCTCAAACAAGGCCAAGCAAGCCAGGGTTATTTTTAAGACCGAGATAGCTAATTCCGCAAACCTCCGTTGAAAAGGGAGGATTCTCCGACCAGACGGGATGTTATGTCTGGTGGGCTACAACTGCCCGATAGATGATTTCGGGCTGTTCTATATGTTCTAATCGCGCGGAGAACTTTGATTGCGCGATTCAGGATTTTCTTATGTGACGCGATAGATGTCGCTACATCACTCCCCTCCGGAGATCGGAGATCGATGGTTCTTGATGCTTCTTTGATGCGTGCCAGGCCAGTGGTAGGTTGGTTCCAGTGAGTCGGAACCGAATGCCGCATAGTTCTCGGTGAGTCGGAACTGTCTGCGGTGATGCCCCAGTGAGTCGGGGTGGTGCTATCCCAGTGAGTTGGGATGATGCTGCAGGCTCCAGTGAGTCGGAGTAGTGCTGCTGGCTCCAGTGAGTCGGAGCGGTGCTGTGCGACGTAAGCTTGACTGCTGGCGTCGACCAGGAGAGGTTCTTCGTGGCTCTTCATGTGACTGGCCGAAGGTGCAGTGTGCTTCGCCAAGGTCGCTGATGAGGCTGAGGGTGGTGACCAGGTATGACCAGGTAGGCATGCTGGTGGTCAGGATACCCTTTATAGCCGTGGGTGCTGGCTGTATGGCTCGCTGCTCGAAAGCTTGAGGAAGTGATGATGACGTCACGAGGTAGTAGCTGCACGAAGGCTGCGCTGACGTTCTTTGTCGAGGGTCACCAGTTTGGAGGTAGGCGGAACAGAGAGTAAAGTCCCGCAAACCTCCGTTGAAAAGGGAGGATCCTCCGACCAGACGGGATGTTATGTCTGGTGGGCTACAACTGCCCGATAGATGATTTCGGGCTGTTCTATATGTTCTAATCGCGCGGAGAACTTTGATTGCGCGATTCAGGATTTTCTTATGTGACGCGATAGATGTCGCTACAAGCTATCTCGGTCTTAAAAATAACCCTGGTTTGCTCAACCGTGCCTTAATAACCTCATCATCATCATCATTTCAGCCGAAAGACGTCCACTGCTGGACATAGGCCTCCCCCAAGTGTCGCCACAATGAACGGTCCTGTGCGTCTCGCATCCATCGTACTCCCGCAACCGTTACCAGGTCATCGGTCCACCTTGCAGGAGGCCTTCTAACGCTACGTCTTCCGGTACGTGGTCGCCATTCCAGAACCTTTCGGCCCCAACGGCCATCCGTTCTGCGAGCAATGTGCCCTGCCCATTGCCTCTTAAGTTTGGCGATTCTTCGTGCTATGTCGGTGACCTTGGTTCTCCTGCGGATATCCTCATTCCTGATTCGATCACGCAAGGAAACTCCGAGCATAGCCCTTTCCATTACCCTTTGGGTGACTTTGAGTTTTCTGATGAGGCCCATTGTAAGCGACCACGTTTCAGAGCCATATGTCATTACTGGCAACACGCACTGGTCATAGACTTTCGTCTTGAGACACTGTGGTATATTGGACGAGAAGATACCGCGCCTAATAACCTAATAAGACTCTCTTAATAACCTAAGAAGACGTTATAAGTAACTTTAAAAATGGTTTGTGATAATTTTGATGTAATTTTAATATTGACTACAGCTGTATAACTATAGCTACGATTGATATTATATAACAGGCCCCCTAGCCAAGTTACAACCGTTTCGTTTCGATTCTCTTTTCGTTGATAGCCTCGAGTCGACCACGCCTCCTATTCCTTTGTTCTGACCACGTGACTGAGCGTTGAGATGACGTCAGAACAAAGGAATCGGAGGCGAATCGAAACGAAACGGTTATAACTTGGCTAGGGGGGCAGATCAGATGACTTGGTACTGTTAATGCAGTCGAGTCATTTTAAATTTCAAATATTTATTTTATTCGTTCGTCAAAGTTTTTTCCCGTGTGTCCCGCTACTGGGGTATGACGCAATTCACTTTTTCCTTTATTATATCCGCTATTGTCAGCAAAATCGACGGCGATTACAACAAAATGTTGTCCATCCAGCATTCATTAGGGCCTCGCAGTACATAAAATTTGTTTTATTTCCCACAGCGTTATTGCTTTAACCATTCTTTCATAGTTATTTAATGGTGTCGTTATTTCTTCATGGCCAGGTATTGTTACGTTTTCTTTCATTTTAATATTATTCATTTACGGCACAATGATTTATGATCGGATGATTTTAATATAGAAAATACTTAGACCGATGTCAGAGGAATCAAGACAGTTATTGATGTCTTTCATAAGATATTTATTTCAACCTAACTTCCGTTTAATACTTTTCCTTCGAAAATTATTTTATTCTAAGAGAAGGGTTTTACCCGCATGCGTGTTGAAAGTAATGATGTAAGATTCTGAAACGAGGGCGTTCAGAATGGGCCTCATTAGAAGGCTTAAATTTTCCCAAAGGGCAATATAGAGGGCTATGCTCGGAGTTTCCTTGCGTGATCAAATCAGAAATGACGATATTCGTAAGAAAAACAAGGTTGCAGACATAGGCTGAAGAATAGCCGAACTTAAATGGCAGTGGCTAGGGCACTTTGCTTGCAGAAAAGATGGTTGACTGACCGAAAGGTTCTGTAGTGGCCACTCCTAGTAGGTAGACCGAAAAATTTTTTTTTTTTTAATTATATAAACCAGTGCTTGACTGCGTTCCCACCTGATGGTAAGCGGAGATGCAATCATTGATGGTCAGGCGCGCTAGTTTATTAAGAGCTTATTTACTCTAGCCTTGAAGACACCTAAATTATAGTTGGACGGGAAAGACTGCAGCAGGCAAATTGTTCCAGTCCTTCGATGTACGTGATATAAACGACGAAGCGAAACGCTTAGTCCGGACCGTTGAAGTTTCAACATGGTGAGAACCTGTGTATACGATGGATGTGAGACACACAGGATTGGTCATTGTGGCGACACTTAGAGAAGGCCCAACGCCAGGCGAGGCCTGTAGGGATGATGATGATCATGGTGAATTATAGATACTGTGAAGATCGTAGATCTGGTTTGAGATGTAAGTACGCTCCTAGAATCTGTCGCTTATGAAGATAAACTCAAGGTACAATTTTTAATCTGCACTAACATTTATTATAAAGAGGAAAGTTTGTATATTATAAATAGGTATGTTTGTATGACCGGTCATTGTGGCGGCATTTGGGGGAGGCCTATGTCCAACAGTGGACGTCTTTCGGCTGAAATGATGATGATGATGATGATGATGATGTTTTTCTACACTAATATTATAAAAAGGTAAAGTTTATTTTTGTTTCTTTTTGTAGAAGGTAATTTCTGAAAGTACTGATCTGATACCGAAAATTCTTTCACCGATAGAAAGCTGCTTTATTCCCGAGTGACATGTTATATTTTATGTATGCGGGCGAAGTCGCGGGTAAAAGCTAGTTATGAATATACTCAAAAACTACGGACCGATTTTAAGAATTCTTTGACCAGTAGAATTTTACTTAATCCTTAACATACGCGGTCATGTAGGTCGCGGGTTCAAACCCAGCTAGTTGCATTACTTTGTGTAATTTATTTCATCACCACAGTTCTTTCAACGATGTAGGAAAACATCGTGAGGTAACCGGCATGTCCTAAAACCAAAAATCCGAAGACATGTGACATTCACCAACCCGCCCTGGGCCCGCGTGGTGGATTACGCCCCATTCCCTCTCCTAGAGAGGAGGCCTGAGTCCCAATAGTGGGAACATTATAAGGCTGAATATGCTAACATACGCATATAATTTTTACTTTCATGCGGGCGAAGCCGACGGCAGAAGCTAGTACTTTATATTTTTGGTACTTTTAACTTCTGTCAAACAAACAACAACAATGTCACCATTGTTTAATCAAAACTGGACTAAAAAACCGGCCAAGTGCGAGTCGCGCACTGAGGGTTCCGTAAAAGTTACCTATGAAAACAGTTCAATTTCCGAATTAAGTTACAAAGTTTTTTTCGAATTGCCAAAAAAGTTTTTTTTTGTGACTTAACTAAATATTTACAGTTTTTAGATTCCTTTCCTATGCTTTTGCTATGAGTCCATGCTTCATGCCATATTTCAGGATTCTAGGTCAACGGGAAGTACCCTTAGAATTTTGATTCCCTTGAGAGTGTCGAAATATACGTGTTTTGTGACTTAAACGGCCATATCTTTTTTTTTGTTAACTCTGAAGTCTGATTTTTTCATATCTTGAAGGAGCCGCAAACTTGAGTTGGTTGGTTTTAATTTCAACTCGATACCTCCATGCGTTACCAAGATAAAGGGTCTTGAGGGACAGACAGACGGGCAACAAAGTGAGGATCACTTTGTTGCCCGTCTGTCTGTATAAGGGTTCCGTTTTTTTGTTTCAGGTACTTAACCATAAACACAATATATTTTTTCCAAATCCTTTTCTAAATTTTCAGAACCCTTTAACCCGCATGACAACAAAGACCGTTTCTCTTGTGATTTCTTTATCGCAAAACTTTGCCGAAATCCAGTTATACGATAAACATAGGTAGGTATATCATGACCCTTACAAATTAATTTGAGTCTTTAAGCAATTTAGGTATCCGTATGTTTCTATTTTTTAAATTACTGTGTGTATTTAATAATTCTACTTCTGAGGCGCGTTTTCTTTAATGTTACAGATCGTTTTGACGGTAGAGGTGTGCTCTGCTTGGCAAGAGTACCGCCGTGTTCTCGTGGGGAAGATCAGCGGCAACGATCTCTCGCGCTGGGCCTTGTCACAGGACATGGTTCGAAGCAAGGAGGAGTGGCAGGCAGTCGCCTCCTTCTGCGAAGCAGTAATGCTAGCAAAGGGGGAGGCCGCACAAGCACGCGCGAGATAGCGGCCCTCACGCGCCAGCCGCCGGGATCCTGATCCCTATTTCCGGCCACCGTAGGCGCGGGATTACGGACGGCGAGCAATGGGTAGATCGCCGTCCGACCGTCCAGTAACTGTCCGGACAGAGCCCAAGTCGTTGACGGCGCTTACTGTTCCACGCGCGCCTCAAGGAGATCAGAGGCAGCAAACCGTAGGGGCCAGCAGGGTCGAAGCCAAGGGAGCCAAGGGTTTGTTTCTGAAAGGCGATTTCGGTCTTGGGACGAAGGCAAAGAAGGAACAGGAGTGGGTTTTTAGTCCGCCCAAGAGTAGGGGATGTCATAGGATGATTTTCAAATCGAAAAAAAAACAGATCGCTTTGCAGAGTAACACAGCCGGGAAAGCCGACATTTGAATAATTTTATTTTCAAAAACTTTTTTTTTGTTGCTTTTTTTGAAATAATTATAACTCGTATATTTTACAATAATATTGTAAAGAGGTAAAGTTTGTGTTTTTGTTCGTAGGAGGTAATCTCTGAAAGTACTGGTCCGATTGCGAATTTTTTATATTATAAAGCTGTATGTAGAAAGCTGCTTTATTCCTGAGTGACATAGGCTATATTTTATGTATGCGGGCGAAGCCGTGGACAAAAACTGGTATTTAAATATGTTTCTTATTTTTTATGTATCTACAAAACTTATTTTTTTGAGAAACTCTGTTCTAGTAAGGAAGTAAAATTGTATTTAACTTGAATTATTTACGCATGTCTGATACCCTAAATGGTTTGCCAATAGCGGCCAATATTACAACCCTGATAAAGTGCGATGTTATTAACCTGGCATGATTCCAACCTTGGATAAGCAAACCATTTATGACTGCCTCTATGGACTAGTCATTGTGAACGTGGCTGCTTAGCTTGATGTTTTTCTTGTGGTGCTATACATCTCTGAACTAACCCTTTTGGGAAATTAGACATAATTATACTGTCTAGTTGGGTAGGTCTAACTTTGAGAAAGAGGTCAATTGTCGAATCCGACTGGGCAGCGTTCGGAAAGCTGCGCGGTATCTTCTCGCCCAACATACCACAGTATCTCAAGACGAAAGTGCCAGTGTGACTAGTGATGACATATGGTACTGAAACATGGTCGCTTACAATGGGCCTCATCAAAAGGCTTACAGTCACCCAAAGGGCAATGGGAAGGGCTATGCTCGGAGTTTCCTTGCGTGATCGCATAAAAAATGAAGATATCCGCAGGAGAACCAAGGTCGCCGACATAGCCCGAAGAATTGCTAAACTAAAGTGGCAGTGGGCAGGGCAAATTGCTCGTAGAACGGATGGTCGATGGGGCCAAAAGGTTCTAGAGTGGCGACCGCGCACCGGAAAACGCAGCGTTGGAAGGCCTCACACAAGGTGGACCGATGACCTGGTGAGAGTCGTGGGAATGCAGTGGATGCGAGACGCACAGGATCGGTCGTTGTGGCGTCGCTTGGGGGAGGCCTATGTCCAACAGTGGACGTCTTTCGGCTGAAATGATTATGATGATGATGATTCTATCTAGTCTTATCCCATTTAATTTATGTATCAGTTTTCCTTGTCATTATTCGCGAAGGTTTATGTTGAGGTTTGTTGAAGCATCCATTTAAGTTTTCTTCAGGTATATTAATACAGAACAGATGGCCGTTGGGGCTGAAAGGTTCTGGAGTGGCGACCACTTATAGGAAGACGCAGTGTTCGAAGGCCCCCTATAACGTGGACCGTTGACTTAGAGAAGGTTGCGGGAATCCGATGGATGCGAGACGCACAGGACCGTTCGTTTTGGTGACATTTGGGAGAGGCTTATGCCCAGCAGCGGACGTCTATTTGCTGAAATGATGATGATGATGTATTGATACATGGAAGCTTTAGCGTCCAGCTCTGGTTCAGCCCAGACAGAAAAAATCTTTGAAAGTTTTTTTTTTTTTTTTTATTGGGTGGGAAAATCATCCTAATGACATCCCCGCTCTTGGGCGGAGCGGGAGATAGTGTCAGACTCTTACTGACTAAAAACCCACTCCTGTTCCTTCGTTGCCTTCGTCCCAGGGCCCCGGATTTCGCTTTCACACTACCCGTGGCCCCAGTAGGCTTCGACCCTGCTGGGCCCCTACGATTTGCTGACATCTCCCTGAGGCGCGCGTGGAACAATACGCGCCGTCGACGACTTGGGCTCGGTCCGGACGGTTACCGGACGGTCAGACGGCGAGCCACCCATTGCTCGCCGTCTACAAGCCCGCGCCTACGGTGGCCGGAAATCGGGATCGGAATCCCGGCGGCGGTTGGAGCGTAAGGACCGTTGCCTCACGCGATCGGCCGCCTCCTTAGCTAGCATTACTGCTTCGCAGAAGGAGGCGACCGCCTGCCACTCCTCCTCGCTCCGGAGCATGGCCTGAACCAAGGCCCGGCGCGAGAGATCGCCGCCGCCGATTGCCCCCACGAGGACACGGCGTTGCTCTGCCCAAGCGGGGCACACCTCCACCGTGTGCTCTACCGTGTCCTCCGGGTGGGCCACACAGTGGCGACACCCGGGCGTCGTTTCCGCACGAATTCGGTGCAGGAACCTCCCGAACTTACCGTGTCCGGTGAGAACCTGTGTCATGCGGAATGTGAGGACGCCGTGAGGTCTTTCCAACCACGCCTCAAAGAGGGGACTTACCGCCATAATTGTGGCGTGCCCAGCACGGGGTCGCGACAGTCGCTGTCGCCATTTCTCCATGAGAACTCGCCGGAGCTCTGTCCGCCATGCTGCGACTTGTCGCGGCAGCGGAGTTTCGCCCCGGCGTTGCATCTCCATGCGCCGTTCGTGCATGAGTGCAAGGACTGTTGCCTCCAGATCCCATGGTCGCTGGCCAGCAAGGAGGCTCGTCGCTTCGCGGGAAATCGTCCGGTATCCTCGTACCATCCGTATGGCCATGACCCTTTGGCACGCGTTCAGCCGGGCCGCCGGCTGCTTCCGCAGCCCCGGCGCCCACACCGGCGCGCCATAAAGGGCCATGGACCGAACGATCCCCGCGTAGAGCCTCCGGCAGGAGGCGTCTGGACCCCCAAGGTTGGGCAGGAGCCGCCCGAGGGCAGCCCCAGTCCGATTTAGTTTGGGAGCCAGACGTCGGAAGTGCTCGTCGAAATCCCACCGGCTGTCGAGAACGAGTCCCAGGTACTTCATCGTTGACCCGACGCCGATGTGGACTCCTCCCACCATTAGCTGGGAACCCGGTGGTGGCGCGTTCCGAGGGCCGTGAAAGCACATGGCCTCGGACTTGTGCAATGCCACCTCGAGTCCCAGCTCCTGGATCCTGCCAACGACTGTCGCGACCCCGCGTGTCGCTAGTTCGACCGCCGCCTGGTACGACTCTCCCTGCGCCAGGACCAGCGTGTCGTCTGCGTAGCAGACCACGCTGACCCCGCCAGGGAGGTCGCCGCGCAGCACGTAGTCGTAGCCGATGTTCCACAAGGGCGGCCCTAGTACCGATCCCTGCGGAACACCGCACGACATCTCTCGACGTTCCCACTCCCCCTGGTGACCAGGGTAGGTGATGTACCTGTCTGACAGGTACGCCTCGACCACACGACAGAGGTAGTCGGGCATCCGGTGATACCGGCGTGCCCTCCCAATGCTACTCCAAGGCAGGGAGTTGAAGGCGTTGGCGATGTCCAAAGACACCGCCACGACACACCTGCCCTGGGCCACTGCATCCCCCGTCGTGAGAGCTCGCACGCACATGATGGCGTCCACCGTGGAGCGCCTCCTGCGAAAGCCGAACTGGCCGTCCGCCAGATCCGGCCCCACCCGTGTTAGGTGTGCGACGAGGCGGTCTGCAATTACTCTTTCAAAGAGCTTGCCCACCTCGTCGAGCAGCACAATGGGCCGGTATGCGGACGGAGAGTCCGCAGGGCGCCCCGGCTTCGCGATGAGGACCAGTTTCCCCGTCTTCCAGCGAAGTGGAAACTGGCCCCTCTCCAAGCATGCGCTGAAGAGCCCTCTTAGTCGAGGCCCGAGAGCCTCCATGGCCAGGACCCATGCCTTCCCAGGCAAGCCGTCGGGTCCTGGGGCGGTATTCTTGGCACTCAGCCTTCGTACCGCCACTCTCATTTCTACCTCGGTCACCTCTGGAGCGTTGTCGTCGTCGTCGCCATCGTGGTCCGCGTCGGACACCGCTGGTGGCGGAGCCATGGGCGGGGGAGAGTGTTCCCCTCGCGTGGGGAACAGAGTGCTCACCACACCCTCCACGAGCTGGGGCCGGAGACTCTGCGTCAGCGGGGGAGCCCAGGGGCGGAGTTTGTCCCGTACCAATTTGTACGGGCGTCCCCATGGGTCCCCATTCAGAGTCCCCAGCCACACGTTGCGGGCCTCAAGTTTGGCCCGCCTTATCTCCGCTCGGAGGGTGCGCTTTGCCGCTCTGTATCCCTCGTACAGCTCCGCCTCTCTGGCCTCCGCATCCGGTGGACGGATGCGGCGCCTGCGGTATCTGGCATACCGGCGTCGCGCGGCATTGCACGCGTTGCGCAGTGCCGCAATCTCCGGCGACCACCAGTATACCTGGCGCTGAGCACGTCCTGGAGGGACTCGGGGCATTGCCGCGTCGCAAATTTGCGACATGGCCTCCCGGAACCACTCTGCCTCGACGTCTATGTCGACAGGCCTGTCCGGTGCTTGCACCCAGGCCTGTACCGTCGCGGCTTCCAGGAGGAGCTCCCGGTCCATCTGCCTCAGCGCCCACCGCGGACCACAAGGGTTCTGTCGGACCGGCGCAGTCGAGGTTTGGGCGGAGACGTCAAACCGGATGTACCGGTGGTCTGAGAACGTCTCCACCCCCTCCATAACGCGCCAGTCGAAGACACGCGGCGACAGAGCGGGGCTAGCAAACGAGATGTCCACCACTGAGTCGCCCCGCATCCGTACACACGTGGGGACAGAACCCTGGTTTAGGACGACCAGGCCTGTCTCCAGAGCCCAGTCCTCCACCACCCGACCCCGCTGGTTCGTGAACCGGGAACCCCAAGCCAAGTTCTTGGCATTGAAGTCCCCGCAAACGACCACGGGGAGGGAACCAAACCCAGCGACGACGGCTTTCAGCTCCATTAGGGAGATGTGGAGATCGCCGAGAGATCTGCTCGGGGACAGGTAGACGCCTACCACTGCAATGTCCCCGAACCGTGCTGCCACGCAACCCCGTCCCCTCGTGACGGCCTCGAGGGTCGGGGTACCGGCGGCGGCCGACGAAATTAGGCTCACCGAGCCGTCCAGGTCCCGCACCCAGTCTCCCCTGGGCAGGACATTGTACGGCTCGGAGACCACGGCGATATTGATCGACCACTGCGCCATGCTCTGGAGCAACAGATCCTGAGCGGGGGCGCAGTGGTTGATGTTCGCCTGGAGGAGACGTAATGGAGCCGTTATTGGCAGTCCATCACAGTCTCCTCTCGAGCCCCCCGTGAGGGCCCTGCCGCGATGGTTGCGGCGGCGACAGCAGCAGCTGCCAAAGAGGAGGCAGCGGTGGTGAGGACATCGGCGGGGATGGGCCTCCTGACCTTGCCCTTGGCCTTGGTGGGGGGGTCGTAGGACCTGCTCCCAGCCCGGTGGTCGGCCGGCTTGCCTGCCGCCGCACATGCGTAGCAGTGCGGCGTTGCTCTGCATTCAACCGCCCTGTGACCAGGCTGACCGCACTGGAAGCAGCGGTCGCTGCGGTCCACCTCCGCGGCACAACTGGCCCCCACGTGGTGCCCCACGTGGCAGCGATAGCACCGCAGAGGTCTGGGCTCCAACAGTTTCACTTGGGCAGAGACCCAGCCCACCAAAAGCCGTCGGCCCTCCCCGGTGATGGTCTTGGCCGCCGACACGGGGCAGCTTACCGTCATGGCTCGCATGCCCGTGCTGTCAGCTCGGATAGTGCCCGCCCGAACCTGCTCGGTAGTGCACCCACCCGCCCTGACGATGGCGGCCACCACCTCGTCCACCTTGACGGAGTCGTCCTAGCCCATGATGCGCATATCAATACACTTGGTGGGCCTGGACACTCGGGCCTCTTCCGCATCCAGGGACGCCCTGATCCTTGCGGCCAGGGCATCCGCGGCGGGGCTACTGGCCGCACCAGGGACCTCCAGTATTCGGGCCCCGGTTACGGTGCGCCTCATATGGAAGCCCCCAGAGGCTCCGAGCTCGTCAAGGTGGGGCAAAACCGCCTGCTTTGCCTTCTCCATGACGGCGTCGTATGTCACGCCCTTTTTTACCGCATCTGGCTGTAGCGTTATGACTACAGCCTCGGATTTCGGGGCGCGAAGTCTGGCCGCCATGGCCCGCTTTTTGCGCTGCTGTCGCCGCGCGCGCCTTTTGGCCGCCCTAGCCGCCTTGCCCGCCTTCTTGCTGGCGCCGACAACCGTCCATTCGGCGCCAGCCGAGGGTTCTTCGGGCAGGGGAGGCGGCAGGCGCGGCCTAGTCGCTGCCGCCGCAGGAGGTCCCGCCGGTTTACTGGCAGGCGCCGCCCTGCCCTTCTGCCGCTGTTGTTGTTTGGCGGCCGGGGCCGGCCTCGCAGGCTCCGATGCCACGGCCCCGCGCCCAGCTTGCCCCGATGGGCCCGCCTTGGGCGCAGCTGCCGTGGCCGCGGCAGCAGCGTAAGACGCCGCCTTTCGCTGGCCGGAGCCCGCTAATGGGGGGCGCAGCACTATGCCCTCCAGAAGGGACAGCTGCTGCTGTTGCAGCTGCTGCTGAAGAGCAGCCAGCTCCCGCTGCACCAGCGTCAGCAACTGGCCCTCCGGCTCTGGGTGTGGCTGGGGCTGACTTTGCCCCTGCCCTTGCTTGCGTCCCTCTCCAGCCGGCCCCGGGCAGCCGCTAAGTTTCTGGGCTCCCGCGAGCTCGGCCTGAAGCTCGGCCCGGAGCTCATCCCGGAGTTTTGCCACCCTCTTTTCGAGAGAGGCTTCGATAGCCTCCTCGATAGAGGCGGCATGCCGGTGGACCGTCTTCTCCTTAGAGGTCCTCTCCCTCTTCCGGCCCATGTCCCGCAGCGCGGCGACGACCAGCTTCCCCAGGGATCTACGGGACTCCTCGGCGGAGTCCTCCCTGGCATCCCGCTCGCTGCCAGACGGTCCCGAGAGGTCCACCTGGGCGCTGGCCACACCGGGGTGACGCCCCTCCGCGGCAAGTCGGTTGGCTCGCTTAGCCGACTCGTGGGCAGTGAGGCCCCTCCCTCTTCCGCTTGCTCGACCCGCACCCCGCCCGCTGGTGGGGATTTTTCGGGCCGAGCCCATCTCTCCATCGGAGGACGATTTGTCCCCCGATCTAGAGCGCTTCCGGTAGGCACTCACGTTCCTACCGGAGACGCCCGCCACCTCCTCAACCTCCGAGCCCTCCGAGCTCCTTTCGGATGCCGCGTCGGACTCCGACCGCGCATCGCTCTCCTTTGGGTTTTTTTTTAAGAAAAATTTTGAATTCATTTTGGTTCCCACGAGTATTAACTTCGGGTACTGGCTCAAGATAGTGGTTCGCACTAGAGACTAATTTAGCTACCCATTAGTCAAGCTAACAACCTCCCTCACGGTGCGCCGCCGCTTGGAGGTTTGGGGTAATTTTTTATAGAGGTTGTCTTCCTCGCGGCCCAGGCAGTTAAGCCAAGACCCTCGACCCCCATCAAAAGTCAGAAACATGACCTTGGACAATCTCTGGGGCTACGAGACTAACGGTGGCAGAAGGAGGAGCAAGTCTTCCTCCTGCCTGCCCGGTGGCAGGGTGAGTGCACACCGAGCCCGCTCTTACTTCGCCACTGTGCCCTCTGCTATAGCAGAGGGACACGCGTTGAAGTGATCCTTCAGACAGAATATTCGCAGGCGGACATCAGGACCCCTTAGGTAAAAGTACCCAAGGGGAGTCATTGCCCGCCTTCCAGGGTGCACCGTCCCGCAGACTGGCCTTCACCTCGGACGTATCCGCAAGGGAACTACAGCCTGCGGGCACTCGTGGAGGTTTTCTGTAGTAGCACCCCAATCTTTGAAAGTTCAATATTTTGTAAAAGAATGCGAGTGATAATGAAATTAGGTAGGTACATGACGAATTCTGGAACAGCGCTGGCCTAATGCTGTTTAAGCGAGCATATATGAACCACCGCCGCAACACACCTTTGATATCTACCACTCTATTGCGCACATGATGTTGGAAAGTAGTAGATCCCACCAAAAACATTTCATGTAAAAGGTTGTCAAGACGACCACATAAGGTTTGCCCTGTGAAAAAGATATCAATTCTCATGTAGAGCCAAGCTTCTGAATCTACACGGCCTAACTCTACTGACCCTAACTTCACAAATTCTTGCTTGAGGCTTGGCTGTTTCGTAATAAAATAACGGGAGATATCATTGGATGATTTTCCCACAGAAAAAAAAAAATACCTTTCATTAAGTAAAAATGTATTATTTTTTTAAACCTACATCAATGCTGGTAAAAAAACTTACCAGTATCGAGGCTACGAAGTTTGATGAAAAATTCAAGAGCTTTTCTTTCTAGAAGCGTGCTTCACGAGGGTCTACCAATCCGGTTTATGGTATGGGTCAGGTCATAAACTATAGCAAATCTATTTCCCCAAATCACTAGATATCACTTCGGTCCAGTCATGAGACCACCATCGAGGTACCATTCAGGTTCACATAACACTAAATATGCCAATACCAACTATTTGTCTCATTGACATCTTAGATGGATAGAGGTAATATTATTACGGCCATGCTATTTGTTTTGGGTGGGCAGGATTCCAAGCTCTGTCACCATGATGAATGTTTACGTGACAGAGTGTAATACAATAAACTTGGGTGGTAAATGGTGATATAATGGGCCACAAGAAATCATGGTTATAACTTGGATGGGAATGTTATTCTAAGATATAGTTTACTAGCTTCTGTCAATGGCTCCACTCGCTTGAACTTAGAAAATTTTCGCAAGGGAACATACTCACGTGTTAAAGATTTCTATGTGCAATTCCAGATATGGTCTGCTCGTATCCCTATCATCATCTTCCTGCCCTTGTCCCATTTTATTTGGGGTTGGCGCAACACGTTTTTTTCTTCCATTCTTTCCTGTCAACCGTCATACTATCACTAACTTCCTTTTTTTTCATATCACTGTTCACACAATCCATCCATCTTTTCTTTGGCCTCCCTCTCCCTCTCCACCCATCCACATGTATACTCATAACTCTTTTAGTAACATGCGTTTCATCTCTCCTTTTTAAATGACCATACCAAGACAAACGATTCCCCTTCAACTTTACAGTCACTGGCGCCACTTTCAAACTTCCTCTAATATATTCATTTCTCACTTTATCCATTCTCGTCACACCTCACATCCAACTCAACATTCTCATCTCCGCTACAGGCAATCTTTTTTTAATTCCTCTTTTTCACAGGCCAACATTGCCCGTATCCCTAATGTCATTCAAATCTGTTCAACCGTTTGAGTGTGAACAAGTAACAAACAGACAGATGATATTTCGCTCCAACTAGAGTAAGAGCCACCGTAGGCGTGGACAAGCGGGTGACAACCAATACATAGCTCGCCATGTATCCGTACGGTAACCACGTCGTCGGCGCGCCTCAAAAGATGTCAGCAAAACTGTAGAAGCCCAGCAGGGCCGAAGTTACTGTTTTATATATCTGTGGGTGAAGCCTACTGGGGTCATGGGGGGTCATCCGAAAGGGAACTCCGAGGTCCAGCAATGGAAGGTAGAGAAGAAACATAGATGTGGTTTTAGTCAGCAAAAGTCTGACACACTTTCCCGTTCTGCGAGCGAGAGAAGTTATTTAATGATTTCCCACCTTAAAAAAATATCACCCGTTGCGACGTTGAGTAATAGGTAGCTCACAGTCCGACCGTCCGGTAACCGTTTGGACCGAGCCCAAGTCGTCGACGGCATGTAGTGTTCTACGCGCGCCTCAAGGAAATGTCAGCAAACAAGCCCAACAGGGTCGAAGCCTACTGGGGCCAAGGGTTAGTTTCTGAAAGGAAAACTCGCCCTGGTGTGAAAGGTAACAGGAATGGGTTTTAGCCAGTAAAAGTCTGACACGCACCCCCGCTCTCCGCCCCCCGCTCTCCGCCTAAGAGCGACAGATATCATTTGATGATTACCAACCTAAAAAAAACCCGTTGCAAAAATATACGGGCCACTCGTATAGATAAATGCCTACCTATATTTGAAAACATTTGATTCCCTACACAGTTTCATCATGCCAATCTATTTTAATCTGTTGCTGCCCAAACTAACAAAGCGAACCGACCGAAACTAAATCCAATATTTATTTATAACTCATCCCAACATTGTTCAATTAATATGAAACAAAGTAATTCTCATCTTTAGTTTTGTGCAATATTTAAAATATTTATAACATTATCCTTTACTAACAAAACTTGAATTACCCGGACGATACACGAAATACCCGGTTAAAGTTTACATATCCCGATCCCAAAGATCCATTGTGACTTTGGTCTCAATGGAGTAGGATCATAATTTAAGACCATAACTGTGTATGTTTAATTGTTATGTTAATTACCAGGCCGGAGGGGATACGGGAATAATTAGTCACTCAGACGGTCCTCTGTTTTAAAGCCTCAGTTTCATTGCTGCGTATGATGTGCCGGAAGGGCTACGTTGTACGAACTTTTTTTGGTAGGCTCGCGCTTGACCGCTGTCTCACCAGATGGTAAACGAGAATTTAGTCGACAATAGAGCACGTCTGCCTAGATGTAACCAGCCCCCCTAGGCAAGGCACGATCGTTTCGTTTGCGTCGAACGCCTCGAGTAGGCCACGCTTCCAATTCCTTTGTTCTGACGTCATCTCAACACTCAGTCACGTGGTCAGAACAAAGAAATCGGAGGCGTGGCTTACTCTAGGCGTTCGACGCAAACGAAACGATCGTAACTTGGCTAGTTCACTTTTGACTTCAAGATACTTAGGATGTAGCTATCAGAAAACATAGATTCCGGCAAGGAATTCTACTCCTTAATTGTACGCAGAATGGATGTGTCTCCAAAACTTTTGAGCGTTTTCATTTGTTTAGGTGCATGTGCGAGACAATACTTCCTATTGAAGCACGTTTGAAATCAAATCAAACATTTATTTTTTTCAAATAAACCATTTACAGGCACTTAGGAATTATTAAGATGTCAGTCAGTTAGAAAAATGAAGCTAATTGTACAATCCAAGGCGTAGATCTCTACGGAGAAGAACGTGCAAGAAACCTTATAAATCATCTACACTGATATTAAAAATAGGGAAAATTTGTTCTTTTTTTTTTGTTTATAGGCGGTACCTAATCTCTGAAAGAACTGGTTCAATTGCTTTTTTTTTACTTATAGAGAGCTACTTTATTCTTGAGGTGACATAGGCTATATTTTTTGTACACGGGAGAAGCTGCGGGTAAAAGCTAGTGTAAATATATTAATATAGTAAATATAATAAGTATCTCAGTTAAAAAAACAATATTCAAAATATAGAATTTAATAAGTATGGTGCTCAGTTTTTTTTTTGTTTTAGGATCTTTCAAATAACTTCTCCTGCTCTGGATAGACCAATGGGATATATCAGGCTTTTAGTAACTAAAACTTACTTGTGTTTTTTCAGTTGCCCTTTGCATTTCACGGCCGCAATAATTCTTTCGAACAATACGGCAGTCCACGGATTACTTCATAAAGATTCTGAACTAAATAAAGGTTGGACGATGGCAATTTTGCTTCTGTGTATAGCGAACGCACGTATTGGGCCGCGTTAGTGATATTTCCATGCAGGCCACACTTTTGGTAGTGATGTCACCTTAAATCCGTGCAAAAAAATCAGTTAAGCTTAGGCGTAACATGCCGCAATAGAACAGCGCCTTTATAGTAACCCTTTCATGTGTATATCCAATGGGCTGAAGTTATGTAGGTATTCCTTTTGTTTTTTAAATTATTAAGCCCTGTGAAATTTAGAGTTTTTACCTACTATAGCATAAACATAATCAGCCTTTTAATGTTTCCACCACTAGAACTTCTGAGTTCTAGCGGTAGAAACATTAAAAGGCTGATTACCCCTGCGGCTGATTACGGCCTGTTCCCTCTCCTAAGGTCTGCCTTAGGAGAGGGAACAGGCCATAATCCACCACGCGGACCCAGTGCGTGTTGGTGGATGTCACAATGTCTTCGAATTTTTAGTTCTTGGAAATGCTGATTTCCTCACGATGTTTTCATCATGTTTAGTGAGCAGTGGTAATGAAATTAATTAAACAAATTAATGCGCCTGATTAGGTTTGAACCCGCGATCTTGAGTGGCCTGTTGGTCTAGTGGTTAGTGGCCCTGACTGCTATGCCGAAGGTTGTGGGTTCAATTCCCAGGATAAATGTTTGTGTGATGAGCACGATCATTTGCTCTGTGTCTGGGTGTAATTTATCTATAATATGTACGTATTTAGAAATATATAAGTATGTTTATCAGTTGTCTACCATAACACAAGCTCTGCTTGACTTGAGACTAAACGGCGTTGTGTGGTAGTTGTGTAATATTAATATTATTATTACCTACCATGTATAATTAGATTATTTTTAATAATTCCGGCCATTTATTTTTTTCATTAATTATTTTATTTATTTAAGAGTTGAAATAGTATGAATCTAGTTCTGAAATATACGTTTATAAGGTTAGGGTTTATCTCGGATATCAAAGAAAAGGTGTAAGAAAAGCCTATCAAAGCCTTACATATAAAAGGTAGGTACCAAGAAAAGGTTGGCTTATCTCCATATCCTCATTATGCCTTCTATTGCTGGTCACGTCCCTCGTTGAAGCTGTGCGCTATTGCTTATTCTAACAATCACTATCATTATGTAACTGCCATCATAGAATCACACGTTCTATCGTCGACCGCATCGTCGCTTTCCATCAGGTGAGATATTGGTCAAGCGCGAACCTATCAAGAATAAAAATAAAAAAAACTTTAATCGAAACAGGCCTTAAAATTGCTGGAGTGACGATCTGAATTAATTTCTGACAATTGGTTAGCTTGAGATAACACTCAAAGAATGTTGGAAAAATATGAGAAAGACTGCTCAGTAGTGGCACCGAGTGGGCTAATTAATATAATTATCTATACCTCTTAAAGGGTTGTTCCCAGAGGTCCATAATTCTATTGTTCTTCATTTTCCAAAAAAAAACACTGCAAGGTGAAAGTTAAAAAAAATACGATTCTGAACTCAATACCACTTCGGAGTCGTATTTCGTATTATAAATATCTCGTCGTCAAGTCCGCAGGACGGAGCTCAAGTCGGCGACAGTGTGTAGTGTTCCGCACGCGTCTCAAGGAGATGTCAGCAAACCATAGGGGCCCAGCAGGGTCGAAGCCTACTGGGGCCAAGGGTCTGATTCTGAAAAGAAACATTCGGCCCTGGTACAAAAGACAACGAAGGAGCAGGAGTGGGTTTTTTGTCAGTAAAAGTCTGACACTATCTCCCGGTCCGACCAAGAGCGGGGGATGCCGATGGATGATTGTCTCACCAAAAAAAAAATGCCTAAGGCATTAAGTCCGCCTTTGTACCTTTGTGTTGCATGAAGTTTTAATAAATAAAAAAGCTCTTCTGCTATCATCATCATCATTTCAGCCGAAAGACGTCAACTGTTGGACATAGGCCTCCCCCAAGTGTCGCCATAATGACAGGTCTGCGTTTGCATCCATCAGATTCCCGCGACCCTCACTAGGTCATCGGTCCATCTTGTGGGAGGCCTTCCAACGCTGCGTCTTCCGGTACGTGGTCGATATTCCAGAACCTTTCATCCCCATCGACCATCTGTTCTGCGAGCAATGAGCCCTGCCTACTGCCACTCAAGTAAAGCGATTCTCCGGGCTATGTCTGTAACCTTGGTTCTCCTGCGGATATCTTCATTTCTGATGTGATCACGCAAAGAAACTCCGAGCGTATTCTCCTGCTATAATTTCCTACTACTAGTCGGCCCACCAGGGTCGAAGCCTACTGGGGCCACGGGTAGTGTAAAAGTGAAACCCGGGGCCCTGGGACGAAGGCAAAGAAGGAGTAACAGGAGTGGGTTTTTAGTCAGTTAAAATCTGACACTATCTTCCGCTCCGCCCAAGAGCGGGATTTGTCATAAGATAATTTTCACACCCAATAAAAAAAAACTACTAGTCTACTAAAAGTCATTTTTGATGAATAAAGCAAGAATTAAAACATGCTAATTTGGTACTTATGTCACACCACTTAAACATAAAAAAATAAAACTAAAATTAAAACTAAAAAGTAGAATAGTCATAAGTAGTTTAAAAGAAAACAAAGATTTCAGTAATACAGTAACGAAATTGTTTAAATACGTAGAAAAAAGACCCGTGATGAAATCAAAGTTAGTTGCAAAATTGTTTCTTTAAAAAAATTCACGTCTTCACCAGCCTATCATTACATTGGGCACGCTACAATTATGGTGGTAAGTCCCCTCTTTGAGGAGCGGCTGGAGCGGCAACACGGCTTCCTCACCTTCCGCATGACGCAGGTCCTCATCGGAAATGGCAAGTTCGGGAGATGTCAGCAAACCGTAAGGGCCCAGCAGGGCCGATGCCTGCTAGTTAGAACCGCGGAGAATTTATGAAAAGGAAACCCGTAGTCCTAGAACGCAAAGGGCAACTGAAGAACACATGTGTGGTTTTAGTCAGTAAAAGTCTAACACGCCCGCTCCACCCACAGCGCGAGAAGTCATTAGATGATTTCCACACAAAAAAAATAAAAAAGCCTATCATTACATACTGAGAGATTGTAATAATTATCATGATTTTTCTGTTATATTATTTTCTTTTACTGTTACTATCAGCCATCCTATGAAAAAAAATACCTACGAATAGAAAGCCAGAAGTATCCCCTTCTAAAACAGGATCGCTCATCTCCATATCCACATTAGACCTACTATTTGCCGGTCACGTTCCCCCATTCAAGCCGTGCACGCGCCCGGACTCCTGATCCGAACAATCACGGTGATGTATCACCGGGGTATACAGAGACCTCGTTAAATGGCATCAACTTTATCTGTTCTGGATAATGGGATTCGATCGATGGATTTCGTAAAGTGAGAAGAGAGATTTAGATATTTTAGGAAGAAAAGAAACTGGTGAAGTAATTTTGGTAGTAGTAGGTTCGTAGTTTTATGTCTATATTCCGTGAATGATTTGGCAGAGGTGTATCTATATGAGGTAGTACCTCTAGAATATAAGGAAAAAACAACAATATATAAATACAAATACAGCATTGTCATACAACGTGGCAATACCGCCAGCCTTTTGGGCACACTTCCAGTCGACAGCGATGCGAAGGAGTTTTATGACGCCATATTTTAGTTAGGAGTATATAGTATACCCCTACCCCTGGAAGCCTTTAGTGTATATAGTTAGTTTTAATTAGGTAAGTGTTTTTGTATATAATTTTGTATATATATAAATATAAAATGTTATATTACAATATAATACAAATGTAAAGGATAGCTAATGCGTAAAGGCGTGTTCAATCCAGCCACCACGCGGATCCAGTGCGGATTGGTGGATGTTACGTCTTCAAATTTTTAGTTCAAGGATATGCATGTTTCCTCATCATGTTTTCCTTCATCGTCTTTAAAGCAGTGGAGATGAAATAAATTGTATTTTGCGCCTGGCTGAGCTTGAAGCTGTGACCTACAAATCGTAAATCGGGGCAGTTTACGTACATCCACAAATAATTTGAAAAAAAAAATCTTAATTTTACAATACTTGCTAGAACTTAAAAGAAAAGTAATTTCCAAATTCTAATGAGTGTGTGTTTCAATTAGTGTATGCGCCCTAATTGCAGTGGAACCGTGTTCTTTCAGTTTCCAGAACCACGATAACTCTATAGAATCGTATTTTAGATTTATGTGCATTCCTGTCAATCACTGTCAACGAACGGAAATAGTGGAACCTTTAAAAAGGAAAACGAGGCTATATTGCATTTTCCACCTGAGGCATATTATCTGAAGGAGGCTCTCCTGTACGATATCAACTTATTTTTGGGGAAAGTTAGCTGTTTTTTTATGGGGTTGCTTCAGGGTATCCGGGGTAGGGGAATTGAATGACTTGATTTCGTCATCTCTTTTCTGCCATCCGACCACCCGACTTACTGCGGGTATCCACCCTTACGTTGTTGAAAACTTCAACAGTCCGGTCTAAGCATTTCGCTTTGTCGTTTATACCATTTACATTGAAGGGCTGGAACAATTTGCCTGCTGCAGTCTTCCCGTCCAACTATAATTTAGGTGTCTTCAAGACTTGAGTGAATATTTATTATTTAGGTATTTCTTTATTGCACACCAAATAATAATAGGTTCTTAACAAACTAGTGCGTCTCACCATCAATGATTGCATTACTGCTTACCATCAGGTGAGATCACAGTCAAGCACTAGGTAATATCAATTTAAAAAAAAACCGCGAAATTTTATGCAATTTGCAGGTCAGCTAAAGGGGTGACCAGACGGTTGCAAACCAACGTCCCAACCAAGGTGACCTTGCTAGTTTCAATTCTTGTGAAAGCAGTTGAAAACCATGACCTTCAACGCCTTTGATTGGGACGCGCGTTTACTCAACCACCGAATGTGTTGACGTGTGGTTTACATCCATGTAGCCACTAAACAAACCAAACACATAAACCGAGGTCACCTTGGTTGGAACGCTAGTTTGCAACCGTTTGGTCACCTCTTAAACCAATTGAATGACTTTTTGATGAAATAGCCAATCTTGAAACCTAACCTGTACGTGTTGCAGTGTCCTACAAATCTGAGCTCACTTGACTCGCTCTTGGAATAAGTAACAATATTTAGTTGGCGTTTTAAAACAGACGAATCAGTTTACTCGAAGCTAACTCATTTTTCCGTTGCTTAGTTATAAAATAATCATTTTTGCCTGCGGCTTCGCCCACGTACATAAAAATTGTTTTTTGTCACTCAGGAATAAAGCAGCTTTCTATCAGTGGGCACATTAACAACTGACAATGATGTGCAAGAGTTTTTTTTACGCCATTTTTTAGGTTGTTTTTAGTTCTATTTTTTTATTTTACTTTAATTTTAGTACCTTAATTTAAAAAAAAAATGTTAATCTATTTAAATTTCATGCCACTTTTCATCAAAACAGACCTACAAACAGCAGCGTAACCCGTTCTTACTATGTAAACAATATATCTATTGATTCCTCTAATACCTAGGACTTGGACCGAAACGGGGATCAATGGGGTTTGGGCCTCACTAATTGGGGATCTATATCGCGACCGTTGAAATTTTGTGACCACTTTTAAAGCCCATTGCTTGATATATCGTTCGTAAACTCGGGTGATATGGATAAAGGTGTATGTGAGTGTGGGCGATAGTACTTTTTCGGAAGGAATTGATTTTATTTTAATATTTTTTTTCTAACTCATCGCTTTTGCAATATTTTTTTATATTATTAGACCCCAACCACCATAAATTCGTTAGTAATTTATTTTGTTAACGTATAATTTATTCATAATTGCAATTATTTATTTTTCTTGCTTTTATTTATATAGCCTCTTTTTTATAATGTGAATGTGAGAACACTGTAGACTCCGCGAATTCTTAGGTTACTTCCTATTACGACTCGATTTTTATTATGATTATTTTTATTGTATTTTTTAGTACAATATTGTTCAGTCTACACTGTCCTTACATTATATCTACTTATACTTTAAGAAAAAAAATTTTTTTAAAAGAGTATCCATGGGGTTTCTTGCCGGTTCTTCTCCATAGAAAACGACCAATTTTGAACTGTACACTAGCTTCTGACGTTTTATAAGTGACCATATAGGCCTAAGTGAAATAAAAAACTTTTGACTTTGACTTTTAATTTAAAGTGAATAAGCTTTAGATTCGCTCGATCACCGGTGTACGCCCGTCAATGTTGTGTTTTATTTATAGTAATAATAATTGGTGATAGAACGGACTTGGTGGAATTAGATTTTGCAATTTCAACGCACACTCCCCGAAATGTAATCGATAGAAAACTGACAGGCCAGCAACTCGGCGTTGATGCTCAAGGCTTTGAAGTTTTGACTCGACAAGTGCATCATCACCGATGATCCTCTTGGCTCGCTTTTCGATCGACTCCAGGGCATCAAACTGGTATTTGGCAAACTCATCCCAAAGATGAGAGCAGTATTCCATACACGATCGAAGTTGTACTTGATAAAGGTTGAGCAGCTGTTTCTGTGTATTATAATTAAAACTAATACTATCGAAGCAAAGGCAATGGAAAATCATTAATCAAAAATAAAAGAAACATTTTATTCGATTGTGAACTTATTTTCGCTATACCAAAAAAAAACCAGCACCAAACTCTTTTAATTAAGTAAATTGTTTTCGCTAGCGTTTTTAATGTACCTTACTAAAAAATTTAAAAATGTTGCCGTCATTTCACTTTTCGCTATTCAAGATTAAAAATATGCTTTTAAAAACTGTTAACTAGTTAAAACGAGCCCAATCCAACTTTAATTACTAAAACACGTGTAGTACGAAAATATTTGCTTTTACACATTTAATTCAGGAGGAGTTTTCAGCTAGTTTCGAGGTTGACAAATTGTTTGGAACAAGTTCTATTTTCGTTTAAAGCTACAATATTTCTAAGGTTTACACCGTGTCATTTTGAGTTCAATTCTATCCTTTTTTGTTGTATAAATTAGTTACAAATTAGACTGGGGTAGAGTAGGTGTGTCTTGCATTTATTTTCAGGGCAATAAATGTTCCAAATGCTTAAAATACTTGAAAATACACAAATTCGTTTGGAAATTATGAAATTTAGTGAACACGTCCGCGCTTTTATATGGATTATTTATATTATAACCATGACGATGTTTTTTTTATGTATTGTTTTAGTGCATAATTATTTATTGTTTATGAATTTTGATTTATAAATATATCATCATCATCATCATCATTTCAGCCGAAAGACGTCCACTATTGGACATAGGTCTCCCCCAAGCGACGCAACAACGAACGATCCTGTGCGTCTCGCATCCACCGCACTCCCGCGACTCATACCAGGTCGTCGGTCCGCCTTGTGGGAGGCCTTCCAACGCTGCGTATTAAGGTGCGCAGATACCCCGGGTCATAATGACCTAAACTGGTTGACACTGGGTTAATATTGCAACTATAATTTTTTCTATGAAACTTTGACCTGAATGGTAAAATTTTGTTAGTCGCTTACACTAAGCCCCCACCCGTACCGTCATAAGAATCAATCGTTTGTAACCTTTTCTAATAAACTATCACAACCATCGATAAACTGAGCCCAACACATATATACAGGACGCTCTAAAATAAATCCACTGCTGCGTCTCTAGAGATTTGTTATAAACAGATTTAGATATAATTTCATTATTGACTCAATTAATTTACTTTTAAAGCTTCTAAGCTCTATAATATTATGTAAGGAAACTTAAATTATAATATTTTTAAATTTTAATGGAAGTTTCTCAAAAATATTGCGGATTTATTTTGGGCAGCTCTTTCTATAATGTTTTTCATGGGCATTTAGGGGATTATAATAATGGTTATAATTATTAATTGGTGTTTAGCAGTCCGTTCATTGCAACCACTTTGTGCTCTGAAATTACTTTTAGTTTAGTTTAGGCGTCGTACTTTTTTATTTATTTATTTAAAATGTTATGTAGATGTTGTTTATTTATTTATTATATATTTGAAGGGGCAGGATGACCTGGAGGCCTTTCACCAGAACTCATCTTCTAATTATGTGGGTAAGGTGGGTGCGGTAGTTGGAATAAAATATAGTTTCAGACCAAAATCCACGTATTTTAATCAGTTCTCACAGGAATCACAATATCATTAGGTAATTAACGATGACTACTACAAGTAATAAACTTAAATAATTCTTGAAATAGCAAGACATCGAAGATTCAGAGCGATTCGTCACAAAACGTGGTGCACGGTCGGCTCTTGTTCAAAAAGTGCCCAAGATGGCCGCCCGCACTACCATCGACAATGACGCTTCGCTAGATTGACATTGAGAGTCCTATCAACCTGACGTTTGACGTAAACGCCGTCATATTTATTATATGTACATAACATATAAACACTTAAAAATAAAAAGAACAAATACAGAAAGAAGGGAACAAAGGTACTGCTTATTGTTGTGGTACAGAAAAAGACATTATGCAACAAGGCATTTTCAAACAGTCAACTTGTGGGTTAGAAAAACTACAAATTGGTTGTGTGGTTTTGGTATCAAAAGGAGATACGTTTTTATGAGGTATACATATAAACTAACCACCTAACTTCTTTAACAATAAAATGAATGGAAAGGTGTTGCTGAGCCCTCGAAATAAACAACCTTATAATGTTCCCACTGTCAAGAATCAGACCTTCTCTCTAAGCCAAAATCCACCATGCAGGCTCAATGTGGATTGGTGGATGTTACGTCTTCGAATTTGTGGTTCTAGGAGAGAATGACTGAATTAATATGGACGAACTTTTTTAAAAGTCTTATCATTGTTCATATCGTATCAAGAAAATTTTTTACGGAGTATTATATATCGGTCAATCCTTATTTTTATAGACTACTTTAATTTATCCGTAGATTTCACACGTTTTCTTCTTAAGTTATAATTTATTTTATTTATTGATTTAGAAGTACTTGTACAACTTTAATAAGAATATTCAAGGCGTTGTACAATGGAAACTTACAAACTAAAAATTAATAAAACAATAGTAATAAACTTTTGACAGGACAATGTCTGTCGGATCAGCTAATCTAGAATAAGCAAAATGACTAGTAGACAAAGTTTCATTCTTTCAGTGATGCTGATTTTTCCTCGATTCATCTTTTACTTATTAACATTTTTGCTTATTGGAAAACGCAGTCGCGAAAAGAATGTCCCTACCTTTTTTACCTTTTAAAATTTGTCTATAAAATATGTATCTACTTAACTTAAACAATGGGCATAATTTAAAAAAAAAATAAAGAAGGTAAGAACTTAACAGTAAGTCGATGTCGTCGTTAGAGACACTTCGGCAATCCTGTCAATTTCCCTTGTAAAATTCTCTCAAAATTAATTTGATCTATTATTCCCCAAACACGGAATCTCTGAAACAACACGATCATCTAAAACACCATTTTCCCGTTTTAAATAAGGCCGAACCGTAACCGCTTTCCTCCAAATAATATTTTATCGCTTTAATAAAAACATTATGACCAAGAAAAATATTAGTGGAGGCGAAAAAGGGGCTCTTTTGTTCCTAAACGGGTACATTGAACGACTAAATGGTAATAATCGGGGCGATATCAAAGATTGGTTGAATCATTACCATAATGAAAGTGCTGGTTTTGAAAAGAACTCTGCGAGATGATGTTATTTTTCTTGTTGAGCGTACAATGCTTCAGTTGTTATGTCTGATGCAGTATTACTAAGTCTCTTAACGAAGACCTTTATGGCTAACAAAAGAAATATTTTGCAGTTTTCGTGTGTATTTTTCAAAGATTTTTTTTTTACATTTTTCTCATTTCACAGATATTAATGACAGCGGTGAAAGAAAACCTCGTGAGAAAACCTTTAATGAACTTATATCGCTAACCCAAATAAATCTAGCGGAGTCATTAATTCTCGTGTCTCTATGTTTGATGTATCTTAAGCCCCTTTTTTTTGGTTTGGGCGCGCCATAATTATGGCGGTAAGACCTCACCGGACATGTTAAGTTCGGGAGGTTCCTGCACCGGATTCGTGCGGAGGACACGGTGGAGCATACGGTAGAGGTGTGCCCCACCTGGACAGAGCACCGCCGTGTCCTCATGGGGGTGATCGGCGGCAGTGATCTCTCGCACCGGGTCTTGGTACAGGCCATGGTCCAAAGCGTTTGTCCATAAGGCGGCACTTTGACGTCCACAGCCAGAGCGCAAGTGCACGTGAACAGCAGGAGAGGGAAAAGCATGGCCATCTGAAAACTAAAGAGCGGCAGGCGGTCGCCTCCTTCTGCGAAGCAGTAATGTTAGCAAAGAAGGAGGCCGCACGTGCACGTGCGAGGCAATGGCCCTTGCGCCCCAGCCATCTCTTCAAGAATCGATCTTCTTCAAGAATTATCGAAAAACTTCACCCGCTTTGGTTGTATTGAAATGGAGTGTATGACTTTTATTAACTGCCTAAAACTCACCCGTGTGAGTCTTTCAAACAATCTCGAAACCCTAGCAGGGATTGGCTTTAGCGGACCCCGTCAATTACGGTGACATCTTTTTGCAGCTCGCTTGCGGACGGCGAGCTACTCATTGTTTGTCGTCTTACAGTGGCCAGAAAACGAGGACGTCTCCGTCGGCTGCGGCTGTGGCGTGATGGTATCCATTCCCTCACAGTTGCGGCTATCGCCTTCCCTTGCATTACTGCTACGACCAATAAAATACCGTTGACCTGACCTTGATTCCTATCAGACAGTGGCCCTTCGGTGGAATAGCTACAGGCTGCTATTATTTTTGCTGCGTGAATTTGTGAAAGAGTTACTGCGGTCCTCGAACGTATATTGCAAATGTAGGAACATAGGTAAGTTTTAGTCATTAAAAGTCTAAAAGGTCGTGCTCACTCCTCCCTATAGTGAGACTTCGACATTTGATGATATTCCATCTCAAAATAAAATAAAATTGAGTATTATTTGTTTTGTACATTCTAATTCTATATCTGGTATTTTACTTAGCTTTTATTTGGTTGCTACCAATACGACGAGTCAAGACAAAAAATATCTTCATCTAGAACTTTTTTCTCGTCTTTCGTATTCAGGCCACGAAGGTATTCTTTATTTATATTTCTTAGTCCTCGGTTTTTTTTCCTTTGAATCGGTCTTCGTTTATCATAATTTATATCGATTTTTCTAACACAAAATATTGACAATAGAACAGAAACTGACGTGGCTAATAAGTATTATCATTGATAACCTTAAAATTATTTGCTTTCACAAAAACAATAAGTCGTGATGGTGATGGTGGTTAAGGCCTTTCAAGTTGCAAGTTCAAAACAAGGTAAACACCAAAATTATTTTTTTAATTCATATGTAGCAGCAGCCGTGTGAACAACGTCTAGTCTCAGGGACTGTCTTACGGCTCGTTGTGTTAAGTATATATCTAAAGCTTGCATCATAATAAATCAGTCGTATGATCTGGAATAGTTTCTTTATTGCTCGATACCCAGCCATCGCCCACAAAACAGAGTCCCTGTACAGAGCTTCAATGATGATCGGCATCCTGCGCCGACATATATTATTACACACAATTTCTAAATTTAGTTAAACATTAAATATTTGCATAAAATCCATTACATTTTCGATCGCTACGAGAAGGCTTATCTGGCTACCTTTGGGATGAATGGATGATCGGGATTAATCACATGTGTTTCATCGTTACATCCAACTAATTTTAATCACGGTGCTTGTGCAAACCAATACCACCGCGTAATTCTAACACTCGGTATCGGCTTGTTAGGGTAAGTGCAGATTGCTCGATTGATTTTTTTTATTTGAATTTGGTCCCAAATTGTAAAATATAACATTTAATGTCTAAGTAACATTATCTATTCGTAGGTCGACACTTTCCTAAAACAATATTTTGATATAAAAAATTTAGAACAGACTTCAATGTAAAAAGTAACACTAAAACGTGCAAAATAACTTTAATTTCGGAAGTCTGTATTTCTTTAATAGTTTCGTTTCTTCATTATTTAACACCGACTTCCGAAATTAAAGTTTTTTACACTGAAGTTGTTTGTATTTTTTTTGTAAAAAAATTTTTATTTTACACTTTTTTGTTATGGTACCAACACTAAAAAGTACCCCGTAGCCTAATTTAAATATTTTATAGCCAGAGTGCTTCTCACAACAATTCTAATAATCTCAAACACGGTTAGATTACATTAATTTACCTTCTGACTTCATCATCAGATCAGTTTGATATACCTTCTCCCCCTTTTCTTTAAGTTAGTCATCGACTACATGTATAAACAAAGCTATTTTACTTGTTACGACACTACTGCTGAGATCCTATGAGCAGTTCTGTTCCATATCTTTAAAATTCATGATCAGATCATAACAATATTGCTATGGAACCAACTCGGAAGTATAACCTTTCAATCATAAAAATAATTTTCAAAATCGGTCTACAATTGACCGAGATATCGGTGTATTGTATATACATAAAAAATATATATATATATACATTTAGCCGAACAAAGAGCCTCCTTCTTTTTGAAGTCGGTTTAAAAGAATGAAACACATTCTTTTTATTAGTAAATTAGTTCACTTGATATACAGTTATAAGCCGATAAAGACCGTAGGCATTACTGACTGCTCTCAAAACGGTGAAGGAAAACATCGTGAGGAAACCGGCATGTCCTGAAACCAAAAATTTGAAGACATGTGACATCCACCAACTCGCACTGGGCCCACGTGATGGATTACGGCCCATTCCCTCTCCTAGAGAGGAGGCCTGAGTCCCAACAGTGGGAACATTTTAAGGCCGACTAAGCTAAGCTAAGCTAAAGACCATACTGGTATCCCCTGTCCGTATATGTTACGACATTGTGAAAGATTGACTATCAAGGTTCACCTAACTTATTTAGTTATGATATCTTAATTATCACATATGGTTGTATTGATTTTGTGCATGTGTCATGCTGTGGCTTTTGTTTCTGTTAAAGGGTATTATGGAATATCTATGCACTTCTGTACCATACCATTGTTATTTTGCTTTTGAAATGTTAGGTACAGCTAAGATTGCGAAATATACGTTGTAGTATTAATAGTAGCCAAGACCTGCAACATAAAATAGACGACTAGATTTTCGTTCAATTGACAAGCCTATTTGGTATAAGTAGGCAAGATCTTAGCATTTTCTTTCTTCTTTCTTTCTTTAGCGATTTTTTTTTCATAAAATCCTTTTTTTACACATCACAGTCATAGAAACTTTCCTACACAGTAAATAACCGGTATCCATCTTAATATCGAAGCTTGATAATATGGGCATAGATATCAATAGGTATGTTCAGCAACTAAAAGAACACAAGTGGGTTTTAATCAATCCTCTAGCTCCATCCAGAGGTATAGAAGTTATTCGATGATTTTTCACCATCGGAAAAACTCGGGTAAAGCCGAAAGATAGTCACTTAATTATTAATAAAGGCTAATGGATTGACTATAAACACAATATATTATTACTATCCATGAACAATTGCATTGTGTGAACGTTCGAACAATACTCTAAACACTTTGTTGTTATCAAAGATATTACAACCCAACTGCAATTCTAATCTCTCAGCCTATAGTTTCTATCAATACCCATTCAATATCCCAGTTTAGATTGATCAAATACCGGTATGCTCAAACCCTAATACCAGCCGATATCTCGGTAAATACCGTCACTCCACGTCACCACACTATTTGCATATTTGATTGGGCTCAGCCCAAACATTGTGCTCATTTTGAAAATAATAATTGAATGTGCTGCCGTATGATTGGCGATTGTGATAATAATGCAATTAAGGGTTTTTGTTGATAGGATTTTGTACGTTATTTTTTTGTAAAAAGGCGCAGATTCCTAGAGTGATTTTTTTCCCAATCATGTAGGTTTGACACTTGCAAAGTACAGGATTGAAGGAACTATTGTGTACCCCAATGTGTTTATATTGTGAAATTTAAATGGAAAATGAATTGAATCCATTGGTCATAGACGGAAGTAACTACCTGTGGTGTACTACGCTAATGAGTAAAAAAGATCAAGAAATTCACATGTTACTAGATAAATCACTTGTTTTGTTTATTTGTTTTTAAAACAATTGAAGGCTTCTGAGCCCTATCAGTAATCTTAATCGGATGTGTAACTTTGAAATGCGATTTCTAAAAAGGCGTGATTTGCCGGGCGAAAGGTACAGACACTCGTTACAAACCAAATCACGTAATGTTAGCACTTCATTATAATCTTATTTTTAGTTCTCATAAAATGATCACTATAGATAAATCACCATAGATATTAGTAGTAGTAGTCCACTGCACGTGTAGCGCGCGTAATTATGTGTCTTTGACGGAAGCTCCGATACTGCGCCTCCGTCGTCGTCTTACATCGCACCAGCACTCAGTTTTGCATCGGAGTGTCGTGGCCAGTCACGTGACACACGTCACTCTCGACCACTAGCGCTGCTCTAAACTACTAGCACCATCTCTGATATCTTTTGAAAACTAATTTAAATACCAACATATTTAAAAAGAAATATTATTCCAAACACAATATGATCATCAGGCCGTTAGCGGTAAAAACAATCAGCACAATGATAGTGATTTTAACAAACTCAAAAACTGTAATCACGACTTAGCACTTAAGTTGAGATTATATTTTTTTTATTTTTTTCTCTTAATAATATATCTCAGGAACCTGAGGTCCAGGACTTTTAGAAGGAGTACAAGTGTACCAACGTGTTACCAACCAATGATTATCCCCGTACGGGTTATGCAAGTGCACCCAAGGATAACCCCGGGTTGGTGAGAAATTATTACTAAGGCATTGAAAGGCTTAAGTAGACTGGTTTCTAAGAACTACATGAAGAAGAAAGCGCCTTCCTGAATCTTGTATCAATTTATAAACCTACTTTTACATTACATCAAGGATTTAACATTCCTCGAAACTAAATGAAGATGTAGAAATAAAACATTGTATTTTACTTTCGTTCACAGCGAGTACACACTAAATTATACCTTCGAACTAAATCGACAAGAAACTCAAGTTTCCGTCACTCGAGCCTTTACCGCTAAAAGAAAACGTGACTACCCTACAAATCAAACTATTTGAGAGTACACCAACCCCACAAAACATCTTGAAGGAAACTAGTATTAAAATCGTTTCTTTTCAGTAATTACTGATTGATATCTTGAATGCAGAATTAATGGCAGATGAAAACGTTCGAGTCTCCAACAATTTATCTTTCTAAGATAAACCTAACGAAGTCGCGAAAATTGATTTTAAACGAAGTGAAAGAAAAATTGTACCAGACTGAGTTTTAATCAAATTGCATCTTTCTTGATCTGGGATGAGAGAAAAATGGAGCAGTGAGTTTATCTAAGAAGGGTCTCGATTAGAAGATTGGATGTTTTATCAGGCCGGAACGGAATTGCCAACTGTTTATTTTAAGGTGTTGCATTTAGTGGAATAGAATAAGAGTTATTCTAAACTGAATGAGGAAAATTAACGTAGTTGTAGAGGTCAGAAAGATTTTCAAGTCCATATTGGTTTATTCCTGCGGAAACGTTTGAAAAAGTTTTGTGGCGACCACGCACCGAAAGACGCAGCATTGGAAGGCCTTCCGCAAAGTAGACCGATAACCTGATGAGGGTCGTGGGAATGCGATGGATGCGAGACGCACAGGGCCGGTCGTTATGGCGACGCTTGGGGGAAGCCTATGTCCAACAGTGGATGTCTTCCGGCTGAAATAATCATGATGAGATTTGGAAAGTCCTAGTTAAATATTTTGTGTTAAATAATGTATTTTAGTTGATGTAATTTTTTTTTTTTTTTTTGTAATTTAAGTAGTATGCACCGAATATTTGGAAGAAGGCACTGATTCCTTGAAAAAATGTATTCCAAAATGGGTGTACTCTACGTGACAAATTGGATGAAATACACCTCCTAACCTAACCTAACCTAACCAAACTTTTTGTATTGTTCGACTGTTAATATACATAATAATAATATTCCACAACTTTCACATAACGTCATCTAGACCCAAACTAAACAAAGCTTGTGCTATGAGTAACATATAACTGATAAACATACTTATATTTATCTAAATACATACATGTTATAGATAAATTACACCCAGACACAGAAAAAAAGATCATGCTTATCACAAAAACATTTGTCTTGTGTGGGAATCGAACCCACGACCTCCGGTTCAGAGTCAGGGCCACAAACCCGCAAGACCAACAGGCCAGTCAAATAAAAATAAATGAATAACATCCCAGCTATCTATATAAATAACACAAAATTCTATTCCTATCCAAACAACCAATCACAGCCCAATCCAACAGTAATAGAACAGCCTGCAATCTAATAACCTAACACGACCCGATTTAATCAGAATATAAGTTGAACGAGCGGTATTATCCGAGCACCTGGTGTAGCGGTTTCATAATGAAACGCGATATGCACTAACATTTGCCGCATGCAGTTTTGTAGAAGGGGCCAAGTGATGAGATTATAGCGATTTTGAAATGTACTTTGTAGAAATAAGCATCACATTTTTACCTGTTTTTCTTTTTCATTCTTCCTGAGTTTTATTAATGTGTGTACATTAATGATTAACTAATAATACATTTTAAAACGGCTTTGTTTGCATGTAAGACTTCATGGGATAAAAAAAAATCTATATTCAAATACAAGACAAGATCTACCTGGGCCTCAAAGCTCAGCCAACAAACAACAGAGTGGCGAACGTGTACCGGTAGACGCAGCGGGGAAAGGCTTCCCACAAGGTGGATCAACGATTTGGTGAGGGTCGCATTTTGGCGACGCTTGGAGCATTGGAGGCTGTGGACGTCTTTCGAATGAAATGATGTTGAAGATACAGAACCATTTTTATTTATTTTTTTTTCAATATGTAAAAAGTATGAAGTGTCCTGTTTTCATGATTGATTTAAAATTAAGCCCTGAACTTTCTGTTTAAATTTTTTCGTAAATTACTACCTCTTTTCTTGAATTGCACATGACACAAATGTCATAAATATGTCACGTAACTTCTTGCATTTCCTGCTTGTATCCTCCTCAGCTCATCACTTAATCCCTACCCGATATTTCAGTACTTACTATTAAAATATTCAGTGTTGCGTTTTGAGTTATAAATCACAGATTTAACCCGCATGGCACCACAACATGTGATCACTTTGATATACCTGGGTAATGTTACTTATTATTTTTAATTGCCCTACTTTATTGTATCTTTTTTAGGGTTATGTACCTCAAAAGCATAAAACGGAAGCCTTATAGGATTACTTTGTTGTCCGTCCGTCTGTCTAGAAAGATAAAAAGCAGTGGTGGGTGGCCGAGTCGTAACGGCTCCGACTTACGAGTTGTAGCGGATTCCGTCTCCTAGAAAGGAGGCCTGAGTCCCAACAGTGGGAACATTATAAGGACGACTATGCTATGCTATACAATAAAGTAGTTTCTGTTTGCAGCTACGCCCACGTGAAAGTTGAAAATTATTCCTGGTATAAAAAATATTCTATGTTCCATTCCAGGATAAATTTTCCCTTGTGATTAATTTTATTTAATTCCAGTAAGTCATTACAGCATGAAGGAGTAACTATATACATGGACACAAATATATACCAACTTTCGCATTTATAATGTTATACATATAAAGGCTAATGAGCTATGCTCGGAGTTTCCTTACGTGATTGAATAAGAAATGAAGATATCCGCAGAAGCACCAAGGTAATCGACATAGCTCAAAAAATTGCCAAATATAAGTGCCAGCGGCCAGGGCATATTGCTTGCAAAACAGATGGTCGATGGGGCAGAAAAGTTCTGTAGTGGCGAGATGGCCTCCCACAAGGTGACCTGGGATGACCTGGTAAAGGTCGCAGGAATACGATGGATGCGAGACGCACAGGACTGTTTTTTATGGCGACACTTCAGGGAGGCCTATGTCTAACAGTGGACGTCTTTCAGCTGAAATGATAATGATTTTGGACAGGATGCATTTTGGAGAGTGCGCGCGGGAATTGTATGACTTGATTCCGCTATGTCCTTTCTACCATCGGACAACCCGACGTACGGCGAGCATCCACCCTTACGTTGTTGAAACTTCAACGGTCTGGACTAGGCGTTTCGCTTCGTCGTTTATACCGCGTATACCGAAGGACTGGAACAATTTGCCTGCTGCGGTTTTCCCGTCCAACAATAATTTAGGTGTCTTCTAGGCTAGAGTGAATAGGCTCTTAATAAACTAGTGCGCCTTACCATCAATGATTGTATCACTGTTTATCATCAGGTGGGATAGCAGTCAACCACTGGTTTATATCAATTAAAAAAAAAAAGATTAACGATGTAGGAATATAATGTAGATATAACTACCATTAGTAGTAATAATACCTAAAAACTACAAATAGTTTAACTAAACCGGGGCTTAGTGAAAGTTTTAAATGTTTTGATAATTCTCCATTACATTGTTTTAGTAATCCTAATTAGATTATTTAACAATATTTTTTTTAATCTTTTTTAGTATTGCTTTTGTAATGTTGGTATTGTGTTTTGATCTGGGTTAAATGGATTTGAACCACGAAAATATTTTATTTCTGAACTTTAAATTTTTATTGGGTTTGTCCTTTTTGTGGTCAGAAACTTTTTATTTTCAACATAAGAGGCATCAAGCCAGCAGGCAATAGTAAAACATAAAAATGGTAATTGAATTATAAACAGAACACTGACAGAGCCCGCTAGGGTACATGCCAACTAGTACAGCAGCTTGAGATGCAAAGGGCAACTGAAGGAACACGTTTGTTTTTTAGCCAGTAAGGGTGCGGTTACACCAACACAGGCCCAGCAAAGAGGAAAGGAGCGGTTCGTGATTAGCATTACTGAACACAGACTAAGTGTAGCGCAGTGGAGTTGAGCGGCGGGCTTTCAAATAAAACATATGAACACACGGCCCCGAGCCGGACAAAATGGAGTCGAGCAGACAGTGGTGCCAAGCAAAGGGTAACTCAACTCTACTCCACCCGCTCCGTTTCTGTGGACACACTTGTCACTTTTCACTGCTGTTCTCCACTCCACTCTGCCCACTCCTGTTTATGTAGAAACGCACTCTTAAAGTCTTTTCACTTCACTTAAAGAGTCAAAGTGAAATATCATCATCATCTAACAACAAACAAAGAAATATCTCGAACTATTATTTACAATATAAGTTTTAGTATATTCGAAACTCGAAACGCGTATTTAGTATTTTTATGGAAGCTTGTTGTGTTACCTGATTGTCCGCACAAATACATGATGACCAGACCATCCGGGCGACTGATGGGTTGTTTTGCTCCCGCACCCAGCTGTGCGCCGGTTCCTGATGGCCGCTATGACCTATCATGAACTGTATTGTACTTAGTGTCAGTGGTGTCTTACTTGTGAGTTTTTTTAAATATTTTTGGGAAAAATACATAACATGGTGTTAAAATGATCGAAATTGATTCAGTTACTGTTTCTCAACAAATTATTTTCAGGTTTTGCAACTAAAAATAATGTTGTATATTAGGTACTAGCTTAGTTTAGATGTAGTTACCTCTAAAATATATAATATTCACTTACAAATAATGGTGCCAAGTCATATTTTTATTCAACAAAATAACAACCAGTTGGAGTTTTTTTTATTGTTTAGTCATCGAGAGTTTACAAAATCATTATACTTTAAATGATAAAATATTTACTTTCAACTTTTGGGCATTTTGTATAGGCTATTGAAAGAATTTCATATTATTTAACTATATCTGATAAAACGATGACAGGTTATCACGTTAGAAATAGTTTGAGGCATTTTGTAATATATTATACAAGTTACTAACTTTTCAGACCGTCGTCAAACTAAGAATGTAATAAAATAACTACATAGAGTCATGCAAGATATGATTTTATTTGACATGCTATTGCCAAAAATACATTCTGCAAAAAAAAAAAAACTTTTTATATGTTATAGAATAAAAGAAAACGAGATGGCTTGTCAAATGTTTGACTAAATCAATAAGAATATTATAGCACAACTAGTTTTTATTTATTTAGATATTGCGATAAAATACTTAATTTCCTTAACAATTGCTAGTTATTTTTATATTAATTTATAAACCAGTGTTTGACTGCGATTTCACCTGATGGTAACCAGAGATGCAATCATTGACGGCGAAGCTCACTAGTTTATTAAGAACCTATTCACTCTAGCCTTGAAGACACCTAAATTATAGTTGGACGGAAAGATCGCAGGAGGAAAATATACTATTCACATACATGAAAATCACTTAACTTATTAAAACTAACAAAAATAATCTAAATATGGGGTAGGAAAACTCCTTTGCTTCTCTTTCAATTGGGTAATGTGCCCAAAAAACTATTGGCATTGCCACACTGTTTGTCAATACTTATCTTCTGTTTTAGGTTGGGGCACGCGAAGTGTCAACAAGGCGTTTAGGCAGATCTTTATTAAATTATATCGCAAAGAACTTTTATCAAAAATTGAATATTCCAAATCCGAAACCTCATGCCGTTGATCAGAGCAACATTATATCACAAAAAAAAACCTTCCAAGAAGATTAAAAATAATAATACCTACAGCAAAAAACCCTAAATACCCGAACTTATTGCCCGTCTCACAAACAAAGGTATGGAAAAAAGAAAAAAGCAAAACGGATTAACAAAAGAAAATCGGAAACCAAAAGGAAAATACCTTATTTCGATTCAAATTGCGAAAATAGTTCTAAGAAAATCGCGTCCGGGACAGTAGCGATGCTTAAGACGGCCATTTGTTCTAGAATAAGAAACAAATCTTTTTGTTTTAAAGGAAACTTTTAAGAAAGTGGAGGAAGGAAGGCATTTATTGCGCTAAAAGCCTCGCCGGAACTAACTTTAAAATGGATTCAACTTTGTCCGTTGCATTTAACTTGGCTGTACGTGACACCGTCGTGTAATTATGTGAAGTTATAGTGAGATGCAAAATGTATTCATATGCATAACTTGTTACGTAGCGGGTCATGATATACTTTTTAATTTCTTTTTGTTTAGGGTTTTTTTATTGTTCCGTTCCTTGTCGGACATATCAAACACAACAATCTCTTTTTAGGGTTCCGTACCTCAAAATAATAAAAATGGAACCCTTATAGGATAACTTTGTGGTCCGTCCGTCTGGCTGTCTGTCTGTCTGTCAAGACCCTTTATCTCTGGAACGCGTGAACGTATCGAGTTGAAATTAAAATCATATACTTAGGTCTGCGGTCCCTTGAAGCTGTGAAAAAATCAAATTTTTAAGTTAACGGAGTTAACGGAAAAAATGATATGGCCGTTTATGTAGCAAAAAAACGTGTATTTCGGCACTCTCAAGGATATTAAAATTCATAAGGTATTTCCCGATGACCTAAAATCCTGAAATTTTGCAGAAAGCAAGGTCTTATAACACAAGTATAAGTGTGAATCTGAAAACAGAAAATTGGTTGTCACGACTGAATTTTTTTTTTGCGATCTCTAAAAATCTTCGAGACTTCAATCAGGAATTGAACTCCTTACATAGGTAAGTTTGTGCGGAACCCTCAGGGTGCGAGTCCAACTCGCATTACCCCAATTTTTTTGTTACTATTTAAAGGCTTGCGTTTTACCACTATCTCACCTGATAGTAAGCGATGATGTGGCCGACGATGGAGCACGCTTGCCTAGACGTAACCTATTCACTCTTGACTTAAAGACCCCTAGGTTAAAGCTATCAGGAAATACAGACTCTGACAGGAAATTCCACTCCTTAGCTGAACGCATAATGAATGTGTTCCTAAACCGCTTTGTACGTATGGGTGGGATGTCCACCGTGTACCGGTGGCGCAACGCCGTACGTCTAGTGATCCGATGATGGAACGGACTTAAATATATCAACATCATTAATTTTCTAACAACCTAATAAATATCTTACACCTCTATTGGGTCCGCCGGGATTCCGATCCCGATTTCCGGCCACCGTAGGCGCGGGCTTGCGGACGGCGAGCAATGGGTGGCTCGCCGTCCGATCGTCCGGTAACCGTCCGGACCGGGCCCAAGTCGTCGACGGCGCGTACTGTTCCACGCGTGATTCAAAGAGATGTCAGCAACCGTAGGGGTCCAGCAGGGTCGAAGCCTACTGGGGTCATGGGTGATGCGAAAGAGATCCCCGGGGCCCTGAAAATAAAATGGCAGAGAAGGAACAGGAGTGGGTTTTTAGTCAGTAAAAGTCTGACACTATCCCCCGCTCCGCCCAAGAGCGGAGATGTCATTAGATGATTTTCCCACCCGGAAAAAAAAACACCTCTATTAGGTACTAAGAGAGTTGATGGTGAGCCTGTGGCAGTAGCAGGTAAAATATTTTCGCTATTTTCGATACCGGATCAGATAAATTATTAAGGATATATAAATTAGGATAATTATATTAATTATTTATATGCAAAAATCGCAGTGAATGTCACAATTGAGTTTTTGTCTGAGCTTGTTTTGGACAATATTTTATACTAAACAACAAATAACAATAAAAAGAAATCTTTTTCTGAAAACATCATCAAAATTGGTTATGAAATGAAGCAGCAATTAACATTTCAAATATTGGTTCGAGGAAGAGTGGGAGTGCAATGGAAATATCTCGCTATCTCTTTCGAGCACGCGTAACCTAATGGCGATGACGTCACATTTCAGTATGTGCAATAGCGCATCTTTATTCTGTTATTTGACAGTATCCCCTTCCACCAGATTTGAAAGGTCTCTAACTTGATTAATATTAAACGCATTTGAAAATTTCTCTCTATTTACCATTTTGGATAAAGTTACTTCTTGATAAAAACCATTAAAAAAAAATTGAGCCAAGTATCCAAGTCCCGTATTCATTACAATACGGTGTGATGAACGTTATGACAAACAAAAGAAGATTTCGCGTTGTCCTTTGAAAGCAAAGACTCTTTAATCTTATTGTTCTTTACTATTTCCCAAGCGTTTTCATTGATATCAAGTTTGGTCGATATCTCTTTGACTACAGCAACCTCAAGTTTTCTTGAGACCATTGAATAGTCTGGCTCTATTGTTAATATCTTTGCATGTAAGAAAAAGCAAATACTTAGGTAGACAAAGGAAAAATATAAAAAAGTATATTATTTCAAGATTTCAAAAATTAGAAATCCAGGGGCATAATCATTGATGTCAACTGCGCTTGCTGATTGAAGATTATTAGCATAGCATAGCATAGTCGGCCTTATAATGTTCCCACTGGTGGGACTCAGGCCTCCTTTCTAGGAGAGGGAATGGGCCGTAATTCAGCACGCGGGCCCAGTGCGGCTTGGTGGATGTCACATGTCTTCGAATTTTTGGTTCTAGGATATGCCGGTTTCCTCACGATGTTTTCCCTCACCGTTTTGAGAGCAGTGGTGATGAAATAAATTACACAAAGTAATGCACCTCGCTGGGTTTGAATCCGCGACTAACTTGTAAGTCGGGGCCGTTAACACTCGGCCACCACTGCTGCTGAACATTATTATTAGGTTTTTTTTTTCTTTTGGAAATATTTACCTGATAACCCTCAACGCAGGAACTGAATCCAGATCTTCATAATTAATAATAGCATTTGGGACCAGAAAACATATAAAGATAACAGAGCACTATTTTAAAGATTACAGAAACACTGAGTGCTTCACACAAAAAAAAACCAACTATGCAGAGACAAAAATGGACTCAATTTTTCACTAACTGCTACAGTAAAATGTTACAACGCTAATAATCTAGGTTGGTTAAAATAGCATTGTGCTCGGCTAACGGCGATTTCTGTTGTCCAATTAGAAACTGAATACTAGAGCAAATTGTGGATCTAATTGGCAAGTGGATATTAATAGACGCATTTGCTTCCATGAAAAAAAATGTGACATGTTTTTTTTAAAATAATTTTTCACAACTATCATACAACGCCGTCTAGCCCCAAGCTAAGCAGAGCTTGTGTTATGAGAACTGGACAACTGATAAACATTCTTATATATTTCTAAATACATACATATTTTAGATAAATTACACCCAGACACAGAACAAATGATCATGCTCAACACACAAACATTTGTCCTGGGTGGGAATCGAACCATTTAAAATTGAAATTAATATGAAATTTTATTTCAGTTTGGATTTCTATTTTAGTTATAATTTTAATATTTCAATTGTAATTTCAATGTTAATTTTAGTTGCTCTTGTTTTGGTTTTATTAATGTTAAGTAGGTATTTGTAGCGTGTAGTTTTTACTTTTATGGGGCATGTGGTGCTAACCTATAAGACATTGTAACACTAACCTAGATTGTATATTTTTTTTTCGTATGTATCAGAGTATATACGATTGTTGGTTTTCCAATAAAATAAATAAATAAACCCCACGACCTCCGACATAGCAGTCATGGCCACTAATCACTAGACCAACAGGCCAGTCCACCATATGGTTTCTTCAAGAGCAAAATTACTCAGTATTTGAAAATTTTCTGGAAACTATTTTCGAACGAGGACATGTCAACGGAACAATGATACACTACACCCCTAAATCGGGCCGCCCGGAGGACACGGTGATGCACACGGTGGAGGTGTGCCCCGCTTGGGCAGAGCAACGCCGTGTCCTCGTGGGTGCGATCGGCGGCGGCGATCTCTTGCGACAGGCTTTGGTACTGGCCATGGTCCGGAGCGAAGAGGAGTGACAGGCGGTCGCTTCCTTCTGCGAAGCAGTATTGCAAGCAAAGGAGGCGGCCAATCGCGCGAGGCAACGGTCCTCACGCCCCAACCGCCGCCGGGATACCGATGCCGATTTCTGACCACCGTTGCCGCGGGCTTGCGGACGGTGAGCAATAGGTAGCACGCCGTCCGACCGTCCGATAACCATCCAGACCCAGCCCAAGTCGTCGACGGCGCGTACTGTTCCACGCGCGCCTCAAGGAGATGTCAGCAAATCGTTGGGGCCCAGTAGGGTGGAAGCCTACTGGGGCCACGGGTAGTGTGAAAGTGAAACCCGGAGCCCTGGGACGAAGGCAGAGAAGGAACAGGAGTGGGTTTTTAGTCAGTAAAAGTCTGACACTATCTCGCGCTCCGCCCAAGAGCGGTATTTGTGATAAGATGATTTTCCCACCCAAAAAATAACGCCCAGCCCAAATCTTTGGATCTAGAACGCTTAAATTTCGCTCACAGGTTCCTTTTGTGATTTATGTAAAGAATAAGAAAAGATTTTTCAAAATACACCCCTTAATCAGGTGTCCAACTGGAGGACAACTGCAAAGAAGGAACAGGAGTGGAGTTTTGACTCAGTAAAAGTCTGACACCAAAGAGCGGGAGAAGTAATTAGATAAAAATAAAAGTATATTACTTCCAGATTTCAAACATTATGAAGTCCAGGGGCATATGCTCATTGATGTCAACTGCGCTTTTCTGATTGATCATTACTATTAGGTTTTCCTTTTTCCAAAAAAAAAAAGGTCTGGGTATCTTGTGTAAGTCAGTTTACATGCATGTGAACACACCGTCGATACAGGAAAACTCGGAAAACTTGAGGCTCGAGATGCCAAACCATCCCAACAATTTTTATGAAAGTCGTTTGCAGTTCAAGCAGTACGGCAGTGGAATGCTTTGCCCGTATCAGTAAGGCAAGCTCAAACACTCACAATTCTAAAAAATATGGTTAACGATCACTACCTTTCCTTTTGAACGTCGTCATTTAGTACATCATTTCTTTGCTTTCATAATTATATGTATATATATTATATTGTTTGTATTATATGCAATTTATTAGTTTATGTATTGTATATATGTAAATCGTGCACCACGAACAACTTGTGTATCTTTTTTCTCCTTCTCTATCAAATCCATCCAAAGGTTATCTGTGAAAAATCGCTTTTAGGGATAAGACCGCCCATTGTGACACCCTATTAATTTTAAGTTCCTAATGTAAATTGTATTTTTGGTGTACAATAAAGAATATCTATCTATCTATCTATACAGGACTTATTTCTAGTGTGGAACAATATCTTTTTACAAAAAAAAATACAATAATTAACTTTAATAAGTTAAAAATATGACACATTATCGGTAACAGCGACCTTTCATAGCTATCTAAATAGTCTTTCAACTTGAAAGACAAGAAAAAAGACAAATATAAAAAGAGTACAGTTCATTTCAATTTAATCAAAATATTTTATATCGTCTACATAGGCACTTACAAAACGTTAAAAAATAGTGTATAGTTCTAATTGATAGTTTTGGAGACACCTTTGGAGACCGACCGGTAATAAACTTTATATATTAAAAGGTATGAGAGGATATTGTGGACCAGTCAACACAGTACACACACACACACGGCACACACATATACACACAGTACACACACATACATACACACACAGTACAGCACATTCAGCTAGGTACTCTATAAGGCAATTAAGTGAATCAACGCTTCTTGGAATCGATATATTATTCCATTGAAGGCACCGCTATTCAAAGCCTGATCCAGTTTTATACCTGACTGGGTTAACATACATATTTCATGAAGCCAATAATAACTGTTGGTAAGGCACAGGCTGCAATATTTCTATCATAACCATTATCATCATCATTTCAGCCGAAAGACGCTATGTACAGCAGTGGTCAATAACCGGAGGGGGACCACATCAGGGAATTCGATCCCTTAATTCATACCAGGTCATCGATCCACCTTGTGAGAGGCCACTCTTATGTAGAGTAGCCACTTCAAAACCTTTAGGGGACTGAAGGTTTTGGAGTAGCTACCCTACATCGACCATTTTTTATAAGGTGGGAAATCATTCAATTACTTCTCCCGCTATGTGTGAAGCGAGAGGGCGTGTCAGACTTTTACTGACTAAAAGCAAACCTGTGTTCTTCAGTTGCCTTTTGCGTTCTAAGACCACGGGATTTCTTTTTCAGAAGACCATGTGTTTTGCGAACGATGTGCCTTGCCTTGTTTAGCGCCATAGCCATAGCCACATACTCGTCATCATCATCATCATCATTATTTCAGCCGAAAGACGTCCACTGTTGGACATAGGTCTCCCCCTAATGTCGCCACAATGACCGGTCCTGTGCGTCTCGCATCCATCGGATTCCCGCGACCCTCACCAGGTCATCGGTCCACCTTGTGGGAGGCCTTCCAACGCTGCGTCGTACATACTCGTAGACCAATATTTTTTGTTTTCAAAATGGCAGAAAGTCTTAACAAAAACAAATCTAACATAAATAATTCTCGTATATTTTTAAGCTAAGCAGTAGAATCCGGTCGCAAAAGTCAGTATTAACATAATTTTATACTGTGATACGTTGCAGAAGCAAGCAACAAGTGAAATATATTTTCCAATATGTCCGTGCGATAAACTCATGGGGATTTGTTTAATATTACGTTGTAGCTCGCGGTTCATACCAATCACGTTGCTAGGTGCTTGTGCTAGATTACAGCTATATACTACTACTAGCGACCCGCCCCTGCTTCACACGGGTGCAATGCTGATACTGAATATGCTACAGATTGTCTTTATATACAACGTTCACAGCTTTTTTGTCATTAGACGATACAAACATGTTTTCTTTAGATATTACTCTTGAAAGAGCGAAATATAATTGGCTATATGAAAATCAGCCTGCATCGTTGAAAGTTTCAGCTTCATCCCAGAGCCCTGGGTTTCTGTAGGTTTTGACCCTGCTGGGCCCCTACGGTTTGCTGACATGTCCTTGAGACGTGCGTGGAACAAGACGCGCCGTTGAGGACTTGGGCTCGGTCTGGACGGTTACCGGAAATCGGGATCGGGATCCCGGTGGCTGGGGCGTGAGGGCCGCTCTCTCGCGCGTTCACGTGAGGCCTCCTCCTTTACTAGCATTACTTCTTCGCAGAAGGAGGCGACCGCCTGCCACGCCTCCTCGCTTCGGATCATGGCCTGTACCAAGTCACGACGTGAGAGATCGTTGCCACCAATCGCCTCCACGAGGACACGGTGGTGCTCTGCCCAAGCGGGGCACATCTCTACCGCATGCTCCACCGTGTCCTCCGGGCGGTCCACACAGTGGTGATACCAGGGCTTTAATTTTACAAGAATCCGGTTCAGTAACTTCCCGAACTAACCATTTCCGGTGAGAACCTACGTCTTGCGGAAAGTGAGGACGCTGTGAGATCTTTCCAGCCATTCCTCAAATAAGGAACTTACCGCTATAATTATGGCATGCCTAGCACTGGGTTGTGACAGTCGCTGTCGCCATTTCACTATGAGAAGATACCCAGACCTGGAACACTTATTTGTAGGCAATACAAATATTTGTTCCATATCGAACCAGTTACACGAAGCGTAGCAGCCGACGGCTCAGCCGCTGCGCCCACCTCAAAATAATAATAATATTTTATCTTTTTCTTACTGATCAATTGTGTCGCTTTTTGCACTAATTGAAAAAGTCTATGCAGAGTAACATCTTGTTATTAAAAATATATACCTACCTACCTAACTATGTACACAATTTACTGAATACCTTAGCGTGCAAGTAGGTCGCATGTAAAATACCCAAACTGGATTAATAGGATCACAAAGAACTTTGGCGAATAAATTAGCACCCATTATGTATGCGCCTTTATAATGTCTGTCCACACCACGGAAAATTAGTTCGGGACGCTGTCAATAGAGGGCGCTATTGTTTGGGCTTTTTGAAATATGATCGTCGTTTACCGATTACTGGACTGATGGAGTATTGGGTTCCCTTTCGGGTCGTGTATTGTGTTCCAATGTTTGGTGCCAATATTTGCATCGACTTTTGTTTCAAATCCGGGTTCTTATGTTACTTTGATCTCCGGAATCGGAACTTTCAATTTGTATTTTTTCTCCGTTTTCTCTCCAGAGGGCTAGTTTTGGTTTTCCTTATTCCGGGAATTTTGTTGGTTCCATATTTGATTTAGGTGATGTTCCTTATGTTATGTTGATGTTGTAATCTACTTTGATCACTTTTTCCTAGAATCTTAATACAATTTTGCGTGATGAGTTTGATTTTTTTTTTCTTACAGATAGAGGATTTCGATATTTATTTGTAATTTTATATTGTTAGGAACGCGAGTAATTAAATCCTGGTTTACTAGCAGATAACTTAAAAGTCCAATCACCAATAACCAATCGCTTATGAGTTCTAGAATCTGTTTTACTGTCATTTAGGTCGTTAGGTAATATCACTTCACAAACTTAGGTCTCTTAGGTCTTAGGGTTCTTGTCTCGCTGTCGAAATCAAAATTGACTCACTTTCGGTCGGGGCTCGCATTTATACGTAGAACCAGGAAAATTCCAGAAACAGACATTTCAAGGCCATTCTAGAACAATATAGTCGCATCGCGGGGTAATACATAATTATTATTATCATCGCGACTTCATGCGAATTTCGACTCAATCTTATAAGAACAAATTCCCTTATCAATTATTATGAACTAATAATAATAGATGTACTTATGGCAGATTTTTTCTAGAATTCACTAGATTTTGGAACGTACTTCGATTCTGGAACTTTCACTCAGCAATGCATTTTAATTGGTCGACGTTAAAGTTTCACGACGCGGCGTATCAATATTATTGATATTAACACTAGTGATTGAACAAAACTTATCATTACGTCTGTTTTTTCAACATCGTCTGCTCTGTTGTGTTAGGTAAAGACAATGTAAGACACCATTTTAAATACTTTTGTACTTAGTAGGATTTTTATTATTTCTTTTCATTATCATTTTTATTACTTATTAATATTTGTGTTCTTAATTAATTATATACCTTTAAATACGTTACTCCGACCTAGGAATTACTCGTATATCTTAAGTGCTTTCACAAACATGTGAACTCTCTTACACAAGACACCTAGGCCCGGAACAACTAATTATAGGCCTTGTATGACAATATTGGTTCCGTGCGAAATTCAAACACGTGGCATACAGTGCAGCAGGAAATTGCTCACATATTGGGCAAACCATACCGCTATTCCACACCACTCTTAACTTAGGTACCTACCTACCCTATTTAAAAAAAAACTGGGCAAGTGCGAGTTGGACTCGCGCACTGAGGGTTCCGTATAAACTTACCTATGAAAACAGTTCAATTCCCGAATTGAGTTTCGAAGATTTTTCCGAATCGCAAAAAAAGAAAATCGTGACGTTTCCTATACTTGTGTTATGAGACCTTGCTTCATGCTAAATTTTAGGATTCTAGGTCAACGGGAAGTACCCTATGAATTTTGATTCCTTTGAGAGTGTTGAAATACACGTTTATTGCGACATAAACGGCCGTATCTTTTTTTTGTTAACTCAGCTGTTTGATTTTTTTACAGCTTCAAGGGACGGCAGAGCTAAGTACCTATATGGTTTTAATTTCAACTCGATACCTCCACGCGTTCTCGAGATAAAGGTGACAGACAGACAGAATGATGGACAACATTTTCCTTTTGAGGTACGAAACCCTAAAAACAGCACCTTAAAGTCAACAGTACGTTACTTCTAGGCTAGCGTGCTCCATCATCGATCACATCGTCGTTTTAAATCAGGTGAGATAGGGGTAAAACGCAAGAGTAAAAAAAAAAACTGAAAATATCAACTCCATCTTTTTTCCAAATGCTGGAATGGCAGTCACTTAAAAAACAAAAGCTTGTTGAAAATATTCATCGGTCTGCAGTCACGTTGAAGCACTCATGGGCCGTTCGCCGATCGGGCGCGTGATCCGACTGATGAGTGACGCAGTTGAGCTGTTAGAGTATATCAAGTCTGAAAGACCTTCTATATATAATGAACATTTTGATTTAAAGAACGAGGCGACTTTTTTATATTTTGGATAGGGTCGCGTTTGACTACTATCTGACCTGATGATAAGTGATGATATGGCCGACCGATGATAGAGCATACTTGCCTAATAGTAACCTTTTTAATCTTGATTTTATTAAATTATTTGAAGTTATGGTTGCTCAGAGCACTAAAAAAACCGATCAAGTGCGATTCGGATTTGCGCAACGTAGGTTCCGTACAGACACAAGCGTCAATTACACCACTCGATATTCAGACAGTCTTAGTCTATGTTCATCTATTTATCTCATCGTTCTGTTTCATTCCTTTACACGACATTGGCGTAAGTTGCTCTTCTTCTTGTGTGACGCTACATAGACTAAGACTGTCTGAATATTGAGTGGTGTAATAGGCGCTTTACTTATGTGAGTAATTCGATTCACAAATCGACTTTTGAAGATTTTTCTGAATCGTAAAAAGTACATAATTATTTTAACGTTATTAAAAATTTACAGTTTCAGACTTTTTTTCTTTGCTTGTGATATTAGACCTTGCTTCTTGCTATTCAAGATTCTAGGTCATTGGAAAGTTCCTATTTATGATTTCCTAACGAGTTTAAAAATATGTGCGGAGCATAATCGGCCATATTTTTAGATTACGTTGACTTCAAGTTTCAATTTTTTCACGATCAAAGGTATAACAGACTTGAATATTACTTCATCCTTCCACGAGTTCTTGAGAAAAAGGTTTTGACAGATGAACAAATGCAGAGACGGATAATAATGTGATCTTCTAGGGGTTTGGGCCAACTTGGGTACGGAACCTTAAAAATGGTCAAAGAAACGCTGACATAGAAAATTACCAAGTGTTTTAGGCCATTGGTTTGAAAAAACAATTATAACAGAGTGTAAGTCATAGTGATTTAAAATTTGAAGTTTTTAGGAGGTTTGCATTTAGTTTCCTGATGTTTCGACTTCTGCACTTTGACCAAAACACTTTACTGTTGATAGAACATGCCTGTTTGTTGTCGTGTAACTGATACAAAAGTTAATCATCATTATAATCAGCCTTATATTGTTCTCACTGCTGGTACTCAGATCTCCCCCCCTTCCCTCTAGAAGAATTCGAACTACTTAGTCCTAGGGACCTGCAAATTTTAAACCACAAAGTCCACCAGTGTGGATATCGAGGTTTCAAATTTTTACAGAGAGTACACTGTCCGAACCCCTCTCTAACGCAGCTTTCGCTGTTTACAAATTAGTAAAGTTTTAGAGCCCTAATAGTCGAAAAGTTGTTTTTACTTGAATAAGCCCCATCGTAATGGGGCTGGCGTGGTCTTACTGTGACAAAAAGTCCCTAAACGAACAATAAAAAAAAAATTACACAAAGCAAAGCGCCTAAATGTTTAAATTCACGAGGAGTGGGGGTCGTATTTAATTGTTCTTCATCGAATAATAATCGGTTTATCAACCGCATAAATCACATTCTTAATTTTTTATTGTACACAATAAAATAACATAGGACACAGCGATTTGACGAGCTCAACTCAACAATGAGTTTTCTCTCAGTAAACCTTTGCATAGCATAGCATAGTCGGCCTTATAATTTTCCCACTGTTCGGACTCAAGCCTCCCCTCTAGGAGAGGGAATGGGCCGAAATCAACCACGCGGTCCCAGTGCGGGTTGGTGCATGTTACATGTCTTCGAATTTCTTGTTTCTAGGACATGCCGGTTTCCTCACGATGTTTTCCTTCACCGTTTTGATAGCAGTGGTAATAAAATAAATACACAAAGTAATGCCCCTGGGTGGGTTTGAACCCGCGATCTACAACTCGTAAAACCATCGAGTTTGACATGTTGGAGGGAAGGATCCAGTGCACAATATAAACTTAAATACAAAAGTCTAATATATAAATATATTATCTCAATAATGAAAGGAAATGCTCTTTAAGTTTTATCATATATTAGCAACAGTTGATTTACTGACATCAGTCTTCACTATACCAATAGACCCAGTTCCCACTGCTCTTACAGCTTGATGACGACCTCTGCTGTCCTCGATTATACATTATTACTGTTACGTTTTACTTGTATTCTGTCACTAGATATCGAGTGTTCCGGAAAATGGGGAATCTTGCCCGTTTTCCTTGTTGCGTGGGATCGAAACGAAAATGACCTATTTGGAACACTGTCACTTAAGATAAGAGAAAATGTGAGTATTGCAGGTGAAAGAAAATTGAGGAATTAAATTACATTGCCTTTCGTTGTATTTTTTTTTTTATTTGTACAATCTGACTTTGTCAGTTTTCTTTTTTTGAGTAGTATTTATTGATGTTTCCGTTTTGTTGAAATTGTTATGTTTTTAATCGTCATCGTCATTTCAGCTAATACATGTGCCCGCCATGTGTTGCCAGTCCCAGTCCTTTACGTGGTCACTGCCCCAGAACCTTTCGGCCTTTTTGACGATCTGTTTTGCGCACAATGTGCCTTACCCACTGCTTACCGCCTACTTAAATTTAACTATTCTTCAGGGTGTGTTGGTAACTTCCTGATTCGATCACTCCGGGCAAAGCCCTTTCCGTTGCCCCTTGGGTGACTCTAAGGGCTATATTTCACCGAGACACCATGGCGGCGCGACCAGTCGCGCTTCTAAAAAAATTCAAACAGCTCTATAGAGATTTACTCACCTGGTGTCCGTTTGGTTGCGCAACCAATTTGGTGGCGTGACTAGCTCGGACTCCAGTCCGGTCGCCAGTTACGCTCCCACTAAAGATTATGTTAGGGCTATATTTCACCGGGATACCATGGTGGCGCAACTGTTCACGCCACCTTGGTGTCCCGGTGAAATATAGTCCTTAGCCTTCTATTTAGACTGATTGTGAGGTTTTAGAGCCATATCACTAGCAACACACCCAACATAGAGGTCTTTAAAAACATCAATTAAAACTCTAGGCAAAGTAGTTTCCAACAGCGATTGATGAAATGCCGAAATGTCCTTGGATTGACCACGCAGTGTTTTGGTTGCTTTTGTTAATCTTATACACTTCGGCTTTTAGACAATACCATATGTAGAAGTTAGGTGACTGGTGAAATGATACTGCTGCTTAATTAGGCAAATTAAATAGATATAATTATCGGACCAAAGGTTAAGAAATACAAAGAAGCGAGGGAGCACGCGCGATGACCGCTAATCGTGTACTGAATGCTCGACTAATATAAATTAGTGAAGAGACAAAAATGCACGAATAAGCATTAGTGCGTTATTAGTGTATGGTTTCACCATACATCATAATTGCTATTACTGTCACTATTTCTAAAGCTTACCAAATCTGGTAAAAATAAAATTAATTAACTAAAAACGCAACCATAATCTGACCATTCTATCAATTTATTTTTTCCTTTCCTGTTCCAATCCACCCACAATCGCACCCCAAATTGATACAGGAGACCCAAACATAATTACTACAGCGTCCATTGACATATCACCCTTAAACAAAGCAGTCATGGCATTGTTTCCTTCGATAAAATAAGTCATATGTCAAAGTGTCGAACACACATGGACCCATGTAACGGTTCTGTCAATAACATCGGTTTGTACAATGCATTTATTGTCTGTAAAATGGCCTTATGGCATTCATTGTTCTGCGAAGTTTGGGTCAATGGGTCGGTGCGATTTATCTACTGAAATTACTTGATTTCAGGTACGTTTTAAATGTTTATAGGCGTTGAAATTTTACTAAATTAATGTATATTTCCTCCGTTTTCCAGAATGTTTGTTGAACTGTTGCTCCCGGCTATTATTTGTACTTCTTTCTTTGTTTCTCGAATATATGGTTTTATTTTGGCCTGTTGGTCTAGTGGTTAGTGGGTTGACTGATATGCCGGAGGTCGTGCGTTCGATTCCCGTCCAGGACAAATTTTTGTGTGATGAGCACGATCATATGTTCTTTGTCTGGGTGTAATTTATCTATAATATGTGTGTATTTAGAAATATATAAGTATGTTTATCAGTTGTCTAGTACTCATAAAAAAAGCTCTGCTTAGCTTAAGACTGGACGGCGTTGTGTGACAGTTGTGGAATATCATTATTATTATTATTTTCCTTCGCTAGTACTCGGGACCAGTAGGTTGTCACATTTATAGCGGCGTCAGTGGCGTGTTTTGGTCCCCCGAAGTACAGATGTAGGGACATTTTAAGCACTGTAAAAGTAGTCCATTGTCTGTTCAGGAGTACCGCACATTGGGTGTCGGAGGGATCTAAGATCTCCCATTTTGCCAGGTGGTGTTGGCAAGGGCCTACTTGGTAGCGCATCCTTTAATTTTCCTTATATAAATAATATATATTTATATATATGTAGGTTTATAATATACTAAATATATCTTATCATTATGTGTTTCCTGATGGCTACAACCCGGGAATCTTTAAGTCAAGAGCGACTAGGTTACTTCTAGGTAAGCGCGTTCCATCGACGACCGCATCGTCGCTTTCAATCAAGTGAGATTAGCGGTCAAGCGCGAACCTATCAAGCATAAAAAATATGTATGTTTATTTTTTAAATATATATTTGTTCCCTTGTTTTCTTATTAATCTTTTCTTTTTTTTATACACCTGCCATGTTTTCTCTTCACTACCCTTGTTCGACTTGTACTCGAATGCTTAAGGCATTAAGTCCGTCTTTGTACCTTTGTGTTGCATGAAGTTTTAATAAATAAAGGCCTCTCCAGATCATATCCGAGTGGCAGATCTTCCTGGAGTTGAACGAAGTCGGGTGGTGTTGAGTGGTTTTCTTTCCACAACTTACATGTTACCACAGATGATCGATCCCGAATGGCCTGTGTGCAGCGAAAAAAGCTCTTTTGACTTTTAAGTGTACCTGGACTTGTTGTATTTCTATAAAACAATCTCACACCAGTCATGCCAAGGAGTGTCGAGTTACCCAATTATTGAGTTGTGGACGTCAGATAGATAGTCGCTCCATATAAAATACTGTTACTATAATTATCTGGTTTGACTGGAAGCCGACATCAACACAGTTCGGAAAAGGCTTGGGCACACCATAATTATGGCGGTAAGAGGGTAGAGGGGATAGGCCGTAATCTACCACGCGGGCCCAGTGCGGATTGTTGAATATCAAATGTCTTCGAATTTTTGGTTCTAGGACATGCCGGTTTCTTCACGATGTTTTCCGTTACAGTTTTTAGAGCAGTGGTGATGGAATAAATTACACAAAGTAATGTGCATGGCTGGGTTAGAACCCGCGACCTACAACTCGTAAGGCCATTACCACTCGGTCACCACTGCTCTCTATCAATAATGTTATTTCTATTTATTAGCCCACTAAAAGGCACTTTAGAATTTCAAAGTTTATAAAAGTAATTATCTAATCGAATTTTATATACTTTACAAAGATTTTAGTAAATAAATTGCATACTGTTGTGTAGCTGTTGTTTTTTTTTTATCAAAACCATTATTTTTTCAGTTTTTATGATTTTAATTAAGTATGTATTTATTTGCGGTGGATGCGAGACGCACAGGATCGGTCGTTGTGGCGTCGCTTGGGGGAGGCCTATGTCCAGCAGTGGACTTTTTTCGGCTGAAATGATGATGATGATGATGATGATGTATTTAAACACATTGCTCATATTGAAATCTACGGATTAAACCAATTTCACAGAGTTGTCGGATTGTTTTAAAGAGTGACCGTGACCCAGCCCCCCTAGCCAAGTTCGATCATTTCGTTTGCGTCGAACGCCTCGAGTAGGCCACGCCTCCGATTCCTTTGTTCTGACCACATGACTGAGCGTTGAGATGACGTCAAAAAAAAGGAATCTGAGGCGTGGCCTACTCAAGGCGTTCGACGCAAACGAAACGATTGTAACTTGGCTAGGGGGGCAGGACCGTCGTCGGCGCGAGCTTGCGCACGATGAGCAATGATTAACTTGCCGTCCGGCAGTTTGGTAAGTATCTACCGAGCTCGAGTAAGCAAAACCTTAGGGAAGAAGGGCTGATGCCAGGCTAGGGCCACAGGATTTTTTTAAAAAGTCACCGCGGCCTTCGAACACAAAGGGCAACTGAAGAAAAACGGTTGGGATTTTGTTAGTAAAAGTTTGACGATCGCACTCGCTCCATTCAGAGCGGGAGAAGTTTTTAGATGACATCCATTAGAGGTATGCAGAATAGACTGTAGTCTTAAAGTCCTACGGGTGTTTTGTCTGAGGGTGATTTTAATATCGTGCGGTTTTGATCACGCATGCGGGATTGCTCCGCACGCACAACCCCTGCAAAAGTCTATTTCATACAAGTATTTCTTGTAATGCGTGGAATAAGCATGCAGGATGCGTTTTTTTTTCATTTTGAAATTTTCTGTATACTGGACAAACCCACATGCGTAATGAAATCCGCGCGATATTAAAAACACCCTGATTCGGGCAACTGCCTGATTGTTGAATCTGGGCAGTTGTCAAATCTAATAAGATCAAAACTAAATCGATGCAAGATTATTGGATTTTTATTTCCTATGAGGCGCCATAGACGTCGTTACAATCCCATACTAAAAGAAAAGATAATTTTCATCATAAACATGGTCTTGGGACAGCATTTCAACATATTTATACATGCTGTATGTTTATGTAAAAAAATAAATCATAAAATAAGTAACAGTAACAAGAATCCCGGAACAACCACCATCGTTTAAATAAAATGGAACCTACACACGTAAATTCGGTTATTGCGTGCAAAAATATCATAACAAAAACTATGTTTTACGAGCTTTTTACGGCGAAATAAAATGGCACCTGTGCACATGTTTAGTTCAAATTGTCCTTTGTTAAAATCTGTTTCACGAAATGTATTGATTCAAGACTTCACTTATTTTCCAAGGAAAATGCAAATCACAAGTGATTTTGATATCTTTGGAGAAATTGACTGACTGATATATCAACGCACAGCCAAAACTACTGAGACAGGAAACGTGAAATTTTGCACAAGGTTTCTTTGTATATTGTAGATGAGCACCAAGAAAGTATTTTTGGAAATTCTACCTTTAACACATTGACTGCCAGCCCGGTCACCGATGACAGGAGCTCGTCTTGTATTTACGCGCCATGTTGGTCACCGGTGACCTCAAGACAGACCTTTTTTCGGGCAGCATTATTACGCCGGTGGTCACGTTTATCGTACATTTAGTATACGCAAATGACCGGAGCAATGGCTGCGACTCCGTAGATTATTACTTCAGCGTGGTGTCCGCCTATTTATGAAATTGTGAGAAATATGGGACAGAATGAAGAAGGTAACTGTAAATGTAACTGTAACTGTAAATGTAATAATGTAAATGTAACTGTCACAAAAATCAAGGAATTATTTTTATCAATGTGTAAAATATAAGTAAAAAGCTAGTAACTAGGTATTCTAAAATACAAATTAAACGTAACGATGGAACTTATTAAACAAATCAAACAAAAGAGCTAAGTGCTAACAGTGACTGCCGGGTGGATGTGACCGGAGAAGAGTCTGCCCCAGCGCTCTGTAACGGCAATTCACATTTTCACTATCAACGCGCCACGTAGGTCACCGGTGATCTCATGTGATTTTTTCGAAATAAATATGAAACGCATCTTCTGATCGAAGCTTAAATTAGATGTATTTTAAAATATTGTTATTGCCTACCTATTTCCGTGTTAGGGAATGAAAACAGGATTCCTTCATTTTTGTTTATATGGAAAATCTCAATCCATGTACTTAATATACTTGTAAGTTAGTACAAATGGTAGTCAAAGTAAATAACAAAGGTTGTCATTTTTTGTTTTCAGAACTTCCCATTCAGGGACTTTAAATGTTTGTATGGCAGATTAATACTACTAAATGACTATTATATAAAATGTGATTAACTAAACTAAAAATATTGACATCTATAAAATTGACATCTGTATTAAATAATTGTGTACTATCAAATTATTGACTACTATATCAATTGTTATTAAACTACTATCCTAAATATTTGATTACTGCTATAATGTTGCAGCAGTTTTATAAATCATTGTATGCCAAAAGGCGGGTCATAGATGTACTTCACTATATAAACTAATATATCATACACATCATACTTATAATAACTGTTAGTTATAACATCGCTTTGGAATAATCTGTAAAGGTGTTATAATGTAATCAATAAATAAAATCAAAAAATAAAAATCATATCTTTACCTGTGTACCACAATAAACAATTTTGAATTTTCGAATGTTAAAACTGAACACCAATTCTAACCAAAATGAATAAAAAAAGCTGTCATTATATATATATTTTTTTAATAATGAAATCTAATTATAGCTACTGTTCAAGTTTTAACAAAAAAAATCTCGCAAACTAAGTTTCGAGCAAAGTGCTAATTCTTAAATAAAATTTAAACAATGTTTGGTGTTGAAAGGAGTTTATACACGCAGCAAGAGATGTTTTGATTATGACTGCTGCAAGCTAAAGTAAGTTGAATATAAAATTAAAGTAATTGTCCGAGAAGCAACATGATAATGTTTTCATCCTACGAAGTTCTTACACATTATGAAAACATATTCGGCCTCATCTAGTTTAAATTAACGAAAAAAAAATACATGTGAAAGCGTTTTTTTTTAAACTCATTTGTAAAATAAATGTCATTTATCATTTAACGCATCTTGGCTTATCCAACCTACGAGTATAAATTTGTGGACAACCATGAGGGAACGGATATTCTCACCCTCAGTCGTCGCCTAAGGACGGCCTTGAACCTTCGACCTACGACTTGAAAGCTGGAGCCATTATGATTTTAACTGGCCACTATACCAGCTGAAATAAAAAGAAGTATAATTATAAATCGAATTAATCAGAAATCAGAAACGTTTATTTCAAATAGACCAATTACAGGAACTTTTGAATTGTCAAAATATCGGTCAGTCAAAAAAATTAAAAAGTGAAGCTAAATTGCACGTTCCAAAGCGTAGATCTCTATGGAGATGAACGTGCAAGACAACTCCATGGACACTCTTTTAAATCATAATATGAATTACATAAATCTTGGTTACATATTTTTTGTCTAATGTTTCTTTGGCTTCTAATATGTGAGCACACTGTAGGTATGTAATAATAATTACAAAAAAAAACTAAAACTGATTAAAAAAATAGAAATTAAATTAAGCCACTGGCAGCTAAGAGATATCCAGTCTCAACTGACGGCACCCGTCCATAAGCATGACGCGTGCATCAGCCGCACTCAGCTCAACCATTTTGAAGGGAGCTGAATGACCCAATTAAGTTACATATACAGACTAAAACGATATTTCAAACGCTTTTCATCGGATAATAACGTAATAATTTGAACATTTATTGCTCTTCGGTTTAAATTATATGACAACAATATTTTCCAAAAGTGACACGCGTCATTGTTATCCGATATCGCACAAATATTTTATCGGTATCGTTGGGTAGCAGTTCGGTTCTGAATTCGGGTGGCCCTGGAGACCGATACTGCGAGTGATATCGGCAGATAAAACCGTAATCACTATGCTTGGTGCCCAGATCGGTGATTGCGGTGGGAGACCGCAGCCACGTTGGGTAATTATATGTCAGAGATGATCATGGGTTACGGACGTCGTGTATGAATAGTTGTATTATGAGAAACGATTAGTGTTAAGGTTTTTGTGTATTGGTAGAGTGCTGTTCTGATTTCGAATGGTATAAATTCGTTGAAAAATATTCTAGAATTTCAAAAGGTTAAGTAGCTATGTACATCATTAGCTAATCCAGACGTTTATTACTTTTCTGTAACCTTATTTATTTGAAATTAAATAAAAATTTAATAGTTGTACATTTTAACTGTCCCTTTCAAAATCAGTGGGTTATGACTTGTATAAGTGTGGCCAGTCATGGCAAATACAATTTAATAAACAAAATTGCAGAGCAGTGGTGGCCGCGTGGTAACGGCCTCGACTTACGAGTTGTTGGTCACGTGTTTAAACCAGCCAGGCGCATTACTTTGGGTAATTTATTTCTTCACCGCTCACAAAACCTATTCACTCTTGACTTAAAGTCAACAGTGAATAGGATATTTCTAGGTAAGCGCTCTCTATCGTCAACCGCATCGTCGCTTTCCATCAGGTGAGATAGCGGTCAAGCGCAAACATACCAAGAATAAAAAAATAAAAAAAAACACGGGGTTTTCTTTCGAAAGTCGACCCATGGCCCTAGTAGGGTTCGACACTGCTGGGCCCCTATGGTTTTGGTAACATCTCTTTGAGTCGCGCGTGGAACACTACGCACCGTCACCGACGACTCGGACTTGATCCGGACGGTTACTGGACGGACAGACGGCGAGCTACCCAAATGGTTTTTTGTTAATATCTAGGATTACGGATCAGTGGTAGCTGAGTGGTAATGGCCCCAACTTACGAATTGTAGGTCGCGGGTTCAAACCCAGCCAGGCGCATTACTTTGTGTAATTTATTTCATCACCACTGCTCTCAAAACAATGAAGGAAAACATCGTGAGGAAACCGGCATGTCCTAGAACCAAAAATTCGAAGACATGTGACATTCACCAACCCGCACTGTGCCTGTTGTGGATTACGGCCCATTCCCTCTACTAGAGAGGAGGCCTGAGTCCCAACAGTGGGAACATTATAAGGCCGACTATGCTATGCTATGCTGGGATTACGGTGTAAAGAAAATACTGTAATGACCTTGAAAAAACGCCATTACAAACACATTTCCTAAGACATTCTCTATGTCGGAGGCATAACACCCACGTATTCGTTTGATATGTCTCGCTCAGAATGGCCGTATAAAACGCGGCGCCGGCTGGCGTGACACGCTTCGTTAGTAGTTCTTTCTCTATGGCTCGTGTTAACTTTGCGATACATTGTTGATTGTATTGTCCAACTTTATGTTGCTAGAAGATTTCAGGAAAAACTTGCTTATTTTTATGACAGCGAAAAGCAAGCAAAAAGTGCTCTTAGTGGCGATTTTATTCCTTAACAACACAAATAAAAAAGACAATGCTGTGTAATAAGATTTTTAGCATGTTTTTTAATATTTTGTATTATTTATTATTAGTTTGGGGGTTTTTATCTATAAGGATACGTTAACTCTGTTGAGGTACAACAGAGTTGATATATTGCTAGATCAGACTTAGGATTTGATAATATCGTATGAATTATTTATTTATTTATTTATACTTCATGCACATAAAGGTACAGAGGCGGACTTAATGCCTTAGGCATTTTCTACCAGTCAACCTTTGGGTGATGCAGATAAGAATAGTGGTAGGTGCAATAAAAGAGAGAGAAGAAAAAAAAAAGGGTAATATAAAAAAGATTTACAAATGAATCATAGATACAATACAATATAGGTAAATATAATATATACATAATTTAATGAACTAAATAGATATTGGTCCAAATCGACAAACAGAAACATTAACGTTGTGATGATACTACTGCCAACTTCTTACGAATATGCTCGCGAACCTCAATCTTGAATCTTAATCGGTTTGTAACCAACCTGACCTCTTGGGGGAGCGCATTCTACAGAGAAATAGCCTGAACAAAGAATGAACAGTGAAGAAAGTCAGTGCGATGAGTAGGACATAGTAGAAGACGGTTATGAGACATAAGTGGCTATGAACTAGTAAATTTGGAATCCGACCTTTGCAAAATTGAGGAGGCGGTATTCAGAAGTCATTGTTCTAATAACTTACTCTTATCGCTATCTCTTTTCAGATGAAATGGTAATTGGGCATCCATCATTCTTGATTTGACATGACAATTCTAATAAGCTCAAATATCGCTAGGATACATTGATTAATTACGGAGTTCTTGTACCTACCTTCCGGCTCCATCATCAGATCAGTTCGATAGTACCTTATAGCCAAAGTGTGTCTCATGACAATTCTAATAAGCTTAAACATGGCTAGGTTACACTGATTCTTCATTACGGGGTTCCAGTGCCTTCCGGCTCCATCACCATCATCAATTCACTTTGATGATACCATTTCCAACTTAACTATTCAGAACCATTTGTTTTTTAACGTTTAATTGTCTTAATTGTGATATCTATGTGAGTATGAAGTTCCGTTAGCCATTTCTGGTCTTCTTCACCAGTTCTACTTTATCAAATGTTACTTTTTGCCTGTAAATGCGAAAACTGCGGTTTTCGATGAAAATACCAAAATAACTATAATGGTTGCCCATAATATTTGAGCAGTTCCCTCGATTCCTCATGAATCCCATTATCAGAACTAGATTTAAAAAAGAATTGGACCAATATAGAAGCATATCCCTTAAGAGGAAAAAATATTTTGCAACAGAACATTGAGATTCAAGATTGAGGTTTGCGAGCATATTGGCTCGATGTTGGCAGTAGTATCATCACAACGTTGTTTGTCGATTTGGACCAATTTTTGTTTTTTTTTTTAATGTATATATTTAGTTCTTTAAATTATGTTTATATTTTATTTACCTATATTGTATTGTATTTGTGATTCATTTGTAAATATTTTATTTTATTTTAACCTGTTTTTAACCGACTTCTAAAAAAGGAGGAGGTTATCAATTCGGATGTTTGTATTTTTTTTTTATGTTTGTTCGGGCATAACTTCGTTCCTTACCAACCGATTTGAAAAATTCTTTCTTTGTTGGAAAGGATATACTTCCCAAATGGTCCCATAGTCACCAAGTTGGGATCTGATGATGGAATCTTGGCGAAATCGAGGGAACTCCTCAAATATTATAGGCAACTATATAGTGATTTTGGTATTTTCATCGAGAACTTAAGTATTTACAGTCAAAAAGTAACATTTGATGAAGTGGAACTGATGAAGAAGACCAGAAATAGTCAACGGAACTTCTTACTCGCATAGATATCACAATGAAGATAGTTATGCGACTATGACAATACAAATAAATGAATGGTTCTGAATAGTTACGTTGAAAATGGTCTCATCGAAGTGTTCTCATGATGATGATGATGGAGCCGGAAGGTAGGCACTGGAAATTCGTAATTAATCAATGTAACCTAGCCGTGTTTGGGCTTATTAGAATTGTAATGAGATGCACTTTGGCTATAAGGTACTATCAAACTGGTCTGATGATGGAGCCGGAAGGTGGAAGATAGACACAGGAACTTCATAATAACACAATGTAACCTAGCAGTGTTTGGGTTAATTAGAATTATCATGAGAAATAGGCACTCTGTTTATAAGTGTATCGCAACTAAAAAGTGTAAAATAAAAAACTTTTTACAAAAAAAGAATAACCGACTTCACTTAAAAAAAAAAAATACTAAAAGGATCAAAATAACTTTAATTTCGGAAGTCGGTGTTAAATAAGATACAAATAATACCGAGTAACACCGACTTCCGAAATTAAAGTTATTTTAATCCTTTTAGTATTTTTTTTTTTTTAGTGAAGACGGTTATTCTTTTTTTGTAAAAAGTTTTTTTTTTCTCTTTCTTTTTTTGCACCTACCACTATTCTTCCCTGCAGCACCCAAAGATTGACGGGTAGAAAATGCCTAAAGCATTGAGTCCACCTCTGTACCTTTATGTGCATGAAATATGAAATAAATAATAAATAAAAAAGACATAAAACCGAATTGAGAACCTCCTCCTTTTTTTTTAAATTCCGTTGAAAAGGAGCATGTATAAAAGAACTTTAAAATGTTAAATAAAGATTATGAAACTTTGTTCGAAAATCTACATTTCAGTGTGTCTCAAACAGTACACACTTTACTCCGAACCATGTTAAGATATTTGGCTTGGTATTCATTATGTCCCGTCTGAGACGTTTTTTGCCCGAGAAATAAATCTTCTAGTTTCATATTTCTCCTGACTGAAGACAGATATTTTTCGGCAAAAATGGCCGTTTCATGTACTCTTTCCGTTTAAAATAAACTCATACACTTTTAGTATAGTCTTGTCTAGTATTCTGGAAGTATTCTGGTAATAAAGTTAATGACCCGTAGACGGTGACATTAGCAAGCATGAAGAACAATGGCTGACCGCTAACAGAAAGGTCAACCTATATACTTTTTTAGGTCATAAGATACACGCGTAGGATTTTATTTTCCTGTTAGAATTCTGTAAATGAAATTAAGTGAATTTTCTTTGAAAATGTTGATACTTATGAAGTCATAGCATAGTCGGCCTTATAATGTTCCCACTGTTGGGACTCAGGCCTCCTCTCTAGGAGAGGGAATGGGCCGTAATCCACCACGCGGGCCCAGTGCGGGTTGGTGGATGTCACATGTCTTCGAATTTTTGGTTCTAGGACATGCCGGTTTCCTCACGATGTTTTCCTTCACCGTTTTGAGAGCAGTGGTGATGAAATAAATTAAACAAAGTAATGCGCCTGGCTGGGTTTGAACCCGCGACCTACAACTTGTGAGTCGGGGCCGTTACCACTCGGCTACCACTCCCCTATGAAGTCATATTTACCTTCTATTTCGGTGCTTTTGATATCCCGGTAGCACCATTGCCTTCTTCCGGACATTGGTCAATATTCGTTTAGAGAAACCTTTGTTATATCTGCCGATCACCATCCGCTTTTGTCATGTGTGAAAGGTGATGACTATTAAGATGTTGTAGAAGACCTGTTGCCAATGACAAATAAAAATTGATCGTTCATATCTCTTTTTAGGGTTCCGTACCTCAAAAGGAAAAAACGAAACCCTTATAGGATCCCTTTGTTGTCCGTTCGTCTGTCTGTCTGCCAAGAACCTTTATCTCAGAAACTCGTGAAAGCATCGAAATCAAATTAAAACCGTAAACTCAAGTCTGCGGTCCCTTGAAGCTGTGAAAAATTCAAACTTCTAAGTTAACGAAAAAAAGATATGGCGGTTTATGTTGCAAAAACCGTAAATTTCAACACTCTCAAAGGAATCAAAATCATTGGGTACGCCCGTAAACCCAGAATCCTGAAATTTGGCATAAAGCAAAGTCTTATAGTAAAGATATAGGAATAAATCTGAAAACAGTAAATTTGTAGTTACGTCAAAAAAAAAAAAAACCTATTTAAACAATTGGAAAAATCTTCGTAACTCAATTCGAGAATCAAACTGCTTTCATAGGTAAGTTTGTACGGAACCCTTAGTGCGCGAGTCCGACTCGCAATTGCCATATTTTTTTTGTTAATCACTGAGTTGGCGACCCTTTCAGTTTGGGCACGCTCAGAGCAACTATATTGTAAATCTGTACTTTATATTTTATGTTGTTCCCTATTGTATTGACTGCATCGAAAAAATACTATTCTATTCCATTCCATTCCATTCCATTACATTACATTACATTCCATTACATTCCATTACATTCCATTACATTCCATTACATTCCATTACATTCCATTACATTCCATTACATTCCATTACATTCCATTACATTCCATTACATTCCATTACATTCCATTCTATTCTATTATTTTTGAGGAAATACCATGTTTAAGCAACGACATTGTGCCAAACTTAGTAATTCCGTATACGTTATTTCTTTCTCTCTGATGCTTTCTTGTACTGTGACACTCGGGTACAAATTTGGCTAGAGATAGACCAAGACAGAGAGGTTTGGAAAGAGAAAGGAGAGGCTTTTTCCCAGTTATGGGACACTAAAAAGATCATGCACCAGAATGTTTTATAATATCTTCAGCTGTCACAATATCAATTATTGTGGGCCAAGTCCTTTAAGCTTTAAAAAAAATAAACTGCAAAGAAATATACCGTTTTACATTTTCCTAATTAAGATAAAAGCAAAATAAATAAGATGAAATTCATCGGCCAACGTAATAAATAGAATAAAATTCAATCAGAAAAGCTTTGACTTGTTATAGAAACTTCAAATACCACAGCTTAATAATGTAATTGGAAGGAGGGAAAAGAAAATTGTGCGAGAAAATTCTTGAAATATGTCCCGCAGAGATAGAGGCACTTAATTAATTCCAAGTAAATATTGAGTGGCCAATATCTGGAAAGTTATTTGAGAACTAATAGATAAACTAAATAATGCTGGCATTGATTTTATGGATGACATCATTTCTATTAGACTTATTATGTGATTGTTTTTTTAACAAACATAAGAGTGAAGTCCATTTTTTGTTAAAATATTTTTTTTACTAATACTATTGATTTAATTTAAGTAACAAAAGACTCATTTTTGATACTTGCATCATAAACATATCATCATCATCATCATTTCTGCCGAAAGACGTCCACTGTTGGACATAGGCCTCTCCCAAATGTCGCCACAAGACCGGTCCTGTGCGTCTTTATCCATCGGATTCCCGCGACCCTCACCAAGTCTTCGGTCCACCTTGTGGGAGGCCTTCCAACGCAGCGTCTTCCGGTACGTGGTCGCCATTCCAGAACCTTTCGTCCCTATCGACCATCTGTTTTGCGAGCAATGTGCCCTGCCCACTGCCACGTAAGTTTGGCGATTCTTCATAAATATATAGACAAATTAAATTAAACAAAATTGAAATGTCTACAAAAATTAAATTGTATTAGATTATAATTATAATATTATTTACTCAGATATTATTAGAATTACATACTATTTAAGTTTATTGAATTATATAGACTGAATTTATACTAACACGTTATAAAGTCAGTAGCTTTAATTTCTTTATTTTACGAATTCCACTGGAATTTTTAACCAGCCTACTTTTTTTAAGGTGGAATATCATCCAATGATTTCTCCGGCTCTATGGCGGAGCACTTACCTTAAAAAATAGTTCTTATATGTAGGTTTATAGGTACATTTTTTATTTATTGAGTTAGGCAATATAACTTTTCATTAGATTTAAGTTCATAAACAAATAAACGGTAGTTACAAGTAAATAATATTGATGCTGTTAAAAATACTATTTGAGTGCCTAAGTTGCTAAAAGTAAAAGCATATTACGGGTATCGGATAAGATATTCAAAGTCTGAATAGAAGAAATTCAAGTAGATTCCAGAAATTCACTATTCTATATCAAATAAAGAACAATATAAGAAATACCAAAATGAACGCATGTTACAGAAAATGTCACTAAAACATGTAATAAAAACAGTCTAGATGGTACAGTTGTTCGTACCAGAGATATTACGTAAGGCCGTACATGAAAAAACAGAGACGGAACAGAGTAACGCTTTGACACGAACACATAACAGGCTGTTATTTAGATAAGAAAAGGCAAGGAAGTAGGAAAAAAATATAACGTAAAATAACATTATAGTTGGTAGCCTTGGTGAAATAGGCGACAGCTGAGATTTAGTAAGTATGTTGTTAGTAGGTGAAGGAAAACATCGTGAGGAAACCGGCATGCCCAAAAACCAAAAATACGAAGACATGTGACATCCACCAACCCGCACTGGGCCCACGTGAGAGGAGGCCTGAGTCCCAGCAGTGGGAACATTATAAGGCCGACTATGCTATATACTATGCTATGTTGTTAGTAGACAAATGGATAGGTATCCAATTGGGGGTAGGTACCTACCGGTACTTGGTGGGCATTCCACCCATACGCACATAATGTTTTAGGAACACATTTATCGTACGAACAGCTACAGAGTGGAATTTTCTGCCGGAGTCTGTGCCTCTTGATAGCTCCAACCGAGGGCTTTTTAAGTCAAGAGTGAAAGGGTTAGTTCTAAGCAAGCGTACTCCGAGAGAGAGAGCGCGTGAGAACAGTGGTGGCCGAGTGGTAACGGCCCCGACTTACGAGTTGTAGGTTGCGGGTTCAAACCCAGCCAGGTGCATTACTTTGTATAATTTATTTCATCACCTCTGTTCTCAATACGGTGAAGGAAAACACCGTGAGGAGACCGGCATGTCCTAGAACCAAAAATTCGAAGACATGTGACATCCACCAACCCGCACTGGACCCGCGTCGTAGATTACGGTCCATTCCCTCTCCTAGAAAAGAGGCCTGAGTCCCAACAGTGGGAACATTATAAGGCCAACTATGCTATGCTAAACGTACTCCATCATCGACCACATCGTCGTCATCAGCAATAAAAAAACATGTCAAGGTTTGGTGATGATGGGTGGAGTACCGTAGTGGGCGAGTGGCATCCAACAACTGGAAGAAGACTAGTGTTGATCGATCGGAGTTTAGATAAGCAGATGAAGTTATTACCATCGCAGATTTTTTTTTTTAGGTTACAAATCATCTAATGACCTCTCTTGCCCTTAAGTGGGAATTGAATCCACGACCTCCGGCATAGCAGTCAGATCCACTAACCACTAGACCAACAGGGCAGTCCAAATAGAATATAAATGAGAAATAAATGCTGTTCTTGAGTCGTAAAAATATAAACGTAGGCATATCTAATTACACAACTTAATTACTACAGCCGTCATTGTGGTCTCTCTTATAACAAACGCTGAATTTTTAAAAGATTCTGGTCTTTCTTTTGTGTTAGAAAAACAACAATATAATAATATTACGTTTTAGCAAAACAACGTTTAGTTCAGTTGGCAGTAACAGAAAAACAGCCCTTAAAACTCAAATCACACATGTAAACATCAAGAAACTGTTGTAATTGTAAATTAATAAAAAACTTTTTGCAAAAGTAAATAACCAACTTCCCAAAAGAAATAAACAATACCGAGAAACACCGATTTCTGAACTTAAAGTTATTTTGATCCTTTTAGTGGTTTTTTTTATTTTATTAAAGTTGATTTCTTTTTTGGAAAATGGATGGTACAAATCTGCATTTAAAACTTTTCTTTTGCGTAGTGATTGAGTTGCAATCATATCGATTTTATAATGCTTCTCTACATGAACCATCAACAATGTTTTAGACTGTACATGTTCCTTCAAAATAATATTCAGGTTAAAACACGTTCAGTGTTGAACGAGGTCTAATACGCCTCGTACGTGACTGCCTTGCGGTACGGCTGACTCCTATTTGGTTTGGTTTAAGAAATATATGAATATATATCTAAGATGCTCTATTAAACTAAAATGCTGTAGTGTATCTACTTTAATACGGGGTCATTTTGACCTCGTACCGCACTTAGCCAAAAAAACGTTTTTATTTTCTTAAACGTTACGGGGTTAATAAGTCCCTTACACCCACAATGAAATTTTTCTAACGAGGTCTTAAAAGCCCCGTACCGCAGTAATGGAAATAATACAAAAATGTCACTGTCAACGTGCTAAAGGATCAGGGACTTAAAAAACTCTTAAAGATCCTAATGATACTCTGTACCACCCACACAATAATGTGTCACCTTTCCAACATTGTACACTTGAGGCCACAAAAAGAGGAGGCTCAGTTATGATTTATTTCAGGCTGTTGGCTGATACGTAACGTCACTGTACACTGTCGTGAGATTTATAAGGAAGCTCAGCGTTTGAGGAAAAAAAATATATACAATCCGAGATAGGTGAAGGAGGAAAATTGCTTACACGTAGTAATTTCGTTTTGGTATCTAGAGATTGGCGAAAAAAAATTATATGCATGATTGGTAGAAGTATATTTTTTTTGTAATGTTGCACGTATGGGCGTTGTTCATAAATAAGATTCTGATGATAAACATATACCCATATTATTCGAAATTGAGGAAAAAATATCGGGAATAGAAATGTAAGGTTATTAAGGTCGAGAGGATTATTTTCTGGCTTTTAATTATATAGTTATGAATAATGGATTCCACGGTAGGGTGAACATGCCTCGTGGACGTCTAAGTGTCGCATAGTTATTAAAATTTTACCATATTAATAAAGTTTTGGAATAACTGCTTGAAAGTAAAATTGTTAAGTACTTACTGGCAACAATGGTCCTTTTAACGAACTAAAGTTGGGCCGTAGATATTAATAGCATTTTTATTCATTTGATATACCAGTGCTTGACTGCGATCCCACCTGATGGTAAGCAGTCATGCAATCGTTCTCTTTTTTTCGTTTCTTCATGCTCCAGCCGGCCGCGCAATTTCCAGCTACTGCAGGCGTACGCTTGCGGACAGCGAGCAACAGGAAGCTCGCCGTCCGCCCGTCCGGTAACCATCCGGACCAAGCCTAAGTCGTCGACGGCGCGTGTTCCAAAGAGATGTCAGCTAAACGGTGGGGGCCTAGCAGGGACAAAGTCTTTTAAGGCCACAAGTTCTCTTCTGAATGGAAAACCCGGGGTCCTGGAACGCAAGGCTAAGAAGGAACAAAGGTGCGATTTTAGTTAATAAAAGTCTGATACGTCCTCTCGCTCTGCCATAGACCAGTAGGAGACATTGGATTATTTCGCACCTAAAAAAAACTCCACCCAGAGCGGGAGAAGTTATTAAATGATATCCTATTAAAAACAAAAAAGTTAGGTTAGTTTAAAAAACAGGTTTTTTTGTTTTGGAAAATCATCTAATGACATCGTCCGCTCATGAACGAGCACTCTTACCTGTGAAAACAGTTCAATTCCCGAATTGAGTTACGAAGATTTATCCAAATTGCAAAAAAAGTTATTTTTTTGTGATGTTACAAAAATTTTACTTCCCTTGTGAGTGTCAAAATATACGTTTTTTGCGACATACACGGCCGTATCTTTTTTTTCCGCTAACTCAGAAGTTTGATTTTTTCAAAGCTTCTAGGGATCGCAGACTTGAGTATATAGTTTTAATTTCAACTCGATACCTCCACTCGTTCCGGAGTTAAAGGGTCTTAAAAGACAGAAAGACAGGCTGACGGACAACAAAGTGATCCTGTAAGGGTTCTGTTTTTTCCTTTTGAGGTACGAAACTCTAAAAAGGTCAAACGTTCGTTTGGTTTTAAACTACACGAAAGAAAAAAAACATTTAAAATACAATTCTTGTTTTAATTTTGCTGTTGAAATTGATGAAATTGACAGGTTTATTTATTTCAGTGTTATTTCAAAATATTAATTTCCAGTCCGCTGTTTCGAACATGTAACTGTTTCGCTTTTAAAACCACATGCAACAGATGTAGGATTAAAAATCAGTTATGCATAAATAAATGGCCCTCTATAATATGTACAAAGGCTACAATGACTGTTTGCTGTTTTCCAATATTGTGACCATTAAACAATGGCGAATGTTTAAAAAAAGGGAAACGTTAACGTATTTTTATTTAAATCCACATCCTCACTTCATGTTTTCTGGAAAATCAGATAGAAGAGAGAGAGAATTAAATGTCACTAAAAACATGGAGCAATTTTTCGATTACTGACCTGTACCATGACATTTAAAGTAAATTGTTTCATTCTTATTTCCAGTGTGAGTAAGAGATGCCGCTAGACAACCTGTATAGCTCTGTCTCTTACCCACACTGAAATAAGAATGACACAATCTTACTTTGAACGTCATGGTAACCCCGACTATTTTTAATTCTATCAACAACAATACAATCTGTATTGTTGGAAAATTCTTAATATTGATTCAACTGTGAAAATAAATGTCAATATTTGGAACTCTTAACAATAAATATATGCAATACAAAATTTTAATGTTAAAATAGGTCAAAGGTGAAACTTACTGACCCGCTTCTGAAAGGCCTGAGGCCAGAAAAATGCGCAATGTCCCTTGATTACTGAAATAATGTTAAAATTTATATTTTTGTCTGAAAATCTTCTAACTTAATAAAACACCATTATTAAGAGAGAATCAACGACTCCATGGTTTTTTCCACGTTAATAAATCATTCTTTATAGGGTGGAATTATAGACGTAGAGAATGGCCTGAGCAACTCTACAGGAGGTTTAAAGTGAACACGGGGTAAAACGTGTGAGAGGAATAACTGGATGAGGGAACCGCGCGGCCAGTTTTAAAATTTCTGATTGAGTCACAGATTTACAAGAGTACAGTTTCAAAAATACTTATAAACTCAATCAATTGGATTCAGTTGAATAATTTACAATATTTAACATGAAGTGAATACATGTATGACATCCAAAATCCAGTAATAGTAGTTTTTATTGATTTTCGGATTGCCTGTATTGACTATCAAAGATCCTCAAATGACAGATGGTAGCAAGAGCTTAACTTGCTCACCGTGACACAATATGATAAAGATAGGTAAACAAAAAGAGGTTCTATGTTCGGCTGTATGTATTTGACTGATTTTGAATATTATTTTTATGATTGAAAGGTTATGCTTCCGAGTTGGTTCCATGGAAATATTGTTATGATTTGATGATCAACTTCGAAGATATGGAATGGAACTACTCATAGGATCACAGCAGAGCTATTGTAACAAGTAAAATTACTTAATTTATACTTGTAGTCGATGACTGATTGAAGGAGGAGGGGGAGGGGATATGTTGAACTGACATAATGATGAAGATGGTAGCCACCGAAACTCTGTAATAAATAAATGTAAACTAACCATGTTTGGGATTATTAGAATTGTCATGAGATGCACTCTAGCTATAAGATACCATCGAGCTAATCTAATGTTGGAAGGAAGATAAGCACTAAACCTGCATAATAAAACAATGTATCCTAGCCGTGGCTTGGCTTATATCATGCAATGTTTTAGTGATTATATTGCATAGATAATTTACTTTAGAACTTGTACACTTTAAGTTTGACTGAGGGGTACTTTTTAGTTGTGGTACCGCTACTAAAAAGTGTAATAAAACAAAATTTTTACAAAAAAATACAACCGACTTCAATGAAAAAAAAACTGGGCAAGTGCGAGTCAGACTCGTGCACTGAGGGCTCCGTACAAACTACCTATGTTAATAGTTCAATTCCCAAATGGAGTCGTGAAGATTTTTCGAAATCGCATTTTTTTGTGATGTAACAACAAATTTACTGTTTTCAGATTTATTCCAATACCTTTGCTATAAGACTCTGCTTTTTACAAAATTTCGGGATTATGAGTCAACGGGAAGTACCTTATAAGTTTTGATTCCCTTGCGAGTGTCGAATTATACGTTTTTTGTGATATAATCGGTCGTCTCTTTTTTTTTTCGTTAACTTTGATTTTTTTTCACAGCTCTAAGGGATCGCAGATGTGAATATATAGGTAGGTTTTAATTTCAACTCAATACCTCTACGCATTCTTGAGATAAAGGGTTTTGACAAACAGACAGCCAATCAGACTGACAGACAGACTAACATACAGACAAACCGACAAAAGGAAAACAAAGTGATCCAACAAAGTGGTTCCGTGTTTTCTTTTTGAGGTACAGAACCCAAAAAACACTAAAAAGTGCATAATAACTTTAATTTCAGAAGTCGGTGTTAAATAAAGAAGAGACAAAACTAATATAGAAACACCGACTTCCGAAATTAAAGTTATTTTGCACTTTTTAGTGTTTTGTTTTTTACATTTAAGTCAGAAATATATTTTTCTCTTTGTACAGAAGAACTGGTCAAATTTATGAAGGTAACGCTCAGTTAATTCTCTATGTCTATGGGTTGAATATTTTACAATGGTAGAGTCTCATTAATAATGCCGGGTGTACAATGACGACAATCGCGTTATTCACCACTAAGCGACGATTTTAATGATAGCCATCTATTGCGTGATTGAGTAGCGGGGTTGTACTGCTGTATTTTGGTATTCATGGCTGTGTGCAGTAGTATTCATGTTTGTTTGGCTGTCAACTATGAAGTTGAAAAGGTGCATCATGAGTGTTGTGTTTATGGTGAGTTTAAAAGTTACATGTTGCGTCTATTATGAATTATATTGATGAAGTTAATTTTATTATTTAAATTCACAATATATTCTTATGTCTACTGCAAATCATTACATTGATAAGCAACCAATATCAAGAGAAATTGAGTTTGAAATAAGAATAAAGTTTGTTAGTAGTTTTATTCAAACAAATATTACTTCATTTAAAGAGATTACCTCAAAAATACCTCAGCATCATCATCATTTTACAGGATTCCCCTAAGAATCTCGAATCCATCGGATTCCCTTGACCCTCACCATGTCATCGATCCACTATGTGGGAGGCCTTCCAACGCTAAGGCCGTTTTGCGGTCGCCATTCCAGAATATTTTGGCCCATTTGGCACTTTAGTTTGGCGAATCTTCGAGCTATGTTGGTCACCTGGGTTCTACTACAGCGGATGTCTTCATTCTGATTTGATCACGCAAGAAAACTCCAAGCATAGCCAGCATAAAAAAACAAAAGCATAGGCTATGCTTGGAGTTTCCTTGGGTGATCAAAAAAGAGAGATCTCTTTGAGTGGCTTTAAGCATTCTGATTAGGCTCACATCATACTAACACGCTTTGGTCACTTTTTTATTTTTTGCCATGAGACACAAAAAATACCTAACAGAGAAAAAAAAAAACAAAAACATAAAGGTAAAATTTTAGTCACAAAGTGCTACTCAAACAGTTTTTTTAAGTGCCTAACACTAGTAGCATTTCAATCGTCGATAAAATTGAACTGTCCACACAAGAGAATACTCCAATGAAAGTAGAACAAAAAAAAAAAAACAGTTTTTCGCTTTATTAGATTTTCGGTATTTTATTTGGCACATTGTTTTTTTTTTATTAGTTTAGGCCTTGATATGTTCTGGAAGGTTATTTTCTTTTAAAGATGGCAGTAAGGATTGTGACAACATCTTTGATTGTTGCTTATTGGTTCTGCACACTTAGTTAGGTTGACAGTTTGGTGCGTACACTTCTTTGGTAATGAAAGTTTATTAAATAAAGAGATACTTGCTTAGATTTCATGATTATAAATAAACTAAAGTTTAGCTAAAACTAAAGCTTCTTATTTATCACGCAGTGTTAAAAAAGTGTGCTAAAATTGTTATGTACCTCTTTAAAATATTTTTGGAACCCTACAAAACTCGTGCAGTGAGGAATTGATCATTGCACGCGACTTGGAAGTGGAAATCCTTTCTTTCTCAATCACCTGCGAAGTGATTGTAGGTACTGAAACTTAAAATACAGGTAAATAAAGGATGGACTGTGGGTAACTCGCCGTCCGACCATCCGTTAACCGTCCGGGCCGAGCCCAAGCCTTCGACGCCGCGTAGTGTTCCAGATGTCAGTGAGATGTCAGCAACCGTAGGGGCCTAGCAGGTAATGCGAAAGAGATCACCGAGGCCCTGGAACAATGGCAAATAAGGAACAGGAGCGGGTTTTTCGTCAGTAAAAGTCTGACACGGCCTCTCGCTCCGCCCAATAGTGCGGAATGTCATTAGATGATTTTCCCACCTAAAACAAAATTAGGAAAATAAAGGATGAGCCGCAAGCCTCTATACTACATTACCCTAGGTTTGACTTTAAATATCGTCACCATCATGTAAGCCCAAAAGACATCCACTGCATGACATAGGGCTCCCCTAAGCTTGACCAATGACCGGTCCTGTGCGTCTTACATCCATAAAGTTTCTGGACCCTAACCAGGTCGTCTCGGTCCACCTTGTGCGAGACCTTTTAACGCTATGTCTTTCAGTACGTGGTCGTCAATCCAGAATCTCTTGTCCCCGTTTACCATTGTGGTCTACAAGCAATATACAGTTAGAGATCAAAAGTGCAATTTCACTGTATCAATGCTAAGGTGTCTAAAATTTATTTGTAGAAGAGGTTCGATCGTTCATGACTAATTTAATTTGTAGCATAGAAACTAAAGTATTAAATAAATTAGTTGTGGACTATTGAACGTCTCTTACAAAGAAATTTTTGACTCTTTAGTATTGGTAGCGTGTAACTGCATTTTTGATCCCTGTCTGTAGCCTGCTCACTGCCACTTAAGTTTGGCGATTGGTCGGGCTATAATAATTATATATTTATATTATTTATTTTAAAGACAATATTGATTCAATGGTTAATAACAACTTATCAAGTAAAGGATTAGTATTAATACTTAAAAAACCTAAAAAAAACTTGACCTACTGCCGCACCAAAAACCGTAACCAGTGATTGATCACCGGCGTGTCATGCTTATCGGCTAAGATTCGAAGAATACCATTTGGGCTGGTCTTGATGGTGGCTAAATAAGGAAATTTATTTTCTGAAAGCGGTAAAAATGCTCATAACGAGCGCACTCCAAGGTTAATATACGCACAAAACGTTTTGGAAACTCATTCATTGTGCGTACAGCTAAGAAAAGGTCCCTGCTGGAGTTTGGGTTTTCTGATAGCTACAACCTAGAATTGAATAAGATACTATCAGGTAAGCATACTCCGTCACTGATCATATCACCGCTCATTATTAGATGAGATAATGGTAAAGTATGAGCTTATCAATAGTAAAAAGAAAACACTCTACTTGGTTTTATTTCAAGAAATATTATGGACATCCACGCAATAAAGTAGCATGAACTCATGACAGGACTGAATTTTGATACAATAAAAATAAAAATAAACCGGGCAAGTGCGAGTCGAACTAGCACACTGAAGGTTCCGTACAAACTTATCTATGAAAACAGCTCAATTCCCGAATGGAGTTACGCAGATTTTGCCGAATCACAAAAAAGTTTTTTTTATGACGTAACAACAAATTTACAGTTTTCAGATTTTCCTATATTTGTGCTACAAGACCTTGTTTCATACCAAATTTCAGGATTCTATGTCAACGGTACCCAATGAATTTTGATTCCCTTGAGAGTGTCGAAATACACGTTTTTTTGCGACATAAACGGCCGTTTCTTTTGTTTTTCGTTAACTCAGAAATTTGATTTCTTCACCGCTTCAAGGAACCATAGATTTCAGTGTATAGTTTTAATTTCAACTCGATACCTTTATGCGTTCCCGAGATAAAGGGTCTTGCCAGACAGATAGATGGGCAACAAAGTAATCCAATAAGGGTTCCGTTTTTCCTTTTCAGGTACAGAACCCTAAAAATGAGCCAAGTGCGTGTCAGTACCTCATGTTACCAGGCCATTAAGGAAACAGAAAAAGCTATTGTATATTCAACATCCTTTTTAACTCAATTATAGTTACAATAAGGAACTTTTACGTTTCTACTAATGGCAATGGTAGTTTCTTTTATTGTTTGACTACTCTTTTGACTTTTCGATATCTAAATAACACTAATATTATAACGGCGAAAGTTTATGTTAAATGGGTGCGTGTTTGTATGTTTGTTACTTCTTAACTCTACAACGGCTGAATGGATTTCTATGAGACTTGGTGCACGAATAGTCCATAACCTGTAAAAGTAGACACATATCGATGGTTCGGATATGCAATTTTAGGTTATTTAATTTAATTACATTTCTGGAAAGAAAAGCTCGAAATGCACAATTTTATAAGACGCAAAATTTTGATTTGATACTTGTAGCGTTACCGATGACGTTGAATGCATACCTTCGTCAAACCTTGTCTAAAAAATTGAAAAACAATAAAAAAATAGAGAGCAGACCACTGCTCTCTATTTTTCGGACCATCAGAACGAGTGGTAACGACCCCGACTTACGAGTTATAGGTCGCGGATACAAACCCAGGCAGGCGCATTAATTTTGGTAATTTATTTCATCACCACTGCTCTCAAAACGGCAAAGGAAAACATCGTGAGGAAACCGGCATGTCATAGAACCAAAAATTTCACAACTCGGACATTCATCAACTCGCACTAGGCCCGCGTGGTGGATAACGGCCCATTCCCTCTCCTAGAAAAGAGGCCTGAGTCCCAACAGTGGGAACATTATAAGGCCAACTATGCTATGCTAAGCGTACTCCATCATCGACCACATCGTCGTCGTCAGCAATAAAAAAAACATGTCAAGGTTTGGTGATGATGGGTGGAGTACCGTAGTGGGCGAGTGGCATCCAACAACTGGAAGAAGACTAGTGTTGATCGATCGGAGTTTAGATAAGCAGATGAAGTTATTACCATCGCAGTTTTTTTTTAGCTTGGAAATCATCTAAATAATGACCTCTCTTGCCCTTAGGTGGGAATCGAATCCACGACCTCCGGCATAGCAGTCAGGGCCACTAACCACTAGACCAACAGGGCAGTCCAAATAGAATATAAATGAGAAATAAATGCTGTTCTTGAGTCGTAAAAATGTTAACGTAGGCATATCTAATTACACAACTTAATTACTACAGCCGTCATTGTGGTCTCTTATATCCAAACGCTCATTTTGAGAGATTCTTGTCTTTCTTTTATGTTAGAAAAAGAACAATATAATAATATTACGTTTTAGCAAAACAACGTTTAGTTCAGTTGGCAGTAACAGAAAAACACCCCTTAAAACTCAAATCACACATGTAAACATCAAGAAACTGTTGTAATTGTAAATTAATAAAAAACTTTTTGCAAAAGTAAATAACCGACTTCCCAAAAGAAATAAACAATACCGAGAAACACCGATTTCTGAACTTAAAGTTATTTTAATCCTTTTAGTGTTTTTTTTTTTATTATTGAAGTTGATTTCTTTTTTGGAAAATGGATGGTACAAGTCTGCATTTAAAGCTTTTCTTTTGCGTAGTGATTGAGTTGCAATCATATCGATTTTATAATGCTTCTCTACAAGAACCATCAACAATGTTTTAGACTGTACATGTTCCTTCAAAATAATATTCAGGTTAAAACACGTTCAGTGTAGAACGAGGTCTAATACGCCTCGTACGTGACTGCCTTGCGGTACAGCTGACTCCTATTTGGTTTGGTTTAAGAAATATATGAATATATATCTAAGATGTTCTATTAAACTAGAATGCAGTAGTGTATCTACTTTAATACGGGGTCATTTTGACCTCGTACCGCAGTTAGCCAAAAAAAGTTTTTATTTTCTTAAACGTTACGGGGTTAATAAGTCCCTTACATCCACAATGAAATTTTTCTAACGAGGTCTTAAAAGCCCCGTACCGCAGTAATGGAAATAATACAAAAATGTCACTGTCAACGTGCTAAAGGATCAGGGACTTAAAAAACTCTTAAAGATCCTAATGATACTCTGTACCACCCACACAATAATGTGTCACCTTTCCAACATTGTACACTTGAGGCCACAAAAAGAGGAGGCTCAGTTATGATTTATTTCAGGCTGTTGGCTGATACGTAACGTCACTGTACACTGTCGTGAGATTTATAAGGAAGCTCAGCGTTTGAGGAAAAAAATATATACAATCCGAGATAGGTGAAGGAGGAAAATTGCTTACACGTAGTAATTTCGTTTTGGTATCTAGAGATTGGCGAAAAAAAATTATATGCATGATTGGTAGAAGTATATTTTTTTTGTAATGTTGCACGTATGGGCGTTGTTTATAAATAAGATTCTGATGATAAAACATATACCCATATTACACAAAATTGAGGAAAAAATATCGGGAATAGAAATGTAAGGTTATTAAGGTCGAGAGGATTATTTTCTGGCTTTTAATTATATACTTATGAATAATGGATTCCACGGTAGGGTGAACATGCCTCGTGGACGTCTAAGTGTCGCTTAGTTATTAAAATTTTACCATATTAATAAAGTTTGGAATAACTGCTTGAAAGTAAAATTGTTAAGTACTTACTGGCAACAATGGTCCTTTTAATGAACTAAAGTTAGGCCGTAGATATTAATAGCATTTTTTTTCATTTGATATAAACCAGTGCTTGACTGCGATCCCACCTGATGGTAAGCAGTCATGCAATCGTTCTCTTTTTTTCGTTACTTCATGCTCCAGCCGGCCGCGCAATTTCTAGCCACTGCAGGCGTAGGCTTGCGGACAACGAGCAATAGGAAGCTCGCCGTCCGCCCGTCCGGTAACCATCCGGACCAAGCCTAAGTCGTCGACGGCGCGTGTTCCAAAGAGATGTCAGCTAAACGGTGGGGGCCTAGCAGGGACAAAGTCTTTTAAGGCCACAAGTTCTCTTCTGAATGGAAAACCCGGGGTCCTGGAACGCAAGGCTAAGAAGGAACAAAGGTGCGATTTTAGTTAATAAAAGTCTGATACGTCCTCTCGCTCTGCCATAGACCAGTAGGAGACATTGGATTATTTCGCACCTAAAAAAAACTCCACCCAGAGCGGGAGAAGTTATTAAATGATATCCTATTAAAAACAAAAAAGTTAGGTTAGTTTAAAAAACAGGTTTTTTTGTTTTGGAAAATCATCTAATGACATCGTCCGCTCATGAACGAGCACTCTTACCTGTGAAAACAGTTCAATTCCCGAATTGAGTTACGAAGATTTATCCGAATTGCAAAAAAAGTTATTTTTTTGTGATGTTACAAAAATTTTACTTCCCTTGTGAGTGTCGAAATATACGTTTTTTGCGACATACACGGCCGTATCTTTTTTTCCGCTAACTCAGAAGTTCGATTTTTTTAAAGCTTCTAGGGACCGCAGACTTGAGTATATAGTTTTAATTTCAACTCGATACCTCCACTCGTTCCCGAGTTAAAGGGTCTTAAAAGACAGAAAGACAGGCTGACGGACAACAAAGTGATCCTGTAAGGGTTCTGTTTTTTCCTTTTGAGGTACGAAACTCTAAAAAGGTCAAACGTTCGTTTGGTTTTAAACTACACGAAAGAAAAAAAAGATTTAAAATACAATTCTTGTTTTAATTTTGCTGTTGAAATTGATGAAATTGACAGGTTTATTTATTTCAGTGTTATTTCAAAATATTAATTTCCAGTCCGCTGTTTCGAACATGTAACTGTTTCGCTTTTAAAACCACATGCAACAGATGTAGGATTAAAAATCAGTTATGCATAAATAAATGGCCCTCTATAATATGTACAAAGGCTACAATGACTGTTTGCTGTTTTCCAATATTGTGACCATTAAACAATGGCGAGTGTTTAAAAACAGGGGAACGTTAACGTATTTTTATTTAAATCCACATCCCCACTTCATGTTTTCTGGAAAATTAGAGAGAAGGAAGAGATAATTAAATGTCACTGCAAACATGAAGCAATTTTTCGATCACTGACCTGTACCATGCTGTATAGCTCTGTCTCTTACCCACACTGAAATAAAAATGAAACGATCTTACTTTGAACGTCATGGTAACCCCGGCTATTACAACAACCTGTATTATTGATAAATTCTTAATATTGATTCAACTGTGAAAATGAATGTCAATATTTGGAACTCTTAACAATAAACACATGCAATACAAAATTTAAATGTTAAAACCCTTTACCTTTGACCGAAAGGTTAAACTTACTGACCTGCTTTTAAAAGGCCTGAAGCCAGAAAAATGCGCAATGTCCCTTGATTACTGAAGTAATGTTAAAATTTATATTTTTGTCTGAAAATCTTCTAACTTAATAAAACACCATTATTAAGAGAGAATCAACGACTCCATGGTTTTTTCCACGTTAATAAATCATTCTTTATAGGGTGGAATTATAGACGTAGAGAATGGCCTGAGCATCTCTACAGTAGGCTTAAAGTGAATACGGGGTAAAAAGTGTGAGAGGAATAACTGGATGAGGGAACCGCGCGGCCAGTTTTAAAATTTCTGATTGAGTCACAGTTTTACAGGAGTTTAACAATTAACAATATTTTACATGACGTGAATACATGTCTAACATGCACAATCCAGTAATAGTAGTGTGACTTTCGGAGTGCCTTTTTTTTGATGTGAAAAATCATCTTATTACAAATCCCGCTCTTGGGCGGAGAGAGAGATAGTGTTAGACTTTTACTGACTAAAAACGCACTCCTGTTCCTTCTTTGCCTTCGTCCCAGGGCCCTAGGTTTCGCTTTCACACTACCCGTGGCCCCAGTAGGCTTCGACCCTGCTGGGTCCCTACGATTTGCTGACATCTTCCTGAGGCGCGCGTAGAACAGTACGCGCCATCGACGACGTAGGCCCAGTCCGGACGGTTATCAGACGGTCAGACGGCGAGCCACCCATTGCTCGCCATCCACAATCCCGCGCCTACGGTGGCCGGACATCGGGATCGGAAACCCGGCGGCGGTCAAAGCGTGACGACCGTTGCCTCACGCGATCGGCCGCCTCCTTTGCTAGCATTACTGCTTCTCAGAAGTAGGAGGCCGCCAGCCACTCCTCCTCGCTCCGGACCATGGCCTGTACCAAAGACTTTTCTGCGATAAAATTCGCCGTATCTTTTTTTTTTCGTTAACTTAGATGTGTTTTTTTCACTGCTTCAAGGGACCGCAATTTGAATGTATGATTTTAATTTCAATTCGATACCTCTACGCATTCTCGAGACAAAGAGTCTTGACAGACAGACTGATGGACAGACCGACAGACAGACAAACAGACAGAGGGACAACAAAGTGATCCTGTAAGGGTTCCGTTTTTTCCTTTTGTAGTTTAATTTTAGTTGTAAATCAATTATTTGTTAATTAATCATGGTGTGCCAAATAATCATATTTTCTTTCTTTCTTTCTTTAAGTACGGAACCCAAAAAAACACTAAAATGTGCAAAATAACTTTAATTTCGGAAGTCGGTGTTAAATAACCGAAGAGACAAAACTATTATAGAAACACCGACTTCCAAAATTAAAGTTCAAGTCGGAAATATATTTTTCTTTTTCTACAGAAGGACTGGTCAATTTTATAAAGGTAACGCTCAGTTAATTCTCTATGTCTATGGGTTGAATATTTTACAATGGTAGAGTCTCATTAATAATGCCGGGTGTACAATGACGACAATCGCGTTATTCACCACTAAGCGACGATTTTAATGATAGCCATCTATTGCGTGATTGAGTAGCGGGGTTGTATTTTGCTGTATTTTGGTATTCATGGCTGTGTGCAGTAGTATTCATGTTTGTTTGGCTGTCAACCATGAAGTTTAAAAGGTGCATCATGAGTGCTGTGTTTATTTCGAGTTCAAAAGTTGGATATTGCGTCTATAATGAGTTATATTAATGAAGATAATTTTATTATTTAAATTCACAATATATTCTTATGTCTACTGCAAATCATTACATTGATATGCAACCAATATCAGGACGAATTGAGTTTGAAATAAAAATAAAGTTTGTCAGTCGTTTTATTCAAACAAATATTACTTCATTTAAAGAGATTACCTCAAATTACCTCAGCATCATCATCATTTTACAGGATTCCCCTAAGAATCTCGAATCCATCGGATTCCCGTGACCTTGACCATGTCATCGATCTACCATGTGGGAGGCCTTCCAACGCTAAGGCCGTTTTGCGGTCGCCATTCCAGAATATTTTGGCCCATTTGGCACTTTAGTTTGGCGAATCTTCGAGCTATGTTGGTCACCTGGGTTCTACTACAGCGGATGTCTTCATTCTGATTTGATCACGCAAGAAAACTCCAAGCATAGCCAGAGGGCTATGCTTGGAGTTTCCTTGGGTGATCAAAAAAGAGAGATCTCTTTGAGTGGCTTTAAGCATTCTGATTAGGCTCACATCATACGAACACGCATTGGTCACTTTTTGATTTTTTGCCATGAGACACAAAAAATACCTAACAGAGAAAAAAAAAAACCAAAAACATAAAGGTAGAATTTTAGTCACAAAGTGCTATTCAAACAGTTTTTGAAGTGCCTAACACTAGAAGCATTTCAATCGTCGATAAAATTGAACTGTCCACACAAGAGAATACTCCAATGAAAGTAGAACAAAAAAAAAAATACAGTTTTTCGCTTTATTAGATTTTCGGTATTTTATTTGGCACATTGTTTTTTTTTTATTAGTTTAGGCCTTGATATGTTCTGGAAGGTTATTTTCTTTTAAAGATGGCGGTAAGGATTGTGTCATCATCTTTGATTGTTGCTTATTGGTTCTGCACACTTAGTTAGGTTGACAGTTTGGTGCGTACACTTCTTTGGTAATGAAAGTTTATTAAATAAAGAGATACTTGCTTAGATTTCATGATTGTAAATAAACTAAAGTTTAGCTAAAACTAAAGCTTCTTATTTATCACGCAGTGTTAAAAAAGTGTGCTAAAATTGTTATATATGTACCTCTTTAAAATATTTTTGGAACCCTACAAAACTCGTGCAGTGAGGAATTGATCATTGCACGCGACTTGGAAGTGGAAATCCTTTCTTTCTCAATCACCTGCGAAGTGATTGTAGGTACTGAAACTTAAAATACAGGTAAATAAAGGATGGACTGCGAGCAATGGGTAGCTCGCCGTCCAACAGTTTGGTAACCGTCCGGGCCGAGCCCAAGCTGTCGACGGCGCGTAATGTTCCAGATGTCAGCAATAGTAGGGTCATAGGTAATGCGAAAGAGATCCCCGGGGCCCTGGAATAATTGCAAATAAGCAACAGGAGTGGGTTTTTAGTCAGTAAAAGTCTGACACGGCCTCTCGCTCCGCCCAATAGTGCGGAATGTCATTAGATGATTTTCCCACCTAAAAATAAATAGGTAAATAAAGGATGGGACAAGTCTCTATACTACATTACCCTAGGTTTGACTTTAAATATCGTCACCATCATGTAAGCCCAAAAGACATCCACTGCATGACATAGGGCTCCCCTAAGCTTGACCAATGACCGGTCCTGTGCGTCTTACATCCATAAAGTTTCTGGACCCTAACCAGGTCGTCGCGGTCCACCTTGTGCGAGACCTTTTAACGCTATGTCTTTCAGTACGTGGTCGTCAATCCAGAATCTCTTGTCCCCGTTTACCATTGTGGTCTACAAGCAATATACAGTTAGAGATCAAAAGTGCAATTTCACTGTATCAATGCTAAGGTGTCTAAAATTTATTTGTAGAAGAGGTTCGATCGTTCATGACTAATTTAATTTGTAGCATAGAAACTAAAGTATTAAATAAATTAGTTGTGGACTATTGAACGTCTCTTACAAAGAAATTTTTGACTCTTTAGTATTGGTAGCGTGTAACTGCATTTTTGATCCCTGTCTGTAGCCTGCTCACTGCCACTTAAATTTGGCGATTGGTCGGGCTATAATAATTATATATTTATATTATTTATTTTAAAGACAATATTGATTCAATGGTTAATAACAACTTATCAAGTAAAGGATTAGTATTAATACTTAAAAAACCTAAAAAAAACTTGACCTACTGCCGCACCAAAAACCGTAACCAGTGATTGATCACCGGCGCGTCATGCTTATCGGCTAAGATTCGAAGAATACCATTTGGGCTGGTCTTGATGGTGGCTAAATAAGGAAATTTATTTTCTGAAAGCGGTAAAACTGCTCATAACGAGCGCACTCCAAGGTTAATATACGCACAAAACGTTTTGGAAACTCATTCATTGTGCGTACAGCTAAGAAAAGGTCCCTGCTGGAGTTTGGGTTTTCTGATAGCTACAACCTAGAATTGAATAAGATACTATCAGGTAAGCATACTCCGTCACTGATCATATCACCGCTCATTATTAGATGAGATAATGGTAAAGTATGAGCTTATCAATAGTAAAAAGAAAACACTCTACTTGGTTTTATTTCTAGAAATATTATGGACATCCACGCAATAAAGTAGCATGAACTCATGACAGGACTGAATTTTGATACAATAAAAATAAAAATAAACCGGGCAAGTGCGAGTCGAACTAGCACACTGAAGGTTCCGTACAAGCTTACCTATGAAAACAGCTCAATTCCCGAATGGAGTTACGCAGATTTTGCCGAATCACAAAAAAGTTTTTTTTATGACGTAACAACAAATTTACAGTTTTCAGATTTTCCTATATTTGTGCTACAAGACCTTGTTTCATACCAAATTTCAGGATTCTATGTCAACGGTACCCAATGAATTTTGATTCCCTTGAGAGGGTCGAAATACACGTTTTTTGCGACATAAACGGCCGTATCTTTTGTTTTTCGTTAACTCAGAAATTTGATTTCTTCACCGCTTCAAGGAACCACAGATTTCAGTGTATAGTTTTAATTTCAACTCGATACCTTTATGCGTTCCCGAGATAAAGGGTCTTGCCAGACAGATAGATGGGCAACAAAGTAATCCAATAAGGGTTCCGTTTTTCCTTTTCAGGTACAGAACCCTAAAAATGAGCCAAGTGCGTGTCAGTACCTCATGTTGCCAGGCCATTAAGGAAACAGAAAAAGCTATTGTATATTCAACATCCTTTTTAACTCAATTATAGTTACAATAAGGAACTTTTACGTTTCTACTAATGGCAATGGTAGTTTCTTTTATTGTTTGACTACTCTTTTGACTTTTCGATTTCTAAATAACACTAATATTATAACGGCGAAAGTTTATGTTAAATGGGTGCGTGTTTGTATGTTTGTTACTACTTAACTCTACAACGGCTGAATGGATTTCTATGAGACTTGGTGCACGAATAGTCCATAACCTGTAAAAGTAGACACATATCGATGGTTCGGAATGAAATCCTCGGATATGCAATTTTAGGTTATTTAATTTAATTACATTTCTGGAAAGAAAAGCTCGAAATGCACAATTTTATAAGACGCTAAATTTTGATTTGATACTTGTAGCGTTACCGATGACGTTGAATGCATACCTTCGTCAAACCTTGTCTAAAAAATTGAAAAACAATAAAAAAAATAGAGAGCAGACCACTGCTCTCTATTTTTCGGACCACCAGAACGAGTGGTAACGGCCCCGACTTACGAGTTATAGGTCGCGGATACAAACCCAGGCAGGCGCATTACTTTTGGTAATTTATTTCATCACCACTGCTCTCAAAACGGTGAAGGAAAACATCGTGAGGAAACCGGCATGTCATAGAACCAAAAAAATCGAAGACATGTGACATTCATCAACTCGCACTAGGCCCGCGTGGTGGATAACGGCCCATTCCCTCTCCTAGAGAAGAGGTCTGAATCTCAGTAGTGGGAACATTAAAAGGCATGCTTATGGAAGAAGCAAATTTAAATTAAATGATAACAAAGGTTTAATAAATTTTTTTTATCATTCCTGAAAAGTTACGTATTTCGCAATTACGAGGTATTCATTATAAGCCATTGATATGATACTTTACCTTGGCAGTATGTTCGATTGGGATTATATGTATGTATTTTCTAAGACCAGAGGACCATACTAGGACTAATGAAGGAGGTGCATGGAGGGCTAGGGGTTGAGTAGATAGGACCCAATAGCACAAACGATCCAGAAGGGTCCAAGTGCTCTGGCCCAGGACCAGCCCCACAACAAGATAAGATTAATAGATGTATTTTCTACTAGCACAGAGGTGGAGCCACGGCGAGTAGCTATAAAGGCAATAATGCGAAGATGGTTTAGACTATTAAAACGATGTTTTGAAAAAATATTTGTAACTTTAAAGCTTATAGCACACACTGGGTAACCACTAGTTTGCAATAAATGCGGTACAAAAGGTAGAAGTGTATTTTTTTAGCGCAAAGACACATTTCGTCATGAATTGGCATGTTTTTGTATTATGGATCTATCAAGCCATAAATTTTGTAATAAAAATTTATATTATTTAATTCAGATTCTTCAAGTGGATCGGAGGAAGTTAAACAGTTCAAATACAGAAAAGTGTGAAAGATTACTCCAACCAGAAATTTTCTTGTGAAAAAGGTAAACTTTTTGGAAAATGTTCATTTTTGCCCCATATCTACTGCAAAGTCAAAAAATGAGACCAACAGTGATTATGAATTTGATGATTTTACGTTACGAATATGTATATTTAATATACTATACGTTTATATCAGGATTTCCTCCTGACAGGTGTGCTAATCATGTGCTTCAAAAAGGTGGTCAACGAAATCACTGTGAATGTAGCTATGACAAATTAAGCCTAACGTTAGATAGCAGTCAGGCTGCAAAAAAAAATTTAAAAAAATTTACAAAACGAATAACCGACTTCACTAAAAAAAATGTGTTTTTTACAAACAAAATTTTGTGAGGCCGGAAAGGTCTCATACGCACTACAAAGAAGTTAAACTATGCCTCTAAAAGACCTAATACGCACTGACTGAAAATTCATGAAAAATGGCTCAGTAGCGAGCGTGATACACAATAGTTTCTTTAAATAATTCCTCTTTTCCAAAAATCTGATGGATGCGAGAAGCACTACATCGTTCGTTGTGGCGACACTTGGTGTAGTCCTATGTCCAACATTAGACTTCTTTCGGCTGAAACAATAATTATGTAACTCATAATATGATTTAAAAGAGTGGCCATGGAGTTTCTTGAACGTGCTTCTCTATAGAGATAAACGCTTTGGAACGTGCTTTAACTTCATTTTTTTTAACAGACCAGCATTTTGACAATTTAAAAGTGCCTGTAAATGGTCTATTTGAAATAATGTTTCTGATTTCTGATTGATATTATTATGCATCCTTATTTAAACCATTATCAAAATGATAAAAACTTTAGGTCATTAAATAGTTTTTAAAACGACCTACATCCCACGTGACGTTTTCCTTGAAAAGTAAACTTTTAAAAGTACTGAAATTGTTCTTTCAATTATAGTGGAGCCAGCTAGACGTTTATTACAGAAAGTTTTCTCAGTAATGTTTCTTACAAACTTAGAAAGTTTGTACTAAATTGTTATTTCAATTGTGTGTCTAATAGCTAAGGGCATATTTGTATTGTGTGTATCGCTCCCGGCTTAGCAATAAATAGCCTATGATAGTATGATCTTGTAATTAGGTATGCTTTACTCAGATTATAGTCTAAACACAGCATAGCATGGTGGGATCATTATAGGGCCATTTCCCCTCATCTCTGAGAGAGATTATGGTCCGTAATTCTGCACGCGGTCCCAGTGCGGGTTGGTGGATGTCACATGACTTCAAATTATGCATTGCTTCATATATGACTGGCCTGTTGGTATAGTGGTTAGTGAACTTGACTGCTATGTCGGAAGTCGTGGGTTCGATTCCAACCCAGGACAAATGATCCACGGTGGACGCCATCATGTGCGTGCGAGCTCTCACGACGGGGGATGCAGTGGCCCAGGGCAGGTGTGTCGTGGCGGTGTCTTTGGACATCGCCAACGCTTTCAACTCCCTGCCTTGGAGTAGCATTGGGAGGGCACTCCGGTATCACCGGATGCCCGACTACCTCTGTCGTGTGGTCGAGGCGTACCTGTCAGACAGGTACATAACCTACCCTGGTCACCAGGGAGTGTGGGAACGTCGAGAGATGTCGTGCGGTGTTCCGCAGGGATCGGTACTAGGGCCGCCCTTGTGGAACATCGGATACGACTACGTGCTGCGCGGCGACCTCCCTGACGGGGTCAGCGTGGTCTGCTACGCAGACGACACGCTGGTCCTGGCGCAGGGAGAGTCGTACCAGGCGGCGGTCGAACTAGCGACACGCGGGGTTGCGACAGTCGTTGGCAGGATCCAGGAGCTGGGACTCGAGGTGGCATTGCACAAGTCCGAGGCCATGTCCTTTCACGGCCCTCGGAACGCGCCACCACCGGGTTCCCAGCTAACGGTGGGAGGAGTCCACATCGGCGTCGGGTCAACGATGAAGTACCTGGGACTCGTTCTCGACAGCCGATGGGATTTCGACGAGCACTTCCGACCTCTGGCTCCCAAACTAAATCGGACTGGGGCTGCCCTCGGGCGGCTCCTGCCCAACCTTGGGGGTCCAGACGCCTCCTGCCGGAGGCTCTACGCGGGGATCGTTCGGTCCATGGCCCTTTATGGCGCGCCGGTGTGGGCGCCGGGGCTGCGGAAGCAGCCGGCGGCCCTGCTGAACGCGTGCCAGAGGGTCATGGCCATACGGATGGTGAGAGGATACCGGACGATTTCCCGCGAAGCGGCGAGCCTCCTTGCTGGCCAGCGACCATGGGAACTGGAGGCAACAGTCCTTGCACTCATGCACGAACGGCGCATGGAGATGCAACGCCGGGGCGAAACTCCGCTGTCGCGACAAGTCGCAGCATGGCGGACAGAGCTCCGGCGAGTTCTCATGGAGAAATGGCGACAGCGACCCCGTGCTGGGCACCCTACAATTATGGCGGTAAGTCCCCACTTTGAGGCGTGGTTGGAAAGACCTCACGGCGTCCTCACATTCCGCATGACGCAGGTCCTCACCGGACACGGTAAGTTCGGGAGGTTCCTGCACCGGATTCGTGCGGAAACGACGCCCGGGTGTCGCCACTGTGTGGCCCACCCGGAGGACACGGTAGAGCACACGGTGGAAGTGTGCCCCGCTTGGGCAGAGCAACGCCGTGTCCTCGTGGGGGCAATTGGCGGCGGCGATCTCTCGCGCCGGGCTTTGGTTCAGGCCATGCTCCGGAGCGAGGAGGAGTGGCAGGCTGTCGCCTCCTTCTGCGAAGCAGTAATGCTAGCTAAGGAGGCGGCCGATCGCGTGAGGCAACGGTCCTTACGCTCCAACCGCCGCCGGGATTCCGATCCCGATTTCCGGCCACCGTAGGCGCGGGCTTGCAGACGGCGAGCAATGGGTGGCTCGCCGTCTGACCGTCCGGTAACCGTCCGGACCGAGCCCAAGTCGTCGACGGCGCGTTTTGTTCCACGTGCGCCTCAAGGAGATGTCAGCAAATCGTAGGGGCCCAGCAGGGTCGAAGCCTACTGGGGCCACGGGTAGTGTGAAAGCGGAACCCGGGGCCCTGGGACGAAGGCAACGAAGGAACAGGAGTGGGTTTTTAGTCAGTAAGAGTCTGACACTATCTCCCGCTCCGCCCAAGAGCGGGGATGTCATTAGGATGATTTTCCCACCCAATAAAAAAAAATAAAAAAAAAACCCAGGACAAATGATTGTGTAATGAGCACTATCATTTAATTTTATTCTGTATCTGGGTGTAATTTCATCCATAATAATATGTTGTTGTATTACAAATATTGAAGTATGTTTATCAATTGTCTAGTACTTACAGCTCAAGCTCTGCTTAGTTTAGAACTAGATGGTGTCGTGTGAAAGTTGTGGAATATTATATTATATGCCGAGCTCGGTCTTCAATAAATAATAACAATAATAATATAATTTATTTCGACCAACATGGATCATACAACATCAATAATCATTTTCTTACACACACAACATATAAAAACAATGCACACACAACATATGAAAGCAATACACACATAACATTTGGTATACACACGTAATATACACACACTTCACACTTACAAACCCCGATTGCTCAGTACATGCATCATACAGCAATGGAGCATCATTTAATGTTACCATCTTTACATACGATCTTGCTGTACCTTGGAGAGTACGTTAGGCCGTTGATGCCTTAATTTGTAAACCATTGACAGTCGTTTCTGTCACACTAGTCACTCCAAGTTGTATCACGTTACTCAATTACTGAGTTGTGGAGGTCAGATAGGCAGTCGCTTCATGAATACCAGTAATTCAGCTGCATTATGCATGCGTTTTCCTGTCCAACCGGACTGAAACATAGTTAGGAAAAGGCTCAGAAAATTGATTGACACAAGTTTAAACTATTTTACGCCACATATGTGCTATAAAAAAAAAAATATCAAAAAAAATTGAAACGTCAAACGAAAAATATAAAACGTCAGAAGCTAAATCACAGTTCCAATTGAAAGTTTCCCATGGAGAAGAACCGGCAAGAAATTCCATGGTAACACTTTAATTTTTTTTTTTTAGTACACATTTTTGTTTTACAATATTAATAGATATGTGACGACAGTGTAGACAAATTTTGCTTCTGGATATGTAATTCATCATCATCATCATCATTTCAGTCGAAAGACGTCCACTGCTGGACATAGGCCTCCCCCAAGTGTCGCCACAATGAACGGTCCTGTGCGTCTCGCATCCATCGTACTCCCGCAACCGTTACCAGGTCATCGGTCCACCTTACAGGAGGCCTTCCAACGCTACGTCTTCCGGTAAGTGGTTGCCATTCCAGAACCTTTCGGCCCCAACGGCCATCCGTTCTGCGAGCAATGTGCCCTGCCCATTGCCACTTAAGTTTGGCGATTCTTCGTGCTATGTCGGTGATCTTGGTTCTCCTGCGGATATCCTCATTCAGATATGTCATTAGTGTAGCAAAAAAATAATAATAAAAAAGTGGGTCGAAAGTAATCTATGAAACCACGTAGTAAACTAAAATGTGCTCACATTTACATTATAACTTTCAATAAATGAGATATTTACAAAAATAAATCACTAATGAAGTTAAGGTGGTTGAGGTCATTATATTCCAAATATATAATTATGTTTATTTAAAACAAAGATGAATGAGAAGTAAATATACACTTTCCAAACATAATATCACTGGATCAGTTTTCATGAAGGCATATTTTATGATATACAGGGACAATAAACTAACCTAACTTTTGGTGAAATACAGCTGTGATGATATGCCACCGGGATTCCGATCCCTATTTCCGGCCACCGTAGGCGCGGGCTTGCGGACGGCGAGCCATGGGTGGCTTGCCGTCCGACCGTTCGGACCGAGCCCAAGTCGTCGACGGCGCATCCTGTCAAAATACCATTTATTCCAAATAAACCATTTACAGGCACTTTTGAAATGTCAAGAAGTCAGTCAGTCAGAAAAATAAACATAAATGATGCTAATTGCACATTCCAAAGCGTAGATCTCTATGGAGAAGAATGTGCAAGAAACTCCATGGCCACTCTTTTCAATCATGTTTTGTAATTACAAATATCTCTGTTACATGTTTCTTGTCGCTATCATGTGAGAACAATGTAAATAAAAATAAAAACTAAATGTAGATATTAAAATAGTCCCACGCGCGCCTCAAGGAGATGTCAGCAAATCGTAGGGGCCCAGCAGGGTTGAAGCCTACTGGGGCCACGAGTAGTGTGAAAGTAAAACCCGGGGCCCTGGGACGCAGGCAAAGAAGGAACGGGAGTGGATTTTTAGTCAATAGTAAAAGTCTGACACTCTCTCTCGCTCCGCCCAAGAGCGGTATTTGTCATAAGTTAATATTCCCACCCGAAAAAAAAGCCGTGATGATATAATAACATCATGGCTGTATTTCACAAAAGGTAAATAATTACTATGGTTTGAGTTCTTCGTTAATAAAGTATATAACGAATAAATAAACAAAACTTTACAAAAGCATTGTCTCATTGTGTTTCACTTCAGTATTTATTCAGGAAAGTATTAAAGAGAAATGAAATATTTGATTAATGCTCCACGATCGTAATTATTCACGACTCTTGAAGTTCTTCTGAAAAATATTGTCGTTATTGATGTTGAAAACCAATATCGAGTGTCACTCTAACAAATAAAATAGAATTTACTGTACTGCGTAAAACCTGCATTAGTGAGTAATGAAGAATGACAAGACTAAGTAGAAATACTTTACTCGTGAAAATTGAACATAAAATAAACAAAATACATTAATTAGACATCGATGCTTATGCGAAACTTGAATATAGTGTGTTCAGATTCAGTAACTGAATCGAATCCAATAATTTTTACACCATGTTAATTGTTTTCCCAAAAATGTTTAAAAAAGTCACAAGCTGGACACCACCGATACTAAGTACAACAAAGGTCACTGCAGGTCATTCCGAGCATTAAATGTCAGCGCACAGCTAGACACGGGAGCAAACCAACCCCTCAGTCGCCTAGATGGCCCGGTGACTATGTATTTGTGCGATCAAGCAGGTAACATAAAAATATATTATTCTATGTTATATGAACGGAAAAGTTTTTGATAATTTCCATTCCTGAAATTCTGACAAACTTTGAAATTCCATTCAGAAACCCTCAGAATTTAAGTGTAAAAATAATCTTACTTAAATACGCTCCAATTACAACCTAAATGCTATCGTCAATTGGCACCAAACGATGATTTATGCATGTTTGACATTCGAGGAATTATGTGTGAGCTTTAAGACGAATAACGTATTCTAGATTGCTTCGAATATCCTGCCGACCAATCTAGTGTACAGTGATGTACAAGGCAAGTCTGATTGGATAACCACAATTGTAATGGCACCCAGGACACTGCAAATCCTTGTGCATAGAGGGGTTAGCATGTTGTGTTGTAGATATACGTATATAGTAAGGCGTGATGAGTAGAGTGAAATTTTATGCTTACAGTTACAAAATAATAATAGTAACAATAGATCATCATTAACATCGCGGCAGTACGTCTCCTCTTTGAGAAGTGTCGAGGCGCTATGACTTCCTCACCTTCTAAGGCAAGTTCAGGAGGTTTCTGTTTCGGATTCAGGCGGAAGAAACGCCTGAGTGCCAGTATTGTATGAACTGCCCGGAGGATACGGTGGAAGTGTACCCTGTTTGGGCAAAGCACCACCTTCTTCTGCTTCTTAATGGCGACCGGTGGCGGCGACAGACCGTGGCGGCGGAGGGAAAATGGGCGGTGGTCACCTTCTTCTATGAAGCAGTAATGTTAGGAAACGGCCGCATGCGTGAGGGAACGGACATCCTCACGTCCCAGCTTCAGTAACCATCCAGACCAACCCCGAATCGTCAACGACGCGTAGTGTTCCATGCGCGCCTCAAAGAGATGACAGCAATACCGTAACAGCCCAGTAGGACCGAAGCCTACTAAGACCAGGGGTCGACTTCTGAAAAGTTTACCCGTATTCCTGGGACGCAAAGAACAACTGAAAGAACATAGGCGTGGTTGAGTCACCAAAAGTCTGGCACGCCCTCTCGCTTCATCCAAGAGTGGGAGAAGTCATTAGATGATTTCCCACCTTAAAAGAGAAAAAAAGATGCAATAAAAGACGAGCTAATTGCCTTAACTTGAGCGCAGATTTAGACTGCATAAACGAAAAATCCTTGTAACGTCTAGCGGACAGCGGAGCTAAAAGTAACCAGGGTTTGTCGTTCCGATTGAGACAGGCCAAAAACGAAAAAGGTAAATAAAGGTCACAAGTGTTTCGTGAAATAGTAACAAGTAGCGCACAGATGGCTGTCACATTATTTTGGTTAGTGGTGTCTTGAGATACCGGCATGTAAGTACTCCGCTTCTGGTGAATAGGTATTTTTATCTCTGTTAGTTTTGGTCAATTTCACTTATTTTGTTTATTTATTTATTTATTAAAACTTTATGCAGTAGTAAGAAACACTGTACAAAGGTGGACTTAATGCCTTAAGCATTTTCTACCAGTCGACCTTACGGTGGTGCAGACACATAACATATATATATTTTGTTAGTAAACTTTTAGTTTTTTTTTTTTTTATGTATGCCCTATAACACCAAGGCAGTTAAAAGAAAAGAGAAAATAGTAAAGGTATTTTTTAGGGTTCTGTACCTCGAAAGAAAAATTGGAATCCTCATAGGATCACTTTGTTGTCTGTCTGTCTATAAAGACTTTAACTCGGGAACGGGTGGAGGTATCGAGTTGAAATTAAAACCATGTTCGGAAAAATCTTCGTAACTCAATTCGGGAATTGAACTATTTTCATAGTTAAGTTTGTATGGAACCCTCGGTGTGTGAGTCTGACTCGCAATTGCCCGGTTTTTTTTTAATAATGTCCCACACTAGAAATGGCTACCTATATTGTGAGTGCGTCCACAATCACTAAAACTTACGTACACCAGACACTCAGGTATGGTCTACTACTTCCAGAAACTAGTAATAAAATATTAGTAGTATAATAGTAGTAGTAGTAGTAGAATATCTATCTATCTAGTAGACCATAGAAATGTTGGATCCGCGCGGGAATCGAACACGTGATACGCAGTCTAGCAGTCAATAACTCAACCACTGTGCCAACAGCGCTATTAAATATATGAAAATAACTAAATAATTTGGAAATTCTTGGAAGTAATTTTTTAAAGGAGATTGACCACCCACGTACACAGGTACAAACATTTAATAAGAGATTTATATTATTGCTTGATGTGGGTAGACAATTTATTTTCGACAAATTAGTTTTGCTGACTAAATATCTTTTTCATTTTTAGGGTTCCGTACCTCAAAAGGAAAAAAACTAAACCCCTATAGGATCACTTTGCTGACCGTCCGTCCGTCTGTCTGTTTGTTTGTCTGTCAAGACCTTTTATCTTGAGAACGCCTAGAGGTATCGAGATGAAATTTAAACACATATGCTCAAGTCTGCGGTCTCTTAAAGTTGTGCAAAAATCAAACTTCTGAGTTAACAAAAAAAAAATACGGCCTTTTCTGTCGCAAAAAAACGTATATTTCGACACTTTCAAGGGAATCAAAATTTATATGTTACTTTCCGTTGAATCAGAATCCTGAAATTTGGAAAAAAGTGAGGTCTTATAATACAATGAAAGGAATAAATCTGTAAACAGTAAATTTGTTTTAACGTCACATGCTTTTTTTGCGATCTGGATATGTCTTCATAACTCGATTCGGGAATTGAACTGTTTTCATCGGTAAGTTTGTACAGAACCCTCAGTGCGCGAGTCCGCCTCGCAATTGCCCGGTTTTATATTCAGCATTTTAATTTTATTTCATTACTAGCTTCTGCTAGAAGCTACGAACGCGTGAAAGTAGAAAATTATACCAAGAATACATATTCTGGAGATAACAAGTACCTTATGTGCTATTCCAGGACAGGGTCTTCCTGTCTGGCAATTTAATTTACTCTGTTCATTGGTTTGAGCATACACGCATAAACGTTCAAATAGACAAACTTTCGCTTCTATAATAATATTATAGTAATTATACATTTTGACAGGCCTGTTAGACTAGCGGTCGTGTTCGATTTCCACCCAGGACAATTTTTGTGCGATGAGCACGATCGTTTGTTTTGTGTCTGGATATAATTCATCTATAATATGCATGTATTTAGAAATATATGTATAAGTGTGTTTATCGATTAGTAGGAATAGGTGGCGTTGTGTGAAAGTTGTGGAATATTAAATTAATTTTTTAATATTATTATTTTTTAGCGGAGGGTAGCAAGAGTTACTAGTGTATTGTTGTGTCTAGTAAAACTTACTTCCTTCCTCTGTTTAATAAAAAAAAAAAAATGTGACAAAACTGCACTGCGACTCACCATAGTTTTGACGTATGCTTGTTTGACACACTGAAGCTTGACATTACTATAGCGTGACGTGAATAATTAACATATTTTAGAGCACTCTAGCACTCGACATAGCCCGAAGAATCGCCAAACTGAAGTGGCAGTGGGCAGGGCACATTGCTCGTAGAACGGATGGCTGATGGGGCCGAAAGGTTCTAGAGAAGCGACCGCGCACCGGAAAACGCAGCGTTGGAAGGCCTCCCACAAGGTGGACCGACGACCTGGTGAGAGTCGCGGGAGTGCGGTGGATGCGAGACGCACAGGATCGGTCGTTGTGGCGTCTCTTGGGGGAGGCCTATGTCCAACAGCGGACGTCTTTCGGCTGAAATGATGATGATGTGAGCACTCTGACATGGTTTTTTATATCTACGCAGAAGTAGGAGCCCAATTGCTTCAATGTTGGTGCAATATTACAGTAGTTTGACTAGTGTCAAACTACTCTAACACCGTGTGGTACGTACAAATCTAATTACAGTACTCACACAAGTAGTTAGTAGTCACATAATTATTGCTTGTCGCACTACCGTAGCGTCGGAGTACTGTCGCACAATCGTTTGTCAGAGCAGCGTGATGTTGAGCTTTAGTGTGTCGCACAAGTGTAAATTTGAAATAAGGCGAGTCACTATATATTTTTGTCGTACAAGCGTTAGTTTCATATCTTCCACTACAGGACATAGGCAGCCCCCAAGTATTGCCACAACAAGCCGTCCTATGCGTATCGCATCCATCGGATTCCCGCGACATTCACCAGGTCATCAGTCCACCTTGTGAGAGACCTTCCATCAGCGTGTGTTCCGGTACGCGCCACTCCAGAACCTTCCGGCCCCATCGGCCTGCGAGCAATGTGCCTGCCCACTGCCATATAAGTTTGGCGTTTCTTCGGGTTATCTCGGCAACCTTGGTTCTCCTGCGGATATCTTCATTTCACAAGGAAACTACGAGCATAGCCCTTTGGGTGAATTTAAGCTTTTTAATGACTTACGTAATTATTAAAATAGTCAAAAATAACTTAAACCATGAACTAAACTGAATAGTTTAACAAAACGACGAAACTTATGTAGTTGGAACAGCGTCCAATTAAGGTTGAGCTCTAAAAAAGGCGGGCAGTTGGTTTTATTGGCAATTCGGAACACAACGGAGGGGGCCGGGGGTCTCGCTGCGTTGGTAAGTGCAGACGGTGACACAGCTCTGCTTAGTGATAACATACAGAGAGTTATTTTGACAAGCAGTTACATATGGGAATACATAATAAGATCGAATATGAATAGCAAATTTATGGATACTAATGATAAAGAGGACAAAGAATTGCTAAACCCATATTATTTACGAGCTGGTACAGGTATCGGCACGGATCTTGAGCGCTCGGTGAAAGAGTGGGGATCACTTTGCGCATCGTACACTTATGGTAAAAAAAATTACATCTTTTTTAATTTATTTCTTCTTTTACCTGCTATCTTCTTAATTCTGGTTGAAGGTAAAAGCTAAAAAAAAATAAACAGTTTGAAGCAAAGTTGCTGTGTTCGTATGTCTGTTTTTTCGTTTACTTATTAAACAGGTAACAGATTTTTATACGGTTTTCATTATCTTTTAGAGAATTTCTACCGGAAGGTATGCATATTGCAGCAAAGACGAAAATTTCAAAGATTTGTAACACCCCTACGAAAAAATTCCTAACATTTTACCTTATTTTGAAAGGAACTTTCTCTGTGTGCCTGTTAAGCGTTCTCGGCTAAACTATTTTTGGAAAGAGACCTGATATTTTACTTCTGCGCAAGTAAAAGTCAGTGCTCAAGATCCGTGCTGATACCTGTATCAGCGGCTTTGCCCGCTTGAGAGTAGAAAATTATTCCAAGCAAATATACTACCGGTATAAAAAATATCCTACCCGTGTGTCAAATTATTATTTTTCTCCTGTACGTCTTATGCAATGATAATTAACTAATCTTATGTGTTTTAAAATCAAATGTTTTCTGTTGATTTTGTGATTGTCTCTAAGTGTTGCAGCACTTGAATAGATTTGTATAATGATCCTGTAAATACCCAGTGCATGTAATGTCGGCGATCCTAATAAAAAAAAAAATTGCATTACTGCTTACCATCAGATAGGATGACAGTCAAGCACTAGTTTATATAATTTAAAAAAAACATACCATTTGAGTGTGAAGGAGTAACAAGCAAAGACAGACTATCACACATACATAAAACTGTCGCCTTTATGACATTAGTCATCATCTTCCTGCCCTTGTCCCATCTCATTTGGGGTCGGCGCAACACGTTCTTTTTTTCCATTCTATCCTGTCAACCGTCACGCTATCACTAACTTCCTTTTCTTTCATATCACTGTTCACACAATCCATCCATCTTTTTTTTGGCCTCCCTCTCCCTCCATCCACATGTATACTCATAACTCTTTTAGTAATATGCGTTTCAACCCTCCTCTTCACATGACCATACCAAGACAAACGATTTCCCATCAACTTTTCGGTCACTGGCGCCACTTTCAAACTTCCTCTAATATACTCATTTCTCACTTTATCCATTCTCGTCACACCACACATCCATCTCAACATTCTCATCTCCGCTACATGCAATCTTTTTTCATCCGTCTTTTTCACAGCCCAACATTCTGATCCATACGGTATGACAGGTCTTATAACGGCCTTTATGACATTAGTGATTAAACAAAATTAAGCTGGATACACTACCTTTCCGTGTGTCCAGAACTTCTATAAATGTTAGTTTTAATTACCCACCTCGAGGCACCTCCGCCATATGAAAACATTTCCCCTAGCTACACTGTCGTGGCTTATTGCTTTTGTTATATTACTATTCAAACTGCATGTTTAGAAACTAAGTCATTTTAATCTACTTACAGTCAGAAATGTGTGTTTTTATTTAATATCACCAACGACATGTTTACAAGAGAAAAAAACTACTATATAGCAGTTTAGATCTTTTTGTTTTGTGAAAGTGTGGAAATCATACAATGACTTCTCGCTCTCTGGGTATAGTGGGAGGGCGTGTCAGACTTCTTCTTCTTCTTGTCGTTCTAGGACTACGGTTGTCCTTTTCAGAAATTCCCCGTGGTCCTAGCTAGTGGGCATTGGCCCTGCTGGACCCCTACGGTTTGCTGACATCTCTTTGAGGAGCGCGTGGATCACTACGCGCTGTTGACTGGGCTCGGTCCAGTTAATTACCGAACTACGGCTGGTAATTGGGGTCGGAATTACGGTGGCTGGGGCGTGAGGACCTTCGTTCCCTCATGCATGCCGCTTCCTCCTTTGTCAGCATTACTGCTTCGCAGAAAGAGGCGACCGCCTGCCACTCCTCCTCGCTCCGGACCATAGCCCGAACCAGGGCCTGACGCGAAAGGTCGCTGCCACCGATTGCCTCCACGAGGACTGCTGTGTCCTCGTGGAGGCAATCGCAAAATCGCAAAATCCACACCACCACCGTATACTCCACCGTGTCCTCCAGGTGATCCACACAATGGTGACACCCGGGCGTTTCTTCCGCCTGAAACCGATGCAGAAACCTCCCGGATTGCCATGTCCGGTGAGGACCTGCGTCATACAGAAGGTGAGGACGACGTGTTGTAATTTAGATCTGTGCAAATAAGTCAATTAAAATACATAGCTTGTATAATTTGACGTTTTGAAACTATTGTTGGTATAACAAACAGTAGTTGTTAAAATAGTTAATAGGAAATAGTTGTTAAATTGTTGGTTTGTAAAAATACAAACAATAGTTTCCCTGCCAAGCTATGTGTGGACCGGACATTAATAATAATAATATATTTATTCGGAGTTAAAATTTGGTAAAATAGTCACATAAAATCTTAATAATTACTCGTACAAAGATGATTTGAACTTGATTTAAATTATTATTTTATACAACGAACTCTAATGGTTATATGTAAATAATTTAGATACCTACGTATACACCTGAAATAATTATATTAGTATTTAACATTTTTCTGACATGAACATTAAACGTTGATGTAGGTAGGTCTGTAGGTCGCAGACTAAGTAAATGTAAATAATCAGAAATATACGTTTATAATTATATTCTTGCAATTACCCCGTCCCGACTTAATGGCTCAGTAATGAAGTTAGCCAGACATATAATGATAATGATATATGTGATATAAATAAAGATGGTATTAATTTAATATATAACGAATTCATTGTAGCTTTTATTAGAGATTTCGGCAATGGGTTCTTGATCTGGATTATGACTCATGAAAACTTTTGAATTACGTCCAGTTATGGAAAGAGTAGGCCCGTTTTTATTTGGGCTGCAAAGTTTATTTTTATTTTATTTTATTTTAGGTCAGTCCTGGCAGGCTGTAGTGATGAAATAACTGCTCCCGCTTTTAGTGGAGCAAGAGGGATTGTATAACATTTACTGACTATAATCACCCATGGTGTTTCGAAAATCGGCGGCAGCGATCTCTCACGCCGGTCCCTGGTTCGGACTATAGTCCGCAGCAACGAGGAATGGCAGACGATTGCCACCTTCTGCGAAGCAGTAATGCTAGCGAAGGAGGAGGCCGCACGCGTGAGGGAACGAACGTCCTCACACCCCAACCGCCGAGATTCCGACCCCGACTGCCAGCCACGGTAGACGCGGGCTTGCTGACGTCGAGCAATGAGTAGCTCGCCATTGGGCCGTCCGGTAATTGACCGGAGCGAGCCCAGTCGTCAACAGCGTGTATTGATCCACGCGCTCCTCAAAGAGATGTCAGAAAACCGTAAGGGATCAGCAGGGCCGATACCCGCTAGCTAGGACCGCGAGGAATTTCTGAAAAGGAAACCCGTAGTCTTAGAACGCAAAGAGCAACTGAAGGACACAGGTGTGGTTTTAGTCAGTAAAAGTCGGACACGCCCTTGCGCTCCACTTAGAGTCAGAGAAATCATTGGATGACTTCCACCCTTAAAAAAACCTGGGGTCTTTCAATTGCTCTTTGTGTAAACAAAACTAGGCTAATTATGTTGCCCGCGTTATGTTTACTTATTGTTCTCTCTGACCTGTGAAGCATAAAGTAGTAATAGTTTCCCATGCACTCTGGACCACGAACATTCGAATGAATCAATATGTAGGCACATATATATATACCCATCAAAGATAAATATTAGTGTAATGAGCACGATTATTTGTTTTGTATCTGGGTGTAATTTAGCTGTTATAACATATTATTATTATAACATTATTTTTAGTATATGTGAAACCTGAATATACTCGTAGTTTATTCAGAATCGGTAACTGAATCAATTCCAATCATTTTTACACCATGTTAAATTTTTTGCCAAAAATATTTAAAAAAGGTCACAATTTGAACACCACCGACACTAAGAACAACACAGATCACGGCAGGTCATAGTGAGCATTAGGTGCAAGCGAACAGCTGGGTGCGCGAGCAAAACAACCCCTCAGTCGACCCAATGGCCCGGTGACTATGTATTTACATGGACAACCTGGTAACATAACAAGCTTTTAACTTTGTGATTTTTCATGATACAGTTATGAAATTTTGTGCATAGATTCTTTAGATAAAAATACTAGACACGAGTTTCAGGTTTCGCATATACTCGTACTAAAACTAATGTGGTATGTATTTAGAAATATTCAAGTATGTTTATTAGTTGTCTAGTACTCATAGCACAAGGTCTACTTAATTTGAGACTAAAGGGCGATGTGTGAAAGTTGTGAAATGCTAATATATTTTTTATTATTGTATCAGTTTGCTAATATGTACTTTTATTACTTAAACTTAATTGAATGGATTATTAAATGCTATTATAACAATGACCATCTTCTTGTTATTATATATACGGTTGCTGACCTCTCTTTCAGGCGCGCATGGAACACTACACGCCGTTGATGGCTTGGGCTCGGTTCGGACGGTTACCGGACAACGGACGGCGAGCTACTCAGTGCTCGCCGTCCGCAAGCCCGCGCCGACGCTGGAGCATTTAAACATTAGGTTGATTCTTTTTAAATACACAATTATATAACGAACCATTTAGAAGAACTCCGATGTCTAGGCATAGTTTGGGCCAAACCTAGTCAAAGCCCATTTCAGGACGCAGAAAATCACAAAAATCCGAGTCTGATCAAAATATTCTTTACAAAACTTCTTAAAAATAGATTCATTCATCGGCCTTTTGTTACTTTTTATGATTTTCCCTGTTGAACGAAAAGACCTTCATAATCTTTTGAGGAAAGCAATCTTGCAAATAATTGTTTTGAACCTCCCTTTTGTGTTAAGATCATTAACAAAGATTTTATTTTTTTAATTAATTAAATGAACTATTCTTCGCATCTAACTTGTTAATCTAGTCATCCAAAGCGCTACTTTAAGAATGAGTTCCTTGGGTTAGGGAAATACGGACTCCTAATAGGATTTTTCCTGTAGCAGAGACATGTCTTCAAAAAAGTGGGTGTATAATAAATATGTGTACTTCAGTGTGATGATAGGTTAAAATCTAATAACTAACCATGAGAAAATGTGTGGATTTAGGTATGTATACCAAATTATGTATTTACGAAAAAGTACCTTAATAAAATAAATCAATATTTTCACCCATACCCGTTTATTGTAACGACAGTGTTTTTATTCGTCTCATTACATTACATGATATTTAGAATAAATTGTAACTTTGCCTCAAAAATAGCACCCAATGGAATTGGATATTGATTTTATTGTAATTTAACTACATTATAACAATATTTGTACCATTTTTTATATTGTCTTTTTTATAATCTACTAGCTTTTGCCCCGCATATATAAAATATAGCCTATATAACTCGAGAATAAAGCAGCTTTCTATAGGTGAAATAATTTCAGCAATCGGACCAGTACTTTGAGAGATTACCTCAAACAAACATAAAAAAAAACGTTACCTCTTTATAATATTAGTGTAGATTACTAATAATAACAATAATATAATAATAAAGTCTAAATCCTTACTAATGTTATAAATTAGAAAGAAATTCTATCTGTGTGTCTTTAGTTAAAACTTGACTTAGTTTAGTTAGTAAATAACGGTCAATCCCTCTTGCTTTGCCTAGAGCGACAAAAGTTATTCGATGATCCTAAGAATTCAGAAAAAGGCAGATGATGAAGCCGAGTTCCACGATCTACCAAATTTATATCGATTGGATGTTCCTATGTTTATTATATTTCTGACTGAAATTCACTAATAGATACTGATGTCAAAAAACTAGGCAAGTGCGAGTTGGATTCACGCACTAAGGGTTCCGTACAAACATACCTATGTAAATAGTTCAATTCCCGAATGCAGTCTTGAAGATCATGGACACACAATGGAATCTTGATGCCAATGTATACACTTCTATAATAAACTTCCTAGTCATATTCAACAACTAAGCCTTAAAAAATTCAAAACATTTGTAAAGCGAAAACTTTGCCAAAAGGGTTTTTACACTAAAAGGGACTATGTTGAGGACGAAAACGCTTGGGGTTGACCTGCTCCAGTACGCACTACAACTGTTGTCTTATTTTTATCTTTTGTTTTTATTTTCATTTGTGCTTTTTATTATTTTTTTACAATTTGATATTGTAGATTATTTTTATTTAGCAAATTGACTTTTGACATTAACATTTACTTTACTAAAGTATTACATTTTGTAAATTATATGTTTCCTTTTATTATTGTGAACTTGAGGACAATGTTGATTGCTTTTTTTCCTTTTCGGTAATTTTAACGTCTGTCTGGCAATTTGAGTATATTCTGCGGCCTACCCAAATGTTCTTTCCTTGGTATTGTTCGTCAAGTCGTTGAGCTCCTTAGTAGTCCTGGGTTGAGCTTTACGAATACTAACAAATGCTTGCACTGACTGGACAGGTCCACTCAAATCTGTATGGTTTTTTCTTCAAAAGACCATCTCAGACAAATCTGCATGGTTCTCATGTGATTTGACCATTACATATTAACTGTATTGACTTTAAAAGAGACTTTGACCTCTGAGTTTGTTTCGGTGTTTCTTTTCAGGGTAGTCAGCTAGGAAACACCGGCCTCATCTAGTTTAAAATGACGAAAAAAGAAATTGACGTGTAAAAGTGTTTTTTTTAAACCTACTTACAAAATAAAATAAAAAAAGATTTTTCCGAATCGCAAAAAAAGTTTTTATTTGTGACGTAACAACAAATTTACTGTTTTGAGATTTATTCCCATATCTGTGCTATAAGACCTTGCTTAATGCCAAATTTCAAGATTCTGGGTCAACGAGTTTCCGTATGAATTTTGATTTCCTTCAAAGTGTCGAAAGATAGGTTTTTTCAACATATGCGGCCGTATCTTTTTTTTTTCGTTGACTCAGAAGTTTAATTTTTGTACAGCTTCAAGGGACTTGAAAATATTGTTTTAATTTCAACTCGATACCTCCATGCATTCCCAAGATAAAGGGTCTTGACAGACAGACAGACGGACGAACAACAAAGAGATCCTATAAAGGTTCCATTTTTTTCTTTTTGAGGTACAGAACCCTAAAAACAGAAAATAAAGGAATCCTCGGACATAACAGCATGAAACAATATCCGAAGCGCACGGCCGAAAATTAAATTGATGTCCTTTTTGACGGTGACAAATTGCGATCTTAGCGAGCCCAGGGGACGAGTTTTGAAGATAAATAAGCAAGAAGCATAAATTAAATTCTCCTTAGTACATAAAAATATATATTTCCCAATAGGGCTATAAAGGAATAGGGCTGTTATTGTCTTTTAGAACTAACTTAAACATACTCGTACTTTCATATAACTTGAAGGAAATGAAGATACGCTGTAATACGCACGCTGTCTTGTTTTTAGGCTTAAACAATTCATCATCATCTTCCTGCCCTTGTCCCATCTTATTTGGGGTCGGCGCAACACGTTTTTTTCTTCCATTCTATCCTGTCAACCATCATACTATCACTAACTTCCTTTTCTTTCATATCACTGTTCACGCAATCCATCCATCTTTGCTTTGGCCTCCCTCTCCCTCTCCTACCATCCACATGTATACTCATAACTCTTTTAGTAACATGCGTTTCATCTCTCCTCTTTGCATGACCATACCGAGACAAACGATTTAAAAAAAAATACACTATAAATACCGCATTAACTTGACCTATACATTCATGTATACATAGTGTTAGAAGGCTACTTCAACGTAACTGTCTTTGTTCACACAGATCACTTTTTAATTTGCTGACTTGCTCGTTAGATGGTTGACAACTCACTGCTAATACCATATGCATAGCACAAGAAAGCAATATAGTGGGGACTAGATATAACGCCACCTCGGCAGAAACAGTTAACTATTTATTGAAATCAGTGCATGTTTAAAAACAACGAAAACGATCCTTTACAAAAATATAAATATTTGAAACACTTGATTTAATGGCACATAGGTTCAAGAATTACCTAATGCACCACTTTAAATGCTGTAAGGGCCCAGCAGGGTCGAAGCCTACTGGAGCCAGAAGTCTGATTCTGAACGACCCTGGTACAAAAGGCATCGAAGGAACAGGAGCGGGTTTTTAGTCAGTAAAAGTCTGACACTATCTTCCGCTCCGCCCAAGAGTAGGTGATGTCATAAGATGATTTTACCAATGAAAAAAAAAACCATTTTAAATGTACAATCATTATTTGACAAAAATAAATGTATTGTAAATATACCAAAACTAAAGCCATCTAGTAATAAAAGACGACATAATTTCTAACCTTAAAATAATAGCTGTCACAAACGGCAACAAGTGACAGATCAATTTAAAACCCTATATAAAAAATTTGATTCCAACAATAGATAGATATATAAAACATTTATTGGATACAACACAAGACATACACCAAAACACAGAAACATGACAAAGGATAATGTTTCCAGCACGCCACGGTCACGACTACAAGACAGATTTAAACGCTAATAAATCTTATAGAAAAGAATTGTTTTTATTTATTAATTAAAATTTCATGTACAGTAGTGGTACATAGGCGGACTTAATGCAACAATGCATTCTCTACCAGTCAACCTTTGGATTAAAAGAGACAACACTGTAGTTTTTTTTTAATTGGGTGGGGGTTTTTCTTATTTGTGTAACCGCCGACTTGACCTTTGATCTATATATATGTAAAAGTAGAAATTGACTGACAGACATATCAACGCATAGCCGAAACTACTGACACTATAGGAACGCGTTTTGTACAAGGCTTCCTTTTGTGACGTAACCGAGCACTAAGAAAGGGATTTTGGAACTTCAACCTTTTAAGGGAGGAAAGGGGTAATTCCGTGTGTCAATATATTTAAAAGTTAGCACAAATAGTAACTTAATAATAAAGGTTGACATAATTTATTTTTCAACACTATCCTTGAGATAAGGTAATTTTATAGTTTTATCGTTTTATTCAATGTGGTACAAATTTTATTTCATAATATTGTGTTGTTATTTATCAAATAGTTATTTATGTATTTTAGTTTAATTAAATACGAGTATTATACGTATATATGTTTACCCTAGTCCGTGTGTCACTGCGGGGTGCCAACTGAAAACCAGCGCTGGGTGTCTAACGCCCAGCAAAAGCCAAAGTGGTAACCCTTTCGGTGCGGGCACGCTCGGGGCACTTTGTACTTTTATTATTTTTTACTGTGTGCACCGTTGTGCTGTGTCTGTCCTGAATAAAAATATTTCTATTCTTAAGTCTTTTGTAAACGCCGCGAACGAAGTCACGGGCAAAATACTAGTCTATATTATAAAATCATACAGATTTATTACCAAATCTTTACAACAGGAAAAATGAAACCATGACTCATTTCTCTCGACTCGATTTTTATGTACTCAATAAAAATTCTTTTCTTTTCTCAAATCTGATTCTCATTCAACCCTTTTATACTTTTCTGATTTAACACGAGCTCGATTTATTTTCATGTTCATTTTCGCGTTTCAATAAAATTTGTCAACCCTACCAGCGAGCTGGTACGATCGGCAAAAAAAAGTATGAAATTACATTTTCGTGCGTCATTTTAGTTTACGAATTCAATAATGTTGGTAACATGGCTCTGTGGTTCCATTTCCTACCTAAATTCTGACTGTACACGTTCATCATTCTAGTATTTCTCAGACAAAGTTCGTTTTGCTGACGCTATATTGTGTTCTGTGTTCGAAAAGTGTTGTGTGAGGAAAGTCGGTATACAGTTGCTAGGCGTAGTTTGCTGGGGAAATGATTTGTTGGTTGTCTTGTGGTTTCTGTGATTTATTTATCTTTAAAAGAAACATGTGTCTTGAAATGTAGTGATTTTTGTGGTGATCTAAAAGGGTTCTTAAGAAATTAAAAAGTGCAAATAATTTATACGGGCAGGGCAGCATAGCAGATGAGCAGTGTCCTGTGAAGAGGCTTCAAACTGGCACTGTGTTTGAGATGGATCAAGGAAGCACTTCCAATGGGGAAATGTTCTGCCATGGTGTTAAAGTGCGGAGGAGTTGGGTTAAACTAACTCCTCTTCTTCTTCTTTCTGCCCTTGTCCCGTGTTATTTGGGGTCAGCGCAACACGTTTTTTTCTTCCATTCTGCCCTGTCACTCGTCATGCTATCACTAACTTTTTTTCTTTCATATCACTCTTCACACAATCCATCCATCTGCATCACGATTCATGGATCTGTTGGATTAAACTGACTGATGATGAAATATAAAAACCGGCCATGTGTGAGTCGGATTCGCACACAAAGGGTTCCGTACCGTTCGTAACAAAAACGGAAAAAAAATCGCGCTTATTCTATGAGAGCTCCACTTAAATATTTATTGTACTTTTTTTTTTCTTTTTGTTATAGCGGCAACGAAAATTCATCAACTCTGAAAATTTCAACTGTCTAGCTGTCACGGTTCGTAAGATACAGCCTAGTGACATACAGATGGCCAGTGGTCCCATTTTTATCCTTAGGATACGAAACCCTAAAAATAAATAAACATGTACCTACTTTTAACAACTAGACAACACAACAACAACAACAACACTATAACTTCTTAAATTCCCTCCTCATAAATCCAGCTACTACTCCTACTCTTTCTCTGTCCGTGCAGTAAGGTTGTGGAACTCTCTTCCGCCTAGCATTCGTGATTTGAAAACTATCTCACTCTTTAAGACTCAAGTAAAAGAGCACTATCTTTCCTCTCTTCTGTGATAATCATATTATATATATATACATATTATATATATACATATTATATATATACATATTATGTACTAGCTTTTGCCTGCGACTTCGTCTGCGTAGAAGACTACGGCTAAGATACTGTAATTTATATCTGTAAGGGGCCCGTGACCAGCGCCCTTTAGTAAACTCTACTGCGGGTGACGTAACCTACGACAAACTTATTATTTACGGTTAGTACAGCAATCGGGTCTAGGGATCGAACCGCAAAATTAAGTTTGTTTTTTATTGTATATACTTTTCCGGGATAAAAAGTACCTAGTGTGGTGCCCTGAATATTAAAAATAATTATATCAAGTTTCATCGTAATCGATTCGGTAGTTTTTGCGTGATGCCTGAACAAACAGACAGACAAAAAAAAATTTAATCACATTTTTGGGTTCGGTGTCGGTCTAGCTAACCCCCTGCCATTCATTTTTTTGATATTTTCAATGTAACTTCTTTCTTTCTTCTTTTCTCTTATTTCTACACACTATAGTCTACATCTCTTCTAATCTCTCCATTTGCAGGTCTGCAGCTGGAAGAAATTTCTTTTCGAATAAGCAGTACTTTTGTACAATTTTTTATACTAAGATACCTGTCTTCTTCTGTGACTTTGTGTGTACAAAAATAATAAAATAAATAGAAAAACTAGTTGTCTAATTACCTATAACGTCTCTTTTATTTTCCATTATTCTCCTCACAAAACACAACAAATCATGATACAAGTTGCTTCCTGATTATTCAAATGACTATCCCACCCTCTTATCCCCCTCTCTCTGTTCCACCCTACCCACTTGACCCCCATTGTGGTTTTCAAACTAGTCACGTAAGATCGATATGCATCTGGTCGCAATCAATTGTCCGTATAAGCTATGATTTGATACATGTTACATTACCGGTTCGTAGCGCTGAAACGTAAAAGACGATTGGAGGAATCGATCTGGGTTTTTGACAGTAAAATTAATAATAATTTTATTGACACACTTTTTTTTTAGGTGGTGTCAGCAAATCGTAGGGGCCCAGCAGGGTCGAAGCCTACTGGGGTAATGGGTAGTGTGAAAACGAAACCCGGGGCCCTGGGACGAAAGCAAAGAGGGAACAGGAGTGGGTTTTTAGACAATAAATGTCTGACACTATCTCCCGCTCCGCCCAAGAGCGAGATTTGTCATTAGATGATTTTCCCATCGAAAAAAAAGGCTTAGATATAGAGTATAGTTTGTAAGAGTCTGACACTCCTTCTTGCTCTACCCAAAGCGAGGGAAGTAATTGGATTTCTCTACAAAAACATTTTAACATACAACTTCAATCACGCCTACAAATTACCAGCCTTAATTAATCAGTCTTGCAACACATTCCTTCAACATCATCGCTTAGCTTACTCTAATAACAGATATAAAGATTCAAGATTCAAAGCATTTTGTTTCAAACAAATAATTACAGGCACTTTTGAAATGTCAAGAAGTCAGTCAGTCAGAGAAAATTATAATTGCACATTCCAAAGCGTAGATCTCTATGGAGAAGAATGTGTGAGAAATGCCATGGACACTTTTCAATAACGTTATGTACGAGTATATCTCTGTTACATGTTTCTTGTCGCTATCATGTGGGAACAAAGTAAATAAAGCAAAAATAAAAATACCACACATGATCCAAACCCTTTCTCACAAGTATTTGTATTTCCATGGCTTTAAGATCCCGTAGAACTTGAAGCCCTCAGTTTGTTTTCTCTCCAAAGGACCCTCCCTATTTGAGGAGGGTGTTAAGGGCCCAGTTGTGTTTATTTTCAGAACTATCGTTTATTAGCTTCTGCCAGTGGCTTTGCCCGCGTGAACCTGGGTATTTCCACATAAACTTTGGACCCCCATTTCATCTTGTTAAGGGGTGAATTTTGGAAAATCCTTTCTTAATCTTTGTACAAATTAGATATACAACATTAGTTTTAGTATATGCGAAACCCGAAACTCAAGTTTATTGTTTTTATGTAAAGAATCTATGTACAAAATTTCACAACTGTATCATGAAAAATTACAAAGTAATAAGCTCGTTATATTACCTGGTTGTCCGCACAAATACATGGTCACTGGGCCATTCAGGTGACTGATGAGTTGTTTTACCCCGCACCCAGCTGTGGACTGACACCTAATGCCTGTTTTGACCTACCGTGACTGTATTATACTTACTGTCGGTGGAGTCTAATTTGTGACCTTTTTTAAATATTTTTGGGAAAAAATATAACTTGGTATAAAAATGATTGGAATCGATTCAGTTACTGATTCTGAACAAACTGTATTCAGGTTTCGCATATACTAAAAATAATGTTGTATAAGAAATCTCTGCAAAATTTCAGTGTTCTTGATCCCAAGCTTTGGGCTGGGTTTTTATAAGTCAGTGAGTGAGTCAAGACTTCGGATTTATGTATACATAAGAAGATTACCAGTGAGGAGGTCGATTCCTTTAGATTATCATCACCAACGAACGGCGAGTATCCACCCTTACGTTGTTGAAACTTCAACGGTCCGGACTAAGCGTTTCGCTTCGTCGTTTATACCGCGTACATCGAAGGACTGGAACAATTTGCCTGCTGCAGTCTTCCCGTCCAACTATAATATAGGTGTCTTCAAGGCTAGAGTGAATAGGCTCTTAATAAACTAGTGCGCCTAACCATCAATGGTTGCATCTCCGCTTACCATCAGGTGGGATCGCAGTCAAGCACTGGTCTATATCAATTAAAAAAAAAAAAAACATCTTCCTGCCCTTGTCCCAAGTTATTTGGGGTCGGCAAAATACGTTTTTTTTCTTTCATTTTGTCTTGTAATCCGTCATGCTACTACTACTTCCTTTTTCTTTCATATCAGTTCAATTCCTTTTGAAAAAATTGTGTATTAGTTACAAGGAAACTTGCTGTGTGTTTTATAAACAATAAAGGATTTTTTGTATGTGAACAATTAATTGTCCGGTTTTGTTTATTTGTAGGAATATCAATGTACCGTTTTGTTCATAGAACATTGAGGGGAAATTCAAAGAATTGGAATCCAATAATGTGCGTGGGTTATCTTTAGGATAGCAACCATCTTTTTTATTAAGGTAGGAAATCATCGAGAGGACGTTGTAGACTTTCCCTGACCAAAACCCACCCATGTCCTTCAGTTGCCCTTTGCATTTTTAGTAATTCCCCGTAGCTTTAGCCGGTGCATAGTAACCGCCTAATGTGCGTACTTTATATAATTAATATATAACAACCTCGTCGGCAGTTATATTTTTGAGCCGTTTGGGGTTGAAACTCTTAGGCCGTGGGGTCCGAGCGCTCATAAGCTGTTCAAAGAACTATCCAAACGCTTAGTAGACACTTCGCGTGACCCAAGGGCTGGCTTTTACCTCGGTCAGAGATTAAGCATTGCCATACAACGTGGCAATGCCGCCAGCCTTTTGGGCACACTTCCAGTCGACAGCGATGCGGAGGAGTTTTTTGACGCCATATTTTAGCTTTTAGATTTTTTATTTAAGTGTATATATAAGTTAGTGTCTATATGTTAAGTGTTTTATGTATTGATAGATTCCATTTATTGAAACTTTCCGTACTCGTATATACGGTGTTTTTGACATCGACACACAAACGAACACCACCACGATAACGATTACGTTAACGATTTTATATAGTTTAAATTGAAAAATGGATGTATAAGGATTAAGGATGTGGATTATTCCACTCTTAAGTCACCCAAAGGGCAATGAAAAGGGCTATGCTCGGAGTTTCCTTGCGTGATCAAATCAGGAATGAGGATAACCGCAGGAGAACCAAGGTTGCCGACATAGCACGAAGAATTGCCAAACTTAAGTGGCAATGGGCAGGGCACATTGCTCGCAGAACGGATGGCCGTTGGGGCCGAAAGGTTCTGGAATAGCGACCACGTACCGGAAGACGTAGCGTTGGAAGGCCTCCTACAAGGTGGATCGATGACCTGATAACGGTTGCGGGAGAACGATGGGTGCGAGATGCACAGGACCGTTCATTGTGGCGGCACTTTGGGGAAGCCTATGTCCAGCAGTGGACGTCTTACGGCTGAAATGATGATGATAATGATGAATATTCCATTTACATATTGTATAACTTAAAAAAAGACTACACAGTTAGCCTTATAATGTTCCCACTGCTGGGACTCAGGTCTTTAAAAGAGAGAATGGGCCATAATCCAACTCACGGGCCCAGTACGGGCTGATAATTTTACTCATGCAGCCATCTCCGATACCATTAAAAAAAATATTCATCTAATGTGAATCTAGTTTCCTATACCGTTAATAAAATAATTGATTCGTAAAGGATTCCTGAAAATGTGTGCATAGAATCTGGCTCAAAGGGTCATATAATGTGATAGCCAATATAATCACGCCCGGCAGTAAATAGCAGCATTTTCATACTGAAGTACCTACGGATACCTATTGACTATTTTGATATCTTATGTTATAATACGAAATTGATATCACACTAATATTATAATTAATGACTGGCCTGTTGGTATAGTGGTTAGTGGCCCTGATTGGGGTGGTGGGTTCGATTCCCATCGAGGACAAATGTTTGTGTGATGAGCACAATCATTTGTTCTGTGTCTGGGTGTAATGTATCTATTATATGTATGTTTTTATAAATATTTAAATATGTTTATCAGTTGTCTAGTACTCATAACACAAGCTCTGCTTAGCTTGGGACTAGAAGGCGTTATGTGATAGTTGTGTAATATTATATATTATATGAAGGCGAAAGTTTGTATATATGTTTGTTATTTCATCACGCTAAAACAGCTAATGGATTCCTCGCGCGCCTCAGAGAGATATCAGCAAAACCGTAGGGGTCCAGGAGGACTGAAGCTTACTAGGGCCATGAATAGACCTGCGAAGGAAAACCCGAGGTCCTAAAACGAAAGGCAAAGAAGGAACATAAAAAAAAGTGAAAAAAGAACCGTGACTGTCTGTCTGTTCTCGATAAACTTAAAAACTACTGAATCGATTTTCATGCAGTTTTCGCCAATAAAGTCTAATAATAATAATAATAATTATTATTATTTTATTTTCAGTCATCAGAGGCCCATAGACAAAATATATAAAATAAACTTAAATAATAATAAACTAATACATATTATAAAAACAATGCTTATTTTAACTATAATTAAACACATAATTAAGTCGGCGTCGTGTTGCGCTGCGTGGTGTCGCATAACCATCCTCGGAAACGTCGGTATACGACACCTTTCGGCCAGAAGTCCTCTTTTAAGAAGGTCTGTAGCTGTTGGGTTGGAACTCGTACCACGAACGACTTGAAGTTGACGTCGTGACGCGCCTCCAACCTTACGACCCTCAGAGTCCAATTGGTCTTCACCTTCAAATACTCCACGACTTCCTCAACCTTCGTGTAGTGATGCAGGCGCGAAATGTATAGCTGCGTCGTAGGCACAGCAGGACGCAGCAGCATGTTCGGACCACTCGGTGCGGTACCGCACTGGTTACGAGAACAGGGCTTCTTCTTCTTCTTCTTCTTTTCTACTCTTGTGAAACCCTCTTCATCCACTTGGCCTGTTTTTGGCAAGGTGCTCTGGACCACAGACAGGGTAGATTTAGTACCCGTTTTCAGCTTTTCCCCTATTTTCGTTTGTCGCTTTGGTTGCGACGCACCTGATTTGCCGACGGTGACAATAGCAGCGTAGGCACGTTTAGGGGTCAACGTACCTACATGTGACGTTTCCGCAGCCGGTGTTGAGGTGCGGGCGACGGCAACAGCGGGCGACGCTTGATCAGCATTTTCGGCAGCTGGTGACGCACTTGGGTTCGTCGATTCAAAACTGCCGACTGATGCATTTTGCGCCACTCGACGTGTGTTCACCTTTGAGGCCTCAGGTGACCCACTTACTGAATGAACGTTGCGTAAAAATGCTATTTCCGCACGCAGCTCAGCATTGGACTTTTCTGACACCTCTATTCTTGACTGCATTCTGGTCATCTCCGCTTTCAATGTAGTGATGTCCTTTAGCAGCCGTGTGACGTCGACGTGATCGAACGTGACGGGGGCAGCTTACTCAGCTCCTTCGCCACGAAATCTGGAACGTCGTCCGGGTCAGTCTTCTTCAACATATCGATGATATCCTGAAGACTCTTTCCAGTACCATCTCTGCGGCGTGACGGCATCTCGTCTAGTTTCCCAAGAGACTGGAACAGTAACAGTTTTCCACTGCTGATCTCGTCCTCCTTGAAATTCGACCGGCATATCTGCAGGATGCTCACCTCGTCCATGTCAATAGCATGGACTAGGAAAGCCAGCAATTCATTGACTACGAGTTTTTTAGAACTCATAGTGTTATCGAGCAGCGACTATTGCTGCTTGCCACGCGAATAAAATTCGTGACGTGCACAGTGAAAACACATCCGTACTCGAGCGTGGATTGCACTGCACTGAATCTCTAAATACTAATGTTTTTTAAAGTACAAAGTACACACAAGTACAAGTTTCGGCGTACAATACATGTATAATCCAGTACCTAGAGAAACTAAAGTAATAATTAGATTTTTTGTAGAACAACAAATGTACACTATTTTACACTTATGGTACGAGTATTTAGAAGTTATAATTGTATAGTTGTTTTACGATGTAAACTTAAGTATTTATTTCAAGAAAAGTTCTCACTGTTTAGATATGAATGCCTTCACACTTTTGACCCGGTTTCAGGTCATTTGTAGGTGCTTGAATTTTATTTAGTTTTTTTTTTTACAAGACGAGAAATTTTACAAAAAATATTTGAAGATAAATATTTAGTCTGTCTCTGAAGTGAATGTTACGTTTATATTTGTGAGAAGCATCTTAAATTAATAAGTTGATTTCGTGATTCTACGCTAATGTTTTTTTTTTTTGAAGCATGGAATAGATAATGTATTAAGTACCTACCTACCTAATTCTTTGAATCGTTGCCCGTTTTTTTTTTTTTTAAAGCATAGCATAGTCGGCCTTATAATGTTCCCACTGTTGGGACTCAGGCCTCCTCTCAAGGAGAGGGAATGGGACGTAACCCACCACGCGGGCCCATCGCGGGTTGGTGGATGTCACATGTCTTCGAATTTTTGGTTCTAGGACATGCCGGTTTCCTCACGACGTTTTCCTTCACCGTTTTGAGAGCAGTGGTGATGAAATAAATTACACAAAGTAATGCGCCTGGCTAGGTTTGAACCCCGCAACCTACAACTCGTAAGTCGGAGCCCTTACCACTCGGCCACCACTGATCTAAAAAAAAAAATATATTGAAAGAAAACTATAAATATTTTTTTTTAAATATTATATTAATATATTATACTGGTTTTATTAAATAACTTATCCCACTCTGGGTTGAATTAGAAAGAGTTTCAGATTTTTACTGACTAAAACACACCTGTATTTTTTCAGTTACCCTTGGCTTTCCAGGGTCAAGGAAAATCTTTGAACATGGCTGCCCACAATTGGGCTTGCGGGCGGTGAGCAATGGATAGCTCGCCAATCGACCATCCGGTAACCGTCCGGACCGAGCCCAAGACGTTGACGGAGCGTAGTGTTCAAGGAGATGTCAGCAAAATCATTAGGCCAGAAGGGTCGAATCTTACTGGGGTCATGGGTTCGCTTCTGAAAGGAAAACCCAGCCCTGGAATGCAAGGCAATGAAGGAACATAGGAGTGAGTTTTAGTTAGAAAAGTCTGACACGCTCTTCCGCTCCGCCCAAGGGCGGCACAAGTCATTGGATGATTTTCTACCAAAAAAAAAAACAATATACCCTACATAGGACCTACCTAATTGGACTCCTAAATTTTAATACGACCTCTGGCTAATTCTAACATAATATTTTCCATTCTCAATCCCATTCAAAACTGAGCTAAAATTAAATTTACTTTCTCACTCAGTTCAAATACCTACTTAAAGAAAACAAAAAAGGCACGTTTTGTTCATTCATCACTACAATGCAGAACAATGAATGAGCCCCAATTTGAAACTCGAATAATACGTGAGTAACCAACCCACTTGTAGCACGAACGTTCTAGATTTAAACTTAACCTTTTAAAAAATGTTACGTGGATTTTGTGGAAGGTGCAGAAAAGCTTCTGCAACTCTGCGTAAGTTATTTCTTTTGTTTAATGATGCGTCTTGACCTTAACAGTACATAAAGGCTGCAGGATTCATTGAAAGAGGCACCGCGGCCGTTCTTCTTTTTTTCGTGTCGATGGACTCGATTAAATTTTGTCTGATAAATTTTTGGCAACCTGTACAGTTTTGTTATTGACCTCAAATAAATCCTGGAAAGTGCAGGTAATTATGCAGGATGGGCCAACATTTCAGCCAAAAGACGTCCACTACTGGACATTTATGCCTCCCCAAGCGTCACCACAACGATCGGACCAGTGCGTTTAGCATCGTTGGATCAAGATACTACTTCATGCATGGACTGTGAGCTCCCATTAATCACCTTCGACGACACCTACGTGATGAATAAGATGGTTTCATTTTTGATCAAGAGCCACATTGCCTCAAGTCACATGGAATAATAATAATAATCCACAACTATCACACAACGCCATCTAGTCCCAAGCTAAGCAGAACTTGAGTCATGGGTACTAGACAACTGATAAACATACTTATATATTTCTAAATACATACATATATAGATAAATTACACCCGCACACAGAACAAATGATAGTGCTTATCACACAAACGTTTGTCCTAGGTGGAAAACGAACCCACGACCTCCAGCATAGCAATCGCTATGCCGGAGCCGGGCCGCTAACCACTAGACCAACAGGCCAGTCACCGCCAAAGGCAAGAAGATGATGACATCTATTATTAAAATGTTGCAGCAAGGTAAAGTAGGGTCGGAGCCTACTGGGTCATGGGTAGTTCAAAAAAGAACTCGGGGGTTCTCTCTAGGACGAGTTTTTTTTTAATTTGGGAAGGGATCAAATTACTTCTTCCGTTCTACAGTAGAGTGGCAGGGCGTGTACGACTTTTACTGACTAAAATCAAACCTTTACTTATTTGCCTTGCGTTCCAGGAATTAAGAACACCTCTACGGTCCGGACTTAGCGTTTCGCGTCCTCGACTATACCGCATACATCGAAGGAATGGAACGATTTGCCTGCTGCGATCTTCCCGTCCGATTTATAATTTAAGTGTCTTATAGGCTAAAGTGAATAAGCTCTTAATAAACTAGTGCGTTTCACCATCAAAGTTTGCATCACATTTTACCATCAGGAATGATTGCAATCAAGTAACAGTTTGTATCATTAAAAAAAAAAAACTATTGGTGTTATTATTCATTAGATATGGAAACCCAACATATCCGCCGAGTTTCACAGTTTATTTTAATTTCATCTTGGGTCCCACAATATTCAGATTCCTAAGCAAAATGGCCGAACATAACTCTAGATTACATCTAACTTCGACCTAGTTCTGCCGTCTGTATCTTCGTTATTATGATTGAACGTGTAGAAGTTGGTGCCAAGTGCCAAATCAGAGCTAAGTATGCATAATTATGTAGATTAGGAATCCTATATATGAAGGTAATGAAGGTAATTCCTGAAGTCTAGAAACATTAAATTATATTACTACATTTTGCTCCTACAAGGTGCACTGATGATCTGGTGAGGGTCGTGGGAGTCCAATGGATGCGAGACGCACAGGACCGTTAATCGTGGCTACACTTGGGGAAGGCTTATGTCCAACAGTGGAAGTCTTTCGTCTGTAATGATGATGTTGATGATCGTTCTCTGTAACGCAGTAGGCTGGTAGGAAATACCTAAGATTAATTCTATCTCTGTACTTTTGAGTGTACTTTTGAGTGCATAATACTTTATTAAATAACTAGCTGTCCCCCACGATTTCATTCGCGTCTTTAATTACTGTCGCGTCTTGAGTTAGAACTATTTAGAATCGAAAAAAAAAAATTGTGACATAACTATAAATTTACAGTTTTCAGATTCTTTTTCTATATTTGTGCTATTAGACCTTGCTTCATTCCAAATTTCAACATTCTAGGTCAACGAAAAAGTACCCTATGAATTTTGATTCCACGTATACGAATACACGTTTTTTGCGACATAAACGGCTGCATAATTTTTGTTCATTAACTTAGAAGTTTGATTTTTTCACAACTTTAAGAGATCGCAAACTTGAGTATATGGTTTTAATTTCAACTCTATACCTCCACGCGTTCTCGAGATAAAGGGTCATGATCTACAGACAGACAGCAAGATCGATAGACAGACAGACAGACGGACAACAAAGTGATCCTATAAGGGTTCCGTTTTTCCTTTTGAGTTACGGAACCCTAAAAAACACATGTAATTAGTAATTGTGTTGTGTAAACCTGCTTATTTTTATAAGGGTTAATAATTTGTTGATAAAATGACTGGATAAACATCATTCAAATATTTTATTTATTTTTTAATACATTTTTAAAAACATTATATCCCTTGAACAGAAAATCCAAATTCAATTATTTAATAAGTCACTACAGGCATTGAACTAAACTTAAATATAAAATAATTTATTTTGATAATGATTTATACAAAGGTACAAAAAAACGACATTTTCTAGAGGCGGTGCTAAAATTCAGTTTTGAAATAAAACAAACGTTATTGAAGACAGAAGCAAGGAAAAAGTTATTGTTGACGTGTGACAGTTACACATATATTGTCGCGACACTTTTTGTAGATAATGATGTGTTCTGAAAAATCATAATACATTATTTAGTTTTATCATCAATAGTTTTCGCAGCATGCACGATGTAAGGAATTTATTTACACTTTGATTTTGATTTAGTAGGGAACTCCATTGTTTTTTATAATAAAATATAGTCTATGTTACTCCATGATAAAGCAGCTTTCCACTGGTGAAAGAATTTTTGTATCAGTTCAGTAGTTTTTAAGTTTATTCATTACAAACAAAAATCCAAAAATACAAATCTTTCCTCTCAATAATAAATATCTACTAGTATAGTAAAATAATAAATTGAAAGATAGTCTTTATGTATAAGGTAATAACGATTTTTGAAAGCTCACGTGACTTTTTTACAAATAATAGGCTAAAAATATCAGTACTAACAAAATAATATAGGTATGTCAAATCTCATTCTAAAATAAAAAAAAATATCATTTGACAATTCGACATTAGAACATTTTTTGAGGACTTAAAAAAAAAAACTTGATAAAAAAGCACAACATTCGCTGTTTATAAAAAAAATATACCTCAACTAGATCTAGATCTTTCCTTGAGAGCTAAGTGACAATTTTAATAGTGCACGTAGCGTGGAGCCGTCACTTAGCGACTTAATTAAATTTTCAAAAGAGAGCGAGATATGTTACTTGAAACAATATTCTCACGTATATCTTATTTGTTATATTAGATCGTAGATAAGGTCTTACATTTTCAACTTATTTATTTAACTATTCAGGTGTGATGTAACTATTTATTTTGCAAATTGTAAATATTCTTTTACATAAAAAACTTAAATATTAAGTAAACTGGTTTAGTACAGAAAATATGTACATAAATATAATATAAAAACACAAAGTACACTCAGGCGTCGAAATACTCCTCACTGTCATCTGGAAATGTGAACGGAAGACTAGCAGCATTGTCACGTTGAATGGCAATGATAATTCTTTGGGTGAAGAACAAGCCAGCCCTTTGGTCACTGGGCACGCCATAATCATGGCGGTAAGTCCCCTCTTTGAGGAGTGGCTGGAAAGGCAACACGGCGTCCTTACCTTCTGCATGACGCAGGTCCTCATCGGACATAGTAAATTCGGGAGGTTCCTGCATCGGATCCGTGCGGAAGAAACGCCCGGGTGTCATCATTGCGTAGACCGCCTGGAGGACGCGAGTTGAGCACACAGTAGAGGTGTGCCCCGCTTGGGCAGAGCAACGCCGTGTCCTTTTGGGGGCAATCGGCGGCGGCGATCTCTCGCACCGGGCCTTGGTACAGGCCATGGTCCGGAGCGAGGAGGAGTGGCAGGCGGACGCCTCCTTCTGCGAAGCAGTAATGCTAGCAAAGGAGGCGACCGATCGCGTGACGCAATGGTTCTCACGCTCCAACCGCCACCGGGACTCCGATCCCGATTTCCGGCCATCGTAGGCTCGCCGTCCGACGGTCCAGTAACCGTCTGGACCGAGCCCAAGTTGTCGACGGCGCGTATTGTTCCACGCGCGCCTCAAGGAGATTTTAGCAACTGTAGGGGCCCAGCAGGGTCGAAGCCTGCTGGGGCCAGGGGTCTGATTCTGATAGGAAGACTCGACCCCGGTACGAAAGGCAACGAAGGAACAGGAGTGGGTCTTTAGTCAGTAAAAGTCTGGCACAATCTCTCGCCCCGCCCAAGAGCGGGGGATGTCATAAGATGATTTTCCCACCGAAAAAAAAAGAAGCGCTCTGGTCCCGCAAAGTATCGATCAGTCGGCGAGAAATTTCCGTAAAAAGAAGACGCGCACTCGGACCCCATGACCCAAGCGTTTCGAACCCTATTCAAAATTTAATCTTCACTGATGACGTACATATTGGCGTTCTGCAACCTCTAAATATTAACCGATTATAATGATTTTTGATATAAGAACACTGTGCATGAGTGGTATCAAGAATTCGAGCAAAGTTAAAAATAGGAAATTTAAAAAAAAAACATGAAACACCGTAATGTACACGCATAAAACAAAAGACTAGAAGACGGAAACAGAAAAACTAGGTACAAAGGTGATGATTTATTTCTTTAAAAATCTCTTATCCGCGAAAAGAGAGTTGAACAAAATAGAGATTTGAAAATAAGTACAAACAAAATAATTATAACTATGAGATAAAATATCATACAATTAACGATACATTGTCATAATTATTGTATACATAAATAATAATCTTTGGCCGTCTGGTAACCGGCCGACAGTACGTAGTGTTCCACGCGTGCCTAAAAGAGATGTCATCAAAACCGTAGGGGACCCAGCAGATTCGAAGTTTACTGGGGCCATGAATTGACTTCCGAAACCCTGAAGGTGTTACCTACATAGATACATTCATACACATATACAAACTATCTGCTTTATAATGTTAGCATGAAGTTCGTGTAATTCGTGTTTCACTGTTAAGTAGTAACAGTCACTGAAATGCAATTTAGGTAATTTGGACACAAAGGCACAATTTTGCTTTGAAAGCGGTTTGTCAAGCGAATATAATACTTACTGTCAAAGGCTCGATCATAGGTCTAATGATATCAAATATTTCAGCTACAAATAATATGTATAGTAAAGTACCTCACCATACATAATGTAATCAACTCTCGCTGTAATTGCAGTCAAATGACAATTATGAACTGAAATTAATTAGTGATTTCCGAATTCGGATTCGGTTATTGTTCGTTGGAGTTCGATTGGCTAAAGTACCTAAGTTCCAATTCATACGAATTTCTGTTCTATTTTTCAATTTTGATATTCGTTTTGCTTTCAGCTTTTTGCAGCTCGATTTTCCGTTTTTTGAACAAACATACAAACTCACAGACAGAAACAACCAGACCCAGAACAGCTTTTTGTAGGCTATGATAATTATTACACTAATAATTATTATAAAATCGAAAGTTTGTTAGTGTGTTTGTAAGTTTGTTACTTCTTCACTTCTTCACGTTCGAACGGCTGAATGTTTTTTTTTTTAATTGATATAAATCAGTGCTTGACTGCGATTCCACCTGATGGTAAGCAGTGATGCAATCGTTGGACGGTTTTTTTTTTTATAAAATTGAACACCCAAGTAGATCATGTTCTGGATAAGCACATACAATATTTTTTACTCCACCTGATCGATAATTCCCTTTTAAATACAATTACTCGAAAACCCGCTCTTATCCCATCGCTTTCAGACACGCAATAGACTGTTTTCCGCACTAGCGCAGAAATAGCTCGTACTCTCACCCGCCACAATTTTATTAAATTTATCGTATCAGGCTGGTCGCGCGTCGATCCCCACGAGTCGCTGGTCAACCCCCGTTTATTCATTTCTTCGTAAGTGTATTGAAAAAAGTCGTTTGATACACGTGCAAATTTGTCACTGCAGCCCTCGGCTCAATAAAACCCTCGCCTAAGGCTTGTGTGAATTCCGCCTCGGCCGAAATGACAAATTTTCTGCACTTGTATAAAAATGTACTATTTACATGTCATATAGCCGCTGGGCGTTCCTTAGGGAATAATGTAATTTGAATTTGGAACGTCAAAACTATTTGAAAAATAAAACTTAGTAAATGAATTAAAATGTACTTGCAACAAACGAGTTTATTAAAAAATCAAACTAAATAATGAAAAAAATTGAATAATACGTGGATACTTTTGGGTCTCAAAAAAAATGAAAGATCGAGAGGGATATAGGAAATTAAAACTATAGTTCAATTTAAACGAGATTTTTTTTTATTTCCAATCTTAAAGTACGTCGAGTAATAGTTATTATTAACTTGAAAATAATACTTATATTTATCTAATATGTAATTTGTTTCAGTATATCGTCTTTTCATAATCTCACAGAAAGTGTAAAGAAGGGCCAAAGTTCACGCAAAATACCAAATTTTCGGAAGTGTCTCCTGGGTTAGATTTACACATGTTTTGATTTAAATAGAAACCTAGATAATATCCACAAGATATGTACGTTTCCAAAATATCTGGAAAAAAAATATGTTTAAAAATAACGTCATAATCACTTCAGAGCGGTTGTATGGAAATGTATTTCGGGTTGGACGCTCTTTTTCAGCGTCTTGAAGGTTTTTTTTTTATTCTTGGTAGGTTCACGCTTAACCGCTATCTCACCTGATAGAAAGCGACGATGCGATCGGTGATGGAGCGCGCTTACCTAGAAGTAACCTATTCACTCTTGACTTAAAGATTCCCGGGTTGTAGCCATCAGGAAACACAGATTCCGGCAAGGAATTCCAAGGAATGTGTTCTCAAAACTTTTTGTGCGTATAGATGGGATGTCAAACAAAGGTGGTGGTGCAAAAGTTTCAACCAAATACAGTCTGTTTTATGTTTATTAGCATAATTAGTAGGTATTCAATATAAAATAACAAAATATAAAAATGAAGACATTCTCTAGTACATTAATATTCATTATTTTGCAAATAATTGCACTGTCAAACTTTCATAAACAAGAAGCATTTGTTTCGCCAAATCATTCAACGAACCAACTTTAATAAGCGGTCCAATAACTTAATTTTCGCCATAATTGATTGCCTCCCTGATTGATAATAATAATTGAAAGGCTACTTAGTTGATTGATCACGTTCCAATCGATTGGTGTTGCTACAAATTGCACACTAAATTGTCTTGGATAAAGTTTATTTGTGGATCAAGAGGGTTGATTGATAGACGGATGGATAGATTAGTCTCTACTGTATACAAAATAAAAGTATATTTTAGTATAAATAAAGTAGCTAGAAGAGACGGTGACAGTGGCGGCGGTGCATGTCTCTCTCATCATAATCCAGCGCGCGCATCAGGTACAAAACATTACAGGCTAGTATATATTTGACTGGCCTTTTGGTCTAGTGGTTAGTGGCCCTAATTGCTGTGCCGGAAATCATGGGTTCGATTCCCACCCAGGACAAATGTTTGCGTGATGAGCACGATCATTTATTCTGTGCCTGATTGTAATTTGCCTATAATATGCATGTATTTTGAAGTATGTTTATAAGTTTTTTAGTACTCATACCACGAGCTCTGTTACATACATAGATAGGTACATAGTTTTTAATGTGTGTGATTACTAAAATAATACGGACCACGGTCTGTAATAAAGTATTTTTTTATGTCCTCATAGCGATGGTGACGGAGACAATAAAGGCGGCAGTACACTAATCATGGGCAGGGCACATTGCTCGCAGAACGGATGGCCGTTGGGGCCGAAAGGTTCTGGAATGGCGACCCCGTACCGGAAGACGTAGCGTTGGAAGGCCTCCTGCAAGGTGGACCGATGACCTGGTAACGGTTGCGGGAGTACGGTGGATGCGAGACGCACAGGACCGTTCATTGTGGCGACACTTGGGGGAGGCCTATGTCCAGCAGTGGACGTCTTTCAGCTGAAATGTATATATGTATGTGTGTAGTACACTAATGACATCGTACGTGGTGTGCAGCCACCACCACAGGCGTGTACGTCTCTCTCTCGTCACAGTCCAGCGCACGGACCATAGCGATGGTGAAGGTGGTAGTGGAGGCGAGTGGCGCATTGGAACATGACGAGAGAAACATGCATTATGCTTACACAGGCATGTGCGTCTCTCTCTCGTCGCGGTCCAGCCTGCGCACCAGGGACTGGTGTGTACTTATTTTGCCGGTGACAGTGTCAGTTGAGCTGAGCGCAATAGTTAAGTGATTGACTTCTGTGCTGCGCGACGTGGATTCAATTCCCGCACGGAACAATCATTTGTGCGGAAATCAGAAACGTTTATTTCAAGTAGACCAATTACAGGTACTTTTTAATTGTCTAAATGTCGGTCAGAGAAAAAAAAGTGAAACTAAATTGCACGTCCCAGAGCGTAGATTTCTATGGAGTAGAACGTGAAAGAAACTCCATGGAACTCTTTTAAATAAATCTTAATTATGAGTTAAATAAATCTTGGTTACATATTTATGGTCGCTTTTTATATGTGAGTGCTCACATAATAAGAAGTGTAGATAAGCAATAATAATAAAAAAACGAATTAAGAAATAGAAATGTGGCCTACAGAAAATGATTCTGGGTTTGATTGTCTTGAGTATAAGAGCTTACAAATATGTGAACGCACCCACGATACAAAATTTACTCTTGTGTAATTAATTTAACAAAAAAAAATAATTAAATAATACAAGATTATTTTAAAAACAGTACAGATAGCAAGGCAATAATTTTGTTGAAATATACTTGTAAGTATGAACTATTTTTTGCGTTTGTCATAATACAACAAACATACAGCATAAATCTTATTTTTAACATTACATGAATGTTTTGTCATAATAATACACTTGGCAGGAAATACTGCATCACAACAATAAAACTTTGCTAACAAGCCCTTAGTCTATTGCGTTGTTTTTGATTGATCTTGATCTTTTATCTTTTCAAACATATTTAAAAACGAGGAAATAATAGTCAAGTAAGCAATATCAAAGCTTGGCTTTTTTTTGGGAAAAATCATCTTATGTTAAATTCCGCTCTAGCGCGGAGCGAGGGATAGTGTCAAACTTTTACTGACTAAAAACCCACTCCTGTTCCTTCGTCCCAGGGCCACGGGTTTCGCTTTCACACTACCCGTGGCCCCAGTAGGCTTCGACCCAGCTGGTCCCCTACGATTTGCTGACATCTCCTTGAGGCGCGCGTGGAACAGTACGCGCTGTCGACGACTTGGGCTCGGTCCAGACGGTTACCGGACGGTCGGACGGCGAGCCACCCATTGTTCGCCGTCCGCAAGCCCGCGCCTACGATGGCCAGAAATCGGGATCGGAATCCCGGCGGCATATTATCACGGATGTATTTCATAAAAGGTTAGGTTAGTTTATTGTCTCTGTATATCATAAAATATGCCTTCATGAAAGCTGATCCAGTGATATTATGTTTGGAAAGTGTGTATTCACTTCTCCTTCTTTGTTTTAAATAATCATAATTATTTATTTTAAATACAATGACCTCAACCACTTTAACTTCATGTGTGATTTACTTTTGTTAACATCTCATTTTGTTCAAAGTAATAATGTAAATGAGAGCTCACTGTAGACTACGTGGATTCATAGATTACTTTCTGTTTCGACCCACTTTTTTATTATTATTTTTTTTCTTTTGCTCGCCGTCCGCAGGCCCGCATCTACGGAAATCGGGATCGGAATCCCGGCGGCGGTTGGGGCGTGAGGAACGTTACCTCACGCGATCGGCCGCCTCCTTTGCTAGCATTACTGCTTCGCAGAAGGAGACGACCGCCTGCCACTCCTCCTCACTCCGGACCATGGTCTGTATGAGAGATCATCGCCGCCGATCGACACGGCGTTGCTCTGCCCAAGCGGGGCACACCTCCACCGTGTGCTCCACCGTGTCCTCAGGGCGGTCCACACGGTAGCGACACCACTTCCGCACGAATCCGGTACACGAACTTCCTGAACTTTACGTGTTCGGTGCGAACCTGCGTCATGCGGAAGGTGAGGACGCAGTGAGGTCTTTTTAACCACGCCTCAAAGAGGGGACTTAGCGCCATAATATCACAGCTTGGCTTGCAGACGGCGAGCAATGAGTAGTTCCAGCCCGAGTTGTCGACGGCGCGTAGTATTCCACGCGCGCCCAAGGGAAGGTCAGCAAAACCGTAGGGGCCCAGCAGGGTAGCCTACTGAAGCCATAGGTTCGCTTCTGAAAAGAAAACCCGGGTCCTGGCACCAAAGCAAAGAAAGAACATAGGAGTGGCTTTTAGTCAGTAAAAGTTTGACATCCTGCTCCACCCTACAGCGAGAGAAGTCATTGGATGGTCTCTCATCTAAATAAGAAAAACCAGTCAAAGTCAAAGTTTTTTATTTCACATAAGCCTACATGGGCACTTATAAAACGTCAGAAGCTAGTGCACGGTTCCAAATTGGTCGTTTCCTATGGAGAAGGACCGGCAAGAAACTCCATGGTTACTCTTTTTAAAAAAGAATTTGTTGTTACAATATTTTCATATAGATATTATGTAAGGACAGTGTAGACTGGTCAATATTGTACTATAAAGTACAATAAAAATAATCATAATAAAAAGGAACCTAAGAATTCGCGGAGTTTACAGTGTTCTCACATTCACATTATAAAAAAGAGGCTATATAAATAAAAGCAAGTAAAATAAATAATTACAATTATTAATAAATAATATGTTAACAATATAAATAATAATAAATAAAAAAAAATATTGCAAAAGCAATGTGTTAGAACGAAAAAAAGTATATATTCCAAAAAATGTGGAGCAGGCAATATATAAATTTACAAAATATTATGAGCTGCCAGGGGGCCACATGTGCAGAAGCAGTCATTGCCAAACAAGCGTGTCTTCGACATAGTCTTTAACCTTATAATACGCTTTTTTAGTTAGGACACGCTTAATATGGGTTTTGAACTTTCCTTCGCTAAGTTCAGTCACCACCTATGGCAGCTTATTATAAAAGCGTATGCTGTCTACTAAAAATGACTTGCTGGTCTTAGCTAATCTCCATTTGGGTAACACAATTTCGTGTTTACTACGCGTATTTATGTTATGATAATCGCTTCTAATTTTGAAGAGTCCTAGGTTTTTACGAACATACATAATACTTTCTAAGATATAAAGAGAAGGCAAAGTCAGTATATCAATTTCTTCGAATTTATTTCTGAGGGACTCGCGAGGTCCCATTTTATAAATAGTCCGGATTGCTCTCTTTTGCAATATAAAAATTGAGTGTACATCAGCTGCAGATCCCCACAGTAAAATGCCATAAGACATAATACTGTGGAAATAAGCATAACAAACTAACTTAGCTGTGGCTACATCGGTCAGTTGCCTTATTTTTCTTACTGAATTAAAGCTAGTGTTCATTAAACCACGAGCGAACGCCGGGTTCGCTCGGTCATTGTCTTTCTATTGTATCTCTAATTACGCTACTCAAAAGGTTAATGCTGACACATATTTCGAAGTATCAAATAAGTTAGGGTGGCGTTGCACCCATAGTACCCAGCTACATTAGTTGTCGTAAGACCTCTTAGCTATTCAGGCTTACACATACGTGAAAGTTTATATTTCCGAAGAGTTACAACTCCTCGGAAATATAAACTTTATTAATTGATCTTCATGAATATCATTTATCTCTTATAGGAAAACACACACACAAAACTAGGAATCTTCTAGCAACATATTACCTCGGCAATGAAGCCTCTACGAATGTTCAAAGTAATTTTCCAACCCGCCAAAAAATCCCTTATCCCAAAGTGATATAATCCCTCACTATCGCGTCACTTCCTTTAAAAATATGGCCCGGAAATTTCATTTAGGTCACAGTGGCCCAGGCTATTGTGTGAAAATGGCCGCTCAATTTACGCGTCACCTATTTCTAGTGTACTATGATCTAGTGAAACACAGCCGACCACATTGGTTACCCGACAACCAGAAGACAGTGGAGCGCAGAAGGTGACCTATAAAATTACAAAAGTATTTAAGAAATCCGCAAAAATCCGTAAAGCTCGCAAAAATTTACACTCTAAATATTAGACTAAAAATCTTTTATTCTATCATATTAGGCCCCGACTTGTTGTTATTTCAGGCTACTAAGTGACTTGTTATGATGTGGGCTTAAGGTGTTTACTTCACAACGAATCATGAAACAGTTTTTATCCGACTTCAAAAAAAAAGAGGAGATTCTCAATTCAGTTGTCTTTTTATTTTTTATTATCATTTTTTTTTTTTATGTTTGTTACCTCAGAACTCAAAGATTTTTTCGCCTAAAAGGATATGCTTCCAGATTGGTTCCATTTTTTAAAAATCCATTTCTGATGATGGGATCCACGAGGGATTGAGGGAACTCCTCAAATATTCTAGGCAACTATATAGTTATTTTCATCGAGAACTTAAGCATTTACAGTCAAAAAGTAACATTCGATGAAGTGGAACTGATGAAGAAGATCAGAATTGGCCAACGGAACTTCACCGTCACAGATATCACAATGAAGATAATTAAGTAACTATGACAATACAAATAAATAAATGGTGCTGAATAGTTATGTTGAAAATGGCATCATTGAAGTGATCTGATGATGATGATGGAGCCGGTAGGTAAGCACTGGAACTCCGTAATTAATCAATGTAACCTAGCAGTGGCTGGGCTCATTAGAATTTTCATGAGATGCACTTTGGCTATAAGGTACTATCAAACTAATCCGATGATGGAACCGGAAGGTAAGCACAGGCACTCCGTAATTAATCAAAGTATCCTAGCCGTGTTTGGGCTTATTGGAATTGCCATGAGATGCACTTTGGCTATAAGGTACTATCGAACTGATCTAATGATGGAGCCGGAATGTAAGCACAGGCACTCCGTAATTAATCAATGTATCCTAGCCATGTTTGGGCTTATTGGAATTGCCATTGTTTTTTGTAGTGAAGTCGGTTATTTATTTATTTTGTAAAAAGTTTTTTTTTGGACCAGGTTGCCCAAGCGGTTGCCTTTTGAAAAAGAAGACTGCGTCTGTGCAGTTACCATTTTTAACCGCTCGGCTTTAGTGAACTCTGTCCAAACTCTGACAAGCAAACAATAAAGTATCCGCTGATGTTCCGGTATCAAGCTGGCTTCCGTACTATTGACTTCACCGACATATTTATCATTGCATTGGTGATCTGGCGGAAATGTAAAATTGTACAGAAATTGAACGTCATGGTATGGGAAGTAATACATAAGGAAAATACCTTGACGAAAGTTTTTAGTAGGAAAGTGGTTAGTTATGTAACAAATAAATGTTTTATAAGCGAATATACCAAAGGAATGTTGGACGGATTGTGGAAAAAAATATATGGCTAGAAAGGAGGTGACTGCAAAAGAGATGATTTGAAGAATTCATGCCACACCGATCACAAGCCAAGCGAAGGAACACGGGCATGTTTTAGTCAGTAAAAGTCTGAGACTTCCTCTCGCTCCAACCAAAGCTGGAAAAAGTTTTTGGTGAAATCCTACCCTACAAAAAAAAGCAATCGCAAATAAATTGGTATTCCAGCAGAACATTGAGGTTGATGATTAGAAGTCTTGATGCCTTGAGTAAAGGCAACTTCCTCCAGGCAACTAACATTAATAGAAAAACAATCATTTCAAATTATTTGGCCAAATTTTTAAAGGATATGGATGTATTCGTCGAGTCAAAACTCCAAAGTCTTGAGCATCGACGTCAAGTTACTAGCCTGCTAGTTTTCTATCGTTTACATTTCGGGGAGTGTGCATTGGAATCGCACAAGTAATTCTACCAAGACTGTTCCATTATTGGACCACTAGACGTACGACGTTGCGCCACCAATACACGGTGGACATCCCATCCATACACACAAAGCGATTTGTGAATACATTTATTTTGCGAATAAGGAGTGGACTTTCCTGCTGGACTCTGTGATTCCAGCCCCCCTAGCCAAGTTACGATCGTTTCGTTTGCGTCAAACGCCTCGAGTAGGCCACGCCTTTGATTCCTTTGTTCTAACGGCATCTCAACGCTCAGTCACGTAGTCAGAAAAAAGGAATCGGTGACCGTGTGACATTTACAACCTTTGGAGTCGAGACTGAATAGGTTACTACTAGGTAAGCGTGCTCCATAGTCGGCCACATGATCGTTTACCATAAGATCAGATAGCGGTCAAACGGGAGCCTATCCATATTAAAATTTAAATATGGGCATAAAAAAAGCAGCACCGGCTTTTATAAATATCACTTGAACGGAATCTCTTTTAACTTCTTTGTAACCTACACAATGACCCATCCTACCCCCTACCCCATTCCTCGTGCCCCTCCGTTCTTTTCAGACCAGATACCGTTAATCCTGTCCCGTATAGTGTGGACATGAAACAAATTGCTTCATTAATGTTTTTCACTCTTTCTATTGTTCTTCCCGTCTGTTGGTTGTGTTGTGTTCCTTTTTGAGTACATTGTGAACTGTGGTATCGGTTGCTGCTATTTAGATAGGAAGAAAGAAAGCGATTGTTTTGTTTCAGTCTCTGACTTGTGATGTTGATTTGATTGCGAGTTAATGATTAAAGTGGTACCCTTGTTACTTGTAATAATTGACTTATCCCTTATTAAGTTCAATGATATACTATTATTTTTACCCGACTACGGCAAAACCAAAAGCGGGTTATGATTTTGACAGGCTATGTATGTATGTGAGTATGTTCTATATGTATGTGTCACAAAACTCGATATGGAGCCCTTTAGCGGACATTAAAACAATATGTTAAAAAATTAAATTGGAGATAAATACGTCGTGTTTGGCATCATTTGAAAAGGTTTCACTTGTAAATTTCCAAAATATAGCTCAAATTTAAAGTGACGCCCTCTAGCGGACATAAAGCGATGTATTAAATTTAACACCAAAATTGTTTGAATAATACAAAAGTAAAAATTAAAACCCAAACACGCCAAAAAAAAACGGCGCTGAAAAAGTATGAAACAAGATTTTCATACTTCGAACAGAACAAAAAAAAAGCCGCAGTCACACGTTATAGGTACCAACCGAAACACTTTAATGTGGTTTTAGTTTTTACTTTTATTTTATTATTCAGTCTGTCCTTTCACACTGTTGGACAAGCTATCTTGAATGAGCCCTTGCGTCTAGGTCGTTTCGCCACCTTTCCCAATTTGATCTTGGTAGCGTCATCTATCTTCAGGCACCCACTTTGTAAAGACTCTTGCTCAGTGTTCAATTTGCATGCGACTGGCATGACCTGCCTAATACAATTTTATTCTGGCAGCCTTTTTTCCTACATCTATAATCTCCTTTTTAGAGCGATACGTTGGTGGTATCTTTACAAAAAGCGAATTATTAGAAAGCAGTTGCATAGGTTGAAATAATCAAGATAGGGCCGTCTGAGTATTGGATTATAAACAAACACTTCTTAGAACTGCGGTTTAGCTTTGCGAAATAATCTTAAAAGGCTAGTTTATATATCGTCTAGGTTTTAAATAAATCTTATCAATTTGACCAACGCCCGCAGCTTCAAAGTTACGTCACACAAATGGTTGGTGTGGCTTAGCCTGGTTTCGTATTTGGAAAAGTACACGACTGCTCCTTGTCGGCCGAAGGAAAAAAAGGCATAATTTTTGGAACCAAAAATTTAGAGAGTTAACTAGCTCTCTTCTTACTGCCTGTAAACGAGTAGTAGTTTTAGTATTTAGTATTTTATGCCAATTTCCCTCTCCTAGAGAGGAGGCCAGAGTCCCAAAAGTGGGAAAATCGAAAGGCTGATTATGCTTATGCAATTTCAGCAGGTATCTGTTTAGAAAAATATGTTTAGTAAAAAACTCATGGTACTCGTAGTATGCATGTATACCTATATAACATTAGTTTTAGTATATGCGAAACCTGAAACATGTGTCTAGTATTTCTATGTAAAGAATCTATGTACAAAATTTCATAACTGTATCATGAAAAATCGCAAAGTTATAAGCTTGTTATGTCAGCAAGAAATATATTATATAGTTACCAGGCTATCAAGGCAACTGAGGCGTTGTTTTGCACTTGTACTCAGCTTTTTGCTGGCGCTTAATGCCCGCTATGGCCTACCGTGACCTGTGTTGTACTTAGTGTCGGCAGTGTCCAACTTATGACCTTTTTAAATATATTTGGGTAAAAATATAACATGGTGTAAAAACTAGTGGAATCCATTCAGTTACTGATTCTGAACAAACTATATTCAGGTTTCGCATAAACTAAAAATAATGTTGTTTAAATAAGAATTGTAATGTATAATTTTATTAAAGCCTACCTGTGTTTCGAATCACAAGATTATACGTTTGAACGTAGCTGTGCATCAAAACGTACCTACAGGAGCAGTTTTTTTTTTACCTTAATATTCGTTGTCTCACTGCTGAGCAAATGCCTTTTCCATATTATTTCGCGTTTCCATTGATCTTCACGCAGTAGGCATCTAGAGACGAACGTCATCATCGAGATAAGCCAAAAAAGCGTTGGCGAGTCGATATGGACACGTTCCTGCTATATATATTGTAGCTAATTAGACAAAAAAAACAACTAGAAATAAGTATCACCTTAGTACCTAGTTTTAGAAAAAAAAAAAACAGTGGAAAATGAACAAAATGAGTACTAAAATAAAAATACTGCGTTTAGGACGAATTTTGCCTCGGTCGCAATGACAACATTTCTCCACTTGTATCATCATCATCTTCCTGCCCTTATCCCGTGTTATTTGGGGTCGGCGCAACACGTTTTTTTCTTCCACTCTGCCCTGTTACTCGTCATGCTATCACTAACTTCCTTTTCTTTCATATCACTCTTCACACAATCCATCCATCTTTTCTTTGGTCTCCCTCTCCCTCTCCATCCATCCACATGTAAACTCATAACTCTTTTAGTAACATGCGTTTCATCCCTCCTCTTCACATGACCATACCAAGATAAACGATTCCCTTTCAACTTTTCAGTCACTGGTGCCACTTTCAAACTTCCCCTAATATATTCATTTCTCACTTTATCCATTCTCGTCACACCACACATCCATCTTAACATTCTCATCTCCGCTACATGCAATCTTTTTTCATCCGTCTTTTTCACAGCCCAACATTCTGATCCATACAGTATGACAGGCCTTATCACGGACTTGTAGATCTTTCTCCATTTGTAGACATTTCTCCACTTGTATCAAAACATACTATTCTACTTTTACGTAAGAGAAACGGCTTGCACAAAGTAGCATAAAATAAACAGACATAAGTAAGACACTTTAATTTCATAGTTAAAGTATTATCCAGTTACATTTTAATTTGCTAAAAAGGCTCTACGGCCGTGTATAATTACATATTTTATGTAATTAACAAGGTCGTTCTAAGGGTATTTTACGGGCCACGTTATCCGTATGGCTTTATAGAAGAGATCATTAAAATTCACGGCTCGAAAGTTACAGCTTTAAGTGGCACAAAGTCAGCATCTTTATTTTTAGAATTGATATTTTTGTTGAGTGTGCTGTCTTGAGTTAACTGTTTTTTTAACGTGATAATGTGAGGATTAGACTCTTGGGTTTTTAGCATACTTAAAAAATAAAAAATGCCAGTTTTTTTTGCTGGTCATTGTTGTCTAACGATTAGGCAAAGGTTTCTTTGAGTCCTTAGACTTAAACGGCTAATATGATAAAAAACCAGATAAAAAAGGAAGTGGAAAATATTTATTTATTTTAGACTGGCCTGTTGGTCTAGTGATTAGTGGCCCTGATTGCTATGTCGGAGGTCGTGGGTTTAATTCCCACCCAGGATAAATGTTTGTGTGATGAGCACGATCATTTTTTCTGTGTCTGAGTATAATTTATATGTATTTAGAAATATATAAGTATGTTTATCAGTTTTCCAGTACTCATAACACAGGCTCTGTTTAGCTTGAGACCAGACGGCGTTGTGTGACGAGATGACGAGGAAATGTATGTTTGCTATTGATAGATATGGAACGACACTAAGTATACTGTGTTAAAGTGTATGTTTGCTATTGATAGATAAGGAACGACATTCAGTATTCTATGTTAAAATGTCTTATTCTTTAAATGCCCGCGCCCCCCGAAAAGATTAACGTCAAAACTACCCTGCAGGTAGAAGGTTACAGAAGAGCCTTCTTATCATAACGACACAGACTGCCCATAATCATGACGACCCAATTAGGCCTAAAATGTCATCAAGATAAAACAAAACACAAGTCCCTAACAAGTAGTAAATTGGGCAAAAAATCCTCTCAGTTGAACTTTAAGGCCTAGTCCTGAGTGAATGTGCGGTAACTGGAGCGGTAGCGGGCGCGATTAGGTGGCCACAACACATTGGACAGTAGAGTGGGCAGGGCAAATTGCTTGCAGAACAAGTGGTCGATGGGACCAAAAGGTTCTGAAAGGGCGATGACATACCGGAAGACGCATTGTTGGAAGGCCTCTCACAAGGTAGACCGATGACCTGATGAGGGTCACGGCAATCCAATGGATACAAAACGCTAAGGACCGGTCGTTATGGTGGAAGGCCTATGTCAAACTGCAGTGGACGTCTTTCTGATGATGATGAGTACAAGGAACTGAGGACTTTGGCTAGCAGCGTAGAAAGGACGAAACTAGACTGATCCACGTCATTAAGTAATAGTTTGATGATCTAGGGACTTAAAAATCGAAAAAGTTTTGTTGGGAACGTCAGTCTGTCGTTTGGAAAAACCACCTCGAAGAGATGCGATCTTTGGCTGTAAATGCGTAAACCTCCTGAAAATTTTAACGAATCGTAAGAGATCCTGTCGTCTGGACACGCGTTGCCATAACTTTAAATAGATTCTATACTCAGGTCAGCCACAGCAAAGGCTATTTGCTGCTGCTATATTCGAACGGTTACAATCTTCAGTGTTTGTGCGGTGTCTCTCTTCACATCATGTCCCACCTTCCATCTTGCACCACATGCCCTGATACTTGTTCACAAAGATCTAATGACATCGTCAGCGGACGGCATTGCCGTAACCGAAGAATGTGCAAGAAATTTATTTATTTTAGCCATCGATACGCTAAAAAGAAGAAGTACATCGTCAGTAAAGATCACGAATCTCCCTATCAGAAGTCAACCCACGGCTTTAGTAAGTTTCAGTCCTGCTGGGCTCCTATGGTTTTACTGACATCTCTTTGAGACGCGCGTGGAACACTACGGGCCGTCGATGACTCGGACTCGGTCCGGACGGTGACTGGATGGCCGGACGTCGAGCTACCCATTGCTCCACAAGACCACGCCTGCGGTGGTGGTTGAAGGTCGGGGTTTGGATCCCCATGCGTTTCTTTCGTCTGAATCGGGTGCAGGAACTCCCCAAACTTACGAATAAAACAATATAACTATGGACGCAAGTGGCAGTTTTACACTTTGATTAAATCACACCGGCCATAATATCCGCGTGAGTTTCTCAGCCTGGTCGGACCCATAGGGCGAAATTTTCTAGAGGCGCCTGTTGGCTCCCAAAAAACGTAATAGCGAAATAATCTTGGACCTTCAATAAGAATCGTGACATACGGAGTAGAAAGGTATCGAGCTGTGTAAAGAGGTCAGTGAAATAAGTAAGTAGTAGTTATGACTTTTGTACGAGTGTGTATTTTCTAGAGCAACAGCTCTTAAAGTGTAAGTAAAATCGAGTTTATTAAAAAAAAAAAACTGATATCAAATCTGCTTAGTTTATTTTTATTTTGGTTACACTCGTAGTCTCCTTACACTGGCTTATGTCTAGTAGTAGACGTTTTTAGGCTGATATGATGATAATGATAATGACACACGTCTGTGTGGTGTCAAGAAAATGGACAAGGGAATTTTAGCCGGTTTTTTTTTTTAATAAAGTTCGGTGGCTGTTTTAATTATACACAAATTGATTTGTAGTGCATTTTGTCACGTAAAATAAGTATAATTTTATACCTACAGTCTCTAAACAACTGGACGATATGTGAAATCAATGAAACAGACGAGGTCTTGTTGAAATTCTTAAAGAGCTGAAAACGTAAGTATGTGTTACCTAAGCAAAATGTGATAAGAAACCTGATTCAAATAAGCTGGCAAATTCTATTAAAAAGTGTGTGTGTGTTTTAATGGAAACAAAATAGTGACTGTTTTCTGTATCAAAAATCATTAATATTTTCTAAGCTTCACTGGCTTAATACACGCAAACCGTGTAACGACAAAAGAAAAAAAACTAGGTACAGTCAAATGGGGTGAATAAAAACTCAGGGGCGAATAGAAACAAAACTTCAAAGGGTATTTTCACGATATTTGAATATTTTTTGCAGCATTTAACTATATCAATTTATTAACGATTTGTTATTCTAAAAAGTCGTTGCTTGGTTACAAGCCGATTGGTGTCAAAGTGAAAAACCAAACCAAAGTTTTGTTTCAATTCACCCCTGCGTTTCTATTAACCCCGTTTTACGGTACGGTTATTGTTAGAATTTTGGATTGGCTGATTTTGACTCTGTCAGGACTGTTAAGATTTACTGGCTTACTACTGTCTTAACCTCAAAACTCATTTTGATGGCTAATATGATGAACAATATCACTAAAGAGTCTTGATTCCAATTCATTGACACTGTCGATTACTTCAGCTGTTTAGGATTTTCTTTGTAGCCTATCGTGGCTTCCCAGGATGAAGGAATCGTGCCAAGTTACACAATAAAACTAACCTTGGAAGATTGGCGAGCAAGTGACGTGTGTATTTTATACTATCTTATTCAGATGCTATCATTTAAGAACTAAATAGAAAATTAATATATTAATCAAAGCTTCATACAGCACAAACGTACACAAGCGGACTTAATGCTTTGACCGTTTTTTAATAGTCAACTAAATTTGGTGGTGTGGCGTTTTTGATATGTTATCCACATATCAAAAACGTACTATTAAGAAAAATATGGGTTCGAAAGTACATCTATATACCTATTTACACATACATACATACTACTTACGTATTAAAAGAATTGCAGTGTCTGTTTGTAATATCAAAACTAAATCCAAATAAAAGCATATCCGACCTATGACTAAATTTTTTTTTTTAGATTTGACTAGCTATCTATCGGTAGGTCTGTCTGCCTATTTATCTGTTGGATTCGGTTAATCTTCGAAACAACTGAACCAATTTTGATGGGACTTTTACTGATATTATGAGGAGTACTTTAGACTATTTTCATTTTAGGAAAAAAAGTTACCTATTCGGAAAAAAAACTCTTCGTGAAAATTTAATATTATACATACATAAATAAAAATTTAGGTACTTCCATTGTAAAAAAAAAAAAACTCTTTTATGCTCCTCGTGACTTTTGCCAGTGTATCCGTATCTTCAGTTATGCGACATAAGCGCCTTGTCACGGTGATTTTCTCCAAATCTGACGACGGAATCGGCTGATAGTGCCTCTTCGGCATATAATCCCTGCTAATACCTTCAAGTCGTCGCCTTGAGTGCGTTCCCTTGCACGGCACAGATAATACTACTTTTTTATACAACTTGACTTTTGGTTGGTTGTGTATCGTTGAAGATTTCTTTTATTTTATTTTCGTCTATAATTAAATATAAATATTAAAAAAAAAAATTGTAGTCCAGCCCTTCTCTGGATGTCTTCAAGAGGAAACTTAAAGAGCACTTCCTTTCATTATTGACATAATATTATTATATATTAGTATGTATTTATATTATAAATATAAATATTAGATTTAGGTATAATATAATTATATTTTAGATTTAGTTATTGCAAGGATAATATTGTGGACTGGTTCCTACCCTCGAATATGTTCTCACTCTGTAACTCAAAGGTTTGCTGGGAGAAAATTCATTGTTGAGTTAAGCTCGCCTTTGTACATAAACTGTATTATCTTTGTGTACTATGTTTGTTTTTGTGTACAATAAAGAATTAAGAATTAGTATAGAAGTACACATAATACACTCGTACCTGAATATCATACATTAAATCCAATGTATCTGTTTAATTTAACTATGTCTAGTGCCAAGTTATTTTATCATTATCATCATCATTTCATCCACTGTTAGACATAGTCCTTCCTCAAGTTTAGCCATAACCACCGGTTCTGTGCGTCTTGCATCCATCTGATTTCCACGACCGTAACCAGGTCAGCGGACCACATCATCATAACCGCTAATAACTGACTAAAAAATTTATTAAATTTTAAACCCACATAAGTTGTTAAAATTTACTTAAAATATGTTAAAGATAGTGTTGAAAAACTCCTACGCATCGCTGTCGACCGGTCAGGTACCCAATATATTGGCGGCATTGCCATAAAGTATGGCGAGAGGCGTAACTTACCCAACTAACAAATGCTGTTGAAAGCGCTGTAGCAACCACCAAAACCATCATCGGAGCTTTATAAGTCCACGTAGCATTATAAAGTCGTATTCCAGGATTATTTTGCTTGTTGGATACAGATCTTAATACTAACCACCGCGTTATTGGTTACCCAGCTGGAATAGACAGGATGCTGACGGTGGAGGCCAAGTGATTTAGGCCTCTCCTAAAGGTCTAGCAGTAGCAGCAGTAGAATGCGATTAACTAAGTTGATTTAGGTTTTGAAAAACGGAAAAAAAAACTAGCGCGCCGTACATGGTTATTAATAATAGCATAATCGGCCTCGTAATATTCCCACTGCTGGGAGTCAGGCCTCTTCTCTAGTAGAGGGAATGGGCCGTAATTCACCACGCGGGCTCAGTGTGGGTTGGTGGATGTCACCTGTCTTTGAATTTTTAATTCTAGGACATGCCGATTTCCTCCCGATGTTTTCTTTCACTGTTTTAAGAGAAGTGGTGATGAAATAAATTACACAAGGTGATATACCTGATGGGCAGTTGCTATTGGAGTATCACTGCTCTGTATACAGTCATTGACTTTCTTAAAACCAGCTTTACAAGCTTTTATTCAGTTTCACCTGTCGCGATGTTTGTAATCAAATCTTGCAAATTAAATTTGATCCACTTCTCGGTTACCGATTGAGACTAAATCTTACACGTATGTGTAAATCAGATGACAATGCAAAATTATTATGATATGGAGCTGGTCTGATGATAGAACCGGAAGGTGGCCTTAGGAACTCAGATAATCCTATCGTGTTTGAGCTTTTTAGAATGACTATCTATATATATAAAAGGAGAAACTGACGGACTGGCATATCAATGCACAGCGGAAACTACTGAGACTAGGAGAGTGAAATTGTACACAAGGTTTCTTTTTATGATGTAGGCGAGCACTAAGTGAGGATTTCTCAAAGTTCACCCCTTATGGAAATGAAACGGGGGTCCAAAGTTTGCATTTAGAAACCTTCTTTCGCGCGGGCGAAGCCGCTCGGCAGAAACTAGTAAGGTATATACCGCGCTATAAAAACTTGCTTTGAAAAAAATATTTTCATTGAAAACTGGTTAAAATCAATAACAAAATTATTCTATTATTAGAATAGACGGCTTTCAAAGTATGTAATTGAAAAACAATTTAGGTCGCCGCAAAACTTGTACAACATGAAATTATAAAGCAAATGCTCTATTATATGACTGGCCTGTTGGTCTAGTGGTTAGTGGCCCTGACTACTATGCCGGAGGTCGTGGGTTCGATTCCCACCCGGGAGAAATGTTTGTATGATGAGCACGATCATTTGTTCTGTGTCTAGGTGTAATTTATCTATAATATGTATGTATTTAGAAATATATATGTATGTTTATCAGTTGTCTAGTACTCATAACACAAGCTCTGCTTAGCTTGAGACTAGACGGCGTTGTGTGATAGTTGTGGAATATTATTATATTATTAATCGATTTTGAAAATAAGTTAGAGAAGCCGTAACAATAATACTTCGAAAAATCGTTTAAGGTCAAAGGGAATTGATATATTTAAGAAAGGACGGGTGCAACAAATCTTTGAAATTCTCGGCTTACTTATACTATTGTGGCGTATTATGTCGCAACACCGTTTGTAATATTTTGGATGGCAACATTAAATGTTTCCGGAGTCTGACGGCATATTGCAAAAAGGAGACTGCTCCTACTATTCGAGCTAGCGTGAGGTCCGTCTATCAGTTTAATCTTACATGTGTTTATTACAAATAATTACGAATAGATCCCATTTTCCGATACCTACGAGTTTCATTTGCATGTGTACCTTCAAACTATCATATGCAAGTGTTATAGACTTAAACGTTCCTCGAGAATCACTGTCTAATAAAAAAAACCTCATGAAATTTTGTAGATTTTTAAGTTTATCGCATCCGTGCAGACAGACAGACGCGACCTTTTTTATGATATGTAAGAACTGAAAGGAATTACATCAGAAAGACATTTTTTAAATGGTTACCTTTGATTAAAAAAACATTTAGGTATTTTAGCAGATGTAACTAAGGGTCGCCGCACACGGGCCACCGGCGACAACCTATGGTACCTATGGTTCTAATACATTGTATATAGATTCGCCGCATACGGTTGACGCCTGTGGCTGCCACATGCTACAAGTCGCCGCTGCTCGCTTCTTGTGGCCCGCACTGGCCACTAAATGCAGATATAAAACGCCTTCCCACGCCACTCTCACATTTAAACCTTCTTCGTCAGTTTACGTGGTGGCATGACGAAGAGCCCTGTAACAGTCATACAGTCAGTATAGATAGACGGATGATTGGATGGACAGCGGAAGTTTAACAATAAGATTCTAATTTTGGGCCTGGAACTAAAAAAAATAGGACGCCGGAACTTTCCGTTCAAATAACATGATAGATAAATAAACCTACGAAACTTCTGTGTAATCAAAAATTTTCCCTGAAGCCTTGGTACCTACAGAGAAAACACCGAATTATTTCCAAACCAATGAAGTGAATGTTCTCAAGAGCTTAGATCAGGATCAATTAAGATTCTATTAATTAACTTTAGTCTATTATTAATTTACTTTTTTTTTGGTAGTGCTGAGGACTAAAATCTTGTAAGAAAAGTTTCTAGTGATTTTGAAGAGATCAGATTTAGGGTAGGATGTTTATCTTGTGGAATTTTACCGGTGATTTTGAGAATAATAATAAAAGTAGTAGCAGATAATTTTGTTGGACAGATAAAAATAGCGGTTTCACATAATATTACCCATTAAAAAAGAACCGACCGTTAGAGTGAGATGTATTAAGCGAGAAAATTTGCACAAGGTTTATTTTTATAATAAACCTATATTATAAACTATACTATACTTATATTTATTTGTATAAGAGAGGTTTTTTCCAACATTCACCTCCTCCCCCCAAAGAAATGAAACGGTGGTTCAAAGTTTGTATGAAAAAATCCTACTATCATGCGAGCAGGCAGCTTTGCTTCCATGCAATAGCTAGTATTTCTATAAAACACCACTTTCATCATAAGATCCTTTTATTTCTGTGGTTTCTCAGTTAGGCATACAAAATCAGTAACAGAGTCTCTATGTATCATAAGCAAGCCTCTAACAAAGTTTTAATGCTGGCCAACAAGCTTTCTAACAGAAGTACATTCTATACCAAAACCAAATACTAAAGACCCCGTGATACTTGAATCTTCAACTTTAGCTCTATATGAATTAGGTTTGTTTTGCAATGGTTGGAAGATGGTGTTGTGGTGGTCGTAGCGATGACACCAGACTAAGTTAGCACTGTGCTGTTCACTTGTGTTCCTTCTACTGTCCGGAGTAACTCCTTAACTAGGTCAAGAAATGTAAGGGAACGCAAGGGTAGGGTGACTACTCATTTTTGTATAAGTCTTGGTTTGAATTATATAGGTAAGAATATTTGATTCGTGTATTTTACCTGTCATGACGTACACACTACAATTATTAATAATTACATACGCATTTTAGAAACTTGCCAACATAGTATGGAAGGAAATATACTCTACATCAAACTAAAACATAAAAAATGCTTCATAAACAAGAATTACTGATATTACTTACTGTATTGACACACTAAAATGGAGGTGAGCAGGACATATGATTAGGAGTAAAAAGATAGTGGTCTAGGGATGTAACAGAGCGGTGAGAAAGAAAAGAAGACATCGTCATAGATGGGAGGATGATGTTACAAGAATAGCAGGCATCACTTGGAGAATACGTGGTTTTGCCACTTTATATAAATATATTTGTTACCTTATTTGTAATTCATCTGTATTTTTATTTCCTTTTTCTATTCCAATCTTTTTGTACACTGCACTGTTCCGGCGGCGTATTAATGTTGACACCACCACTAGCCCACGCTGAAAACCAGCGCTGTGAGCGCATCGCATTATGCGTGAGACCGCAGCTTTATGCTGAGCGTTCGGCCGTTTTGTGCGGATGTGACGCATATCTTCCATAACTATTGATTATGTTTATTATCTAGTTCTAAGATTGTGTCTTTCCGCGTAAATAAACTGTTTGTATTTCTTTCTTTCAAGGCAAGCATAGAACTGCACTCTATAGCACTCTTGAAGAGACCTATGCTGAAAAGCAAGACAATCTTCATGAACCGTTAAAATCTATAAATAGTTACGAGTATTATTTTATACAGCAGCACAGCAGTGGTGGCCGAGTGGTAACGGCCCCGACTTACGAGTTGTAGGTCGCGGGTTCAAACCCAACCAGGCGCATTACTTTGTGTAATTTATATCATCACCACTGCTTTCAAAACGGTGAAGGAAAACATCGTGAGGAAACCGGCATGTTCTAGAACCAAAAATTCGAAGACATGTGACATCCACCAATCCGCACTGGGCCCGCGTGGTGGATTACGGCCCATTCCCTCTCCTAGAGAGGAGGCCTGAGTCCCAACAGTGGAAACATTATAAGGCCGACTATGCTATGCTGTGCTATTATTTTATAGACAAGATTATTTTAGTACAAAAAATGTATATTTTTGTTCAAGGTTCTGTTATAATAATCTCATTATTATTCAGCACAAGTTTATGACCTAAAAAGGTCCTCGTATATTGAATATTCAATAGAAAATTGAGTGTCGAACTTATGGTGGTAAAATAGTGATGAATGATTTTTAAACCTTAGTTTACTAAAGTATTCGTGTGACGTTGCTACGAACTATTCTTTACTACATGGTAGACATTCATTAAATTTACATAAGATTAAAATAAAACAGAAACAAATTTGTTTGCTTTCATATCCTCACACTATAGCTGCATCTCTGGTGGAAATGCACGCTAAACGTTTTGAAAACAACTAAATTGTGGCTGTGTGTGTTTAAATTTAAGGTTTATGTCTTCACTAGCTACTGCCAGTGGCTTCGCCTGCGTGATAGCAGAAAAGTATCCCTAGGGAAAAAATATACTTCCAGGAAATAAAAAAAAAACAATGACGTTTTTTTTTTTATTATTGATGTAAACCAGTGCTTGACTGCGATCCCATCTGATGGTAGTGACGAAAATATTGATGGTGAGGCACACTAGTTTATTAAGAGCCTATTCACTCTAGCCTCGAAGACACCTAAATTATAGTTGGACGGGAAGACCGCAGCAGGCAAATTGTTTCAATCCTTCGATGTACGCAGTATAAACGACGAAGCGAAACGCTTAGTCCGGACCATTGAAGTTTTAACAACGTAAAGGTGGATACTACTACTACTAGTGCATAGTTTCTGTAAGTCCCCTCTTTGAGGCGTGGTTGGAAAGACCTCACGGCATCCTCACCTTCCACATGACGCAGGTTCTCACCGAACACGGAAAGTTCGGAAAGTTCCTGCGCTGGATTCGTGCGGAAGCAACGCCCGGGTGTCACCACTGTGTGGACCGCCCGGAGGACACGGTGGAGCACACGGTATAGGTGTGCCCCGCTTGGACAGTGGGGGCGATCGGCGGCGGCGATCTCTCTCTACCGTCCGGTAACCGTCCGAACCGAACCCAAGTCGTTGACGACGCGTATTGTTCCATGCGCGCCTCTAGGAGATGTCAGCAACTGTAGGGGCCCAGCAGGGTCGAAGCCTACTTAGTGTGAAAGCGAAGCCCGGGGCCCCGGGATGAAGGCAAAGAAGGAACAGGAGTGGGTTTTTAGTCAGTAAAAGTCTGACACTATCTCCCGCTCCGCCCAAAAGCGGGATTTGTCATAAAATGATTTTCCCAAACAATAAAAAAAAATACCTATGTGCCAAATTTCATCCTAATTCGTTCAGCCGTTCGAGAGTGGAGACACACTTATATCTTTAAAATATCAGTGTGTTAGTTCTACCTTCACATACGTATCTATGATTGGTAAGTAAATATTAAAATACAAATAAGTGATATTACACGTCGCTCCTATACTCGCTGTGATCGGTGGCTCCCCTGGGATATCCAGGAAACAAAATATTATTTCTCACCAGAGTCTGGTTTCTGTCTTGCGAAACTCTTGGAATTAGAAAATGTTATGAATATAATATCAGCTAAGATAGATTCTGTTAGAGAAACTTTTATATATTTTCTGGAATTTTGCAAAGAAGGTTTTATCGTCATCTAACTTCTACATTTCTATACTATTATTATAAAGAAGTCAAGTTTGTTTTTTTGTTTGTAGGAGGTAATCTCTGGAAGTACTGGTCCGATTGGTAAAATTTTTTCACCGATAGAAATCTGCTTTATTCCTGAGTGGCGATTTGGGAGCTCATCATCGGATGATGACCAGGATCGGGTCGACGGTGCTTTGTGATCGCCGGCTCTGGAACGCAAAAGGCCACCCGGATTCTTTACACAGGTGGGTTTTCACCGGGCCTTGGCTCTCGCGCCAGGCCTTGGTACAGCCCATGGTCCGGAACGAGGAGTGGCAGACGGTCGCCTCTTTCTGCGCAGCAATAGTGCTAGCAAAGGAAGAGGCCGCATGGCACGCGCGATGCAATGGCCCCCACGCCCCAGATCCCGATCCCGATGTCTAACCACCGTAAACGCGGGCTTGCAGACGGCGTGAAATAGGTAACTCGCCGTCCGATCGTCCGGTAACCGTCCGGACAGAGCCCAAGTCGTCGACGGCGCGTAGTGTTCCACGCGCGCCTCAAGGGCCGTATCATACATATCAGCAACCGTAGGGGCACAGCAGGGTCGAAGCCAACTGGGGCTGTGGGTGATGCTAAAGAAATTCCCGAGGCCCTAGAACAATGGCGAAGAAGGAACAGAAGTGGATTTTTAGTCAGTAAAAGTCTGACACTATCTCCCTCTCCGCCCAAGAGCGAGAGATGTCATTAGATGTTTTTCCCACAACACTCCGTCCCACTCAACCCAGCGCGGTAGAAAATTTTCTGGTGGTTTTCTACCTTAAAAAATATTTGATTCCTAGCTTGAGAACTTTATTTTAATCCATCGTTCAGTCAAGTCAGATTAAAGATGAACGTGAAGCCAAAGGAAGATAAAGCATTTTGTTTGTAAGTATAATAAAAAGTTGAAGAAATTCTTTTTAACTTTTGATCCTTTGATCGAGAACCACTACATTTATATCTGTGGCATAAAATCGAAGAACAAAAGAACAAAACGTTCATTTAACAAAAGAAAATGTTGTTTATAACGCGTTTTCGGTTACTAACTGTGATGTAATAAACTGTTTGAATGTGGCAAGTTTACAATAACCCCAAAAAACATACAAAATAGGCGTTTTTCATTGTGACGTGTGTATTGTGATATCGAAAGAGATCGCGGTCGTATTGACTGGCGGACTGGCTGGATAAATGTACTATTTAAGGATTATGCTAGAATGGGTTTTGAAATTGATAGAGAGAGAGCCAAAAATAAAATTATATGTAAAAAATAAAAAAAAATTTTTGTTTTCTTTTTGTATTTTTGGTTTGGAATGTCGTCAGTTTACGTAAAAATATACCTAAATTCACCAAGTCATTGGTCCGCCTCGTGGAAGGCCTTCCAACGCTGCGTCTTCCGGTACGTGGTCGCCATGCCAGAACTTTTCGTCCTCATCGACCATCTGTTCTGCGAGCAATGTGCCCTACCCACTGCCACTTAAGTTTGGCGATTCTTCGGGCTATGTCCGTAACTTTGGTTCTCCTGCGGATATCCTCATTTATGACGAGATCACGCAAGGAAACTCCGAGCATAGCCCTTTCCATTGCCCTTTGAGTAACTTTAAGCCTTCTGATGAGGCCCATTGTAAGCGACCACGTTTCGGAGCCATATGTAATCACTGACATAAGGTGGGCCGATGACCTGGTGAGGGTCGCGGGAATCCAATGGATGCGAGACGCACAGGAGCGGTCATTATGGCTTTATTTGGGGGAGGCCTATGTCCAACAGTGGACGTCTTTCGGCTGAAATGATGATGATACCTAAATTATATGTATGTAAAAATATAATTTTGATTAAGTTTTAAGAACACGTCTCGGAAAACAAAGCCTACATCCCTGAGCCTTATTCGGAAAAGCCCAGTGAACAAAAATAACGTGAAAAATGATTGAGAAAACTTGATACTCAGAAACAGCAATTCAAGTATTTAGTTGGCTGAAAACTCACTCGTTTTCATAACTTAAATAACAATGTAAGTAAACTCTGCAAAATTTTCAATTTATCCTAATTTCTTCATGTAAAATTGGTATTCCTAATCACAGCTACTTCTTGATATTTGTCGACACTTCCTTTTGAGTTTTATTGCTGAATGAATGAACTGAAACTGCAGTAAAGGGCTGGCTTTATTACAGTTTGGACCCCACAGTCGCTTCGACTGAAAACTTTAGGAGTTTGTGGACGAAATATGATTACGTGGTGAAAGTGAGTTATTGCGATTAAGTGTCGGTTTGTTTTTGATAATGTTTGTACGAACTTAGACTTTATTGTTGTCTGTTTGACTGGCTTGTTGGTCTAGTAGTTAGTGGCCCTGACTACTATGCTAGAAGTCATGATTTTGATTCCCACCCAGAACAAATGTTTGTGTGATGAGCACAATCATTATTTCTGTGCCTGGGTGTAATTTGTCTATAATATGTATGTATTTAGAAATATATATGTATGTTGAAGTTCGAAGACATGTGACCCACACTGGGCCCGCGTGGTGGATTACGGCCCATTCCCTCTCCTAGACAGGAGGCCTGAGTCCCAACAGACATTATAAGGCCGACAATGCTATGCTAAGTATGTTTATCAGTTGTCTAGTACCCATAGCACAAACTCTGCTTAAATTGGGACTAGACGGCGTTGTGATAGTTGTGTATTATTATTTATTATTTAAGTATTAGTAACAGTACTAAGGTTAATATAAATGATGCTAGAGTAACTTAAGATACTTACGTTCAACGTGACGTCACGGTTGGCGTAGTGGTTGAGCAATCTGCTGCTGCGCTGCGGGTCGCGGATTCGATTCCCGTACGGAACATTATGTTTGTATGGCCTAGATATAGATGTTTTGGGCCTGGAAGTCTTGAGTATGTTTCCATGTTTGTGTACACACCTACAATACCTATAGGAGTACCTGTATAGAGTACTAAATTATGACAGCAGCTTCGCCCTCGTGTGATTTGATTTCTCCATACAAACTTTGGACCCTCGTTTCACCCCCTTAAAAGTTGAATTTTCAAAAATCCCTTCTTAATGCTAGCCTATGTCATATTTCACGCCTTGTGCAAAATTTCACGCTCCTAGTCCCAGTAGTTTCGGCTGTGCATTGATATGTCAGTCAGTCAGTTTCACCTTTGATATATATAGGGGTAATTCCTAGAGTGGAAACACGACGTTTAACAAAAAAATAAGAGAATCTTTTACGAAGAAAATCTACATATTTAGTGATTCATTGAAAAATGTCAGATCGCAACATACAACGCGAATACATTACTCGCATTACAATTTGATCCAACGTTTATTGAAAAGCTCCAAATAAAAGTTCCAAACAACGAGCACTGGTGCTTCACAATAGCCTGTTAAAATATCAGTCGTGCGAGTGAGAAAGAGAAAAAAGGGATGGAGCTATACCCTTATATAGCTCCATTCCTCTAACAGTTCAGTTGAGGTCGAAAAATGGATCACGTTAAAAGCTCGTGGTAGGAGGCCAGCTCACAATAAAAAATCACCCGAATGAAATTGATACATAGCCACGCTATTTACCCACATTCTCAACCCGATCGCCCCGTCAAATAGCCAACAGTAGCCAACTTAAATATTAAAGCTAACCTAACAGTAGGCATTGACACGCTCCATGGCAGGTTGCCAAACCGTACGCTGATAAGTCCAAATAAACGCCTTCGTTACTATGAACATTAAACATGGAGTATACAGAAATGGAGTGTTAGCAGGATAAAATTTAAATAAATTATTTCGGTCAATGTTTTGCACATTAGCCCTTGGTTCCGGTTGTCATTCGTAGATCTTTGACAATCGTAACAGGTGGTTAGACCCTGGAAAGTCTATCCAAGGAATATCGTATTGCCAAATAATTGGGTTTTGGAGGTTTAATATGCAATTGCTCCATGTGTAACACAGGTATTCTGTCGGATCCGGTTAGACTAGAAGATGACTCTAAGCTAGTTGGAAAAAGGCTAAGGAGATGATGATGGTCAATGTTTTGTACATGAAGACAATTAGATTTAGAGAATTGATATTGCATGCACACTTTTAAAAGGTTCAATGCGCATACTTAATACAAAATTTGAAGATGTGGACATGTTAAATATAGACATATTCTCAAATGCAACATGGCTCTCCTTAAAGAAATCATTATCATCATTTCAGGTCTAAGGCGACTGCTATGTCCCGTAAAAATTACCACATGGACTGGTTTTGTACTTTTTCTTTGACGGACTTTCGGATATTTTTCCTTTAATTTAAACCAGGAAAGAAAATATTTACTATGAATTGGTTGCTTGCGTCACAAAAATGTAGTAGTTTCTTATAAATGATTGCCATATTTACCAAATTGCATGTATGCTAAACACGTTTGATTTTCAAACAAGTGAACACTCCATTTCCTCCTAATCCCTGTCAGAGCGTTAACAGCCCGGAGCTAATGTGCCACTAGCAACTTTAATTGCCAGTTTATAACATCGTTGTCTTTAGCAGAATTTGGACTATTAAGCAGATGAGAAAAATAAGAAATTAGTGACTGCTACAGTACTAAAGTTAATGAGATGATGTTCATAAAAAAGCCATCTTGTTCCTTAATGGAAGTGATGCTTTTGTTTTAAAAGGTCTATGGACAATAAAACACAGATAAATTACAGAAGACACACTTTACTCAGCTCATCGCAGTTGTTTTTTGAGGTTGGAAGACATCAAATAAGAAGTAGTTTGAACCACTCAGAGTGAGAAGTCCTTTTTAGAGTGCAGCGAGAGCGCGTGCCAAACTGTTACTGATTAAAACCCACCGGTATTCTTTCAGTTGTCCTTTGCGTTCCAGGGCTGTGAAGACTTTATTAGAGTTTTCCCATCCAGTGTGTTCATAAATAATAAAAAACTTTTTACAAAAAAAAAATACAACCGACTTCAATGTAAAAAAAAAAAATACTGAAAAGTGCAAAATAACTTTAATTTCGGAAGTCGGTGTTTCTATAATAGTTTTGTCTCTTCGTTATTTAACACCGACTTCCGAAATCAAAGTTATTTTGCACTTTTCAGTGTTTTTTTACATTGAAGTCGCTTGTATTTTTTTTTGTGAAAAGTTTTTTATTTCGCACTTTTTAGTTATGGTACCACCGTTAAAAAGTACTCTTCAGCCATACTTAAATACCTTATAGCCAGATTGGATCTCATGACAATTCTAATAATACCAAACACGGTTAGATTAAATTAGTTTATTACAGAAGTCCGGTGCCTAACTTCAGGCTTCATCATCAGATCAGTTGTTGATATTCCCCCTCTTCTTTTTGTCAGTCATCGACTACACGTATAAATAAAGCAATTTTACTTGTTACGACAGTTATGTTATGATCGTATGAGAAGTTCTGTTCTATATCTTCGAAGTTCATGATCAGATCATAACAATATTTCTATCGGACCCAACTTGAAAGCCTAACCTTATAATAAAAAATAAAAAAAATAAATCGGTCTACAATTGACCGAGAAATCGGTGAACATACATAAAAAAAAAACATACATTCAGCCGAACAGAGAACTTCCTCCTTTTTGAAGTCGGTTAAAAATGTAGACCACCATACGATCTATTTTTACTGGGGCCACAGGTACTGTGAAAATGAAACCCGGGGCCTTGGGACGAAGGCAAAGAAAGAACAGGAGTTGGTTTTTAGTCAGTAAAAGTCAGACACTATCTCCCCCCGTCCAAAAAAAGATCTATTTTATGACATGGGTTTACTTGCACGATTGCCTTCATCAATTGATAGATAAAAAAAAGAAAACAGAAAGCCAATGAAAATACATATCTCATCCGTTTGACAAAGAACTTTTTTATCCAAAGATAAATTATTGTATCTAGATTGACAACAATAAGGACTATTCCTTGACATATTTGTTTCCTTTTTCTGAGAACATTTCAAAATGGAACAGTTCTTGAGATCAGAAGTACGAAAATGTTTAATGCCAAGGCAATAAAGGTACCTTTTCGTAGAAATTCTGTTACCTTCGCAGTCATAAAGGATCCATCAGTGACTTTGCATATCTTTTCTAGCAGAAAACGGTGACGTCCCCAACATACGTGTTGTTCCAACCTAGGCAGACGCATTATTTTGTATAATTTATTTCATCACCACTGCTCTTGAAACGGTGAAAGAAAATTTCGTGAGGAAACTTCGTAGGACACGAAGTTTCCTCACGAAATTTTCTTTCACCGTTCCGTGAATCAAAATCAAAATCACCGTGAATCAAAAATTCGAAGACATGTGACTTCCACCAGTCCACGATGGGCACGCATGGTGGAGATCAAGATAGGAGCAATGTGAAAGTAGAAAATGACCCCAAGGAAATGTAATCTCCCGGAGGATACGGTGGAGCATACGGTAGAGGTGTTCCCCGCCTGGGCAGAGCACCGCCGTTGCCTCGTAGGTGCAATCGGCGACAGTGATCTCTCGCGCCGTGCCTTAGTACAGGCCAAGGTCCGGAGCGAAAAGGAGTGGCAGGCGGTCACTTCCTTCTGCGAAGCAGTAATGCTAGCAAAGAAGAAGGTCGCACACGTGAGGGAACGACCCTCACGCCCCAGCCGGTGAATTCCGATCTCGATTTCCAGCCACCGCAGGCGTGGGCTTGCAGACTGTGAGCGAAGGCAAACTCGCGGGCCGACCGTCCTTTAACCGTTCGGACCGAACAGGACCGGGTTTTAGTCAATAAAAGTCTGACACGCCCTCGCGCACCACCTAAGGGCGTGAGATGTCATTAGACGATTTCCCACCTAAAGAAAAAAAAAAGGAAACAATCTCAGGATTAAAATTATGTCCTATTCCAGGAAATGTTCTACTCGTGTGTTTTTCATTCAAATCCGTTCAGTTATTTAAGCGTGAAGGTAGGCATAAAAATTTTCGTCTATATAATATTAATGTAATTCAATGCTATAATGAAAGCCAAGTAAAATTACTGAAGACCTTTAAGTACCCTTTTAGTACACATCTGCTTAATAATTTGCTTTTTCTATTACTGAAAAGTCATTAACTTATTTGAACTTTAAATCAGATTACTTCATTAAGCATAATTTATTAAAAGACTTGCTGGAAGTCCATTAGAAGCACTTTCAATATTATACAAGTCAATAAATCCAAAGCGTGGCAGAGCTGTGGTGGTCGAGTGGTAACGGCCCCGAATTACGAGTTGTAGGTCGCGGGTTCAAACCCAGCCAGGCGTATTACTTTGTGTAATTTATTTCATCACCACTACTCTCAAAACGGTGAAGGAAAACATCGTGAGGAAACCGGCATGTTCTGGAACCAAAAATTCGAAGACATGTGACATTCACCAATCCGCACTGGGCCCGCGTGGTGGATTACGGCCCATTCCCTCTCCTAGAGAGGAGGCCTGAGTCCCAGCAGTGGGAACATTATAAGGCCGACTATGCTATGCTATGCAATAAATCCAAAACAGGCCCCTTGAGAAAGATTAATACACCGGCGTCCGTTCCATCCAACCATATCTTAAGTAAACTAATCACAGAACATATCCCAATTCCATTACTTACACCGAAACCCAGAAATATGGCGCTCATAAATGCAATCAAAAACAAACAGAGAAATTCGCACAATTTCTTACAATCCCCGTATCGGATAACAATGAACATAATTCACATTTACGCGTGATGTCCACTGAGGAAGCCTAGCTTCGGATCTCGGCTTTCCTCGTGATTTATGACCGGTCAGAAGATTGTGGGCAGAGAAATAAATCTGAAGATATTAATACCTTTCTGTCGATGGAGGTTATGAAGAAAATTATGAATCGTCTCGTGTCGCCTTTGATTTTTCTGGTGTGAATGATTGACGTGGAGTGGCGGAGTTGAGATTGGATTTTTATTTCTTTTCGTTAAAGGCAATAGAGGGTCACATATGTTTTCTGTCTAGGGCATGCTATTATTAGCATTATTATTATTATTAGCAGGAAATTTCAATACTGCTTTTTTTAAGTGGGAATTCATCAAACGACTTCTCATTTTGGGCAAGCCAGAGGAAGTGTTGCCCTCTGTGAGGACCATAGAAATTCTTTCAAAAAATCTGCAGACCTGGCAGGCATCGGACCTAACTGACCCCATCAAACTTGCTAACATCTCTTGAGGTATGCGTGGTCCTTATTGGGCGACCGGACAGCAAACTATCCATTGATTATCATCCGCAAGCCTCCTATAAATTGATACAGTAATATCGACAAATGGGCTGATGAGATTATCTAAGAACGCCGTTCAAGTGTATATTCCTTTGTTAGCTTTATCGTCATTACCCGCGGCCCACACATACATAACGAAAGCTGCAAAAATGTGGTCGATTTGAGAATTACAAAATCATTACAGGGGGTGACGCTATGTCGAGCAGTGGACAGTGTTGGTAGGGCTTCCACAAGATGGACTAACGAGTTAGGTTCGTGAGAATCCGATGGATGCGAGATGGAGGCAACTCTCGCTTATGTCCAGCAGTGGACGTCTTTCGGCAGAAATGGTGATGATGAGAGTGTTTAGAGGCAGTGGGCAAGACACAAAATCGATGGGCCAAAAGGTTCTGGAGTACGTCGTGAGCGCGTACCGCAAGATGAAGCGATATAAGGCTTTTCACAACGTAGACCGATGACTTGATGAGAGTCGTGGGAATACGATGTATGCAAAAAGAACAGGACCGGTCGTTGTGGCGGCACTTGGGGGAGGTCTACGCCCAGTGGTGGACTTTTTTCAACCGAAATGATGACGATGATGAGAATTTAATCCGAAACGATGGCCATCGCATAAACAGTCGTTACGTAGTAATAATCAATACAAACAAAAGCTCAGATAAATATTAATTTATTCGCAATCCATAAGCCAAGTGTTATAATAATATTGGCATTGCAGCTTGGGTCCGACCTTTATGAGCAAGATTTATGTGAGCGTATGCACATAATAATATTTTGCTTGTGGACATTAATCGCAAATATCATTGACCTGATTTTACTATTGTGGCTTGGATTTTGATACATAGATAGATTCATCATTTATTTAACTTGATGTACCAACATTTATTTAACTGTAAAGAAAGGGCTATTGCTCGGAGTTTCCTTGCGTGATCACATCAGAAATGAAGATATCAATTTTGTAACGAATTGTGCGTCTATTTAGGCAGAAAAAACATGTTTTCTTTCTTTCTTTCTATTTCCGCAGGAGAACCAAAGTTACAGACACAGCCTGAAGAATCGCCAAACTTAAGTGGCAGTGGGCAGGGCACATTGCTCGCAGAACAGATGGTTGATGGGGACGATAGATTCTGGAAAGGCGATTATGTACCTATCGGAAGACGCAGCTTTGGAAGGCCTCCCATAAGGTGGACCGAAGACCTGGTGAGGGTCGCGGGAATCCGATAGATGCAAATACTTAGGGGAGACCTATGTCCAACAGTGACTGAAATGATGATGATGATGATGACCTATTAAGGCAGGGTCAGCCAATTTGGTTTTTTTTTTTATTGGGTGGAAACATCATCTTATGATAAATCGCGCTCTTGGGCGGAGCGGGAGATAGTGTCAGAAATGTCTTTTCCTTGGTATTGCTCATAAAGTCGTTGAGCTCCGTAGTAGTCCTGAGTTGAGCTTTGCGAATACTGACAAATGCTTGCATTGACTGGACAGGTCCATTAAAATCTGTACGGTTCTTTCTTCAAAAGAACATCTCAGACAAATCTGCATGGTTCTCATGTGATTTGACAATTACATATTTACTGTCTTGAATTTAAAAGAGACTTTGACCCCTGAGTTTGTTTCGGTGTTTCTTCTCAGGGTAGTCAGCTAGGAAACACCGGCCTCATCTAGTTTAAAATGACAAAAAAAAGTGTTTTTTCAAATCTATTTGCAAAATAAATATCATTTACATGAGACACACAAAACTTGATATTTTCATTACTGTTTACAAAAAATAAAATACTCGTACACAAAGGCCTCACTAATTTGAACATATGACTGCATTATTATAGCCAAAGAAAAATCTTGCAACTTACTAAGCCACACTATACCAAAATCACACCACACAGTAAAACTAATCTAACTTTTCCAACAAAATTAAATTCTTGCCCAAAAAATCTATAGCTCCCTAAGCTCCTCACATAAGCGTCCCCCCATGAGAAATTGCTTGAAGATATATTACGGCCCCATTTTCAATTGGACCCAAAAAGATCTGACCTCATTAACCGGGTACCATATGTGGGGAATGCTGGGAATAAAAAGTTCCGATTGACCGGCTCCGTCGTAAAAACATGATGTCTAAATGTGGTGGAAAGTGGGGGAATTGGGTACTTTGTTTCGTTTAGGGGAGTATTTGGTAGATGGACTTGATAATTTTATTAAACGCTAGAGTATTTTAGTGTGATATGAAAGAAAAAGAAGTTAGTGATAGCGTGACGAGTGACAAAGCAGAATGGAAGAAAAAAACGTGTTGCGCCGACCCCAAATAACACGGGTCAAGGGCAGGAAGATGATGATGAGAAACTAATGATTTGTGAACTGTTGGTGAAGTCCTAGCATTGGGACCATTAAAAAGCTGATTATGCTTATGAACGGTTTCCTGACCTTCAGGTATGGTCTTTTTAGGGTTCTGTACCTAAAAGTAAAAAAAGGAACCCTTATAAGATCACTTTGCTGTCTGTCAAGACCCTTTATCTCGAAAACGCATGGAGGTATCGAATTGAAATTTAAACCATATAACCAAGTCTGTAGTCCCTTGAAGCTATGAAAAAAATCAAACATCTGAGGTAATGGAAAAAAAGATATGGCCGTTATATCGAAAAAATCGTGTATTCGATACTCAAGGGAATCAAAATTCATAGGATACTTCCCGTTGACCCAGAATCCTGAAATTTTGTATGAAGCAAGGTCTCATAGTACAAGTATAGTAAAAAATCTTAAAACTGTAAGTTTGTAGTTACGTCACAAAAAACGCTTTTTTTGGGATTCGGAAAACTCTTCGTAACTTAATTCGGGAATTGAACTATTTTTGAACTGCGCACCAGAAAACGCAGCGTTGAAAGGCTTCCCACAAGGTGGACCATTGACCTGGTGAGAGTCACGGAAATGCGGTGGATGCGAGATGCACAGGATGGACCGTTCGTTGTGGCGACACTGGAGAGAGGCTTATGTCCAACAGTGGACGTCCTTCGGCTGAAATGATGATGATAATGTGTCGCGCACCTGATCTATCTGTCTTTTTAAATTGCGGACTGTTTGTCGTTTGAATCATGCCAGTTACGATGAGCTCTTCAAAGTTGTGGCCATTTTTCCTGGCTATGTGATGAAAAACCTGTAGTACTCTGTGCATATAGGTAGACGACAATTTAATCTACTAGTCGAAAATGCAGTCAAAGAAATATACTCGCCTGCTTCTGTGTAGCAGTAATACTAGCGAAGGAGACGGCCGCAAGCGCGAGGGAACGGCCCTCAAGGCCCAGCCGCCGGGATCCCAATCCCGACTTCCAGCCACCGAAAGTGGACGCCCGTTGCCGGACGGCAAGCAACAGCTCACCGTCCGGCTGTCTGGTAACCATCCGGACCGAGCTCGAGTTGTCGACGGCGCGTAGTGTTCCACGCGCGCCTCAAAGATTTGTCAACAAACAATAGAAACCTAGCTGGGTCGAAGCCTGCTAGGGCCATAAGTTGTGTGACAGTGTACCCCGGGGCCATGGAACGAAGACAAAGAAGGAACAGGAGTGGGTCTTAGTCAGTAAGTCTAGCGCACCCTCTCGCTTCGCCCAAGAGAAAAGTCACTGGATGATTACCCACATAAAAAAGTCAGAGAAATGTACAATTCTCTACTACTACATATTACTCATTCTCTTGACTTAATTTCTCAATCCCCTTTCAACACACTTACTAAAAAAAGGTTACCCTACTTCGCTCCCGCAGTTGACCCTTCCAAAAGACATTACGACTATCGCCACTATATTCTGTAATTTAATTCTAGCCCTAATGACTTTTTGATCACAGCAATTAACAGTTTGCGATCAGCACTGAATATAAAACAAAGAAGGGACTGTAATTTATTTAATACATGAGGTTCTGAATACTAAATTAATTCATTTATTAAGTAACTAGGTTTTGCCAGTGGCTTTGCCTGTTTCACAGTAGGGCAATATCCCAAGGGAATATAGGATACTTTCATGCTGTAAGTTAAGTAACGGATAAGATAAAAAGGAGTGTCTGACTGAGTATAAATTTGCAGCCAAAATTAGAATTGTAACGAGATGTTCGGCAAGTAATGCTAACGAAGGCTGCAAGAGTGAGGGAACATACGTATATGTCCTCACACAATAGCCGCTGTGACTGGTGACGCCAAGGGCGTTGGGGATCGCAGAGCGATCTCCGGACGCCTTAGGCGCAGGCTTGCGGCCGGCGAGCAATGGGTTACTGGCCATCTCGCCGTCAAGTATCCGTCTGGAATGAGCCCGAATAGTTGATGGCGAATGTTCCACGCGCGCTTCAAAAAAATTTCAACATAACCGTAGGAGCCCAGCAGAGCCGACGCCACTTATAAAACGTCAGAAGCTAGTGCACGGTTCCAAATTGGTCGTTTCCTATGGAGAAGAACCGGTAAGAAACTCCATGGTTACTTTTAAAAAAAAAGTGTTTGATGATACAATATTTCCATTTTACAGCATTAAAAAATATTATGTAAGAACAGTGTAGACCAGTCAATATTGTACCCAAAAGCACAATAAAAATAATCATGTTAAAAAAAGTGAGTCGTAATAGGAAGTAATCTAAGAATTCGTGGAGTCTACAGTGTTCTCACATTCGCATTATAAAAAAAAGCAAGAAAAATATACAACTATCAATAAATGAGAGGTTAACAAAATGAATTACTAACGAATTTAAGGTAGTTGAAGCCTAAATAATTTTAAAAAATATTGCAAAAATAATGTGTTAAAGAAAATCAATATATTAAAACAAAGATGGAGCAGTTAATAAACACAATATTAATGAGTTACCAGGGAGCCACATGTGTAGAAGTAGTCATTGCCAAACAAGCGTGTCTTCGACATAGTTAATAACTACCATACTGAAACGGTCTTCAACTCTCTTTAATTTTTGGGACCGCTGCTTTGAGTCAATATTAGAACGTCACACTTGAGAGGCTTGATTGATGAAAAAATATTACATACGATCATACAGACTTTTACATTTAAAATATGAATATCGCTTGTATTTCATAGAATTGGAAAATGTTCGCAGAATAGGTGTTTTAGCTAGAAATTCAGATTTTATGGTGTGATGAATTAGATTGCTCTTGATATATCAACTAACTAACCTCTAATTATAAATAGTTAGAGGTTTTCTATGAGTGTGTGATTTTCACTGGAAAATTTTTCACTTTCAGGTATTAAGTAACATAAAGGTTTGGTTCAATTTAGGGCGATTAAAAAGTAAAAACAAATGTTTTATAATTTTCCCGCCTAATTAATGACGCTTTTTTGTGATTTGGTATTACTTATTATCTGATAATAAAATTGATGTCTTTTGTGTAATTATTTTGTTATATTGTAACTAAAGTGGCAATGGGCAGGGCACATTGCTCGCAGAACGGATGGCCGTTGGGGCCGAAAGTTTCTGGAATGGCGACCACGTACCGGAAGACGTAGCGTTGGAAGGCTTCCTGCAAGGTAGACCGATGACCTGGTAACGGTTGCGGAAGTACGACGGATGCGAGACGCACAGGACCGTTCATTGTGGCGACACTTGGGGAGGCCTATGTCCAGCAATGGACGTCTTTCGGCTGAAATGATGATGATGATGATTGTAACTAAAAACACTTAGTAGTATTATAAAAATAACCACTGTTTGACCGCTCGTTGTGGCGACACTTTGGGAACGCTTATGTTCAGCAGTTGACGCCCTTCGGCTGAAATAATGATGACGATTATATAAACAATTAAAAAAATTGCATATTCAGTAAATAACAATCACATTTACATTCAAAAAGTGATCTTGCAAAAGTTAAAAATGACATTTACGAATGTAGCAATTTAATTTCACTTTTTTATTGTAAACTAAAAACACATTTTTTAAATAATATATTATGCTTGACTGCGATCCCACCTGAGCAATTAGTTGATGGTGAGACGCGCTAGTTTATTAGGACTTGATTTACTCTAGCCTTGAAGACACCTAAATTATAATCGGACGGTAGGGCCGCAGCAGGCAAATTGTTACGTTACTGTATCAACAGTATTTGTGACCTTAAAAATCGTTAGCCAGTCTACGACATCATCAAGTTTACTTTCTAAAAACGTAGATAGTAAAATAAATTCAGGAGTATTAGATTTTTATTTATTTTTAAAAATATTCACGCTGAAAATTGTCAAAATTTTCAGATAGTTTTTAATTTAGAAAAATTATTAAAACTATGTATGTAATTTAAAAAAAAATCTTATCCTAGATATATATGCATTTTTTTTTAAACTAACTCAAAAAGTTTATATTTTGATAGGGCCTGGTGATGCCACGAACACAATCACATATTCTTTTATTATCTGTATATAATATTATATTATCCGACTCAAAAAGTTATTTTTAACTAAGATTAATTTATTTTCAGTCACTTTCTTTCTTGATTTTTTATTTCTCCGTAAATTTAAGTAGTTCTACTAAGAACCTACCATAAGTAATCAAATTAAATTCCATTTAATCTTTGAAAAATGAAACTCTCGACATACAAAAACATCTATAAATACGAATCTCGTATTAGAAAAAACTAGACGGATTTCACAGAAATAAGGCGGAATAATTAAGAATTCATCTTGTCAAATTATTTAAATAGCATGTAAAATTTGTATCTGAGTCTACTGGATAGTAACAAATTGTCAGAACAAAGCCAAAACGTTGCTTCTGCTGCTTAGCTATCTTCCTAAAAGCGATCGGTGGTAGCGGCGGCTCGCGTCAGGCTCTGATTCAGGCCATGGTCCAGGTCAAAAGGGCATAGAAGGGAACGACTCCTTCTGCGAAGTAGTAATGCGAACAAAGGAGGTGACTGCAATCGTGACAGAACGAACATTCGGCATCGAGAGTTGAAGGGCGATTTCCAGCCGCCGTAGGTACAGGCTTGCGGACGACGAGCAATGGGTTTCTCGCCGTCCGTTTGGACCCAGCCTGAGTCGACGGCGTGTTGTGTTCCACGTGTGCCTTAAACGGATGTCAGCAAAACTGAAAGGGCTCAGTAGGGCCGATGTTTTCTAGGGCTGCGGGAACGTTTAAAAAAGTGACCGTGGTCCTAGAATGCAAAGGGAAATGAAACAAACAGCAATGTAAACAACAAAACAAAAAGCAAACAGAAATGATTTTTAATCAGTAAATACCTGACACACCCTTTCGCTTCACCCTAGAGCGGGCAAAGTCATTTGATAATTTCCCACTTCAAAAAAAAGTGCTCAACTAAGGGTCCGCGGCCAGAACATATTTTACCATATTTTTATATAATAACAACAATATATATACCATATTTTCTATAGTCTCATACATTTCGTATGAGTACATATGGATTCGCTGCACACTGTTGACGCTGGTGGCCGCTACATGCTACAAATCGCTACTGCTTGCGTCTTGTGGCCCGCACTGGCCATTAAACGACGATACAAAACGCTGTCACACGCCACTTGCACATTAAAACCTTCTTCGTCAGAGACCATTATGATACTGCGCGTTTGGGTTAATAAAGTAGCAGCGATCGGCTACAAGTGGCTGTCGCACTCTTCAGCTTCCTTTGTGGCCGTTTCTAGCTTCTCGTGGCGGCGATTGTGGCTGTGGACGGGAGCCCGTGTGCGGCAATAATAAAGGTTTTTTTTTTTAACATTTACAAATTATTTTTAAATAATTTACACAATATAATTATGTATTCAGTAAGTCTAAAAGTCATCCGATGGATGCGAGACGTACCGGACCGTTCATTGTGGTGACAATTGGGGGAGGCCGATGTCCAACAGTGGATGTCTTTTGACCGAAATGATGACGACTGATAGATTTCAATGTATAAAAAATAAATCTTGAAACGTACGGAACATCAAAAATAAGGCAAAGCTTCGTAGCTTCGTAGCGTCGTAGCAATATTCGTAGCTTTGTAGCAATATTCACAGCCGCGTAGCGGAAAACAGTAATCCGTAGCATTTCGCTTAACTGTTTACTTATTTACTGAGAGTAATCGCAGATTGGTATTAAATATTGACTGTTGGAATTTAAAATATACCTACATAATATTTATTACGCTTCATTTAATTCTACTGCTGAAAATTGTGGTAATTATATGGTTTCTATAAATAACTGTGGTTGTTTCATTTTGGCATGTCACAATGAACAATCGTGATATCTGTTATTATTTTCGTCAGAGTAAACAAGAAGAGGATTATTTTTTCAAAACTGTTGAGGATTTTTTTTTAATAAAATAAACTAGTGCATGACTTCGATCCCACCTGATGGTAAGCAGTGATGCAATCGTTGATTGTCAGGCGCACTAGTTTACTAGGAGTCTATTCACTCTAGCCTTGAAGACACTCAAATTATAATTGAACAGGAACAGCAGAAGGCAAATTGTTCCAGACCTTCGATGTTCACGATACGATTAAATAAGGACATAAATGTAGGCTATACAGTAATCGCTATTGCACTACTAAGCCTCAACAACAGTTCATGGTCCGAAGCGAGGAGGAGTGGCAGGCGGTGGGCTCCTTCTGCGAAGCAGTAATGCTAGCAAAAGAGGATGCCGCACGTGTACGCGTAAGAGAGCGGCCCTCACGCCCCAGCCGCCAGGATCCCGATCCCGATTTCCGGCCACCGTAGACGCGGGCTTACAGACGGCGAGCAATGGGTAGCTCGCCGTCCAATAGTTAGGTATCCGTCCGGACCAAGCTCAAGTCGTCGACGGCGCGTACTGTTCCACTCACGCCTCAAGGAGATGTCAGCAAACCGTAGGGGGCCCAGCAGGGTTGAAGCCTACTGAGACCAAGGGTCTGCTTCTGAAAGGAAGACTTGGCCTTGGTATGAAAGGCAACGAAGGAACAGGAGTGGGTTTTTATTCAGTAAAAGTCTGAATCACCATAAAATAAAGCCCAGCCCTCAAAGAAAACTAGTCAACTAATTAATTATTTGCGTCCTCAAACAGAGTACAGAAACTGAGCCATGCAATGCCATGTTTTCAGTTCCCCAGAACACACAAACAGGAAAACAAAGTTAGTTTGAGTCGCAAACTTTAGCCAAGTTTGTGTGGTCCTGCCACAATATCGCTCACTATCGATCGAGTTGATCCCACTGGCGTAGCTACCAAAAGACTAGGCCGGGGCAGTACACCGGGGCCTCCAAACTCAGGGGGACCCCAGCACGCCTCTCAATTAAATACTGAAAAATTCTCCCAACTTCAAAATGTAAATTAAAAAGTAGGTTGTAACACTATTTTAATCGTGGCAGGCTAGAGTGAATAGGCTCTTAGTGCAATTAACCATCAACGATTGCATCACTGCTTACCATCTGGTGGGATCGCAGTCAAGCATTGTTTTAATTATTAAAAAAAAAACTTGTTTTAGTCAGTAAAAGCTTCCCGTTTCACCCAGAGCAGGAGAGGATATTTAATGATTTTCCAAGAAAAAAAAGGGGGCCCCAATTTTTTTTGCCCCTGGGTCGTTGGTCACTTACTTACGCCACTGGTTGATCCCGGAATTAAAAGACAACAAAGTAAGCTTAACTTGGCAAGCAAAGTTGTAAAAGTGCAGCGTTGACTTGGCGTGGATTGGAAATGTATGGGATTTGAATTGAATTAGATTTTAAAGCTTACGTGGATTTGTTTGTGAGTCAAGATATTGGAAGTTGGTGCCAAGTGTTTGGTCAAAGATGGCACGGTTCATTCTTCTTGAAAAATCTAGTAACTATAGATGTATGTTATTTTTAGTCCTGTAAATTCCAGAAAGTTATTTTCATCATAATCATTTCAGCCGAAAGACGTCCACTGGCACACATAGGCCTCTCCAAATATCGACACAATGACCTGTCTTGTGCGTCTGTATCTTCCGGTTTGTGGTCGGCACTCCAGATCCTTTCAACCCACCTCATCTGCCCTAATTTCCATCTGTCCTGCTAGCAATGTGTGGATCAGAAATTAAAAATCGCCAAAATAATTTTAGATTATTTAAATTATTACTTGGGACCAACATTTATAGAAGTAGCTGTGACAGTCAAGGTGTGGAAGGTGGAGGACCGGGCGTTGCGGTGCAGCTTCAGTGAGGTCAATGACCAGCGGTAGGCTCATAGCAGTCCACTGCTGGAAAAATACGAATCAATCAACTCAACATCTATATGTTTGTTATTCGTATTTTTTATTGAGTCTTAAGTTCAAATTGAAGACAGTTAAATTAAAATCTGTGAGCAATGTGCCCTGCGAATACATGGCCGTTGGGGCCGAAAGGTTCTGGAGTGGCGACCGCGTACCGGAAGACGGAGTGTTGGAAGACCCTCTACAAGGTGGACCGATGACCTGGTGAAGGTTGCGGGAATCGGGACCGTTCATCTGGGGGAGGCCTATGTCCAGCAGTGACCGTCTATCGGCTGAAATGATGATGATGATGATGAAATCAAAATTTGTTTAATAAATATTTTTTTGTTATATTTTATTAACATTCCTAAAAATTAAAAAAAAATGAGATACTAAAAAATATAGTTACCTATTGGGCTATCGACGACTACGGCTCCAAAGAGAGGAACTTCGTCACAATACGAGCCGTGTCCAGGAGTACCGTTTTTAGAATCTTGCCTTGATTTGATCCTGCTGTTGCTGCATTTAATATTTAACCACTGGCTGATACTAGAATAATTACAAAGTCCCCATTAATAGTCCATATCAAAATTGTTAATAGATAAGTTTTCAATGATAATATTTTTTTCATAGCAAGCTTTTATAGCGCAGTATATACCCAAAGGTAGGCAGCCGTCATTCATATTGTACCAGAAGCAGGGTTCAGTTATCGACGGTCTCGAGAACGCTCACCAAATCTTCCAAGACGACTCATGTTATGGGCCTGACGGTTTATAATCAGCTACTTATAGCTATTACTGGTGCCCCAACTATAGGAAGTTTTTATTTTAATTGTGATTTGACTTCGATTTATTTGTTTTTCTTGTATTTTCTTTTATTTATTTGACATTTTTTTATTATTTGACATTGTTATGTAATCATTAATTTCTTGACTAAGTATAATTTAACATTAAGTATATGACTTGTAAGAATCCCTTACCAATTTACTATGACTATGACTATAACTATACCTACACTAATATTATAAAGAGGTAACACCTCACATCATGCAAGTTAAATATTTTCTTTGAACAACAATATTCTATAAAAGCATGCACCGTGGTACATGGTGGTGAAATATAACGTCATTTCCGTGTATCCCACGCCCCCTATTTCCGCTAACAAGTGCAGAACTTAGTTGACGGTGCAGAATTGAAAGCGAGCTTTGAAAGTAAATGTTGTGATGGAAGAAATGTTTGGGTCAACGACTTATGGGGCTTTAGTTTTGATTCCTTTGATTTTTGAACGACTGCAGTAATTATATTTGCTGTGGCTTAACAGTTGTATAATCCACATTAATATTTGAAACGTGAATGTTTGTTAGTGTGTGTCATATTTTTAACTCTTTCAAGCTGTAATAGATGAAGGGATTTGTATGAAATAAATAGCACATAGGATATTTTTATCTTGGGAGTATGTCTCCTAGGAACAATTTTCTAAATTTACGCAGTCAGAACAACGAGAAATGAGTAGCTCGCCATCCGACCGTTCGTGAACCGTCTGAAACGAGCGCAAGTCGTCGACGGCTCGTCGTGTACCACACGTGGCTCATAGACATGTTAGTAAAACCGTAGGGGCCTAGCAAAGTCGAAGCCTACTAGGGCCATGGGTCGACTTCTGAAAAGGTTACTCGTAATTCTAGAACAAGCAAGCAACTGAACATAGGTGTGGTTTTAGCTAGTAAAAATCTGACACGCACTCCCACTCTACCCTAAAGCGAGAGAAGTCGTAGGTGATTTCCCACCTTAAAAAAAAAGTGATAAATATTAATAAATGGATGTAATTATAGGCCCTTGCAGGAATAGTAATTATAAATAGTAAGAGATGACGATCCCTTTAACAATATTTTTACATTTGTCCAAACAATACTTTCATTATCATCATCATTTCAGCCGAAAGACGTCCACTGTTGGTCATAGGCCTCCCCCAAGCGACGCCACAATGACCGATCGTGTGCATCTCGCATCCACCGCACTCAACTTTCACTCACTCGACTCTCACAAAGTCGTCGGTCCACCTTGTGGGAGGCCTTCCAACGCTGCATTTTCCGGTGCGCGGTCGCCACTCTAGAACCTTTCGGCCCCATTGACCATCCGTTCTATGAGCAATGTGCCCTGCCCACTGCCACTTTAGTTTGGCGATTCTTCGGGCTATGTCAGCGACCTTGGTTCTCCTGCGGATATCTTCATTCTTCATGCGATCACGCAAGGAAACTCCGAGCATAGCCCTTTCCATTGCCCTTTGGGTGACTGCAAGCCTTCTGATGAGGCCCACTGTAACAGTACTTTACTAAATGACAACTGTCTATACATTATGGCCTGGAAGAGATCGCGGAATGTGATAAGGCCGCCCATTGTATGTGTTTTAGATATAAGTTTTTCTTTGTTATGTTTCTTTATGTACCTACAATAAAGTATATAATAAATAAATAAATGAGTTCAAGTAAAAGTTCAATAGCACTTGGTAAGATTGACTTGAATGAGTTGTATAGGTACTTGCTCCGTCTATTCAAGATCTCTTGAGGAAAAACGTAAAACAGAGTTTATTGCTTTCAGGAAATCATTAAAAAACAATTGTACGGGGAAGGCAAATGACTTTCTTCAAATGTCATAATATTGCTTATAATCCATTTTAATTAACTTGTAAATAAAAACGTAGATACTTACGCATTTTTAATGTTTATTGGCCTTGTTATTTTCAATGTTTATTTACTTTAGCCAACAAGGTTAACAGGAATATTTGTATTTTCCTTAATGGAGTTTTGGAGTAGAGTTTCCTGGACCGGAAACCTTACTCCAAGATTCTTTATCTTAAAGTTCTAAGGTCGAATTTCGTCAATAACGTCAACAAAGCGATCAAGTCAAAGTAATCAACGGCGCTCAGTGTTCCACGTGCGCTTAATAGAGATGGTAGCTAATGTATCGATCGTAGCCCAGAGGCCCAGCAGGGCCAATGCCTGCTAGGGCCAAAAGGTTTTCCTACAACTGCAACTGCAACTGGGCAAAGGGCAACTAAATGACATAGGTGTGATTTTAGTCAGTAAAAGTGTAACACACCCTCTCGCTGTACTCTATCGCGGGAAAAATAATAAAATAATTTCCAACTTAAAATTCCTTATCATAAAAATCTAAAGAAGAATTTCAACAATAACGTCGACTGTGTTAAAGTTCCAATCAATGCCAGTGTCATTATTGTACTAAAATATTGACACTTGTACAAAATATGTGAAACGCAATATAAGCTGAAGTGTTGATATTAAATGAAGAACTGATGACCATCAGGGTAGATTTTTTACCACAGCTCGTTTGAAAGAATCATTGCGACCCTGGAATGCAGAGGGTAACTAAAGAAACACGGGTGGGTTTATTCAGTAAAAGTTTCATACTCTCCTCTCTCTTGTCCGAAATGGAAAAGGAGAAATTATTAGACCATTTCGCATATTCAAAAAAAGGGTGGACGTGTGCCCTCAGTCGAGACCACAAATCGTTTGGTATATATTCCTATTTTACGGTGCGCGCGCTTTCTCCCACTTCTAGAAGACTTTATTTTCGATATTTACAGACTACTTAAAGAAGTTTAGTTATTTGCGTTCTTGGATGAATTTTCTACACAAATACAAAAACAAAATAGAAGAAAAAAATGGAAAAATTATAATCTATGCGGACGCCGGCGTTCGCTTGGTGCTTAACGGAATAGCGCGAAATCATGCGCGAATGCTGGCATTCGCTTGGGTGTTGAGTAGCCAAATGTAAGTTTTTTTTAAGGTGAGAAATCAGCCAATGACTTCTTTTTGTTGAGTTTTTACTAATTAAAACAAACACCTGCGTCCTTCAGTTACCCATTGCGTTCGAGGACCTCGTGTTTCCTTTTCGGAAAATCCCCGTGGCCCCAGCGGGTTTCGGCCCTGCTAGGCCCCAACGGTTTGCTGACATCTCTTTTATGAGCGCGTGGAACGCTATGCGCTGTCAACGACTCGGTCACGGTCTAGACGATTGCCGGGTGGTTCACAGACTGGGTGAAGCGGTGATCTTCACAGAATGGTAGCTAAATCAATACTGACTCCTTTTAAATGCGATTTAAATGAGGATGAGATTCAATAGTGAAATATGCTCAAACAATCAGCCAATAGGATACTTTTAAAAGCGTATTTTTTATTTTTTCTAAATTGATATAAACCAGTGCTTGACTGCGATCCCACCTGATGGTAAGCAGTGATGCAATCATTGATGGTGAGGCGCACTAGTTTATTAAGAGCGTATTCACGCTAGCCTTGAAGACACGTAAATTATAGTTGAACGGGAAAATCCCAGCAGGCATATTGTTCCTGTCTTTCGATATACGCGGTATAAACGACGAAACGAAACGCTTAGTCCGGACCGTTGAAGTTTCAACAACGTAAGGGTGGATACCCGCCGTTTCCACAACTTTTCCCTTTCACGAAAGTAGACCTTTTCATATCGTGTTTGCACATGTAATTTACACAGACAACACTTTGGTATCACAAAGTCGACACTCGCTTCGTTTGGCGTGTTGCCACATGTTGGTAACTTGAACTGGGTAGGTACTCTAGTTATTTACAATGCTTCTTAGTTGTTGCTTGTTATATTTTCATAAAGTAGCTGGCGTCATAGTCTTGTAGAGAGTTTGAAGACTTGAATGGGTGCAACTCTCAAGTCAAAATAATTTGACTAGCCTGTTAGTCTAGTGGTTAGTGGCCCTAACTGCTGTGCCAAAGGTCATGGGTTTTGTTTTTTATTGGGGAGGAAAATCATCTTATGACATCCCCCGCTCTTGGGCGGAACGGGAGATAGTGTCAGACTTTTACTGACTAAAAACCCGCTCTTGTTCCTTCTTTGCCTTCTTCCCAGGGCTCCGGGTTTCGCTTTCACACTACCCGTGGTCCCAGTAGAGAGGTCATGGGTTTGATTTTCATACAAGACTAATATTCGTTCTGTCTGTGTGGAATTTATCTATACCTAGAAATATATAAGTATGTTTATCACCTGTCTGATACTCATAGCACAAGCTCTGCTTAGTTTGGGACGAGATGGCATTGTGAAATATTATTATTATTTTTGTTTTCGGGTTTTCTCATTTTCTAGTGGGTTGTTTCGTCTAGGTTTACATGAGGTCTCTTTAAATATTTTGACCACCACGTCTATGAAGGATGACCTCTACTTTATATTGTCTTATTCTCATGTTAAATAGTTTTGCTTAAGTAAAAGTGTATTTACCGTCCACGTGAGGGTTTTAGGCAGTAAAAGGCTGACACTTTTCCTACTCCACCCAGAGCGGGAGAAGTTATTAGATGATGACCAGAAGTCGGAATTAGACAGAATTATTTAAGTACTTATACCGATTTCATACAGCGAAAGAATAAGGTGGAGTTGGCTCAAATTTTGATTTTAATTTTAAAAAGCAGACATTTTTTTATGACACTATCAGAAATATAGCAGAAAAAATTTCTTCCTGCGTTAATGACGAGGAGAAGGAAGAGTATAAATTTATTAAACTCACTTCAGTTAAAGTAGACAGATTTGTTCAATGAAAAATACTAATAGAAATAGTATGTTAATTATTTTTGTTTTATTTGTCTTATCTATCTTCGAGGTTTTTATAATTATTTATTTGTAATATTAATATTTGTAGTATTGTAATATTGTTGGCCACATGGGATTTTTCAATAGAAATCTCGGGTAGATCCATATTAATATTGACATTTCGATGCAAGCACTTGAATAACTGTACCTAATTCCGACCTCTAATGATGACACACAATGGTGAATGAATGAAGAAGGTAAGTAAGAAAGAATTCCACAAGAGATATAGCGTACGTACAGATTATTCGTCTCTCAAAGCTGCTTCATGATCACGTTGCAATTATACCAGAGCACGGATAACTTGGCTGATCAACCGTATGGTACGGTAGGGTACCCAATCCCGTAAGTATATTCTACTCTTACACGGGCGAAGCCGCTGGGATAGCTAGTGCTACATATTTTTAGGCGTGTTGTGTTATGAGTTCTAGACAATTGAAGAACATACTTATATATTATATAAATACATACATGTTATAAATAAATTTATTATCCTTAGATGTTAAGCCTAAAGCCTTCGGCCGTTTGCTTTTGTATTCTAACCCTGAAAATACGGTTTTGATTTCCCAATTTTGATATGAAATTATTCATTTTGATTTGTAACTACAGAAGTTTGAATTGGTTTACAATACGAATTAGTCGATGTCAGATCCAGGGTTTGATTGTTACATTCAATTTGGCATATTGAAATGAGGGTTAATTGGTTAGGTACGTTTTTCATGAGCTAAAAACATGTAGATATTAATTAGAGATCTTTTAGTTATTATATCAACAAATAATTGAGTAAAATTTTTATGGATGTCATTGTCCTTATCGCAAAAAAGAAAAGATGGATGGATTGTGTGAAGAGTGATATGAAACAAAAGGAAGTTAGTGATAGCATGACGAGTAACAGGGCAGAGGGGAAGAAAAAATCGTGTGGCGCCGACCCCAAATAACACGGTATAAGGGCAGGAAGATGATGATAGACCATATCGCAAAAAAAAAAAAACAATTATGAGTGGATTTAACCGTAAAATTACTACAGTTTATATTTTTAATTTTAAGTTAGATTTAATTAATGTTTAATTTTTTGTTTATTTGTTGTACATTTAAAGTTCCTCATAATTTGTAAATTTTCCTCCTAAATCTTATGGTTTGCTGTAAGAAAACCCAGTTGTGGGTTAAGCTCGCCTATGTACATCAACTGTCCTATTTTTATTGTTAATATAAAATTGTGTGTACAATAAAGAATAAAGAAACAGTTTATCCCTTTATGTACCCTACCTAGCTTTTTAGAAACATGTATAATTCAATTGAGGTAAGAACAAAAATGTCTAATTTGTAAAACCATGGGTAAAATGCTCCTGAGCTGCCTATTGAGCTGATTCCAGTTAAATATAGCCGCATCAAAAGACATAGCTTATTTGCAGTGCCTGCTTGTCACACCAAGGTGCGAGCCCTTTTTCCTGCTCCTCGTACTCGAGTGCTGAGAACCGCTCAACGAACTCTTAGACACGAATCGTGACTGCGATGTGTTCGCGGACGAATAGAAGGCGATCATGTCAGTATGTATGAAGTTCTGTGATATCAGTGCGTGAATTTTGTGTGTCTTCTTTAACTGACGATGTTGATGCAGGATTAGTTCTTATGTGACGCCATAGATATCGCTACAGTGGATATCCAATTTAATTCATTAAACCTCGAGCGAACGCCGGCGTTCGCTCGGTCATTGTTTTTCTATTGTGTCTCTAATTACGCTACTCAAAAGGTTAATAAAATTTAGGCTAAATAAATACACCCCAAGTTCTATGAGCAAAAAGTGCATACCAACTAGATGAAAATACTGAGTTGAGCGGGAGGTGTGACCTGACTAGATAAGTTGCACAATGAATACATCAGGGGCAGCTTTATAATCGCGCCAATCACTGAACAACTTACCGAAAACCGCCTCAGATGATAAAATCAAGCTAGCAGGAGAAGCGAGAAATATGTCGTAAAAATTGCACTAAACCTGCCAGAATAAAAGAAAGGCTGAGGTCGCCCATCACTGACCTGGTCTAGAATCGAGAGAGACCTCAAGGTTGCCCATTTGCCAAAGCCGACAACCTAGGATAGAATATCCTAGCACGCCAATTAGTGAGGAGACCAGACCCCAAATAATGGGTACAGGAGAGAATAAAGAAGAACGGGAGAGGTTAAATAAATACACCCCAGTGAATTTCTGCTTTGAAACGTAATAATCTGAAACACAATATCCACTAAAACTCAATGATTCAATCATCCGTTCAGAGCCGACCCATTAATTTGTCACAGCAAATTAACGAAAATGCCACAAAACAAAACGATAAATCAAACGGAGCGAGATATCAAGCATGTGTCGAATTCCACATTTTATATTTGGCATAAAACACTGGCAGGATGCCAGCTAGTGTAGCATGCCATTTTATTTCCAAATTGGCACAAGCTTATTGAGATCATTGCTTAACTTTGTGGCACATCCTAGCTCGTATGAATGAAGCTATAAATTAAGAAGGTTTTTAAGACCACCTGCGTGCATTGGCGGGGTTTGAAGGCTTTATTGACTTTAATGGGTATTTTTCTTAAAACCATAAAATCTAAATCTTTAAGTCAAGAGTGAATAGGTTACTTCTAGGTAAGCGCGTTCCATCGTCGACCGCCTCATCGCTTTCCATCAGGTGAGATGGCGGTCAAGCGCGAACCTATCCAGAATAAAAAAAAAAAAAAAAACCATATAATTTTGTTTGTTGCAGTCCTTTCTGTAAAATAGTCATGATAACCTATCTAGAAAATTAGCTTTTGCCTACTTACAAATCATATATTTCAAATTAGGTTTATCACCACATAGCATTGGTCATACCAGGTTTTTAAGACAGGGTTTGAGAGAAGAACAATTATGATTATAATATTTATTTATTATTTCGTAAATACCACCTTCTCACATAACTTTTTAGTTGTGTATTACAAACATAATAAACTAATATTCCTTAATCGAAAAGATTTATCTTCTCACAATAGTACATTTTGATACTAGTTGAGAAAGTTTGGCATTGCAATCGAGGTGGAATATGTCCGAGCCGCAGGCGAGGGTGTTATGGAGTCGAGTGCTGTAGTGGCAAATTTAAAATAAATAAACGAAGTTTGACTCGCAACAGGGTTCGCTTAGCGCCCAGCCTGAGATCATGAATACAATAAATTGTAGCAGAGACGAGCTTGCGCACTTTTCCATACTAGTGGAAAAAACAGTAAATGCCTAAATGTGGGAGAGAGGGGTTTTTAACCCCTCGGGCGCCCCGGGGTATTATTATTACGTAATTGCGCGTTTTTACGTTAGTCACCAAAAAAAGTTTTTTTTTTTTTGGATTTTTCTTGGAAAAACAAAGTTATAGAAACCAAAATTTTCGGCTAAAAAAAATTGTACAAACTTGTGTACAAAACGACAATTAAACGTTTTTCAAGGTCATTCAAGTTGTACAGACGTATGTACAATCGGCCTTCGTTGAAAACATATAATATAAATACCCATATTAAGTAAGTATCTGTCGGTAATTTTTTATATAAAGGTCATCACCATCCATTTGAAAAACCAATTTAAAATTCGAATAACAGAGCTGACAGACAAAAAGAATGTCACAATGACATCGAGTAAAAATTAACAACCCGTAAAACTTTCATCGTATTTTGTAATGCAGCAGAGGACAAAAGCACCAGAGACTACCAACACATAAGTGCTGCTTTAATCACTTCACGTTGAGAAGGACATGAATATTTATGAAATATTAACGCCACACCACAATAGCTCGTTTTCCTCAGATTTTTTTTAAACTTGCATGAAAGTGGCTGGATTGGATGTTTTTTGTCATTTTCAGATTAGCATAGTGTCATTTGATATTTCATTAGCTTAGTCATGTCATTTACACTGAATGTTAAGTTGTACGAGCAAGTTATTTTATTATTTTTTATTTTGTTTCGTTTTAATACAGGGGTTGTCAACCTTGTTCGTACATATATTATATCGTACGCATTTAGTTTAATTGAAAATTGAAAGTCATAGAAAGTCTATTCTAATAATGGGTTTTAATGTTTTGTAATTTTAGTTCTGAGGCCTTACCACGGTCTCATTTGACGACCTAAACTAAACTGTTAAAGAAATGGAGCTATATACAAGGTTACTGGTAACTCAACGTATTTTTTTTTTTTTTTTTTTTATTCTGGATAGGTTCGCGCTTGACCGCCATCTCACCTGATGGAAAGCGATGAGGCGGTCGGCGATGGAACGCGCTTACCTAGAAGTAACCTGTTCACTCTTGACTTAAGTATTCCTTGCAGGACGTCATGGTGGGAATAAAATGCAATCAATTTAGCCACCAAATGTTCTACTGATATTTAATAGTGTTTGAGTTAGTAAGATTTTTAGATTTTTTATGCAAAATCCTAGATTAAAGCATTTCAAGCCACTTTCAAAACTGAAATTTAAGTTATAATCATAATTGATGCCGTAACAGATCTTTCTTAGTAATTAAAAGTCTAAAAATGCCTAAAACTTTGGAAAATATCACTAGCCAAAGATCTAATTTTTTTGTAACTTTTACTAAAACTTGATATAAAATTGGTTTCGTCTTTATTTATTTAAGCTTCTTGTGCAATAATGGTACAAAGGCGGACTTAATGCAACAAGGCTTTCTCTACCAGTCAGCCTTTGAGTTCAAAAGACAACACTGTGGTAGGTGTGCACAATAAATTAAAAAAAGATATATCAAGCAGAATGTAGTATCATAAAATTAAGTTACTCACAATAATAAAATACATATAAATGCTAATATTATAAACTAATAAATACTTTGATGAATATCAAATCATTATAATGAAGAGAACTTAAAATATAACAATTATGAAGGGCCGAGTCTTCCTTTCAGAATCAAACCCTTGGCCCCAGTAGGCTTCGCTGGGCTCCTACGGTTTGCTGACATCTCCCTGAGGCGCGCGTGGAACACTACGCGCCGTCGACGACTTGGGCTCGGTCCGGTCGGTTACCGGACGGTCGGACGGCGAGATACCCATGTATCGCCGTCCGCAAACCTGCGCCGTAAATTGGGGTCGGAATCCCGGCAGCATGCTTGTTTGCTAGCATTATTGCTACGCAGAAGGAGGCGATCACCTGCCACTCGTCCTCGCTTCGAACCATGGCCAAGGCCCAACGTGAGAGATCGTTGCGGCCGATCTCCCAAACGAGGACACGGCGGTGTTCTGCCCAAGCGTGGTACACTTCTACCGTGTGCTCCACCGTGTCCTCGGGGCGGTCCACACAGTGGTGGCTTTTTCGTACGAATCCGGTGCAGGAATCAGGAAATTATGGCGTGCCCAGCACTGGGTTGCGACAGTCGCTGTCGCCATTTCACTGTGAGATCTCGCCGGAACTTTGTCTGCCATGCCGCGACTTGTCGTGGCAGCGGAGTTTCACCCCGGCGTTGCATCTTCTCGCGCAATCGTTCATGAACTAAACTGAACTGCTAATACTTTAAAATATTGTTTTAAATAATCAGGAGCACACGGATCGTTCACTATAGTAAAGAGTGTACAAAGGGATCTGAAGAAGTTCCTGTGACGGATAGGCAGTCATTTAAGCTGAGAACGAAAAGAAGAAATGTCATATTTACTTTAATTATTATTTATATTAAGTAAAATTTATCATATTTACGAAAACTAAATATGAAACGAATACGTTGAAAAGTCGATCCAATTAGTTTAGAAGTTCTTGGGTTAGATCAGAGTAACAAACATCAGTATAGTCAATTATTCAGTAAAACAAGTGATTGGACAAAAGTTATTTTAGTTGTTGGAAGGAAATTATTGAATCCATAGAGAGAGCATGAAGGTGACTCTCTGGCTAACCTGATCAATATGCTTATTAGCCTAGGTCTTTAATAATAATTATGATTTGGTATTGGATTCAATTGAAATTAATGTACATATGTAATATTGAACTTTGTGTTCAGGAATTGATTGGTACTTAGCTAACTTGGATCTGTTTACAGTGTGGGTTTACTTCTTGGAAACCAATATCAGATAACCGATAGTTTGGTACCTAGTCTATTGTTTGTGTTAATAAGCTGATTTGAATTCGAAAGCATAGTCTGCTGTACTGCGTATCGCAGATTTGATTTAGGTGTTCGAAGGCTTGGTGTCTTGTGTCTGTAAATTTACATGTTTGTGAACTCAAACATGATACAGGTGTATTTCCTAGTGTAGGGCAACGTATTTAGAATGTGCAGTCGTTGATTTGGGCTCGGTCCAGATGGTTACTGAACGACCGGACTGTGAGTTAACCATTGCACGTCGTCCACAAGTCCGCGTCTAACGTGGCCGAGAATCACCCTGAAACTCTCGACGCCCAGGGCGTCTCACGTTGTGACGGTACCAGCTGTCTCTTCTTTTATAGCATTACTGCTTCGACAAAGAGCGACCGCATTCCATTCTTCTCGCTCCGGGCCTTGTACTGAACAAATTAGACCCTTGTGAGCGAGAGGACACTGCCACCAATGTTCTTCATGGAGATATGGCATTGCTCCACCTAAACCCTTATTTATTTAAACTTCATGTTCAGTAGAGGTACATAGGTGGACTTAATGCAACAAAGCGCTCTCTTCAAGTCAACCTTTGGGTTAAAAAAGGCTACACTATGGTAGGTGTGCACAATAAATGAATAATGGATATTTCAAATGAAATGAAGTATGTATCATTAATATAAGTGTAGAAGGTAATTGTTTAACATAACTGACTACAGAGCAACAAAGACCTAGGTATCTAAGCTTTGATAAATCAATTTCAAAAGCTTTTGATACATTTATATTCCGATTCCAATACAATTCAACAAGTAATTGCGTCAGATCAGAAACTACAGTCGGGGTTGAACTATAAACACCAGATCAGATATACTAGAATTAAACTCCAAATTATACGGACATGGGGACATGGGGTTAAATGATATGCTTTGTGATTTAAAATAGACCAAAATGTTATTGAAAATCGTGTCTATGTATGTGTGTATATTAACTATTTGTTTATTATTCATAGTCTATTTAGCGTAATGTGGTCTAGTGCATAACTTTAATCCTTATGATTTGTGATAAAATGGTCATAATTAGTATGTAAGATTATTATGTTTTTGATAACCGTTATATGGAGAATGAAGAGAGAGTTTCTAGAGTTGCGACTGCGTGCAGGAAAATGCAGAATCAAAAGGCTTCCCACAAGGTGGACTGATGACTTGGTAAGAGTTGCGACTATCCGACGCATGGAGGAGGAGTATGTCCAACAGTGGTCTTTCGGCTGAATAATGATGATGAAACATTATACATAAAATTAACAATTTATGAAAGGTTATGCTGTAGCGACATCTATGGCTTCACATAAGAACTAATCCTGCATCGCACAATTAAAGTTCTTCGCGCGATTGGAACATATAGAACAGCCAGAAAATCATCTATCGGGCAGTTGCTCACCAGACATAACACTCGTCTGGTCGGAGGATCCTCCTTTTTAAACGGAGGTTTGCGGGACTTTACACTCTATTCCGCCTACCTCCAAAATGCATTACAAACATACAGCTAAAATGTTACTGTGGTTCGCGATTTTGCACCTTTGATTCCGATTTTAATCGGAACTTATATCAGAGATAAAAACAAACTAGTTTATATTTGCTTATGTTATTATTATTATTATTGTATATTATTATTTTTATATTTGTGGCGGTGGAAACCTCCCAACCCCCGTGCTTTGTGTCCATTACCTACTCTTTCACTCGTTGTTTTGTCTCGTATTTGGAACGTTGTGAATTCGCTCTCAATTTTTACTTATCCGCGATTTTGATTAATTTTAGTAGTGTTTCATTTTACGCTTCTGCCTCCACCTCCAATTCGAACAAAACAACTTTATAAACACTTTTATTCTATGTCTGTAAGCATGTAGCATTTGATGTCAAAGAAAATATCTTCCGCATACAAAATCAATTTTCACGTATAGCTACTGTGACAACCTTGGCATGAAATTTTGTAACATTAGATTATAAACATGCTCAAGCTAGGATGGTTTGGATTAGTATCTCTACTTATCCGAACCACCCTAGCTTGAGTAGACAATTTTCATGCCACTCTTCATAGATATAATTATGAAGAGTGGGATGAAAATTGTCTGTTAAGAGGATCCTTTTTCGATATTTTTTTTTTCATTAAAAATCATTGATTTCAACAGTTTTTTTTTTCGTTCAAATGTATGGCGAATAATTAGTAGGTAAATATACGTACCTATGTGTCGCTAAATAACTTAACAAAAAATGATACGCACGTAAATGGTAAGTAATACAAATATATGAATTGATTAAGAGGCTCCTTTTCCACTCGCTTATCGTCAACATGCAGTCACATATGGGCTGGTGCTGCAAAATGTCATCTAGCAACTTTGGACTCGGTGGAAAGGCGTGCGAAGAGGCTAATCGGGGATCCAGATTTGGTTAAGTCCAATCTACAAAGCCTCGAGCACAGGCGCAGGGTAGCCAGCCTATCGGTATTTTACAGGTTACATGCTGGAGAGTGTGCGCGGGAATTGCATGACTTGATTCCGCCATCTCCTTTCTACCATCGGACAACCCGACGAACGGCGAGTATCCACCCTTACGTTGTTGAAACTTCAACGGTCCGGACTAAGCGTTTCGCTTCGTCGTTTATACCGCGTACATCGAAGGACTGGAACAATTTGCCTACTGCGGTCTTCCCGTCCAACTATAATTTAGGTGTCTTCAAGGCTAGAGTGAATAGGCTCTTAATAAACTAGTGCGCCTGACCATCAATGATTGCATCTCCGCTTACCATCAGGTGGGATCGCAGTCAAGTACTAGTTTATATCAATTTTAAAAAAAAAAAAACATCGAGCATGGTTTAAAAGCTTGTTACTTCATCTAACGCAATCTAACGCGATGTTTGACGAAGAAGCAACGCGAAAAAAGAGAAATGACGCTTGCAAACTCTGTTAGCATTCGGTAATTCCATGGTTTACTCGAATATTTTACAAAACGTGTTCCATGAAATATTTGTTTTTTTTTAAATCCTTTAAAGTTTTTGAAAGAAATTGTCGTATTTAAGATTCTTGATTAAAGTTTTATAACGTTTTTGACTTTTTTAAATTTTGAGCAAATTTTAGAAATGTCAAAGTTTATGCCATATAGCAGATTTTTAGAGGTCTTTACTGGATTAATTTTACACAAATTTATAATTTGATTTCAATAGAAGCCTAGATAATATCCACAAGATACTGTGTTTTCAAAATATCTAATGAAAAATGTGTAATTACGTCATAATTGCGTAAGAGCGATTATATGAAGAACAGTGAAAATGTATGTCGCGTTGCATCCCCTTAAGAGCGGCTAACCGGTTTTGATACAAGCGCTCTTACGTAACTATGACGTTATTACACATCTTTCTCTCGATATTTTGGAAACATAGATATCTTGTGGATGTCTTTTAAGTTTTTATTAAAATAAAATCATAATTTTGTGTAAAACTAATACAGTAAAGACCACTGGAAATCTACTATTAAGGTGAACTTTGGAGCTTCATAAAGTACACTTAAATTTATATCTTCTATTAAAAAAAAAAAAAAAACAAAATATAACTTAAGAAATTTTGCACATTTGATCGAATGACGAAAATTATTTACAAAAACTCTTAAGGTTTTCAACAAAAAAAAAACACGTATTTCCTGAAATAATTTTTATGAAATATTCGAGTAAATGACGAAATTACTGAATCCCAACTGAGCGTTTAGGTCCAGGCATTTCTCTTTTTGTCGCTTTGCGTCTTTGTCAAGCATTGTGTTGGATTGCATCGTATGAAACAACAAACATTTAATCCATGTTCACTTTGATGATAGACGACTCGAGAAGGCATTTTCCCAGTTTTTAATAATCAAGCTTGACTCGACTGTGCATTGTGATCCGTACATGCCTCAAAAAATCATCAGCATAATGGCCGGGGCATGCTAGTGGAATTCTCTGCTGGAATCTGTGTTTCCTGTACAATCTAGGGATCTTTAAGTTAAGAATGAATAGGTTACTTCTAGGCAAGCGGGCTACATCGTCGGCCACATCATCGCTTACCGTCAGGTGAGAAAGTGGCCAAACGTGAAAGAATCCAAAAAAAAATGGCGTCAAAAAAAAAAACAAAAAAACAAGGGCAGATTCGAGGTATCTCGAGAAAAAAATAGCTGGAGGAATTTGGGGACTATTTTACCCAGCAAAGGAAAAATACGTTATAGACGTAACTGGGTTATTATCATTGCCCAACACTAGTCAAGTGATTCTAGACTTCATGGGGGCGATCGGCGGCAGTGATCTCTCGCGCCGGGCATTGGTACAGGCCATGGTCCGGAGTGAGGAGGAGTGGCAGGCGGTCGCATCCTTCTGCGAAGCAGTAATGCTAGCAAAGGAGACGGACGATCGCGTGAGACAACGGTCCTCACGCCCTAACCGTCGCCGGGATTCCGATCCCGATTTCCGGCCACCGTAGGCGCGGGCTTGCGGACGGCGAGCAATGGGTGGCTCGCCGTCCGACCGTCCGGTAATCGTCCGGACCGAGCCCAAGTCGTCGACGGGGCGTGCTGTTCCACGCGCGCCTCATGGAGATGTCAGGAACTGTAGGGGCCGAGCAGGGTCGAAGCCTACTGGGGCCACGGGTAGTGTGAAAGCGAAGCCCGGGGCCCCGGGATGAAGGCAAAGAAGGAACAGGAGTGGGTTTTTAGTCAGTAAAAGTCTGACACTATCTCCCGCTTCGCCCAATGGCAGGATTTGTCATTAGATGATTTTCCCACCTAAAAAAAAAAACAGACTTAATGAAAATAAATATATTTTTAATATGTATGTTGCTGATCTTTTAGGACTTTTGTATCACAGCAAAAAAAAAATATACCCGCTTAGTTCGGATGAAATTACGCCTAAAATTAATAAAACAAATGTTAATTACTTCCAAAAAAGCAATCTCACTTGAAAAGACAATATATATTTAATAAGGGGCCGCAAGTGTTTCGTAGAACAAACTCGTTAAGTACATTCATTAAAACTTTCTTACTATTCAAGTAATTGCGGTGGCTAGGCTTTGAGGAAGGATATGCAGGATAAAAAAAATACGGTAAAAAATTTAATTAAGTATACCGGACAGTACATATAACAAAAATAATATACTGTACAAATATATCTCTGATATGAATGTGCTACTCGGACAAATCCTGTAAGACTGTTACTATTTTTTTTTTTCAAAATTTTTCTATTTATTGCTGATGAGGTTCAGTGCTCACTTTGACTAAATCTAGCAGGGCCGATGCCTACCTTAGCCCTGCCTTGACTTCTGAAAGGTAAATCCAGGGTCCTGGAACGCAAGGCAAAAAAAGAACATAGGTGTCCGTCCAATTATAATTTAGGTATCTTCAAGGCTAGAGTGATAGTCTCTTAATAAACTAGTGCGCCTCACATCAATGATTGCATCATTGCTTACCTTCAAGTGGGATCGCAGTCAAGCGCTTATTAAAAAAGGTGTGATTTTAGTCAGTAAAAGTCTGACATGTCTGTCTGTCTGTCTGTTTGGCTATGCCCTTTATTCCGGGAACGCGTGGAGGTATCGAGTTGAAATTAAAAACTCAGGTTTGCTGTCCCTTGAAGCTGTCAAAAAATCAGACTTCTGAGTTAACGAAAAAAAAAAAATCCACGGCGGTTCTGTCAAAAAAAATTTGTATTTCGACACTGTCAAGGGAATCAGAATTCATAGGTTACTTGCCGTTGACCTAGAATCCTGAAATTTGGCATGAAGCAAGGTCTCATAACACAAGTAAAAATTCTGAAAACAGTAAATTTGTAGTTACGTCATAATTTTTTTTTTTTGCGATACGGAATAATCTTTGTAACTCAATCCGGGAATTGAACTGTTTTTCATAGGTAAGTTTCTACGGAACTCTCAGTGCGCGAGTCGGATTCGTAGTTGGCCGGTTATTTTTAAGGTAGGAAATCATCCAATGACTTCTCCTGGTCTACGGCGGAGCGAGAGGGCTATCAGAGTTGTACTGACTAAAAAATCCAGGACCAGGGGTTTTTTTTTTTTTTTTTATTATTGGGTGGGAAAATCATCCTAATGACATCCCCGCTCTTGGGCGGAGCGGGAGATAGTGTCAGACTCTTACTGACTAAAAACCCACTCCTGTTCCTTCGTTGCCTTCGTCCCAGGGCCCCGGGTTCCGCTTTCACACTACCCGTGGCCCCAGTAGGCTTCGACCCTGCTGGGCCCCTACGATTTGCTGACATCTCCTTGAGGCGCGCGTGGAACAAAACGCGCCGTCGACGACTTGGGCTCGGTCCGGACGGTTACCGGACGGTCAGACGGCGAGCCACCCATTGCTCGCCGTCTACAAGCCCGCGCCTACGGTGGCCGGAAATCGGGATCGGAATCCCGGCGGCGGTTGGAGCGTAAGGACCGTTGCCTCACGCGATCGGCCGCCTCCTTAGCTAGCATTACTGGTTCGCAGAAGGAGGCGACCGCCTGCCACTCCTCCTCGCTCCGGAGCATGGCCTGAACCAAGGCCCGGCGCGAGAGATCACCGCCGCCGATTGCCCTCACGAGGTCCCGGCGTTGCTCTGCCCAAGCGGGGCACACCTCCACCGTGTGCTCCACCGTGTCCTCCGGGTGGGCCACACAGTGGCGACACCCGGGCGTCGTTTCCGCACGAATCCGGTGCAGGAACCTCCCGAACTTACCGTGTCCGGTGAGGACCTGTGTCATGCGGAATGTGAGGACGCCGTGAGGTCTTTCCAACCACGCCTCAAAGAGGGGACTTACCGCCATAATTGTGGCGTGCCCAAGGACCAGGGGTTTCCTTTTCGAAAGTAAACCTTATTTAATTACTAAATGATGTATTATTAAATTACTGCTTCGCAGGAAGAAACTATCACTTGCCATTCGCACTCACTGCGAACCATGGCCTTTACCAGGGCCCGAAGAGAAAGGTCACTGTCTCTGATCACCCCCACGTAAATATAGCCTAACTTAGTAATCGCGCTCCATTGTCGACCGTATCGTCGCTTTCCATCAGGTGAGACAGTGGTCAAGCGCGAACTTATCAAGAACAAAAAAAAAATCAGGACTATCCGCACAAAATCATAACTTCTGCGGATTTTAGTAAAGCTCATTGTTTGCGTACACTTTTGCTTGGTAATCATGATTCTATGACACAGAGAAAATTAACTTGACTCAACTATTTAGTCTTATTATTAAAGTAGGCAAGAAATGGTGCTAGTTAATGATATTTCCCTAACATTGATTTTTAGCAAAAAGTTTTGTTCAAACTGCTTTGCCTGTTGTAAAGTTTAAAGCTGATTGATTTTATGTTCAGTTTTGCGAAAGAATTATCAAGACCCTAGAAAGCAGAGGGCAACTAAAGGAACACTTAAAAAGAAAAAACAAAGAAAGAAGAAAGAAAAATATTTTATTTGACTCACGTGCACAGATACATACAATGTAGAAACAACTTGTAAACACTTAATAATAACTAACATTGTGTGTCTCGCGCCTGCACCAAATAGGTCCAGTTCGGCAAAAATGCCCGACAACTTTGTGGTAGCCTGACGCTGGTTTTCAACTGAACCTTATTGAGAGTGTACGGTAGTTAGTGTTAGGTTACTTACCTTACACACATACATACATGATTAATAAGTGGTAAATAACAAGTAAATAAATAGATAGGTGTTCAGTGTACAAAATACATAAAAATTTAAGAAATAAAAAATAACGTGAATCTAATCGCATCATTCCATGCGCACAACAAAAACCGGTTTTGAAGTGACTCAATCTGAACACACCGCCATCAGCGCGCGCAGATACACCAATCAATCAGGCAACGATACACCAATTTACTATGCCAGGGGCAGCACTTCTTATACTTTCTCTCGCTCTACCCAGAGTGGGAGAAAGTATTTCAGGTTTTCCTATTATTATATCCAGCTTATACAGTCCCACAGCTAGGCTTTATTCCTGGGCTCTGAGCTACTTCTTGCCGATTCCTATGGAAAATATTTAAGTCGTCCTGCTGTCTCCTTCTTGATCAGCCGCGATCCCGTCGCCCTTAGTTTCATTCAATAAGTACTTTTATTTATCTCACCTGATGGAAAGCGACGATGCGGCCGACGCGATGGAGCGCACTTACCTAGGAGTAATCTTATTCACTCTTGACTTGAAGATTGGTTGTAGTCATCGGGAAACACAGACTCCGGCAGGGAATTTCACTCCTTAGGTGTACGCACAATAAATGTGTTACCAAAACGTTTTGTGCGTATAGGTGGGATGTACACCATGTACCGGTGGCGCATCGCTGGCGCCATACGCTTGGTAGTCTGATGACGGAATGTTGGCAGACTTGAGGCCCAGTTCTTATGTTTCTGAAGGTGGGCGTGGACTCAGTTTAAAACTATTGCAGCTATCATCGTGCATAAACAAATTGTTATATTTCTAATTTCAAATAAAGATTTATTATTATTGATTTATTTTGTGACATCATCATTAGTTCAGCTAAAAGACGTCCACTATTGAATATAGGCTTCCCCCAAGTGTCGCCATATATGCTGTGTTCGGTGTTAAATTCTTTTTATATATATTAAATAACTTCTGCGCTGCGGCATCGCTTATGTGAACATGCAATATGATCTGAAATAGTTATTCTAGAACATAGTCTACTCGCATGCAAAGTTTCATTTAAATCTGTTAAGTTGTTCGAGTGTGATGGAATCACAAACCTACCACCACTGTGATATAAGTGTGACAAATTTTTTTTCGGGTATATAGTACCTAACAACTAACTCTCTGTATTGATGGCCAGTTCTTTAGCCTTTTCACATGTAGTATTCATCCTAACATAATTTATTAACAGTCACCTGTAGTCCATATATTATTCTCGAACCAATTAATCAACCCCAAATTCTTCCAAACTAGTCTATGCTATACACGATCGATCGATCAATAAACTGACAAGAAACAAGAACCGCTAAACAAGAAACTAATCTTATTACTACGTAATAATTCGTAGCGTAAACCACAATAGGCTCTGTCAAAACTGGCTTCTTTGTTAGTCTTATAGATAGGATTACACTCGCTATTGACAGTCTATACCAGTGATAATCAATCCGTATTTTGAAGACCACTGATGAGAAATCATCAAATGACTTTTCACGCTCTGTGTGAAGCGGTAGGGCGTGTCATACTTTGACTGCCTAAAACGACACCTGTCCTTCAGTTCCCCTTTGTTTTCTTTTCAAAAAATCGCCACGGTCTTTGTGGGCATCGGCATTGCTGGGCCTCTATAGTTTGCGGATATATTTTTAAGGAGTGCGTGGAACACTACGCGGTGTCAACGACTTGGGCTCAGTCTGGTCGATTAACGGACGGCCGGACAACGAGCTACCCATTGCTCGTCGTGAGCTAAAATATGTAGACCGAGAAGATTCTAAAAATTTCAAACTTTTTAACTGAAAAGTAGCATTGGCTTTAAATTTTAATCAGAATTGTTGTATTTTCTACGGCATTGCTTTTTACTTCAAATTTTAAACAATAGATGTGTTTCTGTAATTTATGATACTAGCAAACTACCTCAGCGCGTTTTACACACGAGTGTTTGAAATCTTTGAGGTTCTAAGTTATCGAAATAAGAGATACGGCGGTATAGGTCACAAAAAAATTATATTTCGAAACTTTCAAGTTAATTAAAATTAAAAACAAAAACTACTAGCGTCATATGGCGTCATAAAACTCCTCTGCATCGCTGTCGACTGGAAGTGTACCCAAAAGGCTGGCGGCATTGCCACTTGTATAGCAATGCTTTATCTCTGACCGAGGTAAAAGCCAGCCCTTGGGTTAGGCGAAGTGCCTACTAAGCGTTTGGATAATTTGGGCACACTTCCAGTTGACAGCGATGCGCAGGATTCTTATGACGTCATATTTAAGCTAGTAGTTTTTGTTTTTAATGTATATATAATTTTAATTAGTTAAGTGTTTTTATTGAATTATACAAATAAAGTTAAAATGGTTTAAAAAAAATATATATATGGTACTTCCTATTGACTCAGAATCCTGAAATTTGGCATAAAGCAAGGTGTTATAGGACAGTGGAATAAATTTGACAACAGTAAATTTGTTGTTATGTTACAAAAAAAAACTTTGTTGCGATTCAGAAAAAACTTTGAGACTGCATTCGGGAATTTTTACAGTTGATAAATTTGTACGGACCACTCAGAGCACGAGTCCGACTCGCACTTGTTTAGTTTATCGTGGTCATACAGACAGACAATGTGGGACTTTGTTTTATAATGGATAAAGAAAGTTTAACATAGTCAAGATTTCTACTGGACTAGTATAGATATAGTAATATAGGGAAGTAGTCCCAAATTAAAAAAAGGATGGAAACCAATGTTGTATACTATGATTTTTTTACCGAGGGTATATCCGGCACAATGGCCTATTTTTAGGTATAGAAGGATGGGCGACCTTGAGTTCCAAAAAAGGTTTCGGATTAGTCTATATTGTTCAGAATAGAATAATCATGGTTACGACGAGACTGAGCTAAAAGAAGAAATTTGGCATTCAGTAGGTGCCTAAATTATTTAAAGTGAATTTGACACAAGGACATGGAAAGGATCTTGTGTTGGATTATAGCATATTATCCGTTGAATAACGGGATACTAAATTCAAAGTCTGGTTAATCTCATCTTATGTCACCTTGGTGACCTCACCTGGTTATTGAACCGTGAAATGTTAGAAAACGTAATAGTTTTTTTTTTTTTTTCAAGGTGGAACTAAAGCAGGAAGTTGATGATGATTAAATACCAAGTTACAAAATGGATCGTATAATTACTACGGTAATAGATCTGTTTTCAGTTAAATACTTTAGTAATTCGAGTACTTTAAATTTTGAGATGGGAAATCATCTTATGACTTCTCCCTCTTTAGGGAGGAGCGAGAGGGCGTGTCAGACTTTTACCGACTAAAACCACATCTATGTTTCTTCAGTTATCTTTTGCGTTCCAGGACCAGGATGAGTATGTTCTGCATTTGCTGACATATCTTTGAGACGCGCGTGGACGATTCGGGCTTGGTCCTTTTAAGACGAGCGGGCAGAAAGCTGGTTAATGACCACAAGCCCGTGCCTACGGCAGCCGGAGATTGTTTTGCGATTTCCAACGCCCAGAGTGTGTCCTGTCACGGTAGTTTGAGCGTGCAGATGTATTGCCAATTGCCTCCACGAGGATACGGCGATACTCCGCCCAAGTGGGGCAGACTTCCACCGTATGTTCCACCGTGTTCTCTGGGTTGTTTATGCAATGGTGATACCCAATCGTTTCCTCCATCTAAATCCGGAACAGAAACCTCCCGAACTTATCATGTCCGGTTAGAATCTGCATCAGGTGGAAAGTGAAGATGCCCGTTTCAAAAAATGGACTTATCGTCGCGATTGTGGCGTGATAAACGCTGGGTTGGCGATAGTCGCTGTCTCGATACCGCCATCAGATAGAAAGAAAAGAAAGAAAGACAAAGAGTTTATTGACGTGCAGCTAAAAGTAGCATATACTAAAAGTGGTAGGATACATATCACATCCGCGCAAAATGGCCAGCGCTCAGCAAAATGCTGAGGCTGGAAAATCAGAGCTGATTCACTGATTTTCAGCACCAGCCATCGTCGACAGTGAGACTTTGGCCAGAAAAGATTACATATTACCTATATACTTAAAATCATTGAATAAGCAAACCAAAAATATAAATAACAATAAACCATTACCGTGTGCGTCGCTGTAATGTAGTTTTAGCTTAAGTTATGTATTTTTATAATGACCTCAAAGAATCACTTCATAGAATGAACATTGTTTTAGAAGTGTTAATTCCACAAATACCGTGGCAAAACTTTGTAAGCCAAATAAACATTTTCAGCAATAATACTAATCCAGTAACTAAGCTTTAACTAAAAACTCTACTTTTTGCTAATTATACATTTTCTGGTTTAAAAGTTCAGGCAGCAACTTTACATGGAACTTCACTCTGTATTTTAAACTTCGATAATGTTTATTTTTATTTTGAAAGTTTCTGTAAGCAATAGTGAGGGCTTTTACAGTTCTGTGTATTGTTTTGAATTGACCAATGAATTTGTGTCTTAACGTTCATTTTAGTTGATCAATTTTTAAATTAAATCAATCAATAATGTATTTGTCGTAATAAATATATTACATGGGTTGTTACGGTGACAGTTATAGACCAAAACGTAATTATTTTTCCAAAAGTTATATTTATGCGAATATTAAAAAGAGAATTTATCAATACATTACTTATTCGGAGTCCACACAACGGTGACATTAGAGTGTTTCTTCCGTCTGAATCCGTAACAGGAACTTCCCGAACTTATTATGTCCGGTGAGGACCTGCGTCAAGCGGAAGGTAAAGACGCCATGGCGCTCCTTCAGCCACTTTTCAAAAGTGGATTTATCGCTGCGATTGTACCATGAGAACGCGATATAAATCGGTCCGCCATGCTTGCGATTTGCTGAGGCAGCGGAGTTACACTCTGGTTTCGCACAACACCATCCGTAAGTCGTGCATGCGTGCAAGGAATGTTGTCTTCAAATTTCATGCCACGGTATCAGGCTTCATGGTGGCAATGGTGACAGCAACTGTCACAACCCAGCATTGGGCTCACCACAATCAAGGCAGTAAGTTCCCTCTTTGAAGAGTGGCTGGAGCGGAAATACGGCATCTTCTCCTTCCACATAACGCAGGTCTTTACCAGACATGGCAAGTTCGGGAGGTGCTTGCATCGGATTCAGGCGGAAGAAACGCTCGAGTGTCTCCACTGTGTGGACCGCCTGGATGACAGGGTGGAGCATACGGTGGAGGTTTGCCCAGTTTGGGCAGAGCACCGCCGTGTCCTTGTGGAGGCAATCGGCCGCAGTGACCTTTGAGCGCTGGGCCTTGATTCAGGCTATGGTCCGGAGCGAGAAGGAATGGCAGGCAGTCGCTTTCTTCTGCGAAGTCATAATGAACATCCTCACGCACCAGCCACCGAGATTCCGACCCCGACTACTAGCCACGGTAAACGCGGGCTTGCGAACGTCGAGCATGGGTAGCTCACCGTCCGGCATTCCGATAATTAACTGGACCAAGCCTAATTGTCAACAGCGTTTAGTCATCAAAGAGATGTCAGTAAACCATAGGGGCCCAGCAGGGCCGATGCCCACTAGCTAGGACCGCGGAGAATTTCTAAAGAGGAAACCCTAGCTAAAACGCAAAGAGAAACTGACAGACACAGGTGTGGTTTCAGTCAGTAAAAGTCTGACACGCCCTTCTGCTCTGCCAAAGGGCGGGAGATGTCATTGGATGATTACCACACCACCCTTAAAAAAAAAAACGGTGGCAGGCTGGTAAGGAGGCTCGTCACTTCGGGAGAGACCGTGCGGTAGTCCAAAACCTTCTGGGCTACTTTTTACTTGTGAAATTATAACTTCTACAAGAGATGTGAGTTATTACTCTTCGTTGTGGTAAGTTCATGAAAGTAATTGTTTTGATGTCAAAACAAGTGAGTTTGATGGTTTTTTAGTACGAAAATTGGCATGTTTGATGAAGAAGATATAGTACAGCATAGCAAAATCAGCCAATGAGCATTATAATGTTTCCACTGCTGAGACTTAGTTGTCCTGTCTAGGAGAGAGAATGAACCGTAATTTATCACGTGGTCCCAGTTCGGATTGGTAGATGTCATAATGTCTTATGTCAATTTTTGGATCTAGGATATGCCGGTTTTCTCACGATGTTTTTGTTTTGTTACTATTTTGAGAGCAAAGGAGATGAAATAAATTACAAAAAGTAATGCGCCTGAAAGGTTTTGGAGTGGCGTCTGCGTACCAGAAGACGCAGCGTTGGAAGGTGTCCTACAAGGTGGACTGATGACCTGGTGAAAGTTGCGGGAATCCGATGGATGCGAGACGTACAGGACCGTTCATAGTGGCGACACTTGGGGAAGGCCTACATCCAACAGTGAACGTCTATCGGCTGAAATGATGATGATGATGAATGCGCCTGTTTGAGTCTGACACCGCGGCTTACGGCTTACGGCTATTTGAATAAGATATCCCGACGAAGAAATAGCATAATATTGTACAATTTTCTATTCTATTAAGTATGCGAACGTAATTACTTAAGACGTTAATATCTAAATCGTTTAAAGCGAAATCATAATAGTGGCAAGCTCGTAAAACTTAACCCAATACATTTTGATGCACTATCTATCAAATTACAACTACACTAAACCGGGTGAAACCAAAGACATAAATGGTATCTTGTTTTATTATTAAGCTACCCAAGTCGTAAAGGTCAGCCAAGGGAAAATGACTTCTAGGTAGAATATTCCTTTGGTTTGGTGAGGATCGGAGATAATTGTAATGAAAAGGCTTCTTTAGCTATTTAAACTGTAAGATTTATTTCTACTAAATTACTATCGGCCTTTTTAAACCCTTCAGTTGCCCTTTGCGATCTAAGACCACTCGTTTCTTTTTCAGAAAATTCTAGAGGCCCTGCTAGGTCAATCCAGTGTGCTGATTCAAAGATTCAAAGCATTTTATTTCAAATAAACCATTTACAGGCACTTTTTAAATGTCAAGAAGTCAGTCAGTCAGAAAAAAATATGCTAATTGCTCATTCCACGGCGTAGATCTCTATGAAGAAGAATATGCAAGAAACTCCATGGACACTCTTTTCAAAAAATGATTTTTTAATTACAAATATCTCTGTTACATGTTTCTTGTCGCTATCATCTGAAAACAATATAAATAACGTAAAAAAAAATACTAAATATAGATATTAAAATAGCAACTGGCAGTTAATAGATGATCAGTCTCAACAGACAGCACCCGTTCACGGACATGACGCGAATATTAGCACCACTCAGCTTTTAAAAACTATAACACCAAAAAACTAAAAATTTGGCAGGTCTTATAGGTTGTAGACATCTGCTAAAGGAGTTCACCCACACCTAAAGGAGTAAAACGGGGATTGGAAGTTTGTATGAAGAAACCAACTTTCGCGTGGGCGAAGCCGCTGGCAGAAACTATAATCATATAAAGATAAAGTGTAAAACTTATGGATAAATTGAAACAGTTTATTACAAACTATTTTAATCTATCAGTCCTTACTAGGATTGATAGCTTACTTGGCAAACTGCTTCCAAAAAGGCTTTATTATTATTAGCAGTTAATGCTTAACCTATTTCTGCGCAGCTACGCTTTGTATGAAAATGTAGGCGGGATTGCCCTTTGCGTCCTACGGTTACGCTATGCACAAACGCGATGGCGAAAATCAAATGAACCATGCCATTAATCTAAGTGCACATCCTACGTATAAGTGGACAGTGTTGACTTGAACAAAATTCAAAGAAGCACTACCTAATTTGAATTTAGAATTTAAGATGAGGCACTGGTCAACAGAAAAAAATATCCGTGAGAACGTAGGTTTTTTTTTAAGGTGGAAAATCATTTGATGAAATCTCCTGCTTAGGGTGGAGCTCCGAGCGTATCAGACTTTTACTGACTAAAACCACATCTGTGTTCTTCAGCTGCTCTTTGCGTTCTAATGCTACGGGTTTTCTTTTCAGAAAATTCCCGCGGTCCTTGCGGGTATTCGCATCTCTAGATTAGACATCTCTTTGAGGAGCGAACTGTCGACTTGGACTCGGTTTGGTGGAAGCACGGAGGTTTCCAAGTAGTTCTAATTAAATCAAAAGGAAAAAACGGAACCCTTATAAGATCATTTTGTTGTATGTCTGTCAAGGCCCTTTATCCTAGGAACGCGTGGAGGTAGATATCGAGTGAAAATTAAAACCATATACTCCAATCTGCGGTCCCTTGGAAAAAAAAAAAACATACGGCCATTTCTGTTGCAAAAAAATAGGGTACTTCCCGTTGACCTAGAATCCTGAAATTTGGCTTGAAGCGTGTATGTACGGAACCCTAAAAAACTCATCTTACAAGGCAAAGTCAAATTCTATAGCAAATCGTAATTTTTAGAGACTTCTTATAACTAAAACACTTTAACATTAACTTTAAGTGCACATAGCTAAATTTGATACTAGAATATTCGATGGCGATAAATTCAAATTATACTGAATTAAAATTCAAGTATACATAAATCAGCTGCGGGATTGCTCCAAAGAATTACCAAGGGCTAACTGAAAGAACACAGGTCGGTTTTAGTTAGTAAAAGTCTGATAGTTCCTCTCGCATTGAGGATTCGTTCAATGATTTATTTCACCATAAAAAACAGGACTTGGCAAGAATTGGCCGAGAACCGGGAAGTATGGAAACAATGGAGAGAGGCTTTAGCTTAGCAGTGGGCAGTGGGACAGTCAACTACCGGCTACCGTAGACGCGGGTTTGCAAACGGCGAGCCATGGGTTGCTCGCTAGGTAAAGATCAAGCCCATGTCGATGGAGCGTTGTATTCTGACGATACGCCAGCGAAATTGCACGAGTCAGTTAGGGCCACCGCCTGCCAGGGTTGCGGATCGTTTGAAGAAGTTGCAGCTCTCGTAATAAAGGGCAACTAATAAAACACTGTGGGACAGTGAAAGCCCGATACTTCCTCCCGCTCCGTCCAGAGAAGTCGAAGTTATTTTATGATATCCCACGTAAAAAAAATGGGTTCAGTACAGGGTAGATATATATAAATAAATGTTGTCTAAGAAATAATAATAATTTATTAATAAGACGACATTTGGTCCACAATATCTGTTAGTAATTCTTATATCTACGTTAGTTCATCTTCAAGTATAAATAATTATATACGCAAACAAAACAATAAAATGGACTGATAAAGTGTTCAATAAATTAAAATGTCAAATTAAAATTTCATTATGATAAATATGATTAAATAATAATAACTTTAATGCAAAATAAATACGAGTACTAAAATTATTATGACAATGTTACCTGCCCCATGGATGCTGCATGTTATATAAGGTGTTAAAAAATTAATTTCGAGGGGGCATTGTACTCCTCATTATGAACAACTTTTACTACGGGACCAAACCTGAAACCGCGAAAAAAAAAATCAGCTGTTCCCTATAAACATAGGAAACAGCTGATTTTTTTTTCGGTATTAACACCTTATATAATTTAAGTTGGTAGAAGTCTGACACTCCCTCGTGTTCCACTTTCAGTGGGAGGAGTTACGTAATGAATTCCAACCTTAAAAAAAAGTTTATATAAATCAACGAACAAACAAAAAAAAATGTAAGTACACTCCTCGCTCAGTAAGCACAATCAATAAAATCACTCAAATGCGTCTCTTATTGAGAGTTTCAAGTGACTCTCGTCCATTGAAAATGCAATACTTCCAGTCTGTTATTTCAGCAAATCAACGATCTTTTGTATTTTTTTAAACAGCTGAGTTAATATTTTTGTAGAGATTTTTTAGCGTTTTTTTTTCTGCTTCCTCTAATTCCAAGAGAATATATTCCCGGGAGAAAAGGCACCTTGTGTTCTTTATAATTCAGGACATGGAGATCTATGTTCCAAGTCACACAATGTGAGTCCCTGTCGCCATTAAAATATGAAAAAATAAAAAAAAAACAAACCATAGAAAAAATCTTTATCTAACATACAGGTATACAATGAAGTAACAAGTACGTAAAAACTTGAATTAAAAAAATATAAAAACTGTCGGTTTCACACAAAACTAATACATAATTATTATTAAAGCAAAAATGAAAGAATTACATACATAGATATATATGTGTGTGATATTGTGTGTTTGTTATTGTTGCACATTGAAACGACTTAACAGATTTGGATAAAAATTGTAATGCAGATAGACTGCGTCCTGGATTCAATGTCAAAGTCAAAAGTTTTTTATTTCACATTGGCCTACATGGGCACTTATAAAACGTCAGAAGCTAGTGCACGGTTCCAAATTGGTCGTTTCCTATGGAGAAGAACCGGCAAGAAACTCCATGGTTACTCTTTAAAAAAAAATTGTTGTTCTTACAATATTTCCATATTTCAGTTTATGTAGATATTATGTAAGGACAGTGTAGACTAGTCAATATTATACTAAAAAGTACAATAAAAATAATCATAATAAAAAGTAACCTAAGAATTCGCGGAGTCTACAGTGTGATTAAAATATAAGACTCTCAGATTTGAATCCTGGAAATGAATGCTTGAGTTAATTTTCGGTTTTCACGTGGGTGAACTCACTGGCAGAAGCTAGTTATATTATTATTCATTAGGGTGTTTTAAGTTTTTTTTTAAATTTTCGACTTTCAGTTTTACTTTGCTCGAATTCTTGACACCACTCATGCACAGTGTTCATATACCAAAAACATCACGATAATCGGGTTATATTTAGTAGTTGCACAACACTGATAAGTACGTCATCAGTGAAGACTAAATTTTTAATATTATTATTTTTTACAGAGAAAGGAAGTAAGTTTTACTAGATACAACATCACACTAGTAACACTTGCTACCCTCCACTGTAAAAATTAATAATATTAAAAATGTAACCTACACTGATGACGTACTAACTGTTTCAAAAAACTTTATTGGTATTGTACAAACTCTAAATTTGAACCAGTTGTGGTGATTTTTGGTACCTATAAGAAGGTGTTCTTATAGCAAAAATCACCATTTGAGTCGAAAGTCAAAAATCGAAAATTTATAAAACACGAAACACCCTAATATTCATGTAATTTAATTTTGTTATAACTTAAAAATTTACAACTTATTTTGATACCTGCGAATATTTGACAAATATCTCTCCTTTAGTTGTCACACTAATATTACAACGGCAAAAGTTTGATTATAAATATGTTTGGAGGTATGCGGAACAGAGAGTAAAGTCCCGCAAACCTCCGTTGAAAAGGGAGGATCCTCCGGCCAGACGGGTGTTATGTCTGGTGGGCTACAACTGCCCGATAGATGATTTCGGGCTGTTCTATATGTTCTAATCGCGCGGAGAACTTTGATTGCGCGATTCAGGATTTTCTTATGTGACGCGATAGATGTCGCTACATCACTCCCCTCCGGAGATCGGAGATCGATGGTTCTTGATGCTTCTTGATGCGTGCCAGGCCAGTGGTAGGTTGGTTCCAGTGAGTCGGAACCGAATGCCGCATAGTTCTCGGTGAGTCGGAACTGTCTGCGGTGTTGCCCCAGTGAGTCGGGGTGGTGTTATCCCAGTGAGTCGGGATGATGCTGCAGGCTCCAGTGAGTCGGAGTAGTGCTGCTGGCTCCAGTGAGTCGGAGCGGTGCTGTCCAACGTAGTGGCTTGACTGCTTGCGTCGACCAGGAGAGGTTCTTCATTGCTCTTCATGTGACTGGCCGAAGGTGCAGTGTGCTTTGCCAAGGTCGCTGATGAGGCTGAGGGTGATGACCAGGTATGACCATGTTGACATGCTGGTGGTCAGGATACCCTTTATAGCCGTGGGTGCTGGCTGTATGGCTCGCTGCTCGAAAGCTTGAGGAAGTGATGATGACGTTACGAAGTAGTAGCTGCACGAAGGCTGCGCTAACGTTTTTTGTCGAGGGTCACCAGTTTGGAGGTATGCGGAACAGAGAGTAAAGTCCCGCAAACCTCCGTTGAAAAGGGAGGATCCTCCGGCCAGATGGGTGTTATGTCTGGTGGGCTACAACTGCCCGATAGATGATTTCGGGCTGTTCTTTATGTTCTAATCGCGCGGAGAACTTTGATTGCGCGATTCAGGATTTTCTTATGTGACGCGATAGATGTCGCTACATATGTATGTCTGTCTGTGTGTATGTTTTTTACTCCTTTACTTTCAAAAGGCTGAACGAATTTGGATGAAACCGATTTCGGAACACGAGAAGGCCATAGAGCACTTTTTATTTCAGGAGTATGTTACCTTAGAAACATTTTCGGCTTTTACACAAGTGAAGCCACTGATAGAACTTAGTGCAAACATGATAAAGTAGATCATTTAATGAATAATTCATATGGACATCTCCCTCTATAATTAATATTCTGACATTACAACATTTGAGAGGGGACGCAGGGCGTTGGCTGTCCGTGGGAACATGCTGGCTCGCAGGTTTAAGAAGTGCTCGAGTGAGGTGAAGTGCACTATGTTTGAGCATACTGCCTATCGTTTTACTCTTGCACAATGGGGGTTAGCTGTACTGAACGAGCACTTAATACCCATCGTGTAAGACAAATTGCGTACAGTAGATAGTAAGACTTTTAATTTAATTTATTTTTAATTTATTCCTAGTATATTAGTTTTTAATTTTAGTTTTTATATTGTAATGACAATTTCCGGTTTTAACCGAATTATAATCATTAATTAATAAGACCTAATGTAAATGCTGTGCATAACTTTAAGTGACTTTTTTACACAGGATACCCTCGTAAATCCGTTGTAGTTAATGTTTAGTAAATAAGTCGTTGGTGTGCCTATATAATTAAATAAATAAATAAAATAAAATAAAATAAAGACTCCTCTTATGCATGAAAGTATCTTTTGTATGGCTACACGCATCTTTAATAATATTCCTGGGCCTATCAAATTAATTACGGAAAAGAAAAAAATTAAAAAAGGGTCTCTATGATCTGTTAGTAGACAATTGCTACTACTCTATAAAAGACTTCTTACACGGACAAATCCCTGCTCCAATATACCCCCTCTCAGCTATGATGTTGTAATTTTTGTTTCTTGTATGGTTTACTCTCATAGTTCTTAAGTACTCACTTACATAAATATGGATCTGTACCTTTTAGATCAAAACGTCTGAAATAATTTTTTTCGTATCGTTTATTCTTTAAACATATAAATTATATTTTCAAATATTTCAACAAAAAAGAAAAAAACATTTAAAAATATAATAAGTAGTGTCCCACCGGTATCGGGAACAGGGTCCAAGCTACCGGTAGTCAGGGCTCCAGAGAAAGGAACCTCCTGACAATACGAGCCGTGTCCAGGACTAGGTACCGCTTTCTAGATCAAGGATCAAGCCATGATGATCCAGCCGCCTAACGCAAGCCTCCTAAGGTGTTGGTCGAGGCTCTTGGCTATTAAGCCATTGGCTGACATGACTATCGATTATTATTATTATTACATTATTACCAATCATTCTATTATTACATGCACCAATTTATTAATTTATTGTAATTCTTGGAATGTTTTTGATTTGCATGCATTTAGCTTATTGAATATTTCTACGCCGACAATGAGAATCAATGTTTAGTGTAATATGTTAATGTATCATCATCATCATCTTCCTGCCCTTGTCTCGTGTTATTTGGGGTCGGCGCAATACGTTTTTTTCTTCCACTCTGCCCTGTCACTCGTCATGCTATCACTAACTTCCTTTTCTTTCATATCACTCTTCACACAATCCATCCATCTTTTCTTTGGTCCCTCTCCCTCTCCATCCATCCACATGTAAACTAATAACTCTTTTAGTAACATCTTAATGTATCGTACACTTAGAAATAAATATTTATTTTATATTAAATATTTTTCTTTCTTTCAAAATTTTTTACGATTATTTTTGGGTTTAGTATCATAGCAAAAACGGTTCATAATGTTTCAAATAAACCTTAACCTTACTTTACCTTACCTTATATATCTTCAATTTTCAGATCCGAGGCTTATCGCTAACATAAACTAACCACATTTACTGAGAACGTGTTGTTTAACAGTAAACCCACGGATGTGACGTGACAGCCACTGACGTCATTACCTATGTATGTGTGACAGCCTTGACAGGTTGTATCGTTGGAAACATGAATCATGGTACTGGGATTTTCAAATTAATTTACTAGGTGTTTATTTTTGGTTTCAGATTGATCTGTCCCCCACGGTTTAAAATTTTTTTTTTTAATTTAAGCCTGTAGATTCTGATATTAGCGCTGTCAAAAAAACAGACGAACTCTTCAGCTTTATAAATATAAAAGAGAACTGAGTGACATTTCAACGCACAGCCAAAACTCTGTAGTTTCGTCCTTGCGTTGTTGTAGTTTTTTTTTTGTAATATAAGTGTTTTGAAATAAATTAACGATATTTAAATTTATATAAATCTATATCTATGCTTATAATAAATCTGTAGAAGTGAAAATTCTGTACATTGAAAATATAAAAAAAAAATAAATGCCAGGGGGCGTTACTAGACCGACACCGAACCCAAAAATGTGATTAATAAAATTTTTGTCTGTCTGTTTGTTCAGGCATCACGCAAAAAATACAGGTTCGATTACGATGAAACTTGGTTAGTATAATTATTCTTTAATATCCTGGGCACCACACTGGGTTACTTTTATCCCGGAAAAGAATAAACAATAAAAAACAAACTTAATTTTGTCGTAAGTTACGTCACCCGCAGTGGAGTTCTGCACACGGCTAAGATACTATAATATTTTATCTTAAGATACAATATCGCTCGCCATACAATTCAATGGACTATCACACACGACGAAGATAATAAATAATATTTCATAATTTCGTATCTCAAAAAACCTAATAAAACCATTTTCGACTTCTACGCGGACGAAGTTGCGGGCAAAAGCATATAATGTAGTCTGTCTAAAGTTGAAAAAAATCAATTTTGAGCCCTACCTAAATATCAAAATGCAACAAAAATTTAATATTCGAACATAGTCGCTCAAAATTTAAAGTTCCACGAACTGTTACATTTCATTCTTCCGGTCTGAACACGTCTAGCCTAGCCAGCTTCTATAAGTGCTGAACAAAATAAAAAGCAACACGTTCGCATCATAAATACAGGGACTCAGATTTAGTAGGCTTTCATCTTGGAATGTATAGAAAATCCAATAATAAATATAAGTGGGAAAAATCGGTCGGGCGAAGCTAACAATATATCTAGATGTGTTATATTCTTGGATGGAAGATATATTTTAGATGTGGGTGTAGGTAATAGATTTGTAGAAAAACCAGTAACTGGTACATAAGGATCAATTTGTTAAGCCTTTTCTCAACTATGTTTGGGTCGGCCTCCAGTCTAACCAGATGCAGTTTAGTGTGCAATACACATGGATCGTTTGCCTATTTGATCTGAACAACCGAGCAATTGACCCAATTACTCGGGAAGACCTGTTAAAGGGATGGAGCTATATAGGGTGTATAGCTCCATCCAAGTGGGGGCGATCGACGGCGGCGATCGCTCGCGCCGGGCCTTGGTACAGGCCGTGGTCCGGAGCGAGGAGGAGTGGCAGGCGGTTGCCTTCTTCTGCGAAGCAGAAATAGACGCAACGGTCTCCACGCCCCAACAGCTGCCGGGATTCCGTTCCCGATTTCCGGCCATCGAGGCGCGGGCTTGCGGACAGCGAGCAATGAGTAGCTCGCCGTCCGACCGTTCGGTAACCATTCGGACCGAGCCCAAGCCCAAAGCGTGCTGTTCCACGCGCGCCTTAAGGAGATGTCAGCAAACTTTAGGGGCCCAATAGGGTCGAAGCCTACTGGGGCTACGGGTAGTGTGAAAGTGAAACCCGGGGCCCTGAGACGAAGGCAAAGAAGGAACAGGAGTGAGTTTTTAGTCAGTAAAAGTCTGACACTATCTCCCGCTCCGCCCAAGAGCGGGGAATGTCATTGGATGATTTTCCTACCAAAAAAAAAATCCATATTTCTTGCTTGCACACATGACATTAACAGGTTTCGGCAAGGCCATTTTCTGACTTCTAACTACCCATAACGACTTTAAAATATCTTCCAGAACCAACGACTTAACTTGCTTCCTGAGGCATAGAGTGGTTTCCGTTTGCAATGGATGGGCACCCAGCCATGGATGGAGCCATGAGTCGGTAAGCATTGCATAACCTTGAAAATGAACCTGTGCATCTATCTTCGTATCTTATCTTTGTGGTCTGGTTTCCGTACTAATTCCTTGGTGGACCATTGTGTGTGGGCCATGGTATCCTTTACTCCAACCAGCCTTCTTCTCTCCAGAAACGGATGAGACTTTTTAGTTTGCAAAGGGGTGAACTCGGTGCTCCCAACGTTCGTGTTTTTATTTCACTGACGGCTGTTCACTCGAGGAGCACGTGCACGACAGTTTCTTCTAACTCTATGCATGCTCTGCGCAGAGGACTATCCGTGATACTCATTATAAAGAAGTGTTTGTTAAGTGAGCAGTATCCAGTGATGGCCCCGCCACCAGACGCAGGCTGCCTCTGTCCAGTAACAGAAGGTTGCTGATAAGGGTTCTATCTAAGTATGGCATGGCTTCTATTAAGCCGTCATGTGCATCTGTTTTTTTATTTTTTTATTTATATACACCAGTGCTTTACTGCGATTCCACCTGATGGTAAGCTGAGATGCAATTGTTAATGGTGAGGCGCACTAGTTTATTAAGAGCCTATTCACTCTAGCCTTGAAGACACCTAAATTATAGTGAGTTATCTGTTATTACTTAACTACGAGTTCTTCAGCTTCTTCTAGCCGATAAACGATAACGTTCCTAATTCTAAGAGAAATTGTGTATGTCTTGAGTGAATATTATACATTTTATATAAAAATCACTCAAGACATACAGACCGAAAATATATAATAATACATTGTTAAGCGTATTATTATATAACACAAAGTGGGGTCGGTCAATTGGACAGACAGAATATGTTTCATTGTAATCCGAAATGATATCACAGCTCTTTTACAATACTGAGAATTCTGAGGTTGACTACAATAATGATGGTATTGACGTGTCCAATTTTCTTTTATCAAAATATACAACCAATATTTGAGGGGCAATTTCCGTGTCTTTAATAAACATTTAAATTGGTGTCGCAATCTAACAAAAATAGTTTAATTTTCTTACATTTTTCTAGTTTTTTGAACTTACATGTTAAAATATCAATTCGTGCGAGCATGAAAGAGTTTTTGTATGTATACTACTACTTACTTAATTTACTTTACAAAATATTATAAATATGTTCTGTGAAGCCGTTTTTATTTTGTGCATGTGGTGTTAACCTTTATTTAATTGTTGCACTTGTTAATGTTACCCTAATCATTAAGTTTGAAATGTTTATGTATAAACAATTGTTGGTTAACCTAAATAAATATAAATCCATTCCTAAAACTGTTTAGTTTAGGTCGTCAAATGGATCACATTAAAAGCTCATTGAAGGGCCTCAAGTACGAGAATTGGCAATCTAATTTACAATTGTCTCTAGAAAGCGTTAACGGTATTGTAAAGTTCAAAATCACAATTACAATACCAAAAGCTATCAGTTTCCGCGAATCAAAACCTCTATTCTATCCGAGCCCGTCATCCAATCTTCTGTTTTAGACATTGTGAAACGGAATTTGCTAATCGCGTTTGACAATGTCTGAAACAGACTAATGCCATTTCTAGGCGTTTGTGCCTCTTCTGCCATAAGTAGGCGGCCGTCTTTATTCCTATCACGCACGCTACCATCGTAATTGGAATTCCCTCGGAGATTGTGATCTTATGAGCGCAGATCTGCGTCTAATAAATCACGTTGTGGATGCCTTTAAAATTGTAATGACAGTAATCGTTGATTATGAATTTTTGGGTCGGAATTTGTCTTGTTTTTCAAAGTCATTGGTAACGTAAATCCTTAAACACTCTTTTTATACGTAAGAGTTGTTCTTTTTTTCGAGTGGTAATCATGAAATAATTTTATTCTTCCCGCTCTTAGTGGTGCGAGAGGGGATGTTAGACTTTTACTGAGTAAAACCCAACTGTTTTCTTTCTGTTGCCTTTTGCAACCAAATAGTTTGTCAGTGTTTTTCTTTTATCAGTTCACTAGCTTCTAGCTAAAAGTAGATAATGATTCCAAAGGAACATATTCCCGGGATTAAAGTATCCTATGTGCTATTCCAAGATATGGTCTACCCGTATGCCTGATTTCATCCAAATCCGTTCAATCATTTAGCGTGAAGGAATAAAAAACATACAAAAACATACATACAAACTTAGTCCTCTGTAAAATTAATTTGTTAGTGTGATATAAAACGCATTTATAGTAAAGTGGGTATTTAAGACAACATATTGCTAAATTAATCACTATTTCTGTATTTTTCTGTTCATTTTTAGGGTTTCGTACCTCAAAAGTAAAAAACGCAACCCTTATAGGATCACTTTGTTGTCTGTCTTTCTGTTAAGACCCTTTATCTCAGAAATGCATATGGGTAGGTGAAATTAAAACCATATGATCAGTTCTGCGGTCCCTTGAATGTGTGAAACAAATCAAACTTCTTAGTTAACTAAAAAAAAGATACGTCCATTTATGTCGCAAAAAACGTGTATTTCGACACTCTCAAAGGGATCAAAATTTATAAGGTACTTCCCGTTGACCTAGAATCTTGAAACTTGATATGAAGGAAGGTCTCATAGCAAAAGTATAGGAAACAATCTGAAAATACTAAATTTTTAGTTACGTCACAAGAAAAATCTTTGTAACTCAATTCGGAAATTGAACTGTTTTCATAGGTACGTTTGTACGAAACTCTCAGTGCGCGAGTCCGACTCGCACTTGCCCTGTTTTTTATTTATTTCTGTTGTGGACAGTTGCATACTACGTTCTAGATTGCTCGATTTATTTTCAGTGTGTAAGAGTGGTGGCCGTGTGTAAGAATAGTGGTGGCCGAGTAGCAACGGCCCCAACTTATGAGTTGTAGGTCGCGGATTCATACTAGGAGCGTTTCTTTGTGTAATTTATTTCATCACCACTGCTCTCAAAACGATTAAAGAAAACATCGTGAGGAAATCGGTATGTCTTAAAAATTCGAAGACATGTGACATCTATCAACCTACACTGGGCCCGCGTAGTGGATTACGTCCCATTCTCTCTCTTAGAGAGTAGGCCTGAATCCCAGCAGTGGGAAAACTATATGGCTGATTATACTATTATTTTATGCCATGTAAGAAACCACTTACTGAAAATAAATCTTCTTAATGTACCTATCGATGCTCATAGGTATTCTAGAATATGGCTGTAAGTTAAGCGCCTTAGTGGAATTTATATCATCAAATATTAAAATAAGTCTAATACCTACATTTTCGCACTTGGTATTCCTTAGTGATGGTAAGTTTCCGAGAATATTCTATCAGCGAGAATTTTGATGTTAAGTTCTTGGGAATATTCCCTACGAAGAGAATTTACGAGAATTTAAAAACCTTTAGGTACAGTATCGATCTATTTTAGAACTTAAACTACTTCTAAACGTTTCACGAAGTTCAAGTCAAAATAACCCCAAAACTTTGATTCTCAATAAATTCCCTTGAGCAACAATATTCACGAGATTAAAAATAAGAAGATATATCTGTGACAGATTATTTTTTCGACCCGTCACTAAGTACAGTCTGGGCACGTGATAATCGCGGCGATAAGTCCCCTCTTTGAGGAGTGGCTGGAGCGGCAACACAGCACCCTTACCTCCCGCATGACGCAGGTCCGAACTCCCGGCAAGTTTGGAAGGTTCCTGCATTGGGTTCAGGTGGAAGAAACGCCGGGTATCACCATTGTGTGGACCGCCTAGAGGGCATGGTGGAAGTGTGCCCCGCTTGGGCGGAGTACTGCCGTGTCCTCATAGAGGCAATTGGTGACCTCTCACGCCGGGCCTTGACTCGGGCTTCTGCGAAGCAGTAATGCTAGCAAAGGGGGAGGCCGCCGAGATTCCGACCCCGACAGCCAGCCACGGTAAACGCGGGCTTGCGTACATCGAGCAATGGGTAGCTCGCCGTCCGGTCCACTAAGTACAGTCACAAGTAATAAGATATAATATACGTTATCACATATTCAATCTGTCTTAACTTCTGCTGACCGTTTGTAAGACAAATGGTCTTAATTACTTAACCATCAAACAGGTAATTTAGAACGAATTGAATGGCAGAAGACAAGATAAATATAATAATAATATATAATATTCCACAACCATCACACAAGGCCTTCTAGTCTCAAGCTAAGCAGAGCTTGTGTTATGAGTACTAGACAACTGATAAACATACTTATATATTTCTTAATACATATATATTATAGATAAATTACACCCAGACACAGAACAAATGATCGTGTTCATCACATCGAATTTGTCTTGGGTAAATAGAAAATGTGACAATGTACATATCTCATAGCTCGTGACTTTACTTAATTATCTTAATCAACAGTTTAGTTTTTTCTTTAAAATTTGTGTGTGTTTTTGGTAATAGTTACAACATGATTATTATTTATTTGTTCAATATTTAGCATGCATGATGCATGGTCGGCCTTATAATGTTTTCTCTGTTGGGACTCAGGCCTCCTCTTTAAGAGAGGGAATGGGCCGTATTATACCACGCGGGCCCAGTGTGGGTTGGTGGATGTCACATGTCTTCAAATTTTTGGTTCTAGGACATGCCGGTTTCCTTACGATGTTTTCCTTCACCGTTTTATGAGCAGTGGTGATGAAATAAACTACACAAAGTAATGCGCCTAGCTGGGTTGCAACCTTCAACTCGTAAGTCGCAATATTTAGCAACCACTTTTAATAAAATTGGTGTTTCACAGATCACTTATATTTTTCGTAAGAATATATAGATACGCTAACTCTACTTTATAATATTTCTAAAACAGATGCAGAATATGTTTTTCCAATACCTTATTTTAGTACTCAAATTTATGTCTCTATAAAATAAAGTTGTGTCTTAGTGGAAAACTGTCGTGAACGGAGAAGTGTTGCCGCTGAAGAAAATTGTCACTTACTGTTAGTGGTACCTACTATTATAGAAAGTGTTTTTACAGGGTGACCACATCGAATGTACAGAACTTTTTTTTATTATGTATAGCCTCGCGTTTGATCACTATCTTTAACTTAAAATAAAGTTATTTTTAATATTTAAAAATTATTAGATTTTATACATACCTCATTCTTGTTGACACTTCGCATGACTCAAGGGCTGGCTTTTACTTCGGACAAAGGATAAGCTTTGCCATTCAGCGTGGCAATGCCGCCAGTCTTTTGGGTACATTACCAGTCGACAGCGATGCGGAGGAGTTTTTCGATGCCGTACTTTAGATTGCTTTTTTAGTACTTTAGAGCTTTTAGTTTTGTTTTGTAAGTTAGTTTTAATTACGTTAAGAGTAGATGTAAGTTTCTGTAAAATTGTTACCTTTTTTTCCCTGGTCAAGTGATCTAATATACTCGCCCTTATTCCTGTATAATAATAATAAATTTTATTTTCAGACCAGAGATCCATATTATGAAAAAATATTAAATAGCATATGGAAAATATCTGGTAGTTGTATAAAGATATAATATAATATAATAGATATATCGTATAATACGTTTGCTAAAATAATATCTACCGCATCGTCAATGCTTTTTAGCCAACTGTGTTTTGTTGTTTTTATTTTTGTACCCCTTTATTTATATGTAATAGTTTATTGAAATATTTATGTTTTTGGTTTGTTCATTCAGTGATTTTAATTATATAAATATGTAATCCTTGCTGGCCGATTCAACGTCTCACCGTCGACGACGGCTGGTGGTGAAAATCAGCGCTGAGGCTCTGTCTTACACGAGCCCCAGCATTTTGCTGAGCGCTGGCCGTTTTGCGCGGATGTGGCGCATATCCTACCACTTATAATATAAGTCGTTGTTGTTATTTGTTTTTATTTTTAAGGTATGAGTCATGTTTGACGTAAACTCTTTTTCTTTCTTTCTTTTCTTTCATAGCCAACTTTACACCACCATTTCTTGACGTCAGTCAAATAATTTATTGCTGTGCGTATCAGCATTTTACCGACTGAAACATTCTCATTTGAATATTCCATGCAGGGGCCCTACGGGGCACTATTCATTTGCTGACATCTCTTTGATGCGCGGAGAACAGAACGCGCCATCAACTCGGCCTTGGTCCTTATACAATGGCCTGATACCAAGCTATCCATTGCTCGCCGTCTGGAAGGTGACGCCTTTGGTGACCGGGAATCGCCCTGCCACTCCCGACACTTGAGCATCTCCTGTGGTGGCAGCTGAAGCATGAAGATGTCCTCTTCTTCTCTGTTTCGCAGAAGGAAATGTATGTTGTCCATTCCCTCTCACTCTAAAATATGGCTTGAACCAGGGCCGAAAGCTAGAGGTTACCGCCGCTGATCGCCTCTACGAAGACATGATGGAGTGCTGCCTAAGCGTGGCAGATTTCTAATGTATGTATAATCTACAGTGTTCTCCGAGCAATCCGCATAATAGTAACACCCTGGCATTTTTCCCCACCTATTCTAAACAGATACCTCCCGAAAAACTCATATGCGGTAATGACCTGTGTTGTCAGGCGGAAAAAAAGCTACCGTAGCGCCTCTGTAATCACTGCTCAAAAAGGGGACTTACCACGCAGTGAATGTGGTGTACCCAAACTTTTAACCACCTAGCCGTCGCGTTTTTTATCTTTTCGCATTCGTTATTAGATATATCAGTATCAAGGACATAAATAAAAGCTTTGACCATCCAAGATTAAACACAAAAAGTAATATTAAATAATTCCACAGAAAAAACAGAATATATCAAATTTGATGAGTTTAGACGAACCAAATTTTAAGTTAGGTGCCTACACTAAAAATGTTGCTATTTTTTTTTTCATTTAAATTAGAACTTCAGAATACAATTATTGAAATTAATGCAGTGGTAATTGTCTTATGAACTTAAAAAAATGTGTCAATATGTATAAATTAAATTATTATAATTTTTATTTTTTGCAAAGTTGGTGGAAGGTAATACATATTCCCATGACATTTACATTGCAAAATAATTCCGTTCGGCGGATGAAAATAATGCAATAAAAAAAGAATTTGAGATATTCTTATATTAATTTCTGGTAAAACATTTCCATATATTTTCTGCCTTCATGAGTAAATTCCAGATACTACATGCATACTGACTCATTGTACCTACAAGCTTTGAGTACTTCGTATTGGTTGAGTTAAGGAATTTTATTAAAACAGTACACTTTCATGTATAATCTTCTTTATTTCATTATCCAAGAGAAATATAAACAGTTCCTTTCGTAACATTACATAGTTTATGTTAAACAATAAAATATTTCATGATGAAATGAGATCAACTGATTGGCTAAAATCAATATTTCAAAATCAATCTCCTAACATTAGTTAATTACAATATTATTGAATGTCACTATCAAAGTATTTATTTACAAATTTAGGCCAGCTAATGTAAGAAACACTATTATCTCAAATGCTATATACTATTACAATTATATCAATTTTATTATTATATTGTGTCATATAAATAATAATAAATATACAAACGTATGACATAGAATTATGAAATACATGCAAATATTCATATCTCCTTGACCTCTCTTTGAATAACAAATTGTTTTGTTAATTAAATTTATAACAGATACGTAAAATTGATTCAAGATATTTCAGTTGCTCTGAAATATTTCGTAAAAAAAAATGGCCGTTTAAGAAATGGAATTTTTTTTCAACAATTTTATAAATGTAGAGAAATTATATAACTCTTTTCCAAAATACAATAAATTAGCTTCCTTTTAATCTATAATTAAGTTTATAACCAATATTTTTATCATAGCAGTTCATATTGTTATCTATTTAGTCTATACAGCATTATGGTCCTAATTTATACAATACTTTATTCCATATTTATTGAGCTTACAATATTATTGAGTTTTTATTACATCCAAAATTTATGTGTACATTATTTTATTCTTCGCAAAAAATTCGCCCTTTGAAGTTTTAATGAAAAAAAGGGCATTGTTCACACAAGCTATGTGCTTATGGAAACGACTGTACACCGTATCATAAAATTAAAACGGTAAATTTTAATAAAGATCCATTTGATCAGCCCTCGTTGAATGAATGTGCTGCAATACTGTAGGCCGTTATCATAATTCTTGCGTACATGGGCATGGAAATGAAGTCCTGCCTTTATTCTGTTCGACATTTTTATTGTGTTTTTGTATGAGATACTTTCAAAAAAGAACGGTAAAATAATTAAGTGTTTGAGAAAATCGTTTTGTTTTGTCGCATCTCAAATATCATTACATATTTTTTAGTCAATATCATCTTTCTCAACATGTACACGAAATCCTTTACAAAACGTCTTTTAATACAAGTTATAGCATACTTATACATTGTTGTGTTCCTGCTTCAAATTCCAGGTTGAGATAATGCCTTAACTCCCAGTTACGTTTCGTGTACAGTGACATAAGGCGTAGAGATGCCAGCCACTTGGCTGGAACATTGTTTCTGTGCCTGGCCGGCTTTTGGCACCAACACCATCTGTTCCAGATCGCCCTGTCAGCAGAACATTGTGTTATAATCAGATAAGATTTGACAAGTTACGGGTGTGGAATTTGAGTCTGTTGTTGCTTTTGAACGGGTGAAGTATTTGTTCAAGGGTTATGAAATCATTCTTAATAAGTATACCTACAAAAAAGTGTAGTGTTGTGCTCAATTTCAGACATAAAGAGGAAATTAATCTGTGTAACAGCTGCTCCAATCCTATTAAGTAAAAAAAATATCCACAAATTTAAAGGTTGAACCGCACGAGATAGCAATCAATAGTTATTTAAAAAAACAAATATATATTAGGAATCTTCACTGCAGCTTTAAAGAACCAAACACTCGTATTTTCATTTACCCAACTCCAACCATACCATGAATCACAAAACACAGCTATGTAAATATAAGACTGTATCCCTTTCACATGGTCCGCTGAAAATTTAATTTAATAAACCGCATACTTACAGAGAAGAGATAGCCGATAATGAGATCGGCGTCCCGGGGAGTGTCAAGGGCGTCTTTCTCGAGGACATCAGTCCTGAGCCAGCGGCAGTCGACGTATGCGCGGACTGTATTGTCGTCATGAACACTGGGAATAAAAAAGACGATGTTAGGCAATAATTTTTGTGTGATGTTATATTTTATAATTATGCTCCGGCAGCGATGACTTCTGCTAAAGACGGCAGTTTTGAAACCATCTATATTTTTTTTTTTACCTTTAAACCTTTTTTTTTTATCATAAGCCACCATCAACTCTTAAGAAAACTTCGGCCCGTGCCTGACGTTGTACCACTAGTACATGGTGGACATCCCACCCATACGTACAAAGCGTTTTGGGGACACTTTTATTTGCGCACAGCTAAAGAGTGGAATTTTCTGCCGTAGTCTGCGTTTCCCGATAGCTACAACCTAGGGGTCTTTAAGTCAAGAATGAATAGATTACTTCTAGGTTCAATCGTGCTCCATCGTCGGGCACGTCATCGCTTACCGTCAGATAAGATAGTAGTCAAATCTAAGTCTATCTATAGTTAAAAAAAACATGCTAAGTGACTACATCAACATATATAAAAGCGAAATACCACTCACTGATTTATCACGAAATCTCAGAAACTATAAAAAAAGGTGTACACATCCGCTAAGAACGGATTTTACGAGACTCTACCCCAAAGGGGGACCCGTTTTACCCCCTTAGGGGTAGTTGGAAGTTTGTATGGAGAAATCTACTTTTACGCCGGTGAAGCTGCTGGCAGAAGCTAGTCTTTAATAAGAACTTGTACTCAGCGTAATTGTAGGTCTATGAATATTATTAGTCTTGATGGAGTGCACATCCCTATGTTTTGTATCGTAGACGAAGACAAAATAATCAAATTCTTCTCCCATTTGTAATTCAATGTATACAGAAGAATGTCATTAATCCGGCACCATTAAAAACCAGAGGGTGCCGAATTATTGGAATGTTCGGATAATTGGATTATTTAGAAAAAATCTGTTTTGAACTTGGACTGCTTGACAACGATAAAGCGCATACGCTGAGCGTGGCGTAGGTAGGTGCGGGCGCAGGGTGCCGGTTTATTGGACGTGTCGGTTTATTGAAGTGCCGGATAAGACAGTGAGAGTACTGTACTTGTATCTATTTAGACTTACGAGTAAATGAAGTTGCCATATGTTTGCTTAGTTATGAATTACTGATGTAAAAAATTGGTCAGGTCAGTTGTATTTTCTTATCATGGAAAAAATAACTTGGTTGGAGACAGTTTTCAGGTAATAAAATAAGTATTGTAGAAAGCGCTTGTAATGTTTACAGATGAAAGCAATTCGTAAGTACTAAAAACTTTATCAGGTTTGTGTTTTTAATAAATTTAAAACAGCGCAAAATTCAAAATTTTGTATCTTATTCAGAAAATATCAAGTTTTAAATATAAATAGATCGGATGTCCTGGCAAAAAACACAGAATTTTAATGATGTAAAAATTCAGAAGGATTTACATATATTTTTTTTGGAATTTTTGGTTCTCTCTGTTGTAGTTTAAGTTCGTACTTTTAAAACATATTTCAGTGTTTATTTTATTTTGGTCTGGTTTCATATTTTTCAATACAACCTCGTGAAACATTTAATCTTTTTCTTTAATTTAATCATTTTAGCAATCTACACAACCTATAACCAGTTGTAACGACTTTCAGTCAAGTGGATTCACGATCTGATAATGTGCAGCTTTTTAAATAATTAAAAATGTCTTGTATTACTACTTATAATAATTTTTTTTAGGCGTTAATTCCGCCATCTCCTTTCTACCATCGGACAACCCGGAGACCCTTAACTTGTTGAAACTTCAACGGTCTGGACTAAGCGTTTCGCTTAGTCCTTTATACCACGTACATTGAAGGACTGGAACAATTTACCTGCTGCGGTCTTTCCGTCCAAATATAATTTAGGTATCTTCAAGGCTAGAGTGAATAGGCTCTTAATAAACTAGTGCGTCTCACCATCAATGATTGCATCGCTGCTTACCATCAGGTGGGATCCCAGCAGAGCGTACAAGATACATAAACCATGACCTAGATTAAGAGAAGTTTTGGGAAAAAAATCATTTCAAATTCACAGCTAAAAAGTGGAATTTCCTACCGGCGTTAAATATTTCCTGATAGCTACAAACAGTTAAATTTTCCCACTGCTGGGACTCAGGCCTCTTCTCTAGGTGAGAGAATGGGCCGTCATCCACCACGGGGGCCCAGTGCGGATTGGTGAATGTCACATATCTTCGATTTTTTAATTCTAGGACATGCCCGTTTCCTCACGATGTTTTCCTTCACCATTTTGAGAGCAATGATGATGAAATTAATTACACAAAGTAATGCGCCTGACTGGGTTTGAATCCTTGTTTGAACATTTGTTTTTTCTTACGGACTAAATACTCCAAAATATTTTATTCCAATTTTCAAAAATCCGAATGGCACAAAGTAATGCGTCTGACTGGGTTTGAACCCGCGACGTACAACTCGTAAGTCGGGGCCGTGACCATTCGGCCTCCTCTTCTCTTAAAGCTCATAAAAGCTTATAATTTATTCTATCTCAAGACATTACTGAGCCTCAACTTTCCTTTTACCCTTCCTATCTGAAAACCTTTGTGAGCCACAAAACTAAAACATTTACCATTTATAACGTATTTTCCTATATACGTACAAAATGAAGTTATTCGATTCCTCTGCTACCCTTATCGAACTAGTCCTGTTACCAACGTTATGGCTGATAGGGTTATAACTCCCGTGGGTATTATAGCTTCGATGTTCTGTTCCCTATAGTGTGATTCTATCTGTGTACTATCTCAGTGTGATTTGGGCCTTTTTCATATAGAAACAAGATATTTGGAGTTTCGGTTTGACATTAAAACATTTTTTTTTGTGTCCCTTGAAGTAGGTAGAAGATTTTTTTTTTATATTAAAAATTGGAACAACAAACAGCTTTAATATAAAATGTAGAATATCTAGATAAACTTATAATATTACTAGCTGACCCGGCGAACTTCGTACCGCCTAATAGTAAGGATAACGCCATCTACTAGCATTACCAGAACCAGCATAATTCATTTCAAAATGATATTTTAATTAGAGATGGCGGTGTTATCGGATTACTTTTCTTATTTTTAAAAAAAAAAATTCTCACCGCGATATATAAGCAAGATAAATAGTTATGTTAAAGTTATTGTGCTTAAGTTTTGTTGTGCATTTATAACTATCGTCAAGTGTAAAATTTTTCTCTCATTTATATATGGTTTGGTGTAAGGAAACCTAATTTTTGGCTAAGTTCGTCTGTGTACATCAGTTGTCCTATTTTATTGTTTGATAAAAGTTGTGTGTGTAGATACCGGCACGGACCTTGAGCGCTGACTTCTACAGTTCTACTTGCGTAGAAGCACGCAGAAGTATACAAAGAAATATTGGGTCTCTTTAATGGTATGAAAAGAGACGCGGAGGCGGGTAGTGCAACCCTTGTACAGTGATTGGCTCGCTGATGTGTACGATGCGCAAAGCGATCCCCGCTCTTTCACCGAGCGCTCAAGATTCGTGCCGCTATCTGTACCTACTATAAAGAACATGAGTAAAACAATAAGTTTTATAACCATAAAGCTCTCATTGTTGACCATCAGAGTTTTCGATTCCAACATTTTGTGAACAAAAGTGGCCGTGTTCATAATTGATATAAACATAGCTGGTCATTGTAAATTAAAAAATAAATAAAAAATAATGTCATCACATTTAAAAAAAAAACTTAATGATAATAAGTAATACATAAAGTAAGATTAAAGAATCCTCACTTAACATATTAAGCCCTCATTACACGGTGATTAAAAATTTATCAATCGAAAATTAAACATAATTAGTCAGAATAAATATTGGACATAATTTGCTTCCAATTAGTGTCGCCAATTTTAAAGAACTGTCATTTTTGACCTGAGTTTAATTTTAACGTATTTATACATGCGAATTTCAGAAATGAAACGTATTTTCCTTTTGATATTTTAAATAAATTGGGTACTGTAGTGAAAAAGAAATGTACCTTTGGTCATAATTTTTACCAACTACGTAATATGTCAAAACTGTTTTATTTATTTATTTTTTATTTATTTAAACTTCATGTACAGTGGTGGTACATAGGCGGACTTAGTGCCACAAAGCATTCTCTACCAGTCAACCATTGGGTTAAAAAGACAAAAACTGTTGTCTTATCTTGTTTTATCTTGCCAAAGCCATTGTTATGGATTTGTATTTAGGTTCATGCACACTTTATTTTATGAGTACGTAAGCTTAGAGCTATATAATAGAAAATATGTTACGCACATAAAAACAAAATGCACATTTATGTAACATTTTGTTTTTTCTTACAGACTAAATACTCCAAAATATTTTATTCCTAATTTCGATATTCCAATTTTCAAAAATCCGAATTTCATAAATGCGATTTGTTTGTTTTCCGATTTTCAATAATTCGAATAAATTGCTAAGTTAAACAAGTATTTGGAAACAATTTTCGTCCTTTAGAATCTCGTTTAAATGTAAATTATATTTTTTTATATACTTTAAATTTATAAGTACATAATGAAGGGCCAAAGTTTACGCAAAATAACAGATTTTCAAAAATCTTTACTGGGCACAAATTTATGTTTTATTTTCAATCCTAGAAGAAACCTAGACAATATCCACAAAAAATCTGTGATTCCAAATTATCTAGTATGAAGTCTTACTTCATAATCACGTAAGAACAATTATATGGAAATGTATCTCGGGTTGATTGCTCTTATAGCATAGCATAGTCGACCTTATAATGTTCCCACTGCTGGAACTCAGGCCTCCTCTCTAGGAGAGGGAATGGACCGTAATCCACCACGCGGGCCCAGTGCGGGTTGGTGAATGTCACATGTCTTCGAATTTTTGGTTCTAGAACATGCCGGTTTCCTCACGATGTTTTCCTTCACCGTTCCCTCTTATTTAAACAAAAATAACCCAACCCTTTTTAACATTGAATTATAATCACAAATTAAAAAAAAAAAACTCAGTGAATGTAATTAAACGTCTGGAGCAGTAACATTCTTCTAAAGTTTTAATTTCGCAGCTACACACAAAATAAATAAGTGTCACGGCTGCTTGGTAATGGGGTAACGAGATTTTCTAACTGGAGCTTCGTTTATTTAAACTATGTCGTTGTCGCCATATTTGTCTGAAGTTTCTGTGTGGGTTTGTTTGTTATTTTCTTTGACATTGCTTATTTTAGCAGCGATATTAGTTTTAAAGTCTGGAATTAAGTAGACGTTACTAGCTTAGCTTAGCTTAGTCGGCCTTATAATGTTCCCACTGTTGGGACTCAGGCCTCCCGTCTAGAAGAGGGAATGGGCAATAATCCACTACACGGGTCCAGTGCGGGTTGGTGAATGTCACGTGTCTTCGAATTTTTGGTTCTAGGACACACCAGATCCTTCACCATTTTGAGAGCAGTGGTGATGAAATAAATTACACAAAGTAATGCGCCTGGCTGGGTTTGAACCCACGAACGTAAGCCGTGACCGTGGCCGTGAACTTGTAAGTCGGGGCCGTTACTACTCGGCCACCACTGCTCCGCAGACGTTACTAACTTAGAGATTATTATGTACTTAACTAATTATTTTGTACTACCCCTTTTTAGGGTTCTGTACCTCAAAAGGAAAAAAAACAGAACCCTTACAGGATCACTTTGTTGTCCGTCCGTCAGTCTGTCTATCTGTCTGACAAGACCCTTTATCACAAAACGCATGGAGGCATTGAGTTAAAATTAAAACTATATACTCAAGTCTGTAGTCCTTTGAAGTTCTGAAAAAAATTGATATCTAAGTTAAAGGAAAAAAAAAAGATACGGCCGTGTATGTCGCAAAAAACGTACATTTCAACACTCTCAGAGGAATCAAAATTCATAGGGTGAATTACTACTCCTTGACCCAGACCCCAAAACTGTAAATTTGTAGCTACGTCACACAAAAGCTTTTTTTACAATTTGGAAAAAAAATCGTAACTCAATTCGGGAATCGAACTGTTTTCATAGCTAAGTTTCTGCGGAACCCTCAGTGCGCGAGTCCGACTCGCACTTGTCCGGTTCTTTCTTTTAGGTAGTAACAGACTGGTAGTTTGACTTTTACTGATTAAAACTCATTCATGTTATTTCAGTTGCCGTTTACGGTCCAGGGCCGTGGCGACTTTCCCAAATAATCTTGCAGCCAATGTACTTAATCCAAAGCATAGACATGGTGAAATAGATCGCTAAATGCAATATGGCCGCCGGGAATATGTTTAAGATATGTTTTTTTTTGTTATGTTTCCGTGTAAGTACCTACAATACACTAACCAACAAATTAATTAAAATAGTGGGCGCTTTGCGCTCTAAATAAAGTAGGTCAATCGTCAGAGAATACAAGATTGGCATGTACTACAATAATGTCGTGCGTGATTTTGACATTTGAAACTCACTATCTCAGATAGAATGTCATTTTGTCTACATGCTCAAGTCAGATTGACCGTACACTTAAAAATAACCTTTAAGTGTTTCACTCCAAAAGTAACTTTTTTTTTCGGTGGGGAAATCATCTTATGTCATCCCCCGCTTTTGGGAGACGCGGGAGATAGTGCCCGACTTTTAATGACTAAAAACCTACTCCTGTTCCTTCATTGCCTTTCGTATCAGGGTCAAGTCTTCCTTTCAGAGTCAGACCCTTGGCCCCAGTAAGCTTCGACCCTGCTGGGCCTCTACAGCTGCTGACATTTAATTGAGGTGCACATGGAACAGTACGTGCCATCGACGACCTGGGCTCGGTCCGGACTGTTACCGGACGGTAGGATGGCGAGCTACTCATAGCTCGCCGTCCGCAAGCCCGCGCCTACGGTGGCCGGAAATCAGGATCGGAACCGAGGCGAGGTTTGGTTGTGAGAACCGTTGCCTTACACGATCGGTCGCCTCCTTTGCCAGCATTACTGCTTTGCAGAAGCAAGCGATCGCCTGCCACTCCACCTTGCTCCGGACCATGGCCTGTACCAAGGCCATGAAATTGAAATCGATTAATTGAATTTTTTTTGAAAAAAGAAAGACAACGTATTTACGCAGCACACAGCCACTTTCAAGGATGAAACAAGTACATAGGCACTTACGTAGAAACTTTTTTTTAATAACAAAATCAAACAACATTATGTGTCTCACAGCTACGCCAAATAGGTTGAGGAAAAATCTTTTTATCATTATTATGAATCTAATAAATTAACCTGGTAGTGATATAAAACTGTATATGAAATGCGAATATTACAATACATATGTTTTATGTAATAAGCTCTTTCTATGACATTTTAAATGAACTGTAATTGTTCCTACAAGAAACAAAAAAACTTTAAACCTAAACCAGTATCTGGTATACTTAGCAGATTTAGTTTATTTACCAAAAAATATAACTGTACGTATCATCATCATCATCATTATTTCAGCTGAAAGACGTCCACTGTTGGACATAAGCCTCCCCCAAGTGTCGCCACAACGACCGATCCTGTGCATCTCGCATCCTCCGTATTCCCGTGACTCTCACTAGGTCATCGGTCCACCTTGTAGGAAGCCTTCCAACGCTGTATATTCCGGTGTCGCCATTTCAGAAACTTTCGTCAACATCGACCATCTATTCTGCGAGCAATGTGCCCTGCCCACTACCACTTAAGTTTGGAAATTCTTCAGGCTATGTCTGTAACCTTAGTTCCCCTGCGGATATCTTCATTTCTGTTGTGATCACGCAAGGAAACTCCGAGCATAGCCCTTTCCAGTGCCCTACTACCCATATATATTATATATATCTCCTCGCTACTCATAATATCTACTGATATTTACGTTGTTCTGATTTGATATCTCGATTTTATGAGGATAATTTAAGGAATACTTTGTAACGTCTATAACAACAGAATATATATAAATAGCTCGAGGCTTTAGTTAAAATGAAAACAACTAATAGAAGAGCCACTCAAAATACTAGTCTAGTCAACCTTTATTAATAAATATAAAACTGTTTTTCTGGACATAAAAATATTTGTCTATAAATAACGTTCAGACAGGCTCAGAACTTTGATTACAGCGTAACTATCTTTTTCATTTTATTTGCTTTCATGTATTTTTGTTAATATATTCCTATTAGGCCGATATTGCCCGAAAAATCGCCAAACTAAAGTGGCAGTGGGCAGGGCAGATTGCTCGTAGAACGGATGGTCGATAAGGCCGAAAGGATCTAGACTGGTGACTGCGGCTGAAAAACGCAGAATTGGAAGGCCTCCCACAAGGTGGACCGGCGACCTGGTGAGAGTCGCGGGAATGCGGAGGATGTGAGACTCACAGGGTTGGTAGTTGTGGCGACACTTGGGGGAGGATTATGTCCAAGAGTGGTTTCTTTCGGCTGGAATGATGATGATGATGATGATTTTTGTAAATTGTGTAAGTAAACAATATTTATTTCGGCTGGAATGATGATGACGATGATTTTTGTAAATTGTGTAAGTAAACAATATTTATTTCGGCTGGAATGATGATGACGATGATGATTTTTGTAAATTGTGTAAGTAAACAATATTTATTTCGGCTGGAATGATGATGACGATGATGATTTTTGTAAATTGTGTAAGTAAACAATATTTATTTCTAAACTAGCTCCTGTCAGCAATTTTACTCGTCACTCACAAAATCATCCTAAGGAAATATTTAACAATTTGCCTGCTGCGGTCTTCTCGTCCGATTATAATTTTGGTGTGTTCAAGGCTACTAGTGCGCTATATCATCAACGATTACATCACTGCTTACCATCAGGTGGGATCGCGGTCAAGCACTAGTTTATAGTATTAAAAAAAATACTCCCGAGATAAAAAGTTTTTTACAATGTTTATTACTAGTGCATAAAGTTTTAATAAATAAATAAAACACACGTACAATCACATAAATATAAGATTTCGCTTTTCCTTTTTATAATTATTTAGTGTGATATTTCATAGGTCTGTAAGGGGTTTGTATGAAATCTATGAGTAATTCCACCTTCTGAACGACTACCATAGAACATAAAGACGGCCTGAAAAATCTAATAGATATTTACAAGCTGACCCGGCAAACGTTAAATTATTCTGCCATAGAAATTATTAAAGGAAAAATGGACGATAAGGGTATTTAAAAAAAACCTACGGCCTATTCTCAGAGCTCCAAATATATACAAAAAAAAAAAACATAAAAATTGATCAAGCCCTTTCGGAGGCGTTTGATGACAAGCTCATAAGATTTTCATATATTGACTAGCATCTGCACCAGTCAGGACGGCAACCAGTCGGTTGTCCTTTAAAGTTAAAGCACGAGAACACTTTCGCAAGAAGTTGGTAGATTCATCACACTCGTGATTTGTTGTATTCGTTTTTCTCTCAATATCATTCTTTATTTGTATGTATGTATCTAAGTATATATTTATTATTGTTCTTATTTCCTCTCTGTTAGTCTTCTTTTAAGCTGCACCTTCCATTTTATATCTCTGCACCACCCTAAGGTCGACTGGTAGAAAATGCCTAAGGCATTAAGTCCGCCTTTGTACAATGTTTCATTAGTGCATAAAGTTTTAAATAAATAAATAAATAAATCTGCCGTGTAAATATGGGTTTCCTTAGGGGCTGAATTATAATCCTTTCTTAGTGTTCGCAAAATTGCTAACTCCTAGTCACAGTTATTGCCGTGCGTTTTGATTATTTTTTTAGGGTTTCGTACCTCAAAAGGAAAAAAACGGAACCCTTATAGGATCACTTTGTTGTCAGTCCGTCCGTCTGTCTGTCAGTCATATCTCGGAAACGCGTAGAGCTATCGAGTTTAAATATACTCAGGTCTGCGGACTCTTGAAGCTGTACAAAAATGAAACTTGTAAGTTAACGAGAAAAAAAGATACTTCGGTTGATGTGGCAAAAAAACGTACATTTCGACGTCGACACTCTCGAGGAAATCAAAATTCTTAAGATACTTCCCGTTAACCCAGAATCTTGAAATTTAGCATAACGCAAGGTCTTCTAGCACAAGTATAGGAATAAATCTGAAAACTGTAAATTTGTTGTAACGAAACAATTTTTTTTTTTTGTGATTCGGAAAAATCTTCGGAGACTCCATTCCGAAATTGAACTATTTACATAGGCAAATGTGTACGGTACCCTCAAGGCGCGAGTCCGACTCGCACTTGCCCAGTTTTTTTTTATTATTGATAGTCTCGCGTTTGACTAATATCTAACCTGATGGTAAGCGATGATGTGGCCGACGATGGAGCACGCTTGCCTAGAAGTAACCTAAAGTACTTTTCCTGCAAATTTAACACAGCCTTATTAAATACGTACCTGATAGCAATATGATGCCAGCGGAAGTCATACAAAGGTACAGCTAAGTATATGGAGCGGGATGTCCCTGAGCCAGCATGGACCAGCCTGGCCGCCCCTCGGCCAGCCAACTCCAGTGATAGGAAGGAACCCGTGCGTCTTCGTGACCGCAGTGAAAACAGGGTTCCTTGCCCGTAGCCGCCGCTCTGAGGAACAATATAAAACATTAGGTATTGTTTTTTTAGACTCTACTGCTCTAGACAAAATGAAATGTAATCAGAAACATTGATGGCCAAAAAGTTAAAATATGGGCTATCGGAATGTTTGAAAGAGTTATCGTGGCTTTTTAGGGTTCCGTACCTAAAGGAAAAAAAAGAGGCCCTATTGCTATCACTCCGCTGTCCGTCTGTTTGTCACCAGGCTGTATCGCATGAACGTAAGAAAAATAACATACTGTCAGGATAACATAGTCTATCCGTGTGCCAAATTTAATTTAAATCCCATCAGCAGTTTGAGCTGAGGGAGATCGGCGGCAACAATCTCTCGCACCAGGCTTTGGTACAGGCCATGGTCCGAAGCGAGGACGAGTGGCAGGCGGTCGCCTCCTTTTGTGAAGCAGTAATGTTAGTAAAGGAAGAGGCATCACATGAAAGCACAAGGGCGCGGTCCTCACGCCCCAGCCTCGATCTCGATCCCGATTTCCGGCCACCGTAGGCGCGGGCAATGGGTAGCTCGCCGTCCGATCGTCCGGTAACCGCCCGGACCGAGCTCAAGTCGTCGACGGCGCGTACTGTTTCACTCACGCCTCAAGGAGATGTCAGCAAACAGTAGGGGCCCAGCAAGTTCGAAGCCTACTGGGACCAAGGGTCTGCTTCTGAAAGGAAGACTCGGCCCTGGTATGAAAGCAACGAAGGAACAGAAGTAGGTTTAGTCAGTAAAAGTCTGACACCCTCTCGCTCCACCTAAGAGCGCAGGATGTCATAGGATCGAAAAAAAATCAGCAGTTTCAACTGCAATGAGTAACAAACTTACAAATACACACACCCTCAATTTTTTTTCATAATATTTATTATTTTGGTCTTTATAATATTAGTTTGACTTTTTAGACAGCCTAGACTGGCTCATCTTTTTAAAGGTCGAAAAAAAAAACAATTAAAAAAGAAAGATATAGAAACCAACTCTGATTACAATATTTGAGTCTGTCTGTGGTTGCCCTTTTACAAACTCAGTGAACTTCAAAACTAATTAAAATATTACTTTTAATTAGCCTACGTTTTCCATTATTACGACCAAGCTTTATCCATAGAATCTAGAATAAAAATCATTCATTTTTCCAAAACTGTTCACAGCCGCAATGGAGGATGGCTTCAAGGTCCTGGACAGAAGAGGAGCTCAGCACAATGCTCGACGACCTCAATAGAGCTTCCAAAAGAGTAAGTCAAATGATCACGGACAAAACCAAAGTCATGATAAACAGCCATGTACGAGTAGCATCCATTCATATCAAGATCAGAGACTCTACACTCAAAGTTGTGAAGGATTACGTTTACCTCGGACAGACAGTCCAGTTAGGTAGGTGTAATTTCGGGAAAGATGTCAACCGTCGAATCCGACATGGATGGGCAGCTTTCAGGAACCAGTGCGTGTTGTCAATGATGACATATGTGTCCGAAACGTGGTGACTAACAAAGGCTTAAAGTGACACAAAGGGCGATGGAAACTATGTTCGGAGTTTCCTTTCGTGATCGAATCAGAAATAAGGATATCCGCAGGAGAACCAAGGTTACCGACATAACACGAAGAACCGCCAGACTTCAGTGACAATAGGCAGGGCACATTGCCCGCAGAACAGATGGCCGTTGGGGCTGAAAGGTTCTGGAGTGGCAACCGCCTACCGGAAGATGCAGCGTTGGAAGGCCCCACAAGGTAGACGGATGACCCAGTAAAGGTCCGATGGCAGGAGTCCGATGAATGCGAGATGCACAGGACTGTTCATTGTGGTGACACTTGGGGGAGATCTATGTCCAACAGAGAACGTCTTTCGCCTAAAATGATGATGGTGATGTATGATTATTTAACATCATATTATCTAATATGTTTTTTCTTGTACCTATCCTATTTTAAGAAGACATAATATTTCTCATAATTTTAAGGAACGTGTGCCTTCGCGTCGTAGTCAAATCACGTTTCAATCAATTTGTCAATACCACGTTTAATTTGCGACTTGAATTTGAAAGTTTTTTTAATTACTGATGCCACATATTATTATTATGTAAGCCACTACATGAAAATGATTGGTTTTTGTTTTTTTGATATTTGTGGTCATTTTCATTATCCATTTTTGTTGTTTGTTGTTTTGTAAGTGTTTAGTTCTGTATAATTTAATTGCGTTTTAAACGACTAAAAACCCATTGCTGTTCCTTCGTTGCCTTTCATACCAGGGCCGAGTTGCCTTTCAGTAGCAGATCCTTGGCCCCAGTAGGCTTCGACCCTGCTGGGCCCCTACGATTTGCTGACATCTCCTTGAGGCGCGCGTGGAACAGTCCGCACCGTTGACGACTTGGGCTTGGACGGCGAGCTACCCATTGCTCGCCGTCCTCAAGCCCGCGCCTACGGTGGTCGGAATCTATCTACATAGGAACTAAAATTCAAACAATTCTGCATAGCTGCCTGATATTTGACTTTAAAATCAAGCATCGGGCAGTTGCCCAAACCAGACACACAACCACCTGATCAAAGGATCCTCCCTTTTCAATGGAGGTTTGAAGGAATTTATACCCTTTTCTGTCATCCCTCAAAAAAATCTACCTACACCTAAAATATTAAATAAACAGCTAAGGACAGCAATCTATCTTCATTTCAGTATTGATTACACAATTTAAGCAAGCTTGCAATATTGGACATTATTTACAACATTAAACATAAACTTATATAAACAATCTTAAACAACAATTTCACTTCTGAAGTTTTTCTCTGATAACGATTTAAATGTTGTATAAAGTTATCATATCAATTCTTTGAACAATTTACTTGGGAGTCAGCAAAGCAATTTATTATAAATGATTAGCTTTGCCAAAGAAATAGCTTTATTTTCATGAAAGCAATGCCAATAAGTATTTTCATTTCTCATTTACTTTGTCAAAGAGAATTTATTTAAAATTTGTCTCTCCTTTCAATGAGCATCGGTAGCTTTGTAATTCGAATATAATTACGTTCATCAATGCAAATGTACGATAATATTATATAAATAAGCTGACGTTGCGATTGTTTGTCATGAATATGATAATTAAAATTATCATCCGAAAATGGCCGCGCTCGGAAATACGCAGCGTCGGAAGGCCACAAGACAAGATAGACCGATGACAGCATGGTGAGGGTCGCGGGAATCAAATGGATGCGAGACGCACAGGACCGTTTATATCCAACAGTGGATTCTTTCGACTGAAATTATGACGATCTTGTGATGATCGTCTGGCCTGTTGGTCTAGTGGTTAGTGGCCCTGACTGCTATGGCTGAGGTCGTGGGTTCGATTCCCACCCAGGACAAATGTTTGTGTGACGAGCACGATCATTTGTTTTGTGTCTGGGTGTAATTTATTTATTATTTATTTATTTATTCCATTTTAAAGAAGGCTTACAGACTAACAAAATAAGTGATATAAAAAGTATGATATTTTCAAATCGCTAATTACAAGCCTCCACATATAGACAAAAAAAAAATTTTATATATATATATTTTTTTTTATTTATTTATTTATTTATCTATATATGTATGTATTTAGAAATATATAAGTATGTTTATCAGTTTTCTAGTACCCATAACACAAGCTCTGCTTAGCTTGGGACTAGACGGCGTTGTGTGATAGTTGTGGAATATTATATTATTAATATATGATATACACTGTCATTCAACTTACCTCGGGCCGTAATCTCAGTGAGATGAATAATGTGAATTCTCTGGGGAAGGTCTTCCCGGCAGAGAATAGCTCTGAAGATGCAATCCAGATGTATGAGTTGGGCCTTAGACTGAAGGCATGCGGTCGATCCGCTACTGGCCCCCATCTAGCCTGGGCAGGGTGAAAGTTCCGCCTTGCACCCGGCGCCAGCGGGTTTATTGTACCTGAGAAGAATTAAATTATAATGTATGTTGACGTTATTACTTCGCACGTGAACAAGGTTTTAATTTAATGTTGTTAAAATTTCGTAATTAATTTTCGTAGATTGAAATTATGGCGCTTTTGTACGGGACTTGTTTGCTTATTGCTTTCAATGTAATATTTCCTAGATAATAAAAAAATATTACATTGGGTCCGTCACTTAGATCTTTTTAATTTGTTTTATATATATAAGCGATGAAAACCTTCATTGTAATAATTATAATCTATAATATTGGACAAGAAAAATAAACAATTTGATAATGTAAAGAATTGAATATAAAAACATTGTTTATATTAATATAAATAATTAATTAATCCATAATAATAATATACCACGCCATGAAAGGCAGGCATGTGATGAGCCACTCTTATTTAAGATCTTGCATGCATGTATTATTAAAGTTTTAATTATGTTTGTGTAAATTAATTTTTTTATTCTTATCGACTAGAAAGATAAAAGTTTAGGAATGGGGTTTCGTGACGTCACTTCTAAGTAGGAAAAGTAACAGAATGTGATGTCACGCAAATTTTGAACGTACTGTATGTTATTTTATTTTTTTTTGACAGTTGGATTAGTGTAGCATGGCTATTATACAACAACCTTTCATAGTTATTGGATAATTAGATTACAATATGAGTAACTTTATCGTACTTTCTGCGGTAACGGAGAGCAATATGACTACAATAACCTCTTTTTAATACACACCCCTATTTTTCACCTTTTACTTACCATATTTTCTTAGGCAAAAGTAAAAAAAAAAAATCATCATCTTCCTGCCCTTATCCCGTATTATTTGGGGTCGGCGCAACACGTTTTTTCCCACTCTGCCCTGTTACTCGTCATGCTATCACTAACTTCCTTTTCTTTCATATCACTCTTCACACAATCCATCCATCTTTTCTTTGGTCTCCCTCTTCCTCTCCATCCATCCACATGTAAACTCATAACTCTTTTAGTAACATGCGTTTCATCCCTCCTCTTCACATGACCATACCAAGACAAACGATTCCCTTTCAACTTTTCAGTCACTGGCGCCACTTTCAAACTTCCCCTAATATATTCATTTCTCACTTTATCCATTTTCGTCACACCACACATCCATCTTAACATTCTCATCTCCGCTACATGCAATCTTTTTTCATCCGTCTTTTTCACAGCCCAACATTCTGATCCATACAGTATGACAGGCCTTATCACGGACAAGTAAAAAAAAAAAAAGAAAAAAAAAATGAAATCCCAAAATTATCCACGAAAATTTTTAATATTTGGTAAATTCAAACAATTGCTACTAGAAAATATTACGCGCAGTATTTTTCCGTTTTGATCGTCATTTATTAATTCATAATCTTCTCTATCGCTTTTACAATATTTCCATAAATTCAGTGACATTTTAGGATATAAACAAACGCTAATAACTTTGCTGTTTATGAATATTATTTATTGAGACTTTACTTAAATAATAACAAGACCTTTTGTAATAAGCCCTTTAAGTATTCGTAGTAATTAAAAATTAGAGATGTATAATTATGTAGGTAGTTTCTAAGATTTGAAATTATGTGATTAAAAATTAAATAAAGTTAGTCTAGATCCGCTCTTCAAGCTATAAAAACTGACTTTTTTTATGTGGCAAACCTTTTTTTATAAGAAAACATTTGTTATGATTTCTTCCACTCTGAGTGAAGCAGCAGGTTTCTTACTAACTACAACCCACACTGTGGCTTTTTGTCACGGCAATTCCTTTGAACAATCCACAGACCTGGCAAGCGTCCCTAACGTCCCGTCAATCTTACTGACATCTCTTTGAGGCGCACTTACAACACAACGCGCCGTCATCCGGACAGTTAGACGGCGAGCTACTCAATGCTCGCCACCCACAAGCCTCCGCCTACGGTGGCCGGAAATCCTCCCTTGACTCTCGAACTCGAAACTCTCGTCTGTTTCGTTTAATATAGACTTTCTAGTCGACCTAATACTACTAGCTCATGATAAAAGGAAAGACTTCGTATCCAATAATTTTGGCAATATACTTGACGGATCAAATATTTTTTATAAACCTATCATATGGTTCAGTAAAAGATCTATTTTAGACATAACTAGTATTACACAATTTTATGCTCAAATACACACTCGTTTAAATAAGCCACTTATAATGGTACCACGTCATAGTTTGGGCACGCCATAATTATGGCGGTAATTCCTCTCTTTGAGGAGTGGCTGGAGAAGCAACACGACATCCTTAATTTCTGCTTGACACAGGTCCTTACAGGATATGGAGGTTCCTGCACCGGAGACATGCGGAAGAAATGCCCGGGTGTCACCATTATGTGAAGCGCTCGGAGGACACGGTGGAGCATACGGTAGAGGTGGGCACCGCCTGGGCAAAGCACCGCCGTGTCCTCGTGGGGGCGATCGGCGACAACGATCTTTCGCGCTACGTCTTGGTACAGGCCATGGATCGAGGAGGAGTGGTAGGCGGTCGCCTCCATCTACGAAGCAGTAATGCTAGCAAAGGAGGCGGTCGCACGCGCGAGGCAATGGCACTCGCGCCCTAGCCACCGGGATTCCAACCCCGATTCTCTGCCACCGTAGGCGCGAGCTTGCGGTCGGCGAGCAATGGGTAGCTCGCCGTCCGACCATCTGGAGACTGTCCGGACCGAACCCAAGTCGTCGGCGGCATGTAGTGTTCCACGCGTGCCTCAAGGAGATTTCAGTAACCATAGGAGCCCGGCAGGGTTGAAGCCTACTGGGCCCATGGGTGATGCGAAAGAGATCCCCGGGGCCCTAGAACAATCGCAAAGAAGGAACAGGAGGGGTTTTTTAGTCAGTAAAAGTCTTACACGTCCTCCCACCCTCCGAAAAGCGGGAATGTCATTAGATGATTTTCCCACAAAAAAAAACCACGTCAAAGTCAATTAAAAAATAATTCTGCAACAACCTGTTTTGACGCTAAAATCAATGCATCAATATGTCCTCTACACCCTGCATGCTTGATCGGTAGTAGTTTGGCAACTTCCAGTCGACCTATCGATTTCATGCTGTTGCGATGTCAGTTAACGAGCTAGTCTGGAAATAATTTAAAATCCAATATTCGTTTACGTATAGACGAGGAACAGTTTTCTAGTGGCGTGGAACGTTTACTAAAATGTTTGCTTTAAAGGTTTGAGAATTGAGTGGAAGTTTACAGAAAGAACTTAAAATTGAAATTGGTTTTTAGTAGAACATGTGTGGTTTTGATGGTTTGAATGCTGGTCTGTATTATCCGTTTGTGTTTCGAGAAGAGTATATTGGAGCAGAGTAATGGCATACTATGTTCTATTATATTTCTGACTGCATTTATTTGTTAAAAATTTTCGTTAATAGTATAAATTGCCCCGACAAGGAAGTCAAAAAGATTTAATTCACCTTTACGTGTGTCATTATTCTCAACAAAATATCGACAGAATTCGTACATTGTCCGTACAAGCAGAAATTTAAACAAGTTGTGTAAACAGCATGATATAGATCGACTTCCAACTAATGTTCTCTCGGTTTTTTTTTTTCGTGTGGGAAAATCATCTAATTACATCCCCCGCTCTTGGGCGGAGCGAGGGATTGTGTCAGACTTTCACTGACTAAAAATTCACTCCTGTTTCTTCTTTGCCATTTTTCCAGGGCCCCGGGGATCTCTTTCGCATCACCTATGGCCCCAGTAGGCTTCGACCCTGCTGGGCCACTATAGTTGCTGACATCTCCTTGAGGCGCGTGTGGAACAGTACGCGCCGTCGACGACTTGGGCCCGGTCCGGACGGTTACCGGACGACCCAACGGCGAGCCACCCATTGCTTGCCGTCCACAAGCCCACGCCTACGGTGGCCGGAAATCGGGATCGGAATCCCGGTGGCGATTGGGGCGTGAGGACCTTTGCCTCACGCGATCGGCCGCCTCCTTTGCTAGCATTTGCTTCGCAGAAGGAGGCGACCGACAGCCACTCCTCCTCGCTCTGGACCATGGCCTGTACCAAGGCCCGGCGCGAGAGATCGCTGCCACCGATCGCCCCCACGACACGGCGGTGCTCTGCCCAGGCGGGGCACACATCTACCATATGTTCCACCGTGTCCTCCGGGCGGTCCACACAATGGTGGCACTCGGGCATTTCTTCCGCACGAATCTGGTGCAGGGACCTCCCAAACTTACCATGTCCGGTGAGAACCTGCGTCATGCGGAAGGTAAGGACGCCGTGAGATCTTTCCAGCCACTCCTCAAAGAGGGGACTTATCACCGTAATTATTGCGTGCCCAAGTGTTTTCCTGGATAGGATATGCTTATGCCAATTTTTTGAGTTCTGTTTCACAAAAGGAAAAAAAAATAGATCACTTTGTTGTCCGTCTGTGTTAGTCTGTCTGTTAAGACCGTTTATCTTAGGAACGCGTAAAGGTATCGAGTTGAAATTAAAACGATATACTCAACTCTGCGCTCTTTGCAGCTGAAAAAAAAACAAATTTCTAATAGTAAAAAGTATAATATAAAAAATAAATAAATAAATATGCCTATTCAAAAAATTTTGAAACAAAGCGCAGTCAAATAATAAATTACTTTAATCCAACTTCACACACCGTGCCTTAATTATGGTGGAAAACTACTTACCTTCACATTCGAAGGAGTTGCATGATCTTCCTTGCTCTCCGTACCCCTCGCAGGTAGGCTTCGAGCAGTATCTCCTGCGGGTCTGCCGCCCCCCTCCGCAAGTCCTGCTGCACGCCCCCCATTCCCCCCAACCGGCCCAGCCTGCAATATTGACAGATGAACTCTCCTCCCGAAGTTATTGCAATAGTTTTCCGTAGTTTTGTTTGTGGAGAACTTTTGTGCGGGAAGCTATGAAATTTCGTTTGTGAAGCTTACAAAGTACGAAATCACTACGTCAGTAGTGATTAGAGATGGCAGAATACTAATAACAACCGTGCAGTTTTAGTTTCACAGATCATTAGTTTTAATGAGTGATTGCAAGTTTATTTTGTATGGAACATGTTGACAATGTCACCTATAAAAGTGGCCTCACAATAGTTTACATACTTTGTGATATAAAGCTCAATAAAGTGAAGTTCATTTTGTTTTTGATAGGTGGATAAAATTATGAGTACTGAAAGTTTGGTTGCATTCAATTTAGAGTCTAGTTAAGCCAGACAAAATTTTAAAAATTATAAATATATTTTTTTGTTATTTTAAAGGTACTTAGTACTGAAGTATTTAGTAAAAAAATCTAATTTTAATATTACAAACATACACTTCAATTTTATTTAAGATTTGGGTTGTATTTGGATAGTAACTTTTAAATGAATTTATATTAAAAGAAATCTGCTAAATCTCTTTTTTTCAGGTGCTACATATTTCTGGACTTCTCAAAGCGAATCAAAAATTTTTGCGGATATTAATGTAGTCTGACTTAACGTATTGTAAGGATTTGGTTACTCAAAAATCAACATTATAGAATTTATTTATTTAAACTTCATGTACAGTTGTGGTACATAGGCGGACTTAATACAACAAGGCATTCTCTACCAGCCAACCTTTGGGTTGAAAAGACAACAAGAAACCGAAATCGATCGTAGGAATCGATGTAGGGCCAAAATTTCTGTAGTACCTACAATCAATTGATTTCATCAGTCCGTATAAGCCACTGTTTCTTTAAGCCTTTATGCATATTTTATGCACAAAAAATCCCAACAGAAATATCAAATCATTAAAAGTTAGTCATAACAATCCGAGGTTCGTAAATTTTCATAGTGTTTGTTATAAATGGCGATTCCAGATCTGAAAATACAAACTCATTTCTCTTAGTTTACTCTTCAAACTTCAGCTGTAAATTGCGAACTTCGTTCATCTATTTCTTTTCCTCGGCAGTGTAATTAACAGGTAAATTTTAGTATTCATTAACGGAATTCTGGTAATGGCAAACTGTCTCCGGCTGAGATTGAATTAGTGGTTATGGAATCAGGTTATTTGGATGATAGCACAGTACCTTAACATAATAACAAAATTAGGTCGCGAGAATAAAGTTTGTTTATCGTTAAAATTATGAGACGTTTAATGGAGGCTCATTTCTAAGGGTCTAGACTCACTGGGCTATAGCGGCATTAGACATGACGTAAAAAAAAATTATGATTGACTGCGTAATCAAAAGTGGCCCGGTGAGGCATACACTATAGAGCTGCATGCATTTTGTTGGTTACGCAAATTGGCAGCACTGTCATTGCGTCTCGGTGAGATATGGGCCTTACACAGGATGGTTTTTAGGAAAAATGGTGATAATTGCACCTACCATACCAACAGTACCGCTGCTTCTCGTCGTTAAATTGAAAATGACAGAGCACAGTAATATCTTTGAGGTGGTACAAAAGTTTTCCAAATGTTACCGACTTTAAACATAAGGGTCTGTCCACATTAAAATAACGCGGCTTCGTGAACGTAAAACAGCGCGGTACCTAACTGCGACACGTTCCCATCTTGCATCGAGTAGATATACGGTGCCCAGTACGGTGTGTGCATCAGGTTGTTTAGGAGGTGCGTTGTCAAAAATATCACGATCAGTCTTCAACCACCCTTTGGTTTTCTTGCGGCGATACCTTGTCGGCTCGACGCCATTTATCTGCTAAACGCGGCAAGCTGCCGCAATGTAGCGCTGTACTGTTTCACGTAAATGACGCCGTGCCGTATGTGTAGTAATGTGGCCAGACCCTAACACAGCGTCCTATGTGAGCGATCGATTCATCAATCAACGCGAAGGCGGTTGCGAAGCGATTCGATGCGGTTCACGTGAAATCAACACGACGCAGTGGCCACCTATGTACAAGCAAAGTCATCGCTTTAGCTACCGTTTACATAAAACAAGTCACCGCATCGCAAGAGTTCGCTAGAAAATATCAAAGCAACTAATCGTGTCCACTTTGTTTCGCTCATCGCCGCACTGCACCCACGTGCGGCTGGTCACGTAGGTCACCACAACAGAGTATCAATTGTTGGTTTCGTTTATGCCGCATCGCTTCGCAATTGTGAGCGAATCGAATCCTTACATAGGACACCGTTTAAGATTAACAAAAAAAAAAAAACGAAAATATTCAAATGTCTTACCAACAGCGTTCCATATGGCTATATCAACGCCAAGGCTCCAAGGTACGGCAGCAGCTGTAGCTTCTAACCATGGACCATCAGGTGGTGTGGTTTCCAAGTCTACTGCAGGATCACTTATCCTAGCAAAGACCACCAACTCACTCTGCGATGGTGTCATACTCCAGTTGAAGCAGTCACCAAGTTGTGGACTTATCTTTAAGTTCACCTGCCTGTAGACAAAATAATTTAGCTTAAATTGTGTTCATGTTTCTCTAAGGTAACCTGAATAAGTAATTTAATACGATCATACACAAACTCTTAAGTATAATTAGGTCACATGAGATGGGGCACTTTGAATTTTCCTCTTCTAGCTTCGGATTAGATTAAACGATACATTTTCTTTAGTGTATAGGTTGCTTTGATGAAATATGTTGCTTACATATTTTGTGATATTAATAATGTAAGCTATTTTTATGTTGCTAAATTGCTTATAGTGATATGAAAAGATGAAGAATATTTTTCTCGGAAAAATCGTTTAAATAATATCTAGTCATTTTATATTATACATGTTGCTGCCAGTGATAATGGCCCCGACTTATGAGTTGTAGGTCACGGGTTCAAACCCAGCCAGGAAATAAATTACACAAAGTAATGCACTTTGTGTAATTTATTTCATCACCATAACTCTCAAAACGGTGAAGGAAAACATCGTGAGGAAACTGGCAGATACTAGAACCAAAAATTCGAAGATATATGACATTCACCAACCCGCACTGGGTCCTCGTGGTGAATTACGGCCTATCCTCTCTCCTGGAGAGGAGGCCTGAGTCCCAGCAGTGGGAACATTAAAAGGCTGATTATTCTATGCTATGCTAGTTTCTGCCAGTGACTTCGCCCGCGTAAAGCTAGAACTACATTAGACCGATGCACACGTGTAACTCGCTAATTTGTACGTAGAACGACGTCGCGTGGCGTCGTATGGTGTGGATCAAGTGTAGCTCTATAAGTCTAGTTTCCTTAAAAAATGTAAGGAGACCGACGCGCCCAGAACGGCGTGTGTGGCACTCGTGTGCGCAGTGTAGTTCTAGCTTTAATATGAAAAATTGTCCCAAGGGAACATATTCCCGAGATAAAAAGTATCCCATATGCTATTTCAGAATATGGTCTACCAGCGTACTGGATATCATCAAAATCGACTCAACCGTTCTATTGAGAAGTAGTAACAAACATACACACACATATTCACAAACTTTTGCTTTTATAATATTAGTGTGACATACAGTATGTCGAGGCTTCAAAGTCTTGAGCATCGACGCCGAGTTGCTAGCCTGTCGGTTTTCTGCCGATTGCATTTCGGGGAGTGTGCATCGGAATAGCATAACCTGATTCCGGCTTGCCCGTTCCACTATCGGACCACCAGGCTTACGGTAATGCGACAAACCACGGGTAGTGTGAAAGCGAAGCCCGGGGCCCCGGGATGAAGGCAAAGAAGGAACAGGAGTGGGTTTTTAGTCAGTAAAAGTCTGACACTATCTCTCGCTCCGCCCAAGAGCGGGATTTGTCATAAGATGATTTTCCAACCTAAAAAAAAAAAAACCTATACGCACAAAACGTTTCGGGAACACATTCATTGTGCGTACAGCTAAAGAGTGGAATTCCTTGCCGGAATCTGTGTTTTCTGATGACTAAAACCCGGGAATCTTTAAGTCAAGAGTGAATAGGTTACTTTTAGGTAAGTGCGCTCTATCGTCGGCCGCATCGTCGCTTTCCATCAGGTGAGATAGCGGTCAAGCGCGAACCTATCAAGAATTAAAAAAAAAGTATAAGGTTTTTAATAATTCTTAGATGTTTGTATTGTATTTTATATTTTATTTACTGTATGTAATATCGTCTAGAACTCTTTTATTTCTCTTTTTCGTCTTGTTTTATATAATATGTTCAATAGGGTACTTAATATTTACAGTGTCAGTTATAAACATTTTAGTTTAAAGATATACGAATATTTATATAACAAAAACTTGATTACACAGATACAGAATATAATTCAATTTTTTTTTGTAAAATGGTTTTTTTTTATAAGTACAACCAGCCTAAGGCATTAAGTCCGCTTTTATACTTTCTGTTGCATGAACATTAAATAAATAAATAAAAAATCAATTGATCGCTTAGACTAGCGATGGCCTGAAACAGAGGTTTTTAATAACGTAGCTCAGGCAAGTTGTTATAATATGTAATGACTGTACCAACACACCATTCTTAGGTCATTATACAGATTTGTAAATTATACTAGTTTTCATATGTAATTATACCAATATTTTTAGTACTTGATACTAAATATTCATATGCTTGTTCGACTCCGAAAAGAAAGTACACACATGTGAATTAACAGAAAGTTAGTTAATCATCGAAAGTTCGCTATCGAAGTTAGTTAATTATCAAAAGTTCGTTATTGAAGTTAGTAAACGATCGAAAAAATTCTTTGTAATTTGACGTCGATGGCTTTCACGCCATCGTCAGACAAAAATCTGCCTCTTTGCTCTGCAGAGTGCGGGCTAGCTCCAACTCCATCCTGAAAACCATAGCGGGGAGGTACGATTTTCCTCTGTTAGGTGATGTTGTTCACAGATGCATCATGAACAACCACCTTGTTTTAAAATAAATAGATAGATAGATAGTAAGTTTACTAACATATATATATAGCTTATTATATCCTTCTTTTGCTGTGCCCAAAAGGGTCCATGATTGTTTCTTTTGTCAAAAATTTACCATCTAAGTCTACATTGTGGAATGCAATAAAGAATTGAGTATTGAGTATTAACATAGGTTTAAATTTGTTTAATGGTTTACTAACCCATAAGGATTTCACTTATCCGAATTAAAGATTTTTTTTTTTTTTTTTTTTTTTATTTATAATCCCTAAAAGTTCTATCTTAATTCTTTTAGTAAAATGATAAGTAGAACTGTATTTCAGTCCTTATTTCAGCATTTACTCAGTTTGAAATCTACGACCCTTTCGAAGCACTAGGTTAAGCAGTGGCACCGTTTAGCTTGAACTCGACACTACTTGTAATAGAAAAGACGGTCAAGAAATATCTTAGAATACCCAGTAAGTGTGCCAAGTATTCTTGGGAATGAAAACTTAAATACATTCGTTAATGCTGTCTCTGAAAATACTAGTGGATATTTTCTTTAGTGATGTCTTTTTTTATGTCTCCTAGTTCATAGTTTAAAAATTATAGTTCCATTTTATTCGAGAGCATTTTATAAATGCGGGTTTTGTCTCTTTAAAATAATTAAATGTTATTTTTATATTTACGTGGACTTGGAAGGTATAATTATGTCTTTAGTTTTTCATATAGTTTGTTGTTTCTACATTGTGTGTATCTGTGTACGTGTGCCAAATAAAATATTTTTCTTTCTTTTTTTCTTTATATAAAAAAAACTTTCTTGTGCTATTTTGTAAAACATAGTAAAACAAATGGAAGGCTTAAAAATTGTGAAATTCTTTATCAAAAAAGATATGGCCAGGTCGTGGTAAATAGCTAACTAATTACCAGAATTACCAGTAACAAAATATTTTCTACGTGAATCTGTGTCAAAAATCTCTTGACATAAATAAACTTTTAGGGAACTGGGTGACTTGAGGTAATCAATCTCAGACTGGCTTTTATGACAGTTTTTTGGATACATATTTAATTTACCAGTCGATAGCGATACAGCAGAATTTTTTTTTAGGCATATATTAGATTTTTTCCCATTACAGTTTTTTTTTTTTGGTGGGATTCCGGCATCTTGGGCGGAGCGGGAAATTGTTTCGGACTTTTATTTACTACCACTCCTGTTCCTTCGTTGCTTTTTGTACCGGGGCCGAGTCTTCCTTTCAGAATCAGGCTTCAGAAGGCTTCGACCCTGCTGGGCCATCGACGACTACGCCTCGGTCCAGACGATTACCGGACGGAAATCGGGATCGGAATCCCGGTGGCGGTTGGAGCGTGAGGACCGTTGCCTCACGCGTGTGGCCGCCTCCTTTGCTAGCATTGTTGCTTCGCAGAAGGAGGCGACCGGCTGCCCCTCCTCCTCGCTCCGGACTATGGCCTGTGCCAAGGCGGTGCGAGAGATCACCGCCGCCGATCGCCCCTACAAGGACACGGCGTTGCTCTGCCTAGGCGGGGCACCCCTCCACCGTGTGCTCCGCCGTGTACTCCGGGACCCGGGCGTTTCTTCCGCAACAGTTAAAGTTTTTGCATTATTTTGTTTTAGTGTATATTAACTACAGCTAGATGTGTGTTTTTAAATATACTACGTGTTTTTTTATATGCCATAACTCTAGAGTATGAATGAGACAGTATCAAAGAATCAACTGGCATATGAATTATTTTTCAATTATCTTTTTTTTGTTTTCATATTCCATACAAAATAATTCGATAAATTCACGATTATTTATGTAAAACACCCTTACGATTGACGATTATTTTATTATTTTTTTATTTCCCTTACGTGAAATATGGGAGCGTAAATATGTAATGTCATCTGTTTATTTGCAAACTAGATTTCATCGATGACTGGCAACGACACAAAAGTAAAGATTTGTCATACGGGTGTCAATTTTTACCTAATTAATAATGACTGATGATACCTTCGAAACCATGCATTTTTGGACCACATATTCTAGGAATTTTAGTATTATTTTTCCTTATCGAATATAAACCTTGAATTATGGGATATCAAAAACAACACATTGTATAAATAGTATGTAGCAATAGTCATAGTGAGAGCAGTGGTGGCCGAGTGGTATCGGCCCCGACTTGCGAGTTGTAGGTCGCGGGTTCAAACCCAACCAGGCGCATTACTTTGTGTAATTTATTGTATACCTTTGCTCTCAAAACGGTGAAAGAAAACATCGTGAGGAAACCGGCATGTCCTAGAACCAAAAATTCGAAGACATGTGACATTCACCAATCTGCACTAGGCCCGTGTAGTGGACGGCCCATTCCCTCTCTTAGAGAGGAGGCCTAAGTGCCAGCAGTGGGAACATTAAAATGCTGAATATACTATATGCTATGTGCTATTAGTCAAATAATTAATTATTTATTATGAAACTAATCGTCAAGTCAGTAATTCACTTTATTTTTTTTAACCATTGCACAGAAAAAGCTTAACTAAATTGACTAAAAAACATAGTGCAACCAGTTTTCTGTTTCTCTTAAACAAAATGAAGGAACAAAGTCTGTTTCGCAACTTCACCGTTATTTGAAAGAAAAAGAAAATGAGCTGAAAATTTCTATTCGCAACAATCGCGTTGGAGGTTCATTGCTTTATTTATAGTTAGAAAAGGAAGAAATCATTTGAGAATACTTACAAATGATACAATAAAATTTTACCTTTATACAAAACACCATTATGGTTGAAACATGAACGTACTAAATTATTCAGAGACACAATTCAGATAAAAATTATATATTTATTTATTTAAACTTCATTTACAATAAGTACCTAGATCACTACTAATATTTATTCTAACTGTAATTATATATATACAATATTATATACAAATACACTTAACTAATTAAAACTATATATATACATTAACGGCTACTCCTAACTAAAATATGGCGTCATAAAACTCCTCCGCATCGCTGTCGACTGGAAGTGAGCCCAAAAGGCTGGCAGCATTGCCACGTTGTATGGCAATGCTTAATCTCTGACCAGGGTAAAAGCCAGCCCTTGGGTCACGCGAAGTGTCAACTAAGCGTTTGGACAGTTCTTTAAAAAGTATTCAGATAATAACTTTCATTTGTCAGGTAATTACTGTGCCAAAAGTTTTACTTGTCTATTTAAGTTGCTCTTTTTTGTTATTAATCTATATACATAAAAGGAGATACTGCATAGCATAGCATAGTCGGCCTTATAATGTTCCCACTGTTGGGACTCAGGCCTCCTCTCTAGGAGAGGGAATGGGCCATAATCCACCACGCAAGCCCAGTGCAGGTTGGTGGATGTCACATGTCTTCGAATTTTTGGTTCTAGGATATGCCGGTTTCCTCACGATGTTTTCCTTCACCGTTTTGAGAGCAGTGGTGATGAAAAAAATTACACAAAGTAATGCGCCTGGCTGGGTTTGAACCCGCGACCTACAACTCGTAAGGCGGGGCCGTTACCACTCGGCCACCACTGCTCTTAAAGGAGATACTGAGTGACTGACATATGAACGCACAGCCGAAACTACTGGGACTAGGTGCGTGAAATTTTACACAAGTTTTTTCGTTTTATAACATAGGCGAGCACTAAGAGAGGATTTTCAAAAGTTCATCCCTAAGGGAATGAAACGGAGGTTCAAAGTTTGTACGGAGAAACCAACATTCATGTGGGCAAAGCCACTGGCAGGAGGTAGTCTTATTACAAAGTAATATCACTAACATAGTCATAAGATCCTTCACAGGACAGGATCTTTGACAGGATAGAAAGGATGAAAAAAACGTGTTGCGCCGACCCCAAATAAGATGGAACAAGGGCAGGAAGATGATGATGATGATGATAGTCATAAGATCCTTTCTTGCTAACCAATTATGGATGTTCTATTTTTATACATCACTATTTTTGAATTAGTACAAAAAAGGGGCTCTGGTTACTGATCATATTTGTGTAGTCAAAAGTAAAAAAAACGGAATCCCAAAATTGTCCACGAATATTTGCCACAATACATTTGCTAGTAGAACATACTACGCCCAGTTGTTTTTAGGGTTCCGTACCTCAAAAGGAAAAAAAGGAAGCATTGTAGGATCACTTTGTTGTCCGTCTGTCTGTCAAGAACCTTTATCTCCGGAACGCGTCGAGATATCGAGTTGAAATTAAAACCATATACTCAAGTCTGTGGACCCTTTACGCTGTGAAAAAAACAAAAAAAAAAGATTCAGCTGTTTATATCACAAGAAACGTATATTTCGACACTCTCAATGGAATCAAAATTCATAGGGTATTTCCTGTTGACCTAGAATTCTGAAATTTGGCGTGAAGCAAGGTGTCATAGCAAAAGTATAGGAAAAAATTTGAAGTCCGACTCGCACTTGCCCGGATTTTTTTCCATTTTGATCGCCATTTATTCATTCATAATGTACAATATTTCCATAAAATGAGTGACATTTTGAGATACAAACAAACGCTAATAACTTTGCTGTTTATGAATATTATTTATTAAGACTTTACTTAAATAATAACAAAACTTTTCCTAATACGCTCCTTAAATATTTGTAGTAATTACAAAATTAGTAGTGTATATTTTTACCCTAACAAGTGTTGGAAGGCGTCCCACAAGGTGGACTGATAATCTGGTGAGGGTTGCGGGAATGCGATGGGTGCAAAATTCACAGGACCGTTCGGTGTAGCAACACTTAGGGTAGGCCTGTGTTCAACACATCTTTTGCTGAAATAATGATTATTTTGATGAGATTAATAATCTTGATAATTATTTTGTTATATTTTATTCTACATAGAATTTAAGACTTTAAATCGTTTATGTAGACTCGTACTTCAGGAATTTAACGGACATTCCTTTTTAAACAACAAACTGAAAGTATCAAAGTTGTAGTTGCTCCCATTGGAATGAAATGAAAGTCAAAAGTCTCACTTATTCGAGATAAATCTCGAGCAGACACACTTGCTCATAGTCTGAAGTTCCGAAATGGTTTGCTGAAGCAAGCGCTTTGAGTTTATTTTATTTGAGTACTTCTGCTTTTGGGTGAACCTTTTTTAAACTTATACACTAATATTATCAAGGCAAATATTTGTGAGTGTGTGTGTGGTATACGTTTGTTATTTCTTCATACTCAAACGGCTGAACGAATTTAGATTAAATTTTTTGGCACATGGGCCGTGGTGGCCGAGTCATCACCACTGCTCTCAAAACGGTGAACGAAAACATCGTGAGGAAACCGGCATGTCCTAGAACCAAAAAATTCGAAGACATGTGACATTCACCAACCCGCACTGGGCCCGCGTGCTGGATTACGGCCCATTTCCTCTCCTAGAGAGGAGGCCTTAGTCCTAGCAGAGGGAACATTAAAAGGCTGATAATGATATGCTTATGTTACATGGGTAGACCATGTCCTGATATAGCACATAAAATACTATATTTCTTGGGAATAATATTATAAAGTTTACGAGTGTATATGTGTGTATGTTTGTTACTTCTTCACGCTCGAACGGTTGAACAAATTTAGATGGAATTTTGTACACAGGTAGACGAAGTCCTGAATTAACACATAGGATATCTATTATCCTGGGAGTATATTTCCTTGAGACAATTTTCTACCTTTTTTTTTATTCTCGATAGGTTCGCGCTTGACCGCCATCTCACCTGATGGAAAGAGACGATGCGGTCGACGATGGAACGCGCTTACCTAGAAGTAACCTATTCACTCATGATTTAAAGATTTCTGGGTTTTAGCCATCAGGAAACACAGCCTTACCGCGGATACCTCATCGCGGGTGAAGCTTCTGGCAGCAGTTAGTGACTTAGTAATAAACTTTTGCTAGTGAATATATTATATGATATTATCTGAAAATTAAAATTGAAATAAAGAATCTGCCTACTAAGTTGAAAGACGTAATATATTATAACAATTTAGATTTTTTGTTTATTCCATTTTAATATCAAACATCTAATACCACTGGTATTTCTTTAAACGCATTTTTATTACGAGTATCTATTCTGAACGAAGATGACTCTTTAAATAATATAGTTTAATGTACGAACAAATACCAGTAACTTGAATTTGGTTGAGTCAGCTCAGTCAAACAGAGTCAAATTAAATTTGTTTCCTAATATTTTAATATGATCGTAATATGATACAAAAACTTTCCAACTTTACTTTATTTCAATATTTTTAGTAAGTTGTAGGTAAGAGTAGTTTATGTGAATCATCTTGCTATTTTTTACCTGCAAAAAGTATGAGCCAACCAATCAGAGTCAAGTGTGGTTGGAAAGCCTAAAATATTTTATTGTCTTGGTGATTATGTGTCACCGTAAGTCAATGGAATAAAGTTCTTTTCTATTTTGATGATATTTTTTTTGTGCTTTAACTTAGAGAGAAATCGCATGTACATAAGTTCCTTACTACATTTTTGTCTTATCAAAACTATACTCTTGGTTACAATAACGTCTTTTGAAAGTCTAATGTGGCTGTTAGAAGACCAAAAATTTACTAGAGAGGTCTTAACTGAATTATTAAAGTTCAGGTACAACTTCATTAAAAACAGACATATCAGTCTAATTTCATCATCATCTTCCTAACCTTTTCCCGACTAGTTTGGGCTCGGCTTCCAGTCTATCTGGATACGGCTGAATACTTGCATTTTACACGGTGTGACTACCTATCAAACCTATCTATTTGGTTTCCTTGCGTGATCGAATCAGAAATGAAGATATCCGCAGGAGAACCAAGGTTGCCGACATAGCACGAAGAATCGCCAAACTTAAGTGGCAATAGGCAAGGCACATTGCTCGCAGAACAGATGGCCGTTGGGGCCGAAAGGTTCTGGAGTGGCGACCGCGTACCGGAAGACGCAGTGTTGGAAGACCTCCTACAAGGTGGACCGATGACCTGGTGAAGGTTGCGGGAATCCGACGGATGCGAGTCGCACAGGAACGGTCCTGTGCGTCTCTCCCAAATGTTACCACAAATAACGGTCTTTGTGGCGACATTTGGGGGAGGCCTATGTCTAGCAATGGGCGTCTATCGGCTGAAATGATGATGATGATGATGATGACTACCTATCAGATCTCCACAACTCAGTTACCCCGCAATAAGATATTACTGCGTGCGTGTGTGTGCGGATAGACTGATGATCAGACTCATCATCTTCGAATGACAACCAGAACTAACGGCTTTACGTCAATAATGTTTGAGATAAACTTAGAAAAAATGAATAGAAAAAATCACATTGGTACTTGCCAGGTTTTGAATTCACGATCTTTACGCATGCCTTAACCATTATTATTATTAGTCTACTTTGAATTTTGCAATAATTTATCTGAACTTTTACATCTTGCTTTTACCTTAAGTACGCTTAGTTTTATGTCTCCATAAAAGTGTACACGAAATAACTTTCGACAAATAAACAGAGTAAATATTTTTCTGAGACAACGTTTCAAATTTAGTGATAAAAGTTGCAACGAACTCAGCCGAGTAATAAATAGTAATAAAAACATAAATGTGTACACCACATGGTATATTTTATTTATTACACTATCACACGAGAAAAACTTAATGAGTTTTCCGAGATCAGAAAGAAAATTGATACGTCTTGCAAGAGAAAAATGCACTTTGTTGATTACTTTTTGTAATAAGAAATAGATATTTATTTTATATCTCGTAAGCTTTTTACTAGCTTTTTCTAGCAACTTCGTTCAAGTAAAAGTCCAATACTATTCCACAGAAACGCTTCTCCAAGCTTAGAACATATTTTATGGCCTAATCTAGACCATGAGTTATCAGTGTTCTAAATTTAAATATGCTTAATCATGAAAGCATGATTAATGAACTAACATCCGACCCTATATGAACATTCGAACGTACACACTTTTATATTTATAATATTAAGAGAGAGTGTGTATGAAATACGTCGTCTATCAGGTTCAGGTGTAAAATAGGTCGTATTACAATCTATTTCACAAACAAATTTTGCTACATTATGCCATCAACCAGCATTCTCTTTTGTTATAAAGTCTCCGTCATCTTGACCATATTTATATTTAAAGAAATGAGTAAAGACTATGATTAAACTTTGTATAAACATACAAGACATAATTATAGTTTTTCAAAGAATTCGATGTTAAGTAGAGATGTAATGAGACATATAATATTTCATCCATGTATACCTTTCTTTAGTTAACAACTGATTCGTGACTTTTTCACATTAAACTAATAACAATTCCAAAACAAAGCTACCATACTACAAAGCTATAATACTACAATGAATGATATTTTCGAGTCTTCTTGCCACCATCCTTACACCTCGTTATATTACTTCTAATAGAACTTGACTGTACCCGCTTCTCGCATCCAAAAAAGGTTGTTGGCAAAAACTTTTCACGGCGAGTTTACGTGACTTATTTTCGTGATACGAGCCCAACATGTCCTAAATTGAGTGGGAATCCGACTAAATGCCTTGTCAGAGCGTAGCTTAGGTATAAGACCGCAGTAAATTGAATCTGTAGTCACTTTTCGTAGATGATTGGCCTCGTAGGAAAATAAATATGAGTGTCATGTTAGTTTTGACGTACAATTTAGTTTATTTTATTTGCTTTGTTTTTGTTACAAAAAGTAAACGTTACTATTTCGTGCTTTTTTTTCGTATCTTTAATTATCATTTCAAATTAACTTCATTTGAATAGAAAGCTTTAGATTCAGGTGAAAGGTGTCTGAAGAGGCTAGTTGTTGATATAGATTTGGTTAACATCAATCTACAAAGCCTGGAACATAGTCATAGGGTAGCCAGCCTTTTAGTGTTTTATAGGATGCATTTTAATGAGTGTGCGCAGGAATTACATGATTTGATTCCGCCATCACCTTTCTACCATTGGACAACTCGACGTACTGTGAGTGTCCAACTTTACGTTGTTGATACCTTTACGGTTTTGACTAAGCGTTTTGCTTCGTCGTTTATACCGCCTACATCGAAGGACTGGAACAATTTGCTTGCTTCCCGCTTCCCGTCCGATTATAATTTAGGTCTTCACCATCAACAATTGCATCACTGTTTACTCTCAGATGAGATCACAGTCAAGCGCTAATTTATATCATTATAAAAAAATCTTTTTTTTTATATAATAATACTATTTTCTACTATACATTTAACAATCCAAGCTTTGAAGCAAATAATTTAATCTTTAACAAAAAATAAGAATAAAAGAACAGATTCTCCACTTGATCGTAACCCGCAAAGCATTCTGAAAGAAACTGCTTTCCATTACTCTATAGTCTGTATCTTCAACCTTATTTCAATAAAGCTGAGTTTGCCAGCGATAAACACCGACGCCTGCATCCGAAGTACATTCCGATCACGCAGCACTTTTGCTGAGAAAATTTAATTATACGGATCGCGATCTCTCAGAAACTTCGTTGCTTTAATTGAGTTCCGCACTAATCTTTAACTTGCTTTTTCTGTGTGCCAAGATGCAAGCGATAAGCGGTTAAGAGTTTTTAAGTATGTTTTCCGGAATGTTCGATACTTTACGATTCATAGTTTTTAAATTTCGATAGAAGTAGTTTCAGTAGTAGTAGTTCAGTCTTTTGTATCAGTAACTAGAAGAAATTGTTCTTTGAAAGTATTTTGAACGTATTTACTCGTTCTAAACTCTGTACTGTCTATGTCTATACCACGTTTTAAATATTTAAAAAAAAAATGCTGCACTACAAGGAATCAAAGAAACCTATAATTGATGCTATATATGATAGATTCATATTATGAGTGATAGCTTTCGTTCTTGCAGTTTTATGTAGATATTTAATTACAAGGATTTTAAACGTCAAAATATATTGGAAAATTTTTAAATAAATAGTTTGATTAATTATATATTTATCACTTTATTTTAATTTTTACTACCATCAACAATTTTACAAACATTTTTCTCTATGTTTAATCCAACAAACGCAATCACAACTTAAAGACTCAACTTGGTACCATTACAACAACTTCTCGTTTAGCACATTCGTCAGTACGCTTATTATTTAGTCCATACTGCCTAACTTATGCGTGTTTGCTCCGGTCTTCTCGGGCAAACTTCAGTACTTTCAATACCGCCGCGGTGGCTTTCACTTAGTTTGTTTTGTTAACCGTTTTATTACGCTACACGGTAAGATTGAGGTCTTACATGGCACCCTACTCTTCTTCAATGTAAGCGAAATGATTTGTGACGGGGTTGCGGTGAAACGTTAGAGTTTGGTGAAGCAACATTTGTGTAAAGTTTCGAATCAAATATTTGAGAAGTGTAAAGGATTTTGAGATTCAGTTGAGCTTCGGAATATAAAAAAAGGTTACATTTAAGTGAAAGAAGATTAGCAATTTAAATAAAATTGTATATACAAGTTTTTCTATCTCAATAAAGTAAAGAATAATCCTAAAAAGTGCTTGGTCTAGTGATTAGTGGACCTGATTGCATTGCCAAAGGTCGTGAGTTCGATTGCCACCCAAGACAAAGGTTTTTGTGATGAGCAAGTTTTTTTTTTTTTGAGTCAGTGTAAAAATATTTATAATATGTATGTCATAGCACTCTCTTACTTTGAGACTAGATGGCGTTGTGTGAAATTTGTTGAATATTATTATTATTTATTAAGTCTTACTTTAGACCTTTTATTCAATTAACAAACCTCTTTTTAAGATACTCGCACAGTTAGTGATTACCAAAACATATATGAAGTTAACACTGATTCTCTTCTGTTATTTCGAGGTAGACTTACGGCATAAGATATAATGATACAAATAACAATTACGACGGCGTATATGGTAGGCAGAGACAGGGGCTCGTATTAGCGAGTAATATGTAAGTCGCTAATGAGACCATCATAATTAAATCCACTATCACGCTTCTCTAGGGATTCCTTGTTATAGAGGACGGGTGAAATTCAATTTATAATGATGGTAAGTCAAGGTGTACATGTAACGTCATTAAATTAAAATTTTAAGCTTATATCGGTAAAATTGAAGAAACGGACACAAATAATGGTGGATATTGAATATGATATGGCTTACTGGTTCCAAAAAAATATTCAAATGGAAAGTTAAAGTAATAGATGTTCCAACTATTGACGATATCAAATCAAATTCAAATGTTAGTCAATATAAACCCTATAACCTAAGGCAGATTCAGAAAGGTTCAAGTAATCAATACAGATAGATTGTGTGCATCTTTAAAAGAAATAACAAATTCGAATCTCTAACATTTCAAAGGTAAATGGAACGAGACTTAAGCCTTTGATAGATTAGCAAAGTCAACCGCAGATGAGGCTTCTTTCAAAATGTTTTTTTACATATATCCAATAGGAATACGATCAGAGATTTCCATGAAAAATTCTTCTTTTAATTTAGGAACTCTCATTTTAAGTAGCCTTTCCAAAACGTAGACTAACGTTTCCTGATAATGATCTATAATTATGTTAAAAATACATTTCTAATTATCAGAATAAAACGTTTCTAAAGGTCAGAACCATTTATTCAGTAGTGATTGTTAAGTCCTTTAAGGTCCTTGATTGAACTCATTAAGGTAACGATCATTATTTTCAGTATTTAGTCAGTCAGAAGTGGTTGATCCGTAGATTTGCAAAGTGTTTAAAAGATCTAAAAGCTACTCTGTATAAGGCATACTGCCAGTCTTTTTACAATTGCAATCTATGGGTTGACTACATGCAGAGGGCTTACAGTGCCTTACGAGTCCAATATAATAACGCATACAGGGCACTGTTGAGGCTGCCGCGTTAATGCAACGCATTGGGAACGTTTGCGGAAGCACGTATTGATGACTTCTATGCTTTCGTATGAAAGCGTGTCGCATCCCTGGTGGGGCGGGTACAAGGCAGCGCCAACAGTCTCTTATATTGAAACACTGGACGAGGTCGCAAGTGTTATCCTCAAACCGTGCCCAGAAGTAGTATAGTGTGTATAGTGTGTGTTTGTTAATTATTACTTGATTTGTGATTTAATTATTATTATTGACATGCTTATTGAGTTTATTTATTAACTTATTAACACTAGTTTATAAGTTGTGTATATCTTTACTAACAATAATAGATTGTATTATCTGAAAATAAATTATTCAACAATATTAACTTATAAATTATATTTTTAAATATTTCAACAGAAAATAAAAAATAAAAAACATTTTTAATCTAAAAAATAAAATAAATACATTACAATTATTATTTAGTAAAGACAGAATTATTACGATCGAGTGAATAGTGAACTTGAATTTTTCATGTAGAGGCTTCCAGTATTACTATAATATTTATGTAATAATAATGTTTTTGATCAATCTGATTATGAAATTGATGAATGAAGAGCGAGAGGTAGGTCAAAGAAAAGGTGGATGGATTGTATGAGAAGTGATATGAAAGAAAAGAGAGTTAGTGATAGTATGACTGGTGACAGGCCAGAATAGAAAAAAAACATTTTGTGCCGACCTCAATAACACTGTACGACAAGAACAAGAAGATAATGATGAGACAATATTGTTAAGTTGACTTACCTATCTGTGGTGTTGTATGGTGAACCAGCATACTGGCTGATAGAGGCCAACTCTACGCCCCCTCTGTATATTGACACTAGAGCCAAGTCTAGTGTTTTACTCTGGAACAAACAAGAAACGTGTAAATATCGGCATCTTGAAATCGACTTAAAAGCGCTTTTAAATTGTCAAAGTAAGTCAGTCAAAAAAATGGAGCTTGTTGTACATTCAAAAGCGTAGATCCAACGACCTTACAGCCAATAGACGTCTCATGCTTGTACTAGCGCACCAAAACAATTCTGTCAACTATCCAAGGTACGGGGAGTGGGTACTTCGTTCTGATTAATCAAGACATCAAATCTATAATCATATGTGTTGACAGATATGCGTCACCTGTTATTAGACGTCTAGAGGCTGTAAGGTTATTGCGTAGATCTCTATAGAGACGATCGCACAAGAAACTCTACGGACACTCCTTAAAATAAATAAATAATTAAATTCATTTTCTCTTAGTTAAACAGACTATCATTATATAATGTACAATATAAGTAATATGGACCGAAGTAGGTTAGGAGTTGCAAAATTTCTAAAAAGGAAACCCGTGAAAGAACGTAAAAGGTAACTGACGGACGCAATGTTTGATTTAAGTTAGTAAAAAGCTCTGAGCTGAGAAGTCATTAGATGACTTTCTACATTAAAAAAAAATGTAGTTTTTAAAATTCTTATATTAATAATTACGTACTTTAATGTAAAATTTCACGGGGTTTTTGGACAATTTACGACGACGACGAAAGACTGAGTTGAAGATAAAGAAAAGTGAAAATAATGTTTTGAGAGAGGAAAGGATAACAAAGATAGGATATCTATTGTACACCCCGCAAAGCGGGTAAATTCGAAGTTGAATTGATTTATTATGAGGACAAAGGCGTGGACAGAAACTTGTATGTAATAACAAAATTTTGACCCTACTCGTATTTTATTTATGTCCAAATATATATATATATTTGGTTTTAATTAATTATGAAAAACAATCATTATTTTTCACAAACATTATGTAAACCGTTTATAAATTGTGTAAAGATCAGTGTAAATTAATTACTAAACCTCCATCAAATTGTATTCGTGTTTAAAAATATATTAAAGATGTTGTTTACTTAGGTCTCTTTGTAATTTTATACACGTGCGTCCTTCAAAAAAATTTTTTTTTTAATTTTGTTTTCCGTCGTTAAGTCAGGCAGGAAGGAAAGTGTAATTGAAAAAAAAATCTTTTTGTATGATATTTCTTTATTTTATTAGTGACTAGAATTGTTATGTTATTGTGGTAAGCTAATTTTGTTTACGGTATTAGCCTGAGCCTGATAAATAACTAGTTTCTTCCAGCAGCTTCACCCACTTAAAATTAGGGTCCAAAGTTCGTATGAAGAAATTCATACAAACTTTTGATTCCCTTTTCATTCCTTTAGGATGTGATTTTTAGAAAATACTCTCTTAGTGCTCGCGTACGTGCATCATCTTCTTGCCCTTGTCTCGTGTTGTTTGGGGTCGTTACAACATGTATTTTTCTTCCATTCTGCCCTGTCACTCGTCATGCTATCACTAACTTCCTTTCCTTTCATATCACTCTTCACACAATCCATCCATCTTTTCTTTGGCCTCTCCCTCTCCATCCATTGACATGTATGCAGTGCTCACCTACGTCATACAAGAAAATTTTGTGCAAATTTTCATATTCCTAGTCCTAGTAGTTTCTGCTGTGCATTGATATGTCAGTCAATCACTTTCTCCTTTTATACATAAGATGACATAATTTACCTATAATATTTCATAATCAGAAGTACTTTTAGGCATTAGGAGTTCAGTAATCGTGCAAAAAATAATTTTACTGTAGAAATTCCCCTAAATAAATAATCACATTAAAATAAATAATAAACGGACGGTCTATCCAGAGATGAAATTAAGACAAAGAAAACATAAAAAAACAGATGTCCTACTTTACGTTGAGGAAAAAAGAAAAGCCAACCAAATAATAAATTACTTCATCTTGTTAAACAGAGCCAACATTTGTAAGTCACTCCTCAGAAAATTATAATTTTACACAAAAGTAAAATGCGTACATCTTTCTTGGTAGGAAAAGAAACATACCTACGCTTATTTGTCTTTCTGGGATAAGGAAACAAAATACGGATTTACCAAAATGACTGCGACATATACATAAAACGTGAAGATAATCGCCCAGCGAGTGATAAAACTTCACACGCGGAAAAACCTATTTTACCTTGTCCCAATAGAGTTTACTTTTCTTTGGGGAAAAATGAAGAAGTTTAGATAACATAAGTATCTGTCTTTTCTCATACGTTTGTGCGAGGGTTTGGTCGAGAAATATTAATATTTCCTCTTGTCTCTGGAATATTTCTTTGCCACATGGAACAAAGACACAAAGTTCCTCTTTCGGAACATAAGGACCGGCCTTAGGGATGGTGCAGTTGCAAGAAGTTATGTCTTTAAGAAAACATATTTATGTTCTTTGGAAGGAAGTATTTTATGGTAGTTAGGGAATATTATTTTTATCTTTACAAAAAGAAAAATGGACCACCTGGTGGAAGGCTATTGTTTACAGTTTAAATTAATTACGTAAAAAACCATGATGATGATCTATGGGGATGACCAGATCTGGATTGGTGACTACCCACCGGAAGCCGCAACGTTGGAAGGCTTCCCATAAAGTGGACCGATGACCTGGTAAGGTTCGCAGGAATCCGATGTATGCGCGACGCACAAGGTCGTTATGGCGACACTTGGGGATGGCCTATGCCCAACAGTGGACGTCTTTGGATTGTAATGACGATGACGCACAAAACGTTTTGGAATACATTTCGATAATATGTGGCTGACGTCGAAGACGGAGACAGCAGTACACAGCTACTGTTACACTAGTGCCTAGTGTTACTGACTCATTGTGTTTTCACGAGGCCAGAAAAATGGTTGATAATGCGAAATAATTAAAAAAAATATACGTCTATTACATTACTCCTTGAGGAACATTATTTTATGGGAATTTTCATAAGCCAGATGAAAAAAGCATGAACACAAATCTGTCCAGGCGTCCACAGTCCTTCGGCAAAGACCGGCCTCTTCTAGTTTCGTTCACATGGTTGCTCTTGTGGGAGTGGGGGAAGATCAGTGGATAGAAGAAACAAAAAAAAAAATTGAAGTATTTAGCTGACAGCAACTGAGTGGTTAGTACTGACTCAACTTTGCTTTCACGGATCCAGTAGCAGTCAGCCGGTTACTATCCTTCACTGATCGCCAGCTACTGGGCCTGTGAAAATCAGGCTTTAGTAGTCAAGTTTTAGTCAGACAATATCTCAGTTCCTCGCTTGACCCAAATATTTTTTTGATCTTTGGATTTTTTACTATTTTGATGAAGAAGCACGTGCTTAAAATAATGAAAACCAAACGGGTTGATCTTCTTGATTAAAATGATTATTAAGCTATACTTGTCAAGATCGACTTTTGGATGGGTGGCTATTTTACCAAACGAAATTCGTATGTACCTTAGAAAGCACGTTAAGCCGTTGAACTCAGCCGTCATTAAAGTCAGAGAAATCTGATATCAGTCTTATCAAGCGGATTCGTCTTATCCATTCACTGGGTTGTGAAGGTTAGATAGGCAGTCAGCTCAAAGTAAAATACTGGTGGTTAGCTGCATCTGGACTCGAAGCCAAACCTGGATCTGAGGACTGGTCGTTGTGCAACAATTGGGGAGGGGGGCTAGGTCCAACGTCTTTTGGATGAAATGACGATGGCAATGATGGTACTCAATGTAATTCTCCTCTAACTGTAAATTATGCCTTTAAGTAAAAACTGGCTTAATTTATATCCATGACAAAATACTTTCTTCTCTCAAGAAGCATAGCAAAGATGTCACGTTTAATGTCATTAATTAAAACATTAGCAACATTAAAGTTTCTTACTGTAACTTAATAACATAATATGTCATAGTCAGTACTCGTATGTCATGGAGTAGTTCTAAGTGAGGCACAAACTTTGGGCGTAGAGTTACGAACTACTCGTAGTATACTAGAAGACGGTTTGTTGTAACTTTTATGAAAGTTGTCATAGTAATATCATGTGTAAGAAACTTATACATAGATTCTAATGTTTTAAATGTGAAAGTAAGGCCTCCTGTTCACAGACTGATTTACGCCTGCGTGTAACTTACATACAAAACAAGCGACAATGACACGACGACACGGTGTTAAGCTGTGAGCAGCAAGGGTACACCAAGTGTACAATTCCTAATACGCCTCTATGAAGCTACGCATCTGCTCACCAAAAAACTCATAAGACTGGACAGAGGCGGCCTGCGGCTGGTGACGGGACTATCACTGGACACTGCACACTGAATAAGCACCTCCACACAATAGGCATCACGGATAGTCAGTGCAGAGCATATTTGGAGGGAGAGGAGACAATTGCACATGTGCTCCTAGACTGCACAGGTGTCACTGAAATACGCACACGAACCTTAGGATCCCCGAACTCCCTTATTGATGCCCTGAAAAACCTAAGAGGCCTAATCTTGGAGAGAGGTGGGCTAGTTGGAATAAGTCCACCTACCTAAGGTTATGGCCGCCATGGCCAACGTACAATGATCCACATAGGACTAAGTGCGGAAACCATAGCCAAATAGATAGATAGATAGCTACGTATCCGTGGACAATAAGTCTGTCTGTTACGTTTTCACGGTTAAACTATTGCGGGATAAGCTTGAACCAACCCCAAAGAAGAACACAGGATACTTTTTATCAGGCTTCGACTTCGACTTTGTGTCCCCAATACCCAAAATTCATACCGACAAGATCGCTGGAAAAAGCTAGTTACCTATAGATTTAAGTTTATGTTTTTGAATTCAAAACTATGATTCATCGTCATCATTATTTCAGCCGAAGGACGTCCACTGTTGGACATAGGCCTCCCCCAAGTGTCGCCATAACGAACGGTCCTGTGCGTCTCGAATCCACCGCATTTCCGCGTCTCTCACCAGGTAATTGGTCCACCTTGTGGGAGGCCTTCCAACGCTACGTTTTCCGGTGTGCGGTCGCCACTCTAGAACCTTTCGGCCCCATCGACCATCTTTTCTATGAGCAATGTGCCCTGCCCACTGCCACTTAACATTGGTGAATCTTCGGGCTATCTCGGTGACCTTGGTTATGGTTACAAGTAGGTCAAAAATCGGTAGCATAGTAAAAGAAAACCGAAGGGGTTCAGTATGGCAGAATTCTTTTTGGGAAGCCGAATGTAGAGCGGCAAAAGGGATAAATGAAAAAAGTTAAAATAAAAAATAATAAATGTTTAAGTGATAAGTGTTTGTATATTTTTTTTTAGTTCATAGATTGTTGGTTTGTTGGCTTGCTTTACGCTTTGATGCATACTGTTAGTATAGCAATTGATAAATAAATTTAATAAATAAAATTAATAAAAATTCAATGAATGGTCCTCGGTCGCGCATCCATCGGACTCCCGCAACCGTTACCAAGTCATCGGTCCACCTTGTAGGAGGCCTTCCAACGCTATGTCTTCCGGTACGTAGTCGCCATTCCAGAAATTGCAGATAATAATTAGTAAAAAGGTTACAAAATTATGATTACATGTAGGTCAATTAATCTGCGGAATAGTGAGAGAGTCAACCTTGCTCAGTAAAGGAGGTATTAAAGAGGCTACCGCCTATATACCATTTAATGCAGACGGGGCTTTAGAATCTTACGCCCTTAAAGAAGAGGGATTCTGATTGCCACCAAGTGATTTCAGGGAATACAACGGCTCTGTTATCATGTGCACAGCGACGTTCAGGAGAGACCACTTTACAGTTTCCTCAAGTATGGTTCCGGAGTGATATTTTAAGATATAAAGGGATTCTTTCTATATGTTGATGGTTAAAACCGGGTGGTTTTAGTGAGGAAAGCATTTACTAATCCATGACAAAAGTCTAGCTGTCTTTAAAAGGTAACCCATAGAAAAACAACAAAAATAATAAATCAATCTGCTCCTATTTTTACCAACATGCTGCTGTCAGCCTTCAATCTTACCAGATGCAGCTGAAGAAGGATATTGAGATATAAATGTGCTTAAAAACGGCTGTTATAAATTTTATGTACGACTGAATAACTCTCACTCATCATCTTCCTGCCCTTGTCCCATCTTATTTGGGGTCGGCGCAACACGTTTTTTTCTTCCATTCTATCCTGTCAACCGTCATACTATCACTAACTTCCTTTTCTTTCATGTCACTGTTCACACAATCCATCCATCTTTTCTTTGGCCTCCCTCTCCCTCTGACTGAATAACTCTCACTACTGCTAGCAAACACAGGTCACACCCAACCAAGCTATACCTAGCACAACGCTTCTGAGCGGCAAAACAAATTATACTCTATTCTACAACCATATCGATACATTTTCCCCTGTCACTCCCATAACATCAACACCGTGCAATCTTAATCCCATACAAAATGACTATAATCCATAACATCATAAGCACGATAACCCAAGATTATCCATAACTTCATATCTAATATCCAATCCATACCTTTATGTAACTTAGAATAATAAGAACATAGAGCCCCATAAAATTATACGACAGGTTATCTCTTCAAGGTGATATTAACCTTATGACCGTCATTATAAGGTCGTGATCTGTTATTCAGAGTGGGTACTATTATACGTTTTAGAATTAGGTGAAAATGTGTTCAATGTTATCAGGCTCAAGCGTGCAATCTGATTGAAATACATGTTTATGTTATTAGGAAAGTTTTTGTCAATTTATTCAGTAATTTCAGTGAGTTCAGTTGAAAGTTATTTTGTGTGTGTTCACAAAAGTATTTTCAATAGTAAAAGGAGTAATTTTTTTTCAAAATCACTTATTTTTGAGAATTTAAAATTTGATGTTTGTCAATCAAAAAGAAAACTTATGGATTTATTTTTAGGTTGATTTACTGTGCACTGTGCAGGCAGATATTTTTTTTAAATGATATTTTTTTTCGGTAGGAAACTCATTCAATGACATCCCACGCTCTTGGGCGGAGCGGGTGATAGTTTCAGAATTTTAGTGACTAAAAACCCACTCCTGTTTCTTCGTTGTCTTTCGTACCAGGGCTGAGTCTTCCTAACAGAAGCAGACCCTTGACCCAGTAGGCTTCGACCCTGCTAGGCCCCTATGGTTAACTGACATCTCCTTTAGACGCGCGTGGAACATTACGCGCCATCGATGACTTGAGCCCGATCCGGACGGCTACCGGACGATCGGACGGCGAGCAATGAGTAGCTCGCCTCACAAGCTCATGCCTAAGGTAGCCGGAAATCGGGATCGGAATTCCGGCGGCTGGGGCGCAAGGACCATTGCCTCACACGTGCACGTGCGATCTCCTCCTTTGCTAGCATTACTGCTTCACAGAAGGAGGCGACCGCCAGTCACTCCTCCTCGCTCCGAACCATGGCCTGTACCAAGGCCCAGCGCGAGAGATCGCTGCGGCTGATCGCCCCGACGAGGACACGGTGGTGCACTGCCCAGGCGGGGCACACCTAAACCGTGTGCTTCACCGTGTCCTCCACTGTGTCCTCCGGACGGTTCACATAATGGTGACACCCGGGCGTTTCTTCCCCACGAATCCAGTACCTCCCGAACTTACCATGTTCGGTGGGACAGACGCCATGAGGTCTTTCCAGCCACACCAAAAATACCTCTTTTTAAAGGTCAGTAAGTTACCTAACTTACCGCCATAATTATCGCGTGACACTAGTTCTTGACTGCGATCCCACCTAATGCTAAACACGATGATGCAATCGTAGATAGTAAAGCATACTAGTTTATTACAAGCCTATTCACTCTAGCCTTGAAGACACCTAAATTATAATCGGAAGGGAAATAAATTCGAGTTTCCGTCCGATTGTAATTGAAATTCTCGGTTGAGTACATTTTTACTACTATAATTTATATACATTTTAATCGGAACAGTGATGCCTGGAACCGACCGCTAGTTCTTTATAACTTTTTAAAGGCATGCCCTCGCAGAGTCATCGTGACTATGAAACGCAAAAATGAACTGAAGGAACACAGGTGGGATTTAGTCCGTGAACGGGCGCTGTCAGTTGAGACTGGTCATCTCTTAGCTGCCAGTTGCTATTTTAATATCTATATATAGTTTTTATTTCTACTTTAATTACATTGTTCTCACATGATAGCGACAAGCAATATGTAACATAGATATTTGTAATTACAAAACATGATTGAAAACAGTGTCCGTGGAGTTTCTTGCACATTCTTCTCCATAGAGATCTACACTTTGGAATATGCAATTAGCATCATTTTTTCTGACTCACTGACTTCTTGACATTTCAAAAGTGCCTGTAAATGGTTTATTAGAAATAAAATGCTTTGTCTATGTCTTTGTGTGTCTTCAGTAAAAATCTGACACTTTTTCGTTCCGCCCTGAGCTGGAGAAGAGGTATGAAAATGTCGCAATTCCTACTCATTTTCATCAGAGGAGTTGATTAACTCAGCATTTCATTATTATCGCCAGAATTGAATAATCTTATTGTTCCTACCTACTATGTAGAATAATAGATCACTCTCTGTCTACCTCTATTTCTGTACCCTCACTCTGATCACTATCAGTGCTCTCACTGGCGTAACTTTTAAAATTCATCCAAGGATGAATTTTGTCTAGCGCGACATTTTCATACCTCTGTTCTCACCCATACCAAGAAAACAAAAAGGGCATTTTATTTACCACTTATCTCTAAGCCATACAGAAAACTTTACTATAGAAACTTATAAAATAGCGTTTAGAATCGAAAATGGGTCCTTTACGAGTAACCAAATATTTATCTGATAATACAAATCTTACGTGTTTACTTTGCAAATAAATGAAAGTGCCCGCTAGCACAATTTTATCTAGATTAAACTACTAAGGCAAAGGTCAATATTACTTTTTGGGATATATAAAGGTTATACCAGTTTTAAACCTAGTAAGGTACAGGTAAACTAAGTGTATTGTACTGAAAGTATGTACCGGTAGTAGGTAGTAGTATTGTATAAGTTTGTAAATGTTGTTTTTTTTTTTGTTATATGAATGTTCTACCAGTTTTAAGCCTAAGTAAGATACAGGTAAATTAGGTGTACTAAATGTATTTACCGGTAGCAATATTGTATAGGTTTTTAAATGTCGATTCTTTTTGTTATATAAAAGTTATACCAGTTTTGCACCTAGGTAAGATATCTACAGGTAAACTTGGTGTACCGAAATTACGTACCAATAGTAGGTAGCAGTATTGTATAGGTTTGTAAAAATCAGTGTATTCTGTTAAGGGGCACTAGACAAAGTGACGTTGTATACTAGCAACTAGCTGCTATCGGTGGTTCATTTTATACAACTTGATGTCCAACATGATCTCCAAGATCATCATGCCCCAATTTGGAAATGTTTGAGGTTTTGGTAAAGCTGAAATTCAATACAAAATGGCTAAAGTTTATTTTACATATACAATCAAAACCAAACATCTTACATAGCTTGATATGTACATATAGCTACAATACCAAACATCTTAGATGTTTTGTTTAGTAGCTATAGGTAAAATTAGCCAGCCTTGTTAAATAGCACTCAGTCTCAGAATCATTAATAGGTTACAAACTTTGCAATATGTGAGATCAATTGTTAAAGGTTAAAAAAAAAAACTATAATAATGAATCTAATTCATTATTTTAGTTTTTTTTATCACGTAGACCAATCTCACTATACACAATAATCAATGTCAAAAGAAATTAAAAGAATTTAATATATTTATCGGATCATCTTATGCGCCAGAAACATATCATCTTGCCCCAGCAACAACCTTTTATTTTTTATAAAAAAAGCTACTTTCAACCGTTACCAAATTGTTTAAAAAATCACAAAGGACCAAAATTAACAGTACTAATCTCAGCTTCTAAAATAGATTACCTAAAAACATTTGACAAATAAACTCAAGTGAACTTTAAGATCAAAGTCACGTAATTTTAGATTTGTTTTTCACAATAAAGTTAATGTTCGCTCACAACTACGCCCTTAGGTTTAATTACGGTAGGGAATTCTTAAAAAAGAAAACAACTAGATAGTGCTTTTTTTCATTGGGTGGGAAAATCATCTTATGACAAATCCCGCTCTTGGGCGGAGCGGGAGATAGTAAACGCACTCCTGTTCCTTCTTTGCCTTCGTCCCAGGGCCCTGGGTTTCACTTTCACACTACCCTGGGCCCTTACGATTTGCTGACACCATCCTGAGGCGCGCGTAGAACAGTACGCGCCGTGGACGACTTGGGCTCGGTTCGGACGGTTACCCGACGGTCGGACGGCGAGCCACCCATAGCTCGCCGTCCACAAGCCCGCGCCTCCGGTGGCCAGAAATCGGGATCGGAATCCCGACGGCAGTTCTGGCTTGAGGACCGTTGCCTCACGCGATCTGCCGCCTCCTTTGCTAGTATTACTGCTTGACAGAAGGAGGCCGCCTGCCACTCCTCCTCGCTCCGGACCATGGCCTGTACCAAAGCCAGGCGCGAGAGATCGCCGCCGCCGATCGCCCCCACGAGGACACGGCGTTGCTCTACCCAAGCGGGGCACACCTCCACCGTGTGTGCTCCACCGTGTCCTCCAGGTGATCCACACAGTGGCGACACCCAGGCGTTTCTTTCACACAAATCCGGTGCAGGAACTTCCCAAACTTACCGTATTCGGTGAGAACCTGCATCATGCGGAAGGTGAGAACGCCGTGAGGTCTTTCCAACCATGCCTTCAAACTAGACAGTGCTAATAATTTTGTTGTAATAAAAAAGGGTTCATCTAACCTCAATGTCAATTTACACCTTTCCTCTGCGTATTTATCTATCTTGATAGAAAGAACATACCTTCATATTTTCTAGGCTCTTAAGGGCACACTTACTTTTATTATTACCGAATAATGTACAGTACTGTGTGTTTTACTTAAGCCAAATTTACTCTCAACGTCTCTCATGATAAAGATAAAAATATTATGAGCTGGCTTTTATCATCCATAAACAGACTGGGTACTTATCACATGACATTCCACAGACATTACAAAATAACCCAAAAACATAAATCCTATAATATAAAACAGATACATGGCCACCCGACTGGCAAGGCAATTTGCTAAAATTAAACAATAAAAACTTAATCTCGCAAATTGTGCCGTGACTTTCATATAAACTAAACTAAACTATATGGAGCTTATATTATTATAGTTTAGTTTTAATATGGCACTGAAACATGGTCGCTTACAATAGGCCTCATCAGAAGACTTACAGTCACTCAAAGGGCAATTGAAAGGGCTATGCTCGAAGTTTCCTTGCGTGATCACATAACTAATTAAGATATCCAGGAGAACCAAGGTCGCCGAGATAGCCCGAAGAATCGCCAAACTTAAGTGGTAGTGAGTAGGGCAAATTGCTCGTAGAAAGGAATGCGGTGGATGCGAGACGCACAGAATCGGTCGTTTTGGAGACGCTTGGGGGAGGCCTATGTCCAACAGTGGACGTCTTTTGGCTGAAATGATGATGATGATAAGTTTTAATACTTAATTTTGTATAATAGATTGCTAGACATGTCTGCCGTATAACGGTCGAACGATGGGTTAGTAAAACACAAAGTTGTTTCCCTGCAATCGCACCACGGGATCACGGCAGACCAAGAAGAAGATGGCGGGACGACTTAGATGTCTTCCTTAGGAACTTAGCACTACCTTCGTCTTGCTGGAAAAAAATCTGGTGCAGACTCGTCTTTTGTTTCTAACTTTTGTATTTATTCTTGTATACTTCGAATAAACGTCGTGAAATATCCAGCGGTCTATCATTACGTCGGCTCCGGCGTTGACCGCACCTTACATAAATCGTCTGTGCTTTTTGTTTTTAAGCTTTGTTAATTTATATTTCAGCTTCTTCTAGACTTCTAGTCCCTGCTAATAACAAAGAAACTAAAGTGGCACCCGGTCAAAAAAAGGTTAGGAGCCACTGGGCTAGTGTTTTTTTCAAGCTTGACAGGTTTTAATTGTGTTTCTATGCAGATTTGATCCCCAAGTTGTGTGAAATGTTTTTCTTCAGGATTTTTATCAGTTGCTGATTAAAGTCTTCTTTATTTAAATACATGATATCCTGCTGCATCTATGTCAGCTTTTTTTTTAGTAGGTGGGAAAATCATCCAATGATATCCCCCATTCTTGGGCGGGGCGGGAGGGTGTGTCAGAGTTTTACTGACTAAAAACTCACTTCTGTTCCTTCGTTGCCTTTCATACCAGGGCCGAGTTTTCTTTTCAGAAGCAGACCCTTGGCCCCAGTAGGCTTCGACCCTGCTGGGCCCCTACAGTTGCTGACATCTCCTTGAGGCGCGCATGGAATAATACGCGCCGTTGACGACTTGGACTCGATCCGGATGGTTACCGGACGGTCTGACGGCGAGCCACCGCAAGCCCGCGCTTATGGTGGCCGGAAATCGGGATCGGAATCCCGGCGGCGGTTAGGGCGTGAGGACCGTTGCCTCACGCGATCGGCCGCCTCCTTTGCAGAAGATACATTACTGCTTGGCAGAAGGAGGCAACCGCCTGCCACTCCTCCTCGCTCCGGACCATGGCCAGTACCAAGGCCCAGCACGAGAGATCGTTGCCACCGATCGCCCCTATGAGGACACGGTGGTGCTCTGCCCAAGCGAGGCACGCCTTTACCGTATCCTCCACCGTGACCTCCGGGCGGTCCAGTATCTATATCAGCTGGAAGCAAACACTTTATACCCTCATCATTTCTGCCGATACACGTCTACTGTTAGAAGTCCTCTTGAAGATGCAGCGTTGGAAATCCTGAACAAGGTAGACCAATAACCTGGTGAGAGTCGCAGGATTACTACGAATGCAAGACGTACAAGACCGTTCATTCTGCCGACATTTAGGGGAGGCTCATGTCCAACAGTGGACTCTTTCGGCTGCAATGATGATATTGAGATACCATTTGGCCGCGGTTATATGGTCATTGTTTGATCAAATGAATTAACGATCAGCTTCAATTTCGTCGACCATCGGCGTGATTGCTTAAACCGCAACACCGCCGACAGGTTCAGGTTTCAGAACTAATATATTATGTGGTAAAATATTATTTCTTTTTCTCACATTGGCACAAATTAGTAGAATAGGTACAAAGTGATAAATCACGTGGTGGTAAATAATATATTTGCCGCTCAGAGCGGAAGGCTGCCCAAGGTGCGCTGGACGTCGATTTATTTTACGCCACTAGTGGTGTCTATTGGATACTAGCTATTCTCCGTGGCATCGCTTATTTATTTATTTATATAGGTTAACCAACAATTGTTTACATATATACATTTCTAACTTAATGACTAGGGTAACATTTACAAGTACAATAATTAATTAAAGGTCCCACACATAAGCACAAAGCACGGCTTTAATAACATATTTTATAATAAGTATCTTATTTGAAATTAGAAGTTGTTATACCTACTTACAAAAAAAGGATTAAAAATAATAATTAAGAAAATTAACAATTATCGTTGGACTGACCCGAGACGCTGTAAACCGTTAGAAGTTGAGACGCATCGCGGGAGCGTCACTCGCCAACGAAAATGCAACATTGTGAACCACGACCACTCTGTCAAGAGTGAACGACTAAGGAGGAGTTTATATATTTATTAATAAACTGGTCAGATAACAAATATATTTTTCATGCAAGGCTAATTAACGAGTTTAATACGCTTATATATTTTCACTATGCAGAACCTATGTTCTTAATGATATAAGCACAGCAGCAAAGTTAAACTATCAAAGCTTTGTCACTTTGCTTGGCAACCGAAATTAATATGAAGGTAGTTCCTCAGACAAATCGCTTTTAACCACTTTTTTTTTTAATATCAGTAGTCTCGCATTTGACCAATTCTAGCCTGAAAGTAAGCGATGATGGGTTGACAATCGAGCACGCTTACCTAGAGGTCACCTTATTACTTAAAAACTCCTGGGTTGTAGTTTTCAGAAAACACAGACTTCAAGTAAGGGGTTAAACTCTTTGATTAATGCTTATGATAAAGTTCAATCAACTTTGACTCTTATCTATATAAATATATAAAAGGAGGAACTGACTGACTGACATATCGACGCACATCCGAAACCACTGGGACTAGGAACGTAAAATTTTGCACAAGGCTTGCTTTTATGACGTAGGCGAGCACTAAGAAGGGATTTTTGAAAATTAAACTTTTAAGGTGGTGTAACGGGGATCCAAAGTTTGTATGGAGAAACTTACTTTCACGCGAGCGAAGCGGCTCGCAGAAGCTAGTACATTTATAACTGAACTTGATATCTCATACACAAACACATATGAACCACACAACGTATCCTTGTACCGGCGCCAAATTCTGTACATCGTAACAGTGTCATTCACACAAATCTGAAATAACATTGAGTTGGCAAAGTCCGGTCGTTTACGTACTACGCTACAACGTTTAGTTGTACGGTGCCTTTTAATATTTTAAATTGAAGTGGTTACATTGTTGTGACTATTCGTGACTGCGCTTTATAAATAGCTGGAGAGGCGCCATGGCGTCCTCTCCTTCCGCATGACACAGGTCCCCACCAGATATAGTAAGTTCGGGAGCATCCTGTTTCAGATTCAGGCGGAAGAAATGCCCAGGTGTCACCATTGCGTGGACCACCCGGGGGACACGGTGGAGCATACATTAGAGATGTGCCCCGCTTGTGCGGAGCACCGTCGTGTCCTAGTGGAGGCGGTGGCGACCTATCGCACCGGGCCCTGGTTCAGGCCACAGTCTGGAGCAAGAGGGATTAGGATGGGGTTGCATCTTTCTGCGAAGCAGTAATGCTAGAATGCTTTTTAATCAAACAGTTGCATCAAATTCTGCTAACTATTCGTATTTTTCATGAAACTACTTCCTTCAATCTTTAACTCAAATACTGAATTATTTTTTTTATTTTTTTTTATTCTTGAATGGTTCGCGCTTGACCGCTATCTCACCTGATGAAAAGCTACGATGCGGTCGACGATGGAGTGCGCTCACCTAAAAGTAACCTATTCACTCTTGACTTAAAGATTCCCGTGTTGTAGCCACCAGGAAACACAGATTCCGGCAAGGAATTCCATTCCTTAGCTATACGCACAATGAATGTGTTCCCAAAACGTTTTATTCTTCATTTGTAGACAAAACTCTATAAACAATTTTAATCAGGTCAGCTGATGTACACAGATTTTTTTATTTATTGAACGTAAACACGCGGTTAAAAAAGAAAGATAAAATTTTAAAAAGAATCATGTCACACTAATAAGTACTAAAGGCCTTGTAAATAAAGTAGGAAAACGGTCCGTGAGCAACAGTAATTAAAAATAAATCCCGATGTCAGCGGCAGTCGGAAAGGTAGGTTTTGCAATCACTCTTTTTTTTTCTTGTGGATCGCGTTTGTGGTTTGTGTGAAAGGGCCATTTTGTAAATTATTTATTACAAAACAATTCAATAATTTTAAAAGTTTAGTGCACTCATGCGCTAAGGTTAAGTTTAAAGGCTCTATACAAGTGGTAGGTATTTTTTTTTAAATTTATTTATTTGCTCATGCTTGACCACAATCTCACCCGATGAAAAGCGACAATGTGGTCGACGATAAAGCACGCTTATCTAGAAGTAATCTATTCGCTCATGACTTAAATATCGCCAGGTTGTACTCTATAAGGAAACACAGATTCCGACGGAGAATTCCACTCTTTTATTCCCAAAAAAAATTGTGCGTATGGCTGGGATGTCCATCATGTACTGGAGGTGCATTGCTGTATACCTGGTGGTCCGATGATGGAACAGATTTTTTTTTTCAGGTGGGTAAATCATCTAATGACTTCCCCCACCCTTGTGTGGAACGCAAAGGTGTGTTACACTTTTACTGACTAAAAACCCAGTCCTGTTCCTTCTTTGTCATTTGCGTTTTCGCTACACCCACGGCCCCAGTAGGCTTCGACCCTGCTGGGCCCCTACTGTTGCTGACATTCAAATTTCGTTAGTGCCACTGTCATATTGAACTTTTTAAATAATAAGCTTTATCGCTCATAGAATCTCGCTTTTTCTTTGTAATTACATTTATGGCAATCATATTTTTGATATTTTATCTTTTCCAAATTTACAGCGGCTATTTAACTTAGTCACCAAGACTTTAGTCAAATGTGACATTCATTACAAACATAGGTATTCATTTTTATTTGCCAGTTGTTCCACTTAATCTACATTAAATCCCAAAAACAAACAAAACAAAAAGAACTCAACTTAAATTCAAAATATTATCAAACAAAATGAAGGGTCGAGAGGGGTAAAATGAAGTCCTAATTACCACAACCCTCCACTACGGCTAGTCAAATTGCCTCATTATTGTTTTTCATTTGTGATACGGACCTGCGAGCGTCGGGTTCACAAATAGCGGATCTTTGCCAAGCCGACAGTGGACCTAATTTGTGGGATTGCGGCTGCGGACGACCGTAAAGATAGCTCTGCTGTTAAGGGGGAGTTGAGTTTTTAGTTCTGTTTTTATTTTAAGGTAGCTAGTTATTGAATGCTTTGAAGAAGTGGTAGTATGTTCTACAGCAATAACTACCCCTTCGATAGTGAATACAATAATACAAAACTATTAAAAATTCTGTAAATGCTTCCAAATGAACTGTACGATAATTTGAATATTTTTTTATTACTTTTGACTGGTCTGTTTTTCTAGTGGTTGGTGGCCCTGACTGCTATGCCGGAGGTCGTGGATTTGATTCCCACCCAGGACAAATGTTTGTGTGATTAGTATGAACATTTGTTCTGTGTCTGGGTGTATTTAAAAATATATTAGTATGTTTATAACCATCACCCAACGCCGCCTAGTCTCAAGCTTAGCAGAACTTGTCTTATGAGTACTGTACAACTGATAAACATACTTATATATTTCTAAGTATGTTTATTAGTTGATATAGTTTATAGATAAATTACACCCAGATACAGAACAAATGATCGTGCTCATCACAAAAACATTTTTCCTGGTTGAGAATTGAACACAGAATCACGACATAGTAGTCAGGGCCACTAACCACTAGACCAATAGGCCTATACTACAATTACAGAAAATGCATAACACAAAGAATCCAATAAATATCTAATTTCGAAAAAAGAATAACGTACCTTTAATACAAAGTTTATTTGAACTTACAACTCTAAGTCAATCCGAAGATATCACAGCTTAAAATAGCTCATATCAAAAAACGTCAAAACATTAGTAAATAAAATGAAAATACTGTGAATAAACAAAACTGAATAAGATACGGTATCAGCAATTTGTAGATTTGTGGTAAAACTCATTAAAATGTCCAAGAAAAAGCTTGCATAAGCAGCTTCAGAAATTAATAAATCAATAGGTATTCATTGCTATCAGAATAGGCTTTCCTAAGCTTGCAATAATTTGTACAAAACCCATTTACAAATCGACTTCAAAGATTTTGCTTGTACCAAAATATTTGAATATTTAGTACTACCAGAATTATAATTATTATTTATGGTCTTAATCGTATCGTTGTTTAAAATTATCTTGTCGTCTTAACGTTTTGTCTGACTATTTATTGTTCTCGTTTTACATTTTGAATACTAATCACGATAATATTATAAAGACAAAAGTTTGTATGTATGTCTTTTTATTACTCCTCTTTGCAAACAAATGAATCGATGGTCGATGAGACCGAAAAGATTTGAAGTGCCGGAAGACGCAGCGTTGTAAGGGTTCCCACAAAGTAGAGCAATGGCCTGATGAGGGCCGTTAGAATCCTATGGATACAAGACGCACAGGATCAGTGATTGTGGCGACACTTAGGGGAGGCCTACGTCCAGCAGTAGACGTCAGTTGAAATGATGATGATAAATAAATGCATCAGTGAAAAGACTGGAGTGAATGTGGCCTCGATTGCAGCGCCATCTCGATAGATGGCGCCGATGTTATTATTGTATTTGCCTGCTCCATCATCATCATCAGGTCCCTTCGAAGATACTATTTTCAACATAACTATTCAGAACCATTTATTTATTTGTATTGCCATAGTCGCTCAACTATCTTCAATATGATATCTTTTTTTTTATTGATATAAACCAGTGCTTGACTGCGATCCCACCTGATGGTAAGCAGAGATGCAATCATTGATGGTGAGGCGCACTAGTTTATTAAAAGCCTATTCACTCTAGCCTTGAAGACACCTAAATTATTATTAATCATTATTATATCTATATTATATTATTATTATCTATGTGAGTATTAATTTCCGTTGGCAATATCTGGTCTTCTCCATCAGATTCAAGAGGAAGGTTTATATGTATAATACATGCATAATATAGTAGAGAAACACTGATAATTTTAGAGGTTTCTAATGTGATGTCTTAAATAAACACATTTTGAACTTACATTGCAAACGCTAGTTGAACCCTACGACATAGATTAAAATAATGTACTACAGATTACTGATTTACTGATTATTTTTGTAGAACTTTTTAAAACGTACATTAATACGTCTTAAAAAGTTCTACAAAAATGTCTCCAATGGTATATATCTCTTAAGGATAACCCACAATAACCATTCTTTATCCTATGCTTTTTACGAGATATAATAGCTTATTTACGAAGCGATTTTAATCAATAAAACATTAATTCTTATCCAATTAAGCACCTTAAATAAATTCTGCATTTAATATATGTATATCAATATGGCACTTTACAGCATGTAATTTAAAAGAATATTTTCGAAGATACTTATTTAGAATGCAGGGACATAGCGGTTGCGGTCGTACCAGCCGGGAGAGGGGAGGGGCGGCAGCCCGGCTGCTGTCTCTTTGAACAGCGCGTGGAGCACTACGCGATGTCGACTCCTTGGGGTCGGTCCGGAGGGTTACCGAAAGACCGGAAGGCGAGCTATAATATGCTTGTTATCCGCAAACCCGTGCCTAGCTTAGCTGGAATTCAGGGTCAGCTTTGCAGCGCTGGGGCGTGAGGATGTCTGTTTCCTCTAGCGTGAAGCCTTTTCCTTCGCCAGCATTACTGCTTCATAGAAGAAAGCGACCGCGTTCCATTCCCTCTCGCTCCGGACAATGGTCTGGACCAGGACACAGCGCGAGCGGACACCACCGCCGTTCGCTTTAACGAGAACCCGGTAGTACGCCGCCCAAGCAGGGCACACCTGCACTGCATGCTACACCGTGTCTTCTGGTTTGTCTGAACAATGATGACATTCAGGTGTCACGTCCGGTAAGGGCCTGCATCATGCGGAAGGCGAGGACGCCGTAATGCTACTCCAGCCACTCCTCAAAGAAGGGACTTACCGCCATGGTTACAGCGTACCTAAGGCAAGATTGGTTGAGCTGAGACTTTAATGCTTAATTTATTATGTTCCAAAGAATTAATGTACTCTTTGGAACATAACTAATTCACCAACAAGATATTCCAACTATAACCTAGGTTTACAATGTAATTGAAAGTCAAAGTAAATACCAAAGTGAACCTAGTTTGATCGTCTTAATTAGACGATCCAAGCTATACTTAACTAAGTACAGCAAGCTACTCGTACATTAAGTTATCAACTCTGTCCTTCACTGCGGATGGTCCTTGGAGAATTCGTTTGTATGTATCGCTTTTCTCATTAATTTGGTATGTGTTGAGTTTATGATGTCATCAATATGAAATGCTTTCTTGTATGAGGGTTTATTTGGCTATCTCACAGTGTTTAAGATTGCTATTGGTTAAACTATTACTTTATATATTAGGTACTAAAGTCTAAACTAAAGTCAGTAAATTGGAACCTACTTAAGTACGAGTACCTTGTGTATTGGGAATTTATTGAAGTCTTATTATAATATTTTCAATCATCAATGTTTAATAGAGTAACAAAAACCGTTTAAGTGTGAGCCGGACTCTCGTAAAGGTTTAGTACAAACTTACCTGTATAAATAGTTCAATTTCTGAATCGAGTCTCGGAGGAGTATTCGGTTCCCTTCAAAATGGTTGAGCTGAGTGGTGCTAATATTAGCGTCATGTCCGTGAACGGGCGCTGTCAGTTGAGGCTGGTCATCTCTTAGCTGCCAGTTGCTATTTTAATATCTATATTTAGTTTTTATTTTTATTTACATTGTTCTCACATGATAGCGACAAGAAACATGTAACAGAGATATTTGTAATTACAAAATATGATTGAAAAGAGTGTCCATGGAGTTGCACATTCTTCTCCATAGAGATCTACGCTTTGGAATGTGCAATTAGCATCATTTATTTTTATTTTTCTGACTGACTGACTTCTTGACATTTCAAAAGTGCCTGTAAATGGTTTATTTGGAATAAATGATATTTTAATTTGATTTTGATTTGATTTGGAGATTTTCCAAATCACAAAAAAAACATTATTCTGGACGTACGTGTACGTAACAACAAAGAACTTAAAACAAAACATACCCACCTTGTAACACATTGAAATTGGTACCAATAGAAAGATCTATGAAAATATATTTATTTGATGTATGGTGGCAACTTTGTAGCTAGTGGGGAAAAAAAGATATTCGACGTTGAAAATACCAAAAATCATTAGTAAAATCGACCCACTTATATTCAACGTTTTTACGATGTTATCCGTTAGATACTTTAGACTATTATGCATTAGCATCGGTGTGTTGTAATTGACATTCAGTATGCAATCGTATAGCCACATTTGGTGAGTGAGTAATACAGTAGAGCCGACGCACACATATGCGAGTAAAATAGATGATAGCATGTAGTTAGTGACGCCGCGCTGCTTCGATAATTTGTTCTTGATAACTATTAGTGTATTATAGTAGGCCGTTGTCGATTTTTTGAAGGATAAAATGCAACTGTTTTTCCGATGACGGACATGGTTTCAGGAAACGGTGGTCGTCGCAACTAATTTGAAGACAAAACTGTCGTTGAGTGAGGTAGTTGTAGTTTACAGAAAACGTTCGCCGTTGCAACTGATTTGAAGACGGTTTAAAAAACTAAACTATTGTTGAGTGAAGTAGTTACGTCAATACAATTTCTACATTTAACAGAAGAAGACGATATTCTGTTCGGTTTGGGAACATACTAAATTAAAGCTTGCTAGATCATGTGTTGCCGAGCATTTGCGGGGTGGAGAGGGTATATATAATATTGAGCTATCTTCTGGCCGTAGCTCTAGTATGTCATCAAACCCTGGGCTAGTGACCGAAAACTGCTCGTTAGCTAGAGGCCGCATTATCGGGTTACGTTTTTGCCGACTGAGGTACGGAATCCTAAAAATTGAAACAAAATTTTCAGTAATTATTTCCCTGCTACCTTTTCAACAAGCTCTTGTAAAATCAGCCCGCATACTGTAATTAATTGAATAATCTTAAGCTGTTATATATTATATATTTCCTTTTAATTAACAGACATCAGAGGATCACTTCAACTTATATCCAATCCTAATCTATGAAGCAATTATATTCCTGGCATTATTTCGTTAAGTTCTGCGTTTGATGTTTGAGAGATGCTAAGGGTTCTATTATCAAGCACAAAGTAATTATCTATGAGTAATTAAATAGGTGTGGAAGGATATTATTGAATGTCATTGGGCTTTAGTCGTCAGTAATGTGTATAAACCAGTTATAGTGCTAATAACTTGTTAATCTGCAGATTATCTGATTGAGTCCGTTAAAGTGGAAAAAAGGTTTGAATTCTTATAATAATATTAGCTAGATAATGTGCAGACTTCCTAAGTAATTTGCAGACTAACGGCCAAGCATACGGCTAAGTTATAATTATAAAACAAGTCCTTTGCATGAATAAAACATCGAATTCATTGTAGTTACCTAATTAATTTTAGTTTATAACAATAATCAAAATTTTAATGACATCTAACGCATGACGAATTAATATATATTTTAGGCACCTTAACACGGACAGGACAGGTTAGATGGCTAAAGCAGGTGCGTTGCGGAGCGGAGCTCTCGCCTTAGACTTTGTGGTTGTTTTTTTTAAAACCACCCAGAAGTAGGTGCCACGCAGAGTGGGACTCCGTCGAGCTAAAAGGGGACAAAAGTTTTTCGCTCACTGTCTTCCGCGATTTAAGGATTAACCGTTAATATGCAGATTAACTAGGTAAACTGGAAATATCTGTTACTTTTAGTCAATCATTTTGCAGATTACTCAGATCAGTACTCAGATATTAACGTATTTCGTATTCTAACAGTAACGTATTTATAATTTGCTGTTACTTTTACACTACGGTGACAGGTTTGAGATTTTCTTCTTTTCGTATCAATGGACTCAAACTATTTTTTTTTCTGACCAGTATTTGGCAACTTATACAGCTCTTTTTAAATCATGAAATCTCTACTTCGTCGTCGAGGTGTGTCGAGGTCGGAGCGTAAACCTGTATGACCTTCAGCGAATATTTTAATGATATTCTGAGTATAAGGTACACCACCCTGGTCGACACACTCTCGATCCTCACCTCATTGTTCACAAGGGATCTGTGGACAATAGACCCGACACCACCCTGGGACAGCTGGTCACCCTCCCGGAATAAAGCAAGTTATCAGGTTTTAGAATTATCGTGTCCTTCCCCTGTCTTCAGACTTCAAATAATCCCACAATACCCTATCGTAACCTGTTCTATGTTACCAGATCCAGTCGTTGCTTTCTAAAGGGGTAGCTGGATCCCATCCGGAGATTCTTCGCACTCCTTGCCTCGCCGTAACCTTGACAGCTACCGGAGTCAAGGGTAGACGGGCTGCCGGGCACAAGGGGCCATTTTTTGGTTATGCTTATCATTAGGGGAGTTTTGCCATAATAGCCACGCTTGGCATGCAAGTTGGCAATCGAAGTGTAGTTGTTGCAATGCACAAAGAATGCTGCTGCCCATTCTCTGGTGTGTCCCTTAGTCGCCTCTTACGACACCCACGGGAAGAGATGGGATGGTGTTATTCTTTACATCCGGACACCATTTGGAACCTGATATGATATATTATAACTTTTAATTAGGGATTGAGAATCATTTCATACTTTCCGCGTCATAACCATTTCAAACAGTTCATCATTGACTGTTGAAATACAATTAATTCATTGAGTTGGTAATATTTCACGCAACTCCACCAAACCCTGATTTCATTTAATTACATTTACTGCATTTCATTTAACAGACCACTGAAATTTCAATCAATTGTTGGTACTTAATTTCATGTGAAATTTGATCTGTCTATATATTATACAATTTATGTAGAAAAGGTTTGCGCTTCAACAATCTTCTTGTTTAGCACAAATGTTGTGTCAATGTATGTTGTGAAACATAAACAAAATTCAAAAGAAGAAAAAAAATACAACAATTGTAGAGCGTACTGAGCAGGACAATCCCAAGCCTTTTTGTCCTCAAGATAGTCCTTTACAATGTAAAAAGCCTTTTGCAAAAGTTTTAAAAACATAACGAATCCCCTTTCATTAACAACACAGACAGAGGCGATATTTTCTTAATTATTTTGACCTCCTTCCTTGTTTTAAATTCCCACGTGAATTAAAGAAGGGTCCCATGAATAAATTCTTCCGATTACTGTCATTTTTAACCACCTTAAAAATGAAGTGGTTCTCAATTCAGCTTTTAGCCCAAAGGGCAAAAACGGGACCATATTACTAAGACTCCGCTGTCCGTTTGTCTGTCATCCATCGGGCTGTATCATCATGACCCTTGATAGCTGGACAGTTGAAATTTTCGAGCATGGTTTAAAAGCTTGTTGCTTTATCTAATGCGATCCAACGCGATGTTTGATAAAAAGGCAATGCGAATAAAGAGAGATAACGTCTGAAAACTCTGTTGTCATTCGGTAATTTCGTGATTTACTCGAATATTTCACAAAAAAAAATCCAGGAAATAAGTGTTTTTTTTAAACTCTTTAATGTTTTCGTGATTCAAAATCTCGATTAAATGTGCAAGGCGTACTTGATACAAGATGTACTTTTTATATTTTTAATATACGAGTACATTATGGAGGGCCAAATTTCATGTAAAATAGCAGATTTTCAGAGGTCTTTAATGGATTAGTTTTATACAAATTCATGTCTTGTTTTTTTTATTATTATTATTATTGTAAGGCTTGCGTTTGACCACTATCTCACCTGATGGTAAACAATAATGTGGCCAAGGATGGAGCATGCTTGACTTAGTCACTATTGGCTTAAAGACCCTTAGGTTGTAGCTATCAGGAAACACAAACCCCGGCAGGGAATTCCACTCCTTAAAGATAACATTCACAAGATATCTGTGTATCCAAAATATAAAATCTATGTGTAATCACGTAAGAATGGTTGTATCAAAATGTACCTTAAAAGTGTCTGACAAAAGATACATTTTCATAAAACTGCTCTCACGTTAATATGACGTTATTTCACATCTTTCTTTAAATCTTTTGGATCTTGTGGATATTCTCTAGGTTTCAAATCAAATTATTAATTAAAATTTGTCTAAAACAAATCCAGTAAAGAATTTTGAAATCTGCTATTTTGCTTGAACTTTGACCCTTCATAGTGTACTCATAAATTAAAAAGGTCAAAAAAATATTATTATAGAAACCTTGAATATTTAATCAAGATTCTGAGTGACGAAATTTTTTTCCAAAACCATTTAAAATTAAAAGAAAACTACGTATTTACAGCAGTGACAAGTTTTGTGAAATATTTGAGTGAATGACGGGATCAATGAATGCCAACCGAACGTTCAGGTGTTATTTCTCTTTTTCGCGGTGCCTCTTGATTAATCATTGCATTGAATGAACCAGCAAGCTTTTGGACCATGCTCAGGTTGACGATGGGTGGCTGGAGAAGAGCTCTCTTAAAGCAGCGACTTCGCACGCACGTACAAGAAAGCTGCCGCGTCTCAGTGCGTCGCGGACCGCATCGGAACGCTTCGCACCAGCAACCGTTGAATTGCGTACACGTCGGACACCGTGTAAGTATATGCTACTTAGAAAACTAACATAGGAGATCTAACTGACTATAGTTCTAATAATATTGTTTGGCACGGATTTCTGATTGATGTGTCATTCGTCGATGAGTGTGACGGATGTTAGAAATGATTGTCGTCTTTTATCACTAAAAGGCCTCAATTTTGAAATTATTACGATCCATTTCATCATCATCATCATCATTATTTCATCCAAAAGACGTCCACTGTTGAACATAGGTATCCTCCAAGACCCGCCATAACGACCGGTTCTGTGCGTCAGCCAATCAGATTCCACCACCTATATGTACTATGGAATGCAATAAAGTATTGAGTATTGAGTATTGAGATTCCTGCGACCCTCACCAGGTCATCGGTCCACCTTGCGAGAGGCCTTCCAACGCTGCGTCTTCTGGCACGTGGCCACTCCAGAACCATTCGATTAATTTATTTTTGTCAAATATTGATTTTACATTTAAAGGTGTTCATTAAGTAAAATTTCATGTGACAATAAAACGAACGTTTCAATTATTTATATTTTTGTAAGAATTGTTTAGGTAGTTCTTAACATGTACTGATTTAAATAAATAGTTTACTGTTTTGGCCCAGGTGGCGCGCTCGGTAAGTCTCCTCTCTGAGGCGTGGCTGGAAAGATCTCACGGCGTCCTCACCTTCCACATGACGCAGGTCCTCACTGGTCATGGTAAGTTCGGGAGGTTCCTGCACCGAATTCGTGTGAAAGAAACGCCCGGGTGTCACCACCGTGTCCTCGTGGGGGCGATCGGCGGTGGCGATCTCTTGCGCCGAACCTTGGTACAGGCCATGGTCCAAAGCGAGGAGGAATGGCAGGCGGTCGCCTCTTCTGCGAAGCAGTAATGCTAGCAAAGGAGAAGGCAGCACGTGTGAGGCAACGGTTCTCACGCCCCAGCCACCGCCGGGATTCCGATCCCGATTTCCGGCTACCGTAGGCGCGTAAAAGTGTCACTGTCTCACGCTCTGCCCAAGAGTGGAAGATGTCATTGGATGATTTTTCTACCGAAAAAAATAAAATAAAGGTGGCACGCTAGATTAGGTCCCCACTATAATGGCTTTCTTGTGTGGCACCACACGTGGCTCAGTCAGTTGTCAACAGTTTAACGAGCAAGTTAGAGAAATAAAATGTGGTTCATGTAAACAAGAACAAGGTTACTTATGTTGAAGTTGCCTTCAACACTATAATAACCAATATTAATTTTATAATTATTCAGCTGTAATTTGCACCTACCTCACTAATTTATCTTCAGAGCCTTCAAATTCACTTGTTATAACAGTCAAAAGATGAGTTTCCTATTCAAAACCAGACAATTACAAGTTGATAATAAACCTGTCTGAAGTGAAACCAATGAGAAAATAAGACATCGTCTCGTAATAAAGGACCATTGTTCTAAGAACAGGAGATAAGTAAATTCAGTTTAATCTCAATGATATTCAAGACATCTCAATAGCGTCTTTGAGACCTCATCTTTGATAGAGGTTCAGAGCAGTAAAAATTTATGATTGATTGATATAATGATTGATAAAAGGCTTCTGTTTATCGCTTTAGTTTAGTGCAAGCTTGAAACCAGCGCTTGTGTATGGAATCCTCATGAAATTATAGTCTTGATGGAAAAAGTTCAAGAAGTTACTTTTGTCTTAGGATACTTAATTAAGGGCAATGGAAAGGGCTATGCTCGGAGTTTCCTTGCGTGATCGCGACAGAAATGAGGATATCCGCAGAAGAAACAAGGTTACGGACATGGCCCGAAGAATCGCCAAACTTAAGTGGCAGTGGGCAGGGCACATTGCTCGCACAACAGATGGTCGATGGAGACTATAGATTCTGGAACGGCGAGCACGTACCGGAAGGCGCAGCGTTGGAATGCCTCCCACAAGGTGGACCGATGACCTGGTGAGGGTCGTGGGAATCCGATGGATGCGAGACGCACAGGACCGGTCATTATAACGACATTTGGAGGAAGCCTATGTCCAACAGTGGACGTCTTTCGGCTGAAATGATGATGATGATGATGACTTAGATTGCAACTCATTAAAGGTTGGGCAGGGTGATATCAAAACCACGATATGTCGGATTTACATGCAGAGAGTTGTGTTACTCTGCATGTAAGTCGGACGTATCAGCGTAACCATTAATAATTTTATAGGCTGTTGTAATTTAATTATTATAATTCTAATTGTTTGGAACAAATAATAGAGACCTATTATTTGTTACGAATAATTACGATTTCTCTAGGAAGCATAAATTATTAAAACTCCCATTTTGTTACAGTTTAGCTCGCTCCACTTTCCCTGTACCTCGTATGCTAACGGTAGCTACTAAACGCGCTGGTGGAGACAAACCCTGCATTGGACTTGTTATAAGTTGATTGAAGACGTTTGTGGTTCTGTGAGAAGACAGAATGAAAAAAATAACTTTTTTTTTAGTGTTAATGAGTATTTTGGATGGGATAAAAAAATAAAAAATAAATGAGTACATATACCATAACATATTTTTCTAACGCAGATTAGATAGACTTATGTTTAAAACCCCTAAAATCCAAATCAAAGTACCTCCTACTATTTGTAGAACGAATGTGAAACCGTCAGAAAAATAATATTAGAAATCTAAATATATAAAAGCGAAATATCACTCAATTATTAATGACGAAATCTTAGAAACTATAACACCTACAAATTTAAAATTTGATAGGAAGGTTCCGTATAGAGTGTAAACATCCGCTAAGAACGGATTTTTTGAAATTCACCCCATGAGGGGATGTAACGGGGGTCCAAAGTTTACATGGAGAAACTGACTACGCAGAAGCTAGTAATTAATATAGCTTAAAAATATTCTAATTCTTGAGTCTAAATTCCTCTGCTTATTGTGTTCCACATTGTACAAGATTCCTCGTACACTTATATTCACCTCAGCTCTTTTAAAACTTGCTAGAAAAGGAAAATAACTGGCATTCTGTTGTTCTTTCATTCTAGATAAGAATGAAAACCGGAGAGGGTAAACATTCTTATACTTTTCTAGTTTACTAGAGATGTAGATTGCAATTTTTTTTATTCTCAACTGAATCCGTTTGATTAGAGCATATACGACAGCCCAAAATCGACTAAAGGGTTGTTGACCGATTTTTTTTTTTTGTGAGGTACCTCTGCCATTTAGACAGTATTTAAGGGCAAAGCAATTGAGCGACTGGCTACTGCGCTGCAGGTCGCAGATTCGATTCCCACTCGGAACAAATATTTATATGGCCGTGCTCCGTGTCTGTGTGTCTTATGTATGTGAGTTCACGATACAAGAGTAATTTCTACTGCGGAGCAAAGTTTTTTATTTATTAATCCTTTCTTCCAGGCATTTACCCTCAAAAAGAAAGAAAATAATAGTCTAGATAAAAAAGGACACGCTGATTGCTAATTCTAGGACTTGTTAATTAATTAAAATGAATTTTATAGGGAGACTGTTGAACCAAACTTTAACTAATATGCTAATGTAATTTAATATTCAGTAGTTGTAAAGTAGCTAAAATACGTTAAAATTAATATTTTCGTTCATACCCTTTCAGTGAAATGAAATACACGCGAAGTAAATTTTGCAATATTGAACGAATGAATCACCGTGAGTCAAGAACGCAAAGAGATTAAAATTGAATTATAAAAATGTTAATATAAAAACCACTCACCTGATAGTGTGTTTGTACGACCACCGCCCTAAAAACTATGGACGCATCTTGAACTCGCGTCTCTAGTGGCCTCTCCGCAGACTTTGGACACTGACTGTCACAAACTATTGTCCTGCAAAGGAACAAAACAACCACCAACAAATCTCTGTTCGTGAATCTACCCATTGTTGGCCACAACATTGCTAAACCCATTTTGAACTTTAACATCGTTACAATAAATTACATTTTGCTATGGCACGTCCATCGCACGACACTAATTCTCTTCACCCGCCTTTTCCTCTGACGTTTCCTGGTTTGCATTTTTTATCTGTAACAAGGAAATATGTATTAAATTTTCTGCTACTTTGTTCCATTTGAGTAATGAATGTATAAATGTTTTATGAGAGAATATTTGAGTCAATCCACTTGCTAATTTAAGAGAGTTGCTTTAATATTATTCTTATTACGGAGAGCAGTCACAGTTGTTTATTTTTCATTTGGATAAGCTTAATCAGCCTTATAATTTTCCCACCCCTGGGACTCAGGTCATCTCTCTAGGAGAGTGAATGGGCTGTTATCCACCACGCGGTCCCAGTGCCGGGCCGGTGAATGTCACATGCCTCCATATTTTTTACTCTAGGATATGCCAGTTTCTTAAAAATGTTATCCTTCACCGTTTTAAGAGCAGCTGTGGTGAGGTAATAAATTACACAAATTAATACACCTGGCTGGGTTTGATTCCGCGGCCTGCTACTCTTTTTTTTATTTTATTTTTTAAATTGATATAAACCATTGCTTGACTGCGATCCCACCTGATGGTAAGCGGAGATGCAATCATTGATGGTCAGGCGCACTAGTTTATTAAGAGCCTATTCACTCATAAGTCGGAGCGGTTACTATTGGGCCATCATTGCTCTCATTGTTGACCTGCGTTTAATTTTTGACTCGCCCGCCATTTAGTTCTAATAATCAGGTATTAGATTTAATTCACTTGAGCCACATTTCAAACTCCATACAACAACTAAATGACGTCGAACAATTACAAAAACATTAATAACACACAACTCAACCGGCATTTTCCACCAACTACAATTAAAATAATTTGGTACTCCAAAAGCTTGGTGCTGATAAGAGAATATCCTATAATTATTTTACATGGAAACTATAATTTAAACTTTGTTTCACGTCAAAATTGAACGGTTCGCTTTAGTAAAAACTTGCAATTATCTCTTAATAATTAATTTTCTATTAGTCTTAGCCCTTTAATTATGAATACTTGACAAAATCAAGATTATGATGACAATCATGCCTGTGTGTAATTATTGCCTTGTGTTCCGTACGTAATAAATATGAGGTAACCATTAAAATTAGATTTTGAAAGTTTCGTTTAGTTTAATATAAATAAAATAATAATAAACACGCAAGAATTTCAAAAAGAAACGACTAATATTTTTTCACTAAACTAAAAGTGTTAAAAACTGGAAATAAGAATCGGACTCGCACATGAAGGGTTTCTTACTGGTTACCTATTTGTTCGAAAAATATTAGATCGAATATAATTTCATTTAACTTTGCAACTATCGTTTCGGTTTTTTTTTTATTTCATCGAAGCCAAATTTGCCACTGTATCACCATTGACCTATTATCAATTCGATTTTTTTCGTAACTCCGACCTTTCATTTGGTCGAAAAACTTTTCACCGATGTTACTATTATATAACTGTTATATATAACTGTTATTTAGCCAAAATAACATTTGTTCGAAGTTTTATGTTTCCGAACATTCATTATATCACTGTTTTGGTAATGTTGGTGTAATGGCACTTAATAATACAGTTGATTATGAACAAAAGTGGTTTTAATTGGTCCCAGTAAGAAGCATGTACACAAGGATGCAAGCAAGCATGCAATATGCAAGCAGGCATGCGGCATGGAAAAAGGCATCCAACATGAAGCAAGCATTGTTTCTGTCACGACTCCGGCACTGCGGGGTTTGGGTGGACCCACGCGAGCTTGAATTACACTCTGGGGGTAGGGCAGACAAGACTGTGTGAAGTCGGTTTTGCAGCAATTTGTTTCTGTCACTAAATTTCGTAGCACAAAATATTGACTTTTTATGACACTGCTTTAATTTAATATTTAAAATTCTACCAAGTAACCGTCTATATATTTGTGAAAAAAAGAAGCTTCGGCCAAGAGCAAAAAATATTTTGTAAATCGGCAAAATATAGATCGGTAAAATGAAATTCGAACAAAAAAAATTCGGTAAAGTGATCGGTTCCCTTTCTTACTACGTACTATATTAACATCGAACAAAAAACGCCGATAAAATAATGCTTCTTGTGTGGGAACCTCCTTTAATTTTTAACTTTATTTTAATTTAATTATTTGTTGTTATAGCGGCGAATAGAAATATATATTTTATGATAATTTTTACTCTGGTCCTCTTGCGGTTTATGAGATACAGCCCTCTGACAGACGGACAGACAGACAGACGGTCGGACAGCTGGACAGCCGAAACTTAGTAATAGAATCTCAAACCTTTCTGTACCTAAACCTAAAAACTAGATTCTTCACTCACGTTAGTGTTTTATCATCCCAATAGGATTTACTACCAATATGATAGCATTTTATGTCTATTCAAGTGTGGAGTTTCTTTCAAATTCGGTCAGCAGTTTAGAAATAAAAACATAGCTAATAGAACGACAGACAATCACCCGGCCGATTATAATTTAGGTGTCTTCAGGGCTGAAGTGAATATGCCCTTAATAAACTAGTGCGCCTCACTATCAACTATTGCATCACTGCTTACCATCAGGTGGGATCGCAGTCAAGCACTAGTTTATATTAATTAAAAGAAAAAAACACTATAACTTTTAAACTCATTAAAAAATAAAAAGCCCGTTTTGACATTTGAGAAATACCCTAGAATGTAACTTCGAACGAAACTGAAAGAAACAGTAAAATAATAATTAGTTATATAAAGTGTTTTAAAAAAATAGGTACAAATATTTTTTTGACGCATTAAATATTATCATGGAATATATTGCGAGTATTCTTTTTGCGCATTTAAGTGCGTTGGTCGTTTTGACAGATGTCAAAACGGGCCTTTTACTTTTTGACAACTTTATTTATTATTTTTTTAAACTTCATGTACAGTAGTGGTACATAGGCAGACTTAATGCAACAAGGCATTCTCTACCAGTCAACCTTTGGGTTTAAAAAAGATAACACTGTTGTAGGTGTGCACAATAAATAAATAATAGATATTTCAAACTTTTATAAGATATCGGCTGCCAGCGGCTTCACCCAAGAAATAGTTTAAGATTATCCCAAAGGAACGTACTCTTGGTAAAAAAATACCGTAAAAATATCGTGTATTTTAAGATAATGGTCTACCTATGTGCCAAGTTTCATCGAAATTTTTTCGGCCGTTTGAGCTTGAAGAAGTAAGAAACTTAGATACACTCACCATCACAATACAAAGTTTCGACTTTGTGTAATTTTGATATTCTGACAATGTATCTATCTATAAAAATATCTAAATAAAAACTTACGAAATTCAGAGGTTTCGGAACAGACTATAATATCACTAAAACGCTGACAAAAACAACAAAAATACCCAAATGCGAGTTGGACTCGCGCATAAAGGGTTCCATACTGTTTGCAGCAAAAGACGTCAAAAAAATCACAATGGTTGTATGATGTTGATATATTTATTGTTACAGCAACAGAAATATAATCTGTGCAAATGTCAACTGTCTGGCTATCATGGTTTATGAGATACAGCCTCGTGACAGACAGACGGACAGCGGAGTCTTAGCAGTAGGATCTCGTTTGCAGTGACCCTTTGCGTGCTGAACCCTAAAACATAGGAAATAAAAGGCAGGACATGAATAATTTTCCTACTGCGGTCTTCCCGTCCAACTATAATTTAGGTGTTTTCAGGGCTAGAGTGGCTCTTAATAAACTAGTGTGCCTCACCATCAATGATTGCATCACTGGTTACCATCAGGTGGGATCGCAGTCAAGAACTCATCATCATCATTTCAACCGAAAGACGTCCACTGTTGGACATAGGCCTCCCCCAAATGTCGCCACAATGACCGGTCCTGTGCGTCTCGCATCCATCGGATTCCCACGACCCTCACCAGGTCATCGGTCCACCTTGTGGGAGGCCTTCCAACGGTGCGTCTTCCGGTACGTAGCAAGAACTGGTTTATATCAATTAAAAAATATAGTTTTAAAATAAAAAGAGTTCTTGTTAAATAATAAAAAAAGATTTTTTTATGTTTATTTATAAATTGTGACATTAAACAGTTATTTTTATTAAGAAAAAAAAAAATATTTAAAAAAATACAAAAAACCCATTCCATGCCATTCCTTCATTCCATTTTTTGCCATTCTTCTGTTTCCTTCTTCTTTTCGTTTATTATTGTCTGTACATAAATTGTTAAATAAATAAATAAAACTCTATTGCATACTGTGAAGTTTTGAAGCAATATCGTCGAAGCACTCGTTTTACCACAGTAATCCAACTGCCCACAATTCAACGGATCCACATCGAGTAAGCCCCGTAAAATATGGCATGTAAATGGAAATTAATAGACTATCACGGCAATAAATGGACAGTCAATGAGATAAAGTATTAGAACCATTAATGTACGAACAGATTATAATCATTATTTGATTTGGTTATGAGCACCAAACGTAAGGTCGATGTAGATTGACATCGTATTACGTACCTATATCTACTTGGGCCAGTTAGTATTTTACGAAAACCGACAGGAAAAGGAGATCGATCGAAGCATCCAGAACGCCTGGAAAAGCTTCTGGCCCGTGAAGGTGATTATGAAGGATACATATATCCTGCCCATCCTAACCTACGGTGGTCAGATCTGGTCACGCACAGAACAAAAAAGTTTCGCCTTGGGTTTAAAAAAAATGAGCGCTTTTTTTTGAGTGTCGAATCGAGAGTCATATATCTTTGTAGACGGCAAACCCGTCTACAAAGATATATGACTCTCGATTCTGTCTGTTTGAGTCATCGTGGTGAAATGATTAATCAGCTAGACTCATCGTTACCAAGTCCAGACCAGCATCGTTGCCAACCTGTCCAGGGTGCGCATGGCATTTAGAATCACTTTACGGTACACTTCATCACTCCATTAGAACATCTCCTTGGACTCGAACTGCAGTGGCCAATCTGGAAATCTCTTAACTCACCCAGCACCCAGGTAAGCCGCTGCAAAAACAACCTGGCCAAATGGCGTTTCCTCGACTCATTTCAAACACAGTGCCAGTGTGGAACCGCTTTACAGGACATGCATCACCTGCTCTTCTGCCCGTCTTGCGGAAACCAACTGTACTTTTGAGAATTTATACGAAGCTAGTAACAGAGCTGAACAGGTTGACAAATACTGGCCAGAAAATAATAATAATTTGAGTCCATAGACACGAAAAGAAGAAGATCAAATTACTTTTCCCACAATGAGTGAAGCAAACGGGAGTGTTGGATTTTTACTGACTTAAATACACACGTTTTAGTCAGTAAAAATCTGAAACTTCCGAGTTCATTCAGTAGCCGTTTGCGTTCCCGCATACTTCATTCCTAAGAGGCTTCATCAATTAGGTACACAAATATTATTTCTTATCAAAATCGAGCCCAAACGATTATGCTTTGCTGTTCCCCATATTTTTATATTTAGCCATCTATGCTCACTTAGAAAACTCATCTTGTATCTTAGCACTATTGCCTATTCACTACGTTAATATTTTTATAATAGGTCTTTACCTATGGATTATTCATTTTTTTAAACTTGTTGCTTTGAAGTGTTATTTATATCTTTGGATTGACTTGGAATAAAATTCATCATCATCATCTTCCTGCCCTTGTCCCGTGTTATTTGGGGTCGGCGCAACACGTTTTTTTTCCTCCACTCTGCCCTTTCACTCTTCATGCTATCACTAACTTTCTTTTCTTTCATATCACTCTTCACACCATCCATCCATCTTTTCTTTGGTCTCCCTCCCCCTCTCCATCCATCCACATGTAAACTCATAACTCTTTTAGTAACATACGTCTCATCCCTCCTCTTCACATGACCATACCAAGATAAACGATTCCCTTTCAACTTTTCAGTCACTGGAATAAAATTAGACTTGGAATAAAATTATGAGTTCAAATTTTTTTTAGAAATTAGTTATTTATTGGTTTCTTTGTGTTTTGTATTTTCTATAAGATCACAGTATTTATAAACATTTTTGTATGAAATCTAAGAAGTAGTAGTTAAGATGTTTAAGTAAGTTACTACTAAAACATCTTTGAATGAAAAACATATTTCGAGAGATCCTATTATGTAACAAACATAAAAAATAATAGAAGCAGTGATATTTGTTAGTTCAGAAACAATACTTACAAAACAGTATTATATAAAATTCAAGGGCTCACCCGCCCACTCATACAATTACGACTTGTATTATATAGCGAAACAAAATTAATTCAAGGAGTTACGGCAAAAAAGGTTTATATATTTGTTCAGTACAGTTCGTAGCTGTCAACGATGAGGAGGGTAGCCTATACAAAATTAGTTTTAGTATATGCGAAACTCGAAACACGTGTCTAGTTTTTATATGTAAAGAAACTATGTACAAAATTTCAGAACTGTATCATGAAAAATCACAAAGCTTGTTGTTCGCACAAACAGATGGTCTTCAGATCATTCGAATTCCATTCCATTTTTTTTTTCGCTGACTCCTAATGCCCACTATGACCTGTTGTGACGTTTTTGAAATATTTTTGAGAAAAAATATAACATGATGTAAAAAATATTGGAATCGATTCAATTACTGCTTTTGAACAAACTATATTCAGGTTTCGCTAAAAATAATTTTGTATAGTATTTCAGTAAGAATAACCTTTGTAGACTACAAACCAGATACAGAGCAACAATTGTTTCGTAATAATACACGAGTTATACATCAACCGAACCTTCTCGAAGCTAACATATCCCAAATTTCTGTTCATATAATCTGAATCCCTATTACTAAATTTATAAACAAAGATTTTCTCTCGTTCCAAGACCGCGATAACTCTTTGGATCAATCCTGTAGCCCTGCATAACAATGGCCCCAATCAGCGCCATGATTTGATTCAGGCCATGGTCGGAAGTGAGGGGAAATGGGTGGCGGCCGCCTCCTTCTGCGAAGCAATACTGCTAGCAAAGGAGGCGGCCGCACGCGTGAGGGATCGGACATCCTCATGTCCCAGCCGCTGTGACCCCAACCCCGACTTCCAACCACTAGCTAGCTAGTGGCTCGCAATCTGGTCGTCTGGTAACCGTCCAGACCGAGTCCGAGTTGTCGATGGTGCGTAGTATTTCACGTGTGCCTCAAAGAGATTTTAGCAAAACCGTAGGGGCCCAGCAAGGTCGAAGCCTACTGGGGCCATGGGTTGACTTCCGAAAGGAGAACCCGTGGTCCTGGAAAGCAAAGGCCAACTAAAGGAACATAGATGTGTGTGTGACACACCCTGCCACCCTGCCCCAGGAGCGTTAGAAGCCATTATATGATTTCCCATCTTAAACAAAAAAACCCTTCATAACAATACACAAGTTTCACATCCAAAATAGATTCCTCTCCAAACTAACATATCCCAAATCCCTGTTCACATAATCAGAATACCTATAACTAAATTTGTTGACAAAGGTATTACAGTCGATCATTAAATAGGATGAACCCAATCTGCAAAGCATGAGTAATCCTTCAAACACGGCCTACTTAGGGATCCATATCCTGTTATATGAGCTCTTAAGCTTCGAAGAGTGCTACTCCCCTCCTCATATTCAGGGAGAAACGAAAGCCTTCTTACAGCTGTGCTAATAATATACTAGAGGTTTTATGTAACAAGATCCTGATGTACGAGTATGTCAAGTATATTTGAGATGTTAAGTGTGTTGAAGATGGAACTTAGTATTGACATGACGTTAAAATTTATAGCAATGAAATTCACCATATTTTTTCACAAGTACAATTCAAAATTGACAAGTTTTTTGTGTTTACATAGAAGTTAAGTGATAGCGTGATAGATGACAGGACAGAATGGCAGAAAGAAATGCGTTCCGCCGACCCCAAATAAAATAGGACCAGCCCCCCTAGCCAAGTTACGATTGTTTCGTTTGCGCCGAACGCCTTGGGTAGGCCACGCCTCCAATTCCTTTGTTTTAACGTCATCTCAACGCTCAGTCACTAGGTCAGAACAAAGAAATCGGAGGCGTGGCCTACTCGAGGCGTTCAACGCAAACGAAACGATCGTAACTTGGCTAGGAGGCAGGGCAGAAAGACCCTCCTTCTGCGAAGCAGTAATGTTAGCAAAGAAGAAGGCCACACGAGCACGCGCGAGGGCGCGGCCCGCACGCCCCAGCCGGGGTCTAGATTCCGAATTCTGGCCACCGTAGGTGCGGGCTTGCGGACGGCGAGCAATAGGTAGCTGACCGTCCGATCATCCGGTAACCGTCTAGATCGAGCCCAAGTCGTCGACAGCGCGTACTGTTTCACGCGCGCCTCAAGGTGATTTCAGCAAACAGTAGGGGCCCAGCAGGGTCGAAGCCTACTGGGGCCAAGGGTCTGCTTCTAAAAGGAAGACTCGGTCCTATGTATGAAAGGCAACGAAGGAACAGGAGTGGGTTTTTAGTCAGTAAAAGTCTGACACACCCTCCCGCTCGGCCCAAGATTGAACGGATGATTTGCCCACCGAAAAAAAAAACAAATTGCAGGAAGACAATGATTTTGTAGCGTTTATAGCAACAAAACATTTAGTAAGTAATTACAAGCCAGATATTTTTTTTTTAAGTGGATGTCAAATGACATATCCCGCTAAAGACCTATGAAAAGAGTTACCATTGTTCGAGAACGTAAAGAGTAAATGAAGTAGATTTACTCTTTGCGTTCTAGGACCAAAGCGTTACTAACTCTTTCAAAGTTCTCACAGAGCCAACCCGATCGATACCGAGCAATAAAAAGCAATTTTAAGGTTGTCCAAAAACACATCCAGTAGACACTGAAACAAAATTGATTTGCTTTAAACTACATGGACCCTTTCTCATCTATATTTGTATCATAATCTCGACTCAAAGTTACGTGAAGTGGATTAAAAGCAACATTCTCTTGCACGTTATCAATGTGAGCCACAAGTGAAGCGTGGGCATAACGAAGATATTCTTGTTGGCCTTCATTTGTAACAGCTATTGGAAAGCCCGAGAAATAATCAATAGAAATATATTTAACAACAACAAAGGTCAACCGACAAAGATTTTAGTATTTAAATTATATACACATTTTTTTCAATTAATACAACATTTTTTTTCTTTAAGAACGTTGCCCCACTCTAGGAATTACTCCTGCATCGTAGGTTTTTTTTAGGTGGGAAAATCATCTAATGACAAATCGCGCTCTTGGGCGGAGCTGGAGATAGCGTTAGACTTTTACCGACTAAAAACCTACTCCTGTTCCTTCTTTGCCTTCGTCCCAGGGCCCTGGGATTCACTTTCACACTGCCCGTGGTCCCAGTAGGCTTCGATCCTGCTGGGCTCCTACAATTTGCTGACACGTTCACAAACATGCAAACTCACATACACAAGACTCATGGGTTTTCTTCCGCAAGGGAAACCCATGGTCCTGGCAAAGGGCAAAAAAAGTAAAAATCTGCGTGCCCTCGCGCCCCACCCTAGAGCAGGAGAAGACATTGTACGATTTTTCACATTGAAAAAAAAAACATAATCAAGACACCCGAACCCATCTGTAGGCTATGCAAATATTTGTTTCGTGCGGGAATCAAACCTACAATACGCAGCGTAGCAGTCAAGTGCTCAGTCAATGCGCCAACAGTGCCAACGTAACATTATAATGGACTCATGACTGCCGATCATCAAACGTAAGCACGACACAGATAACAAACATTTCCACGAATGAATATAGACACACGTCATTTATTCCCGCTTAGTCTATATATATTCCATCGTCTTAAATCAAAGTCGTATCAAAGGACCAAGAGACAGGGTTCAATATATCAGCATTATTACTTTAACAAAGGTTGAGAACGTCATTTACCGATTCTGTTTCACTGGCCAAGGAAAATTGATTTATTGCCCGATAAGAGTGGCTTGCGGTATCTAGGAATACGGTCCGTTTTTTAAGAGTGTTTAGTTTTTCTTTTGAAGATTCAAAGTGATAAAGTGAGACTCTAGTGAGGGAAAGGACTTCGTTCGGCTTTTAAGTAGGTAAATATGATTAAAAAAAATTATTTAGTGTAATTATGACTTATTTTCAATATCTGAAAAAAAATGGGCATATAATTACTCGTCTCAACACACACATTTTGAAGACTTTTGGTAATTTGTAATTGAATTTGTGAGTTAGGTTACTACTATTCCATAGTTATGAAAAGAGAGGCCTATACCTGCCGAAACTGTGGGCATAATCGGGCTGTGCATGATGATGCTGAGGCTCAGCCAAGCAATAGCAATAGCAAGTAATTTTTAATGTATATAATTATAAGCATAATCAGCCTTTTCTAATGTTTCCACTGCTGGGACTCAGGCTTCCTCTCTAGAACAGGGAATGGGCCGTAATCCACCACGCGGACCCAGTGCGGGTTGGTGAATGTCACTTCTTAAATTTTTTTGTTCTAAGACATGTAGGTTTCGTCACTATGATTTCCTTCACCGTTTTTAGAGCAGTGATGATGAAATAAATTATACCAAGTAATGTGCCTGGCTGGGTTCGACTCGTAAGTCGGGGCCGTTACCACTTGGCCACCCCTGTTTATTTTTAATGTACATTACTATAAAGCTAACCTTACCGTAAGGCTAGAAGACTCAGTAACTGATCAGTCTTAAGAACTGAATAAACCGGATACAAGATAGTCTTAACCTTTCGGGCCAGCCTATGACGTCAAATTTGTACAATATGTTGTTTACACAAAGTCTGATCACGCCCAATAAAAGTATGTCATTATTTACACAACGTCTTATAACGCCAAACAGCCATAGTAAATTCTATTAGTAAAACTTTCGCGCCGCAATAATACTAGAGAATATTGAGCCATAATGTGCGCACCTCACGAACGCGGCGCTGGGCCGAACTTGTTAAATGATAAGATATTATTTCCTCTCATAAAAGTTGAAGCACGTATTGTTACAGAATAAGACGAAAGTCTTAAGACAAGAACCAAACCAGTTATAGTACAAATGTAGGCGTACGAAGACCTATGTATTACGACATCACTCTTGATTAACTTTGATTCCCTTATAAACCTCTTAGAAAATAATCAAAAAAGAGCTCAAATCAAATTACCGTTATATTTTGTCTGAAAATAGTGGAGAAACGTAATATCCCTATTTAATATTAAAATAGGAAGCAATCACATCTGCCTCCTCAGTGATGAAACCACAAAAATGAAAAGGAAATATTTTTGTGTTATATTATACCTGCGAGCCATGGAAACCATAGAAATGCTAAATGTACTATATCGTGGAAATATCTGATTGATCTTGTTTGGAAGCAAAATTAAAATAATTTGATTATAATCAAACTTTTTAGGGGTATTTATAAACGAAATTGAATTTCAAAGTCACACTTCCATTGAAGATAGACTTAATAAACCTAAACACAGAAACAAATACAAATCTAGTTAATAGAGAAAATTGAAAATGGCTTAACGAATCGGAACTAAGCCACAAAGCTAAGCAAAGGAGAATGCTCTGGCTCCAAAGAAAAAAAAACCCAATTCCAGGAGAAAAGACATTGCATCCCATGGAAGTTATGGGTTTGCGTGTGCAAAGACAGAGCAAGCAAGTATATGTCACGTTTGTAGAGATGACCGCCGTGAGAATGCGCAATTCGTACTTGAAAGACAATTTGTTGCGGGCGGTCAAGATGTACTCTACTTTGGGCGAAAGCGACACGCAAACGAGCTTGTTTGGTGTAGTAAATAGCCGTGTCGTCAGTAAAAAGAACCAACTGGGCATTTTTACTTCTTGTGGTATTGTGAGTGAACATCATGTAAAATAAGGGGAATAGCACGGAGCCCTGAAGGACTCCTGCTCGTATGAGATGGGCGAATGAAGATATCCGCAGGAGAACCAAGGTCACCGACATAGCCTGAAGAATCGCCAAACTGAAGTGGCAGTGGGCAGGGCACATTGTTTATAAAACGGATGGTCGATGGGCCCAAATGGTTCTAGAGTAGCGACCGCGTACCAGAAAACGCAGTGTTAGGAGGCTTCCCACAAAGTGGACCGACGACTTGGTGAGAGTGGAAATACGGTGAATGCGAGACACACAGGATCGGTTGATGTGGCGACGCTTGGGGGAGGCCTATGTCCAACAGTGGACGTCTTTCGGTTAAAATGATGATGATGATGATGATGGTGATTAATCAAAAATTAATAATCAACAATTAAGCTATTTGTTAATGTCGACGACTGATTAATAAAACTGTCAATTTTAATGTTTTCAATTAAAGAATACAATAATAGCTGGCTATTGTTTTATTTATTATTGTTACTGATAATTTAAGATACATCCCATTTCCGCCGGTGCTGGTTTTTTTAAGCATTCACCTTTAAAAAAAACTACTCAAAACGTTGGCTTCGTAGCAAACAATAAAAAACAAACTGGTCATAATTCTAGAGAGGAGAATGAAACAGATGAAAATGTATAGACAGATATTCTTGTCGACGGTAACGTTACAACACTGCTCAGCATATTTCTCGGTACATTAAGCACTTGAGTTATATCCAAACAAATGGTCTGACGATGGCATATGGAAGGAAATTAAACTAACATTTTTCAACATTAGGACGAGTTCAGAGGTTAACAGTTGTGGGAGAAAGGGGTGCGTGTGTTATTATTAATATGTTTTGAAATATGACAGGAGATTGTGTTTTCTATGTCCTGAATATAATAATGCACATTATTGTGTGAACGACTGAGGGTGTCGTCACCATCATAATTTTTTTTCAATTTATTATTTGCCATTGACTTCATAGTCACCTCAATTTCTAGACATTTCATTTTTTACACTTATCATTTATCGTTTCGTTAGTTTGCCTATATCTTTGTAATTGAATCTCTTCGAAATTGAATTCCGATTTACTTCCATATATCAACTTCAAAACGTAACAGAATCTTATATCTCACAATGCCACTAAAACCGCACTCAGGTTTATCCCGTGTCTACCCTGTTTTTTCTTTTTTCCTACTTAAAAAACGACGCGTCGAGTAGTACACGGAAAATTAAGCCTGCTAATTCCGAAACGCTGACTTAACGCATCTGAACACGCCGTTATAAATGGAGTGATTTAACTGGATAACAGACCTTTTCAGTGTAAATGTGAAAAGGGTTTTTGAGTTGGCAGTTTTCGTGTGGTCCGTATGGTTTTGGCACAAAAAAGATGCGAAATTAGTTGAAAATTACTCTGGAGGAAGTTATTTTACAGGGAAAAGGCCGCTTTTATCTTAGGATGAGGCAGAGAGTAATAGTCCGGATAATATTATATTTAATAGTAATTTCCTTTAGTGGTTTAGATTTTCTTAGAATATATTTTTAGATAATTGGTTATTACAAGCGAATAATGGAAGTCTTTATAGAAATTTTATGGATCAGGTCCTCAGACTAAGTAATTACAGATTTTCATTAATCTCTAATAATATTTCATAAGCCAATTCAATTTCAAATGGTTGGTTGCCTAAAATAGTCTAGTGGACATTTCAAGTAAGAAATAAAGTAATTTTAGTGATCTTTTAAAAGAATCATAAAGTATTTGGGAACTTGAATTATAACTCTAAGCAGATAAAAATGACTTGATGCTATAAAAAATATCACTAGGTAACAAGAGATCAATCAAATAAACACTTTTCTGGGTTAACCTTGATATGTGCTACAAATGTATAACAAATACATACAAATTGAATCCAAACAAAGATGCTTTAAATCCTGTGTGAGAAAAACTGAAGATACCCTCAAACCCGATCTTCATGACTTGGGATTCGAAACAAGACCTCTTTGTAATATGAAAAAGGTTTTTATATGAGTTATGGAATAACCTATGAAGTGTGGATAGCTGTGATGTAGGTGTAGATGCTCCAGATAAATGAATAAGTTTAAGGATTGAATAGTACTTTCTTTTTATTTGGGAAGCAAAATGTAACTATCAATATTGAATGGAATTGGGTTATAAAGATATTGTTGTATGACAACTTGACAACACAATGGTTGACAACGATATGATTTTTAGGATTGACGATATGCAATATTCTTTTACTAATGATAACATACAATTTGGCAAACTTTCTGATTCGAATCTATTTTTCAATGACCAGTACCAGATAAAAGCAAACATAGTAGATATAACATCAGATGCAGATGTAGATAGAGAAAAATAACTATTGTACGGTTTATTAAGAAAATCATATGTTAGTAAAGTCTTAAATCCTGACTATGGAAATGACGGTACAAACAAAATCACATAAACATTATTCCAAGCTTCAAAAGTTTAACTCTGCAGGAACAAAGAAGATTTTCTATACAATGTAAAATAGGAAGCCCTTAAGGAAACAACAGTCTTTGGTGTTGCTCGTAGCTTGGCATAGAATATGTTAATGCTCCAAGCGACAGGTGCCGTTGACTATGACGGTTCTCAGAAAGCTACACATTCAGAATTTATATTTTAGCACGAGGCTTTCCTCAAAGCTTTTCCTTTCTCTGTTTGTAATTGGTGATACATTTTAATGAGGTATTTACGTACGTGAATTTTGTGAACACTAATTCGTAATTTTGGGAAATATTCGTTATATTTTGCCCAGTTCTAACGTTTCTTCTACTTATATTTCATTGCTATTTTTTTCAAAATCTTTGGACCTATAATACAAGATGAGATCAAATTAAACCTTCTGATCTATGATATTTGTCATTTTGATGTTTATTGCCATTACCATGTTTAACCACCTGGATTTTGTATAACCTATATCTGCTTTTTGTTTATCAATCTTATCGATATGGATAAATTCATCATAAGCCCTTGCAGTACTTAACACTTTGAGTTCATCCACAGTTAATCTCATCGCTAATAAGGTTTTCATTCTAACTACGCATGCGTTACTAATAGTCACAATCACTTGGGGTACAAGTAAAATTAACTCTAACAAGGATTCTACCTCTATAGGTACTAATTGATGTAATCTTAGCAAGAGCTCTGCTATCACATTAATTGTTCCCTATCCTATGTTTATCTGATGTTGAATAAGTGATCATCTTCTATTAGGTCTATTAACCGATAGACGATGTCTAAGGTGGAGAGATTAGCATCGTTTACAGGAACAAAGTTTGTTGGTTAGCGGTCAATGGAGGGTATATAGTTAAGATAAAGTTTAGCTGCGAGAATAGTGGGGTCAGCTTTTATAGGGACTAGAATAACAAGTTACACACACATATGTTGTAAAGAATTGATACACAAACATAGTTTGCAAGTGAATAGCTGTTGGCAACTTGTAAGAAAAAATAAGCAGTAGTTCTACTAGATGACTGATCTATCTTTATATAATAATACTCACACATAAATTCTTCTGTACGTGTGTTAGTCACCTAATTCCTTCTAAACGGCTTTATCGATTTGGATAAAAATGTGTGTATATTTGACACCGGAAAAAAATAAAGAACCCGAATGCAGCGCACCCTACGCTGCAATCGGGTTCTTAATTATTTTTCCTGCCATTGAGCCAGTTTTCAGACAGGACTACATCTCCCGAAACTGTTAGTTCTAATATAATTTATAATAGGAAAAACAAAAGAGTTCTGCTTAATGATGATTAGTCAATCAGGTACAAAGAAACGCCAATTTTGTCATTCAAAAAATATAGATTACACGAAAAATACAACTCCAGAACGTAGTACGTTCAGTAAATTTTCTAAAATATTATTCAATAAATACGTATCCAAAAATAGATTAAAATGTTATACAATTCAGAATACTCAATTTGGAAAATTTCTTGAGCGGTGCCTGTAATTGGAGGACTACGGTGAAGGCCAAAACCTGACCAAAATGAGTTTTCTATTTCGCATTCAAATTATTATTTATTCTATCTTCAAATCTGTATTCTTGGGCAAGGGTAACAAATCCTCGAGCCTTTGCTATAATAATGAAAATTTCTAATCAGTGATGATTATATATTTATTTTTAAGACTCCGTTTTGATAGGCTCTACAAAGACTGAATAATTAACCGGAAACATACATTTAAAGAGGCTCAATATTTTATCGATACAAAATCTAATCGGTCTGGTGGTCAGAGGTCCTGATTGCAGTGCTGTGGAAATTGTAGGTTCGATTTCCACCCAGTACAAATGTTGGTGTGATGAGCACGATTATTTGTTCTGTGTCTGGGTGTATATTTATCTATAATTTATATTATGTAAGTACTTAGAAATATATAAATATGTTTATCAGTCGTCTAGTACTTATACTATAAGCTCTGCTTAGCTCATCTTATGCTCATCCCATATTACTTGGGGTCGGCACAACACATTTTTTTCTTCCATTTTGTCTTGTCACCCGCTACACTATCACTAACTTTCTTTTCCTTCATATCACTCCTCATACAATCCATCCACCTTTGTCTCCCTTTCCCTCTCCATCCATCTACATGTATACTCAGAACTCTTTTAGTAACAAGCGTTTCATCCCTCTTCTTCACATGACCATACATCGGATATATAGTAGAAGATATTATTAGTTTTAAATGTATTTCATTTTTATATTTAACTACACATTTGTATTATTTGATAGTTTAGATTAAGATTTCACACATTCTTCTTCACTTGCTTCCTATACACTATTGTCTACATTACTTTTAATTTCTCCTTTCGCAGGTCTGCTAGAAGAAATTTCTTTGGAAATAAGTTACCTATACCTTTGTACTATTGTCTATTTTGTATTGTCTTTTTCTGTTTTATTGTGTGTACATAAATAGTAAAATAAATAAATAAAAAGAACACATTTTCTAAGCAAACAAACGTATAGTCCTAAAACATAAAACAAACCTTTCTACCAACCGTGAGTGGCAGTTTTGCATTTAAAACAAATATTTTCTCTGTTACTGACATTTTTATTCATGTGCACGCATGAATATTTTCGATTGCTATTACTGCGTTGAAATATTTTAACTAAAACGCTATAGAACGTAAATAAAAAAAGATTGATGCCCGCAGTGATACACGATTTCATTACGCTGCACATAAAAATGACTTTTAAAACTAAACTGCTTTAAAATACCATAATTATAATATTCCACAAATATCAAACAACGCCGTCTAATCCCGAGTTAAGCAGAGCTTGTATTATGAGTACTAGACATCTGATAAACATACTTATATATTTCTAAATACATATATATTATAGGTAAATTACATCCAGATACACAAAAAATGATCATGCTCATCACACAAACATTTGTCTTGGGTGGGAATCGAACCCACGACTTCCAGCATAGCAGTCAGAGCCACTAGCCACTAGACCAATAGGTTAGTCAAAATAATTATAAGAAGAGTACTACGTGAGCTCAACAAATGGATGTGCGATTTACGCTTGTGCGACAAAACTGTACAGCGACTCACCATAGAACCTTCGAATCACAGAAAAGATGAAATTCTTTTCTGTGGTTCGAATTCATGCTTGTACGACACACTGAAACTCGACATTACTCTAGTACGACATGAAGAATTAACATAATATGTTATGTCTCCGATAGGGACAGATTAGTTAAGAAAGCTAAGGTGGGAGCGAAGCGGATTGGAGCTCCCGCCTTCGCCGAGCTCAATGGTATTACACTCTATGATAATCGTGATTTTTAAGATAGCTACAAGCTGAGGATATTTACGTCAAGTGTGAGTAGGTTACTCAAGGCAAGCGTGCTCGAACATTAACCACATCATCGCTTTTTTTTGTATTTATAATGTTTTGTGCGCTATAAAGAATCAAATAAAGTTTATGTTTAAGTTTCATATTATATTGCGTGTGACTTCAGTCACTTATTTTCCTGTGAAATGTCATGAATAAAGTCTGTGTATTTTATTTATTGCAAATTCATATGATTGATATGCATGACACATTTAACGTTGAATATTTTTAATATTAAACATTATTTTTTTTACTGGGTGGGAAAATCATCTTATGACAAATCCCGCTCTTGGGTGGAGCGGGAGATAGTGTCAGACTTTTTCTGACTAAAAACCCACTCCTGTTCCTTCGTAGCCTTCGTCACAGAGCCCCGGGTTTCGCTTTCACACTACCCGTGGCCCCGGTAGGCTTCGACCCTTCTGGGCCCCTACGATTTGCTGACATCTCCTTGAGGCGCGCGTGGATCAAAACGCGCCGTCGACGACTTGGGCTCGGTTACCGAACGGTCGGACGGCGAGCCACCCATTGCTCGCCGTCCGCAAGCCCGCGCCTACGGTGGTCGGAAATCGGGATTGGAATCCCGGCGGCGGTTGGGGCGTGAGGACCGCTGCCTCACGCAATCGGCCGCCTCCTTTGATAGCATTACTGCTTCGCAGAAGGAGGCGACCGCTTGCCACTCCTCTTCGCACCAGACCATGGCCTGAACCAAGGCCTGGTGCAAGAGATCGCCGCCGCCGATTGCCCTCACGAGGACACGGCGTTGCTCTGCCCAAGCGGGCCACACCTCCACCGTGTGCTCTACCGTGTCCTCTGGGCGGTCCACACAGTGGCGACACCCGGGCGTCGTTTCCGCACGAATCCGGTGCAGGAACCTCCCGAACTTACCGTGTCCGGTGAGAACCTGCGTCATGCGGAAGGTGAGGACGCCTGAAGTCTTTCCAACCACGCCTCAAAGAGGGGACTTACCGCCATAATTGTGGCGTGACCAATGACACATTTAACGTTGAATATTTTTAATATTTATGTTTTGAATTTCAACATAATTAAAGTAGTAGTCCCGATTATATCAACCTTAATAAATATCCTAAAAACCACGTAAACTTTCGATTTTATCCATTTACAATTATACGTTTTCAGCCTTTTTACGCAAACCTCATTTAGGGTAACTTTATTGATAATAAATTACATTTATTGCCGAAAATAACGATCCTTTTTGTTTTAATTGCCGAATCAATAGCTTTTTGTATCAGATTTTGTTAATAATTTACAAACGTTATCTATGTGCCTAATTGGTACTATTAAGCTGGAGTTGTATTTAGTTTATTATGAATTGGATTAATTTTTACTTTTATTTATTTTTATCTATCTGATTTATTTTTAAAATAGAATAGGAGATTGGTTTTTATTTTTTGTGAACTAAAATGTTATGTTATTAACTCGTTTAATTTTTGGTAAAAAAATATTGATTGTTTATTATATATGTATGTTTTTTTTAATATATATATACTTTTAAACTCTAATTTTCGTAATTATCTTTTGTATTTTTATGCACCTGCCACATTTTCTCTTTACCACCCAAGGTTGACTGGTAGAGAATGCCTAAGGCGTTAAGTCCGCCTTTGTACTATAGTGTTGCATGAAGTTTTAATAAATAAATAAATCAATTTATTGTTTTTATTTACCATTTTTGAAAATACAGCCCAGTAACTGGGTTGTGGTTATTACTGCCAACAATTTTGTCAACCAACAACGCTAACAAATACCCACACAAACACTATATACTACTACATACCTATCAACACAACTATTTGGTATCGATAACCAAATAGTTTAGTAAATTGTAAGGGACACTCGAATATGCGATTGTGTTGCATTGTATGTGTAACTTTGAGGACAAAATTCATCCTTGTGAATAGATATTCTGTCCCACGCAACCCGAGTTCCATTTGATTCTGTTTCGGAATATCGTGAATCATGAATATGTTTAGTAGGCCAGTATTGCTTACACAGCATTCCAGGAATTTGACAAATAATCTCATCCTTTTGTCCATAGGCCATTGGTGAACCAGAATTGTGCTTTAGGTAGTGTACACTGTACATTAGGGTGTTTTATATTTTTAAATTAATTTTCGTTTTTTGACTTTGCTCGGATTCTTGATACCACCCATCATACACACTACCCTCCACTGTAAAAAATAATAATATTAAATAATGAATCTACATTGATGACGTACTAGCTGTATGAGAAAAAAATATTGGCGTTGTGCAACCTCTAAATGTTAACCGATTATGGTGATTTTTGGTATATGAACAATGTGCATATGCAGTAAAAACATGTAATATCCTACTATACATGTTACCGCTAATGTGCGTAAATCAGTAAGAGTGTAGATTAACTGGTTGACCTTCAAGCGATCGTGCGGCGTCGAATCGACCGCACTCGATATATTTACGATCACAATTTCAAAATTTCTCGTCAAAAGAACGTATCATCTCTAATAGCTTGTCATTAGTTCACTACTGACGAAAATAACTCCATTTTCTCTTTCTACACTCTTCCTAAAAGACACATAATGTGTGTGTTCAGATCACGGCGAAGGCCCCGACAAGATTACACACGCCTGACTTATATTTTTACATTGACGAGAAGACTGATTCAGAAGACAATTAGACCTAAGTGGATGAAAAACTCTTTGATGCCAATTATTCGAGCTCTTGAAGAATATTAAAAAAATACAAATTAATTGGAGATATAATTAAGACTTACAATAGAACTCTTGTTATGTTGGGCAGAATTGATTCCTAATCCGAATAAACTACTTTAACTTCAATATTTGATTTTGAATTAAAAAAAAATATTGTTTAATTCAAAAATAGGTAATATCTGAATATTAAAAAAAATATATCATTAATTAATCAGTTTTCTTAATCTCCCATCGGTCTTTTAGGTTACGCACGACCGCTAAACTGTTTCAAATAGTCGCGCGCCCGCATGAAGGTTAATCTGCAGATTATTTGACTGAATCCGTTAAAATGGAAAAAATTAAGGCGAAAGCGAAGCTAAATCGAGCTCTCGCCTTAGCTTTCGTGTTTTTTTTTATAACCACCCAGAAGTGAAGATATCTGCTACTTTAAGTGAAATTTCACACTTTAACGGATTGTACCCGGTAATTTGCAGATAACCTAGTTAATGAACATATTAACGTATTCCGTATTGTAACGGTAATATATACACTGTATACATCGTTAAATGAACGAAGAGAGCAATAATCGATTGTGCCCAGTAAAAACAAATCGAGCAGAACAAAAAACTCTATCTACACAATTTTTTTATTCAAACGAGCGGACGAAAATTAAAATAAACCGTAAATACTTTTAAAAACAATAATCAAAGCGAACTCGTATTCGAGATAGAAATTCAAGATAATTTATATCACGAAGTAAGGAATAAAATAAATACAAAAACATTTTAGGGCATTCAATAACTTTTTCAATTATTATCAAATACGCCAAACTTTCACAATGGCAAACATATAAACGATTTGTGTTCATAATACGGTTTCGAAATCAGTTTTTGTTCCTCGAATGCCGCTTTGGGAGACAATGGAACCCAAATTTTGAGAATAACAAAGTGTACAGGGCTGGCGCGATGGTTCATGCCCTTTCATGTTTTGTTTGATGTTGTAATGACAATGTCTGTAATAATCGCTTTTATTAAGTTGAATGATGTTTTATTCTTGGCTGTGTTTAAAAATAGATCAACAATTCGGCTGCTTTTATTAGAAATTTTGTTTATTAGAAAGTTTAGAATAAAAAAAAAGCTTTTTGACAATAATTTTAATAGAAAACCAAGTTTATTTACGAAACTATATTAAAAATGTTAGTATATTTCTTTTATCATTAGTAACGGCACCAGGCGACATAAGATTACGAAGACAACAATATTATCGCTCACGGCATTACACACTAGTATAAAGCCTGCATAATTATAGACCTCACTACCTAATTCGCGTGTTTGAATCTATATCTATTTTAGTTTTAACGTAAGTTGAAAATTTTTATATGAAACTACATTCTCTTCAACTCAAATATTATTTCAGCCGAAAGACGTCCACTGTTGGACATAGGCCTCCCCAGATGTCATCACAACAACCGGTCTAACATCTTCTAGCATACATCGGATTCTCACGATCCTCAGCATCGTCCCACCTTGTAGAAGGCCATCTGACATTGCGGTCTGCGGTCACACTTCATAAAATAAACGAATACCATCTACGTATTTTCTTGTTGAAAATCGAAACGAAAAAAAGTCGCAAGTGAACATCATTAGCGTCCGACCTCCACACCGAAGCAACTTTCATATTACAGTTATTACGCTACGAAATTTCCCCGATCTGTTCTACCCAACTTATATAAACTTTGATGGAAAAGGTGCTGAAATAAAAAAATCATAAAACCCTTTCTGCTAACTCAGCGGATTACGGTTCACAGTACTAAAGTTGATTCTGTATTTCTGTTGGAATAAGAGAACTGTAATCAGTTTATAGATAAGAAAATACAGAGTATTTTACTGGATACTTTTATTTTTATTTTGACCCAGTTGTGTTTTTGAGAACTCGTAAAGTTGAGCGTCATTTGGATTACCTTTGGTGGCTGCCAGTGGAATACAAAGTGAGCGCTATGGCTTTTCGCCAACTCAAATTATGGGAAGTAATGAAATGAAACCCACAGGTGACGTGTCACATAATTCGATGTAAAGGCAAAATTTGAGAAACACGAATTCTTCGAACCTTAATTTATGCGACTAGTAATATTTCGAAAAACTTTAATTGAAAACTCTTGAAACAAGTGTTACCATACTGCATGAAAATTGTCTAAAAACATTGAAAGACATAGCCAGTTGTTACAAGAACACCCTTCAGTTTATTATTCAGTAAAAAAATGTTCCGTGATGGGATACAGACTTATATACTCGTAACTTCTGCATTTTCAAATACTTTAACATTTTGTCGCAATAATACTATGTTGCTCGGAGTTTCCTTGCGTGATTACATCAGGAATGAAGATATCTGTAGAAAAACCAAGGTTACCAATGTAGCCCAAAAAATCGCTAAACTTAAGTGACAGTGGGCACGGCACATTTCTCGCAGAACTAATGATTGTAGGGGTCGAAAGTTTCTGAAGTGGTGACCGCGTACCGGAAGACGCAGTGTTGGAAGATCTCCCACGAAGTGTACCGATAACCTGGTGAGGATTGCGGGAATCCGATGGATGCGAGACGCACAAGACCGTTTGTTGTGGCGACACCTAGGAGAGAGAGGACTATGTCCTAAAATCGCTGAATGGCTGAAATTATGTCGATGATGATGATTATGTTGTACAAACTCTATAGAAATCTATGTAAGTCTGAACTAAGTCCGTAACGTGTACTCGTACTACAACGGAAAGGTAAACTATCACTAAAATGAAACTGGGCAAGTGCGAGTCGGACTCGCGCCCTGAGGGTTCCGTACAAACTTACCTATATAAAGAGTTCAATTCAGAATGAAATCGCCAAAAATAAATAAATTTTAAAACAAAATTTTGTTTTCAGTTTTAGTCCTATACTTGCGTTATAAGACCTTGCTTTATGCAAAATTTCAGGTTTCTAAATTAATGGGAAATACTCTAGAATTTTGTTTCCCTTGAGTGTTGAAATATACGTTATTTACGACATAAACGGCCATATCTTTTTTTTTCCCGTTAACCTAAAAGTTTGATTTTTTCACAACTTTGAGGGACCGCAGACCAAGTATTGGTTTGATTTCAACTCGATACGTTCACATGTTCCCGAGATGAAGGGTCTTGACAGACAGAGATACAGAAAGACGAACAAGCAGGCAGACAGATGGACAACAAACTGATCCTATAAGGGTTTCGTTCTTTGCGTCCTCCGCCCAATTCGCAGGTTACCCTAGAGTATTAAGCGTAAATAAAATTCATCCGATCCAGTGTAAACCTTTCAAAGAAATACAGATGTTTCAAAGACAATCCGACAATGATTAATGAATTAGTAATTGAAGTAACAATAGAGGAAGCCACGTTAACATTACCAATGAAAGTTATTACGTCTACCGTTCAGACGACCACAGATCACGGTAGCATCGGTCTGGCAACGGCTAGAGTAGAAAAGTATAAAATCTGCTTAGACTTTTTCCAACTCTTTTCGGGTCGGTTTCCAGTCTAAGCAAATGCTGTTAAGTACCAATATTTAACATTTAGTAACTGTCCATTTAACTTCAACGAATCAGTAGCTGATTAACATGGTACCTTAATAGGTCTAGTGTTAAATTTACTGGCTTCTGTAACCCGTAGCGACTGTCAAAGTTATATAAATGACAGGTGAGACCAACGTGAGTACACAGGAGATATTATTGTGCTTAAGTATGTACACAAACACGTATGCAATCACTGTTACTTTACTTTTACAGTCCGTTGGGATGGCAATCCGATACAATCCGAGACAGATTACGAGCTGCTACAGAATAATTCTTAAGGCCAGGTTCTACTTATTTTGAACTTTTTTAAGCCTCTGGAAATCCACAAATATAAAAGACAACACCGTGAAAAATTATTTTATTATAATTGTCTAGGTATATGACCAATCGCCGGGCAACATGATATAAATTAGTTGGCTGGATAAAAAAAATGGCGAAGCTGACCCTAATTTACGATTTCAAGCGTGTATATCTATGAGTTTATGTCAAGGAAATATTTGAAGGTTATAAAAAATAATAACGGTTGTCTTGTTAATATTAAAGCGCCTGCAGCAGTAGTGGCTGAGTGGTAACGGCCACGACTTATGAGTTGTAGGTTGCGGGTTGAAACCCAGCCAAACGCATTACTTTATGTAATTTATTTTCATCACCACTGCTCACAAAACAGTGAAAGAAAACCTCGTGAAGAAACCGGCATGTCCTAGAAACAAAAATTCGAAGAGATGTGACATCCACCAATCCGCATTGGGCCCGCGTGGTGGATCACGGCCCATTCCCTCTCCTAGAGAGGAGGCCTGAGTCCCAACAGTGGGAACATTATAAGGCTGTTTATGCTATTATATTATAAAACGGCAGTAACTTCGTACCATTGCCACGCTTGTTTCTAAAGAAAACTTTTAATGCCTTTTGAACTTGATAATGCCGTCTTTACCAGTAGTCGCTGCGGCGTCTTAGAGTTCTATGCGTCTACCAGACGGCCAATTTATTATACTCGTGCCTACCTAAAGCACTTTCAACTATTGTTTCGACTCTCGAGTGGTGGAGACCGAATCAGACGGAACAACGCTAGAATTTCTGTATAGAGTCTTTGAAAGACAATTTAATATTTGTTTCTTAGTCTCAATTATATTTGTGTGTCTGAAATTTTTAGAATCCATTGTTATTTACGAGTATTTTACCTAACTTAACCTTAGTTTGAGATGGGTGCCTAATTTAGCATTCTTATTTTGGGTTCCGAAATTTTTATAATTCATGTGATTTAATATATTTTTGGTACCTCTAGTGTTTACTTTGCGATCATAAGATTGATTTGAAAAGAAATTTGATTTATTTAATACAAACTAACAGAAACTCGAAATATTTTTAAAAGGAGGAGGTTCTATATTCGGCTGAATGTATTTTTTTATGTATGTTTACCGATTTGTCGTTCAATTGTGGACCGATTTTGAATTGTCTTTTTTGTTTGAAAGTTTATGCTTCCAAGTTGGTCTTATTTATTTATCCATTGCTTGCTATACTTACAGTATGCACCAAAGCGTATAGCAAGCCAACAAACCAGCAATATATGAACTAAAAAATGTTATACAAACATTTATCATAGATTTTATAGAGATATTGTTATGATCTTATCATGAACTTCAAAGTTATGGAACAGAACTCCTCATATGATCACAGAAGAACCATCGCAACAAGTAAAGTTGCTTTATTTATATACGTGTAGTCGATGACTGACTGAAAGAAGAGGGGGAATATATCGAACTGATCCGATGATGAAGTCTGAAGTTACGCAACGGAACTTTGTAATACGTGTAAATCAATTTAATCTAACCGTATTTGGTATTATTAGAATTATCATTGAGTTTATCAAATCAAAGAATTATCATGAGATGCACTCTGGCTATATATTTAAGTATGGCTGAGAGGTACTTTTTAGTGGTGGTACCATAACCAAAAACAAAAAAAAAAAACTTTTTACAAATAAAAAATACAATGAAATAACGAAGAGACAAAACTATTATAGAAACACCGACATCCGAAATTAACGTTATTTTGTACTTTTTACTGTGTTTTTTTTACATTGCAGTCGATTGTATTTTTTTATAAAAAGTTTTTTATATTACATGAAACTTTTTAACAATCTAACAGCTTGCGTCGGATTAATCCGACCAGAATGTTAGTATCCATTTTACCAGGATCGTACATTTACGAGCAAATACTCCACACTGTCAGCTCGTCTGTCACGCAAAAGTGGCACTGACCATCGAAGAGTTAAACTAGTTGGAGTATTTGATCGTAAAAATGCGACCCTGGTGAAATAGACAATGGAACAGGAGTGGGTTTTTAGTCAGTAAGAGTCTGACACTATCTCCCGTTCCGCCCAAGAGCGGGGATGTCATTAGGATGATTTTCCCACCCAACAAAAAAAAAAAAAAACCCTGGTGAAATAGACTCGAACATATTTGTCAGATTATACCGACGTAACTAGTTAAAGGGATAAACGACTACAGCTAGAAGCAATGTTCCTATTGGTTGTTTCCTATGGCGAATATCCGCAGTAAAATTCTACCGATAGGTACCTACTCTTTTACGGTTTAAGACATTTATTTCTCAAAAAGAATAAAATTCACTTATTATGAGAAATACAAGTTATTCTTAAATTCTAAACATGGTTATTCTGACTGTCTGAGTAATGTCGAGTTTCAGTGTGTCGTACAAGCAAGAATTCGAACCTCAGAAGAGAATTTAATCTTTTCTGTGATTCGAACTATGGTGAGTCGCTGTACAGTTTTGTCGCACAAGCGTAAATCGCACATCCATTTGTTAAGCTCACTTCTTATAATTATTTTGACTGGCCTATTGGTCTAGAGGTAAGTGGCCCTGACTGCTATGCCGGAGGTCGTGGGTTCGATTCCCACCCAGGACAAATGTTTGTGTGATGAGCATGATCATTTGTTCTGTGTCTGGGTGTAATTTATCTATAATATGTATGTATTTAGAAATATATAAGTATGTATATCAGTTGTCTAATACTCATAACACAAGCTCTGCTTAGCTTGGGACTAGACGGCGTTGTGATAGTTGTGGAATATTATATTATATAATTATATTATATATATATTCTTAAATACTTAGTATTAAATTAGAGTAGAGCAGTGGTGGCCGAGTGGTAACGGCCCCGACTTACGAGTTTTAGGTCGCGGGTTCAAACCTAGCCAGGTGCATTACTTTGTGTAATTTATTTCATCACCACTGATCTCAAAACGGTGAAGAATAACATCGTGAGGAAACCGGCATGTCCTAGAACCAAAAATTCGAAGACATGTGACATCCACCAACCCGCACTGGGCCAGCGTGGTGGATTACGGTCCTTACCCTCTCCTAGAGGAGGAGGCCTGAGTCCCAACAGTGGGAACATTATAAGGCCGACTATGCTAAGTATTAAATTATCTAAACACAAAAATTCTACAATGTCATGAGGGTAACAAGAAAAAAAAGTACAAATTTTTTGTATTAGGAACTCATTACGTATCCTTATGGCAAGTCGATAGCAATTATATATTTTTGTTGTATCTAACTTTTTTTATCTATGTTTAGTTAATTTAAGCTTGTTTATCAAATTAATTGGGTTATATAATTTTACATTATTATATATATATACAATCGTTTGTCTTGGTATGGTCATGTAAAGAGGAGAGATGAAACACATGTTACTAAAAGAGTTATGAGTATACATGTGGATGGGTGGAGAGGGAGAGGGAGGCCAAAGAAAAGATGGATGGATTGTGTGAACAGTGATATGAAAGAAAAGGAAGTTAGTGATAGTATGACTTTTGACAGGATAGAATGGAAGAAAAAAACGTGTTGCGCCGACCCCAAATAAGATGGGATAAGGGCAGGAAGATGATGATATATATATATACATATATATATATATTAGTTTTTCTTTGAATGATGTTTAATCATAAATATTACCACTTCACCTTCAAAGTAAGTACTTACATAAAATAACACATCTACACTAATATTAAAAAGAGGTAGTTTGTTCTTTTGTTTGTAGGAGGTAATCTCTGAAAGTACTGGTCCGATTGCTAAATTTTGTTCTCTGATAGAAAGCTGCTTTATTCCTGAGCGACATAAGCTATATTTTATGTTTGTGGGTGAAGCTGCATGCAAAAGCTAGTATATTATAAAAGTGAAAATTTGTGAGTGTTTGTGTATGTTTGTTGCTTCATCAGGCTTGAACGGCTATACAGATCTCGATAAAAATTGGTAAACGGGTAGAACATATTCTGAAAAAGCACATAATTATAATACTTTTATTCCAAGAGTAGGTATGTTTCCTTGCGAATAACTAGTTTTTTTTTTAATTAAAGAAAGAATAAAACAATCACCTACAGATGAAATAAAATCAGTAATTTTATTAGGGCTTTGAACTCTATAATCAAGGTTACAGATAAAAAATAATAACATTGCCCTACCAACAGGTAGGCGTATAAAAATCTATACATGAGTGTTTTCTATAAATGTACAATACAATAACACACACAATTACATTTTGTATTCAAAACGAGGCCACGCCTGAAACATTGGAGTACAGTCACGAGCATAAATACGTGACAATTACGCAAAATTCAAAAGTGGTTTTCTCCAAAGATTCAAAAGTGTATTGTTAGAAAATTTGTGGTGTTACCAACCTATTTTCCTGATCCCAATGATCAAAGAGATGTCTACAAAACCGCAGGCAGGTTGGCCTAGGTTTTGAGGAAATTTGAAGGAGTTACCGTGGCCAAAAGGGCAAAGGTGGGTGTAAGTCAAAAAAAATTTTGACACTGTCTTTCGTTTCACCAAGAGCGGGAGCGACCCAAAAACAGGGATTTATGCCGGTAACTGTACCTTTACACACGGGGAAGGGAACGCCACAGGCTATGATTTCTATCCACAGTAGAACAATTCAGTAGCCTACTTTGATTTCATAGTTTTCCTTCCTTATCGCAGGATCTTTTGTTTTGATTTGGCGGTTGCTTAGGGTTGGTTCAATAAAATGTAGGTTATACATTTTTTTTTTGTATAAAAAGGTAACGTAATTGGCCTACGTGAAGAGGTCAACGTTTCAGGTTTAACGAGGCCCTTTTTTAGGGTTTCGTACCTCAAAGAAAAAAACGTAACCCTTATAGGATCACTTTATTGTTAATCTGTCTGTCTGTCAATACCCTTAATCTTGAGAACGCGTAGAGGTATCGAGTTGAAATTAAAACCATATACCTACTCAGATTATCGATAAAAAAGATACGGCCGTTAATATTGCAATAAACGTATATTTTGACACTCTCAAGGGAACCACCAAAAACATTTCATGTAAAATGTTACCAAGACATAAGGTTCGCCCTGTGAAAAAGATATCAGATCCCATGTAGAGCCAAGCTTCTGAATCTACACGGCCTAACTCTACAGACCGTAACTTCACAAATTCTACATATCCGTTGACCTAGAATCCTGAAATTTGGCGTGAAGCAAGATTTTATAGCACAGGTATAGTAAAAAAAACTGAAAACTATAAATTGATAGTTACGTCACAAAAAAAAAATTGTCGCTCAAGCGATGTGAGCTATCAAAGACCCCTCTCGCTTTACTAGTTAGTCAAGGCGAGTCCTCGCTGAACAATCGCGTAGATCGAATACGGATCTCTGGGAGCCTTTTTTTTAAGGTGCAAAGTCATCCAAAGAGATTTCCTGCCCTTGGGCGGGGCGGGAACTAAAACTCAATTCTGTTCCTTCTTTGCCCTCATTCCAAGGCCCTGGAATTCTCTTTTGCATCACCCGTGGCCCCAGTAGCCTTCGACCCTTCTGGGCCCCTACGGTTGCTCCCATCTCCACTACGCGCCGTCGACGATTTGGGCTCGGTCCGGACGGCCAGATGGCGAGCTACCCATTGCTCGCCGGATCCGGGAGCCTGATAACCAATTGTGAAATAATATGAGAGTGAATTCATCGAAACATTCCATCAACATACCACAATATAGAAAAAAATCATTCCTTGAATCGAAAAATATTCACAATACAGTACCTAATTACTGCTCCATATTTAAAATGATCTCTACAAAGCATAACAAATTAAACAAAACACGATCAAACAAGGCCAATGAATAATAATTTTAATACCCGTTCGGCGTTCAAATGTTTTCAGAAAGCTTACTTTCACGGACTGAACCCAAAATGCGATTCTGTACAAATTGTAATGGAATTGAAAGCAATAGTAGCCATGTTCTGATAACAACGAAGATTATATTATTTGACTTAATAATTTTTGAATCCGCTTAAAATTTCATCTCAGTGTTTCTAACTGATATTTTAGGTGGGTTTTGGTTTCAAGTTAGAGGCAGAGTTAGTTTATTTTGTTGGTTATCAAGTTGGCTTTGGTTACAAGAAATGTCATGAGAATTAAATAACAGTGTTCATTAGGAACTTTGAAGATACAATCAATTAGTCATTATCTAATGTAGACAATAACCTACTTTTTTTAGATGGGAAAATCATCTTATGACAAATCCCACTCTTGGGCGGGGCGAGAAATTGTGTCAGAATTTTACTGACTAAAAACCCACTCCTGTTCCTTCGTTGTCTTTCCTACCAGAGCCGAGTCTTCCTTTCAGAATCAGACCCTTGGCCTCAGTAGGCTTCGACCCCGCTAGGCCCCTACGATTTGCTGACATCTCCTTGAGGCGGGCGTGGAACAGTACGCGCCGTCGAAGACTTGGGCTCGGTCTGGACGGTTAGCGGATGGTCGGGCGGCGAGCCTTGCTCGCTGTCCGCAAGCCCGCGCCTGCGGTGGCCAGAAATCGGGATGGACATCCCGGCGGCGATTGGGGCGTGAGGATTGTTGCCTCAAGCGATTGGCCGCCTCCTTTGCTAGCATTACTGCTTCGCAGAAGGGGCGACCACCTGCCACTCCTCCTCGCTTCGGACCATGACCTGTACCGAGGCTCGGCGCGAGAGATCTCCGCCGTCGATCACCCCACGAGGACACGGCGTTTATTTATTTATTTACAAGCACTTCTACAACGTTACAGAGGATGTCCAAGGCGTTGTACAGTAGAAACTTACAAACTAAAAAAATACATTTAATAAAAACAATAATACCCTAATAACAAATCCATGCCCATGAAGAAGAAAAAAAAAACTAATTAACTAACATATAATTTTGAAAGGCGTTGCTTTGCCCCAGCGGGCACACCTCCACCGTATGCTCCACCGTGTCACCCAGTTGTGACACCCGGGCGTCGCTTCCGCACGAGTCCGGTGCAGGAACTTCCCGAACTTACCATGTTCGGTGAGAACCTGCGTCATGCGGAAGGTAAGGACGCCGTGAGGTCTTTCCAACCACGCCTCAAAGAGGGGACTTACCGCCATAACTATGGCGTGCCCAATAATACATTTCAAGATAATTGCAATGCTGCGGGATTATCCCGAATAATTATAGCGGTCCTGAAACGCAAATGGCAACGGAAGAAACATAAGTGGATTTTAGTTAGTAAAACTCTGATACTCCTTCTTACTTCATTCAGAGTTGGAGGATATAAATGATGGTTTACCATCCCAAAACAAAAACAGTAGAAATAAGGACATACTAATATGTAGTATGTCAAATTGCAACAAATGCCTACACACTTACTTCTTAGTGTGTGTCAATGGTAATCATAATTTTCGACTCACAAATTCAAATGAGTAATCTACACTAATATTATAAAGAGGTAAAGTTTGTTTTTTCGTTTGTAGGAGGTAATCTCTAAAAGTACTGGTCCAATTGCTAAAAGCTTTTTACCGATAGAAAGCTGCTTTATTCTTGAGTGACATAAGTTGTATTTTATGTACGCGGGTAAATATGCGGAGCAAAACCCGAAGCATCGCCCGCGAGATTGTTTTAAAAAGTGAACAGTATTAAAATATTACTTTTAGTAAGTAAATATTTATTGCACATGAACAAATAGATTAGCCTATAAGTTACATCAGTGCTGAAACTACAAAAATGAGAGTGGCTTTTTTACATAAAAGACCGCTGTCCACGAAACTAGGAAACAATTCAATACCTAGAAGTGCTAGTACCTGCCAAACTTAAGTGGCAGTGGGCAGGGCACATTGCTCCCAGAACAGATGTCGATGGGGACGAAAGGTTCTGGAATGGCGACCACGCACCGGAAGGCGCACCGTTGGAAGGCCTTCCACAAGGTGGACCGGTGACCTGGTGAGGGTCGCGGGAATCCGATGGATGCGAGACGCACAGGACCGGTCATTGTGGCGATATTTGGGGGAGGCCTATGTCCAACAGTGGATGTCTTTCGGCTGAAATAAAGATGACCTAGAAGTACAGTATAATTTAAACGGATTGATATAGATTTATCTTTACTAATGTTATAAAGAGAAAAGGATACAACTTTAGCAATGAGCGTCTTAGGCTTTTTTAATTTTACTTTCGTTTGTGACACTGGTGAAAACACCCAGCCAGGATCCTGACCCTAATTTGCAGCCACCGTAGGCGTGGGCTTGCATACGAGGACCTTAACCTTGGACATAACCTTCCGGACGGAACTCGAGTCATAACGGCGCGTGTGTCTTTGTCACCAAGATCGTAGGGGCCCAGCAGGGCCATAGGTTCAGTACTGAAAAGGAAACCCGGAGCCCTGGAACGAAAGGCAAAAAAGAAACATAGGAGTGGGTTTTAGTCAGTAAAAGTCTTATACACTCACACGCTCCGCCCTAGAGAGGGAAAAGTAATTAGATGATTTCCCAACTTAAAAAAAAAGTCTATAAATACTACTAGTTATTTTTATTACTGAGTAACATTGGCTATATAATTTCTATTGTCACGCGGACAAAACATAGTTGATAATAAAGCTAGAACTATACTGTGCACACATTTTATATGGAAACTAGACTTGTAGAGCTACACTTGATCCACGCCACGCGACGCCACGCGACGTCGTCCTACGTACAAATCAGGCGTGTTACACGTGTGCGTCGGTCTAATGTAGTTCTAGCTCATAAATCGAACTACACTGCGCACACGTGTGCCACACACGCCGATCTGGGCGCGTCAGTCTCCATACATTTTATATGGAAACTAGACTTGTAGAGCTACACTTGATCCACGCCACGCGATGCCACGCGACGTCGTTCTATGTACAAATCACGCGTGTTACACGTATACGTCGATATAATGTAGTTCTATCTTAAGTTTATTTTAGGTACTTCTTAAAACCTGTAAATGGTCCAAGACACATACTCGTTCATGATTATGTAAATAAATCAAAGTCCGTTAGCGTATCGTTGACCTTTATAAATCACCATATAGCAATCGCTTCTCCATGTACACGGTCACAAGTACCAATTCAGTAACTATTTCGAAACACTGATCACCACCTCGCATGTCTAGGAATAATATCAGACATCGATATATTACAACCTACAAAATTAATGTAGTTTTTCAAACAATACTTCAAGCCAATCAGTAATTTCACTCATAATTATCATTAACCATTAGTAGTTCAAGTCATTATTTGAGTTTTTATGTAGGTATTGAGTCTCTAGTATAGTATAGCATTCGCGTCAGGCCTTGGTACAGGCCATGGTCCGAAGCGAAGAGTAGTGGCGGGCGGTCGCCCCCTTCTGGCAAGCAGTAATGTTAGCAAAGGAAGAGGCCGCCCGTGCACGCACAAGGGAGCAACCCTCACGCCTCAGCCGCTGGGATCCCGATCCCGATTTCTGGGTAGCTCGCCGTCCGGCCGTCCGGTAACCGTCCGGCCTGAGGCCAAGTCGTCGACGGCGCGTACTGTTCGACGTGCACCTCGAAGAGATGCCGATGATGATGATGACTGGGGCCAAGCGTCTGCTTTTAAAAAGAAGACTCGACTGTGGTATGAAAGGCAACGAAGGATCAGGAATGGGTTTTTAATCAGTAAAAGCCTAACACACCCTCTCGCTCCGTCCAAGAGCGGGAGATGTCATTGGACTTTTTTTCACCGAAAAAAAAAATGCGTAGTATAGCATAATCAGCCTTATAATGTTCTCACGGCTGGGATTTAGGCCTTCTCTGTAGGAGGAGGAGGAGAATCCAGTGTAGGTTGGTAGATGTCACGTGTCTAAAAATTTTTGTTTCTAAAACATGCTCCTAGTTTCCTTAAAATGTTTTTTTTTCACACTTTGGAGTGTAATAGTGATGAAATAAATTAGACAAATTAAACGGGGCCAGCCACCGTAGACGAGGGCTTACGGATGGCGATTGGCAGGCAATGGGTAGCTCGCCGTCCGGCCGTCAACACGAAATTGCGGTAGTGCATATCATATCGTCCAATTAAACAATTCAAAGGTTGGTCGGGATACCTTTACGGGCATTCCAATTTAGCATTTGGTTTCAGGGATTTAAAACAAGAGGAAACCAGAGATATTATAATGTCTGGGTTCCTTCATAAATAAATTTTGAGGTCAGTGGTTTCACACCTGATCCCTCGCAAAATCTCATCGGTAGTCCGAAGTCTCGGGGTCTTCAAAGTAAGGCAAAGTAGGAACATAGGCGTAGTTTTAATTAGTAAAAGTCTGACACAATCTCTGAGAGGGAGAAGTTAATGGATAATTTCGAATCTTAAAAAAAACTGGGCAAATGCGAGTCGGACTCGCGCACCGAGGATTCCATACAAAAATACTAATGAAAACAGTTCGATTCCCTAATTGAGATACAATTTTTTTTTTGTGACAACTAAAAATTTACAGTTTTCATATTTTATCTTGTACTTTGCTATGAAACCTTGCTTCATGCCAAACTTCAGTATTCTACGTCAACCTTATGAATTTTGATTCCCTTGAGAGTGTCGAAATACACGTTTTTTTTGCGACATAAACGGCCGTATCTTTTTTTCTTTAACTCAGAAATTGTGTTTTTTCACAGCGCGTTTGACCGCAGATCTGAGTCTATGGTTTTAATTTCAACTCGGTACCACCACGAGGTCCCGAGATAAAGGGTCTTGACTGACAGACAGACGGACGGATAACAAAGTGATTCCTTTACGAGGTATGGAACCCTAAAAAAATACAGTCGAACCTAAACTCAACCTCCTCCTTTTTGAAGTCTGTACAAATGTAAAAATCAATAGCCTAGATACTGCAGCCCCATGTTATTTCAAATGTCCGGTGATTACACAAACCAACACGATAGATGACACCAGGCCGTTGGCTGGTAATGGATTGTATTTCCTAGAACCCTTTCGTTCGGGTATTGATTTAGGATTTACTGTTCAGCAAGGTGACTGTTTGGGCTTATGTTTCAATAACTTAGTAATGGAACATCGGAATTCTATGGTTCGCCTGTCAATATTAATGACCCAATTGAATCGGTCAATATTGACTAAATCATCGTCGTTAAATAAAAGTGAATTTTAATTCAAATGTGTAACATTATAATACTACATTTTTTTTTTTTATTGATATATAAGCACTGGTTGTGCTTGACTGCGATCCCACCTGATGGTAAGCGGAGATGCAATCATTGATGGTCAGGCGCACTAGTTTATTAAGAGCCTATTCACTCTAGTCTTGAAGACAACTAAATTATAGCTGGAAAAATCTGTATTTATCTATTCAAAATGCATTGTTTTTCATGATATTTTATTCATTTTTGTAAATTTTAATTTATTTTTGTGAATGTGAAGATTACTTTTCTTTTTCTGTAATTTTAACATGGTTTTAGGCAGTTTTGAGTGTTTGATATGGCCAACCCAAATGTCCATTCTTTGGTATTGTTCGTCAAGTCGTTGAGCTCCTTAGTAGTCCTGAGTTGAGCTTTGCGAATATTGACAAATGGTTTCAATGACTGGACAGGTCCACTCAAATCTGTGTGGTTATTTCTTCAAAAGACCATCTGAGACACTAATCTGCATGGCTCTCATATGATTTGACCATTACATGTTTACTGTATGGACTTTAAAAGAGACTTTGATTTTTGGTGTTTCCTAGCTGACTACCCTGAGAAGAAACACCGAAACAAACTCAGATGTTTCGGTGTTTCTTCTCAGGGTAGTCAGCTAGGAAACACCGGCCTCATCTATTTTAAACTGACGAAAAGATAATTGACTTGATTGATTGATTGAATTGTAAGTGTTTTTTAAACCTATTGGCAAAATAAATATAATTTATTATTTATTTGTAGTTTGATATACAATAATCTTCTACCAGTAATGATCTTGTTTGAAGTGATGAGGATTTTTACTAATATAGTATATTTCCTAGGTACTGGAGGACGTCACATATAGTTTAAATCTCAATCGAACAACACTTAAAGGTTTTTCTTTGAGTGGTAAAATAATTCAATGACATTCCCGCCTTTGGGTGGATTGGGAGGGTTTGTTAGAATTTTACTGGCTAAAAACCCACTCCTGTTCCTTCGTTGCCTTTCATACCAGGGCCGAGTCTTCCTTTTAGAAGCAGACCCTTGGCTCCAGTAGGCTTCGACTCTGCTGGGCCCCTATGGTTTGCTGACAGCTCGTTGAGGCGCGCATGGAACAGTACGCGCCGTCGACGACTTGGGCTCGGTCTGGATGGTCTGATGGCGAGCTACCCATTGCTCGCCGTCCGCAAGCCCGCAAAACCGGGATCGGGATCTTGGCAGCTGTAGCGTGAGGGCCGCTCCCCCGCACATGCACGTGCAGCCTCCTCCTTTGCTAACATTGCTACTTCGCAGAAGGAGGCGAGCGCTTACAAGTAAGCTAGTTTGATTGTTCAAATATATATGAGAAAAGCCACTCCCATTTTTGGACCCACATCATCATCATTTCAGCCAACAGACGTCGGCTGCTGGTCTCTCACCAGGTCATTGGTCCACCTTGTGGAAGGCCTTCCAAAGCTACGTCTTCTTTTTGGCTCCATCGACCATCTGTTCTGCAAGCAACGTGCTCTGCTCACTGCCACTTAAGTTTGGCGATTTTTGTCGGTAACCTAGGGTCTCCAACAATTTGGATTAAAAGGCTTTTTCGTAATAAACGATTACTGACTTACCTACGTTTATATTATTGTGTATATAACATATTAATAAAGTTTTTCAATACCCGTAAAAGCAATTCAACTGAAATGAAATACTCATCATAAAAGATAAACTTTCCACACGCCAAAAATGTAATATCTAGTAGGCTTAGAAATATTTTTTAATCCTCAAACGAAACGCTACAGAATAAATGAGTTTTAGTGAACATCGCATTTTTCTGTTGCTAAGGGAAAAAAACTAGATGAAATTTAGGGTGAAAATTTTCCTGTTGAAATACTGTACTGGGATGTAAAACATGGCAGATGTGAAAAGTGAAAAATGCAGTCTCGTTTGAAGTTGAAAACTTCATGCCGCGGTTCATTTTACAACCTAAACTGAACTGTTAGTGGGATAGAGCTATATAGGGTGTATAGCTCCGTCCCTCTTTTTCGCTCGCTCGATTGACCTTTTAGCAGGTCATGGCAAGGCACCTGTTTTTGATCCATGGGCATTCTTAGGTATTTTAAACTTTTTTTGTCTGGCCTGTTGGTCTAGTGGTTAGTGGCCCTGACTGCTATGCCAGAGGTCCCTACCCAGGTCAATGTTTGTGTGATGAGCACGATTATTTGTTCTGTGTCCAGGTGTAATTTATTTATAATATGTATGTATTACATACTTGTATATTGAAATATATAACTATGTTTATCAGTTGTCTAGTATTCATAACACAAGCTCTCCTTAGCTTGGGACTAGGCGGCATCGTGTGATAGTTTAAAAAAAAACTGGCTCCAAAAACAGAAGAGGTTCTCAATTGAAATGAATGTTTTTTTTTTCTTTCTTCAGCGATATCTTTGCCAAATGGTAAATGATTATGATGATTTATTTATTATAATGATTTACTTATCATAGTATTTATAGTTTATCATTTTAGCATATACTTTAATATGTATTTTATTAGTAAAGTCATCATCATCTTCCTGCCCTTGTCCCATCTTATTTGGGGTCGGCGCAACACGTTTTTTTCTTCCATTCTATCCTGTCAAAGGTCATACTATCACTAACTTCCTTTTCTTTCATATCACTGTTCACACAATCCATCCATCTTTTCTTTGGCCTCCCTCTCCCTCTCCACCCATCCACATGTATACTCATAACTCTTTTAGTAACATGTATTTTATTAGTAAAGTATACCTACTTTACTAATAAAATAACCTAACCGACCTGACGTTATTAATTGCTTGGCTTTCGACACCGATTTACAATATTTGCAATTTTGTATGGGTAAAAAAGTTGCGAAATGTAGTTTTGCAGTTTAAATATTAAATTTGTTGCAGAATTTGGGTTTAGCAAATCGAAAAGGAAGGAAATGTTTTAATTTTCCAACAAAATAATAATTCAATCAACTGTTACCAGACGTAACTTTTACTTGGGCTAAAACCAATTTAATTAATATTTCAATGTTCAGTAAATTCTATTTTAAGATACCCAGATACAAAATGCCATTAATAATAATAAAATTCTTTATTTTTCCCCACAACGATAAACTCATTCTAGGTTTTACAGCGGGTAGTGTGAAAGGGGAACCCGGGGCCCTGGGACGAAGGCAACGAAGGAACAGGAGTGGGTTTTTAGTCAGTAAGAGTCTGACACTATCTCCCGTTCCGCCCAAGAGCGGGGATGTCATTAGGATGATTTTCCCACCCAATAAAAAAAAAAAAAAAAGTCCTGTTATTATAATTAACAATGTGAGGAGCTGGTGTTTGAATTAGGCATAAAATGCCTGTATTACAAATCATCTATTCCCCATACCACGGAAGAACAGTTTTTTTTTCAAAAGTTACATTGTAATATGAGGTTATTGGTAAGAAATTTCAATAATAAAAAAACAAAAAATAGTAATAATAATTTTGGAGCTAGAAGTAAAAACGCAGCAAAAAAAAAAAAGGAGTGCCTATATCTGTGTGATTGATGTGCGTGTCTAATGTTAGTGTATTGTATGTGGTGTGTACATGTTAGAGTTGTGGTGCAAGTTATGAACATGTTGTACTAATTTAATTTGAGTGAAGTAGCTTTTCTGTTAAACTATTATAGTTACTTCATTAATAATGTTCAAATCATTTTCTGCATAAGTATCAGGCATCTACTCCTAAATGTTTTACTAAACCAAACTGTAATAAGTCAAAAATACTAGCTGGGTTTAGTTATAAAAGTCTGCATAAGAATTCAATACCATTATTTTTAAAGTTCCTCTCAAAATTCACTCCGCAAGCCAGTAAGAAGCCAATATTGTAAGACAAAAGACTAAGAATCTGCATAGTAAACACGCTGGGAGATAAAGCAAGCAACGCTTCGCTTAACTCCAAAGTAAAACCACACAGACTAAAAGAACTACTTTCAAATTCTCGTCTTATAAACTAGTTCCCCTAAAACATCTAAGTAGCTATATTGATGTACTAGTAAATGTATGTTCAGAACATTATGCAAAATATCAAAAGGAGCTTAAACAAAAACAGAACTGTGAACTTCATTAATGCTCAACTCAAAGTCAGCTAAGTGAAACACTACCTGGTCTGAATGTGATTTACATAGTTTGTTAATTAAATTGTTGTATTAAAGAGTCTACCCTGATGTGTATAAAGTTGGAGATGAAAATCCCGTATGTGAAAGTTTTGTTCACAAATTAAGGCAATCCAACTTGGTGGAATTTCCAGTTGGATGGGTCATTCATCATATCTAATTTCTGGATTAAGGTTGTTGGTAAATAGTTCTTGCTCTTGGCTTTGAAATTGGTGAATTTATTAAAGTAGAAGTTATTGATATGTCAGGTCAAGACAGGGCTATATCACATGCACGTAGAGCCTCTGGTAGGAGTCGCTTAAGGACAGCCAAAGCCCGGTCCAGTTTGGGAGCCAGACGTTGGAAATTATATACTCTTCGAAATCGATGAAAAAAGTTACCTGTAGTAGTACTACTAGTACTACTAAGTAGGACCATCATAGGCAACTCAAGGAACATAGATGGGCTTTAATCAAGAAGTCCCTAGAGTGAGAAAAAAATAATCATTGAGAAAAGTCATTAAATGATTTCCCTCATACCAAAAAAAAACGATCTTGACATACTACCTACATCAACGACTTAAAATATAAGTTAGTATTGTATGATATTGACAAGTACTACCGCAAATATCAAGAGTATATGTCCTTAAATTTGGAAATATCGACAATTTTAATAACAGATTGAATGTAGCTAGACACTGTTGAAAAATTGATGATCATCACTGAGATGCCGTGGTAATAGAGATACGTGTATGGAGACAAAACAAGCTGCAAATAATTAATTATACAAATAAATTGAAACACAAAGCAATACAACGAAGAGTGATTCCAAATGTACTAGACTAAAACAAAAATCCCCCACTGACCTCTAGGAAGGAAAAGAAAATATAATAAGGGACTGCTTACTCTCCAAGCCAGAGATTACTTTTTAACCATTTGTTGAATATTGCAAGAAAAAATTATAAAATTTAAAAAAAAAATTCTAACCATCGGAATGTAAGATTTGGAAAAAGTAGAGATAACTACACGATGTCTAGTCGTGATTGAAGCCTAGAGGAGTATTACAAAGGAATAATGATATTACTGTTGATTCAGTCACTGGCAAAACATAGTTTTAAAATAATAAATATTATCATCGTCTTCCTGCCCTTGTCCCGTTTTATTTGAGGTGCAACACGGTTTTTTTGTCCATCCTGTCCTATCACCCGTCACGCTAACACTAACTCTCTTATTTTCTTTCATACCACTTCCCACACAATCCATCCATTTTTATTTGGCCTTCCTCTCCCTCTCCAACTACCCACATGTATACTTATAACTGTTTTAGTCACATGCGTTTCATCCCATGGCCATACTAATATGAAATAATCAATATGAATACACCAAATTTCACTTGAAGTAAGTAATTCCAATCCATTAATATAATATGAATAAATCATCCAACAAACGATGCAATGTATCATTTTTTTTTTATTCATTCCTGAAACCACTTTCTAGTTAACTTAGTTTTATAAATGCGTGAAACTCTGTAATTGGTTTAAGTGATAATTGTCATCATTTTTCGCTATCACTGTGCAGCGTGTGTAGACCTCAATTTTACATGCTAGTAACTTTCACGCAGCTGCATTGGGTTTTTCATTGATAGTGGGGTGGGCCTTCTTAACTCATGTAACTTCATAAATAAACTGTTGAGTTTCACAAAAAAGTCACTGTTTCATTTTAGAACTAAGTACGAGGAATATTTTTATTTCAGAAAAGCTTTAAAAGTTATAGGTAATAATAATATATTTGAATGTTCCTTGTCTAACTCACTTGGCTGGAAATAACTGACGAAATATGAAACATATATTAAAAAAAAATACAATAGGAAAATAAAATTAATAGGTTGGCACAATAGGCGGTCTTATCGCTAGAAGCGATTTTTTCAGACAACCTGTGAATTTTTGATGTGTCTAATATTATTGTTTTTGTGTTCTTTTAGAATGGTCTAACGCTCTTGACCAGTCGATTTCATGTTTATCTTTTGTAATTTTCAAAAATGTTGTTTAACATTTTTACACAAAACCGAATTATTTCATTTATCTGTCATATCTGTATAATATATATAAAAAACTTTTAACAAAAAAAATAAAAACGACTACAACGTGAAAAAATAAACACAAATAAGTGCAAAGTAACTTTAATTTCGGAAGTCGGTGTTAAATAACGAAGAGACAAAACTATTAAAGAAACATCGACTTCCGAAATTATAGTAATTTTGCTCTTTTTTGCTTCTTTTTTATTTTTGTTTTTAAATGTTTTTTATTTCTTACTTTTTAGTTATGCTACCACCATTAAAAAGTACCCCTCAGCTAAACTTTAATACTTTATAGCCAAAGTACATCTCATAACAATTATTATAATCCCAAATACGGTTAGATTACATTAATTTACCTTCCGGTTTCATCATCCACTCCACCACCATTCGGTCAGTTATCGACTACACGTATAAAAAAAACAATTTTACTTATTGCGACAGTTCTGCTGTGATCCTATGAGGAGTTATGTTCCATATCTTCGAAGTTAATAAAAATATTTCTATGTGAGCAACTTGGAAGCATAACCTCTCGATCAAAAAAAAATAATTTCCAAAATCGGTTTACAATTGAACGAGAAATAGGTGAACGGTGAACAACCATAAAAAAAAATACGTTGAGCCAAATATAGAACCTCCTTCTGTTTGCAGTCGGTTAAAAAGAGAAACTGCCTAACTAACATAACAACGCACAGCTAATAGAAGCCTGAAATTTTGCACAAGGTTTCCTTCTAGGAAGTAACTTAGCACTAAGACAGGATTTTCCAAAACTCACCCCCAAATACATGAAACGGGGGTTCGAGCTGAAGCTATTTTTTCATAGACTAATTAATATGATATGGATTTCATGATATAATAAATCGATAGTTTTTTTTCTGTTTTTAGTGTATTCCGCTAATGTCTGGAACTACCAGTCCAATTGGAAAAGAACTCTCTGTATGGGATAGACAGATTTATGTATAAACATAAAATTATCCAAATTGAAATGAAAACAAAATAAATACGTAAATTAAATTTAGTCTCCTACATTTCCGGTATATCATCAAAATTACATTAAATCAATAATAAGTGAAATAAAATACAATAAAATTAGGTTAACTCTACATTCGTAATAAAATGCACATCCACTTATTTTGGAATGGGCAGTCCAGTCTATCCACAATCATTAGCGGGATGCTATTACTGCTGCCTTGCAGGCGCTGTCGCAGAGACGCAGCTCTCTTACGGATGACTGCATAAAAGCTATCAATCAGTATGCGTCTCTGCAAATATACCAGACGCACTACAAAAACGAGGCAACTGCAACAGCATCCTCAACATATTGTTATAAATTTATAATGGAGGGAAGTTATAATTCTACGCGAGCAAAGCCGCTGCCTGAAGCTAGTCAATCGATGGAAATACTACATGACACATTCAGTTTGCCGAATCAGAATATGCAGTAAGTGTAGCTTTAAAACAATGGTCATTCATCTCCAGGAATCCGTACATGTTTCAGGATATATGTCATTGTATTTTAATAAATTTTCTGATGTTATTTCTCGTAATTGGTTCGATGACCGAATTATAAAACTTATTATGTTTATAATTATATATTTCAATTATTATGTGTTTGTGTATCTCACCAGCCTGGGGCAACCTGAGGTCCTGGACCTTTGGAAAGCGTACAAGGGGCGAAAGCAACTCGCGGTGGCTGCTTAGTTTGACACAATTATTATTTTTATGCATCTAATACATATAAATCTTGTGTCACCTTGCTCTATCGAACTTCTGTGAAACGACTTGACCGATTTTCACGATTTTTTTTTGTGTATATTTGGTAGGTCTGAGAACAGTTTGTAGGCAATTTTTTACCTCTACACTCAATTGTTTTCTTTGATAATAATTTATTTGGCAGAACAATGTTTTCCGGGTCAGCTAGTGGTATACTGGTTAGCTTGCAAGTTGCTTCATCCATCGAGGAATACTGACACAATGTATGTTTTTTTTTCGGTAGTAAAATCATATTATGACATCCCCCGCTCTTGGGCGGAGCGGGAGACAGTGTCAGACTTTTACTGACTAAAAATCCACTCCTGTTTTTTCGTTGCCTTTCGTACCGGGGCCGAGTCTTCCTTTCAGAATCAGACCCTTGGCCCCAGTAGGCTTCGACCCTGCTGCCTACAGTTGCTGACATCAAGAGACAAAATGTATGTGAAAGTGTAACTTTTTTTAAACTTCAAAAATATGTTAACAACCAATTGCCAACATAAAAGGGATCCACAATCAGTAACTTCCTATTATTTGACCTTCACAATTGCGTAGGTTGTGAGCATCCTTCCCTCCTTTTATTCCCAAATCAGGACACGAGTTCCACATCCGGTCCCTGGTTAACATGTTCCAATTACATACCTTCTAAATTGGATGAGTTGATTAGATACCAACACGGACAATATTCACACATGGCTTGGTTTTGATCTTTTTAATTCGGTCTGCTTGGGATGTCACCTCATTTGCCACAGATACTATGAGCATATGTTATATGCTACCTATCTTTGCCCCTTCTCTGTCTAATTCATCCAAGGACTTCTGTTAGGGTGTGATCCCCCATATTTGAGCGAAGTGAGAGGGCGTGTCAGATTTTTACTGACTAAAAACCCACTCCTGTTACTTCTTTGCCATTGTTCCAGGGCCCTGGGAACTCTTTTTCATCACCCATGGCCCCAGTAGGCTTGGACCCTGCTGGGTTGCTGAGATCTCCTTGAGGCACGCGTGGAACGTTACGCACCGTCAACGACTTGGGCTCGGACCGTCCGGTAACCGTAAGCCCGCACCTACGGTGATCCATCTGGCTGTCTGACCATTTTCACATACTATTAATTTTGAGCTTCTACTGTATTTTTTTTATGTTGTACAATAAAAAATATGTCTACCAAATCTTTACCCATGTATGTTAAGGTAGGCATCATGTCTCACCCAACGCACCTGGTGAGTATACTTTGGTCACAAATATACGAGTATGTTCTTGTTCGGCCAATTGACTGTGTTTGCTTAAAAAGTTGGCGTATGTTTTTCAAAAGTATATCTCTCTAATATTTTAAATTCAGTCTGTTTTGAATACCACGTCGTTTGCCTCGGTTACTATGTCTATATTATCTATTACGTGCCTATCTTTTCACCTTCTCTGTCAAATCCATCCAAAGGTTGTCCACCCATTGTTACAACATATTAATTTTGAGCCTACTGTATTATTTTATTGTGTATAATAAAGAGTAAGTTTGTCTATCTATCAAACCTTCACCCATGTGTCTCACCCGATGCAGCTATAGTAAGCATACCTGGGTCACCAATCTATGTTCGTTCAATTGACTATGTATGCGTAAAGAGGCTTAGGCCTCTTTGTTGTTTTTTGGTGGGTTTCCTGGCTCACCTGCAGTTGGTGAGCATACTTTGAATACTAATCTATTTTTGCCCACTTGACTTTGTTTGCTTAAACAGGCTGATGTCAGTTTTCCAAAAGTTATATAGTACATTCGATATGATTTTCTGTTCATCTGCTAAAATTTCAATAGACGCCTGAAATCTGCAAAATTCCTACAGCTAGCTATTATGATCGGTTTAAGTTAGGTAGACCACATTATTGCTTACTATATTGATCAAACCGGCCTATCAATAAAAAGAGGTACAATCTCCAATGATTTAAGTCGACCTGCAATTTGAATAACAGATAAAATTTAATAGACTTCTATGCTAATATTTGTAACGAAACATCGTGATATATATCTTTAAAATGTTAAAAGCTACCAATTTCCTACCATTCGGCCGCTTGAAAATCATAAAGATAAATCAAAATTACTGTTGCTGGGCAATCTAAATAGGTGCTCGAAACGCAAATGTTGAAATATTGGCACAAAATATTGGGGCGCTTTAACTTCAGGTCAATTTATACGGAATTCGTTGGTGAAGTATTTCATGACCGAATAAAAAATGTACCGTTTTTTTATAGCGATAGATAAGGACCTTCGAGTTTATTGGTGGTGTTAAATTATAAGCTTATCTAATTTGTTAGATACATGACCTGAAAACCTTATATTTATTTACCTAGAAGATTATATATAATTTATCAAATAATTCCCTAGCTACTTTGTCTTTGTTACGCAGAGCCTAATGGGGCCTCCATTAGCAACGATAGCTTAATTTTTTTCTCCTTAATTTTATTTTTAGGTATTATTCAAAATATCAGAAAAAAAATACATTATGATAATATTTTACAAATAAAATTCAGAACTTGAAATAATAAAACACTTATTAAAAGAAACTAAATATTAATCCATCATCAAGCGCAAAATGTCCGCATTCAACAAATTAGAGATCGTAAATACGGTCTATTTGCACCGAAAATCATGAAGCCTAAAATAATTATCACGTCAAAATATACATTATATTAGCGTATATTTCCCGACCGCAGTTAAACACACATTACTAATTAGCCGTTATACACAAAATACACACAAAAAATAATAACATTACTTACTTCAATAAAAATTTTATAGAATCCCCTTTTTAACACAAACACAAAAAAAAGTTAGATCACCGATTTTAATTCACAGTGGCACGCTCCCGGTGAAGTTATTACAGTATAGGCGGGTGCGCGCTCGAGACGTGCGACCTCCCCAAACCTCGGGCCTCGACTGAAGCTCCCTCACACAATCTAGATACAAAAGGGTGTGAAGTAACGTCCTATCAACCCCTATATTATTGGGACATTAGTGACTCCCTGATCAGTTAATTAACGAAAACTTTACAGTTAGTATGACGATAATTTTATAGGAAATTAACATTGAGTTATAGTAGCAGATTTTCGAGCAGTAGTACATTTATGAAGATAATATTTCCTGGTGTGTTGAAATATGGCACGAATTTAGAACTTACATGTTGAATGACTGTTGGAGATTTGTTCCAGAATTTTCTTTCGGACGAATAAGCCGTAACGACGGTTTATATTTCTTGAGCTTCCTGCTTCGTCGTAAAACCCTTCAGGTGGGAGTAGGTACCCATTTTGTAAAATTCAGACTTAAATTTTTGAGCTCACCCGTTTTATTTGCTCGTAATATTTTTACGTGACACGTTCCAATTTTCGTCAGCTCTAAGACATTGCATGGTATTTTTATATTTTGAACTTTTAGAATATTTGAGAGGAGGTCGTAGTTAAATATTAACCGTTACAGGGGTCGATTTCCAAGGTTAAGCAATGCACACCGGGGGTCGGTTTGTAGATGGATGACCATCATAATCTATCGAGATTATTTCATGCTTTTAGAAAGTACGCCAAGTCGTTGGTCCCGACTGTCTTTTTCATTTGTTGATATTTGACAGTCTTTATAGATGTATGGTCAGAAGTCAAATAATTTGACACCAGTCTTGCTAAGAAATTTCGTGTTACCTAGTTACTGGCTTTGGCAGGTCAAATAGACAGTTCTTCCATATAAAATAGTGATAACCTAAGGTGATAACGTTGAAAATCAGCGCAGTGAGCTCATCGCATTATGCGTGAGGCCGCAGCTTTATGCTGAGCGTTCGGACGTTTTGCGCGGATGTGACGCATATCTGCCCTATCAATCGATTATGTTTGTTAGCTAGTTTTAAGTTTGCGTCATTTCGCGTGAATTAACTGTTTTTCTTTCTTTCTTTCTATAGCCAGCTGCATCCAGTTTTGCTGGCAGCAGGCCCAAAAATAATTGGAGAAAGACTATGCAAATTGAACTTTAAACCTCTGCTAGCGCAGTGATTCCATGATCTGTGGTCTTCTGAAAGGTAATGTTAACGTGGTTCCTTCTATTGTGACTTTCATGATATTTTTTTTAATAAATAAACTCATTAATCTTTGTTGGATTGTCTTCAGAACGTCTGTATTCCTTTGAAAAATTTGATGATTCTTGTGAAAAAGAAGAGAGACACATGTAATTTATAAAAACAACTATATAAAAATGTCGTGTCATAGTGTTTGTTATCGAAATCCTCTAAAACGGCTTGACCAATTTATATGTTTTTTTTTTGTGTATTTTTGGTAGGTCTGAGAATTATAGGTCGTAGGCTATGTTTTACCTACCTACCTCCATCCCTTCTATTTTTTTTACCTTGCTAAAATATCGCAGTAAAACATTTGCCGGGTCAGCCAGTAGATTACCGAAATCCATTTAAAATCATAATCCTGAACCACGTGGGATTCAAGTATTTTCCAATTCATCGCAATTCATAAGCAAAAGTAATTTTATTGATAGCCTTAATCGGTTTACATGAATTGATGAACATAAATCGTTTTGATAATTATCGGTTTTTTTAATAACCGAACCGATTTAAATTTCAGACGGTTTGATTAAATTCGTTCGGTTCATTTTATGCTTTGATGGAGTAATTGGTTTTATGAGTTTGGAGGAATACAACTTTGGGGATAAACTTTTGATGTTATACGTCTTTTAGAAATCCTCATGTATACTATTACTAATTAATTAGAAAATAAAAATAGAACGCTTTTTTCGATGAAATTTTTTTAACTTTAAATATCGGTTTAAAAAAAAAAAACTGGCCAAGTGCGAATCGGATTTCCACACGAAGGGTTTTTTACCATAATATATTGAAAAAAAAAATCACATATAAAGCCGCCAACTTTTCGTTCGTTTATTTTTTTTTTAATTTTGGCATTTTGTAAAAATATCAATTATCCCACCTATTACGGTTCATGTGATTATAATAATTTTATTGACACACATATTGTATCAAAATCTATGACGTCACATAAGAAATAATTCTGCATCGCGCAATTAAAGTTCTCCGCGCGATTTGAACATATAGAACAGCCCGAAATCATCAATCATCGGGCAGTTGCCCACGAGAAAAACCCGCCTGGTTGGAGGATCCTTCTTTTTCAACGGGGGCTTACGGAACTTTACTTTCTGTTCTGCTTACCTTCAAACAGAGAAATAAAAATAAACAATTATGAACAATATAATCAGAACACAATTATAGAAATACAGGATTATATAAAATGCAGATTAGATGTCCTGTGTTCCATAGGCCAATGCCAGCGTCAGAATATCTACACTCTTTCTTTTCTCTTGTAGTTATTTACGATCCAACTCCACTTTGTATCGCCAGCAACGCTTTAAGTATCTTATTACGAGCGAAACCTTGTCCCTCCTATTATCCTCTCATCTTCTTCGTTTCCCTTCCCACTCCTCAATTCACTATCGACTTTAAAATTCTATTCCACACAGATTAAGGGCCACAGACATTAGCCCTTCGATGGAAGTTTTCAAACGATGAATTTTGGAATATTTTTTGTCAACGTGGCCCATAAACGTATGTATAGGATTTTTTTATATATATGTTTACATATTGTGTGCTGTATAGTGTGTGTTTAGCTTATTTTTAAGTAGGGTTTGATAAGTTAAAGTTCAAGTTTCGTTGCGCACTTGTAAGTTGTCCTCGTGTAAAAAAAATGCTATCGCGCTAAGGTTTGCAAGCTGAATTGTAGGTTTTTTTTCGGTTAGAGTTGAAAATCCTCATGGACGCCCAAGCTTCCTCACAGACGAGCCAGTGTGGGCAGTGACAGACTTCTACTAACTAAAACCACAATCCTGCCTTACATTTTAACCACGGACATGACGTCTGTGCCCTTGTATGATAGTAATACATTATTTCCTTCCGGGCAACTCCACGTGCAAGTGGCGTCACTCCAGAGTACCATTTAGCGATCACGATAAAATGTGAGGCCACCAGCCCGAAGCGATACCCAAGCAACAAAAACCCACATACGCGTCAGGGGCACGCCATAATTATGGCCGTAAGTCCCCTATTTGAGAAGTGGCTGGAAAGACCTCACGGCGTCCTTATCTTCAGCATGACGCAGGTTTTCACCGAATCAGTTCGGGAAGTTCCTACACTAGATTCATGTGGAAGTAATGCCCAGGTGTCACCACTGTGTTGATCATTCGGAGGACACAGTAGAGGTGTGCCCCGCTTGGGCAGAGCACCACCGTGTCCTCGTGGGGGAGATCGGCGTCAACGATCTCTCGCGCCGGGCCTTGGTACAGGCCATGATCCGAAGCGGAGAAGTGGCAGGCGGTCGTCTCCTTCTGCAAAGTAGCAATGTTAGCAAAGTAGGAGGCCACACGTGCACGCGCGCGGGAACAGCTCTCACGCCCCACCCGTCGGGATCTCGATCCCAATTTCCGGTAACCGTAGGCATAGGCTTGCGGACGGCGAGCAGTGAGTAGCTCACCGTCCGACCGCCGGTAACCGTCCGGACCGAGCCCAAGTCGTCGACAGCGTGTACTGTTCCAAGCGCGCCTCAAGGACATGTCAGCAAACCGTAGGGGCCCAGCAGGATCGAAGCCCAGCAGGATCGATGCCAAGAGTCTGCTCCTGAAAGGAAGACGGGCCGGGTATGAAAGGCAACGAAGGAACAGGAGTGGGTTTTTAGTCAAAGAGCGGGGGATGTCATTGGATGATTATCCCACCAAAAAAAAAAAACATGCGCATCAAAGATCAGGAATCTCCCGACCTTCAACATACATACAACCTACTGCCGCTCAAAATTGCTGTTTCCCGTTAAAATCAACTGCCCCGAGCCATACTAGAATTGTAGGTTAAGCTCGCTCGTGTACTTCAGCTGTTTTGATGAAAATTGTTACACAAGTTTTTGTGTATAAATACACTAATATTATAAAAGCGAAAGTTTTTATGTATATGTGTTTATTTTAATGTTCCCGGAAGTCATCCAATGACTTCTACAGCTCTAGGGCGGAGCGCGAAGGCTTGTCAGACTTTTACTGACTACAACCTATCCTATGTGCTTTCTTTGCCTTGCATACCAGATCCCAGGGTTTCCTTTCGGACTACCCATGGCATGTTTATGTGTATGTTTGTTACTCTTTTACGCTCAAACGACTGAACGAATTCGGAGAAAATGTGGCAAACTGACAGATCATATCCTTAAATAACAGATAGAATACTTTTTATTCCGGGAATACGTTTCCTTGAGAATATTTTCTATTTTTACGCGGGTAAAACCATTGGTGGAAGTAGAGCAGTGGTGGCTGAGTGGTAACAGCCCCGACTTATGAATTGTAGGTCCCGGGTTCAAACCCAATTAAGTGCATTACTTTTTGTAATTTATTTCATCACCACTGCTCTCAAAACGGTGAAGGAAAACATTGTGAAAAACCGGCACGACTTAGAACCAAAAATTCGAAGACATGTGACATTTATCAACCCGCATTGGGCTCGCGTATTGAATTATGGCCCATTCCCTCTCTTAGAGAGGAGGCCTGAGACCCAGCAGTGGTAACATTAAAAAAAAGGCTGATTATGTTATGTTTCCTTGAGAAAATTTCCTACTTTTACGCGGGTAAAACCGCCAGCTTGTAAAATATGAATGAATGGCACAAATGCTACCGTGTCAATACAATTTTTTTTTTCTAAAAACACCAACATAATAATAAAATGCAGAAAACTCGCACATTTTTATACCACTATTATTCCATACTTTGTACGCACTAGCTTTTTATCTTGAAGGCCTATTCACAAAACCTTATATACTATACTGTATTCAAGCTACCTAATATTTTCAGAATACAAGTTTATTTAAGAAATATCAGTATTTTCTTGCCTACACAATGTGTGAGCGGTAAACGTACATAAAATATATGAAAAAATTGATACGATCAAATTAAGGCGTTGGTGGGAAAAATTGATAAAAATATAGAGAGCCCTAAACACAGTGAGTGAAGTAATGCTGTGAAGCTGTAGATAATAATATCAGCTTATATTCAACTGTCAAAAATATTAAAAATGTATACCTATATAATTGAATAGCACTTTGCCCTCGGCACTATTCGTGATAATGGTTTCTTAATTTACCATCTAAACCCTAATGATTTGATATTTTTCATAGTATTTATTAGTTTATAATTTTACCATATACAATGTGTTATTTTTGATATCCCATAACTCAAGGTTTATATTCTATAAGGAAAAATAATACTAAAAGTCCTAGAATATGTGGTTAAAAAATGCATGGTTTCGAAGATATCATCAATCATAATTAATTTAGGTCAATAATTTACACCCAAATGACAAATCTTTACTTTTGTGACGTTGCCAGTCATCGATGAAATCTAAATTAGTTAGTAAATAAACAAATGAAACTCAAAACGATGAAGGAAAACATCGTGAGGAAACCGGCATGTCCTAGAACCAAAAACTCGAAGACATGTGACATCCACCAACCCGCACTGGACTCGCGTGGTGGATTACGGTCCGTTCCCTCTCCTAGAGAGGAGGCCTGAGTACCAACAGTGGGAACATTATAAGGCCGACTATGCTAAACAAATGACACTACATATTTACGTTGTCATATTTCACGTAAGGGTGGTGGTATATGAATTCATATACCAGTTGATTCTTTGATATGGTCTCATTCATACCCTACCCTACCCTATCATTAATAGTTATAGGATATAAAAAAACACGTTGTGTATGTATTTAATTATTATAAATAACACACTTTTATTTTATTTTTTCTCTTTGATGTATCTGTTATTTGTTTATTGCGCAAACCTATAACAGTGTTGTCTTTTTTAACCCAAAGGTAAGTTAAATAGTAAAGAATGCCTTGTTGCATTAATGCCTTGTTGCATTAAGTCCGCCTATGTACCACCATTCTACATGAAGTTTAAATAAACAAATAAACGTCGTAATTTGCCAGCGGCTTCGCTCGCGTGGAAGTCGGTTTCTCCACACAAACTTTGGACACCAGTTTCATATCCTTAGGCGATGAATTTTGGAAAATCCGTTCTTAGCGGATCTACCTGCCAAATTTTTAGTTTGTAGGTGTTATAGTTTCTGAGATTTGATGTTTAATCAGTGAGTAGTATTTCGTTTTTATATATATTGACCAGCTATTGCCCGCGGCTTCGCTCCCGTCAACTGACTACTCTATTCAACTCTACCCTACCGTACCCCAATCTACGCTACTCCACGGTACTTTACCCTACTTTACTCTACTCTACCCTACTCTACCCTACTCTACCCTACTCTACCCTACTCTACCCTACTCTACCCTACTCTACCCTACTCTACCCTACTCTACCCTACTCTACCCTACTCTACCCTACTCTACCCTACTCTACCCTACTCTACCCTACTCTACCCTACTCTACCCTACTCTACCCTACTCTACCCTACTCTACCCTACTCTACCCTACTCTACCCTACCTACACTACTCTAATTTCCCTAGGCTACCTACCTACAAAATAAATTTCTACCACTTTTAAATTTAATTAAATTCATCTCCTAACGGGGTTACCGTTAGGAGATCTCCTGGTCCCCAAACTAGGTTTAAAGCCTGTGGCTTGGGGACCAGAGTTACCTTTTGAGTTCAAAACCACAGTAACTATTTCGAACAATTCTGCCGCACTGTCAGTCATCGCCACGACTTTATGTACTGTGTAGCAATACCAATGCTAGACTGACACACATGCTACGCCGTAGCCGCGTATGCTACGCCGTAGCATCGTTTGTCACTGACCGGCGCTTAGTGTCGCCTCCCATGAGGCACGTGCCATAGCCACAAACGCCGTCACGAGAAGCTAGAAACGGCCACAAAGGAAGCTGAAACGTGCGGCAGCCAGATGTAGCTGGTGGCTGCTACTTTTTTTTAACCCATATGCGCAGTGTCATAATGAACTGACGAAGGTTTAAATGCGCGAGTGGCGGATAACGGCGTTTTGTATCGGTGTTTAGTGGCCAATGCGGGCCACAAAAAGCAACCAGAAGCGATTTGTAGCATGTGGCGGCCACCGGCGTCAACCGTCTAGGCAAATCCATATTAAATGTATGGAACCAACCGGAAATATTCCGGTGGCAGCATTTTGTGGTTGTGGCCGGTGGCCCGTGTGCGGCGAACCTTATGGCAAGAAGTGGCTCCGATGGGAACAATGGAAGGAATGGATCAGAGGACTTTGCCTAGCAGTGCAGCCTAATAATAAATTAGTTAGTAAAATTTTGACACTCCCTTATTCTCCATTCGGAGCAGAAGAAATTATTTGTCGATTATGTTTTACTCAAAAACAAAAACCATAGGTTACGCAATGTTATCACCTATATTCTTTGGGCACGCCATAATCATGGCGGTAAGTCCCCTCTTTGAAGAGTGGCTGGAAAGGCAACACGGCGTCCTTACCTTCCGCATGACGCAGGTCCTCACCGGACATTGTAAGTTCGGGAGGTTCCTGCACCGGATCTGTGCGGAAGAAACGCCCCGTTGTCACCATTGCGTAGACCGCCCGGAGGACATGGTGGAGCACACAGTAGAGATATGCCCGCTTGGGCAGAGCAACGCCGTGTCCAATCGGTGGCGGCGATCTCTCGCGTCGGGTCTTGGTACAGGCCATGGTCCGGAGCGAGGAGGAGTGGCAGGCGATCGCTTCCTTCTGTGAAGCAGTAATGCTAGCAAAGGAGGCGGTCGATCGCGTGAGGCAACGGTCCTCACGCCTCAACGGCCGCCGGGACTCCGATCCCGATTTCCGCCCACCGTAGGCGCGGGCTTGCGCTTGTCAGTTTTATTATGTTTTTAGTATTATTCCATTTATTTTCTATATATACATATTGTTTAATTTTTAAAATATTTCTTAAAAAAACCATAATAAAAATATAAAAAATAGTAGGTCACCGGCATCGAGAACAAGGTCCAAGGTTTAGTATTTATTCTTATTATTTTATCTGACAATATCACATGTCTGGCTAATACGGTTCATGAGGCACAACGTATTGACAAACCGACGAACAGCGGAATGATACCATTAGGACCCCGTTTTTATCCTTTGAGAAGTATGTATAGTATATATATATATATAGTAGGAACCCACAGAAAGGCTAAGAACGATGTTCAAAGAATCAAAATATAATTACTTAAAAACTATAGAAGTAAATATAATAACATATCTGGTTGAAAGCAATTCCTTTGTTTGTTATTTTTCTTTTTTTAATAAATTGAAAACGAAAAACATTTTCCCGTTGAACGTTGTTAATCTTTAAACTATTTTCCTTTTAACTTGCCAAATTAATACGGTTGTAGCAAAGCTTTCACTTAATTCTCTCAAATTTTCCGTTGTTTTTTTATAGAAATAAAAATAAATATTACTTCTTTGTTTAATTTTCGAGTCCACGTTTATACATCCACTAATGGTGCTATAAGTAGTGTGGATTGTGATCGACTACCGACTTATGTATACACCATAAATTTTTATTACTACAAATACTTAAAGGGCTTATTAGAAAAGGTCTCGTTATTATTTAAGTAAAGTCTCAATAAATAATATTCATAAACAGCAAAGTTATTACAGTTTGTTTATATCCCAAAAATCACTCAATTTATGGAAATATTTTACAGGCTATTTTGATTATGAATGGAAAACAATGGAAAAGCACTGCGTGTAGTATTTTCTAGTAGAAATTATTATGAATAATTGATTCAATTATGAATTTACCAATTATGAGAAAGTTTTGTGGACAATTGTGTGATTACGTTTTTTTTTACTTTTGACTACACAAATATGATCAGTAACGGGTACGAGTGGAGCTCCATTTTTTTGTGCTAATTAAAACATGGGTGTATATAATATTGCATGTTTATAAACCTTTATTAGTATGATGGGATGAGACAGGATGTTATTGGGGCTGCCCAAAGACTGTAGTGCTTTGGACATGTTATACAAGAAAGAAAAAAAAAACAAAGAAAAAAAGAAAAATATATGTAATGTATATTTGTTGTTTTGGTTTTTCTCGGATTGATGGCTTATTGTTGCATCGTGCACCGGCTGCTCTAACAGTATCTTGAATGTAATGACGGAATGACTTATCGGATCGTTTTTGAGACATTAGACTACGCTCAATGTGTCACGTGTCTGAAATATTCAAAGATTATAAAAAAAAAACAAATACTAATAATACACTAATATTTAATGCTGGGTTATCTTTTTTTTTTCAAAACTGTGACATAGAAAAAAGTCTTTTCCTTTTATTTTATTTTAGTAACTTTCCTATTACCAGTGGGCAAAGGTTTTCTTCCAACCTTTTTCTTTCTTTTCGCGATTGAAGTGAACCAAATCAAGTAAGATTCATAGTAAACATAAGTTTCTCAATATTGTCGCTGCGAAATTTTTGTAATATTTTTAAACCAAGATTTTGTTCTAATGAAAACTTAACTGAAAATAAAAAAAAAACAAGTTTTACTTTTATGGTTTGTATACCTTCTGCCAGTGGCCTTACCCACGTGAGAATAGAAAATTAACCTAAGCAAACATACAAGTGCAAACTCCGCGGGCTTTCGGACGACGAGCAACGGGTGGCACGCCCTCCAACCGTCCGGTAATCGTCCGGACAGAGCCCAAGTCGTCGACAGTGCGTACCGTTCCACGCGTGCCTTAAGGAGATGTCAGCAAATCGTAGGAGCTCAGCAGGGTCGAAACCTACTTGAGCCACGGGTACTGTGAAAGTGAAACCCGGGGCCCTGGGACGAAGGCAAAGAAGGAGCACGAGTGGGTTTTTAGTCAGTAAAAATCTGACACTATCTCCCACTCCGTCCAAGAGCGGGATTTGTCATAAGATGATTTTCCCACTTTAAAAAAAAAGTACCTACTTGTTAATTTTCTATTAGACCCTGCGACAGAAGGGTTATGATATGGTCTACCTGTGCACTTTTCAATCGAATTCGTCCAGCTGTTTGACTGTCACATACACACAAGTACATGACAGACATTGCTTTTGGCAGACATTGCTTTATAATGTTAATATTGTTAGTGTTATATACCGAAATACTGTAGGCATATACAAATTCAAAAGTTACTTAATAGTTACTTTATAAAAATTAAAAAAAAATACCCGCCACAAAAAGAAAGTCAAAAATAAGTTAATAAATTACTCTTTCAGCCTTTTAACTTCATTAAAAGAATCTATAAATATTTTAAAGATGAGCGTCACTGAGTCGGGGGACGTCTTTTTCTAACCTTATGGCAAGAAGTGGCTCTGATGGGAACAATGGAAGGAATGGAGCAGAGGACTTTGCCTAGCAGTGCAGCCTAATAATAAATTAGTTAGTAAAATTTTGACACTCCCTTATTCTCCATTCAGAGCAGGAGAAATTATTATTTGTTGATTATTTTTTACTCAAAAACAAAAACCATAGGTTACGCAATGTTATCACCTATATTCTTTGGGCACGCCATAATCACGGCGGTAAGTCCCCTCTTTGAAGAGTGGCTGGAAAGGCAACACGGCGTCCTTACCTTCCGCATGACGCAGGTCCTCACCGGACATTGTAAGTTCGGGAGGTTCCTGCACCGGATCCGTGCGGGAGAAAAGCCCCGTTGTCACCATTGCGTAGACCGCCCGGAGGACATGGTGGAGCACACAGTAGAGATATGGCCGCTTGGGCAGAGCAACGCCGTGTCCAATCGGTGGTGGCGATCTCTCGCGCCGGGCCTTGGTACAGGCCATGGTCCAGAGCGAGGAGGAGTGGCAGGCGATCGCTTCCTTCTGCGAAGCAGTAATGCTAGCAAAGTAGGCGGTCGATCGCGTGAGGCAACGGTCCTCACGCCCCAGCCGCTGCCGGGACTCCGATCCCGATTTCCGGCCACCGTAGGCGCGGGCTTGCGGACGGCGAGCAAGGGGAAGCTCGCCGTCCGATCGTCTGGTAACCGTCCGGACCGAGCCCAACTTGACGACGGCGCGTATTGTTCCACGCGCGCTTCAAGGAGATGTCAGCAAATCGTAGGGGCCCAGCAGGGTCGAAGCCTACTGGAGCCACGGGTAGTGTGAAAGCGAAACCCGGGGCCCTGGAACGAAGGCAACGAAGGAACAGGAGTGGGTTTTTAGTCAGTAAAAGTCTGACACTATCTCCCGCTCCACCCAAGAGCGGGGTATGTCATAAGATGATTTTGCCACCGACAAAAAAATCACCTATATACTTTATAAAGCATATCCCATCCATCGCAACTCACAATGGAATACTAGTGCCTAGAGAACTCGACCCCGAAACCCTAAATGACCAGCAAGTAACCGGACCTCAAATATTGACTAGCTTGTTAGTCTAGTAGTCCCTGATTGCTATGCGGATACGGAGGTCGTGGGTTCGGTTCTCACCCAGGACAAACGTTTGTGTGATAAACACGATCATTGGTTCTGTTTCTAGGTGTAATTTGTCTATGATATGTGTGTATTTAGAATATGTAAGTATTTTTATCAGTTGTCTAGTACTCATAACACAAGCTCCGCTTAGCTTGGGACTGGACGGCGTTGTGTGATAGTTGTGGAATATTAAAGTGCGAGTTGAACTCACGCACGAAGGGTTCCGTACCGTCCGTAGCACAAAAACGGCAAAAAGGTATCCTCACTTAAATATTTATCAACACTAATATTATAAAAAGATAAAGTCTGTTTTTTTGTTTGTAGGAGGTAATCTCTGAAAGTACTGGTCCGATTGCGAAATTTTTTTCACCGATAGAAAGCTGGTTTATTCCTGAGAGACATAGGTTATATTTTATGTACGCGGGCGAAGCCGTTATTACATTTTTAGTATTATTCCATTTATTTTCTGTATAATACATATTATTTACATTTTTAAATATTTCTTAAAAAAGTATAATAAAAACATTTAAAAATATAAAAAATAGTAGCTCACCGGCATCGGGAACAGGGTCCAAGGTTTAGTATTTATTATTATTTTATCTGAAAATATCACATGTCTAGCTTTTACGGTTCATGAGGCACCACGTATTGACAGACCGACGAACAGCGGAATGATACCATTAGGACCCCGTTTTTATCCTTTGAGTAGCATTTAGTATATATATATATGTAGTAAGAATCCACAGAAAGGCTAAGAACAATGTTTAAAGAATCAAAATATAATTACTTAAAAACTATAGAAGTAAATATAATAACATATCTAGTTGAAAGAAATTCGTTTGTTTGTTATTTTTCTTTTTTTAATAAATTGAAAATGAAAAACATTTTCCCGTTGAACGTAGTTAATCTTTAAACTATTTTCCTTTTTACTTGCCAAATTAATACGGCTGTAGCAAAGCTTTCACTTAATTCTCTCAAATTTTCCGTTGTTTTTTTATAGAAATAAAAATAAATATTAATTCTTTGTTTAATTTTCGAGTCCACGTTTATACGTCCACTAATGGTGATATAAATAGTGTGGATTGTGATCGACTACCGACTTATGTATACACCATAATTTTTTATTACTACAAATACTTAAAGGGCTTATTAGAAAAGGTCTCGTTATTATTTAAGTAAAGTCTCAATAAATAATATTCATAAACAGCAAAGTTATTACAGTTTGTTTATATCCCAAAAATCACTCAATTTATGGAAATATTTTACAGGCTATTTTGATTATGAATGGAAAACAATGGAAAAACACTGCGTGTAGTATTTTCTAGTAGAAAGTGTGATCTAGTAGAAAGTATGAATTTACCAATTATGAGAAATTTTTGTGGACAATTTTGGGATTTTGTTTTTTTTTCTTTTTGACTACACAAATATGATCAGTAATGGATACCGGTAGAGCCCCATTTTTTTGTGCTAATTAAAACATAGGAGTGTTTAATAATATTGATTTTTATTCAAATTTCTTAATATTACATTTATTAGTATGATGGGATGAGACAGGATGTTATTGGGGCTGTCTAGGGACTGTAGTGCTTTGGACATGTTATACAAGAAAGAAAAAAAAAACAAAAAAAACAAGAAAAAAATGTATGTTTGTTGTTTTGGTTTCTTCTCGGATTGATGGCTTATTGTTGCATGGTGTACCGGCTGCTCTAACAGTATTTTGAATGTACTAACGGAATTACTTGACGGATCATTTCTGAGACATTGGACTACGCTCTACGTGTCAGAACGATTATTTGGTTTTATTTTTATTTTTTCATTGTATACTAAGATATATTATGATACTCCTTAATAAAGTACTTAATATGAAAGTGATGGTCTGAAATGTTCAAATATTGTAAAAAAAAAACAAACGCTCTTACACTAATATTTATTAATGGATTATCTTTCTTTTTTCCAAGTTGTAAAATGTTGCATGGAAAAAAAGTGTTTTCCTTTTATTTTATTTTCTTTCCTAGATTTTTTTACCAACAGGCAAAGGTTTCTTCCAACCTTAGTCTCTCTTTTCGCGATTTAAGTAAACCAATTCAAGTAAGATTCATCATCATCATATACATTTCAGCCGAAAGACGTCCACTGTTGATCGTAGGCCTCCCCCAAATGTTGCCACAATGACCGGTCATGTGCGTCTCGCATCCATCGGATTTCTGTGACCCTCACCAGGTCATCGGTCCACCTTGTGGGTGGAAGTAAGATTCATAGTAAACAAAAGTTTCTCAATATCGTTGCTGCGACATTTTTGTTATTATATTTTTAAACCAAGATTATGTTTCTGATGAAAACTTAACTGAGAATTAAAAATTTCAAGTATTACTTTTGTGGTTTGTATACCTTCTGCCAGTGGCCTTATCCACGTGAGAATAAAAAATTAAACTAAGAAAACATACAAGTGCCTACTCCGCGGGCTTGCGGACGACGAGCAATGGGTGGCTCGCCCTCCGACCGTCCGGTAACCGTCCGGACCGAGCCCAAGTCGTCGACGGCGCGTACTGTTCCACGCGCGCCTCATGGAGATGTCAGCAAATCGTAGGAGCTCAGCAGGGTCGAAACCTACTGAGGCCACGGGTAGTGTGAAAGTGAAACCCGGGGCCCTGGGACGAAGGCAAAGAAGGAGCACGAGTGGGTTTTTAGTCTGTAAAAATCTGACACTATCTCCCACTCCGTCCAAGAGCGGGATTTGTCATAAGATGATTTTCCCACTTTAAAAAAAAAAAGTACCTACTTGTTAATTTTCTATTAGACCCTGCGACAGAAGCGTTATGATATGGTGTACCTGTGCACTTTTCAATCGAATCCGTTCAGCTGTTTGACTGTCACATACACACATGTACATGACAGACATTGCTTTTGGCAGACATTGCTTTATAATGTTAATATTGTTAGTGTTATATACCGAAATACTACAGTATTTCATTATTTAGTATGTATGCCTACAGGCATATACAAATTCAAAAGTTACTTAATAGTTACTTTATAAAAATTAAAAAAAAATACCCGCCACAAAAAGAAAGTCAAAAATAAGTTAATAAATTACTCTTTCAGCCTTTTAACTTCATTAAAAGAATCTATAAATATTTTAAAGATGAGCGTCACTGAGTCGGGGGACGTCTTTCGTTTTGACGTCGTTCGTTTGGGAGCTACGATGCTACGGACAGACACACAGACACACAGTCACGTCAAACTTATAACACCCCTCTTTTCCGTCGCGGTTTAAAAAGAAAGATAACTATGTGAGTCATATCTTGCAGTAGTGAACTTATTTCGGTATATAAAAGGGGTGAAAAAATTAGAATATAATATCATATTTGCAATATGAAAGACGACTAACAAATGGTATTTACAAAGCAGATATGATTGGGAAAGGTCTAAAAGGCCATCAATCTTATTGGATTCTCTTCAGAAAGGTCAGGAGCGTAGTACCTACTTACAATTAGAATGATGTATGTTTTTTTCACTATCATTTCATTAGTTTCAAATATATGAACGTAACTAAAGTGACAAGAAGAGCGTGTTAGGACTGAAACAGGTTTCAGGGTTCTCTAGGACAGACGAAAATCATCTAATGACATCCCCCGCTCTTGGGCAGATCGAGAGGGTGAATTTTATTAACTAAAAGCCCACTCCTGTTCCTTCTTTGTCATTGTTCCAGGGACTCGGATCTCTTTTGCATCACCCATGGCCCCAGTAGGCTTCGACCCTGCTGAGCCCCTGCGGTTGCTGACATCTCCTTGAGGCGCACGTGGTACATTACGCGTCGTTACCGGACGGTCAGACGGCAGGTTACCCATCGCTCGCCGTCCGTAAGCCCGCGCCTAGGATGGCTGGATATCGGGATCGTAATCTGTCAATCAGCGGCTGGGGCACAAGGGCCATTGCCTCGATCGTGCGGCCGCCTTCTTTGCTAGCATTGTTGCTACGCAGAAGGAGGCGATCGCCTGCCACTTCTTCTCAATCCGGACCAAGGCCTGGCACGAGTAATCGCTGCCTCCAATCGCTCCCCCGAGGAACAGCGGTGCACGCTTGCAAGGGCGATGGTTTTATATGTAGAAGTACCCATGACGCAGGACTGCAAAGAGAAACTTAAAAAATAGGGACAGTTATAGACAAGAAAAGTCTAAATGATATCGCCCCACTTAGACTTTTATTTTAGTCTGTGGATGAAGTTATCTTACGATTTTCCACACTCACGAAAAAAAGGGTGAGTTATAGTCAGTAAAAGTCATGTCAGTTATAGTCAAGTGGATAGGGATCGCTCCACTAAGAGTGGGTGAAAATATCTCATGATTTTTCACAATCACAAAAAAAAATATATGGATCAGAACAGTTGGCGTTTTGTTTCCATCCACGACACAAAGACGTGAATTTACCTATATATGCTTGTGTATTTGCCATGACTTCCTTACTACCCTACCACAAGTCAATCTTCAGGATACGACACACCTCATAAACTGATTGCTCAATGGTGTGGCCGTTTAAACTATCGCCGGTGAACCCGCTGAGCGGGGCGGTGCCAATCACGGGTTAAGATAGATTGCCAATACCGGTGCGGCTTTGCGTTCCACTTGGAACTGCGGCTAGATCCTTTAGTATTTAAATAAATCTGGAATGAAACGGTTATCGCTAGGTCTGCGGAATAGTTTGAAACAGTTACCACCAATGCGCCAACTCGTAAGTCGGGGTAGTTACCACTCGACCATCACTGCTCCAAAATGTTTGACGGTGTACGATGCCATAGATATTGATATTTATTTTCATTTGTATGTGCTTATTACGCTTAACAATCCCGCTTACCAATAAAACCCACAAAAACGATGCAATATAAAGTAAACAATGCCTCAAAATTCATTAACAATTTTTTTTTTTTAAATAAAGTTACCAAAATCATATTATATTTTTAATGCATTTCACATTTCTTTGTTAATTAATGTAATTGTACAGTTTTAATTAACTATAATTAAAAAAATATTATCGTAAAAAAAGTAGAGTTTAAAAAATTTAATAAAACCTGCTAATAACCATTCAGAATCTTCTTTCAAAATAAGTAGCTAACGATTATCAGTATTAATATTTTATTACACATTTACTCAGACTCAATCGTGGCTAAGTTTTGTGATCAAAAGAAATATTACCTAATTAAAAACATTTTAATATTAAATGTTTCAGATGAAAAAGAAAAAGCGATAATGAGTTTTATTAATCTTAAACCGAATTTATGAAATAAAAGTCGTTAATCTAAGCAATTAGTTAAAAGTGAATTAACTTGTAAGTGGATCATTATCATTAAAGTATAACAAAATTGTTAGGTAGGACATTTGAACTTGTGCTCGTAATACATATTATTACTAGCTTCCGACATTGGCATCGCCTACGTGAAACTAAAAAATTATCCCAAGTTAGCATGCTCATAGGATGAAATTAACCTATTATGTCCTGGAATGGCCATCTTCTGGTCAATAGTCCATGTCCTGCAAAATTCCATACAAATCAGTTCATCAATTTCGAACTAGCAAGAATATCAACCCTTCACACATGTGCATAATCATAATATTATTCATCATCATCATCATCATTTCAGCCGAAAGACGTCCACTGCTGGACATAGGCCTCCCCCAAGTGCCGCCACAATGAACGGACAAACGTCGTCGGATGAACGTCATAATATTATTAATAATTATATTTTTAAATGTTTGTTTTTTATTTTATATATTTTTAAATGTTTTATTTTATATATGTATTATGAAATATTTAATGTATAAAATTTTTATATACAAAAAAGGAGATAATTATTATTAATAATAATATTAAACTTTCACTTTTATGATTCATGTGTGATTCTACAAACATAAAATATGATTTGTAAAAAATAAAGGACAATGATCAAATTTGTATGAGAGCCGTCCCCCCTACCCAACAAATTTGAAACAGGTGTTATTCGAAACGAGTAGTTGAATACAGATTTTTTAATTAGATGACATAAGTTACATTAAAATAAAAATGTTTTATAAAACGTAAACCTTGAGGCAGGTCGCCATACTTTAAAAAAACTCTATTCAACTAGATGGTTCGAATGACACCAGTTAAAAATCTGTTGATACCCATACATACATATATATACCAACACATTTGAAACAGGTGTCATTTTAGTGCCCTTTGTCAAATATTTTTCTAGAATCGTACAGGATTCGCCTAGCCGCATTCAAAAATGTATGACAGTACTATGTTATGAGTATATTTAAGGTCTAAAACACTTGGGTTAGGTTAGGTTAAGTTAGGTTAAAATAATAATATTTTATAAAACCTAAAACACCTACCTTTTGAGGTATGTTGCCATAAAAAAAATCTCACCTTACCCACCTTCCCACCTACCCCACGTTCTCTTTGGATTGAGATACATTTCAAATCTATTGGTCGGTAAGAGTTAGGGAGACGTTTTGATGCATCGTCCTTTGACACTGTGTATGTAGTTAGGATTTATTTAGTCCAAAAATTTTCTGTTAACCAAATTCATCAACGTTTTAACCTACTCCGAAAAACACACATAGCAAGACAAACACAAAATAAAACAAAAAAAAAATACAATCTGTACTAATAAAACAAAGATAAACCAAACAACATTTGATCGGAAAAATAAAAAAGCAAAGGATCAAACCGAAAGTTAATAAAAGAACAAAACCCGACAATACCCGACTGGGTCCGATCAATCACCCAACAAGTTCGGATGAAGACCGAACGTGTGATTACGGCATAATGACGGTGCCACGGACCCCTAAAATGTGCCCACATATTTATAGAGTTGTCTCTTTTTGTCTTTAGTATTTACCGTTCTACTCGCGCAGATTTCGTGGAAATAGAGTGGGCATTATGTCAAGTGGAGTTTTCTTTAGTGTGCATTTAGATTGGGATAAATGTAGAAGTTCAGAATGAATAGGTTTTAGTTTGGTTGGTGCAAACATTAGAGAAAATGGTTTCAATTCATACAAGCTGTAAGCTTTAGGAGATGATTTAAAAAATATTTTTTTATTATTTTATCCTTTAACCAGGGTCGTATATTTGTGTCATTTTTTTTAAGTGTAGAAATCATCTAATGACTTCTCACGCTCTGGGCGGAGCGAGAGGGCGTGTCAGACTTTTACTGACTAAAACCAAACCTGTGTCCTTCAGTTGCCCTTTGCGTTCTAGGACTATGGGTTTCCTTTTCAGAAATTCTCCGCGTTCCTAGCTAGCGGTCTTCGGCCCTGCTGGGCCCCTACGGTTTGCTGACATCTCCTTGAGGAGCACGTGGATCACTACGCGCTGTTGACGATTGGGCTCGGTTCGATCAATTACCGGACGGCCGGACAGCAAGCTACCATTTCGCCATGAGATCCCGCTGGAACTCTGTCCGCCATACCACGACTCGGCGCGGCAGCGGAGTTTCGCCCCGGCGTTGCATCTCCACGCGCAACGTGTATTTGCGACTGGATACTCCAACTCGTTTAGTTCTTCAATCCTCATAGGTTACAGAAGAGCTGACAAGATGGAGTATTTGGTCGTGGATTTTTTACCCTGGCGGAATAAACTCAAGAGTGTTTGTTGGTCAGGCGATAAAGTAGTAATTTCCGGGTTCCTAACATCAATAATGACGTCCACAAACAAATTCATCCTCTAATTACTTAACCTCTTTCAGGAACGAATTTTTTGCGGGATTGTTTCCTGATGGTTTTGAGATGACGACTGAATCCTTTGGGTCGGAGTTAGTGTCCTTCAAGACGATTTTGAATACAAATTAGAGATTTTGTCTTCGCGAATGAAAAACGAATGAATTTTTGGAAATTATTCCTTCATGTCCAATAGTTATTATATAAGTAAGACTTGGCAAGTGTTGTTTTGCAATATAAAATATTTCGGGCCGGCCTAGCCTACATTTTTTTCTCAGATCTACCAAATAATAATAAAACCATAAAAATATGTCAAGCCGTTTCCAAGGAATTCGATAACTTACACTGTTACACGAGATTTTTATATATTAGATATTTTCAGACATTTTTGAATGTGCGTCATTTCACATTGAGTGTTTCTTTTATTATTATTTAGAAGGGCCCCGACTTTAAAAACTGAATATGAATATATAAATAGAATCTATACTTATAATAAATCTGTAGAAGTGAACATTCTGTACATTGAGAATATCAAAAAAATAAATGGCAGGGAGTGTTACTAGAGCGACACCTAACCCAAAAATGTGATTAAAAAAATGTTGTCTGTCTGTCTGTCCATCTGTCTGTTTATTCAGGCATCACGCAAAACCTACCGGTTCGATTACAATGAAACTTGGTATAAATTTTCTTTAATATCCTGGGCACCACACTGGGTACTTTTTATGCCGGAAAAGTATATACAATAAAAAACAAACTTAATTTTGCGGTTCGATCCCCAGACCCATTACTGTACCAACCGCAAACAATCACTACACGCTGCACACGCCTAAGATACTATAATATTTTATCTTAAGATACAATATCGCTCGCTATACAATTCAATGAACTATCACACACGACGAAGATAGTAAATAATATTTCATATTTTCGTATCTCAAAAAAACCTAACAAAACCATTTTCTACTTCTACGCGGACGAAGTCGCGGGCAAAAGCTAGTACAAAATAGACTTACATAATTTCCTTCATATTATCTCATGTTAAGATTCTAGACTACAATATTCACTATCTCAAGAAGGATTAAGGCCAAACGATCCCTCCGCAGGAAAGCGATAAGGGACCATCAATAAAAATCCTGGGTACGAAAAGCCGATTTCAGCACTTACAACTCCGTGAAGGAAAAAAATATGATAAGTTTTATATGAAATGAATCACGTAATTTATATTAATATTAATGAACAGAGCTAACGTTATTAATTGAAATTAAGTCTGATACTGTCACATAGCATATAATAGCATAATCAGCCTTTTAATGTTTCCACTGTTGGGACAACAGGAGAACCAAGGTTGGTGACATAGCACGAAGAATCGCCAAACTTAAGTGGCAATGGGCAGGGCACATTGCTCGCAGAACAGATGGCCATTGGGGTCGAAAGGTTCTAGAGTGGCAACTGCGTACTAGAATACGCAGGGGTGGAAGGTCCCCTACAAGGTCGACCGATGACCTGGTGAATGTTGCGGGAATCCGATGGATGCGAGACGCACAGGACCGTTTATTGTGGCGACATTTGGGGAAGGCCTATGTCCAACAGTGGACGTCTATCGGCTGAAATGATGATGATGACTGTTGGGGCTCAAGCCTCTCTAGGAAAGGGAATGGGCCGTAATCTACCACGCAGGCCCAGTGCGGATTGGTGGATGTCACATGTCTTCGATTTTTTGATTCTAGGACATTATTTTCTCACGATGTTTTCTTTCACCGTTTTGTGAGCAGTGGTGATGAAAATAAATTATACAAAGTAATGCGCCTGGCTGGGTTTGAACCCGCGATCGTGATACTGTCACATAATAAAAGTTATTAGTAAAGTTATTATTTAAGTATGAGTGCGTGTTTCGAGTTTGGAGTTTAGAAGAAACTCTACCCAGGTTGGGAGCAGCAAAGACAATCTCTACTGTTAGGAAGTCTCGACTGGTTCCGATCGTCAGTGTTTGTGCGGCGTCTCTCCGCAGACCATGTCACCCACCTTCAATTCTGCATTATGTGCCCTGCTTGCTACTTCCTCACATAGAGACGACATTGACCTGACGCATTAGTAGACGGTATTGCCGTGGATGAATATTGGGCCATGCAAGGAATTTAACTAGTTTTGCTATCGACACGCTAAGGAGAACAAGTGCGTGACTGTGACTGGGAATGCCGACGACAAAATCTCTTTCGGCGGCTGCCTCTCCCTCCCGATTTCCACTAAAGGAGTTATCTATTTTCCATGCCCTTTTGCTCAGTAGACTTTCAACCAGTCCTAACTGACGATGTCTGTTCACGAACATAAGACAAGCGCATTTAGCTCAACCATTTTCAAAGGGAACTAAATGATCTTACAATGAGAGCAGTGGTGGCCGAGTGGTAACGGTATCGACTTACGAGTTGTGGGTCGCTAGTTTAAACCCAGCCAGGCGCATTACTTTGTGTAATTTTTTTCATCACCACTGCTCTCAAAACGGTGAAGGAAAACATCGTGAGGAAACCGACATGTTCTAGAACCAAAAATTCGAAGACATATGATTCACCAATCCTAACTGGGCCCGCGTGGTGAATTACGGCCCATTCCCTCTCCTAGAGAGGGAGCCTGAGTCCCAACAGTGGGAACATTATAAGGCTGACTATGCTATGCTAAATTAATGATTCTACATGTAGAGCCTCTTTCTAGACGTTTGAGTGAGCTCGACACTCTCAGCCATTAGGACACATTCAATCCAAAGACGTAACCGATAAATGTTAGTTTTAAAGGTACACAGTACCTTCTCATACCTGCCCTTTCTTTTAAATGATATAAACTACCATTTGACTGTAATTCTACCTGATGCAATCGTTAATTGTGTATCACACTAGTGCATTAGCAGCCTATTCACTCTAGCCTTAAAGATACCTAATACAGACACCTTGAAGGCTCTTAATACAATTACGTTATATAATACTATAAAAATTAAGTTTATACTATACAAATATTGTCTCACAATCTTTGTCGGGTTCAACAATGTTTACAAATAAACGCTTACGGATTACAAGTAGATAGTTTGTAAGCCCTAGTGGTTGCGACATAGGACCATTATAGAGCCAAGTATTTTTGTATGTAATATAATCCCTAAACTAATATGTATTATGCTTGCCTGCTTACTTAGTGTGCGTTTAGTACTAACTTTCAATTTCGTCTTATTGAGTTTCAATACGTGGGGAAAAAGGCCACTGAGGCCTCAGTAAACGTGGGAACCTACTAGGCCAAAAGCTTTGTGAAAAAAAAAACCATTGATTCAAATTCAAACACCATAAAAGATGAGGTGAGTTTACTTTATTCCATCCTGCAGGAAGTTAAACTAATTGGTCCTTATTTTTTGCAATAATAATATATCTATATCCTATACTAAATATAATGTTTTTTTCTAACGCACGTGATGTTTTAATATATATATATATATATATATATATTGATAATGTAGGTACCGTAATGATATTATATCCTAAAATAGGTTTCGTCAATAATCGCGTCGGATTCAAGATTTAAAACATACATTTCAAATAAACCATTTAGAGACACTTTTCAATTCTGAAGAAGTCAGCCCGTCAGTAAAATGATGCTAATTGCACATTCCAAAGCGTAAATCTCTATGGAGAAGAATGTGGAAGTAATTCCATGAACACTCTTTTCAATGTGACGTAATGCATCGATCGACCTTTGGGATATGCTTTCTAATACTTTGTCTTCCAACTACCTACAGCTAAATTGTAACAGCTTTTACTTCACATCTTAAAGTAAAGTAAAGAAAGCCAGAACAGAAAATACCTACTTATTTGCATTCGACTTTATCCGAATCTGTAACTACAACTTCACACTGCGTAAACACAAAATAGAACGGGATAAAAGTTTCAATAAAGTACGATTTCGTTTCAATCCTATTATCCGTCTGTACGGTTGTGAAGCGTACAGTCGCCAACGCAAGTTGTGTTGTACCAAGTTCCTATTTGTGTTCAGCCTGACGTGTTTATGTTGTGATGATGGTGTCCTTTAGTGCTGTGCTCTTGTTAGTGTTGGAAAACATAGATGTGTTAGAAAGCTTGATAAAAAATTTCTGATTCTTTTGATTTATACAATGCAACAAAATATTGAAAAAATTTTAAACAGATTTGACATACAAATACTTCTAAATTAAATCCAATTTTTGTGTATTCTAATAGTATCTTTATTGATAACAATATCATCATCTCAACCGAAAGACGTCCACTGTTGGACATAGGCCTCCTCCAAATGTCACCACAATGACCGGTCCTGTGCGTCTCGCATCCATCGGATTCCCGCGATCCTCACTAGGTCATCGGTCCACCTTGTGAGAAGCGTTCCAACGCTGCGTCTTCTGGTACGTGGTCACCAGTACAGAACCTTTCGTCCCCATCGACCATCTGTTCTGCAAGCAATGTGCCCTGCCCACTGCCACTTAAGTTTGGCAATTCTTCAGGCTATGTCCGTAACCTTGGTTCTCCTGCGGATATCCTCATTTCTGACGCGATCACGTAAGGAAACTCCGAGCATAGCACTTTCCATTGCTCTTTGAGTAACTTTAAGCCTCTGATGAGGCCCATTGCAAGCGACCACGTTTCTGAGCCATATGTCATTACAACATAATTGGCTTGATAACAATATAATTGTGTCAAATATTGATTGATAATTAATAATAATTATATTCTCCTTAAAACTAGGTTAATTTAAAATTCTAGTAATGAATAAAATCATTACAATGTCATAATTATCAACTCGAAGTATAATAATTAAAAATGTATATAAATCATTAATTTATAAATATCTTAATCAGTAGTTTGACAACACGCATCTGAAATTCATCAAAATTTTATACCACATAACCAATTTCAATGATAGCTTTCATAGTTTGTTTTATTTGCAAATTTATTTACAATACGATATTTAAAATCAATGTGGATGGATTGTGTGAACAGTGATATGAAAGAAAAGGAACTTAGTGATAGTATGACGGTTGACAGGATAGAATGGAAGAAAAAAACGTGTTGCGCAGACTCCAAATAAGATGGGACAAGGGCAGGAAGATGATGATGATGATGATGACGATATTTAAAATCAAAATTAATATATCGCGTTGAAATTCTGAGTTCCAATATGAAATTTTATAATATTTACATGAAAAATTACAACCAGTATTTTATATGGGCACAGGTGCTCAAAGTATTGGAGCAGCATTTTGTAAATGTTTTCTTATTTCGGTATCGGATTTAAGACCTGCATTTATAAATTCTTGTTTATAGATTTTCATTTTTACCTATATTTTTCTTTTAAGAGGGTCCTTTTTCACTCGCCAATATCAAGCATGGTTTAAAAGCTTGTTGCTTCATTTAACTTAATCTAACGCGATGTTTGACGAAAAGACAACGCGAAAAAAAGAGATAACGCCTAAAAACTCTGTTAGCATTCGGTTATTCCGTGATTTACACGAATATTTTACAAAACTAGTTCCTAAAGTTTTTGAAAAAAATTGTCGTCATTAAATCTGAATCAGAATCTTGATTAAATTTGCAAAGCTTCTATTGTTAAACTTTTTTTTTATTTTTGAGTAAATTATGAAGTATCAAAGTTTGTGCAAAATAGCAGATTTTTAGGATATAATAGCAGATTTTTAGGTCTTCACTGGATTAGTTTTAACAAATTTATAAATTGATTTTAATGGAAACCTAGATGATATCCACGAAGGTATTAAGGTATCACGAGAGGACGGGGTTGCGTGGCAGCACGTTTCGGGGAGATGGCTGTAGTTGGGGTGTACCTCTGCCCGAATAAAACTCTCGCCGAACTCCACAACTCCCTTATGGAGCTGAACGCCGTCGTCGCTGGGTTTGGATCCCTCCCCGTGGTCTTTTGCGGGGACTTCAATGCCAAGAACTTGGCTTGGGGTTCCCGGTTCACGAACCAACGGGGTCGGATGGTGGAGGACTGGGCTCTGGAGACAGGCCTGGTTATCCTAAACCGGGGTTCTGTCCCCACGTGTGTGCGGATGCGGGGTGAGTCAGTGGTGGACATTTCGTTTGCCAGCCCCGCTCTGTCGCCACGTGTCGTCGACTGGCGCGTCATGGAGGGAGTGGAGACGTACTCAGACCACCGGTACATTCGGTTTGACGTCTCCGCTCAGACCTCAACCGCGCCGGTCCAACAGACCCCGTGTGGTCCACGGTGGGCGCTGAAGCAGCTGGACCGGGAGCTTCTCCTAGAAGCCGCGATGGTACAGGCCTAGGTGCAAGCACCGGACAGGCCTGTCGACATCGACATCGAGGCAGAGTGGCTCCGGGAGGCCATGTCGCAAATCTGCGACGTGGCAATGCCCCGAGTCCAGCCAGGACGTGTTCGGCGCCAGGTATACTGGTGGTCGCCGGAGATTGCGGCACTGCGTAGTGCGTGCAATGCCGCACGGCACCGGTACGCCAGACATCGCAGGCGCCGCATCCGCCCGCCGGATGCGGAGGCTAGAGAGGCGGAGCTGTACGAGGGATACAGAGCGGCGAAGCGCACCCTCCGAGCGGAGATAAAGCGGGCCAAGCTGGAGGCCCGCAATGTGTGGCTGGGGACTCTGAATGGAGACCCGTGGGGACGCCCGTATAAGTTGGTGCGAAACAAGCTCCGCCCCTGGGCTCCCCCGCTGACGCAGAGTCTCCGGCCACAGCTTGTAGAGGGTGTGGTGAGCTCTCTGTTTCCCGCGAGAGGGGAACACTCTCCCCCGCCCATGGCTCCGCCACCTGCGGTGTCCGACGTGGACCACGACGGCGATGACGACGACAACGTTCCAGAGGTGACCGAGGTAGAGATGAGTGTGGCGGTACGAAGGCTTAATGCCAAAAATACCGCCCCAGGACCCGACGGCTTGCCTGGAAAAGCCTGGGTCCTGGCCATGGAGGAACTCGGACCTCGACTAAGGGGGCTCTTAAGCGCATGCTTGGAGAGGGGCCAGTTCCCACTTCGCTGGAAGACGGGGAAGCTGGTACTTATCGCGAAGCAGGGGCGCCCTGCGGACTAACCGTCCGCGTACCGCCCCATCTTGCTGCTCGATGAGGTGGGCAAGCTCTTTGAAAGAGTAATTGCAGACCGCCTCGTCACGCACCTAACACGGGTGGGGCCAGATCTTGCGGACGGTCAGTTTGGCTTTCGCAGGGGACGCTCCACGGTGGACGCTATCATGCGCGTGAGAGCCCTCACGACGGGGAACGCAGTATCCCAGGGCAGGTGTGTCTTGGCGGTGTCTTTGGACATCGCCAACGCCTTCAATTCCCTGCCCTGGAGCAGCATTAGGAGGGCACTCCAGTATCACCGGGTGCCCGACTACCTCTGTCGTGTGATCGAGGCCTACCTAACGGACAGGTTCATCATCTACCCCGGTTACCAGGGAGAGTGGAAACGGCGAGAGATGTCGTGCGGTGTTCCGCAGGGATCGGTACTAGGACCGCCCTTGTGGAACATCGGGTACGATTACGTGCTACGCGGCGACCTCCCTGACGGGGTCAGCGTGGTGTGTTACGCAGACGACACGCTGGTTCTGGCGCAGGGAGAGTCGTACCAGGCGGCGGTCGAACTAGCGACACGCGGGGTTGCGATAGTCGTGGAGAGGATCCAGCGGTTGGGACTCGAGGTGGCACTGCACAAGTCCGAGGCCATGTGCTTTCACGGCCCTCGGAATGCGCCATCACCGGGTTCCCAGCTAACGGTAGGAGGAGTTCACATCGGCGTCGGGTCGACGATGAAGTACCTGGGACTCGTCCTCGACAGCCGATGGAATTTCGAGGAGCACTTCCGACGTCTGGCTCCCAAACTGGATCGGACTGGGGCTGCCCTCAAGCGGCTTCTGCCCAACCTAGGGGGTCCAGACGCCTCCTGCCGGAGGCTCTACGCAGGAATCGTTAGGTCCATGGCCCTTTATGGGGCACCGGTATGGGCGCCGTCGCTGCGAAAGCGACCGGCGGCCAAGCTGAATGCATGCCAGAGGGTCATGGCCATCCGGATGGTGCGGGGATACCGGACGATTTCCCGTGAAGCGGCGAGCCTCCTTGCTGGCCAGCCACCATGGTATCTGGAGGCAACAGTCCTTGCACGCATGCACGATCTGCGCGTGGAGATGCAACGCCGGGGTGAAACTCCGCTGCCGCGCCAAGTCGCGGCATGGCGAGAAGAGCTCCGGCGGGATCTCATGGTGGAATGGCGACAACGACTATCGCAACCCAGTGCTGGGCACGCCATAATCATGGCGGTACTTCCCCTCTTTGAGGAATGGCTGGAAAGGCAACACGGCGTCCTTACCTTCCGCATGACGCAGGTCCTCACCGGACATGGTAAGTTCGGGAGGTTCCTGCACCGGATTCGTGCGGAAGAAAATCCTGGGTGCCGCCACTGTGTGGACCGTCCGGAGGACACAGTGGAGCATACGGTGGAGGTGTGCCCCGCCTGGGCAGAGCACCGCCGTGTCCTCGTGGGGGCGATCGGCGGCAGTGATCTCTCGCGCCGGGCATTGGTACAGGCCATGGTCCAGAGTGAGGAGGAGTGGCAGGCGGTCGCCTCCTTCTGCGAAGCAGTAATGCTAGCAAAGGAGGCGGCCGATCGCGTGAGACAACGGCCCTCACGCCCTAACCGCCGCCGGGATTCTGATCCCGATTTCCGGCCACCGTAGGCGCGGGCTTGCGGACGGCGAGTAATGGGTGGCTCGCCGTCCGACCGTCCGGTAACCAAGCCCAAGTCGTCGACGGCGCGTGCTGTTCCACGCGCGCCTCATGGAGATGTCAGCAACTGTAGGGGCCCAGCAGGGCCGAAGCCTACTGGGGCCACGGGTAGTGTGAAAGCGAAGCCCGGGGCCCCGGGATGAAGGCAAAGAAGGAACAGGAGTGGGTTTTTAGTCAGTAAAAGTCTGACACTATCTCCCGCTTCGCCCAAGGGCGGGATTTGTCATTAGATGATTTTCCCACGATAAATAAAAAAAAAAAAAAAAAAAAAAAAAGATGATATCCACAAGATACTGTTTTTCCAAAATATCTAATGAAAAATGTGTACTAACGTCGTAATCGCGTAAGAGCGGTTGTATTAAAAACAGTGAGAATGTATGTCGAGTTGCATTCCCTCAAATATGTTGTTAATTTTTCATGTTATGTAAAGGAGCTACATTTTCCGTCATTACTTTTTCATTTATAAAGAATTAATTTGTTTCATTTGCTATTTTTTACTTATGCGCACGACTTTCCGAACATGTACAACTACAAGTTGACTAAAGTAATCTCATGACATTTAATTGTCAAATGTAAGGTTTTGTTCAATATCATTTTTTGTAAATCCTTTTTTAACTTTCCTAGTTTTTCACTTTTTGTAGTCTTTTAACTAATTGTTAATTTATTATTTATGTTTCTTTTCTGTCCTCAATTTCCACATTACACAATGTACTTGTACTGCACTTAGGTATATTTGCAGCTTTCCACAAATACTGCAGAAGTCTTCACAAACACAAGCTCACGACTAATTAGTACTCCCCCTGATTCCTTTCCACATCTTAGCGGTGAAGACTACGCGAATATGCCATATTATTAAATTTTATGGAGGAAATGTGGCCTAATAACAATGAATTTATTAGAGAGGTGAATATTTAAAAAGATGTAATGGGAAGTTTTAAATTAGTAAAGAAACTATTAAAGTAAAGTATAAAGGACTTTTCTAAAGGATTTTTGAATTTTGCAAGATCATATTTTGAACTAGTTCAATTTCAAAATTCATAAAATTAAAATTTATACGATTGATTTTTATCTCGGTTAGAGATTAAATTTGCCATACAACGTTGCAATGCAATGATGTTTTTTTGGACATACTTCCAGTCGATACCAATGTATAGATATGGAACAGTACGGAAACTACCTACAAATGTTCTAAACGGCATACTACGACGAGACCCCTAAGCGTTTCTCGCGGTGCTTTCAGTAGCAAGTGCAGCGTCAAGACGAGAGGTCACGTTTAAGTTTACTTCCGTGATCTTTATAAAAATGCAACTCATAATAAATTGATGAAATTTTTCGTAGTTGCTTAGAAAACACATAAATTGCAATATAGCTGAATAAATTTACAAAAAATTAGACAAAATCAGTTTTATAGTATCCTTTCCTTGTTTTCCTATAGTTTATTTAAAAAAAAACTGTTCATAAGAATGAGATTTATTTATACTATAAAATTTAATAATATAGAATTTCGAACGTGTCGTAGTGAACGAAAGTATTGTTCAGTAAATAATTTGGATTAGGTACTTATCAAACACATTTTCGGGTGGAACCGTACCGCTGGTACGGTTCAAACCGAAAATGCGAGGCAAACCTCCGAAAACCACTGCTCATGAGCCTAGGTCTGGCCGCGCGCCCCCTGCTGCGAGTACCGCGCGCCCACTCTGCAGAGCACACGAAACGTCTTCGCCCAACCGCGACTCGCATACGCTGCCGCCAAAACTTGTAAAAGGTTACGCCGTAATGACAAGTTAAAGATCTACAAGTTGTTGTGTAACAATATTAAACTGTTTCCTGTATTTTAAACCATAATCTTTTGCTGAGGTTAATCGACGCAACGCCATGAGATTACCTATTAAATTAAATTTTATTTTTAAACCAGTTATTTCAATTCAATTGATTGATCACTACAGAACACATTTTTTTTTTCATAAAAAAAAAATCCAATACATTAAAAGTGACAACCCTATTGCTTCAATAATAATAATAAATAAACAATAATAATAAATCATTATCAGGCATCTTGGCCCATAGACACACACCTTAAAGACTAACATATAAAGAGTAAATACCATTTATCGTTAGTAAATAAGACTTAGTACTATGTTAGTAATACTTCACATTGCACTATGTTCACTTCGTGCTGTTCTGTGGCACCTGTTCGCGGAAGCGACGGAAAAAAGTCACGGCCAAAAGTCGGCCAAAAGTCGGCCAAAAGTCTTCTTTCAGCATGAGGGGCAGAAAAGTGTTGTTTCAATAGAGCGTAGGTAATTATTTTATCAACTAGGCTTAGTTTCTATACTGTTTCATTATTTATACTGTGCCAATGTCCAGGATTTTTTTAATGCCATGTGCAAGAAGTTATTGATTAAAATTTATATATTATACTAGCTGACCCGGCGAACTTCGTATCATCTAATAGTCAATGAATGTTGAGACCTTTCAGCTAAACTGTCAAAGGATAACATCATCGACTGGCATTAACAGGACCAGCATAATTCATTTTAATTAGAGATGGCATTGTACTTGATGTTTTTGAATATTTTCTTACCGTTCAAACCTTCCCTGGAGTAACAAGAATATTTTATGACCAAAATTACCTAAATCAGTCCAGCTGTTCTCGAGTTTTAGCGAGACAAACGAACAGCTATTCCTTTTTACATATATAGATAGAATGGTTAGTAAAGTTTTTAGTAATGTTTAGTAGATGTATATTTTTATGTAAACGACGACACCACAGGTACTAACAAATACTTTTTCTAATTTTTGTGTCGATAGATTAAATTTTTTTTCTGACCAGTGTTTAGCACCTACATACACATCTCTATTTGACCTTTTATATGTTCTGAAAAGTGCAAGTGGCTGTGCAAGACGAGGAGCATAGCAGGTGACGCATATCCTGTTTGTGGGGGAGATATTCAGATGGGGTGAAAAAGTGTGGATGGAGGAGTTGGGAGTTTTTGCTTCTACTGCGCGCATCTCTCATCCTCTGCCCTGTCTTACAAATAGGTTGTAATCGCACAAGTTTTTACGGCTCTTCAGCGATTTTTCATTTTCATTTATTCGTGTGTATATTACCTACTCTACAAATATTGCAAAACAGTAATGCTCGCAAAGGAGGCTACCGATCGCGTGAGGCAACGGTCCTCACCCCAACTGCGGCCGGGATTTCGATCCCGATTTCCACTGCAGGCGCGGGCTTGCGGACGGCGAGCAATAGGCGGTTTGCCGTCCGTCCGTCCGGTAACCGTCCAGACCGAGCCCAAGTCGTCGACGGCGTTTACTGTTCCACGTGCGCCTCAGGGAGGTGTCAGCAAATCGTAGGTACCCAGTAGGGTGGAAGCCTACTTTTTTACGAATGACATTATCTATCCAACCATGTTGCACTTTTTGACGATCGTTATTGTTTCCGATAAGCAACCAAATCGTCCACTATTTATTTATTTAAACTTCAGGCAACATAAAGTACAAAGGCGGACTTAATGCCTTAGGCATTCTCTACCAGTCAACCTAGGGTGGTGAAGAGACAATATGGTAGGTGCATAAAAATGAAATGTAACACGAAAAACAAGATAAAAAAAAGTATACATATAATTAAAATGCACATACATATATATTTAATATAATATATATACATATATATTAATATAAAGTAACGAAAGAAGTTTTGAGACGATTCTGCTATTGATGGAGCAAATGATTCCGCACCTTCCGCTTAAATGCATATCGACTTTCGTTAGTTAAACGACTAACGAAAGTCGATAAGTAATTAAATATCGAGGGTTTTTAACTTTTTAATCAATATTTATTGCCAAAGAAACGCGGTAACACCACTGTTCTATGATTTATGATAAAAAACTTTTTTACAAAAAAAATATAACCGACTTATAGTATATCACACTTTTTAGTGGCGATACACTTATAAACAGACATCAAATGTTACTTTTTGACTGTAAATGCTTAAGTTCTCGATGAAAATACCAAAATCACTATATGGTTGCATATAATATTTGAGGAGTTCCCTCGATTTCGCCAAGATTCCATCATCAGATCCCGACTTGGTGACTATGGGACCATTCTGGAAGTATACCCTTTCCAACAAACAAAGAATTTTTCAAATCGGTTAGCAAGCGACGATGTTATGCGTGAACAAACATTAAAAAAAATACAAACATCCGAATTGCGAACTTCCTCCTTTTTTAGAAGTCGGTTATAATAGATTGATATTGACCTTAAATTCTAGACAAAGAGATGCTCTTTATCAATGAGATTGATTGCGGGCCATTTAGATAACGTATATCAATCCCATATTTTGAACCGTTTTACAATTCTTTTCACATAAACAATATGTTTTTTTCTAGACTTTAGTAAGCGCTTTACATTTTTTTTGCACTAAATTCATTTAAAGAAAAAAATCGGTCAAGTGCGAATCGGAATCGAACACCGGACGTTCCGCACAATTTTTTTTTTGTTTCTTTATCGGTTAAGGATACGATAAATGAAAAATCTAGATCTGAAACAAGCAATTGAAATTAAATTAAGATATAGTTATTCTATCTCACGAAAAAAGGTTAATCTTTGATGTATATTTACGTTCTCGTACACACTTTTATTCCGAATTCGTAAACTCGGAGCACTTGATGTCATAAGAAATAAGTAACGCACACAGAAACTATTTGCGTGTAAATCTCACACATACATACTCAAAAAAACGTAGTCTTTAAGATAGTCATATATATATATGACTATCTTAAAGACTACGTTCCACGTAGTTACGTTTTTGACTGAATGTATATACATTCAGTCAAAAAAGTATCGGGAATGGATGATTTGTTTATGGTTCCAAATTCAAATTTTTGTTTTTTTGTAGTTGTTAGATTGGCACAACTGTTTTCCATTTTGGCGCGGAGTTTGAGTTGCATCTGTTATTTATATTAAATACAGTGCTGGTTTTATTAATATCATATATAGTGTGTATTGCGAATTTCATAATGGACAAAAATATCGAACAAAGAGTTTGTCTTAAATTTTGCATCGCCAATGGAATTTCGTGTTCGGAGTCACTGAAAATGTTACAGAAGGCTTACGGTGAATCGACTTTATCAAAAACTCGTGTTTATGAGTGGTTCAAAGCGTTCAAAAGCGGTCGAGATGTGATGGAAGATTTGCCTCGCTCTGGTAGGCCGTCAACGTCTGCAACTGAAGTTAACATCGCAAAAGTGAAGAAAATAGTGACTGAAAATCCCCATTCAACTCTGAGAGAGATAGCCGCCGAACTTTCTGTATCTCACGAGTCGATCCGTACCATTTTAACTAATCATTTGGGTATGAAACATGTTGCTGCTCGGCTAGTCCCTAAAGATCTGAATTTTCTCCAAAATCTCAATCGCATGAAAGTCGCTGAGGACATGCTAGAACGAGTCAGTTCGGACCCAACATTCATGAAACGCATTGTTACTGGTGACGAGACGTGGGTTTACGAGTTTGACATGCAAACTAGTCAGCGTATGCGGCGTTTAAGAGAGCGAATTCGACGAAAAAGGCCAGATTTGTGGAAAGAAAATTCTTGGATTTTGCACCACGACAATGCGCCTTCGCACAAGGCTATCATTGTGAACGAATTTTTGACCAAACACTCAACAAATACCATCCAGCAACCACCATATTCACCAGATATGGCTCCTGCTGACTTTTTTCTTTTTCCTAAACTCAAATTACCACTTCGTGGCACCCGTTTTCAATCGATAGAAGACATAAAGGAGAATTCGCGGCGAGAACTGAACTCAATTCCGGAAGCAGCGTTTAAAAAATGTTTTGATGAATGGATTATTCGTTGGCGCAAGTGTATCGTTTCTAAAGGAGCATACTTTGAAGGTGATAAAATAAATTTGGATGAATAACAGACATTTTGTGTATTATTGATCTTTTTCCGGTACTTTCTTGACAGAGTAGTACATACACATAGTAAAGTCCTGCAACCATTTCTACAAATAAACTCAAAACTGAAATACTAACTAATACTAAGTCTTAACGACGGTAAAATTATCCCAATGAGTTTATATTTTCAAAAGGAGCCTTTGCACTGATTACTCCATATCCTCTGGATCCTCACAAAGAAACCCTATACGCATTTAACAAGCCACAAGCGAGGAGTCTTGCTGACGATGCAGTAATTCTGAATAGCATTACCAACAATACAATGAGAGATCTTAAAGTGGGAATAGCGAACGAACTCTATGTGGCCTTTCATCTTTAGCTTACGTTGAAATTAGATTCATAATGTGATTGTTGAGAGTTGAGATAGTGGAAACTGAGATGTTGTCAGATATGATAAAGCACACGTTTTGTCTGATTTTAAAACACGCTTTAGAGGTACGTAGAAAAAGATGTATAGAGCCACATATCTCCGTTGAAATGGAAGGATTCTTCGACCAGACGAGTGCTATGTCCGAACAGTCGATTTTGGAAATCAGAAATCAGAAACGTTTATTTCAAATAGACCAACTACAGGCACTTTTAACTTGTCGAAATGCGCGCAGTAAAAAAGAAAAAACAAGTGAAGCTAAATTGCACGTTCCAAAACGTAGATCTCTATGGAGAAGAACGTACAAGAAACTCCATGGCAACTCTTTTAAATCATATTATGAGTTACATAAATTTTGGTTACATATTTCTTGCCGCTTCGTCATGTAAGCGCAATAAAGATAAGTAATAATAATTAAAAAAAAAACGAATTAAATAATAGAAATTAAATTAAGCCTGCCATTGGGTAAAAGATGACCAGTCTCAACTGACGGCACCCGTTCACAAGCATGACGCCTGCATCAGCCCCACTCAGCTCAACCATTTTAAAGGGAACTGAATGACCCAATAACACGTGCCATCATCAGCGACACATTTGAGTGAGCATGACAAACTCTCAACTGCCATGCCCGTAATGTCATTCAAGTTGTAAACTAATAAAAATGCTCCATGGTACTTCATATTCACAAAACTTGAAAAAAAAGTGCTTCTACACTATACAATGCTATTGTTTCGAAAAAAAGGTAATAAATTATCAAAAGCTGTATTGAAATAAACCGTTGGACCGTTGTATATGTTCTAATAGGGCGGGGAACTCTAATATAGTGATGAAGGGCTTTGAATCGAAGTACAAAGCTAAGGAGCGGAATGTCCTACCGAAGTATGTTTATCCTGATGGCTACATACTTGCATAGCGTGTCGATGGCAAAACTAATTTTAAATTCTGATTGCCTGGTCCAATATTCGGCCACGGCAATGACTTCCACTGATGCTGTCATTGGATCCCTACGTGAAAAGGTAATAGGGCACGTCATGCAGCATAGAATGTGGGACATGGTCTGCGGAGAGACGCCGCACAAACAATGAAGGTCGGAATCGTCTAGGAACTCCTATCTGTGGAGTTTGTCTCTGCTGCGCGCAACCTGGGTGCATGATCTGTTTAGGGTTTTCTAGATTGGCCATGGCAACTCGTGACCAGGAGAGAGGTTCTCCGACAGCTCGATATAATCTTCATGAGGTTTAAACTTCTCCCGTTAGAGGTCGCATCTCTCTGGTGTATTACTTGCTACATACTTCATCAGCCTTATAATGGACCCATTGCTGAGAGTCAGGCCGCCTCTCTAGGCTGGGACGTCATTCACAACGAGGGGCCAATACGGATTAATAGCTACGACCTGGGGGTATTTATGGCAAGAATGAAAAGGTTACATCTAAGTAAGCGTGACCCATCGTCGTTTTAAATCTTCAATAATTTTGATTATAATCAAAATAGGTCATTGGTCCAGTAACTGCGAACTTTTTCAGAGCACATTCTCGTGTTCAACCTTCGAGCATTCAAATGATAAATGATAATGAAAAATGATATTTATTTTGTAAGTAGGTTTAGAAAAACAATTTTACACGTCAATTTTTTTTTTTGTCATTTTACACTAGATGAGGCCGGTATTTCCTAGCTGAATACCCTGAGAAGAAACACCGAAACAAACTCGGGGGTCAAAGTCTCTTTTAAAGTGCATACAATTAATATGTAATGGTCAAATCACATGAGAACCATGCAGATTTGTCAGAGATGGTCTTTTGAAGAAAGAACCATACAGATTTAAGTGGACCTATCCAGTCAGTGCAAGCATATGTCAGTATTCGTAAACCTTAACTCAAGACTACTAAGGAGCTCAATGACTTGACGAACAATACCAAGGAAAGGACATTTGGGTAGGCCGCAAAATATACTCAAATTGCCAGACATACGTTAAAATTACTGAAAAGGGAAAAAAGTTATCAACATTGTCCTCACGTTCACAATAATAAAAGGTAAAGACTTACTTCTTCATTTTCCTTCCTATCTTACAGGGTTCATGTCATATTAAATTACGGTGTCTATACCAAAAACTGTAGAATATCCTACTCTTTGATAGCAGAAAAGCTGATTTTCTTCAAGCGTGTAATTCGAAACTACTACTTAACGAGTAAGTCCTTTTAAACTTAGTTTGGTCTTAGTCATAATTATGACATTTTAAGTTTTTATTAAAACGGGAGTGCGGTGGATGCGAGACGCACAGGATCGGTCGTTGTGGCGTCGCTTGGGGGAGGCCTATGTCCAGCAGTGGACTTCTTTCGGCTGAAATGATGATGATGATGAAGTTTTTATTATAATGTTTCGATATTTATCAAGCTATTTACAATTTAAGCAAATATAATGTGTATTCTATCATTATAAGTACATAAGAAAATGCTGGTTTTGTCACACCAATGACAGCCCCATTTCTTGTCCAGGCAATTACTGTCCATTCCAGGTTGCCTGGAAGAGATCACGGAATGCGATAAGGCCGCCCATTGTATGTACGTATGTGTTTTAGTTTTAGTTTCCTTTTATATTTTTATAAATAAATAAATAATAATCTTAATTTAAAATATTTAAATGTTGAACAAATATAACTTATTTGCTATGCACATCTACCACAGCGCAGTCTTTTTTGATACAAAGGTTGACTGGTGGTAGAGAATGCCTTGTTGCAAGAAGTCCATCTATTTATCACTACTACACATGCAGCATAAATAAATTAATCCCACTCATCCTATAAAACTCTCAACTGGCCTCTATAAAAGACAGATGGCATCGATAATTCCCTCGACCAACTCGAACGGTTAACCCAATTAGAAACTACACATATTAAAGTAAAACATCGATAGATCATCTCGGCAACTGAAGTCCTGACCATTAGAGTGAGTAACCCTAATAAATAATACTTACATGTCATCTGAGTAATTAATCAAATAACTATCTATTGTATCTAAAGCCTAGTTCAGACGGTACCAGTAGGTGAGCGAGTAGCAAGTAGATATTTGGCTAGTAAGATATAATAAAGGCGTTGTTTAGTATAAAGAAGAATCCCCAAACTTAAGCGGCTGTGGGCAGGGCACATTGCTCGTAGAAGAGACGGTCCATGGGCTGAAAGGTTCAGCCCATGGACCAGCCCCTAGCCAAGTTAAAAAAAAGGAAAAAAGAAAGAAAAGAAAATATGTTTATTTGGCACACCATAATTAATTAACAAATAAATGATTTAAAACTAAACTTAAAAAAAATAAAAAACACTGACACACACACACACTGAAACACTGTTCTTGCGTTGAACGCCTCTAGTAGGCCATGCCTCCGATTCCTTTGTTCTGACCTCGTGACTGAGCGTTGAGATGACGTCAGAACAAAGGAATCGGATGCGTGGCCTAATTGAGGCATTTGACGCACTAGAATCGAAATGAAATGTTCGTAACTTGGAAAGGGGGGGCTGGAGTGGCGACCGCGCACCAAAAGTCGCAGGGTTGGAAAGCAACAAGGTGGCAGCAAGCAAAGCAAAGACCTTGTGAAAGTAGCGGGAATGTGAAGGATGCAAGACGTATAAGGCCGTTCGTTGTGGCAACACTTGTCTCCCCCAAGTGTGGGTGTTTATGCCCAACAGTGGACGAGTTTCGCCTGAAATGATGATGTTGTGAATCTATTACTTCTTCACGCTTGAATGTCTGAACAGATTTGGATGAAATTTGGCACACGGGTTTTTTATTCGGTGGGAAAATCTCCAAACGACATACCCCGTTCTTAGGCGGAGCGAGAAGGTGTGTCAGACTTTTACTGACTAAAAACACATTCCTGTTCTTTCGTTGCCATTCATACCAGGGAGGAGCCTTCCTTTCTGAAGCAGACCCTTGGCCCCAGTAGATTTCGACCCTGCTTTTTTATTGTACAGGTTATTATTCCCTCGGATAATAAATAAGTAAGAAGTGTGATATTAAAACTGATATTCAAATTTATTTTTACTATCATCGATTTTTTATACGCAAAGCTCAATTCAAACTTCATAGTACATTTTTATTTCATACTAGCTGACGAACAGCGAACTTCGTACCGCCTAACAGTCAATGAATGTAGTATATCTTTCGATATAGTCAACCGACACAAAACCTAAGTAATATATTAAGTTACACACAATTTTAATCTATAAAAGTTATCTACATCGATTTCGTACATTTTACGTGATGCGCGCACAACTAAAAAGTTCTTCAGTTTTCAGTATATATTTTATTTACTACTATGTACCTACTTCTCTTTTCGCGCAGGTATTACTTCCAAGTGGATTCACTAGGACGTCATAAATGGCAACTAAAGGATTCTGCCAGTGAGTGGGCAGCAGCAGTCGGCTGTGTTAATGCGATCATCAACTCAGTTGTGAAATGGTGTGATTATTTGTAGCACTTGAAAAGAAAGTTTTTATGATTTTTGTTTGATTTTAATACGTTTTCATCTTTTTTATCGCAAGTGCATTTTTTTTTGTAATTCGTGTTTATTTTGGTGTTTTTTACTTATTTTGTCAATTTTTTTTTATATTTAAAGCCAGTTTTTTAATTGACAGATGTAAATGACGTTACAGGTATTTCTTAAACGTTTGTGGATTTTGAAAAGTATTCAACTTTCAAAGATTCATTTAGATGCAAAGAAAAACATAAATATTTTTTTCTTAACGACAATTCATGAATTTACCAATTTATTTTAACAGTCAACGTGCCATACACAAGGTGTCAGTTATCTAGATTCCTCCATATCTTGTCAACTATCACACTATCACTGACTCCCTTTTATATAGCACTCCTCACACAATATATCTTTTCGTTGGCCTCCCTCTTCCTATCCATCTATTCACATGTCATAACTCTTTTAGTAATTATGTGTTTCATCCCTCCTCTTCACATGACCATACCAAGATAAACAATTCCCTTTTAACTCTGCAGTCACTGGTGCCACTTTCAAAATTCATCTAATGTACTTATTTCTCACTTTATTTATTCTCGTTAATACACATATATCTATATCAAATTTCTCATATCCGCTACATGAAATCTTTTTTATTCGTCTTTCTTATTTATCAATGTATCACATAACTCACACATTTTTTTATCACATATGTTTTTTTAGAACTTCCTTTTTTTTCAATTTCAATTTTTTTTACCTAATTTATTATTTTTCTTTTAAAATAATGAGTTGTTTTTTTTGTGTAATCAGGACTTGTTCATGTACTTTTTTGTGTTTTTTATTTGGATTTTTAAAGGATTTAAGTGGTCTGAAATAAACGTTTATTATTATTAATTTTGTGACCATTGTCATACCAGAAACTATACATCAAAAGCAATTTTTTAAGATAAAACAATTTCCAATGGATCTATCCCCAAATATGCCACCAAGTCTTGGCAATATTTGGGGACCTCAATTTAGGCTTACAATTTGTGGCCATGGTTGGCTATTCCCGTAACAGGAAAACCGAGACTAATAGCTGTTTGTGAGAGACAGTCGTATTGTTGGTTAGATTTTGATTAAGGCCCCATGGAAGGACGACAAATGTCGCGCAATATATTGACCGATCTGTTGAACGATTCAATATTAAGGCAAGTTGCTTGAAGGAGGTTCTTATACATTTTGCATTGGAAAGTCGCATTGTAAAGTACGCAAACTTGCAGCTTTGATACATTTTTCAGAACATTATACTTTATTATGAATGTGAGTTTTTCTTGCCATATTGTTCGTACAGCACATGGGCGTGACTCCTGCTAAAAACAATTATTCGTTGCCCCTTTCTGTCGTACTGATTCTGGAGCTTGTCACCGCTGCGTTGCTTGTTTGACACTTATAATAAACAGTGTGTTAATTGTTCAGTAGATATAATGTTCCTTAGTAAGTGATCGTTTAAAAAAAAATATAACATCTTAAAAGTCCAACAGCAGTCAATGAGGATTTGCGGAGTCCCTAAAGAGCTAGATTCCTTTTTTTCCTTTTTCTTGATTGGTATCCCTCCCTTCCTAAACAAAAATTTTATCGATATTGTCTTTTAACAGCCAGTTATTTTGTAAAATTATCTGTGGATAACGTCGTTAGCAGTGTAAATTTTACTTTTATTGACTATTGATATTATTGTGTTGTATACTGTCTCTATAAAAAGTAAAATAAAAATGTGATAAATAAATTCATCGTTAAGTATTAAAGTAAAAGTGTATTTTATTATTTTTAGCATATTTAATTAAACATCCTTTTTTGAAAACAAGCGTGATACATATATCACGCTTAAAAAAATTAAATAACTAAATATATATATATAGTGGTTTACAATATATATATTAATATTAGCTTAAATTATTATACCTATACATATATAGGTATAATAATTTGTGTTATTAAGTATTCTCTTCATTGCTTTACGGCATTTATTATCCGTAACCAAAGATACCATATCGACTGGCCAAAAATAAAATTTGTTTACCGATGTCTTGTTTCTACCAGGAATTGCTTTTCATTTAGATCTACTCATAATCTTCTTATCCTCTCTGACGCAATTAATTCCGGATATTGCCAGGATTAACCTACAGGCTCAATTATTTTCAGTTCGTCCGGTCTTCATTATCCATCCTGATTGGACCCATGTTTAATCATTTAGCTCGTGTATTGAAAATTGATTGGAATCTAGTTAAGACTGTGGAGTTTCACCCGCTTCTTTTGATATTTTAATTTTTGATCTACTAAGAATAGAATAGAATAGAATAGAATAGAATAGAATAGAATAGAATAGAATAGAATAGAATAGAATAGAATAGAATAGAATAGAATAGAATAGAATAGAATAGAATAGAATAGAATAGAATAGAATAGAATAGAATAGAATAGAATAGAATAGAATAGAATAGAATAGAATATTATTATTATATTATTATTATATTTATTCGATGCAGGCAATACAATAGGCAACAGCACAAAAAAAAGTACAAATTTACAATATAGTTGCGCTGAGCGTGCCCGAGCCGAAAGGGTCACCAACTCAGCAATTGCTGGGCGTCAGACACCCAGCGCTGATTTTCAGCTGGCACCCCGCAGTGACGCACGGATGATGGTAAAAATGGATGGAATGGAATGGATGTTCTAGACTAAAATTGTGTATATTTGAGCATATAACATAATATATGCATAATCAGCCTTTTAATGTCCCCACTGCTGGGACTCAGGCTTCCTCTCTCTAGGAGAGGGAATGGGCCGTAATCCACCACGTGGGCCCAGTGCGGGGTTGGTGGATGTCACATGTCTTCGAATTTTTGGTTCTAGGACATGCCGGTTTCCTCACGATGTTTTCCTTCACCGTTTTGAGAGCAGTGGTGATGAAGTAAATTACAAAAAGTAATGCGCCTACTATGCTATGCTATGCTATGCATCGCGCATACAGGGATAATCGTCGGTTGATACAATGTTCCGCGAAAAGTATTTAAGAAGCTTCTTCGAGTTGGCTTCGGCTCGTACGTCTTCGAAAGGTCCATGTTACCAAGGAACTACGATAAATAAATACGTGAAAATAACAATAATAATTTTATTTATTTTTCCAACACAAAATAAATTATATTATTACTTGACTCGACCAAAAGACTATCCTAATCTGAACAGAGCTTTTCTATCGATATAAATCAGTCATGTAGAGTTCCAGCAAGATGGATAGCGTAATATCTTGGGTCATCTTAATTGTCTCCAGTGAGAGCCAATCAATCACTTGAAAAAACAAGGTAAAAGGTTTTTGTAGCCAATCACAAGATTGGATGTAGATTGTGAATATTAAAACAGGATTTACGATGATAGCCGTTTTAATGCTTCCATTTTTAAAAGGCGATCTTTTATGGCGACGTTTATTTTGAGCTGATCTTTTAAGATTAATGTTGAGATTTTTAATAGCAGTTTTCTTTGGTAATACTGCAATAGCATGTATTTTTTCTTTATTAATTTGTCGTTATTTTATTGTTAGGGAAAGGAGGCCGTGGTCAAATAAAAAATAAAAATAGCACCGCTCGGACTTTGAGGTTAAGCAACACTTGCCGAGGTCAGTCTTTGAATGTGTGACCACCTATTGCGTTTAAATTTCCTTTGTGCTTCGGAAGCATGCTAACCCGTTAGTCCCGGATGTCAATTGTAGACCTTTGACAATCATTACGGATAGTCGGAAGCCAAGAAATCATCATAGAATGAACACAGTTGGGAAAAGGCACTCAAATAATATGGCTTAAACATTAATACAATAACTGTTCGGCATAAATAAGTTCAATTACTTAACCGGTATAAAAAAGAAATGAAACACCAATATTACGATTACAAGCTCTCTCATAATCCAAAAAAATAAAGGTGACAATACCATTTTGGCAACTGTCAAAAAAGCTAAATTTATACCAGGCCGGTTATACAGTGCCTACTCTCTATGCATTGTACCTCCTCCTGACTTATGGCCGCTCGAGACTTATACTTTTTATTTAGACTTAATGGCTTTCTGAAATGGTACACCTTAAGTCTCGTTTAGATAGTTAGGAAAATATCTATTAGATTGAGACTCAGGGGGTACTCCCCAAGGTAAAGTTTACTGTAGATATGAAGACTTTTTTAACCTTGTTTCTTAGGGTAGTGTTTTAGAATCATCCAGCCTTATCTAGATTAAATTGACAGAGAATATGACGTGTACTTTATAGCTTTTGCCCACAGCTTCGCCCGCGTGCAAAAAAATATACCTTATGTCACACAAGAATAAAGCAGCTTTAATTGGTAAAACAATTTCGCAATCGGACCAGCACTTTCAGAGATTTCCTCCTACAAATAAATATACATAAAAACAAAAAACAAATCTTAACCTCGAGCGTGAACGCGCGGCCTCCTCCGCTGCTAGCATTACTGCTTCGAAGAAGGAGGCGACCGCCTGCCACTTCTCCTTGCTCCAGACCATGACCTTGTCCTCCGGGTGGTCCATACAATGGTGGCAGGGCGTTTTTTCGGCACAAATCCGGCGCAGAAACCTCTCGAACTTACCATGTCCGGTGAGGACCTGCGTCATGCGGAAGGTAAGGATGCCGTAGTGTCTTTCCAGCCACTCCTCAAAGAGGGACTTGCCACCATAATTATGGCGTGCCCAGCACTGGATTGCGACAGTCGCTGTCGCCATTCCACCATGAGATCCCGCTGGAACTCTGTCCGCCATGCCACGACTTGGCACGGCAGCGAATTTTTGCCCCCGCGTTGAAAGGTACATACTTTTAGGATAAAAATGAATCTATCTCTTATTTCAGGACATGGTCTTACTTTTTCCTTTTTTTTGAGTTTGGATATCATCAAATACTTACTCCCGCTCTGCGTAAAGCGAGAAATGTCCAGTTTCTTTATCTGTCTAAAATCCACTTATGTACCTTCAGTTACCCTTTACGTTGCAAGACCAAAACATTCTTTCACAATACATTGAAAACATTTTCAAAATACTTATTAAAATACCTATTTTATGATTGATTGATTTGAAATCCCGAAAAATATATAACTTTTCTGTAACTTTCAAAACTAACTCAAACTGATTTCGAAAACCAATATTTCTGAGAAGTGGTAATAAATTAGTTACATACGAAACTGGTAAATATTTAAAGCTTCGCGCACCTGGCTTAGTAAATAGTTATATTATCTGGCGATGATTGCTGGCAGATTTGATTGCCCTTATATCGGACATTGCTGTAGCAGACATGTTGTTAACTATGCCCGATAGTGCAATATGTAATTGCTTATGTATGTGTGTTCTGTTTTGTGATTGTTGTATGGTTGCTATTAGTTGCCTGAAATAAATGCTTTTTTATCTTTTTGGTACATAAAAAAATATACATGCCTAAATGCCTTCAAAAATTACCCTAGCCTTTTCTAGCAAGCTAATTGGGTTCACTTTCCAGTTAAACCAGCGTAATCAGCCTTATAATCTTCCCACTCTGGCCTGAAAGAAGACGAGAAGATGGTCAGCTATCCACCTCGGAAAGCATTGTTTTGCAACCGACCCGTTTATTTTTTTGAAATGGGAAATCATCGAATACATCGATATATATAATATCTCTTCCCACACTGGATGAAGCGAGAGGGCGTGTAAGACTTTTACTAACAAAACCTGACTTTTACATGAATCGTTGTGATCACATAAGTATTGATACCTCGATTCAAGGGTCAGGCAAGGGTCGAGTAGATTAAGGTTGTATTACTAACACTAGTTTTAAGTTTTTATACTACTGACAAATTGAATCCTAGTTATTTTTAATAAACGTTTATTATATTATTAAAAACTCTCTTGTGTTCCTTCAGTTGCCCTTTGTGGTTCAGGGTCACGGTTACTCTTGACATCGGACCTGGTGGACATTTCTCTGAGATCCAGGACCCAGGCCGGGTTCTTACCGGATGGACGGCGAGGTAGCTTGCCGTCCGCAAGACCGCGCTTTAAGTGACGCTCTGGGCATCTCCTGCCGCGGGACGTCTCCTGAATTCATGACAGGTCATAATGTATATGGCCCACTTATCTTACTCCCACCTTTTGGTGAAATATAAAACGAAATAATTTAAAGATTAGATGGTGAATTTTTATTGCAGTCCTTTTTTTATCGGTGACAGTAAAATTTTGCGCTTTGCATGTTTCAACGTGTCGTGAGGCCGAGTGGATTAGTATTTGTCTGTATGAGAAATTTTGGTCCTTATTAAGCAAATACTTGTTCCTTCTAGTGGGTTCACTTCAATTCTACTTCCAAAGGGAACATAAAAGGGGGTGGAAGTATACTATGTGCTATTCCAAATCCAGACGTTTGGGCGTGTAGTTGTACATTAACCAACAAACGTACGTACACACATATAAACATAGAAATTTTCGCTTTCATAATATTTGTGTAGATAATTATTATGTACAAAACAATATAAATTATAGTACACTACGTACACGACAAGCAATGGGTAGCTCGCCATCCGACCGTCCGATAACCGTCTGGACTGAGCCCAAGTTGTCGACGGCGCATACTGTTTCACGCGCGCCTCAAGGGGATGTTAGCAAACCGTAGGGGACCAGTAGAGTCGAAGCCTACTGGTACCAAGGGTTTTTTCTGAAAGGAAAACTTGGCCCTGGGACGAAGGCAAAGAAAGAACAGGAGTGGGTTCTTAGTCATTAAAAGTCTAGCACGCCCTCACGCTCCGCCTAAGAGCGCGGGATATCATTGGATGATTTTTACACCTACAAAAAAACCCCTATCTCGTCCTACCCCAGTATGTCTCAAAAGATGCAGCCTAAGTAATTGTGCTACCATTGACGATGCCAAGAAAGCAACAAAGTTATGTTGATGTACAGTTCATCGAATTATTGAAGGTAAAAATGAACAATAAGAATGAGACCTGCAGAAATTCAAAACATACGAATACTCGTACCTCCAAAAAACAATTTCATTTATACCATTTATCGACCTTTCAACCCAAAAAAGCTCAAATGCATCGACCGATAAATACCGCACTCTAGTGCCCAAAAAAAATCAAAATAACACAAAACTTCGATTACAAACTGAAATAAAGAAAAAACATCACATGACTAAAATAATAAAACTTGAATTTTACAACGCTACTCTTTATAAACCTAAAACAATAATGCCTTTGGAAGACTAAATAAAACATAAAACTATATTTTTAGCTCCTTGAAATGTCTAGCATAACAATAAAAATAAAATCAGATACTAACTTAGAAACATTGTGTTTTTATGAAAAAAAGATAAAAGGGTAACGTAAGCTGGATATTCTAGTATTCGGAGTATATAAATGCGAGCTATTTAAACTCTTCAGAGACCTACTTTTCACTTACTTAGACTCTAGTAGTTTTTGCATCAAAATGAAATGGAATAGAATTGTAAGGTATCTTGTTTTATACCATATAGACACCTGGTTTTATATTTCTTGTTACGTTTCCAAAATATACCTCTTTGTGTAGTTTTTTCGTAGATTCGCACATGATTTATATTAAACTGGAATCGAAATTTTTTTCGGGATTTAAAGTAGCCTATGCTATAAAGTTAGAGTAGTATTTTGTCATTTTCTTTACTTGCCTGTTTTATGTCCCACTGTTGGACAAAGTCATCCCTTTTCACCTTCCGAATCTCTTTATCTAGGGCGATCTCTGACCAAGTTTGCCCCGTGAATATGATCAGCCATCCTAGCCAAGTTACGATTATTTCGTTTGTGTCGAACGACTCGAGTAGACTACGCCTCCGATCCCTTTATTCTGACGTCATTTCAACGCTCAGTCACGTGGTCAGAACAAAGGAATCGGAGGCGTGACCTACTTGAGGCGTTCGACGCAAACGAAACGATCGTAACTTGGCTAGGGGGGCAGATGCATCTGCCCCCCTAGCCAAGTTACACCACCGTCGACCTCGAAGGGACACGGTAACTTCCCTTAGGCGTCAAGTGAGTAACAATCCTTGCCCATCTAGTTCCATAGCCCATTCAGGGTTTTGTCTAAGAGAGAAAAAATGAGATCCCCAAACATATATTTTTATATAATTGGTGTTTGACCTCTATCTCACCTGATGGTAAGCGACGATGTAGTCGACGATGGGGTATGCTTGCTTAGAAGTTACCAAATCACTTGACTTAAAGATCCCAGGTTGTAATTACCACGAAACAGACTTCAGGAAGGAATTCCAATTTTTAGCTGCACTCTCATTACAAAAACTACTTTAAAAGTTTGATTATCAATGTTCCACATAGCACAAACATGTTATTTTTAAAATTCTCTTTTTTTCTAATATTTTATAGGCATTATTTAATTTTCATCATATTTTACTCAACATTTTTAAAACTCAGTCTTGAATCTCAGTTCTAGAATCAATTTGAAAGGTAATTAGTAATAATGAGAGTCATTAGTCAGCCAAACATATTTTTTTCTGTAAATATTTCTTTAAATATCTTATCGTCAAGACGTCTTCTTGGATACTTCATTATAAAAAGGTTTCTTCAAAAGGTACACACAGGCAACCTTTCCTTCAAATTTTTACAAACTTTTTTGTACTATCTACATCAAAAACTTCGTTGAACTCAAGATTCATCTTATCGACTCCTGAAAATTATTCTTCAGCGCTGCTCGTGCCACTTTTCAAAAACACTTTCAGATTAAAAGTCTGTCTCAGTGCTGAGACAAAGCTTCACCCTTGCCTTTTTAATCAGAACGTTAGAAAGTAGGACAGGCTTCTGGAAATATCGATGTTGGTATACGACGATTTTTGTTGTGAGGATCCATCACGTTTTGATGAAATGTGAAAATACAAAAGAAGTAATCGAATGTCGTGAATTTTAGAAAAATAATGTTGTACGACTTAATATAAATAATAATAATAATATTCCACAACTATCACACAACGCCATCTGGCCCCAAGCTAAGCAGAGCTTGTGTTATGGGTACTAGACAACTGATAAACATACTTAAATATTTCCAAATACATACATGTATAGATAAATTACACCCAGACACAGAGCAAATGATTGTGCTCATCACACAAACATTTGTTCCGGGTGGAAATCGAACCCACCACCTCCGGCATAGCAGTCAGGGCCACTAACCAATAGACCAACAGGCCAGGCAAATAAATGTTAATAATCATTTTTTTTTCGTTTAAAGATGTCTAAAAAAAATGTTGTATTTGAAATCAGTGAATGATTTTTCAACAAGCAATCGAATTAAAATATTTAAGACTAGTAAATCCATATCATCAAGTTCTAAGTAGTAACCAAAAAATCTAGAGAGATCAAAGAGAGTCAAAAACATATCAAATTTATACGCACTGTGTGTGTTACTAATAATTATGTTCGGCCAGACAAATCGATATCAGACTATAAAGACAGCTCTAAATCAAATTAGTGAGACTAATTTCGATGTCTACTATTGACTGAAATGTATTGAGAACATTATTTCGTTCGTGAATGGAATATTAACTAATGTTAGGAGTAGGGATGTAAGAGAGGCTATTTGGAGGAGGTAAATGCGAAGGCGAAGGTCGAAAAAATAACATTGATTAAGTAAACTTTTTTCTAAGACAATTTTGTTTTATGTGTCGATCGAAATTTGACCTTTTGATATAATAATCAAGGAAATGTGGCGGCGGCGATCTCTCGCGCCGGGCCTTAGTTCAGGTCATGCTCCGGAGCGAGGAGGAGTGGCAGGCGGTAGCCTCCTTCTGCGAAGCAGTAATGCTAGCGAAGGAGGCGGCCGATCGCGTGAGGCAACGATCCTTACGCTCCAACCGCCGCCGCCGGGATTCCGATCCCGATTTCCGGCCACCGTAGGCGCGGGCTTGCGGACGGCGAGCAATGGGTGGCTCGCCGTCCGATCGTCCGGTAATCGGACCGAGCCCAAGTCGTCGACGGCGCGTACTGTTCCACGCGCGCCTCAAAGAGATGTCAGCAAATCGTAGGGGCCCAGCAGGGTCGAAGCCTACTGGGGCCACGGGTAGTGTGAAAGCGAAACCCGGGGCCCTGGGACGAAGGCAACGAAGGAACAGGAGTGGGTTTTTAGTCAGTAAAAGTCTGACACTATCTCCCGCTCCGCCCAAGAGCGGGTTTTGTAATAAGATGATTTTCCCAACCAATAAAAAAAAAAGGGAATGTGGATGAATGGATTGTGTTAGGAATGATTTTTTTATCATTCCTAACACAATCCAAAGATAAGATTCAAAGCATTTTATTTAAAATAAATCATTTACAGGCACTTTTGAAATGTCAAGAAGTCAGTCAGGCAGAAAAAATAATTATGTTAATTTCACATTCCAGTTGCGTAGATCTCTATAGAGAAGAATATGCAAGAAACTCCATGGAAACTCTTTTCAATCATGTTATGTATTACAAATAAATATCTCAGTTATACGAAACAAAATAGAGTAAGTGATAGCATGACGGGTTACAGGATAGATTAGAAGAAAAAAACGTGTTGTGCCGACCCCAAATAACACGGACAAGGGCAGGAAGATTATGATGGCAATAAAGGGGTCACAAGCTTGTATAGGCACAATTTAATTTCGCCTGTTGCATCATCGAACTATTAGACGGTGTCGCACCACCGGTACATGGTGGACATCCCACCCATACAAAGCGTTTTAGGTACACATTTATTGTGCGAATAGCTAAGGAGCAGAATTCTCTATGGGAGTCTATGTTTCCAGATAGCTACATCATAGGGGTGTTTAAGTCAAGACTGTATAGGTTACTTCTAGGCAAGTGTGCTCCATTTTCGACCATAAAATCGCTTACCATCAGCAGGCCTAGCCAAGTTACGACCGTTTGTTTCGAATCTCTTTCTACAGTCGGTAACGCCGCCGGTTCCTTTGTTCTGACCACGAGACTTGCCGTTAAGATGATTCTATTCTCACACATTTGAAGATTTGAAGATTTCTACTATCGTTATCGATTGTAGATTATCAACTTGGCTAAGCCTTCAGGTAAGGTAGTGATCAAACGCGAGCCTATCCGACATAATAAAAGAAAATCTTCTATTCTGAATCGAAGTCAACTACGTAAGCTTTACTTTAAATATCGTGGACCTTCGCTTAGCAGACCTCTGCAATGACTCCGCGTCTGCATATTTGCCGCTTCCGAAGGCGAATGCGATTTCGAAATATGATATGACGATTTCTAGCAGAAGTTTCGCACATGCGGAGATAAAGGCAGAGTTACAATAGTAGGTGGTAGGTACTGTAAGCACATGTTCGGTCTGTAATTTCGTTCAGGTATTACGTGACTTGTGAAAATCCTTTATAGTTCTCCTTTTGCTATCTCTGGAGATATTGTCATCAATGAAACAAAGGAATTTCGGTGCACGTGGAATTATATCGATTTTTCAACTGGAATTCAAGATAAAAATTACAAGTGAGTGCATTAAATTATTATTTATTTTTAGAAAAGCTGGTGTGATCAATCCGTTAACCTATACAGTGCTATTATAGCTAAGTACAATGTTCTATAGTACAAAATTTTAACTCTTTCGAGAGAGGTTTTTTTTTACAAAAATCCCTGGCTTATTACACACCTCCGAATCCTTCAAGAAGAAACTCTTGAATTCAAATGTTTAATTTGATGGGTTTTTGCTTTATTTTGATTAAATGTTATCTAGTAGTGGTGGCCGAGTGGTAACGGCCCCGACTTACGAGTTGCAGGTCGCGGGTTTAAACCTAGCCAGGCGTATTACTTTGTGTAATTTATTTCATTACCATTGCTCTCAAAACGGTGAAGGAAACCATCGTGAGGAAACCGGCATGTCTTAGAACCAAAAATTCGAAGACATGTGACATCCACCAACCCGCACTGGGCCCGCGTGGTGGATTATGGCCCATTCCCTCTCCTAGCGAGGAGGCCTGAGTTCCAACAGTGGGTACCTTATAAGGCCGACTATGTTATGCTATGTAATCGAATAACCCTTTATGCCATAAGCCTATTAGGCTTCTTCCCACTTCCATCCACGTCTGTCTTCTGCCTTTGTGGACCAGTCCCTCCGGTAAGAGTTAAGTTCATCTTTCCACCTTCGTTTTGGTCTACCGTGATGTCAACTTGCGTTTAATGGAACCAAATAAGTGGTTCTTTTAACCCACAGCTCAATTGACATACGCTAGACTAAATTGGTTAAGTCTATGAAGTTATTAATTTTCATAATAGCATAAGTAGACCACAATATTTAAAATAAGCTGTGTATTTTTGTTTCTATTAATTTTGTTCAGGTAATCTCACAAATCATTGTTTACTGTGTATTTTGTGGGTACCAATTTTCCTTTTACTTCTACACACAGTGTTTACATCTCTATTTTCTCCAACTCTCCTTTCGCAGGTATGCTGGAAGAAATTTCTTTAGAAATAAGCATCATCTATTAGTACTAGTTTTCTGTTTCCTTCTTCTTTTCTTTTATTATTGTGTGTACATAAATTGTTAAATAAATAAAAATAAATAAATAAATCAACCTTTTTTCCGGACAGTTACAGGATAAATTTTCCAAAAAGATAACTATGATACACAGTTCATTCGTTAAATGTATGTTATGCTGAACTGTATACTATATAGCGCAGTCGTGAGACACAATGTGGTTGTTTTATTTCTTATTTAACAGCGTCCTTTTTAAGGAACATTTTCATACAACCTTACACATCTTTTTCTAGATATTTTGGATACGCAGCTATCTTGTGGATATTCCACAAGACTCCAAGACTTCTTGTGGATATTCCACAAGACTCCAAGACTTCTTGTGGATATTGTATCTAGGCTTTTATACAAATCAAAACATAATTTGTGTAAAACTAATCCAGTAAAAACCTCTGAAAATCTGCTTATGTTACGTGAACTTTGGCCCTCCATAATGTACTCATATATTAAAAATATAAAAAAGTACATCAATATGAGCCTTGCACATTTAATTGAGATTCTGAATTACAACTACTTTTCTGAAAAAGGGTTTAAAAAAACATGTATTTCGTGGAACAAGTTTTGTGAAATATTCGAGTTAACACAGAATTACCGAATGCCAACAGACTTTTCAGGCGTTATCTCTCTTTTTTTGTATTGCCTCTTCATCAAACATCACGTTGAATTGCGTTATATGAAGCAACAAGCTTTTAAACTATGCTCGATGTTGATGATAGGCGAGTGGAAAAGGATCCTCTTAACTTTCTATGTACTTGTATGAACTACATTTACCATTGTGTTAGTTTGTACGTCATACTCTTGAATGCACATACTGTTTATCTGTGCATTTAACATAGCATTATTAACATAGAATTATTATGTAATTATATTAAGTAGCAATCAATCTATCAAGGGTTCTTCTACTCATTTATATAACATAACATCCTTCAAAGGCTTTACATAAAAGAAACATAACTTTTTCACTGTTGGGCATTATAACCCTAACAACTTATTTCTTGATGTGTGTCTGTGTGCTAAATAAAGGTATTTTCTTTCTTCCTTCTTTATCAGCGTATAAGACGCGTGTTTTCACTATAGAGCCTCCTCACTAGGAGAGGGACTAACGTCATCATCATCATTATCATTATCGTCATTTCAGCCGAAAGACGTCCTCTGTCGGACATAGGCCTCCTCCAAGCGACGCCACAACGACCGATCCTGTGCGTCTCGCATCCACCGCACTACCGCGACTCTCACCAGGTCGGGTCGGTCCACCTGGTGGGAGGCCTTCCTGGAACGCTGCATTTTCCGGTGCGCGGTCGCCACTCTTGAACCTTTCGGCCCCATCGACTATCCGTTCTACGAGCAATGTGCCCTGCCCACTGCCACTTCAGTTTTGCGAATTTTCGGGCTATGTCGGCGACCTTGGTTTTCTTGCGGATATCTTCATTCTTTATGCGATCATGCAAGGAAACTCCGAGCATAGCCCTTTCCATTGCCCTTTGGATGACTGTAAGCCTTCTGATGAGGCGATAGGGACCAACGTATACATTATTAATACTGCGTGCCTATTGAAATGCATTGTTTCCACAATGGAACTATTTTATAAAAACTATTTTGTTGAAATCATGGTTATATACAACCAAGACATATAACAAAATAATTAAAACTCAAAGAAAAAATTTAATATCCAATTTTGAAAAAAAGACCTTAAATTTAAATTTTATTCCAACATTTCGAGTCAATTCAAAGTAATCACAGTTCAAAATGTGTAGTTTCATAAAACAACCAATTCATAAATAAATACCTACCTAATATTTACTTATGTCTGTAGAAAACTCGGTTCATATGAATTTCGAGGCTATTCTGGTAATCCATTCTTATTTCGTCAGAAAAAGTTGTCTAGCTTCGAATTTTACCGAAAATACGTCTAAAAAAAATTCATCACAGCGGTTGCAAATCACAATTACTAAGCCGTAACGAAACCATTTCTAATACACACTATTTCATAAATATGGATGCGTATGGTCATAGAATAAGAAAACAGAAGTGAAACAGATATTTCACTTCTGTATCGTAATTCTTTTCATGGTATTGTTGACAAAGAAAACTATGAAACAATCAATTACTACTTTCTACCAACATACTTATGGCCTACATGCTTCAGCCGCCGGGATTCCGACTCCGATGGGTGGTAATGGGTAGCCCATCGTCCGGCCATTCGGAAACCGTAGGGGCCCAGCAAAGCCTACTGGGGCCATGGGTTGTGCGAAAAAGAACCCCGGGGGCATGGAACGAAAGCAAAGAAGGAACAAGAGTGGGTCGCCCTCGCGCCCCGCTCAACAGCGGAAGTAGTAATTGGATGATTTCCTATCTAAAAGAAACAACCATGCTCATACATGCAAAATGCATTGTTGTTCAACAGTTGATTGTTAGGTTGCAGCTATGCTTCGTGTCACGAGTTCAATTCCTAAATAACCTCAATAGGAAATAAAATCTATTGTTTCCTCGGGTCTGGATTTAATTGGTAATTTCTTATGTACATATTTTAGTTTACTATTTTGCTTAAGTTTTAACAATTTTTTTTTAAGCAAAAGATATGCTCGTCATATCTAAATTAGCATAATTGTCAATTATCGAGCTTGTAATGGGACATGTATGCGCCCAAAGCTAAGGCCCTGCCTGTCATTGTTTTAGGTTCGAATCCAGACTAATTTTTATTTAATTTTACTTTATAAGTTTATTTTAGCGGTGCACTAATGGCGCCAAAAGATCTAAAAAAAAACGTTGGACGTAGCACCACAATAAGACTTGCACAGGAATATGTAGCTTTTCACAAGGAAAGAGAGTGGACGAAGTCAGATTATGGAAGATTGATGATATTCATGAAAAACATCTTTCTAGGATAAAGAGTTTATAAAGTTGGACATCTCCAACCCACTTACTGAGTAAACATGAAAAAAGATGTTCATACCATCTCTTTAAGGCAGTGTGGCAGCCACAGTTTAGTATTATTAAAATTTTATAACTGTCTTCTACATAGTCCTGACTACGTTGAACTTCTTTCACACCCCAAAACTGTTGGTACTAAGACGGCGTTTGAAGCAAAAATTTCACTTCTACACATATTTAATCTAAGGTATTGTACAAACGCAATCTTCTTACACATTTATGATTCTAGATATGCGCATAAAATACAAATAACTGAAAGCATTCTCTTTATCAATGATAATGATATTCTAGATTTAATGTTATGGGTCTGTTTTGTTTTCCCCGGAGAGTAAACAGGTTCTCACGAGGATTTTGAAAAGTTGGAAGAGGTGCGAGAATACTTGTAAGTTCTTTACAAATGTTTAATGGAAGCTTTTTTCATCGATATTCATGCTTTTGTATATATACTTTTAAAGATTCGGGTTACTATTGTACTAATAAACTAGTGCGCTTCACCATCAATGATTGCATCACTGCTTACCGTCAGGTGAGATCGCAGTCAAGCACTAGTTTATATCAATAAAAAATAACTGAGATACTAATAATTTTAGACATGATATTCCATGAAATAATGCACTCTTTATTAAGAATGTGAAAAAATACAATCATAATTCTTTAGTCCATTTTCCAATATATTGAGGATAGGCGCAATATAACCTCTTTTTCATACTTCTGGTAGTTAGTGTCTTAGTACTCACCTATTTTTTGCCAGATCATCTTCAACGCAGTCATTCTATTGTTTTCTTAAACTGCACCGTTTCGTATTTTCGTATTACTCTCATCAACATCCACATTTATGCTAGAAAAATTCTACATGATAACGTAATCCTTAAACTCAAAAAACTGAAAAGCTCAACAGAATTAAACTAACCCATACATAATTTAAACTTGTCATGGAAAATCCTAACTTATCTTTACCAATATCCATTTCACATATCACTAGACTTCAAATCTAGTTTCAGTCCACACCTCTTGGGATATTATGGCAAAATGGCGCGACGCAGAGCAGACATGACTGATAGATAGTAGCTTGTTGAACGCAGTACCCCCATGGGATTCTTATGTCTTGGAGTACACTGTGGCCTATTAGTGCTAAAGTGGTTTGGATGATGCATTGGGTCAATTGCTTTGGACTTAGAAGCATGGGATCCTAACAATATTTAACGACTAACCTAAGGCAAATCTCAAAGGCAAATTAACTGTAAATTAAAATGAGTAATATTTCCGTGTAGGTACAATATTAATATTTGATGTTGGTAAGCGTTTAAAGTGCGCGCGCCTCATCTTTAGAGCTCGGTAGCAAAGTGAAGTCCCGCACGCCGCACCTCTTGGCGCCGTTCGCCGCTTTCCGATGTCTCACGACAGCAGCCGAAGATTGCCGAGAGCACCCGAACATCTATATGTCTTTTTTTAGAATGTAAAATTTAGTTATTTAATTTAGTGTTCTTTCAAAATTCTAATAGCCTATTAGAAGATTCCTTTTAAAAAGTCATTGGAAACTAAAAAAAAATAACTGTAGGATACAAACAGTATACTGTATACGCCATATGTCGAGCATAACGGGACTAGAACATAGGTAGCCTAAACATAAAAATCTGACAAACCCGTGTGAAATTCATTAAGAAAATCCAATTGCTATAACATTTTTAAAGCCCCGAAAGAAATGGCAAAGAAAAACACAACCTAATAAAAAATCACGACAAGAAAATTCGTAACAACCCGGGCCCTTGATTTTTCTTTAAAAAGGCACATTCACCGGGCATAGGTCGGTGACTTTGGGTACCGCAAGTACAGTCAGTCCCCAAAATCCTCTAAAGTTATTCAAATGAGCTGGAGCCACAGAATTCCGAATAAATGCATATTGAATTTGTTTACGTACGTCGAAACGGAATAGAGACTATACTTCTGTATTTAAATTCTCTCCGACAATCTACATATTATTGCTGGTCGAAACGATACCTGATTCTTTGTTTAAATAGATACTGCGTTTCATTTTGTGTTGTGGCTACTTTGTGGACGGTCTCCACTATCTTGTTTCAGATATGTTGATAGTTTTTGGTAGCATTCATATTTTTACTTGTAGTATGACTTTAGCAATGTACTTTCTCTGTATATCGGAAAATATAATATAAAAACTTCTCCATTTTTTTTTCTATTTTATACAATTAACAGCATTTGACCTCGGAGAGGTAAACAGCCGACTTATATTGGTATAATAATAATAATGTACGTCTTTATATTTCAGTGTTTTTTGTCTACGTAGTGTTCTGGATTTAGATGTTCTGGACACACTTTTTATTTTCTCTATATGTCTATAATATTAATTTTGACAATGTCATGCATATCTGTTATTTGCATGGTTACTGAAATGACAATTTTCGATGTAAGTTTATTTGAACTGTAAGTAAATACACTGTTGGTGTGTTTATTATAAATAAAGTAAGTTAAATAAATAAACAACTAAAAACAGTTGAAACAAATTATTTAAGACGTCTTGGTTAGGCTCAAAGGCCTAACCTAGATTTATTAGACCCCAAGTAGCACTATAGGCTTTATCATCATCATCATCATCATTATTTCAGCCAAAAGACGTCGACTGTTGCACAAAGTGCCGTCATAATAACCACTGTGAGTCTTGTATCTATCGGCTTCCCGCGATCCTCACCAGGTCATCCGTCCACCTTGTGTGAGGCCTTTCGACGCTGCGCCTTCCGCTACGTGATTACCACTCTGGGCTTAAAAAGTTTGAAAGTCAATAGCAAGATAAAATGACACATTCTGAGATTCCTACTTTCCACTTTAAAATATATTTTTTTTTAAGTATTTAGGTTTTATTGATAGTTGTAATTATTCATACTTTTCTTGTTTTTTTTTTTATATAGCCTTTTTTTATAATGTGAATATGAGAACACTATAGACCCCACGAATTCGTAGATTACTTCTTATTATGACGACTCACTTTTTTATTATGATTATTTTAATTGTGCTTTCGGGTACAATATTGACTGGTCTACTCTGTTCTTCTATAATATTTATTAACACTATACTATGGAAATATTATAACATTACCACTTTTTTAAAAAGAGTAACCTTGGAGTTTCTTACCGGCTCTTCTCCATAGGAAACGACTAATATGGAACCATGCACTAGCTTGTGACGTTTTATATAATATAATATTCCACAACTATCACACAACGCCATCTAGACCCAAGCTAAGCAGAGCTTATGTTATGAGTACTAGACAACTGATAAACATACTTAAATATTTCTAAATACATGCATAATTTGTTCTGCGTCTAGGTCTAATTTATCTATTATTATAGATTATTATTATTATAGATAAATTAGACATAGACACAGAACAAATGATCGTGCTCATCACACAAACATTTGCCCTGGGTGGGAATCGAACCCACGACCTCCGGCATAGCAATCAGGGCCACTAACCACTAGACCAACAGGCCAGTCAAACTTATATAAGTTCCCATGTAGGCCTATGTGAAATAAAAATGTTTTGAATTTTTCAATTTTTTCATTCAGGAATAGTTCCACCAGACTCCGTGCACTACATACATAATGTAGAATATATCATTCAAATGGCACAAAACAGCACCTCAAACAGGATTTTCTTCAATAAAAATGACAAATAACACTGAAAGGAGACTTCATTAATCTACCAACAAAAGAGGTTATGTTAAAAAGAAAATATTCTTTAAACAATCGCTTTTCAAGGACTGGTCACAGACTTTACGGGACCGTAAAGCCTTAACTCTATTCATTTTACGAGTTGAATTTCATCACCGCTCACTGAAATCCAACTTTTCTGTTATCTTAATACTTATTTTACAACGCACAGACGAGATTCACTATATTAAATTCAATGAGATTTCTTAACGAGGACTGACTGTAGAAGATGCGAATAAAAACAACTGCCTACCTTGGTTATTTAGATAATTTTTGAATTAAGAATGATCCGACGACAGAAACTGTAAGTTACAAGTTATAGATTGGGTTTAAACCCAACCAGGTAGTATGTGTAATTTATTTCATTAGCACTTAAATAAATAAAAAAATGAACTTATTTGGCACAACACAAGGCACACAAACAAGTTAGGTAAACACATTAGAACGCCGCGGCAACCGCAACAGCATGAAAGACTACAAAGGTTTTAAGCACACTATAGTTTTAATTTTTTTTTTTTTTTTCTAATATGAGAATATCATATTTATGATAAACCTTAGCTGACTCTTAAAGTCTTACAATAAAGAAGATGATACTATCACAACCAACCTTTTTTATTGTGTGTGAAATGATCAAACATCTCCCGCTTTAGGTGCAGTGAGAGGGTCTGTCACACTTTTACTAATTAAATCCACTCGTGTTCCGTACGTTGTCCCTTACGTTGCTGGGTTGCGGTGATGCATTGAAACAGTTTTGCAGCAGCCTCATTCATTATGCGTATAGCTAAGGAGTGGAATTCCCTGCCGGTGTCTGTGTTTCCTGATAACTATAACCTAGGGGTGTTTTGGGCACGCCACAATTATGGCGGTAAGTCCCCTCTTTGAGGCGTGGTTGGAAAGACCTCACGGCGTCCTCACATTCCGTATGACGCAGGTTCTCACCGGACACGGTAAGTTCGGGAGGTTCCTGCACCGGATTCGTGCGGAAACGACGCCCGGGTGTCGCCACTGTGTGGCCCACCCGGAGGACACGGTAGAGCACACGGTGGAGGTGTGCCCCGCTTGGGCAGAGCAACGCCGTGTCCTCGTGGGGGCAATCGGCGGCGGCGATCTCTCGCGCCGGGCCTTGGTTCAGGCCATTCTCCGGAGCGAGGAGGAGTGGCAGGCGGTCGTCTCCCTCTGCGAAGCAGTAATGCTAGCTAAGGAGGCGGCCGATCGCGTGAGGCAACGGTCCTTACGCTCCAACCGCCGCCGCCGGGATTCCGATCCCGATTTCCGGCCACCGTAGGCGCGGGCTTGCGGACGGCGAGCAATGGGTGGCTCGCCGTCCGATCGTCCGGTAATCGGACCGAGCCCAAGTCGTCGACGGCGCGTAGTGTTCCACGCGCGCCTCAAGGAGATGTCAGCAAATCGTAGGGGCCCAGCAGGGTTGAAGCCTACTGGGGCCACGGGTAGTGTGAAAGCAGAACTCGGGGCCCTGGGACGAAAGCAACGAAGGAACAGGAGTGGGTTTTTAGTCAGTAAGAGTCTGACACTATCTCCCGCTCCGCCCAAGAGCGGGGATTTTCCCAGCCAATAAAAAAAAAAAAAAACCTAGGGGTGTTTAAGACAAGAGTGAATAGGTTGCTTCTAGGCAAGCGTGCTCCATCGTCCACCATAACATCGCTTACCATCAAGTAAGATAGTGGTCAACAACCTTTAGGGTGATTTTCCAACAGAGATGTGCTAGCTACGTTGCTATGGATGCGTTTTATATCCACCAATCATATTCATTGGTAGATATAGCACTGGTGGAAACGGATTCAACTAAGATATGTTTTTATATGGAAGTGGAAGAATCCGCAGCCCTGCCCCTAACTGGCTCGGTCAATTTTGCTCACAACACTTTGAGAGGTGCGTGGATCGCAACGCGCCATCGATTCGGGCTTAGTCTTTACCTGACGGCCAGACGGCAAGCTACCTATAGCTTGCCTAGCACGGCTCTACCTGTGGTGGCCAGTAATCGTCCTGTAACTCTATCAGGAGTTACAGGACACGGAAAGGGCTGACCTGTCTATCATTGTAGATTATTTTAATATTACATAGATTCATCTCTGAAAATGTTATCTAACCTGTTGATTCTATTCGACGGACGTGCTCGATAGATTTATAGTGCGGGGAGGCTTTTAACAGCCTTGCATAACTCTGAATCCTAGATAGAATACTGAAAATAAAATAACGGGCCCCAGCCAGCAATCCGAATATACCTTTCTAGGTACCTAACATTAATAACGTCGAACAAACTAGTTTTTTTAGTTCTAAAATGGTTCTGTCGATGGTTCAACCTGGTGAATTCATATTGGTTGTACTCATTCATCTGAAATTCCCATTATAACTGCTACATGTGTTGTATTATTACTTTGTGTATCTTAATTACTTTTTTAACTTTCAACAATACTTTCATGTTATTTATGGAGTACTGTAAATGGCTCGCTGTGATAACCCAGCCATTATATTTTATGTTGTTAGCTGTGAGTCATCCAAATAAAATAAAATAAATAATTATTTTTATGTCTTTGCGATTTTAGAGTGAGTAAGAGGCGGAGTAAGGTAGGGCCATCCTTTTTTTGATCTGGAACTATGATACCATTTAGATTCGATACTTTGGCGTTCGGAGGAGCTCAGTACAATGACCTGTGACCTCAATAAAGCTTCCGAAAGAGTGGGACTTAAAATGAACATGGACAAAACAAAAGTCATGGTATACATCCATGTAGCGCCCACTCCTATTAAGATCGGAGACTTTACACTCGAAGTTGTGGATGGTTACGTCTATCCAGATAAATGTAGTCGTCCACAGACAGACGTGGACAGACGGTCCAGTTGAGTAGGCCTAACTTCGAGAAGGAGGTCAATCGTCGAATCCGATTCGGCTGGGCAGCGTTCGGGAAGCTGCGCGGTGTCTTCTCGTCCAATATACCACAGTGTCTCAAGACAAAAGCCTATGACCAGTGCGTGTTGCCAGTGATGACATATGGCTCCAAAATGTGGTCGCTTACAGGCTTAAATTTACTCAATGGGCAATGGAAAGAGGGCTATGCTCGGAATTTCCTTGCGTAATCGCATCAGAATTGAGGATATCCGAAGGAGAACCAAGGTTACGGACATAGCCCGAAGAATCGCCAAACTTAAGTGGCAGTAGGCAGGGCACATTGCTCGTAGAACAGATGGCCGATGGGGACGAAAGGTTCTGGAATGGCGACCACGTACCGAAAGACGCAGCGTTGGAAGGCCTCCCACAAGGTGGACCGATGACCTGGTGAGGGTTGCGGGAATCCGATGAATGCGAGACGCACAGGACCGGTCATTGTGGCGACATTTGGGGAGGCCTATGTCCAACAGTGGACGTCTTTTTGCTGAAATGATGATGATGACTTTGGCGTTCATAGATTTATAATTTTGACTATAGAAGACATCAGTTCACTGCTATCTACTATAGCAGTGACTGACAACGTCTTTGTAATATTTTCACGGCAGTTTTTCGCAACAATCATATCAATGATAATTTTATTGAAAAAGGGTCCATTATAACGATGTTATCAACTTCATTTAACTTCCAAAATTTCTAACATCTTGCAAATTTTGCCTTTTCCTACGGGTAACTTTCCAAAACTTTATTTACCGAACAAGTAATATCTAACCAATATCCAGAATCTTAATAAACATCTAAACCCCAACATCTCTAGACTGTATATCCAGTTGAGACATGTTACTTCTAATAACGCTAAAGTTAGGCGAAGTTTGAATACCTTCACCACAAAATGCCATTAAGATAGATTCAGAAGACCAATTCCATGCGACGAGCAATAATGATAGGCATCTACACAAACAGGCGTTTGTTTAAGGTGAATAATTATCCAATGACTTTTTTCGCTCTAAGGCGGATCAAAATAAAACCTACTCCTATGTTTTTTCTTTGCTTTGCAATCTAGGACCTCGAGTTTTGCTTCCGGAAACCAACCAATAGCCCTGGGGGGCTTCAGCCCTGCTTAGCCCCTACGGTTTTGCGGACATCTCCTTGAGGCGCGCGTGGAACACTATGCGCCGTTGATGACTCGGGCTCGACGGCTGAAGCGTGAGGATATCCGTTTCCTCACGTGTGTGGCTGTTTCTTTCGCTAGCATTACTGCTTCGCAGAAGGAGGCGACCGCCTGCCATTCCTCTTCGCTCTCCTTCGCTCCATGGCCTGTACCAGGGCCCAGCGCGGAAGGTCGCTGCCGCTGATCGCCTCCACAAGGACACGGTGGTGGGCCACCTAAGTTGGGTACACTTCCACCGTATGCTCCACCATATCCTCACATAGACTCAAATAAATACCGGCCGCAAGTCCGCTTGCATTCGCTGTACGCAAACCGTGTGCATGTGTGTGTGTGTAGCGACATCTATAGCGTCACTTAAAAACTAATCCTGCATCATGCAATTAAAGTTCTCCGCGCGATAAGAATATATAGCCCGAAATCATCTATCGGGCAGTTGCCCACCAGACTTTACACTCTGTTCCGCCTACCTCCAAATGTGGATTCACACTCGTTATATGGAACTGACCTTCTGTCGACATCCATTTTGTAACTTTGGTGATAGGTCGGATTAATTAACGGATTCCATAACAACAATTACTTCTTAGTAGGACGTATGAAACATGGAGGAATGGATTATAACGGTTTCGCACTTGAATATTATTTAAATGTAAAATTTTTGGTTCCAGATTTAGACAGTGATTGCAAATTGAATTTCTCAAACAGACAACTGTAGTTTCTTGTTTTTTTTTTTTTAAACAGGTCAATAATTATTGCTTGGCTATAAATATACGTATGCCTATTATGTATGCGTATGCCGTAATAAATAATCCTCTCGACCGATTTTCGATCACGGTGGTCAATCTCTACAGAGATTAGATAAGTACGCAGAAAATATTATATTGCACAAGCATGTACTCAAACACAGGTGGAGCTTCTGTTCCTTTACTTTCACAGTCCGATGGGTTGGCAATCTGAAACGACTGAAGGGAATTCTGGTGTAGGACCAACGGCTTTACGTGCTTTCCAGCACTTCATATCATCATATCACATATTCCAGGTATCATGCCACCAATTTCCATACTTAAGCAGCTACAGAGTAATCCCTAATGGACCCAATAGCACTTTTTGCCAGACCTGGGAATCGAAATCAAGACCCCACGACAGCAGTCGCGCTTTCGACCACGAGACCAACGAGGCATTCAAACGTACGAGTATGCCGTATTTAGTATGTTTATGAACCTCGAACAAACCCTTTAAAGGAGATGCTCAAAGCAAGCTTATGTAATTCATATTTCTTAATTTAATTGAGCAGTGGTGGCCGAGTGGTAACGGCCCCGACTTACGAGTTGTAGGTCGCGGGTTCAAACCTAGCCAGGCACATTACTTTGTGTAATATATTTCATCACCACTGCTCTCAAAACGGTGAAGGAAAACATCGTGAAGAAACCGGCATGTTTTAGAACCAAAAATTCGAAGACATGTGACATCCACCAACCCGCACAGGGCCCGCGTGGTGGATTACGGCCCGTTCCCTCTCCTAGAGAGGAGGCCTGAGTCTCAACAGTGGGAACATTATAAGGCCGAATATGCTAATATGCTATGCTAATTTAATTGCACTGTAATTGGCTCAATGTCTCTTATACTATTGTTATTCTTTTGTTATAGCTGTTGGTTCTCCTATGATTAAATAAATAAATAAATAAATTTATTTGCATTTGGCAGGCTTAATTTTACTTTTTTTTTTTTATGTTAATTAAGATATTGGTGAATATTCACGAAATTATAATAATCAAAATCATCAATACGACAGTCTCAGTTCGTCTTACCCGTCAAATGACTTTTTCGTGAATAACCTTAACAATGTCGGATATAACATCACTAAAGCTTGTTTAGAATATACAAAAGCAGTTCATGGTTCTATTGTATAAATTTTGCTGAACAGTACCGAGAAATCACACTTTGTTTGTCATTGAAATACAACTCAGTTTTCAATTCTTGGAAAAGTAACGTAATTGTTTGGAAAATTCTCAGTAAGTGTACCTAATCACACCGATTCACCACATATAATTTAGTAAAGCCTTGCTTAAATAAATTTTCAAGAACCATCTACGTGTTTGTCTAATAAAACGACAGATAAAAATTTAGTTAGAGTACATCGACACGAAAAGAAGAAGAAGAACGACAGATAAAAAAAAAACATGGCCTAGTGCAAAAAATTCGAAGACACGTGAAATCTACCTGAATACAGTTTGTACAAAATCAGTAACTGAATCTATTCCAATCATTTTTATACCACCTTAGATTTTTTCCCAAAAATGTTTAAAAAGGTGACAAGTTGGACACAACTAATACTAAGTACAACACAGGTCACAGCAGGTCATAACGGGCATTAGATGCCAGCGCACAACTGGCGGCAGTGACCATGTATTTGTGTGGATAACCAGGTAACATAGCAAGCTTATAACTTTGTGATTTTTCATGATACAGTTATGAAATTTTGAACATAGATTCTTTAATAATTTGTTCTTTACATCAGCAGTAAATTATTTATTATGATTGTGTGATAACAGACATCTTAGAACTTTCTACACATATTTACAAAAAATCATCTTTCTTTTTTAGGTGAGCATCATCCAACGACTTCTCCCTCTCTAGGATGGAGCGCGAGGGTGTGTTAGACTTTTTCTGACTAAAACCCGCTCCTATGTTTCTTTTTTGCCCGCAGTAGGCTTCAGTCATGCTGAACACCTACGGTTTTGCCACAATAAATCATCTAAGTTATTTGCAATTCGGATGCAGTATATAGATGTTCTAAATATGTTTGCTTATCTTTTCAAAAAAAACAGCGCGTTACTCAGTATCTATACAAAATAAATGCTACACTAAGATCAAAAGAAGAAAAGGATTGACCTTTTTGCTCTCAATGCGTAGGCTTAGATTTATACAGAACATGCTGACTCATTTCAATAAAGTTTGTAGGTTCGCAGTCAATGACAGCTCCATTTCTTTCTTGAACACACAATAAGATATACTCATAAGAAATACACAGATGTCACATTGTAGCAAAATAATAGCAATATAACCTCCACAATGCTTAAATGTCCATCTGGCTAAACTCTGGGTAGTCACTTAGTTAGTCCCGGTACCACCCTGTTAGTGAGACAGTCGACAAATATAATAACACCAACAATGTTTATATAAATATATTTTTTGTGTACCCTAGACGTGATGAAAAGTCGACACCAATATACAAGTAAACTGGAGTACAATGACCCCTATTAAAATCAAGTTTCTTCGTGTCAATATGACCAAAGAAGATATCATTAACAAAATTTTCACAGAAACCCTTAAAAATAATACGAATATATTCAAATCCTCTTTTAGAAATTCACATAAAGTATCAAATAAAAATACAGTCTACGATACCACTCCACTGGGTTCGTCCTTTGCCGATTATAATAAAAATCAAAATAAATGCTCGTAGGTAAGTATTGCATACGAGGCTTCAAGCCTTATTAGTACGATGTAAACGTGCAATTTTCGTTCGTTTCCTTTGAAGAGCAAATAAGTAACCTGCAGACAGAATGTACATTGAAAATACCTTTGCTGTATTTACTTCATAGGCAGATACAGAAGTTTAGCACTGTACAATAAGTGAAAATGAGCGCACACGACCTCGCATCTTTGATGAAAAGGTGATAGGTCTCATCATCATCATCATCATTTCAGCCGAAAGACGTCCACTGCTGGACATAGGCTTCCTCCAAGAGTTGCCATAATGAGCGGTCCTGTGCATCTCGCATCCATCGGATTCCCGCGACCCTCACCAGGTCATCGGTTTTCCTTGTGGGAGGTCTTCCAACGTTGCATCTTCTGGTACGTGGTCGTGGAGAGGGTTAGGCACTAATGTCAATGGCGAGTACATCACTTACCTTCGTTTTGCCGACGACATAGTAGTCATGGCTAAGACTACGGAGGAGCTCAGTGATAGGTCTATGATAAAACAAATGCGCTCAGAGGATACTTGTTCACTCTTTTTTTGAAAAGTTACAAAGATACGTTGACAGAGACTTTTACATTTTAGAATTAAAAGTATAGAAGTGAAGCGTTTGGTATCAGTAAATTTGGATGGCATCCTATAGTACGTTTAGTAGTCCAATAGTGAAAAGAATATGGTAGGATCAGGTCGTGTAGCTTGTACGGTTTTCTTTGTGCGGTTGAAATTTTTTTGACACACACTTCTAAGAGTAGGTATATACGCTTACTTTCACCCGTCGTAAGAAGCTGGCTTTCTGAATTTACCTACTCTGTGGCAATAGCGTTTGAAAATATCTTCGTAATTCTTGGAATAGTCTGTTGGAATCGTGAATAGGAAAAATGTTTTTATAGATATCCGTAAAGCTTTGCCTGTGAATACTGCAGAATATTTAATTGGTAGTACAATTTGATAAATCTTTTGTGTTCTAGTGGCATAAAATAATAAACTTAATACATATTATAGTTATTGATCAAAAGTTGCAGTTTAGTTTGAAAAAGGAACTTAAAAGTAGCCTATCTATGACTCAAACCTAAAGCGAACGCGTTTGCGCGTGTTTTCTCACAATTCGATTAAATACCAAGTGGACGCCCGCGTCCGCATAGATTAAAAAATATTGAGCGTTTTATTTATAGGGTATTTATCCATGAACGTAAATAAGAAGTTCTTCATAAAGTAGTCTGTAAGTAACGTAAATAAGGAAGTCTTTCTACTATTCCCTTTAAACGAGAGCAGTAGTCGCCCCGACTTACGAGTTGTAGCTCGCGAGTTCAAACCCTGCCAGGCGCACTACTTTGTGCAATTTATTTCATCACCACTGCTCTCAAAAACGATGATGAAAAAAGAAACATGAAGCTGGCATGTCTTAGAACCAAAAATTAGAAAACATGTGACATTCACCAACCCGCACCGGGCCCGCGTGGTGGATTATGGCCCATTTCCTCTCCTTGAAAGGAAGCTTGATTCCTAGCAGTGGGAACATTAAAAAAGGTTGATTATGCTATGCTTATGCTATATATACCTACATGATACGAGGGCTGAAAACTTAGAAGGCTCATCAAGACTTAATTATTATTGTATTATTTTTACCTTTATCTATCATCATTTCAACCAAAATATGCCCATGATGAACATAGGCCTCCATCAAGTGTAGCCACAATGATTGGTCGTGTGTGTATCCATTGAATTCCCGCGACCTTCATCATATTATCAATCGACATTGTGGGTGATTTTACAATGCTGCGTCTTTCAAAACGCTTCCAAACTTTAGGTTGGTGATTCTCTTGGCTATGTCAGTAACCTCGGGTCCCCTGCGGATATCTTTATGCCTGATTCAATAACGTAAGGAAGTTCCAAACATAGCCGTCTCCACTGCCCTTTGGGTGACGTCTTCTGATGAGTCCCATTGTCAGTAACCAAATTTTTAGAGCCATATATATGTCTTTAGTGACAAATTGCACGGTCTTAGACTTTTATCTAGGGATACTGAGATACCGCGTTTCTTTCCAAACGCTGCCCAGTCAGCTCTAATTTGATGATTGAAAGAAAGAATGAAAGAAAAAATGTTTATTCGTGCCTCACACAATCGTATAAACTAAAATTACACAATAAAAAAAGAAAGTTATAATCAGTGCGAGGCCAAAAAGGCGCCTAACTCAGCATAAGCTGCGTTCTTTAAAACGATAAATAACGCAGCGCTGGTATTCTGTTAGGGCCCGCTGTCATGCCACGAACACACTTACGGACGTTAAATAGTCTATCTAAATAATATAATAAATAATGAAGAGATAGATAAAATTCGTGAATTTATGATTGATTGTTTTTTTATTGATTGACCTCTTTCTCGAACTTGGACCTACCTAATTGGACTGTTTGTTCCTGGTAAAGATAAATCTTTAAAAATTTTAAGTCTTTAAAAATTAATTGGTAATCCTGCTTGTAGCATTTACCTAAGTCCAATCAAGCAATCTTATTACAGGTATTCTCTCTAGCTCACGAAACATAACTCACGGAGCCAATTAGATACCCTAAACACACAGTCTGATAATGTGGCACATAACGCCTATTTTCTCCCATTGTGCCTTTCAATATTTACTTAGGCAATATTGCTCGGACGATAAAAATAATCATTCCCTTATTTATTGGAGCATAGCCCCCGGACCGGAGATCCGTAGGATTCTAGTTTTATTTATAGCCCGTCCATTCATTGTACCCTACGTGATTACGGAAGTAAATGTTAGCACAATTAGGCACGTTAAGGAATTTGTCTTGGACACGCTTGGCGAATGGGGTTCGAGTGACAGCGGGGGATGGCGGCCATTTGCTTTGTTCTGCGCCATTTTGTTTTCTTATGTCATTTGTTTTTCGATGAAGGATCAGGATTAATCTTAAAATTAGAAATGTTTGTGCCAGTGGGCAGTGGTGGCCGAGAGTGATGGCCCCGACTTACGAGTTGTAGGTTGCGGGTTCAAACCCAGCCCGGTGCATTACTTTGTGTAATTTATTTCATCACCACTGCTCTAAAAACGGTGAAGGACAACATCGTGAGGAAAGCGGCATGTCCTAGAACCAAAAATTCAAAGACATGTGACATCCACCAACCCGCAATGGGCCCGCGTGGTGGATTACGGCCCTTTCCCTCTCCTAGAGAGGAGGCTTGAGTCCCAACAGTGGGAACATTATAAGGCCGACTATGCTTGACCCAACTTTCATACTATGAAAGTAAGGTGGTTCAAAAAATGTAACCAACTTCCATGTAAAAACATTGAAAAGAGTAACATAATTTTACCTCTCTACCAGCTCGTAAAGATGTATTTTTATAATTTAATTTGTGTATTGTTTTTAATTAAGAGTACATGTGTTTACTGCTACTGAATACTTATCATATCATAGTCTGTTTTAACTTTTCTAATCAATTTATGGACACTAGTGCGTGTCAACATTTCTGACCCCACTTTCATTTCGTAAGTCAGCTGAAAGAAATTTCTACTAAAATTTCTCTCTCCATAGAGAATATATCCATCCAAAATATTCTCCATAGATCCCTGAAAAGAACTCTAAAAAGAAAACATTCAGACTACATGAGTACCTCCTATTTTATTGGGAGTTGGGTAAAAAAAGCAAATTGCAATCTCATCTAAAACCTGTAAAAAATGTAAGGAAATTTAAAATCTCAGTTAGAGACTATTTTATTGGGAGTTGGGTAAAAAAAGCAAATTGCAATCTCATCTAAAACCTGTAAAAAATGTAAGGAAATTTAAAATCTCAGTTAGAGACTATTTTATTGGGAGTTGGGTAAAAAAAGCAAATTGCAATCTCATCTAAAACCTGTAAAAAATGTAAGGAAATTTAAAATCTCAGAGATGATTACAATTTGTTTATTTATTTAATTATATACATTTCTACTAAAATTTCTCTCTCCATAGAGAATATATCCATCCAGAATATTCTCCATAGATCCCTGAAAAGAACCCTAAAAAGAAAACATTCAGACTACATGAGTACCTCCTATTTTATTGGGAGTTGGGTAAAAAAAGCAAACTGCAATCTCATCTAAAACCTGTAAAAAATGTAAGGAAATTTAAAATCTCAGTTAAAGATGATTACAATTTGTTTATTTATTTAATTATATACACAAAAACACTTAAAAATGAAAAGAACAAATACAGTTAGATGAACAGACATTTTCTTCAATTCCAACACTCATTAAATCAAAGTATTTCTTAGAATTTGAACCAAACTAAATCAAAGTACTGAGTTCCTTTGTTGTCATTCAGAAGAAAGCCCTAACTAGATTTGATTACTAAATATAGGCTGTTGTCTAGACTCTGAACAAATCTGTGAGAATAATACCTTTTACCTGGTGATAAATTGAATCTTTGTCCGTCTGTTCCAATTTTCGGATTGAAATTGTTCCTATTATGATAGTATTTTGTCAGATCAACGTAATTTTCTAATGGTTTCGCTGTAATTGAGAAATGAGTGAAAGGTTGGTTGTTGGTGATTCTCAGAGGTGGTAGAAATAAAATAGCGGACTGTAAATATAGGTAGGTTCGTATATTTGATTATAAGAACGCGCGCTTCTGGTCTGTGTCGTATGAGTCAATGGCGGTGCGTTTTTGCAGCGGTGCGGGCGGCAGCGCTCTGCACCTCGTCCCCTGCTCCCCGCAATCCCCTGTCGCCCCCAGGTCGTCGCAGTGGCACACGGTGCTACGTTTTGTCGCCAACGTTGGTTCTTGATTGGAAATACCCTGTTTGCAAGAATAATTACAGTCGCATACGACGGCTTTAAAGTTGTATCTCACACAACTTATTAAAACTTAATCATACATACGAATAAAAAAAATAAAATCAATAGATTAAAAATGTGTCCGAAGCTTAAAGGCACCTATGTGGTGAGATAGGCGACTTTTTGGCCTTGCATATATCGCATATAATTATGCTAATATGTTGCGATATTTAAATAAACAAACAACACAGTGTTGGTAATCTGATTTATAGTTTAAACCCATTAATTAGAGGTTTTAGTAAATGTAGGTGTACTTATATACTCGTAAGAATAGGTAAACTCTAATTTTAGTTATCTACACTAATATTAAAGGTAAAGTTTGTTTTTTTTTTGTTGGTACGAGGTAATCTCTGAAAATACTGGTAAATTTTTTTCACCGATAGAAAGCTGCTTTATTCCTAAGTGACAAAGGCTATATTTTATGTACACGAGCGAAGCTGCGGGCAAAAGCCAGTACCGCCTAAAGTCCGTACGGACGAGAACCAGGTGCATGCACTTTGTACTAAGCGCATTATAATGTTACTTAAAATAAATTGTAGTCTATCTAAACTAATATTTTAGACAAGGTACATTTTTTTGTGTAATTTTTTAAAGTAATTCAATAGTTCCTTAGATAATTCTCTCTACAAATACTGATTTGATTCCAAGAAGTCTTAAACTAAAAGAAATTAATGCAAACAATTATAAGTATAAACCATTTACAGGCACTTCTATTCTCAAGAAAAATAATGAAGTTAATTGCACATTCCAAACCATTCTCAATGGAGAAGAACCTGCAAGAAACTCCATGGAGGCTCTTTTGCAATAAAATTTAATTCTCAAGAAAAAATAATTAAGTTACACACATTCCAAACCATTTTCAATGGAGAAGAACCTGCAAGAAACTCCATGGAGGCTCTTTTGCAGTAAATCAAAATCGCTTTCAAATTTTCCCGGAAAAAATTATCAACTGATATATGAAATGGAAACAAGGCCGCAAGCATAGCATAGCATAGTCGGCCTTATAATGTTCCCACTGTTGGGACTCAGACCTCCTCTCTAGGAGAGGGAATGGGCCGTAATCCACCACGCGGGCCCAGTGCGGATTGGAGCCCAGGCCGCAAGCATAAGAAGTTATATATGGAGCAGATAACAATTTCCAAATTTATAAAGACACTGAAGACTACTGTGACCCGCCAAATCAATTGAAGAAGATCTTTGTTTTTAAAACTTGCCACAGTCCTGCATCAAGGGGGATCGATTTGCTTCTTTTATTGAAGTGGGAAATCACTATCTCCCACTCTGGGTTGAGCGAAAGTGCCAGTTAACTGCCTAAAATCCACCTTTGCTCGTTCAGTTATAATTTCAGAATTGCCGGAATCATTTCGGACAATCCCACAGCCTTGGCAGGTATCGCCTCAAGCTGGTCCCGTCTATTTTATTGACAACTCTTTGAGGCGCAATTTGCTTGGGGATAATCATCGATCGATATTTCATTGCATCAAAAGCGTCATTCAAAGTCACTGCGAGACGGTTTCGGAGCCACGTATGAGGTTCCAATGGCCCAAGAAAACAGGATCCATAGATACGTCAAAGACTAACTCGCTTTAACTGGGACCATACTTTCCGGTTCCTTAATGGCTGTTTACACTGCAAGGCACTATTCGATAAAATAGATTATGTTCCTCATTTAGTCGTCTCTTTTATTTGCTCACTTCCATCCTTGCCTGGTTCTGTTCATTGTTACCTTTCGCAAATATCAGTGGAGTTATTTCGAATAGCTATATTTTGACGAGAAATTAAAATTGACAAAGTTATAAGCGGACATTATTGAGTTTGTAAAAAATAGGTATGCTTCCACATTTTGAACTTCCTCTTACAACGAGGTAGTGTGTTGACCTCTGTCTACATTGTGCTAGTTATTCGAGGTGTAATTTGAAACTGACCAACCGCAACTCATACACTAACATCTATGTGATCGGTTAATAACTGGTGTCTCTAAGTGCGGCCATTGTGTGACTACTTTTGTTACCTTAGGTTATTTATTACCTAGGGTAACAAAAGTAGCTTGGCCCGAATAATCAATAGAAACAAATAGATTTAGACGCAAATTAAAATGATATTATTTAGAAATGTTTTAAGTACATTTAAGTATGTCTAGAGACTCACCGACCCTACAGTAAAACCATTGCAACGGTTTTGTGAGGCTTATCTTATAATTTACTTACCTTTTTGGAATTAAGATAAATAAATAAATAATAAATAATCGCTAAACATAAGTGGCAGTGGCAAAGCACATTGCTCGTAGAACAAACGGTTGATGGGTCTGAAAGGTTCTGAAGTGGCGACTACGTACCGAAAAACGTAGCGTTGGAAGGTTAAAAACTTACTAGTAAAAAATAAATATGTGCTTAAAATAAATAAATAACTTCGCTAGATAACAAAACTTATCATCACAGTAAATAAATATGCGAAAAACACTACAAAAACAAAAAAATACGACAGTGTTTCGGTCCTACGATAATATTACCTGTCCAAAGCAGAAGTAATGCGCAAATATCCGAAAATATAACTAACAAATAACTCCACAACAGTTCCATCCCATACACATTAAGTTACCTAACAGACAGCTTTCCATTGCAGACGAGTTCAGTTTTAGGGGTTTGTGTTCTTTGTGCAATCAACTGAGGTATACCTGTATACAATCCGGATGTATCTGTGTATCACTGTGGTATTTGCATGTACAACTTAGTTGTTTTACATGTTGTTACTACGATAGCACTAATCTCTTCTGTTACTGGGAAATGATGGAAGTTTATTGGAGTACTACTCTATACTATATGCTATTTTAGCTTTATTAGCATAGCATAATCAGCCTTTTAATGTTCCCACTGCTGGGACTCAAGCCTCCTGTCTAAGAGAGGGAATGGGCTGTAATACACCACGCGGGTCCAATGCAGATTGGTGAATGTCACATGTTTTCGAATTTTTGGTTCTAGGACATGCCGGTTTCCTCACGAAGTTTTCCTTCACCGTTTTGAGAGCAGTGGTGATGAAATAAATTACACAAAGTAATGCCCCTGGCTGGGTTTGAACCCGCGACCGTAGGTAAGTTGGGGCCGTTACCACTCGGCCACCACTGCTCGCTCGCTAGCTTTATTATTATACTAGTTTCTGCCAGCGGCTACGCCCGCGTGAAAGTCGGTTTCTTCATACAAATTTTGGATCCCTGTTTCATCCCCTTAGAGGGTGAATTTCGGAAAATCCGTTCTTAACGGATTTCTCCACCCTATAAAGAACCTACCAGACAAATTTTAAGTTTGTAGAAGTTTCTGAGATTTCGTGATTAATCAGTGAGTGGTATTTCGCTTTCATATATATAGATGTTTTTTGTTTATCACCCACAAAAATATGGTTTTCTAATTGAGTGAAAATTTCATGAAAATTATTTTCAAAAATATGTCTTAGGTCACAGAGAGAGAGCAGTAGTGGCCGAGTGGTAATGGTCCCGACTTACGAGTTGTAGTTCGAGGGTTTAAACCCAACCAGGCGCATTACTTTGTGTAACTTATTTCATCACTACTGCTCTCAAAAACGGTGAAGGAAAACATCGTGGGGAAACCGGCATGTCAAGAACCAAAAATTCGAAGAAATGTGACATCCACCAACCCGCACTGGGCCCGCGTGGTGGATTATGGCCCATTCCCTCTCCTAGAGAGGAGGCCTGAGTCCCAACAGTGGGAAGATTATAAGGCCGACTATGTGTTAGGTCACTATTTTAGAGGATTTTCTCAAAATTTCTGTCCAGTTAGGAAACTAATTTTTTGTGGGTAATATACTTTTGTACACAGAATTCTATTTGTACCAGACACAGGTTCTACTTCGACCTAGAATTGAAGAAAAAAAAAAACTTAATACAACAAAATATTTTTTATGTAGTAAATGATAACAGAGTTGTTATCATTTTTGATGAAATAAAAACAGGATGATATGCTCCTAGAATTGTTTCATTTAACTTCAATTTAATAATTACCCAATCATGTATACCTAAGTTGTAGGAATTAATTTTCTTTTAAAAATCAAATATATTTAATAATCATTTGAGATTTCTACTGATGCATTTGTATTTATCTACTGATCAGTAATATTCAATAAAAAGGAGATGCTAATTTTTTGGATCCAACCAACACTATGCGATGGCAAAAATTTTTTTTTTTCCTTGTCTGGCAGTGTTTGGCTACGGCATAACGTTTAAAGAATAGAATAGAATAAACTTTATTGTACATCAAAATAGTAACAAAACTTTTACACTAACTTAAATCTATGGGTACAAAGGCGGTCCTTACCAAAGCTTAAGCTATATTTACCAGACAGCCTTAGGATGGAATGTCATCATCATCATCATCATCCATCCTTGTCCCGTGTTATTTAGGGTCGGCGCAACACGTTTTTTTCGTTTTTAACATTAGGATGGAATGTAAGAATTTGAAATAGAAAAAGGGGGGTAGTCTGCGCGTTAAAGAATACGTTCTAAGGATGTGAATCTGAAGTCGTAATTGTTTAGTTAAAACATAAGCTAAGATTTAATAAAATGGGTGTGTAAAGTGCTTCACAGATTTTAATTAAGATATCACAGAAACGTAAATCCACTCTTATCTTAGCATAACATGTTTTCTGGCTTCGTTTACATGAATAATAAATCTTTGCATATTTACACGGAGCTTATATAACTGGAAAATTCAGCTCTGGGCTTTGTTTCCGAAGGGTTGGTATGTAGATCAAAATAACATCCGCTTTATCTTTGTAACCGGCCTTATAATGTTCCCACTGCAGGGACTCAGGCTTCCTCTCTAGGAGAGGGAACGGGCCGTAATCCACCACGCTGGCCCAGTGCGGGTTGGTAGATGTCACATGTCTTCGAATTTTTGGTTCTAGGGCATGCCGGTTTCCTCACGATGTTTTCCTTCACCGTTTTGAGAGCAGTGGTGATGAAATAAATTACACAAAGTAATACGCCTGGCTGGGTTTGAACCCGCGACCTACAACTCGTAAGTCGGGGCCGTTATCACTCGGCCACCACTGCTCTCTATCTTTGTGGTTTATTTTTTTGTGGTGGAAAATCATTAAATATCTTACTGAATAATACACAACTGAGTGCTTGCAACTCGCCATCCGACTGTCCGGTAACTGTCCGGACCAAGCACATGTCGTCTACGGCGCGTAGTGTTCCACGTGCGCCTCAAGGAGATGTCAGCAAAACCGCAGGGACCCATCAGGGTCGAAGCCTACTGGGACCAAAGGTTCGCTTCTGAAAGGAGAACTCGGGGCCCTGGAATGCAAGGTAATGAAAGAACATAGAAGTGGGTTTTAGTCAGTATAATTCTGAAACGCCCTCGCGCTCCGCCCAAACGCGAAAGATGTCGTTGGATGATTTCCCACCTAAAATAAGTGTCTCCACGTCGCTCTTTTCTGCGTTTCGCACACATCGGAGTCCCTCAACCCGCTCTAAGACGTCGGTCCACCCTCTGGGAGGCCTTCCATCGCTGCGTTTCCAGTACGTGGTCGCCACTTCAGAATTTTTCATCTCCATCGATCATCCGTTCTGCGAGCAAGGCCCACTGTCACTTAGGTTTGATGATTTTTTGGGCTACTTTACCTAATTAAAAATAAATATAAATTAGTAACTAAGTCAAGAGATTTAGATTGGTTTTTGATTCGGAGCTCTTTTTCTGCTCTTAATCTCTTTTACTGGTATTGTTTAAAATCTGGAAATTCGGGTGGTTTAATATGATGGACAACACAAAGGCTGACATAATTCGTCTTTGAATGAAAAATTTGGAAAAGTTATTTTAATAATTTTTATTTTGTGTATTAAAAATGTAGTTTTATAATCTGCAACGCCATCAATGATGATTTATGAGAATCTCGTTAAAGTGTTCTACGACACTAAATTCTTTATCTCAGCATGTCAAAGACAAACCTATTTTTTTTTCCAAATTAAATTCCTTACTTAGCCCAGTATTCGGCCACGGCAATGCCGTCCACAGACTTGATAATAATAACTTAAAATATATATCTTAAATGCACCTGAAAACGTTTGCAAATAGCAAACCAAAATTCACGTATATGAATAGGGCATTAATAGAAATAGCAATCGAATTTTATTTATTGCGTATTCCATTGGTACTCAAAGTAACTGTACTACTAGTTTAAAAGACTTAGTATAAATACAAACCTAAAAAAATAAATAAAAACAGGCGCAGTCTTTTCTCTTCTCTTGTAAAGTCACCTCTTTTATATTTATGAGCCCGAGATTCTGTGTAACCTTTGAAATCCGAAAAAAACTGTTGAAGTGTGAGTCAGACTCGCACACGAAGGATTCAATATTAAAATCGAGCAAAAAAATGCCGACACAATAATGTTTATGCTTTATTTTACTTTTAATTTTATTATTTTACACATTGCGTTTTAATTTCGGCTTTTCAGCTCTTAGAGTATATGAGATATAGCCCGCTAACAGATTATGTCTTGTCCGAAAGGGAACCCCGTGGTCCCGTGGTTTGAGTCCCGGGTCAAACAAACAAGGAACAGTTGGAGGTAGGCGGAACAGAGTGTAAAGTCCCGCAAACCTCCTTTGAAAAGGGAGGATCCTTTGAAAAGGGAGGATCCTCCGACCAGACGACTGTTATGTCTGGTGGGCAACTGCCCGATAGATGTTTTTTGGACTATTCTATATGTCGACGGTGAAGTGCCAATACCTTCTAACTGACATTTTTCGATAAAATTACTTTTAAGTGCTTATATTTTAAATGCGTGTTTCCGCATGTTTCGTAAAATATCCGAAGCGGATATTTAGTTGCAACTGCATCAAATTAATTTGTGGAAACAAACACCAAACTAAACCAACGTGTCAATTTATAGTTTTACTTCCTAACATTTTTTGGACAGATAATTTTGACTTCCGACAGTTAGGAGTTATTGGTACTTCACCGTCGATGTTCTAATCGCGCGGAGAACTTTAATTGCACTATGTAGGATCAGTTTTTATGTGACACCATAGATGTCGCTACAAACATAAAAACATATGTGTGGGTCTTAGCAGTAAAAGTCTGACACGCCCTGCTGCTCCGCCTTAGACCAGGATGATTTATCATCTAGAAATAGATAGATAGACGTAAGGAAGTACGGACAACGGAGACTTAGTGATAGGGACCCTTTCCGTGCTGTACGGAATCCTAAAAATACAAAAAAAGAAATAAGAGAAACCCTTCGGATTTTGCCAAACAAAAGTCACAAAATTTAACCAACCCACTATTTATTACGTAACATCGGTGCAAGACATACAGCGGCGGCGTCGAGTTACACGACCACATTTATTGTAACAGTCAAGCAGAGTACAATCTTTAATCACTAGCTCGTGAGTCTTAGCACTACTTGGGACTTTGTTACGTGTTTTAGAGGGAATTGAGTTGCTTTGAAATAATTCCCTTTTGTGAACTTCGACATGTGCACGACTGTACGTGGCAACACGTTTAAATCTTTGCTATTGGTTGGTCAACAGTACGGAAACTTGTGAGTATGAAATCAATAGTACGGTAGAGAACGAGTCACAAGCGATGATGACATCACTCCACTGACGTTTTGATTTAAACTGGATGGCATTCTTACGAGCCAAGCAGATAAAAGTTACAACCGCATGAACGTGGTCCTCTTTTTCTCTGTCGGCTTTTTGTCTCACGGCTTGATGTGAATTGAATACCTAAAGCCTACGTCGTAGTAAATTAATTATTCTAGTAAACTAGTTGCAGGGTCTGGAAAAGTTTGTTAATTGCCGGTGACCCATTCATTTTACACATAATAATTAACCCGACGAACAGCGAGTATCCACCCTTACGTTGTTGAAACTTCAACAGTCCGGACTAAGCGTTTCGCTTCGTCGTTTATACCGCGTACATCGAAGGACTGGAACAATTTGCCTGCTGCGGTCTTCCCATCCAGCTATAATTTAGGTGTCTTCAAGGCTAGAGTGAATAGGCTCTTAATAAACTGGTGCGCCTGACCATCAATGATTGCATCTCCGCTTACCATCAGGTGGGATCGCAGTCAAGCACTGGTTTATATCAATTAAAAAAAAAATAAAAAAAAAAAAAAAACTAATGCTAGAAGAGATTTCCACCATAATTGGCATTATGAAGTGACTAAACATATATTACCTACGACAGACTACTAATAATTTCTCTAACCAAGTTGGAGTCAGCTTCCAGTAAAACCGGTTACAGCAGGATATCATATCAGTGTTTTACATAGAGTGACTGTCTATCTGACCCCCACAACCTAGTAACTGGATAGCACTATACTTCCTTGGCAAGACTGGTGTCGAAGACTTAAAGATCTAGAACCAGGGACCAACGCCTTATCGTGGTTGCCAAGTTATGAAGGAATCTTGGTATGTGAAGATGGGCCACGACAACTTCTGCAAGCATTGCTTAAATTTCAAGTTCGACCCGTGTGGCTGTTGCTGCTTAGCCACAGGTCTCTCCTTAAAACATCAAATCGGGCAGTGGCCCGGACCAGACACAATACCCTTCTGGTCGGAGGATCATCTCTTTTGTGGGATTTTAAACCGTTTTTCGCAAACTTTTTAAAGCATTAAGCTTGTCATTCAAATCAAGACCTTATATGAAAAACAATATACCTTCAAAGAAAACTCAAAGAAACACACCAAAAAAGACGAATCTCCATCAAAAAATCCCTTTCACACGTAATACCTCTACATCAGAGTACTCCGGTGTCTGATTGTGACAGTAAATTACACGCTAACGACACAACACTAATTGGTACAGCACTAATGTGTCGAAGCTGAAAATATTGCAAAGATTAAAGGGGGATGGAGGGATCGATCTTTGTTAGTGTTTGTGGTAAAAGTGTTTCGCAGTTTCGAGAAATTAGGCCATTATTTGCAGACCTTTTCATCTTGTGAAGCTAAATTATATTTTCTGCGTTTAAACAGTACAATAACCGGTCATTAATCTACCTTTATTTATTGATATTAACAATAACAGATATATTTCTTTATTTTAATTTGTTAAAATTATTTATTGTATGTGTGTGAAAATAATTATTACTTAACTAATTATTATACTATACAGTTATTTTCAGTTTATATATATGTATATATATATATATATATATATATCTTTTAAATTGTTTAATAGTTTGACATCTTATTTAAAAAATAGAAAAAAAAACGAACCGTAGGTAATATTTTAGACTGTTTTTAATTTATTTTAAATAGTTAAACTTCCAATAATTAACTTATTTTATAGAAAGTACTTTGTCATTACATTTAAATAATTAATTAAACAACATATGATTAACTTAACCTAATTAAAACTAACTTACAAAATAAAAATAAAAGCACTAAAGTACTAAAAAAAGCAATTTAGATTGCTTCTTTGTAGCACGGCGTCGAAAAACTCCTTCGCATCGCTGTCGACTCATGATGTACCCAAAAGACTGGCGGCATTGCCACGCTGAATAGCAATGCTTATCCTGTGTCCAAAGTAAAAGCCAGCCCTTGGGTCACGCGAAGTGTCGACAAGGCTTTTAAAAATTCTTTAAACAATTTGATCTCGGATTATGATCCGAGTTTCAACCCCAAACGGCTCGAAAATATTACTACCAACAAGGTTATTATATTTCCGCCGCTTGAGGTTCTCTGCAGCCGCTATAGCAGCACCGGCACAGCACGACGAGCTAGGAAGATGAGATGGCGCAAGAGTATCGACACAAGTAGCGTCCCATACTAAAGGCCTACCCATCTTCCATGGAAATAAAAACATACCGCCCGGTCTTTTGCCATCGCCGCTTTTGGTCATGAGATTCTAATACGGCCGGAACTCCGACAGTGACAAGAGCACGTCGGATGATGTCATTGATATTCGCTGGCCGCGTTATGCGACCCGCACTTCGGCTGCATGACAGACCGTGGTGTCCGAGGCTGTTGACAACTTAGCCACAGTGTCAGCGATGAGGAGACAACAAGGAGCACCAAGATGTAGGAAAGCAGCGAGGCGGAAGGTAGTATCGTCGAACAAGGTGCCTATGTTCGAAAACGGTAGTGCATGAAGCTAGAGACCCGACTCTCACTTCCCCACAGCTGTAGCCCTGCAGTAGTCACAGATGTTGCCAACAGATTTTGTAATTAATTTTTATTTGTTTTATAAATTTTTTGCTATAATACCGTATGATCATTATTTTATGCTATAATTGATAAATTTTGGATGTAATACTATGTCATTATGTATCTCAATTGTATTGAAATGTTAAGTAAATGTAAACTTAGGCAATGTGTTAAATTAATTAAATAATTTTGCATGCCGTAAGGCAATATGTATTCGGACTCTCCATAAATTAACACCTTATCTGTTACCTACATTATTGGCAAATAAATGATTTCTATTTCTATTCCTATTCCTATTGCTATTCCTATTCCTATTCCTATTCCTATTTCTATTTTCTTGAACTATTTTGCATAGCAGCTCATCATCAGTCTTTGGGCAGAAAGGTTGTCGGGCTGTTTGGAATTCGGGCAAGCGAGTTTCCAAGCGTCTATAGCCTCGGTGAAGCACGGCACATCAAAATCAATCAGTGAGGAAGATAGGATATTCCTGATTAATTTTTCAGTGCCGTGAACCGAGGTTATAAAAACTGGTAAACTGATACTGGTAATTTTACGAACGCCGAAGCCTCCCATACGGATTGGAAGGATAGCGTGAGCTCAAGCTCGATCGTCCATGGCCACATTTAAAATTGATGAAAGAGTATGTCGGATAATTTGGTCCATTTTTTCCAAAAGATAGGATGTTTCCACCAATGAGAAGCACGTAGGAAATATGTTAATTTGGGGCCGAAACAGCAGAAACGAATTAAGGTGATGGCCGAATGCATGTTAATTTCGAGCAATCTTTCCGAAACCTCACTAAAATTTTGAATTTTTTTCCTGAACAAAATTGGGAAAGGAATCCTCGAAAATAGGAGACGAAAAGAGATTTTTTCAATAATTTTGATATCTGGGGCTATTGTGTCAGTTATCTGTCGGTGCTGTCGGATAAAAATAGTTCACATTTTGAAAATTTCAGATCAAATCCTATTGAGTGGAGTTGATTTTTTAAGAAATGTAAATCATTAAAAAACTGTGTCTGCACAGCCTCCAAGGGCTCCGTCTTTGAGATACCAAACGTTGAATTTGGAATTTAACTGTCAAATAATTGGGTGAATGCCTAAACTGAAGATCAATAGCCCGAGGGGATCACCTTGTAGACAGCCTACAGCGGATTCCAAAAGGTTGTCCCGGTATAGTAATTTAGATAGATGTCTATAAAATTGCCAAAAAAAAACTAAAAATTTGGGGTACTTCTTTTTTAGATTCTGCCAGCAAGGTGACCCTATTAACCAAATTGAAAGCATTTTTTATGTCAAACTTCAGGATGACCCCCCTAAGTTAGAATTTAGGTAAGTCGACAAAGCGTGTACGGCAGCCTCGCAGCCCTCTTTGGAGAAACCTAGCTGCAGGGGCTGATTCTTTTTCAAAACAGCCTCATCATTAAGATTAAGATTTTTTTATTATTATTCTTTTGTTTCAGTATAAAGGTTATAATTAGATGTTTTTAAATTATATGAATGGTGAAGGAATGAAATAACTCAATTATGTTAAAAATATATACTATTCATATAGAGTCACCAATCGATCGAATCGATAGATAAACGATAAACAATAAAAGATAAACGTGAAACGATAAATGATAAATGCGGCGGATTTACCAATAAAACTAATCGCGTTTTAACGTTTGACTCGCATAATCGCGTTTAGCCGCTGTCACTAGTGTCACTTGTCTGTATTTTTCTTTTGTTGTATTTTTACAAGTGACACTAGTAACAGCGGCTAAACGCGATAATGCGAGCCAAACGCGATTAGTTTTATTGGGAAAATCCTCAGATCCCGTTATCAAGAATAACGATAAAATTTTGTGACAATTTTTACGCATTAAATACTGTAATCGATTGTCTTGCACTTCGTAAAGAATCAATATTTTTTTCTAAATTCTGAGATAATTTATTGTTTCGGCAAATAATTGTGTATAAGGCAAAGAGCAATGCCCTTTTTGCCATGGTAAAATGATACAATTATACAATATATTGTGCGAATGTAGTAAATCTTCTTTAGAACAAAGTCGTAAAAGACCTTTAAACGATTTTCAATTTCGGAATCCGATTTGGGAGAACTTTTATTTTTCCTTTGACTGATTTAGTGCAATTGCCCTGAAGTTTGTCTGATAATATCGCAATCTTTACAAAGGTACGATATTGAAAAATAAATCGGATTGATAGTTCAGCAGCACTTTGATATAAACTGTTTCTCTATTTTTATGAATTTGTTAAGGTACCTGCAGACAGGTATTATTTATTTTTTTAAGGTGGGAAGTCATCCAATGATATCTTCCGCTCTATAGTCAAGCAAAAAGACGTGTCTTCGTGACTTTTACAGACTAAAAACACACCTGTATCCTTCAGTTACCCTTTTCGTTTTAGGACCATAGGTTTCCCTTCCAGAAAATTCCAGCGGCCCTAGTGGGTACCGGCCCTTCTGGCCCCAACACTACGCGCTGTCGACGACTCGGATCCAGAGGATTACCAGACAACCACGACGCTACCAATAGGTAGTTCGCCGACTGTCTGTCTGTCTGTCAAGATCCTTTATCACGGGAACGCGTTGAGGTATCGAGCTGAAATTAAAACCATATATTCAAGTCAGCGGTTTCTTGAAGCTGAAAAAAAGATACGGTCGTTTATGTCGCCAAAAACGTATATTTCGACACTCTAAAGGGAATAAAATTTTAGGGTACTTCCCATTAACCCAAAATCCTGAAATTTGGTACAACGCAAGGTCTTAAAGCGCATATATAGGAAAAAAAAATCGGAAGACAGTAAATTTGTTGTTATGTCACAAAAAAACAACTTTTTCACGATTCGGATAAATCTTTGAGATTCCATTCGGGAATTGAATTATTTACATATGTAAGTTTGTACGTAACCCGCGCAGCGCGAGTCCTACTCGCACTTACACAGTTTTTTAATGAAAAAATCTTATCAAATTATCACGTTGTGCCAGATTCTGTCACAAATGTAGACCTCTGGTTTCAATTACTTCAGTAATGTAATTAAGCTAAACAACGGAACAGAATATAATAAAATTAAACTATCATCATCATCATTTCAGCCGAAAGACATCCACTGTTGGACATAAGCTTCCCCCAAGCGACGCCACAATGACCGATCCTGTGCGTCTCGCATCCACCGAATTCCCGCAACCCTCACCAAGTCATCGGTCTACCTCGTGGGAGGCCTTCCAACGCTGCGTCTTCCGGTACGTGGTCGCCATTCCAGAACCTTTCGTCCTCATCGACCATCTGTTCTGCGAGCAATGTGCCCTGCCCATTGCCACTAACTATAAAAACTACTACTACTATTTAAACTATAAAATAATAAAACCGTACAATATCAACAGAGTCAGTAAGAACTGAGAACCGTTTTATTCCAACAATTACTTTATTTCTTATTTGCAGTTTCTCTTCTAGATAATTGGTTTCTGAAGCAATTTCTTGCGTTTCAGTGACTTTAAAAGTGCAACTATGTATCCGATATTAGAAAATTTATAATACTTTGTTATCTTTTGTATTACTTTTATTACCAGATGTTACGTCTTTTAAGCCAAAAAAGTAACGTTTATAACTAATTAAGTTTAAAATTTCTACTTAAGTTAATTTTTTATATGAAAATATGTATACTTTTAAGATATTGATAGTCATAAAATAACAGGATTTTCTATATATTCAATAATTTTTTCTAGAAATTTCAATATAAAGTTTGCTTATTATCACAGAAACCAAAATCATGAAAGAATGAATTCATACAAAACAAAACAAGTTGTTAAAATTTTTACGTAATACCGCGACACGATCACAATAAAAATGCCCGAGAAGCTTGTAAACCAATACAGGATAAACAAAACACAAGCTCGAACATAATCCATAATGTATTGGTCAAATCTGAGACCAAAACAACTGTCTACCCTAAACTAGAAACAGATGTTTACGCTGCAAGTGCACTACGGATGAATAATTCCAACAAAATACGGGATTATGTTAATATCAGGAATCAGTGCGAGCTGTTTGCCATCCGCCGTATATTTACAATACAAAACAATGGTGTAGAAACACAGGAAATAGGGGTGGACGATTTTTCTATTTTGCCTACATTACATATCAAGAACATTCGAACAACTCAAAATGCTTGCTTTTATTGTTCTTGACTGTTTTTGTTTAACAAGAAGCTTTTTGGTATAATATTTAAAGATAAAATACTTATGTTTTTTGTTTGAGAGGCTTACATTGGAAGGTTTTGTGTAGTAAAAATCGTTTGTGTTGTTACAGCAAAGGTTATTGAAGACATTAACTACGTTCATAGTCAAGACAAAAGAGAAATAAATAAGACAAAAATAAAATAAACTTTTTTGAATATAGAGATTTAATACACTAAGGAACATTTAACGGTCGTCTAGGTCGAATACGTGAAAAAAAACCCCCACGTAACTATCGACATTCAATATAGACATCCCTAAAGTGCAAATCCAGACTAATATGGCGATATAAAGTCGAAAAGTCTCACTGTATCGCCAACCAGCTGAATTGTACTGAAACACGAACCGTCATTTCGTATAGATGTAGAGAATTTAAATGACACTTCATTTGAAATTTCAACAGATTACATTTTACATTCTGTTGAATGGCATTGTAAGTTTATTCTCAACATAGGCCAATAAGGAATATGCAGACAATATATTTTTTAAATTTTTCTTTATTTTCTCGTTAATAAATATGAAAAGAAGAAACATAAATATCTTCTTCAAAGCTGCTAATAAGAAACAGAAGTCTAGGCATAGTCTTTGACGTCAAAAGCCATGACACGCGTTCGTTAAAAACGGCATCTTGGCGAGACAGACAGATATTGGTTTAAAATGGTTATAACTCTTTTGCGTTTCTAAGATAATTTACAAAAAGTAAAGTGCCTGCCTGGGTTTGAATATGGTGGCGTCCGACTCGTAAGATGGGGCTATTACTACTGGGCCAGCACTGCTTGAGCAAAACAAGCTGACATGTATTATATAGATAAACTTGAAACTTCAACGGTCCGGACTAAGCGTTTCGCTTCATCTTTTATACCGCGTTCATCGAAGGACTGGAACAATTTGCCTGCTGCGTCTTTCCGTCCAACTATAATTTAGTTGTTTTCAAGGCTAAAGTGAATAGGCTCTTAATAGACTAGTGCGCCTCACCATAAATGATAGCATCTCTGCTTACAGATGGAATCGCATCAGGTGGAATCGCAGTCAAGCACTGGTTTACATCAACTAAAAAAAATGCGAATAAAAAAAAAATCGAACATAAAATAAATAAGTTATAAATAAACCAAAATAAATAAATTATACAAAGGGAAGTGGAAAATTACAAAAAGATGTTTAATAATAATTGCGTAGCTGACTGCTGACTGTAGGTTAATAATAAAGTAAAAATTTCAAATAACATTAATTTTCTTTACTGGAATAAGGCAATATTACAAGATATCTGTCAAACTTTTGATTAATTTTTAATTGTTGAAATCTAAAATGGAGTGACATTTTAAACCCCTGTATACATCTCAGCACAAAGGCGTCACAAATTCAACAGGACACGCCAGAACATGTTGGGACAGGTCGTAACGCGCTGACCGCAAACTTCCAAATGTATGCAAGGATGCTCTGCACAATGTACATGTACATCTCAGCCCCAAATTACCTTTCCATTGAAAACTAGGACACATAAATTGAAACTAGAAACATTGTGTGAATCTAACACGACAATTTACTATGTATTTATTTTTACAATGTATGTAAATACAATAATAAAAGAAAAGAAGAAGGAAAAAGGAGAATGGTACAAAGGTAATGCTTCTAAATAAATTTCTTCCAGCATACCTGCAAAAGGAGTTGGAAAAAATAAGATGTAGACACTGTGTGTAGAAGTAAAAGGAAAATTGGTACACACAAAATACATAGTTAACAATGCATTAATTTTACATGCAAAAAAAAATACTATTATGATTATTACTATTAATTTCTTTCTCTCTTTCTGATTTCTCAATAGCAATAATGGAGCGTAAATGTGTGTGAAGTTGCCGCCTCCTTCTGCGAAGAAGTAATGCTAGCGAAGGAGGCGGCCGCACGCGCAAGGGTACGATCTTCATGCCCCAGTTGCCGGGATCCCGACCCCAATTTCCAGCCACCGCAGGCCTGGGCATGCGGACGGCGAGCAATGGGTAGCTCGCCATCTAGCCGTCCGGTAATCATCTGGACCGAGCCGTCGAGGGCACGTAGTGTTCCACGCGCGCCTCAAGGAGAGGCCAGCAACACTGGAGGAGCCCAGCAGGATCGAAGGCTACTGGGGAGATGGGTTCGCTTCTGAAATGAAAACCCGGGGCCCTGGACGCAAGGCAAAGAAGAAACATAGGATGATGGTAGGAGGTGGAGTGGGTGGTGGGTGGTCAGTAAAAATTTTACACTCCCGCCCCGCCCAAGAGCGGGAGAAGTCACTGGATGATGTCTCACTTAAAAAAAAAACTGCTAAATTCACACATAACTTAAAACAAAATCTCTACTTAAATTAAATCCAGATTTCAAATAAGCTTTACAGAATAGTTAATATTGTACTTGTAGATTAAATCAAAGCTACTAAAATGCATGACGGTATTGAGTTAAATCACAGTCCTATTGGAAATAACTATTTATACGAATATCCGTGGTGAGTGTTTGGCATTCTGTTTATTTTCACTAAGCTTGAAGTTCATGCAATGATTTTAAATACGATAGATAATTCTATTATGGTAAATGAATGGTTTGGCAAATTGACTTATTTTGTATTGACCACGGAATTGAAATCACAACTTTAATTTATTAATGACTAGCAAACAAAAAAAAAACACTGAAAAGTGCAAAATAACTTTAATTTCGGAAGTCGGTGTTTCTTTTTATTTGAAAGTTTGACCCTGTGATTTATTAATGGTCATTGCAAAAGATATCTTTAGCGGAAATTGTAGCCGTTTATATTGGAACGGTAAAACCTATGGTATTACAAGAATTTTCACTAAAAAAAAAACACTCAAAGGATCAAAATAACTTTAATTTCGGAAGTTTGTGTTTCTCGGTATCGTTTGTTTCTGGTCTAACATCGACTTCTGAAATTAAAGTTATTTTGATCTTTTTAGTGTTTTTTTTTTTAGTGAAGTCGGTTATTTTTTTTGTAAAAAGTTTTTGTTTCACACTTTATAGTTGCGATACTTTTATATATAACCAGAGTGCCTATTTCTCATGACTATTCCAATTAACACAAACACTGCTAGGTAACATTGTTTTATTATGAAGTTCATGTGTCTACCTTCCACCTTCCGGCTCCATCATCAGATCAGTTCGATAGTACCTTATAGCCAAAGTGCATCTCATGACAATGCTAATAAGCCCAAACACGGCTAGGATACATTGATTAATTACGGAGTTCCTGTGCCTACTTCCGGCTCCATCATCAAACCAATTCGATGGTACCTTATAGCCAAAGTGCATAATATTTGAGGAGTTGAGCCCTTTACAGCGTGTAAATTAAAATGAAAAGCGTGTACTAAAAAGTGTGGAATAAACAACTTTTTACATGTGTGTTTTTTTATTGGTTAAGTCGGTTATTTTTTTTTTTTGGTAAAAAGTTTTATTTTTGTTTTTTTATTAGTAGGAGATAATCTCTGAAAGTACTTTTTACGGTATGTGTACGGAAGTTTTACGAAGCCGTGTACAGATAATATATAATTCCAGGTTTGGGTGTCTTTTATATGTAGTTTACATGTTATCGAATACGCCTATAATACAGGACAGGAGAAATTAAAAAAAAAATGATTTTTTTAAGTCACTATTCACTGCTAAGAGGGTCATTTTTAACTCGCCTATCGTCAAAATCGGGCATGGTTTAAAAGCTTGTTGCTTTATCTAACGCAATCCAACGCGATGTTTGATGAAAAGGCAACGCGAAAAAAGAGAGATAATGCCTGACAACTCTGTTAGCATTCGGTAATTCCGTGATTTACTCGAATGTTTTGCAAAACTTGTTTCAGGAAAAATATGTTTTTTTTTTAACTCTTAAAAGTTTAGAATTTTGACTAAATTTTCAAGGCTTCTATTGTTATACTTTTTTGACTTTTTTAATGTTTGAGTAAATTAGTTATGAAGTGTCAAAGATTATACAAAATGGCAGATTTTCAGAGGTCTTCACTACTTTTACCCAAATTTAAAAAATTATTTCAATTGAAGCCTAGATAATATCCACAAGATACTGTGTTTCCAAAATATCTTATGAAAAATGTGTAATAACGTCATAATCACGTAAGAGCGGTTGTATGAAAAACAGTGAAAATTTATGTAGAGTTGCATCCTCTATATTGTGCTATGTAAACAAAAAATACACGAACTTCTACCGTACGATATTTTATATTTATCCAGTTATTCTTCAAGACTCATCTGCTTTCCTACCCGCAGAACCATTCCTACACAAAACACAATTAACTAGTTTTCGATAAAAAAACGTGCTACTGAATTTGTCTCTAATTTTCCCAACTAAATACTTTAGCAGAGTTTCCTTTAAGTTCCGTCGACAAAGATAAATGGTAGGTAAGGTTTGCATCCAGATAGTATAATAAACTTTTGTTCATGATGCTACCTCGAAGTTTCTTCGTGTTTTCCTACAGTTCAGGTAAGACTATATAAATTCTTAGTCTCCATGAATTTTCTCAAGCTTTTTCGGTCTTGTCAGCGTTTTAATTCTTCGAATAAAATTTTCTCGGTGCTACTTATGGTCTTCTGTTTATTGTAGCGTTTTATTTGTTAGCTACTGGATACGAGTTTAGTTTTTGTTTATTCTCAACTAGTTATGTATAAGTTTCTCTGTAAAAAAATATTTTTATGTTTGCAGTTTGAAAGTAACTGCTCTCAAAACGGCGAAGGAAAACATCGTGAGGAAACGGCCTGCCTTAGAACTAAAAATTCTAAGACATGTGACATTCACCAACCCGCACTTGGCTCGTGTGGTGGATTACGGCCTATTCTCTCACCTAGAGAGAGGAGGCCTGAGTCCCAGCAGTGGGAAAATTAATAGGCTGATTATGATGATTATGAATTTGAGTGTGAAATATTGTTTAAAATTACACTCTCAAATTGCAAATTAAAATATCAGATTTTTATCTCAAATTCTCTTTTCTAAAAAATAATGAAAACACATAAATTTACCGTAAAATATTTTTGGTATTCAGTTATGATATAAAATTATTTTACTGAAAATTTGAGATTGAGAGTGAAAATTTTAAATACGTTTCTACAAACCTTTACAGCCATATGATTTTCTCATGACAACTGTCAAAAATCACATTATCTACAAATTGCCATAAATTATCTTAACAAACATCTATTTGTAAGCAAATCACATAAAAGCAACCAACAATGAACTGACGAACGTTAAAAGCGATATTTAAAATCTAATTTATCCCTTTAATACTTCAAAAGCTAAAGAGAAGACACTTTTATCTTCACGCTTGATCAGATAAGGCGACTGATAAATAAATGTCTTTATAATAGGGTTTACGGAATTACAGGCTTTTATCGCCACGGGTAACTTGGAACTCTATAGAATTTCAAATTAATGTTTTTGGATTTCGAGAAATATCGGTTAATTTGGATAGTTTTAAATGAATTTCGAAGCAGTAATGGCTGAGGGGTAACGGCCCCGACTTACAAACTGGTCGCGGGTTTAAACCCAGCCAAGCGCATTACTTTGTGTAATTTATTTCATCATCACTGCTCAAAAAACAGTGAAGGAAAACATCGCGAGGAAACCGGCATGTCCTAGAACCAAAAATTCGAAGACATTCACCAATCCGCACTGGGCCCGCGTGGTTGATTACGGCCCATTCCCTCAGAATGTGAAAAAAAAAAGTTCAGACCTTTAATCCTGATGGAATCTCTTTTTAGATACCATCAAAATAGAATATCATGTTGTTAAATACTCATCGTCATCATCATCATTTCAGCCGAAAGACATCCACTGCTGGGCATACGCCTCCCCCAAGTATCGAGATCAAGATCGGTCCTGTTCGTCTCGCATCCATCGGATTCCGGTGACCCTCACCAGATCATCGGTCCACCTTGCGCGCTATGTCTTCCGGTACGTGGTCGCCACCTTAGAACCTAAATACTAACCATGCAAATTTGATTTGAGTTTGTTGACACGAAAAGACAAGTGAAATATCTAGCAAACAATATTTTCAAGTAAGTACAAGATTTACATTTTTGCAAAACGATATTTATTTACGCTTAGAAAGCAAAATTGATCAATAACGAAAGTAATTTTCTTCATCTTCATTACACCTATAAGAAACGACCAAAGCACGTTGTGACGCTGAAAAAAAGGCCTTATGAACTTATGCAATCATATTGCAAAACAAACGCATTATATGTTGCTGAACCTTTGTGCGTAGCATATTCATAAATGTATTTATCAAAAATTATAATTTGTAATTTTGTAACAGAGGCCGTAGTAACTGGATTCTGTTCATAATGTCCTAAGAAACACCTATTTACTAATATGAAGAGCGTATTATTACAAAACAAACTTCATTTCATTTCTTCAGTTTAGCTCCACTTCAACACAAATAATAACAACAAGAAAGCTTAATAATACACTAATGTTATGAGCCAGTAAACGTCTAAGAAAACATGTTCATACAAAAACTATAATTTCAGTTCTCTCATTTATACACTTCAGTCTAGACAGGCATGGAGATAATGTTGCTAATAAACTTATTTTTACCGCAATATAACATTCTAACTATCAAGAATAACATTTTAGCTTTAGGAGCTATAACAACGCTTAGAAAAAATACATATTATCTAAACATTCGACAGTTTTTTTTAAGGTTTTTTTTCCGTGGGAATATCATGTAATGACATCCGCCGCTTTTGGGCGGAGCGCTAGATAGTGTCAGACTTTTACTAACTAAAAACCCACTCGTGTTCCTCGTCGCCTTTCGTAACGGGGCCGAGTCTTCCTTTCAGAATCAGACCCTTGGCCCCAGTAAGCTTCGACCCTGCTGGGCCCACAGTTGCTGACATCTCCTTGAGACGCGCGTAAAACAGTACGCATCGTTGACGACTTGGGCTCGTTCCGGACGGTTACCGAATGGTCGGAAGGCCAGCTACTCAATGCTCGCCGTCCGCAAGCACGCGCCTACTATGGCCGGAAATCGCAGAACACGTACTGGAAGACGCAGCTTTGGAAGGCCTCAAGGTGGACCGATAACCTAGTGAACGCTACGGGAACTTGATGGATATGGGACGCACAGGACCGGTCATTATTGCGACATATGTCCAAGAGTGGACGTCTTTCGGCTGAAATGATGACGATGATATTCCTGTCTCGTCCTATGTTAGCTGAAGTGGAATAATATAATTTTCTCTTTCATTTTTCTTTCTTTTTGCCTTTATATAGGTCATCATCATCATCATCATTTCAGCCGAAAGACGTCCACTGCTGGACATAGGCCTCCCCAAGTGCCGCCACAATGAACGGTCCTGTGCGTCTCGCATCCATCGTACTCCCGCAACCGTTACCAGGTCATCGGTCCACCTTGTAGGAGGCCTTCCAACGCTACGTCTTCCGGTACGTGGTCGCCATTCCAGAATCTTTCGGCCCCAACGGCCATCCGTTCTGCGAGCAATGTGCCCTGCCCATTGCCACTTAAGTTTGGCGATTCTTCATGCTATGTCGGTGTCGGTGCATATAGGTATTATAAGTATAATTATATATCTATACATATAATAAAACAGTAAAATTATTTTGCGGTGGTATTAATTGGCGCAAAAACTACTGAACCGATCCTGTTTAAATTTTGCATACATAATCCTTATAGGTCAGGGCAACTTATAGGCTATAAATTATCACGCTATTTGCTAAGGGGGGTGAGCAATAATCAAAAATGTTGGTATTGAACGACATTTGCCGCGAGTTCAATCCTCAGCTACAGTTAAAAATTTTGTCGTTATTTTATCTTACTTTTTTTGTAATAAAATGACTTTTACCATTTTTTCAAAGTAAAATTGACATTTCTATTCGATATCTTCTAAATATTTTGTAAAAACAATCAAAACACATAAAAAAATGATAAGTGGCGAGTAAAATCACGTACTATAATGTTACATTATCCCATTTAGGTGCAAATTTAACTTCTGAAATGAAAATCATCACGCTATCATCGATAAGGAGCCAACCAGTCAATTATGACGTTTATATAAGAACGTCTATTTTAAGACCTAATCATCGAAGACGCCTAGCGCAGTGGATTCGTACCTGGACTTTCATGTAATGTAAAGGTTGTTCAAATCCCATATGGCTTTCATTTTTGTTTTATTTTTTCTCTGTAAATAAGGTTTTTTTTATATATTTTTGCATTGCATGCTTACAATTTTTTTTTTATATATCTGCGCATATAATATATCTGTAGAAGCTTTTAGTTGTGTGCGTACCACCGAAAATGTTAGAAATCGATGTAGATAACTTTTATACATTAAAATTGTGTGTAACTTGATATATTACTTATTAGGCTTTGTTAGGCATCGCAATAAAACAAAGCATATGAAATACAAACGGTATGAATTTAAAGTTTTCAAGAACTAAAATATGACACCACACGCAATTCAGATACTCGCAACGCCATCTAAAGACTCAAAGTAGAAATAATGATGACAATAACAGTTGAACTTCATATTAAATTTGATAGATGGAATTTTGTATTTTATGTAATTTTCTATGTGGCGGGAGAATGACCATCGCCTAGGTTTACAGACAGTTTTATTCTTTAAAAATTGGACGAAAACAGTTACGGTTAAACTGGTGTTAGACGGAGTCATTTTTAACAATCATACTGCTTATTTTTATTATTTTTTCCCATGGTTACCAACCAAAGGCGATAAAAGTAAATACCTATATGTATTTAATTATTAACTTTTAAATAACACAGCCAAATTTTCGGAAGCTTTTACTTGGTACCATGCGTTTGAAGGTCCCCAGATGGACCGATGACCTGGTGAGGGTCTCGGGAATCCGATGGATGGACCGGTCATTATGGCGGCACTTGGGGAGGCCTATGTCCAACAGTGGACGTCTTTCGGCTGAAATGATAATGATGATGATGGCACCTTATTTTTTCTTTTTTAAGGGTGAAAATCATCCAGTGACTTCTCCCGCTCTGGTTGGTACGGGAGGGTGTGTCAATCGTTTACTGACTAAAACGATACCTGTGTCCCTCAGTTGCCCTTTGCGAAATCTATTTGAGGAACGCATGGATCACTACGCGCTGTTGACGACTAGGCTCGGTCCGGTCAACTACCGGCTTGCCGGACGGCTAGCTACCCATTGCTCGACGTCCGCAAGCCCGCGTCTACTGTGGCCGTTAGTCGGGGTCGGAATCTCGGCTCGGCGTGCGGCCTCCTCCTTCGCTAGCATTACGGCAGAAAGAGGTGAGCGCCTGCCATTCCTCCTCGCTCTGGATCATAGCCCGAACCAAGACCCGGCGCGAGAAGTCACTGACGCTGATTGCCTCCACGAGGACACGGTGGTGCTCCGCCCTTGCAGAGCAGCCCTCCACTGTATGCTTCTACTGAGTCCTGCGGGATGATGGTACCTTGCGGCCTAATAATGGCGAGTTTTATTATTTGCAGTCACTGCTTCATATAAAACGGGGTCGAATGTGTTTTTCTGATCACACTTTGACAACGTATGATGTATCTCAGATTCCTTGCAGCCTTACGTCGACATCTGGACGTTACTTGCTTGCATTGAGTGGTGACCAATACTCAGGTATAACACTAATTGGTTGCTACATTTGTTTACTGTAATTTCATTGTTTTATGGATACGCAAGCTCAGGACTGTTGTGGTTGTTTCGAACGGTTTCTCTTCTGGATTCGGTTGGAAGTACCCTGATATTACCATTTTGCGAATCGCCCGGAAGACCCGATGTAGCATGTGGTGGAGGTATATCAAGCTCCGGTGAACCACCGTGTCCTTATAGAGACAATCGGCGTCAGTAATTTTTCGGTTTAGCCATCAATATGCGAGTTCTATTGGACGGGGATACACTGCGAACAAGATTTTGCCGAAATTCATTCAAAAGTTGGAGACTCTTTATAAGGTAGTTCCCACTATGGAAAAAACATTTGTCTAATATACGAGGACGTCAGCCAAATACACACCAAAAAATCCTAGATAAATGAACAAGTAATTCTAACGCCCAAAATAATCACGCTGCAACAATCAATGCAAGCATGCTCTCGCAATTTCTTCATAAGTACTATTGTGGAGGAAGATAGTTGATGGTGATGATGGTAGTTTTAGATTCACTTAAGGCACTATCAGTGCACGTTATCCAGCTGAAGGTCGGTGTCCTGATTATGCTCCTTCGTTTACATCTACCAAAGCTGTCTAACTGCTTAAAATCTTCAGTGAAACATTATCGAGGCGAAAATTCTTATGGGGAGTAACTCTTTCGAACAATCTCGCAGCCCTAGCAGACATCGGTCCTAGAGGGCCCTATCCATTTGCTGACATCTCTTTGAGTCGCGCGTAGAATACTACGCGCCGTCGATTCAGGATTGCTTTGACCACATGGCCGGACGGCATCACCGTAATCCCATGTTTGTGATGGCTGGGAATCGCCCTGCGGCTTTCAACACCCGGAGCGTCCCTTGCAGCGACCGCTGAGGAGTCAGGATGTCCTATCCCCCATAGTTTCAGCCACCTTCTTTGATCGTTTGATTGTAGTGCTTCACTGAAGGAGGCTACTGGTTGTCATTTTCGCCACCAATCGCCTCCATGAGGACACGGTGGCGCCGGCAATCCGACCAAGCGGGACTGATTTTCACCGTATGTATCATCGTATTCTCCGGGCGATCCGCATAATGGTGAGACCTGAGTGTTTCTTCCCGCTGAATTCGATACAGATAACTTCCAAAACACCCACATCTGGTGAGTCTTGCACAAAGAAAGGATGCCGTGACGCCTCTGTAGTCACTTTTCAAATACAGGCATTACAGCTGCGATTGTGGCGTGCTCACTGTGGCGAGGGGTTAAAATCATACAATGTAGTTTTACCAGAACATAAATCAGAAAAATATATAAACTAATGCCTTTTCCCTTGAGGTAGGCAGAAATGCCAACTGCTACGACCCATACATACTCTTTTTATTCATTGACGTTCATACATCTGGATCTGGACGAGTACATAACATGTTTCCTGAAGGTAATTTGCGTTTTTACCTTTAACCGTTTTACGTTAAAGTACAATAAATAATTGCGATGTTTGCGGAATGAATTGCAAGCACAGAGTGATTGTACAGTTTTAAGAACTTAACGCGGACGAAGTCGCGGGCAACAGCTAGTTTAGTATAAAAATATAGTTGGTAAAAAAATCAAAAACATTACAACCGACAAGTAACATGCAAGCATACAAAACAAATTACACCCGCAAAACATTAACAAACACAACATATATTAACAGTGTTGGATTCATTTTGATATCTAAATGCTGCACGATGAGTCGTCATCCAGTCTCACGTCGAAAAAAGACACCGGACACCGTGATGTCTGGTGACACTATGAAGGCTATTATAACCGACTAGCTAGAATAACCATCACGGTATTGGGTTTCGCAATGATGGTGTCCCACATTCACCACGCCGGGGATGCTATTTTTGTAGAACAATAGCATGAAAATTATACACGCTAGAAGAATATATTTCTTTAAAATTATCGTCCTTTTTTTTCAATCTCGTCCTCTGTTCTTTCAGTCACACATTTTCATTCCTCCTCTGAAAACTCTAAAACGAATGGTGTTTATTTAAAAGAAGCTAGATTAAATGACTATCGTTTAGTCTGCGACTCAAGTTTGGTTCCTCAAGGGAAATGTGAACGCAGATGCTTCGCAAACAAATATAAAATTGCTGTTTATAAAGACAGGAAAGCAAACTCACGTACTGGCGTTAATTCAGTTGCTAATAGCTAATGCGTTTAAGCAGGTGCAAGGAACAACCTAGGTAGCATTACAATGAAAAATGAACAAAAGGTTATATAAGTACAAGGTGGCAAATTACCCAATGATTTCTACCGCTCTAGAATGAAGCGTGAGGACGTATTATATTTTTACTGACAAAATCGTATCTGTGTCCTTCAGTTGCCCTTTGTACAGTTGCATAATTTTCCTTTTCACAAATTTCCCGTGGCCCTAACAGGCATCGATTCTGCTGAGCTCCTACGGTTTTGATAACGTATATTGAAGGTGTACGAGGAACACTATGCGCCGACAACGACTCGAGAAGAAGATAGAATGATAGATAGATGATTAAGTACTGTTTTAAATATAATGAATTTCTTGCTGAAAGGATATAAACTGAATATTTAGTACTGACTTAAGTTTTGCCAAAGATCTATGGAGCGCAGTACACTAGGTATTAAAATAACGCATCGCGTTCAAAATACTATACTGCGGTCTAAAACGCAAATTATTGACGTGGCTCAGAAGGCTGCCCACCTTAAGTGGGACTGGGCTGGATATGGGTGGGCTACTAAAAGACAAAATCGTGTGCCTAGAAATCGCACGATGGAGTTGCGGCAGACCAAAAAGGAGATGGCAGGACGACTTAGATATATTTCTTAGGAATTGGCAAGAAGTTGCGTAGAGCCCGAAAACAATAGAATAGAATAGAATAAACTTCACTGTACAATAAAAAAGGAACACTACTTATACATAAACTTAAATCTACCAGACAACCTTAGGATGGATCGTAAGAACTTAAAACAATACAGGGGGTAGTCTGCGGTGTAATGCTAACAAATTAATCAATCTCTATACAAAACACAATACATAACTATAAATATATACATACATATTATACTATGTTACACAAATTCATTAAAAAAGGACGAAAAATAAAAGAAAAAGAACAATGGAGGACGGAGGCCTTTTTTCTACAAGGTGAGACCAATATAGGCTAGATATAATAGCATAGCATAGCATAATCAGCCTTTTCATGTTCCCACTGCTGGGACTAAGGCCTCCTCTCTAGGAGAGGGAATGGGCCGAAACCCACCACGCGGGCCCAATGCGGGTTGGTGAATGTCACATGTCTTTGAATTTTTGGTTCTAGGACATGCCGGTTTCCTTACAATGTTTTTCTTCTCTGTTTTAAGAGCAGTGGTGATAAAATAAAATACACAGAGTAATGCACCTGGTTTTTTTTTTTTTTTTTTTATTGGGTGGGAAAATCATCCTAATGACATCCCCGCTCTTGGGCGGAGCGGGAGATAGTGTCAGACTCTTACTGACTAAAAACCCACTCCTGTTCCTTCGTTGCCTTCGTCCCAGGGCCCCGGGTTCCGCTTTCACACTACCCGTGGCCCCAGTAGGCTTCGACCCTGCTGGGCCCCTACGATTTGCTGACATCTCCTTGAGGCGCGCGTGGAACAATACGCGCCGTCGACGACTTGGGCTCGGTCCGGACGGTTACCGGACGGTCAGACGGCGAGCCACCCATTGCTCGCCGTCTGCAAGCCCGCGCCTACGGTGGCCAGAAATCGGGATCGGAATCCCGGCGGCGGTTGGAGCGTAAGGACCGTTGCCTCACGCGATCGACCGCCTCCTTAGCTAGCATTACTGCTTCGCAGAAGGAGGCGACCGCCTGCCACTCCGCCCCCACGAGGACACAGCGTTGCTCTGCCCAAGCTGGGCACACCTCCACCGTGTGCTCTACCGTGTCCGGTGAGGACCTGCGTCATGCGGAATGTGAGGACGCCGTGAGGTCTTTCCAACCACGCCTCAAAGAGGGGACTTACCGCCATAATTGTGGCGTGCCCAGCACGGGGTCGCGACAGTCGCTGTCGCCATTTCTCCATGAGAACTCGCCGGAGCTCTGTCCGCCATGCCGCAAGTTGTTGCGGCAGCGGGGTTTCGCCCCGGCGTTGCATCTCCATGCGCCGTTCGTGCATGAGTGCAAGGACTGTTGCCTCCAGATCCCATGGTCGCTGGCCAGCAAGGAGGCTCGCCGCTTCGCGGGAAATCGTCCGGTATCCTCGCACCATCCGTATGGCCATGACCCTCTGGCACGCGTTCAGCCGGGCCGCCGGCTGCTTCCGCAGCCCCGGCGCCCACACCGGTGCGCCATAAAGGGCCATGGACCGAACGATCCCCGCGTAGAGCCTCCGGCAGGAGGCGTCTGGACCCCCAAGGTTGGGCAGGAGCCGCCCGAGGGCAGCCCCAGTCCGATTTAGTTTGGGAGCCAGACGTCGGAAGTGCTCGTCGAAATCCCATCGGCTGTCGAGAACGAGTCCCAGGTACTTCATCGTTGACCCGACGCCGATGTGGACTCCTCCCACCGTTAGCTGGGAACCCGGTGGTGGCGCGTTCCGAGGGCCGTGAAAGCACATGGCCTCGGACTTGTGCAATGCCACCTCGAGTCCCAGCTCCTGGATCCTGCCAACGACTGTCACAACCCCGCGTGTCGCTAGTTCGACCGCCGCCTGGTACGACTCTCCCTGCGCCAGGACCAGCGTGTCGTCTGCGTAGCAGACCACGCTGACCCCGCCAGGGAGGTCGCCGCGCAGCACGTAGTCGTATCCGATGTTCCACAAGGGCGGCCCTAGTACCGATCCCTGCGGAACACCGCACGACATCTCTCGACGTTCCCACTCCCCCTGGTGACCAGGGTAGGTTATGTACCTGTCAGACAGGTACGCCTCGACCACACGACAGAGGTAGTCGGGCATCCGGTGATACCGGAGTGCCCTCCCAATGCTACTCCAAGGCAGGGAGTTGAAGGCGTTGGCGATGTCCAGAGACACCGCCACGACACACCTGCCCTGGGCCACTGCATCCCCCGTCGTGAGAGCTCGCACGCACATGATGGCGTCCACCGTGGAGCGCCTCCTGCGAAAGCCGAACTGGCCGTCCGCCAGATCCGGCCCCACCCGTGTTAGGTGTGCGACGAGGCGGTCTGCAATTACTCTTTCAAAGAGCTTGCCCACCTCGTCGAGCAGCACAATGGGCCGGTACGCGAACGGAGAGACCGCGGGGCGCCCCGGCTTCGCGATGAGGACCAGTTTCCCCGTCTTCCAGCGAAGTGGAAACTGGCCCCTCTCCAAGCATGCGCTGAAGAGCCCTCTTAGTCGAGGCCCGAGAGCCTCCATGGCCAGGACCCATGCCTTCCTAGGCAAACCGTCGGGTCCTGGGGCGGTATTCTTGGCACTCAGCCTTCGTACCGCCAATCTCATCTCTACCTCTGGAGCGTTGTCGTCGTCGTCGCCATCGTGGTCCGCGTCGGACACCGCTGGTGGCGGAGCCATGGGCGGGGGAGAGTGTTCCCCTCGCGTGGGGAACAGAGTGCTCACCACACCCTCCACGAGCTGGGGCCGGAGACTCTGCGTCAGCGGGGGAGCCCAGGGGCGGAGTTTGTCCCGTACCAACTTGTACGGGCGTCCCCATGGGTCCCCATTCAGAGTCCCCAGCCACACGTTGCGGGCCTCAAGTTTGGCCCGCCTTATCTCCGCTCGGAGGGTGCGCTTTGCCGCTCTGTACCCCTCGTACAGCTCCGCCTCTCTGGCCTCCGCATCCGGTGGACGGATGCGGCGCCTGCGGTGTCTGGCATACCGGCGTCGCGCGGCATTGCACGCGTTGCGCAGTGCCGCAATCTCCGGCGACCACCAGTATACCTGGCGCTGAGCACGTCCTGGAGGGGTTCGGGGCATTGCCGCGTCGCAAATTTGCGACATGGCCTCCCGGAACTACTCTGCCTCGACGTCTATGTCGACAGGCCTGTCCGGTGCTTGCACCCAGGCCTGTACCGTCGCGGCTTCCAGGAGGAGCTCCCGGTCCATCTGCCTCAGCGCCCACCGCGGACCACAAGGGTTCTGTCGGACCGGCGCAATCGAGGTTTGGGCGGAGACGTCGAACCGGATGTACCGGTGGTCTGAAAACGTCTCCACCCCCTCCATAACGCGCCAGTCGACGACACGCGGCGACAGAGCGGGGCTGGCGAACGAGATGTCCACCACTGAGTCGCCCCGCATCCGCACACACGTGGGGACAGAACCCCGGTTTAGGACGACCAGGCCTGTCTCCAGAGCCCAGTCCTCCACCATCCGACCCCGCTGGTTCGTGAACTGGGAACCCCAAGCCAAGTTCTTGGCATTGAAGTCCCCGCAAACGACCACGGGGAGGGAACCAAACCCAGCGACGACGGCTTTCAGCTCCATTAGGGAGATGTGGAGATCGCCGAGAGATCTGCTCGGGGACAGGTAGACGCCTACCACTGCAATGTCCCCGAACCGTGCTGCCACGCAACCCCGTCCCCTCGTGACGGCCTCGAGGGTCGGGGTGCCGGCGGCGGCCGACGAAATTAGGGTCACCGAGCCGTCCAGGTCCCGCACCCAGTCTCCCCTGGGCAGGACATTGTACGGCTCGGAGACCACGGCGATATTGATCGACCACTGCGCCATGCTCTGGAGCAACAGATCCTGAGCGGGGGCGCAGTGGTTGATGTTCGCCTGGAGGAGACGTAATGGAGCCGTTATTGGCAGTCCATCACAGTCTCCTCTCGAGCCCCCCGTGAGGGCCCTGCCGCGATGGTTGCGGCGGCGACAGCAGCAGCTGCCAAAGAGGAGGCAGCGGTGGTGAGGACATCGGCGGGGATGGGCCTCCTGACCTTGCCCTTGGCCTTGGTGGGGGGGTCGCAGGACCTGCTCCCAGCCCGGTGGTCGGCCGGCTTGCCTGCCGCCGCACATGCGTAGCAGTGCGGCGTTGCTCTGCATTCAACCGCCCTGTGACCAGGCTGACCGCACTGGAAGCAGCGGTCGCTGCGGTCCACCTCCGCGGCACAACTGGCCCCCACGTGGTGCCCCACGTGGCAGCGATAGCACCGCAGAGGTCTGGGCTCCAACAGTTTCACTTGGACGGAGACCCAGCCCACCAAAAGCCGTCGGCCCTCCCCGGTGATGGTCTTGGCCGCCGACACGGGGCAGCTTACCGTCATGGCTCGCATGCCCGTGCTGTCAGCGCGGATAGTGCCCGCCCGAACCTGCTCGGTAGTGCACCCACCCGCCCTGACGATGGCGGCCACCACCTCGTCCACCTTGACGGAGTCGTCCAAGCCCATGATGCGCATATCAATACACTTGGTGGGCCTGGACACTCGGACCTCTTCCGCATCCAGGGACGCCCTGATCCTGGCGGCCAGGGCATCCGCGGCGGGGCCACTGGCCGCACCAGGGACCTCCAGTATTCGGGCCCCGGTTACGGTGCGCCTCATACGGAAGCCCCCAGAGGCTCCGAGCTCGTCAAGGTGGGGCAACACCGCCTTCTTTGCCTTCTCCATGACGGCGTCGTATGTCACGCCCTTCTTTACCGCATCTGGCTGTAGTGTTATGACTACAGCCTCGGATTTCGGGGCGCGAAGTCTTGCCGCCATGGCCCGCTTTTTGCGCTGCTGTCGCCGCGCGCGCTTTTTTGCCGCCCTGGCCGCTTTGCCCGCCTTCCTTTTGGCGCCGACAACCGTCCATTCGGCGCCAGCCGAGGATTCTTCATGCAGGGAAGGCGGCGGCGGGCGCGGCCTGGTCGCCACCGCAGCAGGAGGTGCCGCCGATTTAGCGGCAGGCGCCGCCCTGCCCTGCTGCCGCTGCTGCTTGGCCGGCGGAGCCGGTCTCGCAGGCTCCGACGTCACGGCCCCACGTCTGGTTTGTCCCGACGGGCCTGCTGTGGCTGCGGCGGCAGCATAGGAAGCCGCCTTTCGCTGGCCAGGGGCCGCCAGCGGAGGACGCAGCACGATGCCCTCCAGCACGGAGAGCTGCTGCTGCATCCTTTGCTGGAACTGCTCCTGTTGTTGCTGCTGCTGCTTCCGGAAGGCAGCCAGCTCCTGCCGCACCAGCATTAACAGCTGGTTCTCCGGCTCGGGCTGGGGCTTGGGCTGACTTGGCCCTTGCCCCTGCTCGCGTCCTCCTGCCTGTTCGGAAGAGTTGCTCTTTGGCAGCTCTTGCTGGGCCGAGACCTTTCGAAGCCGAGCATTGTCGGCCCGAAGTTTGGTGAGCCCCCTACGGATGGGGTCCACCACCTCCTGAAGAGACGTCCTGGCCTGGGAGATCGCGCTCCTCTTGGAGGACCTCTCCCTTTTGTTGGCCACGCCATTCAGAGCGGATGCCAGGACCGACTCCAGTCGGTCGAGTGCCTCGTCGATGGCGGTGTCCGGATCACTGCCGGACGGCCCCGAGAGGTCCGTCCCAGCTCTGGCCGCTCCAGGGTGACGCCCCTCCACGGCGAGCCTGTCAGCTCGTTGAAGGGACTCTTGAGCGGTGAGCCCCCTCCCCTTGCCTCGCGCCCGACCCGCACCTCGCCCATTGGCGGGGATTTTTCGGGCCGAGCCCATCTCCGCATCGGAGGACGATACGTCCCCCGATTTGGAGCGCTTCAGGTAGGGGCGCAAGTCCCCACCCGAGTCGCCGACTACCTCCTCTACCTCCGAGCCCTCCGAGCTCCTTTCGGATGCCGCATCGGACTCCGACCGCGCATCACTCTCCATGGTTTTTTTTTTGTAAAATTTGGATTCCATTGCTGTTCCCACAAGTATTTTACAATCTGCACTTGCTCAATATCAGTGGTTTGCACTAGAGACTAATTTAGCTACCCATTAGTCAAGCTAACAACCTCCGCCGCTTGGAGGTTTGGGGTAATTTTTTATAGAGGTTGTCTTCCTCGCGGCCCAGGCGGTTAAGCCAAGACCCTCGACCCCCATCAAAAGTCAGAAACATGACCTTGGACAATCTCTGGGGCTACGAGACTAACGGTGGCAGAAGGAGGAGCAAGTCTTCCTCCTGCCTACTCGGTGGCAGGGTGAGTGTGCACCGAGCCCGCTCTTACTTCGCCACTGTGCCCTCTGCTATAGCAGAGGGACACGCGTTGAAGTGATCCTTCAGACAGAACATTCGCAGGCGGACATCAAGACCCCTTAGGCAGAAGTACCCAAGGGGAGTCGTTGGCCGCCTCCCAGGGTGCACCGTCCCGTAGACTGGCCTTCACCTCGGACGTATCCGCAAGGGAACTACAGCCTGCGGGCACTCGTGGAGGTTTTCTGTCGTAGCACCCCGAGTAATGCACCTGGTTGGGTTTGAACCTACAAATCGTAAGTCGGGGTAAATAACAATAATCATAATTTTGTACTGGTTTTCTATCTAGCATAACATAGTTGCCATCAGCGGGGTGGCAAGGAGGCGTGTGCATGTCCGCGCGACTTGCTCAAAATGCACACGATCGGGCAAACGGCCGTCAGTTACAAACTTGTGAGATACGCGATACGTGATCGTAAACAAATTTAAAATGCCGTGTTGTTCAGTGGTTTCATGCAAGAACCGAAGTGATAAGAGAAGCCTGGGTCATCATGGAATCTCTTACCATATGGAAGTACAAGTTTAATACTATATTTATCTTTAAAATCAGTAAAAACAACAAATCTTATAATATCCCTTGCTGCTACTACGTTATTTTTGTTTTCAAATATCAAGGCGACTGTATTACTCTTACAGTACATACATTGCTCTTTAACCACTACTTAATTTTAACGCTCAGTAACGGAACAAGCAATGTAAAAATAACATAACGATACTTTATCAGTGCGGTGTATTTCATAATAAAGCCGCTGTTAGTTGCGGCGAGTTAATGATGTGCCTGTATGATCTACTAATATAGACTATCGACCATAATATCGATTGGTTGGATATCCGAAGTAAAATAATGTAAATATTTTTATTTATTTTGATTATTTTACAGAGTTGTAAAGAAATAGCATAATTCAGAATTTAATAACGACTTTTGCTTAAAATAAGGCAACATGTTCTAGCTCTTTATTTGTTCTCTTTATTTAACAAGATAGAATTTTTTTTTCAAAACTTTATTTTGTTAGAAAAAAAATAGTACAGTATTTTTTTTCTAACAAAAGCCTTACATGGTGAGGTTTAGCAGTAAGTTAGGTAAAATGGTAACTACAATGTTACTTTATGTTTTCAGTTTCCCGAAAGACGCAATTTTAATAACGCAATGGATTGATGGAAGGCCACCTAATGGGTTCCCTAAAAAAAATATAGTACTATATGCTCATTCCACTTTCAACCAGAAATAATGCTTTAGCCTCTAAAAAAAACGCAGTCTTTTTGAATGGGCAATCCTTAAATTAAGACTAGACCTGAGTTAAAGTTTTTTTAGTAACTGAAAGCTTTTTCATGCAATAATTCATAATACAAGTTATTAAACTTTTCAGGATTTTAGAGGACCAGGACATGTACTTGGCCGATTTTTAGTATTTGATATTGACGTTCTGAAATGACGTATATAATGGCCTTATACGGGTAAATGGTTAGTTTTTGGGTTTTATGAAAACAAATTAATAAATAATTTATTATTATTATTATTATTAAATTATTATTATTAACATTTTATGATTTTGTTTTTGGGACCCAAAAGAAATAGCACGACAAAAAAAATTGGAAAAATCGATAACTTTTCTATTTAGTCAATCACTAGCGTAAATGTAAAATAAATTGCTTTTGCATAGCACATCGACATTTCATGTGTGCGTAAGTTGTACAGTGCATGGAAAATACACGCTGTTTTTAGAGAGGTAAGGTTTATAATTGACTGTGTAGTATGGACTGATTTATGATTTGCGGATGTGTGCGCGACTGCGTAAATATTACTGCAAATGTAGTAGTTTCGGCGTTGGTAGGGAAACTGGAGACATCGTGTTCCGGTACAATTTTTACTACTTAACATATCTCCTCCCTTCTTAAATCTGTGGTTGCCATACATTTTTCCTAGATAATCGTTTGGTTGTAAAAAGCCTAAGATTGTGGTAGACAATGATAGTTTATTATATTTTTTTAATCGGACCAAGAAGTATTTTATGAAAATCTACCTCCTTACAAAATACGTTCAGACAAATTCAATTCAAAAATCGAATTAAACTAAAAGAACATTACACAACTGTCCAAAGTCCCAACACTTCTCCCAAAACACAAGATCATAAATCTAAAAAACCTACACACGAACTTTCAATAAACGACCATACGCAAGTATTCGTAACGTGTAAGGACGATAAGTGTGCAGTAAGCTTAATAGGAAAAGTTAGAAATTGCCAAAGTTTAATGGGATCTTTAGGTATTGTGACACTTTAGTAGCCGTGAAACTACTAACGTGCTTTTATTGCAATTACACTAGCTCTACGTCTCGTCATTGCTCGTAAACGGTTTAAGAGTTTTAGTGCTTGTTCGCTAGTTTTATTTCACTTTTTATTTCTTGTTAACATTGAGGAACATCTTCAGTTTGTTTGTTTTTAATAGCTTCTTGAGTTTTCGGATTTACAATAAGATTTTCATCCGTTTAATGTTTGTGTTTTTCTTTTATTTTATTATCTGTGTTTCATGTAGCAGCTTTAATTTTTTCTTCTCCTTCTTAACGTAGTCTGCCCTAGGTCATTTAGCAATAGCATATACCATAATGTTATTAGTGATATTTTATAAGCCACTGCCTCACCCGTCCTGGTTATCCTTTTTTTTAAGGTGGAAAATCATCCAATGACATCTCCCGCCCTTGGATGGAGCGTGAAGGCGTGTTAGACTTTTATTGACTAAAACCCACTCCTGTTCCTTCTTTGCCTTCGTTCCATGGCCCCGGAGTTCTCTTTCACATCACTCATGACCCCAGTAGGCTTTGACCCTGCTGGGTTCCTATGGTTTTGCTGACATCTCACATTGACATCCCTTAAGTAGGTCTTAGAGTGCCATTCTTTTCAGCCTTGATAATTTAATTTTAAAAAAATATTTTCTTTCAAAATTAGATTTTTAAGTCCACGCTGTGACCAGGTATAATGAAAAGAATTAATTTATCTTCTCCTGACATTAAAACTTTCTAAGTCACCTTAATTAAATAAAATAATAAAATAATAAAAATGTTAATTACTTTCTTACTTAACTTTCGACAGACATGCTTACCTCCTCGTATTTCAAAACTTCCAAACAGAAGGAGGACCAAGTTCTCCTAACTTATTAATAAGTTTAAGTTAAATATCCGTGTTTAAATTTTCTACGTTTCATTAACGTTCTGTATGTATTTAGTTAAATGATCTTATTTTATATATATTTATATATACGTGGGACACTCAGAAAGTTTTGAGAAACTAAAAAACTAACTTCTATGGATAAAATATTTTTGTTCAATCTTTTCAAAGAACTCTAACCAGCTCTATACAAAGTTTCATGCGTCTGAACCAATTTTCGAAACATTTTTTTCCAGTCCATCGAAAACACCTCTTCCACGGCCTTCTCGAACGCTGCTAGCACGTCTTTCGGCGATGAAAACTTATCCTTTTTAGCTCGTTTTTTATTTCAGCGAATAAAAAGAAGTCACACAGTCCATCATAGCCAAATTTTGATTTAAAGTTATTTTAAATGATTGTCATATATTTTAATATAGTACTCTTGCCTTGCCTGACGTAGGCTAAGAACACGCTGTTGCAAATACCGATTTCAAACATATTTAGAGTTCTGAACAGATTTCTCCTGAGATGTTCGCCCCGCTCACACTCCACCAGAAAAAGATAATTATGAAACGGGTGTTGAAAATTAAAATATATATAATATATACTAGCTGACTCGGCGAACTTCGTACCACCTAATAATGTGATAAATGAAGAACCGCTCGATCGATTTTGTGCAAACTTCACATAAACCATCTACTAAATAGTCCAAACAAAGCCTAAATATTTGGTGTGGATAGGTGAGCCCGTTTATAAATATAATAGCAATTTATTTATTTTGTCATTTTTAGGCATTCAGATTATTTTTACATTTATTCTTTTTTGTCTTCATAAGAGGCGTCTGTACAAATAATAATAATAGGTACTTGTCAACCTATTCGATGAAAGTCTTTACACAATTTTATACGAAACCCATTAAGATATTTCGTTATTATATTTCTAGCCATTTCTTTAGTTCTTGAAATACAAGAAAATGCTACTTTAATACAAAAACATTACTATATCACGAGGGGCTTTAAGAAGTTGAGAACGTGACTGCGGCACGGAGGGGTGTCTGAGTGAATGAACTTTACTTTAGAATATTATTTTATACTTGTTTGAATTATATAGTTATTATCATCTTGAATAATCCTTAAAGACCTTTGAATTATGGCGAAGAAAACATTCATTTACATATACTGCCATGTAACGTTGATAAGTACACAGCTATTTATTGTTCATACAAGGTATATCGATGAACTGGTGAAGATCGTGGGAATTCGATGCATGCAAAATTTGACTGGCCTGGTGGTCTAGTGGTTAGTGAGTCTGTCTGCTATACCGGAAGTCGTGGGTTCGAATCCCTCCCAGGACAAATGTTTGTGTGATGAGCACGATCATTTATTCTGTGTTTGGGTGTAATCTATATATATAAAAGAGGAAACTGACTGACTGACATATCAACGCACAGCCGAAACTACTGGGATAAGGAGAGTGAAATTTTGCACAAGGTTTCCTTTTAAGATGTAGTTGAGCACTAAGAAAGTATTTTCCAAAATTCACTCCCTAAAGGGATGAAGCGGCAGTCCAAAGTTTGTATGGAGAAACCTACATTCACGCGAGTGAAACCGCGGGCAGAAGCTAGTTTATCTATAATATGTATGTATTTAGAAATGTAAAAGTATATTTATCAGTTGTCTAGTACTCATAACACAAGCTCTGCTTAGCTTGGGTCTAGACGGCGTTGTGTGTATATGTGGAATATATAAAAAAATAAAAATGAGCAGACCCGGTCGTTGTGGCGATACTTGGAAAGGCTTATGTCCAATAGTGGACGTCTTTCGGCTATAATGATGATAAAGTAAGGTAAGGTATTTAGAGATAACTGCATTGGGAGCTTTTACTGTATCTAGAGTTAACCTGCCACAGCTATGAATTATTCGTCAGAGTTCCCGCAGTCCTAACACGCAGAAGGCAACTATTGTTTGATATTCTTGAAAATCAGACTGACTAAGGGGTATTAAACGCGCGGGTACATAGTTATGGCACAGGAGTTCGCAATGATGCACTTTTCGAGTCAAAACTCTAAAGTCTTGAGCATCGACGTCGAGTTGATAGCCTGTCGGTCTTCTATCTTTTACATTTTTGGACATTACAGAATTCAACTCCACCAAACTTGTTCCATCATCGGACCATAAGACGTACGACGTTGTGCTACGGTACATGGTGGACATCTAACCCATGCATAAAAAACGTTTTGGAAACACTTGTACTTAAAGCTAATTACTCATCAGCTTTAAATACAAGTGTTCAAAACACAGACAAAACTCTCTTTCTGATAAGATTCTCTCTCTCTCTCTCTCTCTGACTGTCAGTCTGTGTTTTCTTGCCTTTAAGAGCCCAGGTCTTAAAGGTCTTCCCGTCCAACTATAATATAGGTGTCTTCAAGGCTAGAGTGAATAGGCTCTTAATAAACTAGTGCGCCTGACCATCAATGATTGCATCTCCGCTTACCATCAGGTGGGATCGCAGTCAAGCACTGGTTTATATCAATAAAAAAAAAAAAGGTTTAATTAGTGAACAGATTACATAGAAGTAATCTGTGCGATGTGGTCGATTATGGAGCATGCTTGCAAGGCAAGCGTACTCCATAATCAGCCACATCATCGCTTACCATCAGGTGAGATAATAATCAAATGCGAACTTATCAATAATGATAAAGTCACGTCAAATATTGAATAATTTTCATTGTTACCCCAGAAATTGTATTATTCATTGTACGATACGTGGGGTCATACAAACAGAGAAACATGGCGCAAAAGTGAAGTTGGTTTTACTGAACAGTGAATGGAATAGGATTACCATCAGTTGTTATATCGCTTGGAATATTACACAGAACAGAACACTTAATTCCCTAGGGATATGGCAAATATTATTATAACACTATAATATTATTTACATTTTAACTTCACAAATATTATAAGGAGTTAAATTTGTTTATTTAAATGTTCATAAAAGGTAATTTCGGAAAGCACTGAACCACTTACGAAAATTCTTTCGATGTTGTGATACACACACACGATACACTGTAATATGACTTATTTCTTCTGGTAGCGGCCTCGTTCATGTAAACGTAGGATTTTACGCAGAACTGTAGTGCACTGTAGACTCCGCGAATTCTAAGGTTACTTCCTATTACGACTCATTTTTTATTATGATTATTTTTTTTTGTACTTTATAGTACAATATCTACTTATACTGTAATATGAAAATATTGTAAGAATAACAATTTTTTTAAAAGAGTAACCATGGAGTTTCTTGCCGGTTCTTCTCCATAGGAAACGACCAATTTGGAACCGTGCACTAACTTCTGACGTTTTATAAATTTCCATGTAGGCCTTTGTGAAATAAAAATATTTTGATTTTAATTTATTTTTAACTACACAAATATGAACAGGAACGGGTACGGATAGAGACCATTTTTTTTGTACTATCTAAAAAATAGGGGTGGATATACGAATAATATGCTTGTTTTTTTGGTTCAGTGTACTTGAACAAAAAGAAGAACAAGTTAGTTATTTAAAATATTGTTGCTTCATCTAACGCAATACAATGCGATGTTTGATGAAAAGACTATTGAAAAGTTGGCATTCGGTAATTCCGTGATTAACTCAAATATTTCACAAAACTTGTTCCAGAAAATACGTTAAACCCTTAAAAGATTTCCAGAAAAATGGTTTATTCAGAATCTCAATTAAATGTATGAGTAACTTAAGTGTGTACATTATGGAGGGCCAAAATTCACGTAAAATATCAGATTTTCAGAGGTCTTTACTAGATTAATTTTACACTAAATTTATGTTTTGATTCCTATAGAAGCCTGGAATTCACAAAATTGCTATGTATCCAAAATATCTAGAGAAAGATTTGTAATAACATCATAATCACGTAAGAGCAGTTGTATGAAAATTTACTTCGAAAAGGACGCTCTTAAGTAACTGACAGATTACTCAGGTTTCTTAAATTACTTTAACGTAAGACAATATATTTGAAGTATTACTTAGACAATACCAAATAATTGCCAATAAAATACGACTGGTTGGAAGAAGGTCACAGGAAAACACCGCAAAATAAATAGGGTGAGCAAATAATTGCTTGGCAGCTGCCGTCGGGACAATCATTTTGCTAGTTGCTTAATAATAAATATGACAGAATTTAGTACTTACGTTTATTATATACGATAATCGTTTATTAGTTCAGAAACTAACAGAACTACATTGTTATAAAGTTTTAAAAATCGATTAATTAAATTATGGTACGGAGCCAGAGCAGCAATGCGAGCAAAGGTAAAGCGAAAGCGAGAGGGAGTGGATATCCTTACGCTCCAGCTGAAGGTGGAGGAAACCACCTGAGTATCACGTGTCTCAGGGTGATTCCTAGCCACCGTAGGTGCGGGCGTATGGACCGCGAGCAACGAGTACATCACTATCCGATTAGAACCAAGCCTGGGTCAACAGCGGGTTGCATCTAACTAGCACCTCAAAGACATGTCATCTTAATTGATGAAGGCATCGAGATTATTTGGAAGAGTCACCGTAACTCTGGAATAGGCATTTGTAACTCTTTACTGAACCGACTCACATCACAAGATTGGAACAGCAGTAATGTTTTAATTGCATCATTTGGAATAATTGGAAAACTGAAACACTCTTTACTTTAAGTGACCTGCAGTCTTTTTAAAATTCAAATTAAAACGTAAATAGTGTAAATTTTAAAGAACCCACTAAAAATATCTGCTTTAAATTATTCTCAAATCAAAATTCAATTAAATAAAACTGTTGGTGTATATTTGGCGCAACGTAATAGATCACGATCTTTTGAGCCGTTGTTCCAAATGTTCCGTTTTTTTCTTGTGAGCTGATGTTTCAAATGTTCCATTTGTGTCTTTTGAGCCGATGTTCCAAATGATAAATATCACAGTTTCGGAACATTTCAGTGATTCAGATGCAAATGTTCCAATCGCAAAGATGACACCTTTTTCCTACGCCTACTCTAGAACGCAAAGGGCCACTGAAAGGACACAGGTTGGTTTTAGTCAGTAAAAGTCTAACTCTCCCTCTTGCACCACCCGTAGCGAGAATCTCCCACCCAAAGCGAGAAAAGTCACTTGATAATTCCCATTACTAAAAAGAAAAAAAAATTGTAACGTGCCTTTCAGATTGAAGTACTCTTGTCGTTTGTAAAAAGCCGCGATGGTCACGCGTAGCTCACTGTGTAATACAAAGAATTGCACTCTAGACAGATTTTCATTAAGAATACAATGTACAAAGAACAACACACGATACTGGTTCATATGTAAGACGTGACGTTACGTTACAATTGACCCTTTAAGTGCAGAAAGCATGAAGGTCAGGATTGTGGTCTTAACTGATCCCACACTGCCTTTAATAGCCTATTCCCAACCATGTTTTTTTTTTAGGTGGAATATCATCAATGTCTTCTGCCGCTCTCTTTCGTGTCAGACTTTTATTGACAACTCACACCTGCTCCCTAGCCAAGTTACAATCGTTTCGTTCGCGCCGAACGCCTCGTGTAGGCCACGCCTCGGATTCCTTTGTGCTGACCACGTAACTGAGCGTTAAGATGACGTCAGAATAAAGGGATCGGAGGCGTGGCCTACTAGAGGCGTTCGGCGCGAACAATACGATTGTAACTTAGTTAGGGGGGCTGTTCCTTCGTTGCCTTCGTTCCAGGAGTACACTTTCGCACAAAGCTTTTCAACCATGTTGGGGTTAGCTTCCAGTCTAACCGAATGCAGTTGTATATGAGTATTCCACTTAAAGCGACTACGCGTATGAACTCCACAACCCAGCAATTGTCACTTCATTTATAAATTTTTTGAACACAGGGTACAATTATCTTATAATGTTTGGTCTATCCTATTTCCTGCCGAAAATAATACGAAATAGTGGTGCAATGTGAAAAAATACTATCAAAATAAATTAATCGTGAAAATATACAAAATCTCATTAAACAAAAATGTCAGCAAATGAAAATGGTAAAATTTAAATAAAGTAGTACGAAAAGATAAAATAATGTCAGCAATATTACAATCGTCAAAATTAAATTAATAAATAGAAAACAAAATGTCATTAAAAAAATTGTGTACACGATTGGCACGACTATTGTCAGATTTCCTGGCTTCTGATTATCAGTAACGACTGTCAAAGATCAAAAAATAACAGCCGGGATAACGACTTAACGTGCTTTCTGAGTAATGAAAAGAAAGAAAGAAAATACTTTATTTATTTGTTTAACATTTTATGCACAAAGGTACAGAGGCGGACTTAATGCCTTAGGCATTTTCTACCAGTCAACCTTTGGGTGATGCAGAGAAGAATAGTGGTAGGTGCAATAAGAGAGAAAAAAAAAATATACAAATTAATCACAGATACAATACAATAAATATAATATATATTACATAATATATACTTAATTTAATGAACTAAATATATATAATCAAAAAAAAAAAAAACATAAATTGGTCCAAATCGACAAACAGAGAAACATTAACGCTGTGCTGATACTACTGCCAACTTCTTAAGAATATGCTCGCGAACCTCAATCTTGAATCTTAATCGGTTTGTAACCATCCTGACCTCTTGGGGGAGCGCATTCCACAGAGAAATAGCCTGAACAAAGAAAGAACAGTGAAGAAAGTCAGTGCGATGAGTAGGACATAGTAGAAGACGGTTATGAGATGAGCGTAGATTTTTATTGTGGTTGGCGCAAATGTATTGAAAGTGAGGGGCTAAATAACTGGGAGAATTGGGAGAATTAAGAAATGAATAAATGAATGAAAACAACGCAGTGAGCGCCCGTTGCTCTCTGCGTTGACGTATGGGCAACCACTTTAGAAGCGATCGATGTGCAGAGACATGATTATATTTTCGCAAATTGAAAACAAATCGAATGCAGTAATTAAGAAGACGGTCGAGTTTATTGAGGAGATCTGCATTCAGGTCATAGTAACACACATCGCCATAATCGATGATAGGAAAAATTAGGGTAATACTTTGACAGAACACAAGGCACACAAATACTAGTTAGGTAGGTATATAAAAAAAACTGGGTAAGTGCGAGTCGGACTCGCGCACTGAGGACTCCGTACAAACTTAACTATGTAAACAGTTCAATTCCTGCATTTCTGATTTTCATTTCATTTCTTCTGAGTCTCGGAGATTTTCCCGAATCAATTTTTGTTTGTGACGTAACAATACTGTTTTTGGATTTATTCTTATGTCTGTGCTATAAAACGTTACTTTTTGCCAAATTTCGACGACGAGAGTACCCTATGAATTTTGGTTCCCTTGAGAGTGTCGAAATATACCTTTTTTTGCAACATAAACAGACGAACAACAAAGTTATTCTATAAAGGTTCCGTTTTTTCCTTTTGAGGTATGGAACCCTAACAAAGAAGAAGCAAAAAATAAAGTAGTGCACATCACGGTTGCGTCTAAATTAGTCCCGTTCATAAATGCCAGAAAACTAAAACCTGGCAAGCTTGGAGGAGTGGTGATATAAAAACGGGCACCACGACACATCCACTGACTGACGTGGATAAGCGTAGCTTAACCTTGGCGATTATTTATTTTACTTTCTTTTATTTATAAAGTTTTTTTTTTTTATAATGTGAATGTGAGAATACTGTAGACTCCGCGAATTCTTAGGTTACTTTTTATTATGATTATTTTTATTGTACTTTTTAGTACAATATTGACCAGTCTACACTGTCCTTACATAATATCTACTTATTCTGTAATATAGAAATATTGTAATATGATTTTTTTTTTAAAGAGTAACCATGGAGTTTTTTTTTGCCGGTTCTTCTCAATAGGAAACGACCAATTTGGAACCGTGCACTAGCTTCTGACGTTTTATAAGTGCCCATGTAGGCCTATGTGAAATAAAAAACTTTTGACTTTGGCTTTGACTTTGATCAGACTGGAGCGACCGTAAGTACTTAACCACGTCAAAGACTAGCTGCCACTGACATTATTCCAAAGATATTATTCGCATTAAATCTTTCAGACTTCACAGACATGCTAAGTCCTTAATCTTCTGTTACCACAAGATCAGCAGGAAGCTAACACAATATTATATTTTAATTCGATCTAGCGTTATTGAATTCCTTCAAAGGAAATTCCTAAGAGCAATAAAGACATTCTTTGGCGCAATGCCATTCTCAGGGTACGGGCGCACCGTCTTCGCCTTACTACGTTGATTTTTATTTTTAACCATCCACATTTTATAGTATGGTGCTAAAGCTATTAGTTTTACAGTCCTTCTCTGCTTAATTTTATATTTTCTTGAAGAGACGGCTTTATGATACACTTGGACGTCTGCATTAAGTTTGAAAGATTTTGAATTTTATTTTCTAGATTTTGTTTTCCAATTTATACTCAATTGAATTTTGAATCTAGATACATTAGCGAGAAATCTCTTCTCTGCATGTAATTAGAATCAATTATATTAAAATTATTTAAAATGTCTAACTTAAAACTAAAAAAAATCTCTCAACCGAACTTCGGTATCTCAATGGAGATTAGCCACCCGGCTCATCATTATAATTTCAGCCGAAAGACGTCCACTGTTGGACAAAGGCCTCCCCCAAGCGACGCCACAACGACCGATCAAGTACGTCTCGCATCCACCGCACTCCCGCGACTCTCACCAGGTCGTCGGTCCAACTTGTGGGAGGCCTTCCAACGCTTCGTTTTCTGCTGCGCGGTCGCCACTCTAGAACCTTTCGGCCCCATCGACCATCCGTTCTACGAGCAATGTGCCCTGCTCACTGCCACAGCCACCTGGCTAATCTTCGCCATTATTCGCTTGAGCACTATAATGTCTGCTGCGTACCTACGCTGGACATATTATAGTACTTAAGCGCGGAAACACAGGTGCACTCTCTATTCCGTTACTATTTTGGAGGTAAGTGGAACAGAGTGTAAAGTCCCGCAAACCTCCGTTGAAAAGGAAGGATCCTGCGACCAGACGGGTGTTATGTCTGGTAGGCAACTACTTTACCACTGCCCGAAGGAACTGTAATTCGACACAACCGGGGAAAGATCATGTGCAGAACCAATGGCATTACGTGCTTTCCGAGGCACGAGGATATCTCACCTCAGTCACTAATGCAAAAACCTATAAAAAAAATAACTTTGACATTTTGGAAGTCGGTGTTTCTCGGTATTTTTTGTTTTTTAGTTAACACCGACAAAACGAGAAAACGAGTGCAAAGTTGATTAGTTACGGAGTTCCGGTGCCTACCTTCCGGCTCCATCATCATCATCAGATCACTTCGATGATACCATTTTCAACATTACTATTCAGAACCATTCATTTATTTTTATTATCATAGTCACTTAACTATCTTCATTGTAATATTTCTATGAGTATGAAGTTCAATTTCTGCTTCGTCAAAATATATTACTTTTTGACTGTAAATGCTTAAGTCCTCGATAAAAATACCAAAATCACTATATGGTTATTATAGCTATTTGAGGAGTTCCCTCGATTCCTCATGGATTCCATCATTAGGACTAGATTTTGAAAAAAATGGGACCTATCTGGAACCATAAACGACGGTGTAACAAACAAAAAAAAATACAACCGAATTGATAAACTGACCTGGGAACCGAAACTTAGACCCCACGTACAGCAGTGGCACTTGCAACCACGAGACCAACAAGGCATACCACATAAAACTATAAAGCTCGTATTCGTACAGATACCGGAAATGTGAAACACACACATTTTCTTGTTTAATCCAATTCCTTTTTCCACTGGAACGAATCCAGATTCATAAAGTAATAACATACGAAATCTCCATTAACCCGAATGAACCATGGTTGACACGACGTGTGACATACGGTGTCGAACAGGGCTGCCGAACGGGAGCTATTTACATAATTAAATTGAATTTACATCAAGACTCAACTCACTACGGCACAGCCCTGCCTACTTATGTACGAAACAATTAGGACCTTTTAACATAAGCCCGAGTGCATTTAGCGCGGTTTGCGAAATTTTCGTATAATAGAATTTTGGCTTAGAATTCTTCGCCTCTCTTTGCTTTCATGGCGTTGAGAATTAAAATAAAACTGGGAGTTAATTAGATATGAGAGGGAAGTGCAGATACTCCCCAATTTGGTTTTAAGCTCACTAGTACCTGGTATTATCGACCTATTTGTAAAGGAAAGGTTTTTGAAACTCATTCATATTTGAACTGAGTGCCTCTTTAATTTTATGTTTTAAATACTCGACGTCAGAACCATCTGGTCCGACGTTTATTTGTATCGAAAATTCACTTTTTAATTAAATCGTATGTACTTTTATTGCTCTTTGTGTCTAATGGATACAATTGTCATTATTTATTTATCTATGTTCCCGGCAATCTGTATATTTTTTTTATTTTTTTATTGATATAAACCAGTGCTTGACTGCGATCCCACTTGATGGTAAGCGGAGATGCAATCATTGATGGTCAGGCGCACTAGTTTATTAAGAATAATAAACAATAATAATAACAAACAATATAACAATATAATTCTGGCATTCTATAAAATATCCAAGGCAATGCACAGAACACAGAACCTTGGGCGTCCAGGCGACCTATGAAATATTATGAACCTTAGTGTCCATTTATATAATAATAACATTATATATATAATTCCTAGAGATTGTATAGAGTACCTGTTAGTTCAACGGCAGCGTTTGAATTAAATAGATTTTTGTTTACATTTATCAATGTTAACCGAATTACCTATTAATAATAATAAAACGGTTAGAAGAAAAGTCGTCTTTCAGTATCAGGAATCTTTCAGTATAGAATGTTGATCATAATTTTCAGACATAATTTTTGCTTTATATGGAAAATATTAGGATTTTTCCTTGAAGTGAAATCGTCAAATAACTTCATTCACCCCAGGTGGAGCGAACCTATAACGTTTTAAAAAAAAATTAAAACTAACCCATGTTTCTTTAGCGTCCTGTGCATTCCAGGATCGTTGTGGTTCTTTCTAACAATTTTACAGCCTGAAAAATATTACCCCAGGACTAGAACGCAAGGCAAAGAAGGATCATAGAAGTGGATTTTAATCAGTAAAAGTCTGACGAGCCCTCGCGCTCTAACTTAAAGCTGTAGAAGTAATATTAGATGATTTCCCATCTAAAATAGAGCAGTGTTGGCCGAGTGGTAACGGCCCCGACTTACGAGTTGTAGGTCGCGGGTTCAAACCCTGCCAGGCGCATTACTTTCTGTAATTATTTCATCACCACTGCTCTCAAAGCGGTGAAGGAAAACATCGTGAGGAACCCGGCATGTCCTAGAACCAAAAATTCGAAGACCTGTGACATTCACCAACCCGCATTGAGCCCGCGTGGTCGTATATGGCGTATTCCCTCTCCTAGAGAGGAGGCCTGAGTCCCAACAGTGGGAACATTATAAAGATATTACGTAATTGACTAATTTCAAAATACACTACACATCTAAACAGAATCTCTTTGAAAACAAAAGCTATCTAGATCACAAGTCACATGTTTATCTAATAATTTATTCTCAGGTCGCGAACCACATTTAACACCCAATAAATTTATTCGACGTCAAATAAAGCCGATGGCTGCTAGATTTATAAGGGACGGTACTCGGACGCTTACCTTCGCGTTTTGTTTTAGAAATTATTCATAGTAAGGGAAAGTTGTTTCAGTATTTATTAGTAATAATTGCTGAGCAAAATACAGTTTAAGACTTCAAAATTTTGGTTCACTTTTATGATTTTTCTTTCTCAGTACTAAGGACTTCTTAGAGTATAGCCTCCCAGAAACAACGTCAATTCTGGAAAATAAACTATGTCTGTTACTGTTATCCTGAATAAATATGTTTATGAAACAGTACTTTAAACAATGACTAGCTTCTGCCAGTGACTTTGCCTACGTTAAAGTAGAAAATATATAAGCCTAAGTTATCCAGTGATAAAGCAGTATTATATTGAATTTTTAAAATCAGTCCAGCCCCCCTAGCCAAGTTACGATCGTTTCGTTTGCGTCGAACGCCTCAATGATGATGTCATCTCGACGCTCAGTCACGTGGTCAGAACAAAGGAATCGGAGGCGTGGCCTACTCGAGGCTTTCGACGTAAACGAAACGATCGTAACTTGGCTAGGGGAGCAGTAGTTATTCATTATAAATAAAAATACAAATCTTTCATCTTTATAATAATCTACACTAATATTATACAGAGGTAAAGTTTTTTTTTTTTTTAGTAAGAGATAATATCTGGAAGTATTGTTCCGGTTGCTAAATTTTTTTCACCGATAGAAAGCTGCTTTATTTCTGAGTGACATAGATAACAATTTATGTGCGCGGGTGAAACCGCAGGCAAAAGCTTGTTAAAAATATAAAAAAAGGATCATTATTGAAACAGTTCTTGATCTATCATAAGATTCCTGCAACAGACTGTTGACATCAAACATTTTAAATATTTTTTTCTTCGGTTTTAATTTTGAAAACGTTGCCACAATTAATCCTGTAACGTGGATGCGTTCAAAAACGTGTAAACAAACACACAAAGCATACAGAGCCAAAAAATACAATCGGTTATACAAATATTTATTCCATAAAGGAATCGAACCCAAAACACGAAGTCAAAGAAAAGATTTTTTGTTTTGTTATTCATAGGTTCACGCTTGACCACTATTTTACCTGAGGGTAACTTATGACTTCTATTCACTCTTAACTTAAAGATCCTTAAGTTGCTAGCTGCAACCTAGTCAGGGAACGTAGACTCCGGCAGGGAATTCCGCTCCTTAACTGTACGCACAATGCATGTGTTTCCAAAACGTTTTGTGCGCTTAGGTGGGACGTCCACCATGTACCGGTGTCACATCGCCACACCGGTGGTCCGATGATGGAACGGACTTGGTGGAATTAAAAAATCTACTGAAAGACTAAACTTTCAGGATTTTTATTACCACTAAGTTTTGATATGTCTGCTTTATTAGGGTTCTGTACCAAATGGGTAAAACAGGACCCTATTGCTAAGACTTCACACTGTCCATCTGTCTATCATCAGGCTGTATTTCATGATCCGCGATAGCTAAACAGTTAAAATTTTCACAGATGATATTATATTTCTGTTGCCACTATAACAAAAAATACTAAAAACCAAAATAAATATTTAAGTGGGGCTCTCATACAACAAACGTGATTTTTTGCCGTTTTTTGCGGGACATTAATAACGACAACAGGTAGACTCTTGAAATATTTACAGAATATTCAACTCTATATTCACTTTTAAAATAAATAAATAAAAATAAAATATTATATAATATTCCACAACTACCACACAACGCCGTCTAGTCTTGAGACTAGACTAAGCAGAACTTGTGTTATGAGTACTAGACAACTGATAAACATACTTATATATTTCTAAATACATACATATTATAGATAAATTACACCCAAACACAAAACAATGATCGTGCTCATCACACAATCATTTGTCCTGGGTGGGAATCGAACCCACGACCTCCGGAATAGCAGTCAGGGCCACTAACCACTAGACCAACAGGCTACTCGCCAGTCAAAAAGTATAATATTGTATTACGGAACCATTCATGTGCGAGTCCGACTCGCACTTGGCCAGGTTTTCATGTTAATTGAAAAACCTAGCCAACTGAGTTAAATACATATAACATTTCTATTCGAACCATAACCGTTATAAAACTTAATCAAACGTATTCAAACATTTGATTCCAGTCATGCAGAAACTTGTTGGAATTCATCAAAGCATGTTTTAATTGAATTATAATTATGCATTTATAATGGATGGATTGTGTGAAGAGTGATATGAAAGAAAAGGAAGTTAGTGATAGCATGACGAGTGACAAGGCAGAGTGGAAGAAAAAAACGTGTTGCGCCGACCCCAAATAACACGGGACAAGGGCAGGAAGATGATGATGATAATTATGCATTTATGAGTTTTTGTGTAGATATGTTAATTTTAGTGAAACTTTTGTACTTTCCCTCTCCTAGAAAGAGGAGGCCTGAGTCCCAGCAGTAGGAACATAAAAGGCTGATTATGCTATGCTATGCTTTTGTACTTGTGGAATTAGCTGATGTTGCAGATGAAGGAAATGAATGAATATACATAGTAATTTTTATATTCACGATAGTACTTTTTTTTTTGGTATACAGTACTTTTTAAACTCGATTAGACAGGTAGATAGGTATTTTATTAATAATAAACCTTAGGAGCCTCTTGTTAGGCGACTGGATCAAGGGCTTGATTCAGAAAGCTGTACTTCTGGACACGGCTCTTATAGTTAGGAGGTTCCTTTCTCTGAAGCCCTGACCGGTAGCTTGGACTCTGTTCCCGACACCAATGGGCTACTATTTTTTATACCAACTTCCCAAAAAGGAGGCAGTTATCAATTCGGTTGTATTTTTTTTTATGTTTGTTACCTGAGAACTCCGTCGTTTATGAACCGTTTTGCAAAAACTTTTTTTTCACTTAAAGGATATGCTTCCCGATTGGTCCCAATTTTTTCAAAATTCAGTTCTGATGATGGAATTTATGAGGAATCGAGGGAACTCCTCAAATATTAGGCAAAAATCATATAGTGTTTTTTGTATTTTCAGCAAGGAGTTCAGCATTTACAGTCAAAATGTAATATTTGATGAAGTGGAACTGGTAAAGAAAGTGGTAAAGAAGACCAGAAATGGTCAACAGAACTTCATACTCACATAGATATCATAATGAAGATAGTTAAGCGACTATAACAATACAAATAAATGAATGGTTCTGAATAGTTATGTTGAAAATCGTATTATCAAAGTGATCTGATGATGATGATGGAGCCGGAAGATAGGCAGCGGAACTAAATTAATTAATCAATGTATCCTAGCCGTGTTCGAGCCTATTAGAATTGTCATGAAATTTATTTTGACTATTAGGTAATCTCGAACTGATCTGATGATGGAGACAGAAGGTGGAAGGTGGACACGGGAACTTCATAATAAAACAATGTATCCTAGAAGTGTTTGGGTTAATTGGAATCGGCATGAGAAATAAGTACTCTGGCTATAAGTGTATCACAACTAAAAAGTGTGAAAAAAAAACTTTATACAAAAAGAAAAATAACCGACATCACTAAAAAAACACTAAAACGATCAAAATAAATTTAATTTCGGAAGTCGGTAAACAAACAATACCGAAAAACACCGACTTCCGAAATCAAAGTTATTTTGATCGTTTTAGTGTTTTATTTTAGTAAAGTCCGTTATTATTATTTTTGTAAAAAGTTTTTTATTATATTTTTAAAATGTTTTCTTTTATTGAAATATTTAAAAATATAATTTATATGTATATAAATGAATAAAAAGAATAATAATATTATTCAATACAACTATCACACAATGTGTGTTATTTTTAGCGTATGTGGATGTGGGTATAAAGTCTCACATACCATCGTTGAAAAGGGAGGTTTTTCCGACTGAGTATTGCGTCTGCGATAACTGTCCCTTAGTTGTTTTTGGATTGTTGTATAATCTGATCATATGGGGAACTTAAACTTTGACTTTCTATTTGATTTTTTTATTACTTTTTTTTTTATTTGGGCTATTTCAGTTGCTTTGCTCAAGACCAAAGCAACTCTACCAAAACTTTATGTAGTGCCTGGGTGTAATTTATCCAAATTATGCATTCATATATTATATAAGTATGTTTGTCAGTTATCTAATACTCATAGCAAAACCTCTGCTTAGTTTGGGACTAGATAGCGTTGTGTGAAAGTTGCAAATATTTATTATAATAATAAACAAAAACTATGGACATAGCCCGAAGAATCGCCAAACATAAGTGGTAGTGGGCAGTTCACATTGCTCGCAGAACAGATGGTCGATAGGGACGAAAGGTTCTGGAATGGCGACCACGTACCGAAAGACGCAGCGTTGGAAGGCCTCCCACAAGGTGGACCGATGACCTGGTGAGGGTCGCGGGAATTCGATGGATGCGAAACGCACAGGACCGGTCATTGTGGTGACATTTGGGGAAGCCTATGTCCAACAGTGGACATCTTTTGGCTAAAATGATGATGAAGAAACAAAAACTTTTTGAAAATTAAGGTCTTTATTGCTTTAAAATTGTCACTGAGATACAACCTAAAGTCTGAAGCATATTTTTACAGCCTCAAAGCTTGGCTATAAGTTTTAGTTTAGAGCTATATAAATCACTGGTTACCGCAAGGCAGCGGTAAGCCACTGCATTCAGTGGTTAGATAACTATTCTAGCCACGCCAGTGTTTACCAATAGGTAAGCACAGACACAGGTGTGTTTACAAGTGTGTATGATAAGACCTTGTATATTGATCTTTAGGTGTCGTAATTAAGACAAGTGTTACGAAGGATAATTTCTTAGTTCGATAGATTTAAAAAATTGTGGTAATAATTTTAGATAAATTAGTATAGATATACTTTTAATTGTACAGCAAACAATGGGTGGTCTTATCTAGTAAAAACAGGATTTTAAGGTAACCAAAAAGTAAAAATGGGACCCTATTACATAGCATAGTATAGTAGGCCCTATACTATTCCCACTGCTGGGACTCTGGGAGAGAGAATGGGTCGTAATCCGCCACGCGAGTCAAGTGCGGGTTGGTGGATGTCACATATCTTCGAATTTTTGGTTCTAGGACATGCCGATTCCCTCACGATGTTTTCCTTCACAATTTTGAGAGCAGTGGTGATGAAATAAATTACACAAAGTAATGCTCCTGGCTGGGTTTGAACCCGCAACCTACAACTCGTAAGTCGGGACCGTTACCACTCGGCCACCTCTGCTCTTTTTTAGATGGGAAATCATCTAATATTACTTCTACACCTTTAAGTTAGAGCGCGAGGGCTTGTCAGACTTTTACTGATTAAAATCCACTTCTATGATCCTTCTTTGCCTTGCGTTCTAGTCCTGGGGTAATATCTTTCAGGCTGTAATAGTGTGGTGATGAAATAAATTACACAAAGTAATGCTCCTGGCTGGGTTTGAACCCGCGATCTACAACTTGAAAGTCGGGGCCGTTACCAAACGGCCATCACTGCTCACCCTATTATTAAGACTCAATTGTCCGTCTGTCTTTCATCAGGCTGACGTATCTTATGAACTATGATAGCTAGACTGCTGAAATTTCCACAGATCATATATTTCTTTTACTGCTACAGTAACAAATGCTAAAAATATGTTTGTTGTAGGGCTCCCATACGGCAAACGAGTTTTTTTGTCATTTTTGACCCCATTAATAACAGCAACGGATAGACGCTTGAAATATTCACAAAATATTTAGTTGTATTAACTAAATAATTAAAATAAAATAAATATTTAAGGGAGCCTCCCACACAAAAACATTAATTATTTCTCTTTAAATAGTTTACAATATCATATAGGTGTTACCGGCAATCACTATTATTCAGGTATTCTATAAAATACCTAGACAATGTATAAAATACCTGAGGCGTCCTGGCAATGTCTGAAATATTATGAATGTTATTTCTCATTACATACTTTACCTGGCTAATGAAGAGGAAACGCCCCTCACGCCCCAGCCGATAGGATTCTGATCCCGATTTCCAGCCACCGTAGGCGCGGGCTTGCGGACGGTGAGCAATGGGTAGCTCGCCGTCTGACCGTCAAATAACCGTCCGGACCGAGCCCAAATCTTCGACTTCGACGCGCGCCTCATGGAGATGACAGCAAATCGTAGGGGCCCAGCAGAATCGAAGCTTACTGGAGCCATGGGTTGTGCAAAAGTGAACCCCGGGCCCTGGAATGAAGGAAAACAAGGAACAGGAGTGATTTTTAGCCAGTGAAAGTCTGACATGTCCTCCCGCTCAGCCCAAGTGCAAAAGAGGTCATTAGATGATTTCCCAAATAAAAAAATACCTGGGTAATGTATGCAATTCCTAGAGATTGTATAGAGTACCTGCTAGTTCACCGTCAATGAGTAAAATAAATAAATGTTGGTCTATATTTACCAATGTTAACCAACCTACCTATAAAATTACAAAACATCTTTTATAACTATTATATTATTATATATTATATTATTTATATGTATACCTCCGAATTACAGGAATGTAAGAGAAAGGTCAAAATCAAAATCAATTTTTTTTTTCACATATGCTTAAATGGGTGCTTATAAAACGTCAGAAGCTAGTGCATGGTTCCAAATTGGTCATTTCCTATGGAGAAAAACAGCAGCTTTTAAAAAAAAGGTTGTTTACAATTTTTTTTCATATTACAGTATTAATAGATATTACGTAAAAACAGTGTAGACCAGTCAATATTGTACCCAAAAGCGCAATAAAAATAATCATATTAAAAAAAATGAGTGGTAACAGGTAGTAACCTAAGAATTCGTGGAGTCTACAGTGTTCTTATATTCACATTAAAAAAAGAGGCTACATAAAAAAAAGCAATTAAAAATATGAATAAAATAAATTACTAACGAATTTAAAGTAGTAGAATTCTAAATAATCTAAAAAATATTATAAAAGCAATGTGTTAAAAAATGTATATTAAAACAAAGATGGAGCAGTTAATAGACACAATCATAATGAGTTACCAGGGAGCCACATGTGTAGAAGTAGTCATTGCCAAACAAGCGTGTCTTCGACATAGTCTTTACCCTTATATTACGCTTTTTTGGTTAAGACATGCTTAATATGAGTTTTGAATTTTCCCTTGCTAAGTCCTGTTACCGCTTTTGACAGCTTGTTATAAAAACGTATGCTGTTATATGTGTACTAAGAATGACTTGCTGGTCTTAGCTTAAAAAAAAAACATTTTGAAAACAACAATTCAAAAAGGGGAATAGTATCTCTTCCAATATTTATAACTATAAAACAAAACTAATTTGAAGGTAAAAGTCGTGTGGAGCAGGAAGCTCAAGCGAAGAGCATAATGGCATAATCGCCGGTACCTATATTGTCACACAAAAAATCTATCTCGATCTTAAATATTGGCTACGATATAGTCAAGACATAGATCTCCGTGATGGCAGAGAAAGCTGAAAAAAGAATATATATCAGGAAACGAGAGAAACATTCTATTTATAAAATACTTCACAGCATAAAATATTTGAATCCGAACCAAAAAGCGGGCTGTGTTCCTGAGACATACGGAAAAAAGGCAGCATTACTTTTTCCTCTCAATATTACGTCGTGTCTCCTTGAATATTTAATCTCAAAGAAACTTTAGTGCCTACATCAAACAAACTTCCATTTAATGATAAAGGACCAAGGAGAACAAAACCAGGTGTTCTAAAAACCTAGTAAGCAGCAACATTTTTTTACAGGCAGTAAAAAAAAAACAACATTCCATTTACGAAATTGTAGGGTCTCGCGAAATTTGTATTAAAATTTACGTCGAACGGTGGATAAATTAGTTAGTTATTCAGAACACGGGACCGAGGATTTAAAGCCAATTCCCTTTTTGATCTCTCCTGAGCAAACAAACAGAAGTCTGTCACGGTGGTAGACGGGCCCCGTCTTTGCATAAAATATTAGGTGGGACTACGCGAAACTGGGCTGGCGCTTGGAGAATAATATGGCAGTTGCTAGTCATACTACTACATAGTTATAGACAAAAATGTTGCCATTGTAGCGTAGAAGATGCGAGTATGAATAGTAATCACACTGAAATCACGCACACACAGGTACATGGAATGGCTAGAACAATTTGCCTGCTGCGGTCGTCCCGTCCAATTATAATTTAGATCCTCTAGGCTAGAGTGAATAGGCTCTTAATAAACTAGTGCGCTTCACCATCAACGGAAGTATCACTGATTACCACCAGGTGCGATCGCAGTCAAGCACTGCGATGCCAACTATATATATAATGATATAGAGATGGCCGTTGGAGCCGAAAGGTTCTAGAGTGGCGACCGCGACGTATAGTAAGGCGAAAGTTTGTATATGCAGGTGTATAATGGAGTGGATGTGTGTATAAGATTGTAATGATTGATGGATTTGATTTATCACCCTGTAGCTCCCGAAGCCCGCGGCGTCTCCTATCGTGGCGCGCATGTCCTATACCTGGTGCTGCCTCTTGTAAAAAAAAATGCCATTAAAAACATCATCATCATCTTCCTGCCCTTGTCCCATCTTATTTGGGGTCGGCGCAACACGTTTTTTTCTTCCATTCTATCCTGTCAACCGTCATACTATCACTAACTTCCTTTTCTTTCATGTCACTGTTCACACAATCCATCCATCTTTTCTTTGGCCTCCCTCTCCCTCTCCACCCATCCACATGTATATTCATAATGCCATTAAAAACATAACTTGTAAAAAAACCAAAGCTCGCAACTCAGTACCTCTACCGTAAAAAGTTCTGAGATCCTATAATACCAAGTTGATGTATCACCTTTTGCAATATCTTATAGTGACCATATGAATTTCACAAATTTGTTATGTTTTAACTAAATAAATTAATTTGACAATCGCATGGAAACAAAAGGTATTTCACAATTAGTCATACGTATTATATTAAACTAGATTGTTATTTTTTTTAATTGATATAAACCAGTGCTTGACTGCGATCCCACCTGATGGTAAGCGGAGATGCAATCATTGATGGTCAGGCGCACTAGTTTATTAAGAGCCTATTCACTCTAGCTTTGAAGACACCTATATTATAGTTGGACGGAAAGACCGCAGCAGGCAGATTGTTCCAGTCCTTCGATGTACGCGGTATAAACGACGAAGCGAAACGCTTAGTCCGGACCGTTGAAGTTTCAACAACGTAATGGTGGATACTCGCCGTTCGTCGGCTTGTCTGATGGTAGAAAGGAGATGGCGGAATCAAGTCATGCAGTTCCCGCGCACACTCTCAAAATGTAACCTGTTAAGTCAAATTGCTAAGTCAATCTATTTATTTCTAACATAAAAGATTTGTAACATTGATATGGTTAACTTAACAAGGTGGTGTTTTAGGAGGAATTGATCCTTTGTAGTAACAAGTCATAAAATATGCAGCAGTGAATCAATCTATCTGGCTGTTGACCTGAAGACTGACTTAACCTGTCAACCGTCATGCTATCACTAACTTCCTTTTCTTTCATATCACTTATCACCCATCGAAATGTATACTCATAACTTTTTCATTATGTAACATGCGTTTCATCTCTCCTCTTTACATGACCATACCAAGACATACGATTCCCCTTCAACTTTTCAGTCACTGGCGCCACTTTCAATCTCCCTCTAATATACTCATTTCTCAGTTTATCCATTCTCGTCACACCACACATCCATCTCAATATTCTCATCTCCGTTACATGCAATTTTTTTTGCATCCGCTTTTTTCACAGCTCGTCATTCTGATCCATACAGCATGACTGGTCTTATCATGGACTTGTAGAATTTACCTTTCAATTTGGGGGGCATCAGTGAGTCACTAGTTATTTCAGACCCGTCGCCATTTTATCCAGCCTGAATTGATCCGATGTGTTACGTCTCGGTCTACCACGCCATCGCCTTAGATAAGTGGTACCTGAGGTACCGACAGTCGGGGCTGATCGGTATGGGCGTTCCAGCGAGAGCTAAGGGCATAGAACCGGAAAGATCGCCAAAATCGAAGAACAAGTATTCGGTTTTCGTTCTGCTCAATTTTAAACCAACACTCTCCAGTCTGTGCTACCAGTACTGAGTCTAAGTGTAACACTTTAAATGTTTAGAGAGAAAAATATTCTCGTAGTAGGTATTTAAATCTAACTTCTAAAAAAATACAGCACAAATTAATTTAAAAAATAGAATACAGTCATTATACATTAGAAAAATAGTTTTTCTTAATTCTTATTCTTTATTGTACACAAAAACATACATAGTACACGGAGATAATACAGTTTATGTACAAAAGCGAGCTTAACTCAACAATGAGTTTTTCTCCCAGCAAACCTTTGAGTTACAGAGTGAGAACACATTCGAGGTTAGGAACCAGTGCACAATATAATCCTTGCAATAACTAAATCTAAAATATAATTATATTATATATAAGTCTATTAGATAATTATAATATAAATACATACTAATTTATATTAATATTATGTCAATAATGAAAGGATCATCTTACAAGAAGTCTTAAACATAAATCAACACAAGACAATAATACATATTATAATTATTAGTTTTCGCCCACGGCTTCGCCCGCGTACAAAATATAGCCTATGTCACTCTGGTATAAAGTAACTTTCTATCAGTGAAAAAATTTTGACAATCGGACCAGTACTTTCAGAGATTACCGCCTACGAACAAAAAAAAAAATAAACAAACTTTACCTCTTCATAATATTAGTGTAGTAGTATTCATAGTAGTAGACATTATTGAATAAATAAATATTCCAGATTTCTGAAACCTTCAGACCTGTCTCGTATCATATTAAATATATTTGGACAAGTTAATTTAATTTTAGTTCTGAATCATAAAAGTATTTCAAAAAAGGCCTTTGTTCAACATATTCTCGAAATTTTATTAATTAAAACTAAGTTTATTTTGAATATGTATTCATAAACTTGGTAAACTTCTTCGAATTTTTAATACTTATTAATGCTATTTTGCATTTTTTTTTAATAATAGTTTTTTTTTATTCAAAACATTCTTCAAATTTTAAGCCAAATTATTATAAACATTAGAATTCTGGAAAATTAACTATTATTTGAATATCTTTTGGCTTTATGAAACAAAATACAATCATTTTTTTTATTAATATTATTTTATTTCATGATAAGTTTAAGTACTAGAAACTTGAGGTTCACGATGCTATCGGCGAAACCAGTAGATTCTATTTCACTCTTCCTTTGAAGGCTCATAATACAGATGCTCGCAGATACTTACAAATCAGTGAGAACGTGTTCCTTTTGATATTCCTTACCTCTAGAGTATTTAAGAGACTTTGTCAGATAATCTAGTGTCATATTTTTTTTTAATATATTTTTTAAAGCTTATCCTACCATTGTTCTGGTTGTGCTGACACTAGACTCTCGATAAATGTATATCTCAATATCTCAGTTTCATTGATAATTGTGAGTTATTCAAAACCAACCAATCATTCATATTTATAGCTAAAAAATGCAATGAAATGTAACAACTTTTCACGTAAGGGTATTTTACACATATAATTGTGTCTTTTTGGAATTATTTTGTATGAAAATAAAATAATTAAAAAGAAAAATACTTATTCTAGTAAATTCTTTAAAAATTCGTTTTGTAAATACCTTAGAGTTATGGGATATCAAAATGAATATAATACGTTTCGTATACGGAACAAAAGTGCTTGGTATGACTCATAGAAATATAAAAAAACAGGAGAAGCGGCAAGGAGGCGTGTGCATGTCCGCGCGACTTGCGCAAAATGCACACGATCGGGCAAACGGCCGTCAGTTATAAACTTGTGAGATACGCGATACGTGATCGTAAACAAATTTAAAATGCCGTGTTGTACAGTGGTTTCATGCAAGAATCGAAGCGATAAGAGAAGCCTGGGCCATCATGGAATCTCTTACCATATGGAAGTACAAGTTTAATACTATATTTATCTTTAAAATCAGTAAAAACAACAAATCTTATAATATCCCTTGCTGCTACTACGTTATTTTTGTTTTCAAATATCAAGGCGACTGTATTACTCTTACAGTACATACATTGCTCTTTACCCACTACCTAATTTTAACGCCCAGTAACTGAACAAGCAATGTAAAAATAACATAACGATACTTTATCAGTGCGGTATATTTCATAATACGGCCGCTGTTAGTTGCGGCGACTTCGACCATAATATCGATTGGTTGGATATCCGAAATAAAAAAATGTAAATATTTTTATTTATTTTGATTATTTTACAGAGTTGTAAAGAAATAGCATGATTCAGAATTTAATAACGTCTTTTGCTTAAAATAAGGCAACATGTTCTAGCTCTTTATTTGTTCTCTTTATTTAACAAGCACTGTACTATTTTTTTCTAACAAAAGCAGAGAGGTGAGGTGGTGAGGTTTAGCAGTAAGTTAGGTAAAATGATAACTACAATGTTATTTTATGTTTTCAGTTTCCCGAAAGACGCAATTTTAATTAAGCGATGGATTGATGAAGGGCCACCTAATTGGTTCCCTAAAAAAATATAGTACTATATGCTCATTTCACTTTCAACCAGAAATGCCTTTTTTAGCCTCTAAAAAAACGCAGTCTTTTTGAATGGGCAATCCTTAAATTAAGACTAGACCTGAGTTAAAAGTTTTTTTAGTAACTGAAAGCTTTTTCATGCAATAATTCATAATACAAGTTATTAAACTTTTCAGGATTTTAGAGGACCAGGACATGTACTTGGCCGATTTTTAGTATTTGATATTGACGTTCTGAAATGACGAATATAATGGCCTAATATGGGTAAATGGTTAGAGTTTTGGGGTTTTATGAAAACAAATTTAATTATTTTATCATACCATCCGGCCTCTTACCGTCAGACCTGCTAAGACCTGGAGGCTCAAGCACGCAGGGGATGTTTGCCGATATAAGGGCTCTCCGGACAATGTCGTTCAAGGCGTGGTGACGCGGGAACCTCCCTGTGCAGCGCCGACAGCTCAGTGCGTGATGGCCATCGGCCTCCACCAAAGAACCGCAGGTGCATATATGAGGCTCGCACACCTTACAGCCTAGGCGGAGAGCCACCGCCACACGCAAAGAGTCATCGTCGAGTAGAGTGCCCAAATGAGGCGAAGGAATCGCCTGTAACCACGCCCCGGACTCGGGTTGCGACACTGCTCGTAGTCTGCTGACTCTGGTGCCGTGGAAGAACGGGAAGTGCCTGATCTGGGACGCAACTTGCGTCAGCACTGTCGCCGCCAGTCACCTGAGTCGCACCATGCACACTGCTTCTGCCGCCGCTGAAGACGCCTGCTTTAAAAAAAGGCTGAAGTACGCTTCCTTGTTGCAGCTTTACCATTTTGTGCCTGTTGCTGTGGAGACTCTGGGCAGTTGGAGTACGGAGGCAAAGTGTTTTGTGGGGGATTTAGGCCGTAGGCTCTGGGAGGCAACGGGTGACTCCCGGTCCGGGTCGTTCTTGGTGCAAAGGATGGCCATCGCTATCCAGCGAGGTAATGCGGCCAGTATTATGGGCACTTTTGCACCGGGAACGATCAGGGGCGTGTTGTATATTGACGTGTGACTTTTTAGTTTTAGTCAAATGTTGCGCTATTTATTTTATTATTATAAGTTCCTAATAAATCTTTCTTATAGTTAATTAAGTGACTCATTAAATTAATAAGTTTTATCATATATGTCCAGAAAATAATATATAATTTTAATATTTTTTTTTATATTTTTTTTCCATTTTATGATTTTGTTTTTGGGAGCCAAAAGAAATAGCACAACAAAAAAAAAAAAGAAAAATCGATAACTTTTCTATTTAGTCAATCACTAGCGTAAATGTAAAATAAATTGCTTTTGCATAGCACATCGACATTTAATGTGTGCGTGAGTTGTACGGTGCATGGAAAATACACGCTATTTTTAGGGAGGTAAGGTTTATAATTGACTGTGTAGTATGGACTAATTTATGATTTGCGGATGTGTGCGCGACTGCGTAAATATAAATGCATCTGTAGTGGTTTCGGCGGTGGTAGGAAAACTGGAGACATCGTGTTCCGGTACAATTTTTACTACTTAACATATCTCCTCCTTTCTTAAATCTGTGGTATGACTATTGGGGATATTAAACCATAGGATGGACTTAAAATGATAACACAACAATAGTCTTTTTCTACCATGCATTTCATTCAAATATTTTTTTTATTCATTTCTTCTTTACCATCTTCTAGATATTAACAAATATAGCATTTCTCGCACTGATATCTCAGTGATAAGGAGTAAATATACTACTCTCATTTAAAGAAAGAAAGAAAACATTTATTTGAGACTCGCACAAGACGAACAACAATAAAAAAAGTATAATAAAAGAAAACAATATCAAAAGATAAAAATAAAATACCTGTGCGAGACCAAAAAGGCTCCTATCTCGGCATATGCTACGATATTTAACCAAAAAATAAAATAACGCAGCGCCGGTATTCTGATAGGGCCTGGTGATGCCACGGACACACTCACATTTACATCCACGTCCGATTTCAAATCTATCCTCACCAATTCAGTATGCCTTTGACTAAAAGTTCAATAATTAGTTTCATTAAGAACTCCACCATTTTCCACTCTATAAATAAGACCAGCCCACAGACGATTGTCAAGTTGACGACTGAAATCTCTTTGTGCAGACGAAATAAGATCATGATATGGACTACGACTGTTTTAAATGGCCGAATAGCCTTTGATATTAAATTAAATGTCAATCGGGTTCTGTCACTTGGTCTCGGTAACAAATAAGGTCGCTTCAGCATTTTTCCGCTGGTAACTAAGGGACTGTCAGGTAGATTGGCAGTATCTAACTAGGTTGCTTTCCTTTTGATATTCTGTTCGTCTTTTCTTTTGATTGATTCTGTTTTTTTTTGGGTTCCGAACCTTAAAAGGAAAAAACGGAACCCTTTTGGGCACACTTTGTTGTCCGTCCGTCTTTCTGTGTGTCTGTTTGTCAAGACCCTTTATCTTGGGAACGCGTGGAGGTATCAAGTTGAAATTTAAATCATATACTCAAGTCTGTAGTCCCTTGAAACTGTGAAAAACCAAACTTCTTTTTATAATGTGAATGAGGTAGACTCCACGAATTATTAGATTACTTCCTATAACGACAACTCACTTTTTTATTATGATTATTTTTAATGTGCTTTTGGGTCTAATATTGACTGGTCTACACTGTTCTTACATAATATCTATTAAAACTGTAATATGAAAATATTGTAACATCAACCACTTTTTTTAAAAGAGTAACTATGGAGTTTCTCGCCGGTTCTTTTCCATAGGAAACGACCAATTTGGAACCGTGCACTAGCTTCTGGAGTTTTATAAGTGCCCATGCAGGCCTATGTGAATCAAAAATATTTTGAATTTTGGTGATAACTGTAACCAGAAAGGATTTCGCTAAAAGCCATACTTGTGTGGGCCCGTTAGAACTGATGCCTGTGTGGGCTGCGGGATTGTTCGAAAGAATTACTGTGACTCTATAGCTAATGAAACACATATATGAGTTTAATCAATAAAAGTCTGATATTCCCATTCATTTCACCCAGAGTGGAGAAGTTATTTTGATGAGATCCCCCATAATTATTAAATAAAAAAGGCGTGACATCAATTATTACCAGAGGTTGGAATTAGATAGATTCATGTACTTTCTGACTTCAAACTGATTTCTTACAGCGAAAGAATAAAGTGGATATGCTTCAAATCCCAAGATCAATTTTAAAGTGCAGAATTTTTTTTTATGGCCCTATTAGAAATATAGCAGAAAAAAATAAGAAAGATCCATATTAATATCAACATTTCGATGCAAGTACATGAATAACTCTACCTTATTCCGACCTCTGATTATAACAAATAAAAAATGACTTTCCACGAATTAAGTTTAACTACTACGTCACTCACGGTACCTATATTGTAAGTACTCTAATGAATAAATTATAACTGCATCACAATTCTAGTTACCTGGTACCTAACCAAAACTTTTTGAAAAGCTATACATAATAAAAAACTTGAACGTCCTTTCCGATAATTTCAGTTTTGAAACCATCGCCCATATCCTGTACAGGTGTTAAAAATAAATAAAAGTAATCATTAAAAACCCCTGTCCCATAGAAAACCGTATACGTGTATGTTTTTTTTTAGGTGTTAAAATCATCTCAATATAAATACCACGATTGGGCGGAGCGAGAGCTTTTCCTGACTAAAAACCCACTCCTGTTCCATCATTGCCTTCATCCCGGGGCCCCGGGCTTCGCTTTCACACTACCCGTGGCATACGTGTATGTGTGTTATGTAAATACATCCGTCTTGAAACGTTATTCAGCTGAATTCTCACATGAAAAGTCACATTACTCCGAAGCTTGTAATCCGGTCGTATGTTCGCAATCATGTTATTTCATTAGAGCCTCTTCAGCCTTCTGAGTTTTGAGAGCCTGTCTTGTAATTTTGTAACGAAAAACCTTATTTGTGTATTTATTGAGGTAAGGATTTTCACGCTTTTGTCTCTGAGTGAATCAAGATGTATACACGAGTATTTACAAAATGTAACATTATAAACGTACATTCTAAAATTAGTACGTATGTTCGTATGTTCTATTTTGGTGTACAATAAAGTTTATTCTATTCTATTCTATGTTCAGAATCAGCTACTAAATCGAGTTTAGTTATTTTAAGAATCGGCCATTTTTTTCCCTACTATAAATCAATAATTATTTCAGGACTACCTGACCCAGCGAACTTCGTACCGCCTAAAGTAAGGATAACGCCATCTACTGGCATTACCAGAACAGCATCATTCATTGTATAATGACATTTTAATTAGAAATGGCGTTGTATTCGGGTTTTTTTCCATTAATTTTTTCTCACCGTTTAAACTTCCCCTGGACTATCTCGAATATTTCAAGACCAAAATTAGCCAAATCGGTCCAGCCGTTTTTGAGTTTTAGCGAGACTAACGAACAGCTATGCATTTTTATATTATTTCAGGATAAAGATTGGTAGAGTGAAAGGTTTTTAATTTTTTTTGACTTTCCTGTTGGTCTAGTGCTTAGTGGCCCTGGCTGCTATGCCAGATTTCGTGGGTTCGAATCCCACCAAGGAAAAATTATTGTGTGATGAGCATTGTGCACCATTTGTTCTGTGTCTGGGTGTAATTTATCTTTAATATGTATGTATTTAGAAATATTTAAGTATATTTATCAGTTGTCTAGTATTCATAACACAAGCTCTGCTTAGATTGGGACTAAACGGCGGTGTGAGTTGTGTGAATATTATATTATATTATTATATGTATATTATTATAATAAACTAGTGCGATTCACCATCATCAATAGCACCGCTGCTTACCATCAGGTGAGATCGCAGTCAAGCATTAGTTTATATCAATTAAAAAATAAAGCCTATCTATCTATCTAATCTAATGTAACAAGATTTAGAGACAGAACGACCGGAGAGAGATCAGACATTAGATCCCGGCTATACGTACTTTCCAAAGCACGGGGGTCTCTCACCATCAACTTCCAAACAACAGAGTAAGGGTGCATTTCCACGGAACTGGAGCTGGGCGAAGTAGATTTGAGTGGACTTTCAAATAAAACAAATGAAAACGGTCAAATGAACACGTGGCCTCAAGGCGGACATAACGGAGTCAGGTAACGAACAGGAATTTTCACTGATTTATTTCACTCCATTCCATCTAGCTAGTACTTATTCTTAAAAGAAAACATTCCATACGTTTGTCAATAATTATATCACTAATAAAAATTAATTTTATTTAGATAAAATTGCCTCTTGATTTTTTTGTATTAACTTTTCTCAACAGGAAAATTTGAATACTTTGTTTATTAAACAGTCAATTCAGTTAACATTTTTGATTCTTCAACAAATTTCCTTTTGTTTCTCTAAACAACTTTGTGTTCTTTTTTCTTTTGTTAACTGACTTATCAATTCGGTTGTTTTTTTTTTTATGTTTGTTACCTCAGAACTCCGTCGTTTATGGACCGATTTGCAAAGACTGCAGCAACCAAATGGTTTCAGTCCTTCGATGTACATCTATATATATAAAAGGAGAAACTGACTGACTGACATATCAACGCACAGCCGAAAGTACTAGGACTACGAGTGTGAAATTTTGCACAAAGCTTCCTTTTATGACATAGGCGAGCAATAAGAGAGGATTTCCCAATACTCACCCCCTAAGGGGATGAAACAGGTGTCTAAAGTTCGTATGGAGAAACCTACCTTCACGCGAGTGAAGCCGCGGGCAGAAGCTAGTTTATCTATAATATGTATGTATTTATAAATGCAAAAGTATGTTTATCAGTTGTCTATTATATACTCAAAACACAAGCTCTGCTTAGCTTGGGACTAGACGGCGTTGTGAGATATGTACATTTAAAAAAAAAAATGAGCAGACCCGGTCGTTACGGCGATACTTTGGGGGAGGCTGTTTCACCCCCTAAGGAGATAAAACAGGTGTCCAAAGTTCGTATAGAGAAACCTACTTTCACGCGAGCGAAGCCACTGGCAGAAGCTAGTCGTGGTGTAAACGATGAGGCAAAACGCTTACCTGGTAAAATTACTGTAACTTATAATATCAGAAGCATCCCTAAATTCCTTAACTTGTGAAGCTTTAACGCGACATATTGCTCAATAAATTCATGCGTCGATTCTGATAGCTTCCACTGACTTAGCTTCAAGAATATCGCTGAGATTTTTCACGGAATTGTATAATAAATTTATAGCGACGATCGGTGACAAGAACGCAAGATCGAACGACTTGAGAACTTGCGATGAAGGTGAGAAACAGGAAGAATCTATCTCGGTTAGGAAGTAATCAGTGCCTTGGATGGAGGAAATATAGTAGCAAAATTTTGCAAAAGGTTACAATTTTTTATTTATTTAGTTAAAGTTAAGGGAAAAGGTTATGCTCGGAGTTTACTTACTTACATCGAAGGACTGCAACAATTTGCCTGCTGCGGTCTTCCCATCCAACTATAATTTAGGTGTCTTCAAGGCTAGAGTGAATAGGCTCTTAATAAACTAGTGCGCCTGAACATCAATGATTGCATCTCAGCTTACCATCAGGTAGGATCGCAGTCAAGCACTGGTTTGTACCATTTCAAAAAAAAAAAAAAAACGTGATCGCATCAGGAATGAAGATATCTGCAGATGAACCGACGTTATCGATATAGCCCGAATAATCGCCAAACTTAAGTGTCAAAGGCAGGACACATTTCTCGCAGAACAGACGATCGCTGGGTCTGAAAAGTTCTGGAATGGCAACCGCTTATTGGAACATGCAGCGTTAAAAGGCCTCCCACATTATAGACCGATGACCTGGTGAGATGCGAGACGCGCAAGACCGTTCGTTGTGACGATACTTGGGAAAGGCCTAAGTTCAACAGTGAACGTCTTTCGGCTGAAATGATGATGGTGATGCTACAAATATTTCAAGCAAATCATTATAATTTTTTTGAAATACCACACTTTAATAAAGCATTTTTATTTGAACAAAATATTCAATTTAATTTGTTCAAATAAAAATGCTTTATTAAAGTTCACATAAAAATAACTAAAACTAACGCATACATGTGACACTCTTTAAACAATTTAAACCGACCTTTAAACGATACGAAAATCGCTTAACCAAATTTTATCATTCCATTTTCATTGTCAAGTAATACAGGCTGACACGATTTTGCTGAATACAAAAAAAAAAGAATTTAAATATCAGACCAATCACAGCCATATTCGAAATGCAATTTAAATAAAATCCGTTTGATGTCATACCTCTGAATTATATTCAGGCCGGAACATTGTCCTACGAATATTATAAATATAAAAGTTTGTATGTCTGGATATTTGTAAATTGATCAGAGGGTGGATGATGGTGGATATGAGGGATATCATCAAATAACTTCTCACGCTTTGGACGAAGCGGGATTAAATGTCAAACTTTCACTGACTTAAATTTACAGTATTCCTTCAGTTACCCTTTATTGTGAAGGATACTCTTTTGAACAATCCACAGCCCTAGCTGGTGACTGGCTCCCACAATCTTGCTGACATCTCTTTAAGACCGCGCCGTCGACCCAGGCTTGGTCGGCTGGACGGCAACTATCCATAGCTTGCCGTCTGCAAATCCTCACCTACAGTGGCCAGTAGTCGTCCTGTGAGTCCCGCCACCGCCGGAGGCAGACAGTGACCTGAATTCAAACTCAAACAAATATTGATTTTAAATTCAATATGGCAAACCATTTTCAAGCACTGTTAAGTTATCAAGGAATTGTTCAGTAAGAAAGATAATTGTTGGTAATTACACGTTCTAAAGCGTAAATCTTCATGAAAAAGAACGTGCTCCTTGAACCGCCTTTTAAATAAGAGCATACTACGGGATGTATCAGAATATTGGGCTGTGAAAAAAGGATGAAAGAAGATTGCATGCAGCGGAAAGGGAATCGTTTGTCTTGGTATGGCCACGTGTAAAGGAGTAATGAAACGCATGTTACTAAAATACTTAGGAGTATACAAATGTAGATGGGTAGAGAAGGAGAGGGAGGCCAAAGAAAAGATGCATGGATTGTATGAGGGATGACAGATGGCAGGACAGAATGGAAGATAAAAACGTGTTGCGCCGACCCTAGATAACACGAAACAAGGGCATGAAGGTAATGATGACGATACTTTTAATTGTTGAATTTTTCGAAAGTGTCACCACAACCCTGGAATGTAAAAGGCAACTGAAACAATACAGGTGAATTGTAGTCAGTAAAAAACTGCCACTCGCTCTCACTCCACCCAGAGCGGGATATGGATGGGATGGATGGATGGATGTAACTAGGATCCAGTTAAAAAAATTCAACTATCACGCAAGCGAAGCCACTGCAAAAGCCGGTATCCCTATAAAAATTGTCACCAACACGCAACAGACCACCATTTTATATTTTGAACAGTACAGTAACGTTAACTTGTTTATCGTGTATTTTATTAGAGCTCGCGTCGTATTGACCAATAAAATCGATCCGGTAAAATCGTTCTGATTTTAAATTGGATGGGCAGTTCGACCGGTAATAAATGTAAAAGGACAACGGGGAAATAGGTTTGTTAATTTATGGGTCATAATTTGTGATGTTTATGGATCTGGCCTGAATTATAAATGGACTAGAACTGTCTGCAAAGTTCAAAGTGAGTATTTTAAAGTTGAATTTTAATTTTCCGGACGTTTCCATATAAGTTGTGATGTGGCATTAGAGCAGTGGTGGCCGAAAGGTAACGGCCCTGACTTACAAGTTGTAGGTTGCGGGTCCAAACCCAGCTAGGCGCATTACTTTGTGTAATTTATTTCATCACCACTGCTCTCGAAACGGTGAAGGAAATACATCGTGAAGAAACCAGCATGTCCTAGAACCAAAAACTTTGAAGAATTGTGACATCCACCAACCCGCACTGGGCCAGAGTTGTGGATTACGGCCCATTCCTTCTTCTAGAGCGGAGGTCTGAATCCTAACAGTGGGAACATTATAAGGCCGACTATGCTTTGCTATTGACTATGGTATGCTATATGTGGCATTAAGGAGATGCAACTCGACATACAATATCACTGTTTTTCATAAAACCGCTCTTACACGATAACGACGTTAATACACATTTTTCATTAGATATTTTTTCTATATTTATGTTAAAATCTTAATGCGATTCACAGAATACATCTACTTACCAAGTTTCAACAGTATAGTTCTTATAGTTTCGGAAAAAAGTTTCTGTGACTTACGGACGGACAGACAGACAGACAAACATGACGAATCCATAAGGGTTTCGTTTTTTGCCATTTGGCTACGGAACCCTAAAAACTACGTATAAAAAGTTCAACTAGCAAATAAAATATCTCAACCGCTAAAAATCTAATTGAGTCCCGAATAAAATTAATTCAACAACCGTATCCACTAACTAGATTAAATATATACCAATACACTACTGAAAACGTGACATTTCCCCAATACATTATTCATAACCTGTTATAAAAAGTAATTCTATTTTTTCCGGTGGCTCAGATTTCATATTCTAACCGAAACCTAGATTTTTTGCGTTCATAAATATCAATTCATTTTTTGGTTACGTACCGTTTTGTTTTTCCATCTGAGTAAATATTGTATTTCGATATGGAACTGAAAGTATTGTAATTACTTTGGAGGATGTTTGTTATTTTATAAATTTTAATACAAATAGCATTTTTGCGTAATACTGTAGGTACTAGGCACTCTTAGTGCTCGGCTACACTGGCAGCGTAGTGTGGAGAGCGGGGCGGGAGCCGGAAGGCTCGCGATTTGCTTGGTCAGACTGGCAGCGCGGTGCGGGGAGTGGAGCGAGTGCAGGGACAGAGTTTCTGCTCATCGACTGTGCACTCACTGTGGCTCCTTTTATGAACGACCTTTGGCGTTAGTCGCAAGCGCTACCACTGAAGACTGCCAAAATTACTATCGTTCAAGTGTTTTAAAAAAATCAGTGGGATTCAATGCCACCAAAACACGAGCGTGTCTGTTCGCTAAAAGGAGCCCATACACCTTGACTCCTGCTTTTCAGAATGTATCCCTGGACTACAGCGACCGCCTTCAGCTCTTGGGAGTTGAAATTTCCTCAGACCTTAACTTTGGGCGGTTCATTGAGTCCAAAGCCAAGGTAGCTGCTAGGAAACTCAGCGTTCTTGCAATGGTCCAGCGGTACTTTACACCGGGGCAGCTTTGAATGTTATACAAAGCACAGGTCCGTTTGTGTGTGGAGTACTGCAGCCACATATGGGTTAGTGCTGCAAAATGCCACCTGGCAGCTTTGGGCTCAGAGGAAAGACGTGCGAAGAGGCTAATTGGTGAACCAGATTTGGTTAAGTCCAATCTACAAAGTCATGAGCACAGGCGTAGGGTAGTCAACCTTTCGGTGTTTTACAGGATGCATTTTGGAGAGTGTGCGCGGGAATTACATGACTTGATTCCACCATCGGACAACCCGACGAACGGCGAGTAACGCGGCGTTGTTGAAACCTCTACGATCCGGACCAAGCGTTTTGCCTCGTCGTTTATACCGCGAACGTCGAGAGACTGGAACAACTTGCCTGCTGCGGTTTTCCCGTCCGATTATAATTCAGGTGTCTTCAAAGCTAGAGTGAATAGGCTCTTAATAGGCTAGTGCGCCTCACCATCAACGATTGCATCACTACTTACCATCAGGCGGTATCGCAGTCAAAGTCAAGTACTGGTTTATAACAAATTAAATGAAAAAAACGCGCCACCCCCGTTGAAATACCTGCGTCGAACAAATTCGTTGTGATATTACTTTTAATTTCCTGCATTTTTTGGTCAATTCCGTGTGTTTTTCGCACCTCACGCAGAGAGCAATTTGCCCTGGTATGTACCACGTGTATGTACCAACATAAATAACTTTCATTTCCACATACAGTTTGTAGTGTTACGAGCAATTAAAAAATTTGGCTCATGGATTATTCGAGTGCAATCGACAATTTGAGTGTCAAAATGCAGTAACATGAACGGCAAAATTATTCGATTCAAGTTAAATTATTTTGCCGTTGATGTCGAATATAAAGTTCTTTTTGCTGGAATAACTATATAAATATAGATTCTAACAGCACCTTTAACTCGCGTCAAAATAGAAAATTGACTTCTCGCGCTCTAGGACGGAGCGAGAAGGCATGTCAGGCTTTACAGACTAAAACGAAACCTATGTTCCTTCTTTGCCTTGCGTTCCAGGATTCCCTTTTACCCGTGAATTCGTTTGAGCGTGAAGAAGTAACAAACTTATTTTTAGCTTTCGCGTTGTCTGAGCCACAGCCGTTTCAACCTTAGTGGTTTTTGGTTGCTTTAAAGGGTTCAGGAGCTCAAAAGGAAAATGGAACCCTTATAGGATCACTTTATTTTCCGTCCGTCTGTCTGTCTGTCTGTCTAGACCCTTTATCTCGGGAACGCGTGGAGGCATTGAGTTGAAATTAAAACTATATACTCAAGTCTGCGGTCACTTAAAGTTGTGAAAAATTCAAACTTCTGAGTTAACGAAAAAAAAAGATACGGCCGTTTATGTCGCAAAAAAACGTGTATTTCGACACTCTCAAGGGAATCAAAATTCATAGGGTACTACTTCCCGTTGACCTAAAATCCTAAAATTTGGCATGAAGCAAGGTCTCATAGCAAAATATAGGAAAAAAATCTGAAAACTATAAAATCATAGTTACGTCACAAAAAAAAACTGTTTTTGCGATTCGGAAAAATCTTCGTAACTCAATCAAGGAATTGTACTGTTTTTATAGGTAAGTTAACTTGTACGGAACCCTCAATGCGCGAGTCCGACTCGTACTTGCCCAGTTTTTAATATAGATAATCCTATATTATTTTGTATAAATGATAAAAAAAATTAAAAATTGAGCACTCATTCCTTTCTTTTCATATGATGGACCGGTGTCTTAGTGAAGGTTGTAGATGCAAACTTGCAAGAAGCACTGCTTATGCATCCCTTATGTAAGCGCAAAGGAAGGCTTATGTTAAACAGTATACATTGCATAGTCGGCCTTATAACGTTCCCACTGTTGGGACTCAGGCCCAGACTTTCTAGGAGAGGGAATAGGCCATAATCCATCACGCGGGCCCAGTGCGGGTTGATGAATGTCACATGTCTTCGAATTTTTGGTTCTAGGACATGCCGGTTACCTCAGGATGTTTTCCTTCACCGTTTTGAGAGCAGTGGTGATGAAATAATTGGCGCTAGGCTGGGTTTGAACTCGTGACTTGTAAGTAGGGGCCGTTACCACTCGGCCAGTAACAGTATACATGCTTCAACTGAAATAATCACGATGAAGAGACTAGTGTTTTTAATTTTAAACCTTTGCCTACTGCTAGCTATTTAAAACGGGATTTTTAATTTGAATAGCAGTTTAAAATGCTCCATATACATGAATCATGAAAGAACGAAACGGTGGAACATGAAAAAAAAAACTCAAACAAATCCGACATTCATTTCAATGAGCTCTAAATTATATTTTTTTCCATAATGGTGCACAAAACTTTTCCATACCAACGCTTGTTTCATTTGTATAGAGAATCCTGAAACTCTGTCTAACGATGCCACTGATATGCTAATAGCCCTCGTCAGCTCCCATTGTGCATCCGAACTCGGCATTTTACGTCACCTCTTGAAAAAATAAGCAGCACACATAAAAATACTTGAATAGTTCATTAGAAGGGACATTCTCATAAAGACTTAATGGTAAGACTACATTTTGAAACATAAATCTCTGGCTTTATAGTGAGATTCTTGAACATGTTTTGAAATTGTATGAGGATTGTCTACATGCTATAATATTTGCGAACTAGTGAATACTTGAAATTCTCTTGTATTGTGGTAATGGTGGCACGCCGAATGTTCGTGCATTTCTGTGAACAAACATCAGTAGGCTTAACCCATATTTGATTAGGATGTAAAGTGACGGGTTCTGTAGAAAGCACCAGTGAGGTATATCCTGCGCTACAATCTATTCGATATGACGTAATCCGTTTACTAAACTGAACACAGTGTGTTCAAAACCCGAGGGTCGACTTGGAGAGGGTAGCAAAATGAAAACACTGGATTGGTAATTAATCGCATATAATGAAACTTGTACCGAAACCGAATCACAATGTTGAGTATGTACCGACTCTCAAAAAACAAAATTCTTAGACCTACCCTATATCACGCGTGGTAACGAAACCATAGCGACTTCTAATTCGACGCCAACGCCATCTATCGATTTTGTGGGTACTACTTGCCCAGGATTGAATTAATATTAGTTACTATGATTCCGTTCCCTTTTATTTAACCTAAAAAGTGTTTCACAAAACATTTACTATATAACCAACTAGCTTCTCCCAGCGGCTTCGCCCGCGTGAAAGTAGGTTTCTCCTAACAAACTTTGGTAGATATTTACAAGATCTTTTTTTTTTTTTTTATTGATATAAACCAGTGCTTGACTGCGATCCCACCTGATGGTAAGCGGAGATGCAATCATTGATGGTCAGGCGCACTAGTTTATTAAGAGCCTATTCACTCTAGCCTTGAAGATACCTATATTATAGTTGGACGGAAAGACCGCAGCAGGCAAATTGTTCCAGTCCTTCGATGTACGCGGTATAAACGACGAAGCGAAACGCTTAGTCCGGACCGTCTACAATTAATTACAACATTTTATGGTTCTATCTTTCATAGTTTAGGCAGCGTACGCAAAATAAGTAACTTTTCTGGTTGACTTTTTATACTTTGTGTCTGAAAAACTCAAATATGTTACGGAACCCTATTTTTTTCCAAAATAAAATATAGCCTATGTTACTCGTGGATAATGTAGCTTTCGAATGGTGAAAGAATTTTTAAAATCGGTCTAGTAGTTTTTGAGCCTATTCATTACAAACAAACAAACAAAGTTTTCCTCTTTATAATATTAGTGTAGATGTACTTAAATTATTTTTTTTCGCCTTGCTTTTTAGTTTTCTTACAATTGCCTAAAATTTCTTAAGAAAATACAGAGTCTGGTTTCTTATAGCTATTAAATCCTCAGTATTAGATTTTATAAAGTACAGATTAGATAGTTTTAGACAGCGGCAGCGTGTTGATGCGTCAACCACATCATTTAATATATATAAAAGGAAAAACTGACTGACTGACATATAAACGCACATCCAAAACTACTGAGATTAGGTACGTGAAATTTTACACAAGGTTTCTTTTTATGATTTATTTATTTATTTTTTATGGCACTCCAACGAATAGTTCGCAAAAACATTAACAAAAGAATAATTTTAACAATATACAATTATCACAGCGAATTCTTCACTTATAGGTGTGCACAGCACTTACAGGATTTAGTGAACTATCAATCTATCAATTAAATAAATTATGTCAGGATGAATTAAGTTGCATTACATTAGAATCCATTATTTAATTGATGTCAGATTTAATTAAATTATATTGGAATACATTAAAATACACTAGATTACAATAAATGGCAATAAGTTACACTAGATTACATTAATTGGCAATAAATTACAATAAATTAAATTACAATATATTAAATTAAATTAAATTACATTAAATAGTGAGTAGTATTATGTTATGTCATTGATCTATGCTGGCGCAAAAGATGCTTCCGAAACTGAGCCAAGGTATTGGAGAAGATGTCAATGCTATTGGTGCGAGAGTGACTTTCATTATACGTTCTCATCATGCGGTTCAGTGGCGTCAATCGTCCGAGGTTTGTTCGAGCTGCATACGGCAAAAACAAATCCATTTTGATGTAGGCGATTACTGATATAAAATTTTCCTAAATTCAGTCCCTAACCGCATGTTGTTGTTGTGTGTGTTGTTTGACGTGAATAAACACTTTTTCTTTCTTTTTTTTCTTTCATGTTCACGAAATCAGTCTTAGCGATGAGCTACGCGGCATCGGGAGGTGGGCACGCACCGCTATGAGCGGCGTCTTGTGGCGTGTTTCAAACATTTTTATACTTTTGTTTTTACCGCTCCTCGTCCCGCGCTTAGACACCGTTCACAGCGGCAAGGTCGTGAACGGGCCGTAAGGCGACGACGGGGGTCTAAAGTTTGTATGAAGAAACTTACTTTTACACAGGCGAAGCCACTGGCAGAAACTAGTTGCTTATAATCTGGTATTAAGGTAAAGAGAGCTTTATTGGTGATATAAGTAATATGGTGATATTTTTTTAAACACAATACCATACAGTTTCCTATGCATAATATGTTACTAGCATGAAGATATTTATCTTCCTCACGCTCGTAAAAACTCGCTAGCGCTGTCTCATGAATGTGCTTGCTTGGAGTTGTGTGTTTATTTATTATATATTCTGTTTTAAAAAAAATATCACCACATTTCTTATATCACCAATATATCTCCCTTTACCGTATATTGGATACAATTCGAAATTTCAGTTTATCTTTTTCAAATTGTATATTATTTATATTTACACTATTTCACTATAACAGTCACTCACATTAATATGCATAATTATTCATTCAGTTTCTAACAAGTAGCAAAGATAGTCTCTCCAGCAAGGCAATTGTCGACCAATACAATAGAGCTGCTACGAGTATGTTAAAATTTCGTAAAAATTCGTTTTCGATTTAATGCCTGAAAAAATTGCAGTCCCAACTCCCAATGATGATTGTATACGGTTTAATTTTTCCTTTATGTTGATTGTGAAATAATATGACATTTTCAGAAATGTTCATTGTTGAAAAATATATTTGCATTTAAAATTTTCGACAAAACTACGGCCAATTTATTTTACAAGGTATTTATTTGGTTGTGTTCGTTTAGGGTGCGTGAAAATATTAAATTACCACTAAACTTGATACATAAGTTTTTTTTCAATAATTGATCTAAATAGGTTTTTACCTATAAAATTACCGTTTTTTTAAAACGGGGCAAATATTTTCATTTTTAGGGTTCCGTAGCCAAATGACTAAAAGCGAAACCTTTATGGATTCATCATGTCTGTCATTTTGTCTGTTTGTCTGTCCTTCCGCATGTCACAGCCACTTTTTTCCGAAACTAAAAGAACTATACTGTTGAAACTAGGTAAGTAGATGTATTCTGTGAACCGCATTAAGATTGTCACACAAAAATAAAAAATAAAAAAATAAATTTTGGGTGTTCCCCATACTTAGAACTGAAACTCAAAAACTTTTTTTTCATCAAACCCTTACGTGTGGGATGTTTATGGATAGGTATTTAAAAATGATATTGAGGTTTCTAATTTCATTTTTTTTTAAACTGAATAGTTTGCGCGAGAGACACTTCCAAAGTGGTCAAATGTGTGTTTCCCCTGTAACTTCCGAAAAAAGAGAATGTTAAAACTAAAAAAAATATATGATGTACATTACCATGCAAACTTCCACCAAAAATTGGTTTGAATGAGATCTAGTAAGTAAAATTTTTTTAATACGTCATAAATCGTATACCGCAATTTACCTTTCAAGTTTGTACGGAACCCTCAGTGCGCGAGTCCGACTCGCACTTGCCAGTTTTTTATTATAGTATCAGTCTTTAGCTATACCTTGCTTTAAAGCAAAACAACAGTATGAATAGAATCATCACATTATTACTTTTTATTATAAGGTTTCCTTTTTGAAAATTGTATATAATTTTGGTATACATTAAAGTACATATAAATAAATAAGTATCACTGTATTCTCTACTAACATAAATACCTACTTATTTTTATCTCAAAGTTAATGAGGAAGTATTTTTCTACTGAATATATATTTGCAGAGATTTGAAAGATCAAATAACCCAGCCTTGGAATAAATAGGCACATTACCTTCATTACAAACCCATATCAACCGACAAAAAACGTTTTCCAAATTCCCTATTTCCACACTAAGCGTTGGAAAAACGTTCGTTAGCTCTAATACCGCATTGCAGACTGACACGTCAACAGTTGGCAGTAACTAACTCTGATAGAGGCATTAGCGATACGGTGAATCGATACATTGTGTTCGCCTGAATCGAATAGAGGTCGTATCGATTTATGTAGCTGTTCACTGACAAATACTGGACATGGGCTTGCTAATAATCTCTTATGCTTAACTTGCGCGCTTGAATTGATATCAGCTCACACAGATCACAGCTGGGGCCCTAACATAGTGTTAGAAAGAGGCGGAGCAATACAGGATGAATGGAATAGAATAAACTTTATTGTATACCAAAATAGTAACTGAAAAAAAAAATCTAAGGGTAAAATGGCGATCTTATCGCTGACAGCGATGTACCACACTTTTGAATGGACTGTAAGAAGAAAATCTATACTTATAACAAATCTGTAGAAGTAAAAATTCTGTACATTGAAAATATCAAAAAAATAAATGGCAGGGGGTGTTACTAAACCGACATCGAACCCAAAAAGGTGAGTAAAAAAAATTTTTGTCCGTCTGGCTGTTTGTTCAGGCATCACGCAAAAACCACCGGTTCGATTACGATGAAACTTGGTATAATTATCATTTCATATCCTGGGCATCACACTGGGTACTTTTTATCTCGAAAAAGTATATACAATTAAAACAAACTTAATTTTGCGGTTCGATCCCCAGACCCGATTACTGTACCAACCGCAAATAATAAGTTTGTCGTAGGTTACGTCACCCGCAGTGGAGTTCACTAAGGGGCACTACACACGGCTTAGATACTATAATATTTTATCTTAAAATACAATATCGTTCGCTATACAATTCAATGGATTATCACTCACGATAAAGATAATAAATAATATTTCATATTTTCGTATCTCAAAAAACGTATTAAAACCATTTTTGACTTCTACGTGGACGAAGTCGCGGCCAAGCCTAGTTCAAAATAAAATAAGGGATGGTCTTGTGGTCTACTACGGTGTACTGTGTGACGACTAGGGCGGAAACTGAGATATATTTTAACAAGATTATAATTATCGTATTAACCAGTATCAGGTGCACCAATGTAAGGGTTGCGGGAATCCGATGGATGCGAGACGCACAGGACCGTTAAGTGAGGCGACATTTGGGGGTGGCCTATGTCCAACAGTGGACATCTTTCGGCTGAAATGATGATGATTAACAAGTATCTTTGTTCTAGAGGTTTTTTTTTTTTTTTTTTTTTATTGGGTGGGAAAATCATCCTAATGACATCCCCGCTCTTGGGCGGAGCGGGAGATAGTGTCAGACTCTTACTGACTAAAAACCCACACCTGTTCCTTCGTTGCCTTCGTCCCAGGGCCCCGGGTTCCGCTTTCACACTACCCGTGGCCCCAGTAGGCTTCGACCCTGCTGGGCCCCTACGATTTGCTGACATCTCCTTGAGGCGCGCGTGGAACAAAACGCGCCGTCGACGACTTGGGCTCGGTCCGGACGGTTACCGGACGGTCAGACGGCGAGCCACCCATTGCTCGCCGTCTACAAGCCCGCGCCTACGGTGGCCGGAAATCGGGATCGGAATCCCGGCGGCGGTTGGAGCGTAAGGACCGTTGCCTCACGCGATCGGCCGCCTCCTTAGCTAGCATTACTGCTTCGCAGAAAGAGGCGACCGCCTGCCACTCCTCCTCGCTCCGGAGCATGGCCTGAACCAAGGCCCGGCGCGAGAGATCACCGCCGCCGATTGCCCTCACGAGGTCACGGCGTTGCTCTGCCCAAGCGGGGCACACCTCCACCGTGTGCTCCACCGTGTCCTCCGGGTGGGCCACACAGTGGCGACACCCGGGCGTCGTTTCCGCACGAATCCGGTGCAGGAACCTCCCGAACTTACCGTGTCCGGTGAGGACCTGCGTCATGCGGAATGTGAGGACGCCGTGAGGTCTTTCCAACCACGCCTCAAAGAGGGGACTTACCGCCATAATTGTGGCGTGCCCAGCACGGGGTCGCGACAGTCGCTGTCGCCATTTCTCCATGAGAACTCGCCGGAACTCTGTCCGCCATGCCGCGACTTGTTGCGGCAGCGGAGTTTCGCCCCGGCGTTGCATCTCCATGCGCCGTTCGTGCATGAGTGCATGGACTGTTGCCTCCAGTTCCCATGGTCGCTGGCAAGCAAGAAGGCTCGCCGCTTCGCGGGAGATCGTCCGGTATCCTCGCACCATCCGTATGGCCATGACCCTCTGGCACGCGTTCAGCCGGGCCGCCGGCTGCTTCCGCAGCCCCGGCGCCCACACCGGCGCGCCATAAAGGGCCATGGACCGAACGATCCCCGCGTAGAGCCTCCGGCAGGAGGCGTCTGGACCCCCAAGGTTGGGCAGGAGCCGCGAGAGAGCAGCCCCAGTCCGATTTAGTTTGGGAGCCAGACGTCGGAAATGCTCGTCGAAATCCCATCGGCTGTCGAGAACGAGTCCCAGGTACTTCATCGTTGACCCGACGCCGATGTGGACTCCTCCCACCGTTAGCCGGGAACCCGGTGGTGGCGCGTTCCGAGGGCCGTGAAAGCACATGGCCTCGGACTTGTGCAATGCCACCTCGAGTCCCAGCTCCTGGATCCTGCCAACGACCGTCGCGACCCCGCGTGTCGCTAGTTCGACCGCCGCCTGGTACGACTCTCCCTGCGCCAGGACCAGCGTGTCGTCTGCGTAGCAGACCACGCTGACCCCGTCAGGGAGGTCGCCGCGCAGCACGTAATCGTATCCGATGTTCCACAAGGGCGGCCCTAGTACCGATCCCTGCGGAACACCGCACGACATCTCTCGACGTTCCCACACCCCCTGGTGACCGGGGTAGATTATGTACCTGTCTGACAGGTACGCCTCGACCACACGACAGAGGTAGTCGGGCATCCGGTGATACCGGAGTGCCCTCCCAATGCTACTCCAAGGCAGGGAGTTGAAGGCGTTGGCGATGTCCAGAGACACCGCCACGACACACCTGCCCTGGGCCACTGCATCCCCTGTCGTGAGAGCTCGCACGCACATGATGGCGTCCACCGTGGAGCGCCTCCTGCGAAAGCCGAACTGGCCGTCCGCCAGATCCGGCCCCACCCGTGTTAGGTGTGCGACGAGGCGGTCTGCAATTACTCTTTCAAAGAGCTTGCCCACCTCGTCGAGCAGCACAATGGGCCGGTACGCGGACGGAGAGTCTGCGGGGCGCCCCGGCTTCGCGATGAGGACCAGTTTCCCCGTCTTCCAGCGAAGTGGGAACTGGCCCCTCTCCATGCATGCGCTGAAGAGCCCTCTTAGTCGAGGCCCGAGAGCCTCCATGGCCAGGACCCATGCCTTCCCAGGCAAGCCGTCGGGTCCTGGGGCGGTATTTTTGGCACTCAGCCTTCGTACCGCCACTCTCATCTCTACCTCGGTCACCTCTGGAGCGTTGTCGTCGTCGTCGCCATCGTGGTCCGCGTCGGACACCGCTGGTGGCGGAGCCATGGGCGGGGGAGAGTGTTCCCCTCGCGTGGGGAACAGAGTGCTCACCACACCCTCCACGAGCTGGGGCCGGAGACTCTGCGTCAGCGGGGGAGCCCAGGGGCGGAGTTTGTCCCGTACCAACTTGTACGGGCGTCCCCATGGGTCCCCATTCAGAGTCCCCAGCCACACGTTGCGGGCCTCAAGTTTGGCCCGCCTTATCTCCGTTTGGAGGGTGCGCTTTGCCGCTCTGTACCCCTCGTACAGCTCCGCCTCTCTGGCCTCCGCATCCGGTGGACGGATGCGGCGCCTGCGGTATCTGGCATACCGGCGTCGCGCGGCATTGCACGCGTTGCGCAGTGCCGCAATCTCCGGCGACCACCAGTATACCTGGCGCTGAGCACGTCCTGGAGGGACTCGGGGCATTGCCGCGTCGCAAATTTGCGACATGGCCTCCCGGAACCACTCTGCCTCGACGTCTATGTCGACAGGCCTGTCCGGTGCTTGCACCCAGGCCTGTACCGTCGCGGCTTCCAGGAGGAGCTCCCGGTCCATCTGCCTCAGCGCCCACCGCGGACCACAAGGGTTCTGTCGGACCGGCGCAATCGAGGTTTGGGCGGAGACGTCGAACCGGATGTACCGGTGGTCCGAAAACGTCTCCACCCCCTCCATAACGCGCCAGTCGACGACACGCGGCGACAGAGCGGGGCTGGCGAACGAGATGTCCACCACTGAGTCACCCCGCATCCGCACACACGTGGGGACAGAACCCCGGTTTAGGACAACCAGGCCTGTCTCCAGAGCCCAGTCCTCCACCATCCGACCCCGCTGGTTCGTGAGCCGGGAACCCCAAGCCAAGTTCTTGGCATTGAAGTCCCCGCAAACGACCACGGGGAGGGAACCAAACCCAGCGACGACGGCTTTCAGCTCCATTAGGGAGATGTGAAGATCGCCGAGAGATCTGCTCGGGGACAGGTAGACGCCTACCACTGCAATGTCCCCGAACCGTGCTGCCACGCAACCCCGTCCCCTCGTGACGGCCTCGAGGGTCGGGGTACCGGCGGCGGCCGACGAAATTAGGGTCACCGAGCCGTCCAGGTCCCGCACCCAGTCTCCCCTGGGCAGGACATTGTACGGCTCGGAGACCACGGCGATATTGATCGACCACTGCGCCATGCTCTGGAGCAACAGATCCTGAGCGGGGGCGCAGTGGTTGATGTTCGCCTGGAGGAGACGCAATGGGGTCGTTATTGACAGTCCATTACAGTCTCCTCCCGAGCCCCCCGTGAGGGCCCTGCCGCGGCGGGTGCGGCGGCGGCAGCGGCGGCAGCCAAGGAAGCGGCTGCGGCGGTGAGTACGCCCGGGTGGATGGGCCGTACTTTGCCCTTGGCCTTGGCAGGGGGGTCGCAGGACCTGCCCCCAGCCCGGTGGTCGGCCGGCTTGCCTGCCGCCGCACATGCATAGCAGTGCGGCGTTGCACGGCATTCGACGGCCTTGTGACCGGCCTGACCGCACTGGTAGCAGCGGTCGCTGCGGTCCACCTCCGCGGCGCAATGGCCCCCACGTGGTGCCCCACGTGGCAGCGGTAACACCGCAGAGGTCTGGGCTCCAGCAGTTTTACCTGCGCGGAGACCCAGCCCACCAAGAGCCTTCGGCCTTCAGCCGTGATGGCTTTGGCCGCTGACACGGGGCAGCTAACCGTAACGGCTCGCATGCCCGTGCTGTCAGCACGGATGGCGCCAGCCCGCACTTGATCGGCCTGGCACCCTCCCGCCCTGACGACAGCGGCCACCACCTCGTCCACCCTGACGGAGTCATCCAGGCCCACAATGCGCATGTCTATGCACTTTGTGGGCCTGGATACTCGGACCTCCTCAGCGTCCATAGACGCCCTGATCCTTGCGGCCAGGGCGTCCGCGGCAGAGCCGCTGTCCGCACCAGGGACCTCCAGTATTCGGGCCCCGGTTGCGGTGCGCCTCATTCGGAAGCCCTCAGTGGCTCCGAACTCGCTAAGGTGGCCCACCACCGCCTGCTTCGCCTTTTCCATGACGGCGTTGTACGTCACGCCCTTCTTTTCCGCAGCTGGCTGTAGTGTAATCACTACAGCTGCGGAATTCGGGGCGCGAAGCCTGGCCGCCATGGCGCGCTTCCTGCGCTGCTGTCGCCGCTCGCGCTTTTTCGCCGCTCTAGCCGCCTTGCCCGCCTTCCTGCTGGCACCGACGACCGTCCATTCGGCGCCAGCCGAGGGTTCTTCGGGCAGGGGAGGCGGCAGGCGCGGCCTAGTCGCCGCCGCCGCAGGAGGTCCCGCCGGTTTAGTGGCAGGCACCGCTCTGCCTTTTGGGGAAGGGGTAGGCTTCCCCTGCCGCTGCTGCTGCTTGGCCGCCTGGACCGGCCTCGGAGGTTCCGACACCACCACGGCTCCGCGCCCAGTTTGCCCCGAGGGGCCCACCCTGGGCGCAGCTGCAGGGGCCGCGGCGGCGGCGGCGTACGATGCCGCCCTTTTCTGGCCGGCCGCAAGCGGGGGGCGCAGCACAATGCCCTCTAGGACAGCGAACTGCCGCTGGACCCGCTCTTGGAACTTTTGTTGCTGTTCCAGCTGCTGCTGCCAGAAGGCAGCCAGCTCCTGCCGCAGCAGGGTCAGCAGCTCGTTCTCCGCCTGGGGCAGGGGCTGGGACCGACTCTGCCCCTGCTTGCATACCCCTTTTGGCGCCACCTCATGGCCAGCGCCCCGAACACTGGCCAATTCTGCCTCGAGCCGCTCAACCCTCTTGTTGAGGGATTTCCTGAACGGCTCCAGGACGATACCCAGTGCCTCAGTGATGGAGGTCATGGCCTGGGAGATGGACCGCCTCTTGGCGACCCTCTCCCTCTTCTTGGCCACGCCCATTATGGCAGCTGCCACGACCGCCGTAAAACGGTTCAGCGCCTCCTCCATGCCTTCCGGCTCGCTGCCAGAAGGCTCCGGCTCTGAGGGGCTGACCTGGGCACTGCTTGCCCCGGGGTGGCGCCCCTCCCTGGCAATCTTAAGGGACCGCTGGGTCGCCTCCTCGGCGGTGGGCTTCCTCCCTTTCCCCGTCATTCGGCCCGCACCTCGTCCAGCAGTGGAGATCTTGCGGGCCGAAGCTCCACGCCCATCGTCGGAGGACGTCCTCCGGCTGTCCCCAGATATGGGGCGCTTTAGGAACAAGTTCCTCCTCTTCTTCCTGGAGGTGGCCTCATCCACCTCCATTGTCTCCGAGTTGAGCGAAGACGCGGCATCTGAGTCCGACGCCGTGTCTCCGCTCACCTCCCTGAGGCCGAAACGCCTGCCGGCCTCTGCAGGACCCACCGGCGCAGCGGACGTGCTGGGAACAGGTCCCAGGGACTCCACGCTGCCAGTGGGTGAGCCACCCTGGCTCTTTGCGTCCACGAAGGACGGTAACAGGTCCTTTTGGGACCTGACGCGCTCTTTGCCCCCCCCAGAATACGAGGGGCAGCCCGAGCTCTGCTCGGGGAGGGATTCTCCACCTGCGGTGCAGGCGGTAGCCTCCTGGGGTAATAAATTTTTTAGAGTCGCGTCCATGATGAGGTGCTGAACTCAGCTTTGCCTTTTTTGTGGGGTGGGGTCCCCAATAATCACGTTCGCCATCGTGGTCACGTCTGATAAGCAGACGCGTACCCGAGGCGAACCCACTCTCTCAAAACCACTGTCCAAAAACACCAACAGCTGTTGGTGCCGATGCTTCTGGACAGTGCACCCTCCGTGGCGGTCCGTCTGGACTCCGCCTGTGTGTTCCTCTTGGTCTGGTCTCTCGCTTGAGGCCTTCCGGCATGAGTAGCTCTACCGGCATAGCCCTCAAGGTCATAGAGACACGCAAGCCCCACCACGACGACAACGTGGGAACACGGTCGGTGGGGTCTTTGTTCTAGAGGTCAGAAAAACTACCACTCCAAATATTCGAGTGAGTGACGATATTACTGAATGCCAACAAAGCGTTCGGGAGTTATCTCTCTTTTTTCATTGCCTCTTTATCAAACGTTGCGTTGAATGATACAACAAGCTACAGTGTTCTCTTTTTTAACCCAATGGTTGACTGGTAGAGAATGTCTTATGAAGTTTAAATAAATAAACAAGCTTGTAAATCATACTCATGTTGACGATAGATGGATTGGGGGTACCCATTTACACTGCATTCGATTAGACTGGAAGCTGACTCCCATATACAGCTCAGTATTCAACCACTACTTCATAAATACACTGTTCTTTTTTTTTAGATGTGACATCGTTAAATGACTTCTCCCGCTTTAGAGTGGAGCAAGAGGTCATGTCAGATTTTTACTGAACTCTAAAGACTTGACTAAAACCCATCTGAAGAGTTGTCAGGACCCCGGGTTCCCTACCTGGTCCTGGAACGCAAGGCAAAGAAGAAACATAGGAGTAGGTTTTAGTCAGTAAAAATCTAGCCCTCTCGCTCCGTCCTAGAGCGAGAAAAGTCATTGGATGACTTCCCATAAAAAAAAAAAAACATTTTTTCATCCATCAGTCTTTGGCATTCTAGGGATATGGTCACTTTTTCAAACGTTCTTGCAACTGAAACAATTATTATCAGAGTAGGTAAAACTCAACGTTATCATCAGGTAAACCCAGATGTAATCTCAGATACGTGACTGAAAGCAATTGAAACGAATAATCATAATAATGATCTATGATAAAGATAGTTCTACTATTAGCTACTGATTAATCAAAGTAAAATGGATAATATTAAACGAATTTGATAAATTGTATCAAGTTAAGGCTTGGTTTGTAGGTTAATCATGCCGTCGCAATAATCAAACTAATCACACTACACTAATAAGGTAAATATATGTATGTGTATGTTTATTACTTCTTCACACTCGAACGGCTGAATGGATTTTGATGGAAACTTGATACACTCGTCGGCGGTAGTCCATGATCTGAAATAGCACATAGGATACGTTTTTATCCCTGGAATATGTTCCCTTGGGATAATTTTCTACTGTCCTGGTAAAGCTGCTGGCATCAGCCAGTTGTTTCGTAGTTTAATATATGACAATGGTTCCAATGAAGTTGAGTTTCCTTTTGTATGTGTAATGGTGTACGATAAAATATATAATAATAATAATATTTTTTACTCATCGCCGTATCTCTACGTTGACGTCGTGGTGGGGCTTGCGCGCTCCAATAAACCCTCGGCCTGTATCGGTAGCGTTTGCTTTGCTGTAACATACCTAGGGTGTGAGGCAGACTAAGAGAGACAATCCGCAGGGCAGTTTTGTGGCGAATTTTTGGGCGTTAGCGACCCCATAGACCCGATCTCCCAGAACATTTCTTGTTCTTCGTCTCCGGCTTGCCTTTATTGACCGGCCGTAATGAACACTAACGAGGAACAGAGCTCCCACCTTTCTCTTGCCTTTATTGACTGGCTTGAGTAGAGATTCGGAAGAGCAATCGTGCTCGGGAAAAGGATGTATAATCCAGTTAGGTGCTGATGGGGATTTTGACCGTACTTCCAGGATTATTCTGATAGCCATGATATACCTCTCCACTCTTCAAGCACCTCAGGATATGATGCCCTCTTGTTGCTACGTCACTTCGTACAAGCAACCGTTTTTAGGGACTCATTAATTGACTGTTCAAGTCACCCCCACGCCTTTTTATCAATGATAATTAATGACATTGTTTAAGCAGGGGCCATAGTCTTAACATTGTTCCTGGTAACCAGTCCACTTAAAACTCCAAAAACCGTAGCCCTATATCTTAGTTTTCCATAAATTTCAATAGTTTCCCATCAACCGGGGGTTGTCCTTGGATGCACTAGCACTGCTTGTACAAGAATAATCACCGGTTGATACCATGTTCCATTAAAAGCATCACAGGGTCCTCTGTGAGTTGATTTCGACTCCTCGTACGCCTTCCAAAAGTCCAAGACCTCGGGGTCTTGAGATTTATAAATGCACATAAAAATAAAAAAATTAAAAGGATTTCGCAGCCATAGCAGGCATCGGCCGTTCAGTTTTGCTGACATCTATTTCAAGGGTGTTTGGAACATTAGGCGCTATCGATTTGGACCTGATCCGTACCGGACAAGCGGATGACGAGCTACCCGTTACTCATCGTCTGCAATCCGCGTCTATGTTGTCTCCGATAAAGACTAGGATAACATTGGTGGAGCATGTCAAATGCCAAAAACCATTATCATCACCACTTTAGCCAAATAACATCCACTGTTGGTCATAGGCCTCCCCAAGTGTTCATCTATCGGACTACCACAACCCTCACGAGGTCATTAGTCCACCTTATGGAAGGCATTCTAACGTTGCGTCTTCCGTTACTCAGTTGTCACTCTAGAACCTTTCAACTTTCATTCGTTATCAATTTACCCAAAAAAAACTTACGAACAAGCAAATATATATCTGAAAACACATAAAATAATACAAACTTTCCAGAATTGAGGAAACCAGAAGCCATAACTAACAATTTAAATAAAGGGAGCAAACATCAGCGGTGTTGTGGTCTGTGACCGTCCTTACGCACGATATACGACCTACCCTCCTCACTATTGGGACATATGGCCATATTTTGTATAGGATTACGTCGAGATCAAATTGTGGAGTTAATTGTTTAAGGATTATAGGGGATAATGTCAAATGTTAAGTTCCTAAGATTCTTAGTTTAAATTATGGGGTGTGGTGAGATGGGGTTCCTCGATAAGTAGCGTTTAAGGTAGATTGGAATGGTTTAGGTGGTGAGCGCATGTCTTCATAAATCTTATAGTATTTTCATTTAAATTTTATTCTAAAGTGAAAAGTCGAAAATTAAAGGGTAACCCAATTCGTAGTCTTATGTTTGGACCGCTGTGATTTAAACAGCTATTAATAATAGCACGTGAAGCATGCGTTAAATTTTAACTTGAAATGGTTAAATTACGATATAAATTATTTCCGAAAAGTAACGCTAAAAGCGATGAAATTGTTAATTTTTAGGGTTCCGTACCACAAAAGGAAAAAACGTAACCCCTAAAGAATCACTTAGTTGTCCATCTGTTTGTCTGTCAAGACCCTTTATCTCAAGAACGCGTGAAGGTATCGAGTTGACATTAAAACCATATACGCAAGTCTGCGATTCCTTGAAGCTGTGTAAAAAACAAACTTCTAAGTTACGAAAACCAGATACGACCAGAATCGTTTATGTCACAAAAAAACGTATATTTCCACAATCTCAAGGGCATCAAAATTCATAGGGTACTTCTTATTAACCTAAAATCCTGAAATTTGGCATAAAGCAAGGTCTCATAACATTAATATAGGAAAAAATCTGAAAACTGTAAATTTGTAGTTACGTCACAATTTTTTTGCGTTTCGACAGAAATCTTCGTAATTCAATTCGGGAATCGAACTGTTTTCATAGGTAAATTTGTACGAAACCCTTGGTGCGTGAGTCCGACTCGCACTTACCCGGTTTTTTTTTTAAAGAAACAATAATTCGTGGTTATGTTTTTCAAGACAGATAGGGTCAATTCAATAATCTTGCTGCTATGTTCTTTATATATTGTGTTTCTTTTGTAGGTCTTTTCCATCACCGTAACGTTGAAGCACTTAAAATTCAAGTAACCACCGAGATCTCATCGCAAATCGGCGAAAAACAATCTTGAGCAAATCATCTTCACCAAAATGTAAAGACCGTTTTTGAACTCACAATCATTTCATAATAAACGAATAAATAAAAATATGTTTTACTGCTGATATGCTTAGCGCTTGACCACTATCTCACTGGATGGTAAGAGACGATACTGTCGATGACGGAGCATGTCTGCCCATTTACTTTTGACTTAAAGATCCCCAGATCACATTATTTAATTAAATATATTAAGATAATGTGGCATTTTGTATGTTTTTTTTTTCTTTTAATGGTGAGAACTGAAATTAAATTCACCAAGTTCTTCTTTATGTCACAACACAATCACACTAACGTTATATAAGCGATAGATTATAAGTGTGTACATATATGTTAGTAACTTCTTTAGTTGAAAACCAGCGTCAGGCAACTACTACGTAGTTGTTTGGTATTATGCTGAACTAGACCTATTTGGCGCAGCCGTGAGACATATTGTTATTGTTAATTTTATTTCTCCATATTTTTTAAGTTTAATTTTAGTTTGCGAATCAATTACTTGTTGGTTTAGGAATCATGGTATGCCAAGTAAACATATTTTCTTTCTTTCTTTCCTTCTTTTTTTTCTTTCTTTCTTCACGCTTGAACGTTTGAACGGATTTGGTTTTTGGATAGACGGGTAGACCATGTCCCAGAAAAGCCCGGACTAAAAAGACTATCTTAAGTGGATATTCTTTTAACTGGGAGTATGTTCCCTTTGGATATTTTTTTTTTAATATCACGCGGTTAATGCAGCTGGTAAAATAAAAAAATAAATTATAAAGTCTAGATTTTTTTTATAAGTAGCAGCGCTAAGGTTTTGTGTTTACACGTTTTGGTACTCCGAAGGCAGAATATCTTAACATTTACCCACCAACTCTTCTCCTCTCTGTGCCCATCTTTAAATGCATAATTATCATCATCGTTTAATATCATGATATTTTGATGGCACGGTTGGTGCTCAGCGGTCGCCTCCATCTGCGAAGCAGTAATGCTAGCAAAGAAGGCGACCGCACGAGCGAAGGAACGGCCCTCACGCCCCAGCCGTCGGGATCCCGACCCCGACTTCCAGCCATCGTAGTCGTGCGGGCGACGAGCAATGGGTAGCACGCCGTCCGGTAACCGTCCGGCGTAGTGTTCCACGCACGCCACGCAGGGTCAAAGCCTACTGGGGCCATGGGTTAAGTGAAAATGAACCCAAGGGATTTTCTGCGAAATGAAGTTTATGCTCCCCACAGTTATGCAAAACAATATTATGACATAAAATGGTCTGCTATAAAAGGTAAACCATTGAAATTTACTTCTTTTGCCAAGAACTCATGAAACGGTTATTCTGTATGGTCTACCATTTTGACACCTTGAAGTAACAGGCTGTCACGTAACCACTTGTCAAGAGCACTCGCGCTGTTTGAGCTTGCTCCGGTTGGAGCAAAAAATATGACTTGTAGAGTCTATGTTGTAAGTGTTAGCGACATTCAGATATTAGCGAAAATAGTACATATTGACACAAGGACGGAATTCAACCGAGTCGTAAGCATGGGTGTTATGGAGGCAAGTGCTGCAGTCACCCATGTGTATAAAAAGTTTTTCAGTTAGCCGGTGACTCATGAGGGTTGCTGCCAGAGCCCAGCCTGATTTGATAAATACAATAAATTGTGACGTGCGTGCATAAAAGCGGTAAGGATTAGAGAAAGTTTTCAAGTAAATGTACTGAAAATCATTTTTTTTCATCAGTATCCCCAGCGCTAATAGTTTTGTATTTCTTACCAGTAAAAACGCAAAGTTTGGGTTCAGGGCTTGTCTCTGCCTCACTGTTTCAGCGCCCTCATCATCATCATCATCATCATTTCAGCCGAAAGAAGCCCACTGCTGGACATAAGCCTCCCCCAAACGACGCCACAACGATCGATCCTGTGCGTCTCGCATCCACCGCACTCCCGCGACTCTCATCAGGTCGTCGGTCCACCTTGTGGGAGGCCTTCTAACGCTGCGTTTTCCGGTGCGCGTTCGCCATTCTAGAACCTTTCGGCCCCATCGACTGTCCGTTCTACGAGCAATGTGCCCTGCCCACTGCCACTTTAGTTTGGCGATCCTTCGGGCTATGTCGGCGACCTTGGTTCTCCAGCGTCCTCCTTTGCTCCTATTCCCCCTCACTCCGCACTAGATCAAACAAGCTAGACCTCACTTTGCTGCTTGCTTTTGAAAAATGAAACAAACCGAAAGATGAATATAAAAGAATTTTACCATAGGATAAAAACATGAATCTTTTTCTTGAACTCCTGATTCCATTTAGGTCACAGAAAACGTTCATTTAGTCTCTATTCTCTAACAGCTTTAAACTTAAACCCTTTTGCTCTGGGATAAATCCGGATATGAGTCATCCGGCTAGTTTCACCGGATGGTTTTAACTATGTTTAACAATCCAGAGTTTTAGTACTAAGGCGATACGGCTACTGGGTCAGTCTGTTATGTGAAAATAAGTTACTCTAGAAATAGTACTAGAGGATTTAATTTTTAATGAAGAAGTTTAACGTTAGAAAATGATTTCACCTCTAATAAGAAAGTTTTTACATCGTTATATTATTGTGTATTATTGTACTTCATTACTCCTGACAATAGAAATATTCCGAAAAGTGAGCAAAGATGATCGACGACCAATTTTTACTTGATGTCTCATTATAATTTCAACAAAAAGACGTCCACCACTGGACATAAACCTCCCTCAACTATTGCTACAATGTCCGGTCGTGTCCGTCTATCGTCGAATTTCCGCGACCCTCACCAGGTCATCGGTACAACTTTTGGAAGGCCTTCCAACGCTTTGTGTATGTATTTTCCGGTGCGCGGTCACCACTTCAGGACCTTTCGTGATGTATGAAACTTAATGATAATTCATTTAAGTAGACTTACTTTTTCTGAACATTTATGTTTCATTCTAATGTTTTATGAACATTAGTAATTTTTTAAACTACTCGTGCTAAAATAATTACATTTAAATATCAGTAGCAAAATGCTCCTCTAAGGCCCCATTCTAGGATTAATAATTAGTCTCATTAGTAATTTATTTCTGTTTACACAACATGACGAAATATTAAATTTTATGTAAAAAAAAAATCTGTTCCACACCACTTTAAAAAAAAACTGGGTAATTGCAAGTCGGACTCGCGTACTGAGGGTTCAGTACAAACGTATGTAAACCTATGTAAATAGTCCAATTCCTGAACGAAGTCTCAAAGATTTTTCTGAATCGCACAAAAAGTTTTTTTTTTTGTGACTTAACTACAATTTACTGTTTTCAGATTTTTTCCTATATCTGTGCTATATCACGTGCTATGTGTGACCTTACTTTATGCCAAATTTTAGGATTCTGGGTCAACGGGAAGTACCTTATGAATTTTGATTTCTTTTGTCAAAATATACGTTTTTTACGACACAAACGATCGTATCTTTTTTTCCTTTAACTTAGATGATTTATTTTTTCACAGCTTCAAGGGACCGTAGATCTGAGTATATGGTTTTAATATCCCAAGTTCCCAATTCCCCCAGTTCCCAAGATAAAGGGGCTTGACAGACAGCCAAACAGACAGATAGACGGACAACAAAGTAATCTTATAAGCGTTCCGTTTTTTTCCTTTTGAAGTACGAAACCCTAAAAAGAAACATGCGATTATACCTCTCTTTAAATAAATATTTAATAACTAACTCTTCAATTTGACCTGTACCTTTATTATTACTTTGACTTTGCAACCTCGTGATTACACCAATTCAATTCAATGAAAACAATTTTCTGCGAACAAAGACAACGCAACACACATCGACTTACAAAATAACTAGAAAGCAATCTTATAAAACAAAGACTTCCTTACTACTAAAAGCAACGGGAAAACTTAACTTAAAACCATTTCCTTAAACATAACTTGGCCTTAACGCTCCGTAGAACAAAACTGTAAGCTATTTACATCGGATTGCATCAGAAACTTGCCACTTTAAACTACTACAGTATCTACATTAAAAATAAAAACTTACTGGAAGCACTATTCTTAATTCGTAGCACTCAGAAACTTAATCAAGCGAATAAAAATGCATAAAGAGAAAAACACAACTAGATGAGAGGATGAAATTTTAAATCTGGATTCTGTTCTTTTTTTAAATAGGGATGTTGTAATCATGTTGCTGTTTTGTACGCTATTGATGTTATTGTTTTTATTAAATTCTTCTAAAGAACTGGATCAGAGTTTTAGGGCCTGTGCACATTTAAGACAAGACTGTCTTAGACAAACTTGTCTACGACCTCGCAGACATGTCTGCGACAAGATTGTTTTGTCTACGACATGGCGCACTCCATCAAGACAAAATAGTCTAGCGGCGTACGGCCAGTGTTGCCAACCTATTGAATTTTCCACTAAAACTAATGGTTTTAACCCCCATTTAGTTGCAAAATATTGATTTTAGTGGCTAGTGGATTTTTCTAGCAATTTAGTAGTATGCCTACTTATTTTATTCCGTAAAAAACACATTTTTTTGTGGGAAATATAGCGATTTTATACAGTCTTGTCGCAGACAAGTCTGAGGTGTGTCGTAGACAAGTCTGTCTAAGACAGTCTTGTCTCAAGAGCGCGCAGGCCTTTAGACGGAGGTTTTTGGCGGGATTTTTCTGATTGAACTTCAGTGGCTATATTCATTATTCGCAAATTGATTCCTAGTGGATGCAGTGATGTAAAATTGGTGTAGTTTTGTATCTCAAGAGTCTGTACAACTGAAAAAAATGTGGAATCATTGAAACAGGTGTGATCTTCTAATTCGTACTTCTATGGCGACTTAAAAAGAAAGCAAACGTATATGACCACGACCAAATAGTGTCACAACGAACGACTTGTCAATACTTTTGGCAAATTTCTAAACACGTGCCAACTCTAAACTTACATAACGAATATGAAACCACAGCCTACTCCAGCTAACACTATAATTCAATTCCACCTTCAAAAGGTGTCCCAAATAATTGAATAAACCCTCATTACCAACAAACTGACGGTCAGTTAACCCACATCAAAATACATATCAATGAATAAGCTAGGCTACCAAGTGATGCGAAGTTGTATAACTGCATTATACATTGGCCTGACTTGTCCAAGTTCTCCACTACTTCGTGGACTGTGGCAGCCTCATGGGAATATCCGAACTGGAGTTATTAATTTGATCTGTCAAGCCCCCGCTTCGCAAAACAATGCCCTTAGCAGGTACTAGCGGATGATTTGTTAGTTACCTTTTGTTTGGCTATTTTGGAAATTTTCGTATTGATTTTAGATATATATAATAATAGTAATATTCTACAACTATTACATAACGTCGTCTGTTCCCTAGCTAAGCAGTGCTAATATAATGAGTTAGTATTGATACGCCAAAAAAATTATGGCTTAATCCCCGATTACTGCAAAGCCAAAGGAGGTTTATGATTTTGATTTAAACAAACCATTTAGGTTCGAATTTAATAATATTCTACAACTTTCATACAACGTTATCTAGTCCCAAATTAAGCAAAGCTACTAGATAACTGATAAACATTCTTATATATTTCTAATAACATACAGTCATATTATAGATAAATTACACCCAGATACAGAACAAATGATCGTGAGCATCACACAAACATTTGTCCTGGGTGGGAATCAAACCCACGACCTCCGGCATAGCAGTCAGGGCCACTAACCATTAGACAAACCGTCCAGTCATATATATATATATATATATATATTATATTCTTAAATTCTGTATTGTTACCAATATACCATATTGTTACTTTTCCTTAGAAGGAAACTCATGGACATGTGCATCCTTCCCACTTTCATTCAAACCTTAAAAATTAAAAAGACATTAAAATAAAGAAAAAACATTTAGGTATATTTAATTCAACAAACAAATTTCATAGAAACATCTGCTAAGTTTTCCAACGGCAAATCATTCTTGAGCATCAACGGCATTGGGAGCATCAGTTTTTCACGGAACAACAGCAAGAAGAGTCAAGTGGAACCTCTGACTAGTTTCAGAGAGGCTATTGTCTGCGGAATGACGGACTCTAGACACTAGTTCATAAGTTCCACTGGCTGATACAGGAGCGTCCAGAAATTCAATTCCACAACTAGTGAAGGGTTGGACGGCACTTAGGAATTTGATAGGGCCGACTGGTAGTTGGTTGTTAGGGTAAGCTTCATATAGCCAGCCATTAGGGAAGACGACGCGGCAAAGTACAAGGGTGTCCAAGAAAGACTTTGGGATAGTTAAGGCTTTGCCAATCAGAGGGTTGGTCAGGAACGTGACTGACTGTTCTGGTAGTGTGATGTAGGTGATGGCTTGACCTGTGAAGAGAACATGGTGATTAGCATACAGGAAGAGCGTTACAACTTTGCTGATTGAAGACCGACCGATATGATCTGTTTTTGGGAAACTAGTTTAAGAATTAGGGGTTGAATTTTTCAGTGTCATACTTTACCCGCGTGCTAATAGAAAATTATGAGCATGCAAATAGAGATATAACTAGAGCGGTAAAAAAAAGTAATTAAATATATATTAATTTTAAGAAACGGCTAAAATCTTTACTGGTGACCAAAGCATATTACAGTATTTCGGAATATTTAATAGACAAAAACCTAGTAATTGAATGTTGAAATACAAACAAAATGTATTGTTTATTCTTATTAATAGTAACCTTTGTATTTGAAATTGACATTAGTATTGTTTATTGACTTTAGCATTGTAATTGACATTGGTATTGTAAATTAACATTAGTACTGCAAATTGACATTTTGATTTTGACATTTTGAATTGTATATTGACATTTTGTATTGTGTATTGACATTTTTTCTTAATTTTTTTATTAGACATTAGTATTGTGAATTAACATTAGGTGCCTTGACATTGATTTTATTTTGCTATTCATTTATTAATTGTTAAGCTTATTTTTATTTGAATATTGAGACTTGGCCGGGTTGATTGTAAACTTCTCACAAACGTTTGTACGCCCTCTGGCATAACATAGCGCTTTCTTTATTGTTGTACCTATGTTTAACAAATGAATAAATGACTTATGACTTAAAAATAAAATAACTACCGCGGATAGTTTTTTTTGATGAAAATGAGAATAACTTTAACACAATAAATGCAGAACAAGACCATTCTAAAATTCAAGCAAGTCTTAAAATGACTTTCTTGTACAATTACAAATTGTACTGGAGCGTTTTACCGAAGATTTGTGAACTGAGGATGACTTGTAGAAATAAAAAATGTATTTAATAATGTATACCTTGAGTCAAAGCTGCTGCTACAACAAACAAAGCTAATAATTTAACTGCCATCTTCACTACCAGACTGTGACTGGCCACAGCATTTCCTCCGTATATATATATTTTTCTTTTCTAAAATTGTCAACTGATAATCAGGACTAATCAATTAAATGAAATCAATAAAATCAAGAATCAGCGATAAAAGCGGTTTAAATGATTGTTTGTTTGTAGCTCTGAATATTGACGAGGTTATCTAGATTATGTAAAAGAAGAAACTGACTGATGAATGTCAAATTTTCACAAGGCTTCCTTTCATGACCTAGGCAAGCACTAACCTAAGGAGATAACTAACCTAACCCCTAAGGAGATGTAGGCGTGGGTTTGTGGACGTCGAGCAATGGGTAACTCGCCGGTTGACCGTCTAGTAACCGTCTGGACCAAACCTAAGTCGTCAACAGTGCTTAGTGTTCCACGCGCGCCTCAAAGAGATGTCAACAATCCGTAGGGGCCCAGCAGGGTCGAAACCTACTGGGGTCATGGGATCGCTTCTGAAAGAAAAACCCGGCCCTGAAATAAAAACCTCCACTGAAACACTGTGGTGGAAAAACACCCAAATTAAGAGTAACTAAAAAACCTACACCGAAACACTGTGGTGGAAAAGAGTCTGAAATAAGAGCAACTATAAAAACTTCCACTGAAACACTGTGGTGAAAAAGAGTCCAAATTGAGAGTAACTAAAAAAACCTACACTGAAACACTGTGGTGGAAAAGAATCCGTATTGAGAGTAACTAAAAAAACCTCCACTGAAACACTGTGGTGAAAAAGAGTCCAAATTGAGAGTAACTAAAAAAACCTACACTGAAACATTGTGGTGGAAAAGAATCCGTATTGAGAGTAACTAAAAACACCTACACTGAAACACTATGGTGGAAAAGAATCTGAATGGAGAGTAACTACAAAAACCTACACTCAAACACTGTGGTGGAAAAGAGTCTGAATTAAGAGTAACTAAAAAAACCTACACTGAATCACTGTGGTGGAAATAGTCCAAATTAAGAGTAACTAGATTTTGCCCACGACTTCGTCCGTGTGAATATCAAACTGAAGCTAGATAAAAAGTAGATTTCCATTCTCGGGGCTCAAGCTTACTCCGTTCAATTTCATCACAATAGGATTAGTAGTTTAATCGTGAATCCATAACAGAAAAAGATACTTTCTTTATAACACGGAGGCGATACATTAAAATTACCTTAAACTATTGTGGCCATTTCCACCAATTTGTAATTTTTGAGTTTGGTCACTTTAATTTAAAGGGGGATTTTAAGGGGGAAATATCAAATAAATTCTCCCTCTTGAGGATGGAGAGCGAGTCAGATTTTTCTGAAAACCATGTGTTCCTTCAGTTGCCCTTTGCGTTTCAGGATCACGGTAAGTTTTTCGAACATCCCAGCTACAATAGCTGACAGGATGTGTTAAGCCCCTTCAGTTTTACTGAAATCTTTTTGAGGTGGTCATGGAACACTTGAAGGCCGGACGACGAACTACTCATTGCCTAATGACGGAATGGTAAGCGATGATGTGATCAACGATGGAGTATGCTTGTCTAGAAATAACCTATTCACTCTTGACTTGAAAGACGCATAGATTCATTCAGTACATATTAAAAACATGATTGAAAAGTGTCCATGGAGTTTCTTGCACATTCTTCTCCATAGAGATGTACGCTTTGGAATGTGCAATTATCATCATTTTTTCTGACTGACTTCTTGACATTTCAAAAGTGCCTGTAAATAGTTTATTTGAAATAAAATGCTTTGATTCTTTGAATCTTTGACATCATTCATCATTTTTTACAGCTACCACATAATTTTGCTAACCCAAAACTTTATTTATTTAAGTGCCCAATTGCATTAAGTCCATGCCTATGAACCACGACTTTGAATTTTTTTTAAATAAATTAATAGGTGCTCTGTTCAACAAAGCCTTTATGAAATGGCCCAGCTGAAACAATAGCAATGATGAAAATTTGAAAAGTATGATTTATCAATATATATGTATAAAAGGAGAAACTGACTGACTGATATATCAACGCACAACCTAAAATACTGGAACTAGGAGTGTGAAATTTTGCACAAGGGTTCCTTTTATGACGTAAACGAGCACTACGAGAGGATTTCCCAAAATTCACCCCCGAAGGGAATGAATTGGGGGTCCAAAGTTTGCATTGAGAAATTAACTTTCACGCGGGCGAAGCCGCAGGCAGAAGCTAGTATATGTAATATAATAAAATTATGTTTGTAATAGGGAAATAAATATTAGGTAGTCGGATATCTAATAAATTATACGTTCTAAGATAATCAAAAGATCGGAGGATATAAGATTGTATCAAAATTACGTGAGCTCCGATACACAGATAACGCACAAAGTTAAAATGTTCCCCGTGTAACTTTATACATCAATCAAGTAAATACTGAGTTTATAATCTACGATTTTTAGGGTTCCGTACCTCAAAAAGAAAAAATGGAACCCTTATCACTTTGTTGTCCGTTTATCTGTCTGTCTGCCAAGACCTTTATCTTGGGAAAGCGTGAAAATATCGAGTTGAAATTAAAACTATTCACTCAGGTCTGGAGTCCCTTAAAGCTGTAAAAAAATCAAACATGTATTAACGAAAAAAAGATGCGGTAGGTAAGTTGCAAAAAACGTATACTTCGACACTCTTAAGAGAATCAAAATTCACAGGGTACTTCCCGTTGTCCTAGAATCCTGAAATATGGCAGGAAGCAAGGTCTCATAGCATAAGTATAGGAAAAAACCTGAAAACTGTAAATTTGTATTTACTTCACAAAAAAAAAATTGCGACTCGTAAAAATTTTTGAGACTTGATTCTGAAATTGAACTGTTTTCTTAGGTAAGTTTGTACAGAACCCTCAATGCGCGAATCCGCCTCGCACTTGCCCACTTTTTTTACTTTGCCTGCACTCTTGTGGCTTTAATACACGTGTCTCAGATATATACGCACAAATGTGTACAGTCACGAGCAATAGGATATTTATATTGTCACATTTTATATCTATCTTGTTTTGGGGGCTGAGTCACCCGCTTTCGTAGGAGAATACCCATAGCTAGACCCTACGGATAAAGATTTATGCAATATTGCTTAAAATCGTTTCGTAATTAAGCCATTATTTCTCGTAAAAAAACTTTTTACAAAAAAAAGATAACCGACTTCACTAAAAATTCGGAAGTCGGTGTTTCTCGGTATTATTTGTATCTTATTTAACACCGACTTCCGAATTTTTAGTGAAGTCGGTTATCTTTTTTTTGTAAAAAGTTTTTTATTTCACACTTTTTAGTTGGGATACACTTATAAACAAGTGCTTATTTCTCATGACAATTCCAATTAATTTAAACACTAGTTGGTTACATTGTTTTATTATGAAGTTCCTGTGTCTACCTTCCACCTTCCGGCTCCAGCATCAGATCAGTTCGATAGTACCTTATAGCCAAAGTGCATTTCATGACAATTCTAATAAGCCCAAACACGGCTAGGTTACATTGATTAATGACGGAGTTCCAGTGCCTACCTTCTAGCTCCATCATCATCATCAGATCAATTTGATGATACCATTTCAACGGAACTATTCAGAACCATTAATTTATTTGTATTATCATAGCCGCGCGAGTATGAAGCTCCGTTGACCATTTCTGATCTTCTTCATTAGTTCCACTTCATTAAATGTTACTTTTTGACTGCAAATGCTTAAGTTCTCGATGAAAATACTAAAATCACTATGCAGTTACCTATGATATTTGAGAAGTTCTCTCGATTTCGCCAAGATTCCATCATCAGATCCTGACTTGGTGACTATGGGACCATTTGGGAAGTATACCCTTTCTAACAAAAAAATAATTTTTCAAATCGGTTGGCAAGCAACGAAGTTATGCGCGAACAAACATAAAAAAAAAAATACAAACATCCGAATTGAGAACCTCCTCCTTTTTTAGAAGTCGGTTAAAAAAGTAAAGGATAACTAAAGGGTTATTGTGGATTGCACCTAAAAGATACACATATACCATCGCGGAATTTTTTGTAGACCTTTTTGTGGTGTACAATACTGTAGTACATTATTTTGATCTATCTCTTAGGGTCCAGCTAGCCTTTGCAATGTAAGCGCAAAAATGTATTTATTTACGACATCACATTAGAAATCTCTAAAATTATCTGTGTTCCTCTACTATATTCTGCATGTATTATACACATAAACCTTTCTCTTGAATCACTCTATCTATTAAAAAAAACCGCATTACAATCCGTTGCTCAGTTTCGAAGATCTAAGCATACATAGGGACAGACAGACACGAAAAGCGACTTTATTTTATACTATGTATACGTTCGTCATTTGTCTAGTAGCTCTGCTTAATTTGGGACTAGATGGCGTTGTGTGAGAGTTGTGGATTATTAATAAATTCCAATCGAAATAGTTTATTTAAATTTAAAAAATCATAACCTTCTTTGGCTTTGCCGTAGTCAGGCAATATGCCATATATTTTTTTTTTGTCATTGCATTGTTTTTTTATCCATCCAACAAAATTTTACTACGGAACTTTGTGGAGAGTCAGACTCGAACGCAAGCGGCACCTGCGATCACAATTTATTGTAAAAGCTTTAACTATATTTTACGTAAATATTTGTGTATCACACCGTCCGTGGTTCGTTTGTACAAATTGAATTTGTACTCTGCTAAAACCTTCCTGTGGAATTTTTGCGGCTGAATATGATTGAATTTTTATGTAATAAAAGTTTATATAATTATCAGCAAAAATTATGTATCAATGTACTCTATTTTTTACTATACTCTAAGTTTATCTATACGTATAAAAGGAGAAAGTGACTGACTGACATATCAGCGTCCAGCCGTCGTCAGCCGCACGCACGTTGAAACGGCCCTCACGCTCTAGCCGCCGGGATCTCGATCCCGATTTTCAGCCCGGGTAAACGCTAGCTTGCGGATGACGAGCAGTGGCTACCCACTGCTCGCCGTCCGATCATCCGGTAACCGTCCGGGCCGAGCCCAAGTTGTCGATGGCGCGTGGAACACCCACGCGCGCCTCAAGGACATGTCAGCAAAACCATAGGAGCCCAGCAGGGTCGAAGCCTACTGGGGCCATGGGTGATGCGAAAGAGAACCCCGGGGCCCTGGAACGAAAGCAAAGAAGAAACGGGAGTGGTTTTTAGTCAGTGAAAGTCTGACACGCCCTCCCGCCTCACCCAAGGGCGGTAGATATCATTAGATGATTTCCAAAAAAAGCCGGATTGGCCTAGGAAGGTGAAATTTTATACAAAGCTTCCTTATAAGATGTAGGCGAGCACTAAGAGAGGAATGCCTAATTCACTTCCTAAGGCGATGAAATGGTTGTCCAAAGTTCGTATAGAGAAACTTAAGTTCAAACAGACGAAGCCACTGGCATAGAATAATCTATGATATTACTGGCACCACGTGCCTCGGTAAGTACGTAAAGCTGTTGCTCCAGTTGTCGTTTCTAGATCTTTGGCAATAGTTACAGGTACTCAGACAGAGTCAGGTAGGTTTGGTTAAGTCCAATCTACAAAACCTTGAGCACAGGTGTTGGCTAGCCAGCCTTTCGGTATTTTACAGGATGCATTTTGGAGAGTGTGCGCGGGAATTGTATGACTTGATTCACTGAGGCACAGAGGCGCTTGGCTTTACCACATAAGCCTGCCTTACATTTACAAATTGCACTTGTAATAATCCTATTGCAATCAAGCTGTAACGAAGGGGATATGAACAGAATTAACAATATAGATGACATGTTATTTAGATAAAAAACAACTAGTTCCGGAAATACTTTTACTGTTCTTTTAATATCATATAAATTGGACTTTTACTGTTATTTTTGTCTGTAAGACAATTTTGCCAATTATAACTGATTGATTTTCTTGTTCGTTGCTCTTTTATTTCTTTACATGTCTGTCTCGAAGAGTTTTTGACCTTTGTTCACGTTTTAGCCACGCTGCCGATCTTTGTTGATCGGCAGGAACCCATATTTTATTATTTTTAACATTATATATATTTTTTGTAATATCTTATTCACGAGCACGGAGACCAAGCAATGACAAATTTGGATAGTTTCTTTTTTGTCCGTACTATGTCACTTGTGTCGGCGTTGTGCTGCTACCAGTTCCTGCAAGTTTCCTATAGTCAGCGATGTTGTTGCAATCGCTTATCGTTCAAACATCATAATTTTGAGTATCCTTCTTCGTCATCCTTTTTTAGGGTTCCGTACATCAAAAAGAAAAAAAAACGGAACGGACAACCTTAGGATGGATCGTAAGAACTTATTACAGGGGGTAGTCTGCGGTGTACTGCTAACAAGCTTATCAGTCTCTATATATATAAAACACAATACATAACTATAAATATATACATACATATTATAATATGTTACACAACTTCATTAAAAAAGGGACGAAAACAAAGAAGAAATGGAGAAAGAGAAAGACTAAAATATGGTTGGTGGAAGAAATTAAATTTCGTAGAACCAGGATAGTGTTAGAGATAAAGGAAATGGTTTTTAACTAGATTTTTGAAACTAGTGACTGGGCTTGCCTAATTAGTAATGACAACGCGTTCCAAAAACGCACGGCCTGGATTGCAAACGACTTGTCACAAAACTTAGTAGAATGTGAGGGCATCAAAAGGGTCATATTCTCCGATGATCTCAAGTGTCCAGAACATGTGTCATGAATGAACTTAAAACGTTCTTTGAAATAAGAGAGGGAGTTGTAGGAATAAACAAAGCACTGTAAAGCAACGATAAAATATTAGCATTCCGGCAAAGGCGGATTGGCAGCCACTTGAGCTTAATACGGATTTCAGAAATATGATCATATTTGCGCAATCCAAATATGAATCTAATACAGAAGTTTTGAAGTCGCTCAAGCTTATCTAGCTGCTTAATTACTCCAATCGAACTAAAATAAAGAGCGTCCAATCAAAGCCTCGCGTAACACTCACTAGAGCGTGTAATTCTACAACAGTACGACCGCAGCCCACTGGTAATCAAATTAAATGGTTATGGCTGGATGGCTGAACTGGAAATACAACAAAATGGGGTATTAAACAACATCCACCGATTTGTATTTTTTTTTAAACATTGCCCTACACTTGAAATTGCTCCTGTATTGTGGATACGTTCAAAAATATGTAAATACATGTTAGGGTCGCCGAACACGGGCCACCGGCTACAACCACAAAACGCCGCCACCGACATATTTCCTATAATTCTCATACATTTTATATGGATTCGCCGCACATGGATGACGCCGGTGGCCGCCACACGCTACAAATCGCTGCTATTCGCTTCTTGTGGCCCTTACTGGCCACTAAACGCCGAAATAAAACGCCATCACACGCCTCTTGCGCATTTAAACCTTCTTCGTCAGAATCCATTATGATACTGCGCGTATGTGTTAAAAAAAGTTCGCGCGTATCCAATGCAGGAACCTCCCGAAATTACCATGTTAAGTGAGGACCTGTGTCATGCGGAAGGCAAGGACGCCGTTTTGTCTTTCGAGCCACTCCTCATAGAGGAGACTTACCGCTATAATTAAGGCGTGTCCAATAGCCGATATACGACGATATATTCTGTCCTAGTAGTAAGGACAATATACGGGTTAATTACCTACTTACTAGTGAAGAGACTAGTAATTTTCATTGATTGCCCGGCCTGTGTCATTATTATAGCATCCCTTTTGCGTTAAAGTATTATTTAATATCTTATATATCTAATTAGTTAGCTTTCACTAAAGTTGTATCAATAGGCGACTGGCCTATTGGGCTAGTGGTTAGTGGCCCTGACTGCTATGCCGGAGGTCGTGGGTTCGATTCCCACCCAGGACAAATGTTTGTGTGATGAGAACAATCATTTGTTCTGTGTCCTGGTGTAATTTATCTATAATATGTATGTATTTAGAAATATTTAGGTATGTTTATCAGTTGTCTAGTACCCATAACACAAACTCTGGTTAGCTTAGAACTAGACGGCGTTGTGTGTTAGTTTTGTGAATGTTATTATTATTCCATTTATTTATTTTTATACATTTTTAAATATTTCTTTAAAAAAAAAAAAACATTTAAAAATATAAAAAATAGTTGTCCGCCGGTGTCGGGAACAGGGTCCAAGCTACCGGTGGTTAGAGCTCCAGAGACAGGAACCTCCTCACAATGCGAGCCGTATCGAGGAGTACTGCCTTCTGTATCAAGCCCTTGATGCAACTGCGCAACGACAACTTCGACAGATGGTCGTCGAAGCTTTTGGCTATAAGGTCATTGGCGGTCACGACAATCGGCACAATGATAGCCGAGTCCACATTCCACATGTCTACAACCCCGTGTGCTAAGTCGAGATATTTATTATTATTTATTTGCAAATATTATGCAGTTGTTGGCAATAAAGTTCATTTGCTTTAGATGATTTATTTTACTTCAAATGAAGCATTTATTTGCGATTCAATAGCGAGTGGTAAACAAATTAGTTGAACATTAAATTCTGTAAACTTTGTTAGCTACTACAAACGCGACGTTCAACAAACTATTTGAAATTTTACGCCTCACTTTATAAAACCCAATTTAAATTTATTATATTCGTACGTTAAACTCTACACAAAACGCGACATTAAAATCTCGTCACCCAAGAAATCGGTCGATAACTTTAACAATTCAAAACGCGTTCAAAGAGAACAGTCTCGTTCGTTACATAATGTGACACGTAAAACAATTTCCAAGACCCTTATCCAAGACAACGTTGGGAATACAATACACGTTGTAAAGAACCAGAGTACTCAGATCCCAGTTGATGAAGAAAATAATAAAGCTGCGGGTCGAGAGAAAATGGTCGAGCCGTGATATCATTGAGTTGTGATGTAGGGTAAAGTACATCGTGTACTCAAGTTTGATGGAGTGGCTTAATAACTAAATTTCATTGTGGTGAAGCTACGGCCAAGATACAGTGAGAAAAATGGAGGCAAGACTTTTCAGGTTGCTGCCGGGAGATGAAATTTTCAAAAAGAAACGCTAAAGCTTAAATTGAATGAAAAGAGGAAAGACATGTAGAAGATATTTATAAAATAACTAAAAAAAAAAGCATTTTCCAAAAAATAAATACACCTAAATTCAATTAATAAACACTAAAAATTCATACAAATTTCATTTCGAAAGTGTCTTTAATAGTTTTATCTCTTCGTTATTTAATACCGACTTCCGAAAATAACGTTTTTTTATTTTTATATTACTCTTTTTAGTTGTGATTTATGTTGTGATCCCTCAGTTCTTCAAAGTTCATCATCAGATCATAACAATATTTTCATGGGACCAAATTGGAAAAAAAAAATAGAGCCAGCCTATTGATTATACATTTGAACTATGCTTAAAATTTAATACCGATCCAAAGAATTTAACAACGTGTACAATTACGTTAATATTTCCAGCCATCCAATCCCCAAACCACACAGAAAACAAACCAAACACTAAACCGAAAAATCAATTTGCAACATCCATTGAAGATATTTACGGGACTTCTGCAGAACAAATAAATGTACAGCGATCGATGGACGCCTTATTCGTTCGTGTTTCACTAAATGGCCTAACTTTGGCCCATTTTGTACACCCACGTTCTACTTACCGGCTCTTGTTACCGTTTTCGGGTTATTCTTTTGCTTTATACGACTTGTGAAGTAGATTTTGTTTCTGTGGTTCTGCTTTCAATTGGTTTTTGATATTGACGATTGTTTTACAGGTATTAAGTATTTCATGGTGATGATATATGGCTCCAAAAAGTGGTCGCTTACAATGGGCTTCATCAGAAGGCTTAAAGTCACTGAAAGGGAAATTAAAAGGGCTATGCTCGGAGTTTACTTGCGTAATCACAACAGAAATAAAGATACCCCGCAAGAAAACCAAGGTTAAAGTCATAGCCCAAAGAATCGCCAAATTTAAGCGGCAGTGGGCAGCGCATATTGCTCGCAGAACAGATGGTTGATGGGGATGAAAAGTTCTGAAATGGCAACCATGTATCGGAAGATGCAGCGTTAGAAAGCCTCATACAAGGTGGACCGATGACCTGGTGAGGGTCGTGGGAATCCGATCGATGGATGCGAGATGCACAGGACCGGTCATTATGGCCACACTTGGGGAAGACCTATGTCCAACAGTGGACGTCTTAAATGATAATGATGATGGAATATTTCAAATTTATGGTCAGACAAGTGGCATTATTTTCAGTGTTTCGTATCTCTAAAATGACTTTCAACCGAATACATGTCAGTATATCCATTATTTGGTGGCGATGCGCTATTGGAACTTGGGGAACATCTCACGTAAATTATGTTTTGGGAATACATTCAATATAGCTACTTAAGTTAATGATTAATAGTCATACGCGAGCCTATCAACGATTAAAAAATGTTAGTTTAAGAAAAGTCGTACACCCACAACACGAGTAACGCTCAAGATTTATCAAAATAGGATTTTTTTTTCTTAAGAAAAGAATTATGTAAAATTATTTTCAAATAATTATTGATATTTTAGGATAAAAAAAAATTTTTTTTTTTCCATCAGCATTATCGCTGAAAGAACATCGCTTTGTTTAGGACCTCATGTTTGAAGCATGTCGTCCACGAACGCAAAGAGCAACTGAAGGAAAATAGGTGTGGTGTTAGTCAGTAAATAAAAAAATGTCACACCCCGCCCTCTCCACCCTAGAGCGGGAGAAGTCATAAGATGATTTCTTAGTTCAAAAAAGTATTTCGTTTAACTGTTTTTTTGTTAACATTATCAGCTACTACACCATTTTTTTTTTGTAGCTTTTGTACTTTACTGAAACAACTCGTCAATTTTCATTAAATACTTTTTAACATACCGTTCAATCCAAAATAAATGCTCTAATTTGCTATTCAACAAACATAATATTTAACCTAGATTTCGTGTTGCTAGTGTTACAGTAAGCCACCAGATTACTAATGCTACACAAACTAAAATCTGACATTGTTACGTGTGCAACGCTTCAAGTGCGTACACGGCAGCTAGATTAGCTCCAACACTAACAACTATCTTTGTACATTAATGAATACATGCATTAAACAATGTTCCAACAAATAGGTAGATAGCAACGTATGCGCCTTGGTAATTCAACAAGAAACTCCTAACAGTGTCTGAGCAAAATTAATATATCCCAAACCACTTGGTTCGTTCACGAAAGGTAACACTTACGTAGTATACAAGAGTAAAACAACAACAAGAAACATTAGTTCACTAGTTCAAATATCGACGGTTGAAAAACATACGGGAATGAATTTTCAGCAAAGACGCCAACAAAATTAAGCTATCTAAACTACAATATTTGGGAAGGAGGGGGAAACGTCGTCGAGGTCGGCCTAAAAAGAGGTGGCTGGTTGATCTGGATGCGTACCGCAAGGACTGGTTTGAGATGGTGGCTAAATCAGAGATATGTGACATCCACCAATCCGCACTGGGCATTGGAACAGTATATGGTTGTTTATGCTATACTAAACTATTTGGGGTAATTATATTACACCGCGCCGGTTGGCTAAGATCTTCAGTCGCTTCACGTGTATTCTTATATTAGAATTATTAGTATTTAAGTACATCAGGTAAGACTGGAAACTACATGATTGATAGTTAAGAAATCGCTAGATGAGAATCATTTTATTCCATTTTCAAGTACATCTGTAGTAATCACCTCAGTAGTCAGTGTCTATGGGTTTTTTATCTTCTTGGGTCACCTACATTCACATTTTATTAATTCTTCATTTGAATCATAATATGCGCGGTTAATTCAGTTATACCCAAACCGAACCGTCCAAAATTGTGCTCCGTAGAACTCTAAACTGCTAAGCTATACATCAACCAGTTCTTATTAAACTGTGCCAAGTTTTGGACACTCCTGAGACAATGGAGGACGGGTTGAGCCAGCCTGACACCAAGATGGATGGTTGCTAACGATTCTACGATGCCTAATCAGTGTAAGTGGGTGTGCTTGGCTTTTTGCTAGCCCCCATATGGATTTGGAATGCCAAATAGATTTTGGGGGCTTGTGAAGCCGTTGATTGTGGTTTGAAATTTTGGTCGGAAATTCTACCAAAGGTTTTTTAGGCTAAACTGAATTCGAGGAATATAAGGTCCTTTGTTTTTTAAACAAAAAATTCTTGATGTTTAATTATAGTTGCATACTTTTTTTTTTAAACTAGAATTCATTTAATTTATGATGAATAGGGATGGGTAGCTTAAGTCCACAGAATAAGTTTAACTCAGCAGAAATAATATTAAAAATGCATTTTTTAATTACTCATTATCTTGAACTGCAGACTTATATTTTTTTTTCAACTTATTATAGTAGTTTTCTAAAGCAATCAGAGGTCTAAGTACTTCGAAAATCTTTGTTAAATATTTCAATCATTATTTTCACCAAATCATTCAGCACTAAGCAGGCTCAGATTAATCAGTAAGTTTCTACAGTAACACAAACAGTAAAGACGTAAATCCAACCTTCAAATAGTTAATAATTCAACAGACCGATCCCCAAACGCGCCCAAATCACAATAATCAAGCAGGACCTTACTAAAGAGTCCATTCCATTAATAATATTCGCAACGCACTCACTAAGCCTACGCAAATGCAGTGAAAATAGAGTATCGTATTAAATTTAATTGCAACGGTCCTTTTCAGTGCAGCCGGGCCGTACCGCACTCGCCATAATGACGTCATTTCTGTAATGCTATTGCTTGCGACTCAACTTGGGGTCGAACCGATGTTGAGCTGGCTCTGTTGTTGATTAAAATGCGACTGATGTTTACTGTGATTAAAATGTACGTTTGTGTGTTTACGTTTGTTGTTTTATTTTTATTCATATTACTATTTGGGACTAGATGGCGATGTGTGAAAGTTGTGGAAGAAATATTATTAATTGATAATATTATTATTTTGATTGGCCTGTTGGTCTAGTGGTTAGTGGCCCAGACTGCTATGCTGGAGGTCGTGGGTTCGATTCCCATCCAGGACAAATGTTTGTGTGATGAGCAGGACCATTTGTTCAGTGTCTGGGTGTAATTTATCTATAATATGTATGTGTTTAGAAATATATAAGTAAGTTTATCAGTTGTCTAGTACTCATAACACAAGCTCTGCTTAGCTTGGGACTAGACGGCGTTGTGTAATGGTTGTTGAATATTATTATTATTATTAGTAATTGTAATGTCCGTAACGCAACGTTATATGGCAACATATAATTTTAGAAAATCTGATACCAATCTAGAAATCTGATCTGATTTTAGAAATCTGTGGCCAATTTGGAAATCTCTTAACTGTCTGCGGACCCAGGTTGGTCGCTGTAAAAACAATTTGGCCAAATGGGGCTTCCTCGACCCATCTCTAACACAGTGCCAGTGTGGAGCCGCTGCACAGGACATGCGTCATTTGCTATGCTGTCCATCCTGCGCAACCACCTGCAGTTTTCAGGATCTATACGAGGTCAATAACAGAGCCGTAGAGGTTGCAAATACTGGTCAGAAAAATTTAGTTAGAGTACATCGACACGAAAAGAAGAAAAAGAAGAAAATCTGATTGTTTTCTGTAATAAAACTTAAGTACCTATTTCACATTTTTCAAAATTAAACAAGTCCTAACCCTATAACATGAGCGGCCTATTCAAAAGCATATAATAAAAGAGAATCCCGGTACGTGGAATTAAGATGCATTTTGATTCGTTACCAACGCTACTACGCCCGGTAGTCAAATATAATCAAGGTCACGTCCGTCCCGTGCAAAGTTTTATGAACATTATTGACGTTGTTAGTAGGTTTATATTCGCTTGTTTTCTTTCAAAGAGTGAAACTTCTGTATCTTGTACTATTACTTATTCTGTGGTCTTGATAGTGTGCGCCGTGACGTAGACAAAACAGTCTTGTCGCAGACGTCGTAGACAATTCTGTCTAAGACAGTCTTTTCTCAAGTGTGCTAAGACCCTAAGAATACATACGATACGGTCCCGACTAAGTTTTTGCCTCGTCGTGTATACTCCCGGTCTTCCCAGCTGATTATGATTTAAGTGTCTTCAAGGGTCGTGTAAATAGGCTCTTAATAAACTAGTACGCTTCACCATCAATGATTGCATCATTGCTTACCATCAGGTGGCATCGCGGGAGCCACGCTAACTCTTTTAAACGTTTTCGCAACCTTAGAGACATCAGCCCTACAGGGCGTTCAATTTTGCTGACATCTCTCCATCGACTTAGGTTTGACTCTCACCAGATGGCCGGACGGCGAGCTACTCTTTACTTGCCCTTTTCAAATTCGCGCTTACGCTGGCCGGAAATCGCCCCGCGACTCCCGACGACAACTAAAGACTTTTACAAAGTAAACATTTACTAAAGAATGTCTAAAGACCGACTTTGATACACAAAGTTTGCTCGTTCAATGCACTTTCAGACTTTAATGAAAATAGTCTAAAACAAAGTTTAAAGGCTGCTGCGTAGTTTGTCTTAGAATATTCTACACTTATGGAAAAACTTTATATAGTTGGATGAATAACTTAATGATCCTAATCACACAATGATTGATGTCTCATGTATTTAGGTACTTTAATAAATCTTATTATAATATAGAAAAAACAAAGACAGTTACTGAAAAAAATTTACCTACAGTCACGTCAAAACGTTTTGGAAACGTATTCTACATCGTCGCTTTCACAAAAAGTTAAACCAATTTTTTTTCAATACTCGAAAACCTGTTCTTATCGCACCGCTTTTAGGCACGTAATACTGTTTTCCGTACTAGTGCAAAAAAGTGCGCGTGCTCTCCTCCGCCACAATTTTATTACTATTATAGTATTAGGCCGGGCGCTCGTCGACCCCCACGAGTCGCCAGCCAACTCCCGTTTATTCATTTCTTCGTAAGTGTATTGAAAAATTCGTTTGAAATACGTGCAAATTTATCACTGCAGCCCTCAGCTCCATAACACACCCGTCTACGGCTTCTGCAAATTCCGCCTCGGTCACAATGACAAACTTTTTGCACTTGTATCAAAATGTAAAAATTTTTACAAAACGAATTTGATACTTAGGTTTAGGCTTCTGATGCATGCAAGATACATAGAAGCGATCGACATGATGACGCTTGGGGAAGGATGCCTATGCCCAGCTGTGGACATCTATTGGATGAAATTATGAAGATGAACTTTCTCTTATCTACCAAGACTTAAAATGCATTTTTAACCGACTTTAACGATCTTTTTTTCCGTTAATACAGAATTTTGATTTTTTCACAGCTTCAAGAGTCCGCAGATTTGAGTATATGGTTTTAATTTCAACTCGATACCTCTGCACGTTCCCGAGATAAAGGGTCTTGACAGACAGACAGACAGTCAGACGGACGGACAGCAAAGTGATCCTAAAAGGGTTCTGTTTAAAAAAAAAGCTGGTTTTCAACTATCTACTTTTGTGCCAGTAATTTAACATCCTTTACCTCCGACTCGTTCAGCTCCGTTCCGCTCATCTCGCCACTATTATTCAACGTTAAGTTAGTCCTAGTTACACATTCCGTCTACACAGTGCAGATGCAGTGTGATTAAGTGAAGCTAATAGATGGAGGGATCCCCACTGAATTATTTGTTACATTTATTATGTCCAGTGCCAGTGCATCTTAGGAGAATCCATTAAAGAAACTGAAGTAAATAAACGACAATATTTGTGATGCATAAGGAAAATATGCTTTTTATATTTCCATTACTTCACTGCCCACAGGAACTGTTGTCTTCCAATGTCACTTTTTACGATTCTGTACCTTAAAAGGAAAAAAACGGAACCCTTATAGGATCACTTTGCTGTCAAACTGTATGTCAAGGCCCTTTATCTAGAAAATATGTGGAGGTATCGAGTTCAAATTAAAACCATCTACTCAAGTCTTTGGACCCTTGATGCTGTAAAAAAATCAAACTTCTGAATTAACGGAAAAAAAAGATACGGCCGTTTATGTCGCAAAAAAACGTGTATTTCGGAAAAATCTTCGTAACTCAATTAGGGAATTGAACTGTTTTCATAGGTGAGTTTGTACGAAACCTTCAGTTCGCGAGTCCAACTCGCACTTGACCGGTTTTTATAATATAATAATAATAATAAAGTTTATTTCGGACAAATATCCATATTTTGTTAGTAAGCAGTTTTTGTTCCAAAAGACATTTTTTATTATTCGTGATAGGCTCGCACTTGATCAACATCTCACCTGATCGAAAGCGATGATGTGGTCGACATTGGAACACGCTGGCTTAGAAGTAACTTATTTACTCTTGACTGATAGACTCCCAGGTTCCTTTTTAATAGTCTGCGAATTTTCGAAATCGAATCAAATACGCTTTCACGATTACATGAATCATCAAAAAATTATTAAGACCCTTTGCAAATTTCTTTCACAAATTAAACATAAACTACTGAATACCGCGAGCATAAAGACACAAAAGTAAGCTAACATGAAAATAGACATTTTTTATAAAGCTTAAGTATACATACAAAGGCAAAAATGTTGTGACAAAACACACAAATTGCTGAAACAAAATTTTGTTCACAAAGCTTTCGTGCCATTTCCGTGAATGCACGCGGGCTTAGCATTTCCAAGTGTCAAAATTTTAACATCTCGACTCCCCATCAAAGTGGTTCCGAATTTAAATAGTTTGTACAAAAATGTTTACCGTATGCATGTTGTTGCCTTTGCTTCTCGGTTCGCGCGAAGTCAGAATTTTTTTTTCGGTTGGCAACATTGCTTTTTAGCGGCCTGCGTTTGTTAACACTGTTTGATCAAAAGGGACGAACTTTGCAATTTTTTTATTTAATTTAGTTTTGAAAACCACATTTGAATAAGTTTTATTTTTCAGGAATGAGAACAGATTTGAAGTGATTTCAGAAGTAGACGGACCAAGGCAACTTTTCAAATCCTAATCATTTTTAAATGTCATAGAACTTACCATTTAATTAAGGAGTAGTACCTAATTAAACAGACTACTTAGATATTTTTAGCTTCGAGAATTAATAAAGTCTGAAAAATATTAGAAAACGACTGGGAGAAGTACCTAACAAGGAACAAAATAAATTACTTAATGCTTGAACTCAAATAAACCGTTTAAAAAATCTTGATACTTTAAGTAGAGAAATTGTAATCTAAACATAGACAAAATTCACATTCAAAGTTATTATGTCTGCCAGGGCTACGAGAACGCCGGTGGGATTTAGTCAGTAAAAATTTAACACTCCCTCTCGCTCCACCTCTACTACTAATTAATACAAAGCAGTGTCATCAAGTAGGTTCCCCTTTAATGTGGCTAAAGCACGAAAACGCGCAAACGTGGGTTCTATATTTTTAGCCAGATGTTCACATGTCGACACCAATTCTACACATTTCTCACAACGACTTACGAAGCGCGAACGTCGGCTCCCAACAAAATTTTATCCACAGCCCTTGAAATTTCATCCACGCGACTTTGATTAATAATTTCAGTACCTTAAAGACCATAATAGTATGAATCTGTAGGGAATAAAAGTAATAGGTGGACCGGAAAATTAATGTTGCCAGCCCAAACCCTACTTTCGATTCGTGCAACAATTTTCACGGAATACGTTGAGGAGTTTTGGAGAGGCAATTTTTCACATTGTGTGAATCAATCGTCATATTCGTATGTCACACTGGTTTCTTCATTTAGTTATAAATGGAAACACGAAAGTAAAGGGGTTAACATTTCCATATTACGCAAATCTTGCTGCGTCGTTCTTACATACGAATATAACGTTAATATTTTATTTATATATTTTTGATAGTTTTATGGTTAAGATAAGTTTTTCGTGACTACATGCGTATCAATAAATGCATTTTAATATGCGCGGCAAAATGCTCGTTGCCCGACCACTCATGTTACACAAAAAAACTTGACTACGTACTCTAGGGTCCGGGCACCATGTTAGCAAAGGAGGCGGTCGATCGCGTGAGGTAACGGTCCTCACGTCCTAACCGCCGGCGGGATTCCGATCCCGATTTCCGGCCACCGTAGGTACGAGTTTGCGGACGGCTAATAATGGGTGGCTCGCCGTCCGACCGTCCGGTAACCGTCCGGACCAAGCTCAAGTCTTCGACGGCGCGTACTATACCATGCGCGCCTCAGAGAGATGACAGCAAATCGTAGGGGCCCAGCAGGGTCGAAGCCTACTGGGGCCACGGGTAGTGTGAAAGTGAAACCCGGGATGAAGGCAAAGAATAATAATAATAATAATAAAAGTTTATTGACATATAATTTTACATAGAAATGAATCCCCTGGTCCATAAACTAGTGTAAACTGTATCATAGGGACCAGTGTCTTCGCCAGCTTTCGTAAATACATTATGTCAGGAGTACTTTTTAAAATTAAGGTTAAATAACAAAATAAATACTTAAGTCTAGATTTAAAATTAAGCATTTTGTGGAGTGTGTGTGTGTGTGTGTGTGTGCGTTTTGAATTGTGTTTAAGTGAAGTTATAAACAATAATACTAATAATAATATTTATTTGCCTGAAATTAAGTTTTCGATTTCATCATAATTGTACTGTTTTAGCCAGAGAGTTAATTTGGTTTTAAATTTGTGGATAGTATATGTTTTACAGTCATTATTTGTTTTTAGGAATAAATTGTAGATTTTCGAAGGAACAGGAGTGGGGTTTTAGTCAGTAAAAGTCTGACACTATCTCCCGCTCCGCACAAGAGCGAGATTTGTCATTAGACGATTACCTACCTAAAAAAAAACTACTATAGGGTTAAAATGGATTTCCGCTACCTTTACCAGGTCAAGGAAGCCTAACCGATATAAACGGCACAATTCAAACTAAAATAAATAGTTCTATTCTCAGAATGACCCCCAAAATGAAATTTTAAAACAAGCCACGACCCCAACAAATTATACTAAATTAACTTACCCTTTATTTTAAAGCCACTTACCTATTTCCAGTAATTAGGGTAGTATAATAGTTTCTATGTACGTTTGTAATTACTAAGTCCGGACATTATTCTGCTGGCTTAACTGGCCAAGAGGAGAATGGTTAAAAATTCATTGGAATTAGAGCTGTGTTCTCTAAGTTTGTTGTACTTGTACTTATTTTTAAATAGAATGTTTATCTGAACTGGATATTGCAAATGAGTGCTAATTAAACAGACTTCATTTCAATAGCATTATTTACCTCTAAAAATCTACATTGCCTTTTAAATGACTAAGTCTGCCACAGTTAACGAGAGTCTGAATGATTCTGTCTAAGCCAATAGTTATCTTCTATGGGGCCTGTCCGCACAGCGATATTTTACCGCGAGGTTTTTTTTTTTTGTCATTCTGTACCACATTGAATCTTATGGAAGTATCCGCACAGGCGATAAAAAAATCTGTGATTTCTTGCTAAATAAATCAGCGCGAATGTTTTATGCTATGTCGGCACTACGAAATAAAGTTTGCGCATTTTGCTCAGTCCTGCAACGGCGGCGCTATGTAAAGTTTTTGTTCGATTGTCCATTCTAAACGTGCGTCTCAGCCGGGAACAGCGTTGAACTGCCAAAAATCGTACGAAATTTTATTCGCAGTGCGTACTAGTGTAATTCCGATCGCGGAATATAATACGCAAGAATAAAAACCCAGCGGTGAAATATCGTTGTGCGGACAACCCTAAGTCACTTTCTGGTTGGTTATAAAAAGCTACCTTCTAACCTAACCTGTCCATATTGTAGTGCCCTACAATGATTCTGAACTCGCTTCGCTCTTGGACTATGAGTGTTTAGTTTAAAAACATCTTGAGGAAATCTCATGATCAAATCATGTTTTAAAATCAAAAAATTTGAAGACATTCACCAACCTGCACTAGGCACGCATCGTGTTTTTTTTTTTGTTTTGTCGTGTGAAATCATGAAATAACTTCTTACGCGCAGGGAGGACCGAGAAGGCGTGTCAGACTTTCACTGACTAAAACCTGCCTGTGTTCCTATAGTTGCTAAGGATGTGAATTTAAGAAAATGCTTTCTTATTCTTTCAAAATTTCAGCGTTTTAGTTCCAAAGGTTTGGGTTCCAGGCACGCCTCCTTCTGTGAAGCAGTAATTCTAGCGAAGGAGGCGGCCGCACGCATGAGGGAACGGACTTCCTCACGCCTCAGCCACCGGGATTCTGACCCCGATTTCTAGCCAGCGTAGGTGTGGGCTTGCAGACGGCGAGCAATAGGTAACTTGCCATCCGGCCATCCGGTAACCGTCCGGACCGAGCCCGAGTCGTCGACGGCGGGTAGTGTTCGCGCACCTGAAGGAGATGTCAACAAAACTGTAGGGATCCAGCAGGATCGAAGCCTACTGGAGCCATGGGTTATGCGAAAGAGAATTCCGGGGTCCTGGAACGAAGGTAAAGTAGAAACATAGGAGTGGGTTTTAGTCAGTAAAAGCTCGACAAGCCCCTCGCTCTCTACCCTAGGGCGCGAGAAGTCTTTGGATGATTTTCCACCTAAAAAAAAAGATTTTGGATGGGCGTTGATGAGTCAGTGAATCAGGACTTTGCCTCTTATAATATGCAGATTATATCAATAATATTATTTCAAATTAACCCATGACATATTTATTATCATCACTCAAATTGTATAGTTACCAATGACCAATGTAATAATAATCTTATCTTGAACCAATTTTTTAGTTTTATTTTGACATAATTTATTGGAATGTGTTTTTGTTTTATATGTTTCGTATTTTTTTTGGGATTTTTTTATTTTCTATCTTTCACTTAATTAAATGTACATGCTGTGGTCTTTTGTTATTGAGCACACTTTAAAGGACCCTGAACCTAATTATTTCTACTGTATCTGTGTGAGATCCAAATAAATAAATAAATTATTTATTTCATTTTGTTCTATCCCAAACCGGGCCAAGTTTTTACGAATGGTAATTTCGTTTGAAGCCTCTAATGAATTCCTGCAGGGTTTACTCTAATCAAAGTTTTCGCATTTGCTATGATCATCGCGCCGAGTTATATTTTGACAAATCTCCGTTTGAAGAATGTTTCAAGTGGTTTTCATCGGTGGCAGGGAGAAATGTTCGCGTTCTATTTTTGAAAAGTTTGGTGTTACGAGCAGATAGCTGTTTTTTTTCTTTTTGAGGTCGAGAATCATGAATTGACTTCTCTCACTGGGTGTGTAGTAAGAGGGCAGGTCAGACTTTTCTTTATATTTTGTTCTATTACCTTGACATGGTAAATCTTTCACACGTTCCCACAGCCCTAAGGAGCATAACCCCTATGTGTCCCTTCACTTTTGCTGACATCACTCAACACTAAGCGCCGCAGACTCGGACTTGTTCCTAATAGGAACGGCGAGTAATTCATTGTTCGCGGTCCGTAACTCCGCGACTAAGGTGGCTGAAAGTCACGCTGTGAATCCTGATGCCCGGGCGCCTCCTGCGGTGGCGACTGAGACGTGAGAATGTTCGTTCCCTCACGGTATGGGCCATTTCCTTAACTTATTTATTTCCACACTGTGAGCATTGACGTGGCAAACATTAAAAAAGGGGCAATTCTGTTGACTAAACGTCTAACACACAAAGTCACCAAAAGTGCTGGTCAACGAAATAAATCTTACATTAGCGAAAGAGTTTTTAGAATCAATAGCGGAATAAAAGGAATCATCATCCGACACCATAAAATTAAATAAATAATAGGAAATATACAAAGAGCCTATTGTGAAAGAAAAATGGCTTTCAGTGCAACACCACAATCTGTGCACCACATACCAGTAATAGGTACCAGCAGAATAAACTACAGTAATACTAAACAATTTAAAAGACAAAACTTATTAGACAGGAAATAAATATTACAGTAAAAAAATATTATGTATAAGCGAGGAACGAAACAATACGATGCACAAAGTTAAGGGCCTATTACACTATTCGATATTCAAACAGCCTTAGTCGATGTCGCGTAGTGTTATAAGGGTTAGACCGGTCTTACTCGGAACAAAAAATAAGACAAACTGAATATCGTGTGCTGAATATCACGTAGTGTAACAGGACCTTTACATCATTCAGCAACAACTAAACGCAATTTGCATGGAACGGAGCAAAAGTATGATTTCAACTTTAACTCTTAATTAATGGCATTTGCGGAAAAGACACCACAATTTTGCCAATAACACGTGCAAACTGCTAATAGACCATCAAACGCTGGAGAGTATTTAGCATGAATTAACAGTAAAATAAATACATATCTCTAAACCGAAATTATGACGCTACAAACATTTAAATTTTGACATAAGTCATAAGTGACAGCTGACAGTGACATTGTTATGTTTCAAAACAAATCAATTCTTAAAAAAAATACTATCTAAATCACTAATTTTGAAGTTTAAATAGAAAATATAAAGCGGGTATACACCACAATTGCATGAAGTAGAGCGACCCAAGCACAAGATAATAATAACAATGTTAAATGTTCTAAACCAAGATCTCGAAAACCAATAAATTACATTAATTCTTACGCACTTCCACAACTTGCTTCTCAGAAATCTGGATCAGGCGCTTAATCCAGCTGCCTAACGCTCTCGTTTGACGGCCAATGGCATCGAACAACATTTGAAGAGGCTCTCCTCTTTAAATGTTTTGGACGCGAGATTGTCGCCGTCGATCGCGTCCACGAGAACTCAGTGGTGCTCCGCTCAAGTGGGGCAGACTTTAACCGTATTCTCCAGGCGATCTACATAATGGTGACACCCGGGGCAATCCGCTATTCAATGCCATTTTTCAAAAATGAATTTCTGATTTATTGTTAGATTGACTACGTTTTTACCTTCAAACGTTTCCCTCAGCTAATTCCATAGAATGATTGAAGGGTGACTTACAATACTCTGTAAAAAGGTATCACGAAGGACTAGGTAAATAACCCATACCAAATCCAAAACCTATTGACACAGCTATTACTGATGTTTACTAAGGTTTCTCGTATATTTTCCTACTTATAAACGTGAGAAAATATATCGCGTAAATAAATACCTTTAAAAGAGACCAATTTTCTTTTGACATGTGAGACTTTAGTCATCACAATATAATAGTTGTTTTCGCGTTTTCATCTTAATTTTCCTGCGACTACAACAAAAACAGCCTTTGAAACCGAAAATTTGGTACTCAGAAACAAGAGAATTGTGGTAAACGAAATTTCATCTTAATTAAACCATTACACGTAATTGAGACACAAGTGTATAAAAAAATGTTTGTTGAAATGTTGTGAGGTTAAAAGTGTGGTTAATCCATTATCTTTGTGAGGACTGTGGGTGGCTGCTAGCTTTGTGTTGTATCTATTTTAGTTGTATTCCATTAGTTAGTTGACAAGTTTGCCCTTTGAGCGGCAAAGGAGTATGTAACGTTGCGTTCCACTGCAAAACTTGTAGTATCTTTGTATGACCGAAATATGTCAACTGAATTTCTGTTTGTAGATGCTTGAAAACAATCTAATATCCTGTTTATAACGTAGAAGTTAGAAATCTCCTTGTTTTGAAGTTTGAGTGTTTTCTACGCTTTTTTATAGTGGAAAATCATCTAATGACTTCTCGTGCTCCTGGGCGGAGAAGGAGGGCGTGTCAGACTTTTACTAACAAAATCTCACTCCTGTTCCTTCTTTGCCTTCGTTTCAGGGCCCCGGGGTTCTCTTCCGCACAACCCATGGCCCCGGGGTTCTCTTTCGCACAACCCATGGCCTCAGTAGGCTTCGACTCTGCTACGGCTTTGCTGACATCTCCTTGAAGCGTGCGTGGAAAACTACGCGCCGTCGACGACTTGGGCTCAGTCCAAACTCCAAACGGTTACCGGACGGTTGGACGGCGTGCTACCCATTGCTCGCGTCCGCAAGCCCGCGCCTACGTTGGCTGGAAATCGGGGTCGGGATCCCAGCGGCTGGGGATTTAGGGCCGTTCCCTCTGGCGGAGGATACGATGACTAAGCATACGGTAGAGCCCCGTTTGGGCAGAGTACCGCTGTGTCCTTGAGGGGGCGATCAGCGGCAAAGATCTCGCAGGGCTTTGGTACAGGCCATGGTCCAGAGCGAGGAGGAGTGGCTGGCGGTCGCCTCCTTCTGTGAAGCAGTAATGCCAGCAAAGACGGCAGCCACACGCGCACGCGGGGGGAAACGGCCCTCACGCCCCAACCGATGGGATTCCGATCATGATTTCCGCCCACCGTATGTGCGGGCTTGCGGACAGCAAGCAATGGGTAGCTCGCCGTCCGACCTTCCGGAAACCGTCCGGACCGAGCCCAAGTAATCGACGGTGCGTGGTGTTCCACGCACGCCTCAAGGATATGGCACCAAACCGTAGGGGTACAACAGGGTCGAAGCCAACGGTTTAAATTTATAAAAGATTTTTTTTTTTATTACAGAAATGCCGAAGAAAAATTCCGCCACTGGGGGGTTCAGAATCATGTACTGAATCCCTGGTATTCGTTTGTGCGTCATACAGCATACTAGCTTCTGCCAATGATATTGTCAGCATGAAAATGGGATTCCCCATAAAAACTGACTAAAAATTCACTTACATTTCATAGGAACGGTTTGCACATAATTTTATGTTTCTATTCCCAGTAGTTTCAGCTGTGCGTTGATATGTCAGTCAGTCAGTTTCTCCTTTTATAAATATACTAACACTGCCCGTGAGACTTCTCACGGGCAGTGTTAAAATTTATTCTCATGAACGAAGGTTCATGAGAATAAATTTTATTAAACTTTAACATCTTAAACCGCACCTCGAGGGTAGTTTTGAAAAAAAAAGAAATAAAGAAAGAAGGAAAGTTTATTCGTACCTCATACATACAGTTCGTGCGGAAGTGACGCCTGGGTGTCGCCACTGTGTGGACCGCCCGGAGGACACGGTGGAGCACACGGTGGTGTGCACCGCTTGGGCAGAGCAACGCCGTGTCCTCGTGGGGGCAATCGGTGGCGGCGGCGATCTCTCGCGCCGGGCCTTGGTTCAGGCCATGGTCCGGAGCGAGGAGGAGTGTCAAGCGGTCGCCTCCTTCTGCGAAGCAGTAATGCTAGCAAAGGAGGCGGCCGATCGCGTGAGGCAACAGTCCTTACGCCCCAACCGCCGCCGGGATTGCGATCCCGATTTCCGCCCAACGTAGGCGCGGGCTTGCGGACGGCGAGAAATGGGTGGCTCGCCGTCCGACCATCCGGTAACCGTCCGGACCGAGCCCAAGTCATCGACGGCGCGTACTGTTCCACACGCGCCTCAAGGGGATGTCAGCAAATCGTAGGGTCGAAGCCTACTGGGGCCAAGGGTAGTGTGAAAGCGAAACCCGGGACCCTGGGACGAAGGCAACGAAGGAACAGGAGTGGGTTTTTAGTCAGTAAAAGTCTGACACTATCTCCCGCTCCGCCCAAGAGCGGGATTTGTCATAAGATGATTTTCCCACCCAATAAAAAAAAACCTCATACATACAGTACAATTAAAATACAGTAGAATACGTTGGAATTAAAATATAGTAGAATTAAGTATAAAAAAACTTTAAGATCTGTGCAAGGCCAAAAAGGCGCCTAACGCTGCGCTGGTATTCTGTTACGACGAAAAATAATGACAACATCTGTTATTAATTTAGATTACTATTTGTGCTAAGTTTCAAATGTATCTGCACACCGTATAAGACTTTGCATACCGATAGAATTTCCCTTTTTCACCCCTAAAAGATTGAAGTTCCAAAACCTCTTCTTAGAGCTCACTTACGTCATAAAAGATAGCTTTATACAAAATTTCACGTTCTTAGTCCGAGTAATTTCGGCTGTGTGATGATATGTCAGTCAGTCAGTTTCTTCTTTTATATATCGCTCACCTAGTAAAATATTGGCACATCTACAGTAAATGCGAAATTAAGTTTTAACAGCCTAAGTGTTTAAAATTGGATAATATATATCTTTGAATATCTATTATGGTCTAAGGTACTAGTAGCAAACATCACAATTTCTGATATAAAATGTAAAATGAACTCAAAACTTCGCTTTAAATATCTGTACGATCTTTGACCCTTGTATCTGTAAAATATGAAAAATGTAGATGTGCCAATATATTGCTAGGTGAGGGATAACTTTCCTCGATAGATTTACCGAGGCTAACCAACATTACACTAAAACAATTTTTCAATTCGAATCCGTAGCTCTTGAGATTAACGCATTCAACGAAATAAACAAACTTTTCAGCTTTATAATTTCATGGACAGATACCCTAGACGTTTCTGGCAAAAATTTCGCAAGCTCGCTCAAAAAAAAAGTATATTTCACAGGCTTTGTTCCCATTGTTTTCTGTTGATACAACGGTGACTTTTAAAAACACTCATTTGTTTAGGTCTTAAATTCTGAGCGCGAAAATGACGTATATTTTTATAACAAAAGAGTCTTATTATTCTAATGGGAATGTACTCGAGTTCACCTAGGCATTGTTTAGTCTTGTTGCTATTTAGTTTTCATGTTTATCAAGGGATTAACAAGGAGAAAAAGAAACATCACTGGATCTAATTTAAGTTTAATTTCCAATGTTCATTATAATATTCTACTCAATAATGGCTATTTTGGGTTGAAAATGTGTTAATAGTATAATTAACGTTATTAGAATAAAGTATATAAAATGAATGGTGTGGTATAATGGACTATAAAAATCTTTGGTCCTATCGAAATGTTTTTTATTTATATATCATTAAATTTCTTAATGTCAGTCTCTTACTGATTAAAAACCTACCCAGGTTCCTTCAGTTGCCTTTGGCGTACCAGGGCTATGGTAACTCTGTCCAACGATCCTTCAACCATAGCAGGCATCGGATCTACTGGACCCCATCCATTTTTCTGATATCTTTATGAAGCGCGCGTGGAACACAAGCGCCATTTACTCGAGTGTGGTCCTTACAAGCCTACGGTTTCCAACTAAACCCAGGGTGTTTCCTGTGGAGGTGGTGGCTGGTGCTTAAAGATGACCCAACTGACTGCTTCCCATTTCCTCTCGCTCCTTACCACAGCTTGAACCAAGGCTGGATGTGAGAGGGCGCCGCTGCCGATCGCCTTTAGGGGGATACAGTGGTGTTCGACCCTAGCAGGGCAGAATTACACAAGATGGTTCAAAATTCTCCGGGCAATCCGCACAATGGTGACACCTGAACCATAATTCCAGCAGGCTACGAAACAGGTACCTCCCGAAAAACCCACATCTGGAGAAAATCTGCGTCAGGTGGAAACTGAGGACCCTAGGCTTACTACCGCTGCCATTGTAGGGAGCCCAGCGTTGGATTACAACAGTCGTCGTCTCCAAACAGCCATTTTCTCTAAATACCTGTTTATCATTTCTTTTCCGTAAGATGGTTCATTTTCATTCGCCTATTATCAACATCAAGCATGGTTTAAAAGCTTGATACTTCATCTAACGCAATCCAATGCGATGTTTGACGAAAATGCAACACGAAAAAAGAGAGATAACGCCTGAAAACTCGATTAGTCGATTTACTCGAACATTTTACAATACTTGTACCAGGAATTACGTGTTTTTTTTTTTAAACCCTTAAAGTTTTTGAAAAAAAATGGTCGTCATTGAGAATATTGATTTAGTTTGCAAGGCTTCCATGGCTATATTTTTTTTTTTTTGAGTAAATTATGAAGTCTCAAAGTTCATACGAAATAGCAGAGGTTTGGATTAGTTTTACACAAATTTATAAATTGATTTCAATAGAAGCCTAGATAATATCCACAACAGTGTTTTCGAAATATCTAATGATAAATGTGTAATAGCGTCATAATCGCGTAAGATCGGCTGTACGAAAAACAGTGAAAATGTATGTCGTATATTCCCTTAACTTCTTAACATCCCAAAACCTAGACACCGAAAAACAAACTCCATCCCTATCACAAACCAAAATAAACTTATAGTGTAAATTCGTTAGCCAGTTGAAAAAGTAAAAAACTTTTTAATTCAAATCCTCTGTATTTATTTGTTCGGTGTACCTCAGTTTGTCAACTTTCGCCTCTGATTACAGTAAACATTTACTTGTTACTTTGTCGCCACCGGAACGGGCCCTGAATTGATTCAGTTGTGTTTTGGACTTTGTTTTTGAGTTTTTGTGTATTATTGTATAATGTAAATTATGTGGAGGACATATGATGTGGGAAGTTAAGCTGTACTTACAACTGTCAGTTTGTGGAGGGATTTATTTATTTATATTTCAATGTTCCCACTGCTGGGACTCAGGCCTCTCCAGGAGAGAAAAAGGGCCGTAATCCATCACGCGGGCCCAATGCGGCTTGGTGAATGACACAAGTCTTCGAATTTTTGGTTCTAGGACATGCCGGTTTCTTCGCGATGTTTTCCTTCACCGTTTCAGGAGCAGTGGTGATGAAATAAATTACACAAAGTTATGCGTCTGGCTGGGTACGACCCCGCGACCTACAACTCGTAAGTCGGGGCCGTTACCACTCGGCCACTCGGCCATATTATATTTTATTCTCTAAACTCTAATAAATATTATAGCATATTTTATTCATAAATGCTAATTGAAAATAAAAATATGTACAAATAAGTAGAAAAAAACTCATTATACATCATTTAAATTGTTCACTGTTGTAACTGCTGTGACCCAGAATGCAAAGCGCAACTGACGTAACACAGGTGGGTTATTAGTCTTTCTCACGCTCCACTCAGAGCAGGAGCAGTTCATTAATAATTTCCCATCAAAGAAAGTAAACTTCTTCTATAGTTTAGTTGCTCAGCAAGCCTAGCCAAGTTACGACCTTTTCGTTTCGATTCTCTTTCGCCGATCGCCTCGAGTCGGCAGCGCCTCCGTTTCCTTTGTACTGATCACGTGACTGAGCGTCGAGATGACGTGATTATCATAAATTTGATGTTTTCTACTGGCATTAATGGTTGTAGATTATCAACTTGGCTAAGCCCTCAGAGCAGCCAGTAGGCACTTCACCTGCAAATACAATAGAATAAACTTTATTGTACACCAAAAAAATAACAATTGACGAACGGCGTTTAACGGTGTTTTATAGGTACAAACTGGCAAGTCATTGCTCTCGGAAATTAATGATTCGCTTTTCAAGAAACTTTTTACACATATGCAAGGTATCTAAGTCTAAAAGTTGTACAGCGAGCCATTAGAAGCTCGCCGTCTGGCTGTTCGGCCGGCCAGACCCAGGTCAAAAGGGACGTCAGCAAATTGATGAGGCCAGTTAGGGCCGCCGCATATCAGGACTGCGGACTGTTCGAAGGGTCACCACAGCTCTCGCAATAAAGGGCGACTGAAGAAAAACTATGGATTTTAGCCAGTAGAATTCTGACACTCCTCCCGCTCCATTCAGAGCGGGTTCTCTCTAGATTTCTCACGATAAAAAAATAATTTAAAGAGTTGCCTGTCTGTCGGTCTTCCCGTCTTATTATAATTTGGTTGTCTTCAAGGCTAGAGTGAATAGGCTCCTCATAAACTAGTGCGCCTCACCATCAACGATTACCATCGATCAGGTGAGATCGCAGTCAAAGACTAATATAAATTAATGTAAACAAAAGTTAGAGACAGTGAGGGCAATTAAGTTTTACAATTAAAATTAAAATTGACTCTTTCTTTCTATTTCTTCGAAAATGTTCGTACCTTCCTTTTTAGACTTGCCCCTCTAACCAAGTTACGATCGTTTCGTTTGCGTTGAACGCCTCGAGTAGGCCACGCCTCCGATTCCTTTGATCTGAAGTCATCTCAGCGCTCAGTCACGTGGTTAAAACAAAAAATCGGACTCGAGGCGTTCGACGCAAACGAAACGATCGTAACTTAGCTAGGAGGGCTGGCTACTTAGTACCAAACATAAAAATCGAATCAATCATTTTTACAATAAGGACTTCCCAATTTGTATAAAATACCGTGAGGGCTAAACGACCTTATAAAGAATTCGGTACTTAGATATCGAAGGTGTAAATTAACTCTTATGTAAATAACCAAAAAGCTTAGATTCTTCTGCAATAACTGATCTACTGAAAAGTAATGAAATTATTTATATTATTTCAGGAAAACCTAAAGTAGGTATTACCAATACTCCGAATATATCATATTTCCGAACATTTTCGGTTTAACGAGCAAGTTTACTCTAATGGTTCTTAGAACAGCTAATAATTTGATAGACAAGGTCCACTCAAGTTCAAGCAAATTGGGATAGGTATATTGTAAGAAAATACATTGAGGATCTGTTGCATGCCTATGGCTATAATATGTTTAATATTCTAGGAAACTTATTGATCACAGAGCAGTGAGAGCAGTGGTGGCCGAGTGGTAACGGCCCCGAATTACGAGTTGTAGGCCGCGGGTTCAAACCACGACAGACGCATTACTTTGTGTAATTTGTTTTATCACTACTGCTCTCAAAACGGTGAAGGAAAACATCGGTGAGGAAACCGGCATGTCCTAGAACCAAAAATTCGAAGACATGTGACATTCATCAACCCGCACTGGGCCCGCGTGGTGGATTACGGCTCTTTCCCTCTCCTAGAGAGAGGAGGCCTGAGTCCTAGTGGGAACATTAAAAGGCTGATTATGCTTATGATTGCTTTAGGCTTATTGAAAAACTAGTTATTTATACTACTTTACATGTACATATAATACTAGCAGTCCGAACAGACGTTGTCCTGCCCGGGAGCATTTTCATCAGAAAAATTTAGAACCGGATTGCGACGCCACAAATCGTATTTTAAACCGTCCTTTGACGACACGGTTGGCGTAATGGCTGAGCGCTCGACTGCTGCGCAGCGTGTCGCGGGTTCGATCCCCGCATGGAACAAACATTTGTATGGTCTGCAAGTAGTTGTTCCAGGTCTGGTTTGTGTTTGTGAGTTTCTATGTTTGTAAACGCACCTACGATACAGGAACCCGGGGCCCTGGGACGAAGGCAACGAAGGAACAGGAGTGGGTTTTTAGTCAGTAAGAGTCTGACACTATCTCCCGTTCCGCCCAAGAGCGGGGATGTCATTAGGATGATTTTCCCACCCAAAAAAAAAAAAAAAAACCTACGATACAGGAAGAAATTCCTAGTGTGGCGCCACGTTTTTTTTTAAAAAAAACAAAACACTAAATCGGTCAAACCGTAGTAGTTAGGTGACAAACCTACGTGTGTTTGTCTACAGAAGAATTATATATGTAAAGGTTATGAAGGCGAAAGTTTGTATATATGTGTGTGTTTGTAACTCTTTTACGCACAAACAGCTGAACGGATTTGGATGAAACTAAATAATTAAAAATGTAATAAAAAAAATGTAATATGATTATTATGTATTTTAAACGTTTTAGGGCCACGGATGTGACGTGCAGCCCAATTTGCGCTTTCGCACCCATTTTGAACCTTTCATGCGGTACAACGGTCCTTCAAAGATGTAAAGAAATTTTCAAATTGTTTCACTTCAAAAGTGATCGCCACGTGCTGCCGGCCGCTGTATTTCGGTATGAATCGGTCCTTACTGTTTTTTTAGGTGGGAAAATGATCTTATGACAAATCCCGCTCTTGGGCGTAGCGCTAGATAGTGTCAGACTTTTCGTGACTAAAAACCCACTCCTGTTCCTTCTTGGCCTCGTCCCAGGGCCCCGGGTTTAACTTTCACACTACCCGTGGCCCCAGTAGGCTTCGACCCTGCTGGGCCCCTACAGATGCTGGCATCTCATTGAGACACGCCGTCGACGACTTGGGCTCGTTCCGGATTGTTACCGGACGGTCGGACGGCGAGCCACCCATTGCTCGTGCAAATATAAGATAATGGCCTTACTTAACACAGAACCCAGATAACAAGTAGGTACTAATATCAAAATCATTGAATAGTTAAAAAATATAACCCTCCTTTTTACACACTAGGGTAAAAAGCAGCTTCATCAAACCTAACATTAAACAGGACCCTGAAAACGTCCCGGGAAATCATTAGAAAAAAAAAACCAGCAGTACTTGTTGAAAACATAAATTGACTTTGCCTCTCCTAAATACCCCTCAGTTGCCATTTGTAAAATGTAAAAATGTGGAATATAAATGCAAATATGGACATTAACAGCCCTTTTGTATGGCGTCAAAAGTTTTGTCAGCGAATATATATATTCTGTGTTTGAGAGGTAATTCTAGCGGGTATTTGAACAAAGTTTTTTTTTTGGGTAGGTGGAATTTAGTAACAAAAAATATGGCATTAAGTGTGATGAGATTTGTCTCCTGAGGAGGCCATTTTTTCTTTGGTGCGAAATCAACAACTGGTTATTTTGCTCCACCCAGAGTAAGAGCCAAATACATGGTAAAAATAAAAAGCCAACACATTAATATATATATACTTAGAGAGAGGTAAGCGAAACAGAATATAAAGTCCCGCAAACCTCCTCCGGCCAGACTGAAATTTTGTCTGTCAATTGCCCGATAGATGATTTCGGGCTGTTATATATTTTCAAACTGCACGGAGAATTCTAATTGTGCAATACAGGATTTCGTAGTTTAATTCTTATGTGACGTCACAGGTGTCGCTACAGAAAGGACTATATTCACTTAAGAGCGTCCTTTTTCACTCGCCTATCGTCAACATCGAGCATGGTTTAAAAACATGTTACATCATCTAACGCAATCAAACGTGATGTTGGACGAAAAGGCAACGCGTAAAAAGAGAGATAACGCCTTAAAACTCTGTTAGCATTCGGTAATTCTGCGATTTACTCGAATATTTTACAAAACATGTTCCAGGAAATACATGATTTTTTTTAAGTTTTTGAAAAAATTGTCGTCATTTAGAATTTTGATTAAATTTGCAAGACTTCTATTGTACATATACTTTTTTCTACTGTTTTTATTTTTTTTATAAATAAATAGCAGATTTTCAGAGGTCTTTTTTAGTTTTACACAAATTTATAAATTGATTTCAATAGAAGCCTAGATAATATCCACAAGATACTGTGTATCCAAAATATGTAATGAAAAATGTGTAATAACGTCATAATCGTAAGAGTGGTTGTATGAAAAACAGTGAAATGTATGTCGAGTTGCATCCCCATAACGAAGTTGTTTCATTTTTAAGCCCAAAAACCTCACTTTTTAGTTTTTATAATGACCAGAAAAATTGAAGAGATAATGCTCAACAATTCTGTTCTAATAAGTTCTAAGTTATATCTAATCACGTTCTAGAAATCATCATTCACATGCCCTTCCTTTTTTAGGTCAAATCTGCTACCCTTTGGAGAAAGGAAATAATTGCACTTAGTTAACGCAATCTAAAGAATGAGTCTGTACTCCGCTTAGGGTCATCTACTGCTCTAGGTGGAACGGGATGTGTCAGATGTTTACTGACTTAAACCCACCCCTGTTCCTTAAGTAGACCTCGGCAGTCTAGGGCCACTGTGACTCTTTCAAACAATCCTCATCAGGCCTCCTGCCTTTGTAAATTAATATTGTCAAGGAAAAAATAAAGAAAAACATTGGCGGTGTTTTTTTATCAAGAACATGCAAGCTTTGCTTCGTTTGTCTACACTCTAGTGTCATTAAAGGCGATTTCATTTTAGGAACAAAAGAGCCATTACATTAACATTATTTATACGAAACAACTTTTTACTCACTTAAGTATTCGTACCAAACAAAAATATGGTAATGCGAACATTAACAGCCCTTTTGCGAGTGTTCATTTTTGACATCTTTCTCTTGAATCATCATCCTCCTCCCAGGCTTGATGAAAAAAGTTACTTTTGACCACGAAATTAGGATACAGAAGGCCTACTCATAAACCAATAATGATGGCATAGTTGGTGCAGTGGTTGAGCGATTGCCTGTTTTTTTTTTTTGGTGGGAAAATCATCCAATGACATCCCTCGCTTTTGGGAGATAGTGTCAGACTGACTAAAAATCCACTCCTGTTCCTTCTTTGCCATTTTTCCAGAGCCCCGGGGATCTCTTTTGCATCACCCATGGCCCCAGTAGGCTTTGACCCTGCTGGGCCAATCTCCTTGAGACGCACGTGGAATTACTTCGTACTGTCGACGACTTTGGCTCGGTTCGGACAGTTATCGGAAGATCGAATGGCAAGCTACCCATTGCTCGCCGTCCGCAAGCCTGCGCCTTCGGTGGCCGGAAATCGGAATCTGAATCTCGGCTGCTGGGGCGCGAGGGCGGCCATTTCTTCGCGCGTTAACGTGCGGCCTCCTCCTTTGCTAGTATTACTGATTCGCAGAAGGAGGAAACCGCCTGCCTCACTCCTTTTTGCTCCGGACCATGGCTTGTAAACGGCCCAGCGCGAGAGAGACATGGTGGAGCATACGGTGGAGGTGTATCCTGGTTGGGCTGAGCACTGCCGTGTCGTCGTGGGGGCGATCGGTGGCGGCAACCTCTCCCGCTGAACACTGGTACAGGCCATAGTCTGGAGTGAAGTAAAATGGAAGGCGGTCGCCTCCTTCTGCAATACTAACATTAATGCTAGCGAAGGAGACGGTCTCACGCGTATCGGGAACAGACGTCCTCACGCCCTTGCTGCCGGGATCCCGACCTCGATATCTAGTCTCTGTAAGCGTGGGCTTGCGGACAGCGATTAATGGGTACCTCACCGTCTGGCTTTCCAGTAGCCGTCGAGACCGAACCCAAGGATTCTACTGGAGCCATGACTTGACTTCCGAAAGGAAAACCCAGAGTCCTAGAACGCAAGGCAAAGAAAGAAGGTAGGCATGGTTTTAGTCAGTTAAAGTCTGACACGCCCTCCCACTCCACCTTAAGCGTGAGAAGTTATCAAATAAATTCACACCTTTGACGGAGTGAGATTTCTGTTACACTTCAATATCATGGCCTGTCTTATTATTATCTACAGTCAGTGCGGGCTCCGAAAATTATCTCGAAGGTCTTTATCGCTAACTCGAAACGGTTGGTGGTCATAACTTTGTCTTAGTCCAGGCGATTATATCTGGAACAGTTTACGTAAGTCAAAGGAGTTTTGTGTACTTTTAGAGCTTTCGAAGTGAAGGGGAAGATATTTTTTTTCTAAAGTACTGCTTGGATATGAGGAAAATGTGCTATGATCGAGTTGTGCATAGTTTGGTAAAGTTTTTTTTAAGTAATAGTGCAAAGACATGGTTGGAGTAATAATTAAGTGGTTGGCTTCTGCACTGAGTTTAGCGAGTTTGATCTACGTTAAAGTTGGGGTAAATTATTATTACTTATTATATTATATTGTGCCATAATATAATCTAACCATTTCCTTCAGTTCTTTGCCATCGGTCCTCACGTCAGATGACTGAATGATCTGATGATGTCAGTAATAGAATAGAATAGAATAAACTTTATTGTACACCAAAATAGTAACAAAAACTAACAACAGTGATGTCGGTCGTATAGGTACTGCGAGGTTGTCACTGTCAAAAGGGGTATTCTCTTTGGCCGGAACCGTAGTTAATTTTGTGAGTGACTATACGCTGTCGAGCAAGCCATGGTTTCTCTTTTGATCTTTGTTTTAGCTCACAAAAGGATACATGTGGTTATGCTTTTGTAGTACAGAGTAATCAGCTCTTTCTTAAATTTTGTTGAGTTATGCGAATATTAATTTTATAAAACAGTTGTTTTTTTTTTTTAACGGTTAGACCTAAACTAGTACTATAATCTATTCACGATAGCATTAGACAGAAGTTAAAAAAGGTTATTTTAGGGTGCTTAGTAATGAAAGTACAATATATAAGTATATTGTGCTTTATTACAGTTAAGATTGATGCTTAATTTATTATAATCAACTTATAGACCAACTGTTGTACTTATATGAATTCATTAGAACTATCCATCTTCAATTCTTCGCAAACTTAAGTGCGATTTGCCAATTTTAAGTGGCAGGGGGCAGGGCACATTGCTCGCAGAACAGATGGTCGATGGGGACGAAAGGTTCTGGAATCTGGTTCTGGAATGGCGACTACGTACCGGAAGACGTAGCGTTGAAAGGCATCCTAAAAGGTGGGCCGATGACCTGGCAATGGTTGCGGGTATCCGATGGATGCGAGCGCACAGGATCGTTCATTGTGGTGACACTTGGGGTAGGCTTATGTCCAACAGTGGACGTATTTCGGCTGGAATGATGATGATCATTCGTGTTATTGTGACAACCCTAACTATTTTTTAAACTAAATAACTATCAGATACTTGTTATTCTGTTTAAAACTGAAACAATCAACCAGAATCGATATGCTTTTAATTGTTTTAAAAGCGTATCCCGAAAAACTTTTGATTTTAATTCCCTAAAGCTTTTATGAGATTTTCATACAAAATATGGAAATCCAAACTAATATTGAATGAAAACAATACACGAACACTATCGTTGACTATTTCAATAAATTGCCTCTTTTCAATACAACGTATTCCACTTTTGCATCTAATAATATCTAAAAGCCGTTTGACACAATCTCAAATGAAACCACTCAGTGGAGGCAATTTCCTCTTTTGGCTGAAATGACCTCAATTGCACCGTAGTGACACATAAATATATTTATTATTGTTTCTTGTTACTTGCCCTTGGTTGGGGGTAGGTAAATAAAAATATGACTGAGTGTTCGATGGGGTTGCCAGATAGATAAAATTTAATCCCTTTTGGTTTGAAGTGGGAAATCATTTAATTAACTGTTCCATTATTGTTTTAACTTCATTCTTTGTGATATAAATAAGTATCAATATTATTGATACTTGTCTTCTGTTGTGACATTGTTTTTTCCAATATTTTTCTTTCTTAATTTCACTAGTGATTTATTATTTTATACATCTATCATTTATTAAGGGCGTGTCAGACTTTTACTGACTAAAACCACACCTGTATCCTTCAGTTGCCCTTTGCGTTCTAGGACTATGGGTTTCCTTTTCAGAAATTTCTTGCGTCCTAAGCTAGCGTGCATCGGCCCTGCTGGGTTTACTGACATCTCTTTAAGGAGCGCGTGGATCACTACGCGCTCTTGATGACTGGGTCCGGTCCGGTCAATTACCGGACGGCCGGACGGCAAGCTACCCATTTCTGGACTCCCGCGTCTACCGTGGCTGGTTGTCGGGCTCAGAATCTCGATAGTTGGGGCGGGAGGACATTCGTTCCCTCACGCGTGCGGCCTCCTCCTTCTCTAGCATTACTGCTTCGCAGTAGGAGGCCACCGCCTGCCATTCCTCCACGCATCAGACCTTATCCCGACCCAGAGCCCGACGCGAGAGTTCGCTGCCACCGATTGCTTCCACAAGGTCACGGCGGTGCTCCGCCCAAACGGGGCACACCTCCACCGTATGCTCCACCGTGTCCTCCGGGCGGTCCACACAATGGTGACACCCGGGCGGTCCACACAATGGTGACACCCGGGCGTGTATTCCGCTTGAATCCAACGCAGGAATCTCCCCATGTTTCGAGTTTCGCCCCATGGTGGCAGGCCAGTAAGGAGGATCGCCGCTTCGCGGGAAATCGTGCGGTATCTGCGTACCATCCGGATGGCCATGACACTCTTTTTTTTTAGGTTGGATAATCATCTAATGACATCTCCAGCTCTTGGGCGCAGCGAAAGGGTGTGTCAGACGTTTGCTGACTAAAAATCCACTCTTGTTCCTTTGCCCTCGTCAAAGGGCCCCGTGTTTCACTTTCACACTACCCGTGGCCCCAGTAGGCTTCGACCCTGCTGGGACCCTACAATTTGCTGACATCTCCTTGAGGCGCGCGTGGAACAATACACGCCGTCGACGACTTGGGCTCGGTCCGGACGATTACCGGACAGTCTGACGGCGAGCTACCCATTGCTCGCCATCCGCAAGCCCGACCGGTCTACACTGTCCTCCCATATCTATTAATATTGTAATATGGAATAGAGCCGTTTGCATAAAAATATCACATTGTCACATTCCTTTATATAAAATATTGTTCATGAGAAATGTAAAGGTCGATATGATCTTATTTTCCTTTATCGAGACTTTTCAATGTAAAATGGAATACAATGGCTCAATTCGCGCTGTAGTATCGTCGTGTATGCAGTATTGATCAGGTATGTTTCCTCTTCAATAAAATATTATGCAAGGAATACACAAGTGTATTATAGTAAGCGTTTGTTTGAGTGAAAGTATTCAATAATGGATCCTGTTATAAGACCCAGTAACATTAAGTTCGATTTACTGGATCGAGAGAGTTACCATGGGCCTGAAAACGGCAACTGGCGGAGTACAAGGTTTTAGTCAGGCAAATACTGTCACGCTCGTCATCAAAGTCTTCGCTCCAGCCAAGGTACGAGAAGTTATTTCATAATTTCACACCACACATGGTTCCATCTCCTCGTCGATAGTTTTAAAAAAAATGCTGATATCTGTTTCCACGAGTTTTATAAAAAAAATTACCGGCTCAAATTCAGTAGTTCACATTAAAGATTAATTAAGCTACTCATTAGTCAAGCTAACAACCTTTCTCACGGTGTGCCGCCGCTTGAGGTATTTTTTTATAGAGGTTGTCTTCCTCGCGGCCCGGTCGGTTAAGCCAAGGCCTTCGACCCTCATCGAAAGTCAAAAACATGACCTTGGACAATCTCTGGTGCTATTTTTAAACAATATTGATATTCTGAAGCAAATTGGGCGGAAAATAGATCTTATTTGAACAAAAATATTACGTTACCGTCTACAACTGATACGTATATAAAAACTATTGATGCAGCAGTTGAATACCTTTAAAACACCATTTTAACAAGTCGCGAAATAAAAGTTTCGTCAGGCTCTTCACCTATTCAGCGCTACACCTTACCGAGACGCAGCAATGGTTAAATTTCTACGAAAAACAAATTAAGAAATATAGCTGTAAAAGAAATTAATCCTACAATCAAGCTGCAAAAATATATAATAACAAAATATGGAATGACAAACTAGCTAAAATTGCTAATCCATCGATTGACATCTGGAGGATTGATAATTCTCTTACTTATAAACCGACAGTGACTTCACCTTTGAGGTGTATAGGTGGACAGTTGGGTGTTTCTCCAATTGAACAGTTCGTGGTGCTTGCTGAAACGTTTTTGAAAATATAAGTCTGACTTTTAATTGGCCTAGTGACAACACTACTGAGGCTGTCGTCAATGATTCTTTAAAAATATCGTTAAAAATTTCACTCCACCCAATCTGGTGCATTCGAGAGAGGTGTTTCAATTAATTAAAAATCTTAAAACTCGTAAGTCTGCGGGGGACAACGGTATACATAATTGCTTATTGAAAAACTTATCACGTATTTTTTTATAGTAGTCTGGCAATTGGCTATTTTCCTTCTGCGTGGAAAAGAGCCAAAATAATAACATTTAAAAAACCACGTAAAGATGAAGATATACCAACTAGTTATATACCTATTAGTCTCCTCCCATCGTTGGGAAAAATATTCGAAGGAATAATATCGTTGTACTTAGCTAAAAGTCACAAACCACCTGCTAAAGCCTTAACAGTTTGGCTTCAGAAGGGCTCATCCTACTGTTCAACAACTGTTACTAGCTAGGGTTGCAAAGCACGTTATGCACCACTTAGACATGAGTGAATCTCCGAGTATGATGTTGTTTGATGTAGAAAAAGCTTTTGATGCCGTCTGGTATGCTGGACTTTTGCACAAGCTCATAAAGTGTGATGTACCTATTGGACTTATTAAAGTTATCCAGGCGTATTTGCCTGAAAGGCCATTTTGTGTACGTGTTGATAATACTGTGTTAAAACCGAGATCTATACCTGCAGGTGTACCACAGGGTTTGCTGCAGTGTCCTCATTTATTCATACTGTACTTAAATGACATGCGCAATCAGAATCACACTCACCTTGCTTGTTTTGCTGATGACACAGCCTCATTTACGACAAGCAAAGACACAAATTTAATAATTGAACGGCTCCAGTTATCATTACAACTTCTAGTTCAATATTTTACTAAATAGAAATTAAAACTAAATTCCACAAAGACTGAAGTCCTAATGTGCACTATGATCATTCCATAAGATCATTACCAAAAAGTCACATAAAAGTTGGGGATACGACTTTGCCATGGAGTATGTCAACTAAGTACCTCGGAATTATATTGGACAATAAGATGAACTGAACTAAAAGCTCTGATTACTTCCGTATCAAAGGAATAAAAGCCCTAAACAGCTTATATTCAATTTTATATCAGGTGGTCCAAAGTCAGCCCAAACTCAACATTGAAGATGTATACAACTCTAGTCAGACCTAGCATTACATACGCGGCCCCGATCTGGAGTAGTGCATGCAACAGCAATTACATGAAACTACAGTGGTCCAAAACAAGGCTGTAAAAATATATTTTAATACACCCTTAAGGACTAATATTAAAATGTTACACAATCAATCAAATTTCCCAACATTAAAACAGTTTATTACAAAAGCCACTACAAAGTTTTACCTTAGAACCAACCCTGAACATCATAATCCACTTTTTGCTAATATTGGACAGACACGATTTAATAATTTAAAATATATCGACACATATTATCAATACCGCTCACATCACTTACTGCTATATGAGTAACAAAGACGGAACGACTCCATGATCAGACATTTTTATAAGTTCGATAGAAATGTAGAGTAGATTTTGAATGAATTTCGCGCATTACACGAAGTTCATTTGCATTTTAGATAACTTAATTACCATTATTTAGCCTAGTCGTAGTAAAATTAATCTTAAGTAACAGTGTACTTGTTAAAATTATTTATAATAGTGTATGTGTTAAAAAGTGTCTTTTGTGTCTTCATTGTAAGTAGATACATTAGCTATTTAACGTACTTAAAAAGATACCGAAGATTTATGACAAATAGTTTTGTACATTACTTTGCGTATTCTTGAATGTTTTATAAAGACGTCATTGCCTTCAGAAAATACGAATTATTTATGTTTCATGGTTTTAGAATGAGGTCTTATTGTCATTTATATGTATTATTTATGTGAAAATAAAGTAATTTCAAATCAGTCTCTAGGGCTACGAGACTAATGGTGGCAGGAGTAGCAAGTCTTCCTGCTGCCTGCCCGATGGTAAGGTAAGTGCATACCGAGCCCATTCTTACTTCGCCACTGTGTCCTCTGCTATAGCAGAGGGACACGCGTTGATGCGTCACTTCAGACAAAATATTCGAAGACGGACATCGAGACTTCTTAGGCAAAAGTAACCAATAGAAACTCCGCAGCTGCCTCCCAGGGCACACCGTCCTGCGGACTGGCCTTCACTCCGGACATATCCGTAAGGAAAGTACAGGTCGCGGGCACACGTGGAGGTTTTTGGTCGTAACACCCCATCACTGAGTGACTTAGGCCATTTTCAAACAAAGTCGCTGATGGAAGCCAATAAAATAATAATAATAATTACAGAACCAACGCAGTTGGTGTAACAACCGTCGAATCTTTTAAAATATCGCCATAACAAATGTTTACAAAAATAGCCATCCAGAGTTGATAATAAAGGGTTGCGAAAGGTTCGCTTTGTACGTTGTTACCTTAACCAAATGCGAAGTCACGGGCTATGACTTCGAAACGTGACGAGGGACAATGAGAAAACGTAGGAAATCTGAGAAAAAGGGGAAAAGAGGGGTCACAGAAGGAAATAAATGGAATAGGTTTGTATAAGTGATATGAATAGAAATATTTTTGCCATACTGATTTTTGGGTATTTTTGGACCCTTTTAAGTGAGAAGCTTGTAAAGGGAATTGACGAAATAAGTCATTGTGTGCGGGTTTTATTGAAACTCTCCTATTTTTTTGCATTAATCGAATCTATTTAAATGTCGAGCTGTTCGAATATGGGAACCAAATACCCGAATGTCCTGGAACCAAAAAATTCGAAGACATGTGACATCCACCAACCCGCACCGGGCCCGCGCTGGGCCTCTCCTAGAGAGGAAGCCTGAGTCCTAATAGTGGGAACATTATAAGATCGACTATGCTATTCGATGGGAAGCTCTTATATTTAATTTCCCGGTGCGTAGGACACATTTAGGCTGCGAGATTGTTCAAAAAAGTTACCTTGGCCCTGGAACGCTAAAGACAACTAAAGGAACGTAGGTGAGTTGAGTCTTCAAAAAGCTAACACTCCCTCTCACTCTACCCAGAGTGAAAAAGATATTTGATGATTTCACACCTTGAATAATGTTTTAGGACGTCGCTCACATCACTGCTTCGGAAAAGGAGGCGTTCACTTCCCATTTTCTCATCAGACATTGATATTTCAATATGTACGAGATTACCTTTCTATGCCACTTCTTTCAATGGAGTGTCAGTGGTTGACCATTGAAAAGTTATAATGACGCCATTATATTAGTCTTCTTCTTTTCGATTCGATGGTAAACTCGTCAAACCTTTTGGGCCCAATAGGCGGCCACACTAATAGCAGCATCGGTAGCACTCATCAAATCCTCCAAAGTGCAGGTATACGGACACCTGGGGCATTCCAACATGTGGCTCATGTTTTGAACAGGAGCTCCGCACTCACATTGAGTATTCGATGGGTCTATAAAACCCCATTTTGCCAAGTTGTGTTTGCAGCGGCCTACCTGGGTTCGCAACCGATTTAGTGCCTTCCATACCGGCCACTGCAAATCGCGTCCAGGCGGGAGATGCTCTTGGGGTCTCAAAAAGTCGGATGGTGGCAGGTGATGCTCTTCCCAAAGCTTCAATCTTTCGTTAGGTGGTGGGTCATTAATGGCCTGTGTGCTACGCAGGAAGCTCTTCCGGCTCTTAAGCCTACTTGGGGCTGTTTTGTGTTCGAAGAGGGGATGTCGGGAATCGGATTCTTGAGATTTCTTTTCAATCGCGCATGCGACATACCTACGTACAGCAGGTGGAGCAATACCAGCCAACGGATATAGCTTATTAAGCGGAGTCGGTTTAAGGCATCCCGATATAATTCGACACGTCTCGTTCAGGGCGATGTCTACTTGTTTTGCGTGTACTGATCGGTGCCACACGGGGCACGCGAATTCACCTGCAGAGAAGCATATAGACATGCCAGTTGTGCGAAGAACATCGGGTGCTGCTCCCCAGTTGGTCGATATAAGGCGGCGCAACAGATTGTTCCGGGACCCAACCTTCTGCTTCGTGTTGAGGCAATGCACGTTAAAAGTCAACGCTCTATCCAACGCCACACCCAGGTACCTCGGGTTTTTGCAATGCTCTACGTCAGTACCCCGCCACTTGATGTTGAGTTTTCTATTTGCAGAGTTATTGCGAAGATGAAACGCGCAAGATTGAGTTTTGGACGGGTTCGGGCGAAGAGCACTACTGTCATAGTACTTACCAAGCAACTCGAGCGCCTCTGTCAAAGCAGATTCAACCTTTGCAAAAGTAAGCGATTGCGCTGCCAAGGCCAGATCATCGGCATATAAAAAGCGCTCAGTATGCTGCGTTATGGGCTGGTCGTTGGTATAGATGTTAAATAACGTGGGGGCCAGCACACTGCCTTGAGGGAGACCGTTTTTTTGTCGACGCCATCTGCTCTTATCAGATTGGAGACACACCTGAAAGCGACGGTTGTGCAATAGCTCGCTCAAAATGTTTACAAACCCTTGATCTTTAGTTAGCGTACCGACTTTAGCAAGTAGCCTCTTTATATTTATGGTATCGTATGCAGCTGACAAGTCCACAAATACGACACCTGTAACCCTTTGAGCCTCGTAACCATCCTCTATGTACTGAGTTAGTCGGAGGACTTGGCTGGAACAAGACTTGCCGGGTCTGAAGCCAGCCTGCTCCGGGATGAGCTTAGGTTCTACTACTGTAGTAAGGCGATTCAACAGTAGTCTTTCAAATAGCTTATAAGTGTGACATAGTAAGGATATTGGTCGATAACTTTTGGGGTCATTGAAAGGCTTCCCTGGTTTCGGGATCGCAATGATTTTTGTTTGTCTCCACAGTTTGGGAATATTTGAGGTTTGCAAACATATATTGAAGAAGGCGAGAAGCCACGATACAGCTACAGGTCCCAGATGTTTCAGTTGTTCCACTGTTAAATCATCAACTCCAGCAGCCTTCCCTGTTTTCATTGCTTTTATGGCCAGAACTATGTCAGTGAGTGTGAAGGATTTACTGATGTCGATGCTGTCGCCAGAAGTGTTTACGCTTCTCCGCAATTTAGGAAGTCTGTATGGTGGTTTGCCGTTAAGTAGCAACTGGTGGGCAATTTGATTCGCCGTAACGTGTCCCTGGTTAACGGGCTCTGGTGGATCTCCAGTTAATCTTCGAATCGTAGACCAGGCTTTTTTGCTGTTGATTATATTAGTAAATTACCAAACTTACTCAGAATCAACAATTTTGAAATCAATGATAGACCATTCTGATACAATTGTAATAGCAGATTTAAGGCCCAGGTAGATTCGTAGGAAATTGGCTGTGATAGACGTATTGACAGACACAAGAGTGATCTTCTAAGGGTTCCGTTTTCTCAATCGCACGCGAATCCTAACAAGAGGGAACAAACATCATCAGGTACGTTCATTCTATCGTAGATCTCATCCATTACTTTTCAGATCAAGAGCCCGTTACGAAGGAATGTATCAACTAATTTCCTACTTATTCGAATAAGAAAACCAAGTAACACTTCCATAAATCACAAAGAATTACTACCTATCAAGATAATTCTTCATTAGCCGCCAGTAAATCATAACAGGAAGAAATTTCGGTACACTTTTCTTTCCAAGGTTAAACCATACATCTTAAAGACAGCTTGAAGCCAGGTGAGAGTGGCAAGGGCTACCCAACACCCATAACTTATCACACTAATATAAAGGTGAGCGTTTGTATGTACGTATGTGTATGATTTTTGGTACAAGGGTAGACTGTCGTGGACTAGCTCTTATGCACTATTTACTTCTTCTTTTTTCTTTAAGGTGAGAAATCATCTAATGATTTCTCTCACTCTAGAGCGGAGAGGAAGAGCGCGTCAGGCTTTTAGTGCCTAAAACCACACCTGTGTTTCTTCAGCTGCCCTTTACGTCACAAGACCACGAGCCCCTCTTTTAGTAGTCCTAATAGGCCCTAATAGGTTTCGGGATTTCTGTGGCGCGCTTAGAATACTACTCCGTATGGTTAATGACGGCCGAACGGCGAGCTACCCATTGCTTGTCGTCCGCGTGGTTGGTAGTAGGGGTTGGAGTCTTTGCAGCTAGGGCATGAGGATGTTCATCCGATGTGTGCGGCCGTCTCCTTTGCTAGCATTAGGTACTGTTTTGCAGAAGGAAGCAACTGCCACCCATTCCCCTCGCCCCGGAACTTTTTACTCTTGGATTCATTTTCTTCTTTTACACGGGAAAGGGGGAGTTTCCTTGCGTCACGAGTCAGGAATGAGAATATTCACAGGAGTACCAAAATTACCGACATAACACAAAGAATCGCCAAACTTAAGTGGCAATGGGCAATTAGGTTAGGTTAGGGCCGAAAGGTTCTGGAATGGCGACTACGTACTGAAAGACGTAGCGTTGGAAGGCCGCCTAAAAGGTGGACCAATGACCTGGTAAGGATTGCAGGTGTCCAATGGATGCGAGACGCACAGGACCGTTCATTGTGGCGACACTTAGGGGAGGTCTATGTCCAACAGTGGACGTCTTTCGGCTGAAATGATGATGGTGATTTCACACGGCCGAAACCGCTGGCAGCAACCAGTATGCTGTTAATGCAAAATTTACTCTGTAAGCCTGTTACATGTTCACGTTTAAACCACGCGCTGAACCAATTTTGATGCATTGTAGATTAGAGACAGGTTGAATCTTGTAGAAAAATATAGGATACCTTTTATACCAGGAATGGCTGTTTGCTTTAAATAATTTTTGGGCAAAGCCGCTGCTAGCACTAGCTAGCGGAATATAAATCACTGGGGTATCTTTCGTGGCTACTGCGATGAAATACTGGCGCGTGTTACGTTATGAAGGGATTGCAGGGAATTTATCATGGTCTGATCTTATGTAATGACATTGCTAGGTGGGACATGGGAAATAGAGGTTTATGGGCTCAATTTTGGGGTTTCGTACCTCAAAAGGAAAAACCGGAACCCTTATAGGATCACGTTGTTTTCCGTCTGTCAAAATCCTATATCCAGTGAATGCATGGAGGTATTGAATTAAAATTAAAACCATATACTCAAATCGGCAGTCCCTACAAGATGTGAAAAAATCAAACTTCTGAGTTAACGAAAAAAAAGATACAGTCGTTTATGTCGCAAAAAACAAACGTATATTTCGACCCTCTCAAGGGAATCACAATTCATAATATTAGAGACAGATCAACTTCCCGTTGACCCTGAAATTTGGCATGAAGTAAGGCCTCATAGCACAAGTATATGAAAAAATCTGAAAAATGTAAGTTGTTATTACGTCACAAATGAATACATTATAACATGTATAAATATGCATCAGAGAAAAGCCGTGAATTCAAATGATTTGTCATGCCTTGCGAAGCTGGGGTGGGTTGCTAGTATCTGATAAGTGATAAAATAAGTACAAATATTTATCACATTCTAAAACTCAACTTTTTAAAGAGATTGTTAAAGAATGAAAATGAAATTCGCAAATATGAGTACTAGTAATATATTTGTTGACATGTACAGGTACGAGTAAAAAATACAAAGTATGACAATATCTTCTAAAACCCTAAAATTAAATAAATATAATAATTAAATATATATAATATAATATTAGTAAATTTTTAATATGCGAGATTACTCGAAAGAGTTAACCCATTTTTACTCGCTTTACCAATTTGGGAATACCTACCGGAGCAAGTATTTATGCTGTTTTATTTTCCATAAATTATGCCGCAAAAAATGCAAGAAATTCTGTGTATATAGATAGGTACATAGAAAAACCTTGTTTCAAGAAATATAACTATCACCACCACCACTGTGCCAATTTGGGTATAACCCTTTCATCATCATCATTATCATTTCAGCCGAAAGACGTCCACTGTTGGACATAGACCTCCCCCAAGCGTCGCCACAATGAACGGTCCTGTGCGTCTCACATTCATCGTATTCCCGCAACCCTTACCAGATCATTGGTCCATTTTGTAGGACGCCTTACAACACAGCGTCTTCCGTTATACGGTCGCCACTCCAGAACCTTTTGGCCTCAACGGCCGTCTGTTCTGCTATAACTTACTAACCTAAAATAATGAAAAAATTATAAATCCATTTTTTGTTGGTGGTAAAATCATCAGCGTGTCACTTTTACTGACTAAAAACCCTGTTCCTTCGTTGCGTTTCATACCAGGGCCAAATTTTCCTACCCCTACGGTTTGCTGACATCTCCTTGAGGCTCGGTCCGGACGGTTACCGGACAGTCGGACAGCAAGCTACCCATTGCTCGACGTCCGCAAGCCCGCGCCTACGGTGACCTGAAATCGGGATAGGGATCCCGCTGGCTGGACGTGAGTGCTACTCCCTCGTGCTTTCTCGTGCGGCATCCTCCTTTGCAAGCATTACTGCTTTGCAGAAGGAGACGACCGTCTACCACTCCTCCTCGCTTCGGATCATGGCCTGTACCAAGGCCCGGCGTGAGAGATCGTTGCCGCCGATCGCCCCCACGAGGACACGGCGGTGCTTTGCCCGAGCAGGGTACACCTCTACCGTATGCTCCACCGTGTCCTCCGGGTGGTCCAAACAGTGGTGGTTCTTAATCACATAGGTACTATTTTTGTATCCTATAAAATTAAAATGTACACAAAGATTCAAATAAATTATTGTAGTGTTTTTCTGGGCATAAGGAACACGAGTGGGATTTAATCGGTAAGAGACTGAAACTCCCTCTGACTCTTGAGTAGTAGGAGTTATTTGTCAATTTCAAACTAAAAAAAAAAAATACAGTTAAACTTTGCAACTTTAAGAAAATTTTGTGAAGAAAGTTTGGCAAGGAAAAATTCTTATCTCGGTACCCTTTACAAGATTTTGCCAAGAGTTCTATTATATCTCTAGCATCAAAGAAGGTAACCAAACCAATTAGCGTTGTCGTTCAAGTTAAATTTTGCCGTGCATGCTTTTAAAAGGGGTTCAAAGTACTTAGATGATTTTCGGTGTTGATTCACTTCGTTCTAATTTATGGGTCGAGTTGCGACAGAAGCGTAGATTTCATCAAGATGGGGTCGTATTGAACGACCGAAGTTTTGAAGGAGTTATCATATTTGAAGTAAAAAGGAAGGACTTGAGTTAATTTGTTTAAAGAATCAGATTAAAAAAAATACTGGCCAATACGACGAAAGCATCACCTTTTGACCACTGAGCGAAGGTTACCTTGGTTTTACAAAAAATACGAGAAAATAAAATTGTACGATAAGTCCACCTATTGTACACTGGTCCGGAGCGAAGAGGAGTGGCAGGCAGTCGCCTCCTGCGAAGCAGTAATGCTAGCAAAGGAGGCGGCCGATCGCGTGAGGCAACGGGTCTCACGCCCCAACCGCAGCCGGGATTCCGATCCCGATTTCCGGCCACCGTAGGCGCGGGCTTGCGGACGGCGAGAAATGGGTGGCTCGCCGTCCGACCGTACGGTAAGCGTCCGGACTGAGCCCAAGTCGTCGACGGCACGTACTGTTCCACGCGCGCCTCAGGGAGATGTCAGCAAATCGTAGGGGTCCAGCAGGGTCGAAGCCTCCTGGGGCCACGGCTATTGTGAAAATAAAATCCGGAACCCTGGGACGAAGGCAAAGAAGGAACAGGAGTGCGTTTCTAGTCAGTAAAAGTCTGACACTATCTCTCGCTCCACCCAAGAGCGAGATTTGCCTTATGATGATTTTCCCACCAAATAAAAAAAAACCCTGTTGTACACTAATTTTATAAATGTTTTTTTTTTTTTTTATCGAGATTTTATTTAGGGGCTTTTGTCCAAAAAGGATATGTCAGCCCCATCGTACCTTATAACAATTACTACACACACATACCTTTATTAACTAATACATATTTACCTAAAATACATTACAGATATTAAATAGATATTAAATAGGGCGAATCACTGTTGCAAGACCGCTATTAAACCACTTAGTTTTCTGGCCGCCTCCGATTTCGGTTTTGATAGAATGCTTTGGATTATACCTACATCGAATCTATTTAACTTTAGTTCGCTCAGCAATGCGTCGCGTTCATCTTTATTTCGGGCACATTCCATCAGCAAATCTTGTACATCTTCAATTTGGTTGCAAGTTACACAATTAGGTGAATCAGTCTTTTTCATTAAATATGCAAACTTTGCTGATGGATAGTGTCCAGATCTAAGTCTTAGAGCTAATTTAACATAATGTCTGCTTAATTTGGTGTCATCAAACCAGGGTACACGAGGAAGCTCACCCTGTATGGTTTTATACCATATACCCTTAACTATTGATTTACTATCGAAATGTTTTTTCCAGTTATTAAAGCATATCATTTTAAATTTTGGAATGAATTCCCAGTGATCCGGTATGTAACTAATGGATTTGCCATCTTCTGCCGCTAACTTAGCTACGCGGTCAGCTTCCTCGTTCCCTTTCAGGCCTATATGTGCTGGAACCCATTGCAATTTTAAGTCTTTGCCATTTTTATTAAAGCTAATAATAAATTTAAGTATATCGTAGGCTATCGATGTACCTCTGCGTCCAGAGGTGCATCGAGCCACATGTTGTAGGGCACTCTTACTATCTGAAAAGATAATAATTTTGTTCAAATTCTGATTAGCCGCGTAAGATAATGCCTGATATATTGCAATAAGTTCCAGCGACATTATTGATACATCACAATTTATTTGGAAGCCTTCTTTGTACTGTAAGGTTTTATCATAAAATCCAACTCCTCGACCATGATTACTTTTCGACCCATCGGTAAATATACAGTGCCAACTATTATAGCTCATATTTAATTCTGCGATAACATTATTTACTAGTATATTAGGGTCATAACAAGTTTTAGAAAGGATAACACTTTTAAGATTTATATTTATATTTTTTTTAATATCTACTCCCGATACCCATATATCTAAATCAAACATATTAAGGATGTGAACAGCCTTAACCTCTAGTAGACTCACCTCACTGTGTGTTTTTATTAATAATGGCTTTTTCTTGTTTTCCCAGTATCTAATATTACAGAGAGCACTCAAATCCGAAATCAGTTCAGAAGTTACGTTATTGGACCAAGAAATTATTTTTAAACTGTATTTATACGCTAAGTATTGCCTTCTAAATGATAACGGTGCTATATATAACTCACTCTCCATAACGTGAATCGGTGAACTCTTAACAAAGCCACTTATGATTCTTAATGCTTGGTTTTGCACTTTATCTAATTTCGCTGTGTGTGTTTTCGCACTGTAGTCATATATAAAACATCCATAATCTATTCGGCTCCTTATTAGTGCAATGTACAGTCTGCGCATGTGTTTTGTATGTATTCCAAAAGTGCAACCAGCAAGAACTTTTAATATATTTAAGAGTTTTGTGCTTTTCTCTACTACCTCATTAATGTGTTTGCGCCAACGCAGACTTCTGTCTAACCACATTCCTAAGTATTTGATATTTTCTGAATTGGCCAAATTACATCCATCTACTTTCAAAGTGGGTAATATTCTTCTTCGACCCCTGCTATAAACAGAAAAATATGATTTGTTAGGAGATAGTGTCAAACCCAGTTCTTCTAACACTGGAACTATGGAATTAAGTGCTCTTTGTATATACATTTCACATTTATTTATGTCTTTTTCTTTAATATACAGAACAAAATCGTCTGCATATTGCGACCATTCTACAGCTAGAGGCAATCGGTTTAAACCGTGAGTTATTAAATTAAATATTAAAGGGGACAGAGGGTCTCCCTGCGCTAAGCCTTTATTGGTACATCTAGTAACTATAGAGTCATCATCATTATTTATACTGATATTTAGCCGTCTTTCACTTAAGAATGACCATAAATAAGAACAAAATTTTGATCCTATTTTTAATTGATCTAGTATCTTTATTGCAACATCAATAGATACGTTATTGTAAGCATTTTCGATGTCTATAAAACATGCTAAAGTTGAAATATTCTTAGAAAATCCTTTTATAAATGTTAAGGAGTGCAATAAAGTGTATGACAATAATAATAGACCCTGGTCATTGACCCTTTTCCCGATACTAGTTTTATTTTTAAACATATTTATTTTTAATAGCTCTTTATGTATGAATTTGCCGTTTTATAAAAAGGGGTTGCTTTGAAATTTTATAAGTTTGAATTATCTTGGAGTTAATCTTTCAATTATGTTCATGAAGAAGAACCAAGGTTGCCGACATAGCACGAAGAATCGCCAAATTTAAGTGGCAATGAGCAGGGCACATTGCTCGCAAAACAGGTGGTCGTTGGGGCCGAAAGGTTATAGAGTGGCGACCGCGTACCGGAAGACGCAGTGTTGGAAGGCCCCCTACAAGGAGGACCGATGACCTGGTGAAGGTTACGGAAATCCGATGGATGCGAAATGCATAGGACCGTTCATTGTGGCGACATTTGAGGGAGGCTTATGTCCAGCAGTGGACGTCTATCGGCTGAAATAATGATGATGATAAGTTCATATAAACTTTATACTGAAGGGGTGTTTTTCTTTTTTGGATTTCAGGTTTTTATTGGTTTCTTTGTGTTTTGTATGTTCTGTAATATCGCAGTACTTATAACCATGAAAGCTAATAATAAAAAAACTTTTTTTCATATTAAGAGTTCCAACGTAGAAACTACCTATACATTTTTTCTGCAAAGCAACAATACAATTACTTTGTGTAATTTATTTTCATCACCACTTCTCTCAAAACGGTGAAGGAAAACATCGTGAGGAAACCGGCATGCCCTAGAACCAAAAAATTCGAAGACATGTGACATTCACCAACCCGCACTGGGCCCGCGTGGTGGATTACGGCCCATTCCCTCTCCTAGAGAGGAGGCCTGAGTCCCAGCAGTGGGAACATTAAAAGGCTGATTATGCTTACAATACAAGCGAAGGAGGTGGCGGAAAGCGTGAGGCTGAAACAAACCTTATGCCCCGGGCATCGAAAGTTGCAGAGTGACTCCTGGCCACAAGGACGATGAGCAATGGCTGGCTCGCCGTTCGATAAGGACCAAGCCTGGGTTGACTCAAAGTGATGTAAACAAAATCGACGGAGCCCATTAGTGTCGATGTCTGTTGCTAGGGCTGCATTGTTATTCAAAAGAGTTACCTATTGTGGTCGTGGAGCGCAAATGGCAACTGAAGGAACATAGGTTGATGTCAGTCAGCAAAAGTGTCAGAGTCCCTCTCTTCTCACCCGGAGTGAGAGGGTTATTTGAGTATTTGATCATAAAATGGATGACATAGTAATAGGCACATATGTAAACGCACATAAACAGTCACATAATACGTCCATAAATTAGTTAATTTTATCGTTTGCTGTTTCAAAGGTCCTTAGAAAATCAGTAAAACTAAGCCAATAGCTAGGTAACTAAACATAATTATCATTCGTCATCAATTAATTAACTAACCAATCAGAAGTTCCCCCCTGCTGAGCCGGCAAATCGAGATTTCTATATAAAAACTTAATTCGAGTAAAACAATCGCCTCTCTAGCAATTATGCTAATTATTGGAATCGTTCACGGTAGAGAAAATTATACGGTTTCCGTATTCCCTTCCAATGTCAATGTTGGAACAAATCGATTTGTTTTAGATTGGGAAAAAAACTATAAGGTATAATTAGATAGGTAGCTTCTAAGTAGATAATTGTGATGAAGCTATGGTCAATCCGAAATATCAACATGGACACAAATCACAACTTGGTCTGATTGTTAGAGAATGCCTTTCAGTATGTTACAAAGTACTCCGGGAGAATGCTTGAAAGGCCAGGCGAATTGTAAATAGTTCTGGAAATAGCTGTAAAATAGAAAATGTCATGACGTTCTTACAAATGTATTGGTTTCTACTTTAGTATTTTAACAGACTTCATAAAGGTGGAGGTTTTATGGTCGGCTGAATGTGTTTTTTTTATGTATGTTCACCAAATTGGTGATCGGTCATTTGTGGATCGATTTTGAATTTTTTTTTTTTTGTTTGAAAGGTTATGCTTCCGAGTTGGTCCTTTAGAAATATTGTTATGATCTAATCATGAACTTCGAAGATATGGAACACAACTCCTCATAGGACTACAGCAGTATCGTCGTAATAAATAAAATTGCTTTGTTTATACGTGTGGTCGATGACTGACTGAAAGAAAAAGGGGAATATATCGAACTGATCTGATGATGAAACCTCAAGTTAGGCACCAGAACTCTGTAATAAATTAATGTAATCTAACCGTGTTTGGGATTATGAGAATTTTCATGAGATGCACTCTGGCTATAAGGTACTTAAGGTTGGCTGAGGGGTACTTTTTAGTGGTAAAAGTAAAAAAAATACATCCGACTTCAATGTAAAAAAATACACAGGAAAGTGCAAAATAACTAATTTCGGAAGTCGGTGTTAAATAACGAAGAAACAAAACTATTATAGAAACACCGACTTCCAAAATTAAAGTTATTTTGCACTTTTCAGTGTTTTTTTTTTACATTTAAGTCGGTTGTATTGTATTTTTTTTGTAAAAAGATATTTTTTATAGTTTTGTTGTCACATTGCTGGCTAAAAGTTCTGCGTCCGATTTTTTTTTAGTGTTCTTGATCTTCGGACAGAACCGAGTCCAATTGTCACGACAGCGCTTCTTAGGCCGTGGCTCGGTCTTCAGGTACTTTGGTAAATCATTTAATTTTTTAAATTATTTTTTTGAAGCATATTTTTCACAATTTTTAGATACTAATATAATATAGCAAGGTGGGAGGTGAATCGAGTTACAGTGGACAAAATGGGACATTAAATGCTCTCTCAATTATAATTATTCAGAACAAATAGATGACACAACACCGAAAAATGCGAGATGCATAGAACCGGATCTCGGATAAGGTAGGTCTATGTCCAACAGTGGACGTCTGTTGGCTGAAATAATGACGTTGATGGTTTATTTCGCATGCAAATCCGACGCATCAATGTAATGGTGTAACTATAAATAACGTTATAGGCTGTAGGGAATATAGACGAAAAATTGAAAAATTTAACATTTTTTAGCTCTGGTAAAGAAATTCGACAAAAAAAAAACAACAATTTTGGAGAATGTGCGCGGGAATTGCATGACTTCATTCCGCCATCTCATTTCTACCATCAAACAACCAGAAGAACGGCGATTATCCACCCTTACGTTGTTGAAACTTCCACGGTCCGGACCAAGAGTTCCGCCACGTCGTTTATACCGCGTACATCGAAGGACAGAAACAACTTGCCTGCTGCGGTCTTCCCGTCCGATTATAATCTAAGTGTCTTCAAGGCTAGAGTGAATAGGCTCTTAATAAACTAGTGCGCCTCACCATCAACGATTGCGTCACTACTTACCAACAGGTGGGTTCGCAGTCAAGCATTAGTTTTTCTTTTTTTTTCTTCTTTATAACTTCACTGGAAATAAATAAATAAAAAAAAATTCATCCATACTGAAGTTATAAAGCTTCAAAGCTACTATTGTAAAACAGAAGTTCGACATGGTCTTTGATGTCACCAGCAGGTTAATCAACAATTTTTTTTTTTCATGAATATTCCATATTATCATTTTTTGGACAACAGCTCGCCAATCTTTTAGTGAGCATCATATACGTGAGTTACTTAGTCCCAATTCATTTTTTATATTCCCAGACTTATTTTGATTTCCAGATATTTAAATATTTCATAATTTAATTAATTAAGCTGTCCATAATTTAACGATATCACATTGCAGTAAAACGCATCTAGTATGCAAGTATAATCTGTGGAGATATGGTTATCTTGACAGATTAATAATAATTTTATACAATACTATGTCGGCTTATTGATGGATAGCTCATAAAATTATAATAATCGGAATATTATTATAATGTGCGGATATCCTCTTACGCAATATTGTATTACCTTATTATCTCATAATTATAGTACAATTATTTGATGCTAATTACGATTTAATACGATTTGATGTTTTTTTTTTTTTTGTGCTTTTCTGTTTATGACCATTAAAATAGTGAATGAGTTAAAAACTTCCTACAAATAATTCCACGTCTAAAAGTAAGTATAAGCTACCCTGAATCCCTTTGCATTCTAAGACCTCGGGTTTCTTTTATAAAATCGGCCCTGTTGGTCCCCTACGTCTTGTTTACATCATCGTAACATCATAACATCGATGTACTACATTGCATTTTTTTTTTTCGTTAGAAGAATCATCTAATGATGAAAAATCATCGGCGGAGCGAGAGATAGTGTCAGACTTTTACTGACTAAAAACCCACTCCTGTTCCTTCGTTGCCTTTCATACCAGGGCCGAGTCTTCCTTTCAGAATCAGACCCTTGGCTCCAGTAGGCTTCGACCCTGCTGGACTCCTACGGTTGCTGACATTTCCTTGAGGCGCGCGTGGAACACTGCGCGCCGTCGACGACTAGGGCTCGGTCCGGACGGTACGGTGGTCGGAAATCGGGATCGGAATGCCGGCGTCTGGGGCGCGGGGGCCATTGCCTCGCGCGTGCACGACATTGCTGGTGCACCGGTTATCTACTCACGCACACACAAATACCTCCCAGCGACGCAATCATGTTTTATCAAGAATTTTATCCTAGAACTATTGTCTTAAAATAATTCTTGATAAGTTTGAGATAAAAAAATAATACAATAGTTTAAAAATAGCTGAAATCGATTTTGTAGCCAATTTCGAGCATACTATTTTCAGAATAATTATGCTTATATTATATTATATGTACGAAGAGGAATTAAAGTTGAGAGGACGTCAAGTAGTAATGTAATTCAACCACCTATCCCTAAACAATTAATAATAAAATTATAAGGATGTACCTTTGTCCTGAAAAAAAAAAACACTTTTTGCCTTACGACCTTATACGTTCACGGTCAAGGTCAAGGTTAAAGTTATTTATAATTTTATTATTAATTGTGTAATTTGTGAAAAGTCTTTTAACCGATGTAGTTGCCTGATGTAATCAATAATTAGTTTGAGATCACAATATCAGACGCTGGACAATATTGTAATAAGAAATAACAATATTTATTTTGCAATTTTTATGGAGGTATCGATTTTAATTGACTGGCCTGCTGGTGTAGTTGTCAGTGACCCTGACTGTTATGCCGGAGGTCGTGGGTTCGATTCCCACCCAGGACAAATGTTTACGTGATGAGTACTATTATTTGTTCTGTGTCTCGGTGTAATTTATCTATAATATGTACGTATTTTGAAATATATTTAAAGTATGTTTATCAGTCGTCTAGTACTCATACCACGATCTCTGCTTAGTTTGGGACTAGATGGCGTTGTGGAAAAAAATTACATCATTTATAGTTTTTTTTTTTGAAAATTTTTAATTATTCTATTTTTCACCTAGTGTGTGTTCACTGTGGTCTCTTGTAACTGAAGGAGCACGCGTTAAAGGCCCCCATGCATAGTATTGTAATATCTGTTGTATCTGTGTCCTTTGTTAGAGATCTAGACCCAAATAAATAAATAAATCTACCAAACATTTACCACCACTACCCACGCAATTACCCACATAACCAATACAAAGATAAGAACGTTAACAGTCATGGCAGCAATCTGACAGCAGTTGGAAACAACGCCGACATACATAAATTATTATATTGGCCTTGATCGTGGGCCGAGATTATCGATCTACTGCGATAACCCGACTAGCTGTACCTTTTTGAGGTTTTTTTTTAGTGAGAAAATCATCTAATGACATATCTTACTCTTGGGCAGATCGAGAGATAGTGTCAGACTTTTAATGACTAAAAACCCAGTCCTGTTCCTTCGTTGCCTTCGTCCCAACGCCCCGGGTTTCGTTTTCACACTACCCATGGCCCCAGTAGGCTTCGACCCTGCTGGGCTCCTACGATTTCTCCTGACATCTCCATTAGACGCGCGTGGAACAATACGCGCCGTTGATGACCTGGGCTTGGTCCGGACGGTTACCGGACGATCAGACGGCGGGCTACCCATTGCTCGCCGTCCGCAAGCCCGCGCCTTGGCCGAAAGTCGAAAAACCAAGCGGTGGTTGGGGCGTGAGGACCGTTGCCTCTAGCGATCGGCCGCCTCCTTTGCAAGCAGTACCTTTTTGAGGTGGGAAAATCATCCAATGACTTCTCTCGCTCTAAGGTGGAACAAGAGGTCGCGTTCTAGAGCTACGGTCACTCTTTCAAATATTCCCGCCTTAACAGGCATCGGCCTTACTGGACCCCTTCAGGTTTTGTTGTGGTTTTCATCGTTGACATCGTTTTGAGGAACTCGTGATCTACGTGCTGTAGACGCGCTCAGTCCTTAACGGACAGGCAGCTGTAGCTTACTTGGCATAACCTTCATTACCTGACTTTCAACGACAAAACTGTAAACGTAAAGTATTAAAATGGGACAGATGTTTGTGATGTTTTAATACTACAACTTCAACAATGCTACATAAATAACATAAAGTATACACATTTTACATAACACAATGTTTAACTGACACTTACTGTGTCACAAAGTAAAATGAAGACAGAACTCAGGTATGACAATGTTAACGTAACAGTATGTATAACATTATATTTGTATAGCATTGTTGCAATACACAGAGAATGCTGCTGCCCATTTTCTGGTGTGTCTCTACTTTTGCACAGGACTGGTTAATTGTGGCGACACTTGGGGGAGGTATATGTCCAGCAGTGGACGTCTTCCGGCTGAAATTATTATGATGAAGAACTACCTTGTTGGTCCATTAGTAGAAAGCGCGACTGCTGAGCGTGGGGTGATTCCAGGAGTTTGATTTCCGGGAATTGAATCGAGAAAAGTTCTTTTGAGTTTTCTATTGGGAATATCCTACGGACGATCCGCACAATGGTGACACCCGAGCGTTGCGTTGCGTTCTCACCGGATTCGAAACAGGTATTTACTGAAATACCGATTTTCGGTGAGGACCTGCGTCAGGCAGAAAGGGGAGGCCGTGGCACCTCTGTAACCACTCCCCAAAGAGGGGACTTACTGGCGCGATTGTGGTGTACATATTAACAATAGTATCTGCTTGTTTCTGAACAATCTAATATATGTACCGATAGAAGTGGATGGCACTTGAAGTATTGATTTGTTTTGATAACAGCCCTTCCATATTTGTTCTATCGCGGTTTGAAGTACTAAACATACCCACCAATATAATATCTACGTATGGTAGATTCCATGAGTACCTGTTTTCATTGTTTCATGAAAATTAAATGTGTATGGCGTTATTGGCGGGGTTTTTTTGATATTGTTATCGAAGATTATAGAATAAAAATTATTCAACCTGAAAATGACTATAATACATATCGGTTAGTTTTAACTTATTTTAATCAGTCAAAAATATTGCTTTATTTTTATGCAACTTGCACACGATTTCATAGCAGGTCATGACGGAGCCTTTCTTTGTCACAAAAGTTTAGGGCGCAAAAGGCCTAATTCTCAAAATGTCTAATTCGCTAAAAGCCTAATTCTCAGAATGCCCAATTCGCTAAATGCCCAATTCTCAGAATGCTTAATTCTCTAAGTGGCCAATTATTAAAATGGCACATTTTCCGTACCTATACATACCACACACATACATACCAGAAGGGTGGAAAAAAAAAACAGAGATTATGGAAAATAATTCGTTGTTGCTGTTATTTGAGAAATTTTTAAATTACTTTGCAAAACATTGGTAACTGCGAATGAATCCTGTACTTCTTAGTTGCACAAATCAACGCCATCGTACGTATACACGTTGGAGCGATGGCACCATTGTTTGAACGTAAAAAGAAAGAAAATAAGAGAAGAAAGCGTTGACAGCTACGCTGATCTGGACATATTGTAAGGATGCCTGACGAGAGGGTGGCTAAGCGCATTTTCTTTTCCAAACTCAGGGATGGTAAGCAGAAACAAGGTGATCAATTCCTGAGATATAAGGACGTTCAGAAAAGACATAATTATGAAGAAATGCAATATAGACCAGTTTTGCTGGGAAGAGACTGCAAAGGATAGACCTGGTCGGAGATGCTTAATTAAGCAAAATGTCTATACCTTTGAAAAGCAACCGAAAACAGATGTTAGGCGAGAGACCAACAAAAATAAAGCCACCACTACGAGTGTTGGAATGCTGCCCACGCACCTTTACAGCAAAGATAGAATATATTAGCTATATTAGAACACATGAACGAACTTCGTAGTTACACTAAATATAGCAGTAACTAAAGTCACCGTAGCCGAAATCCCTTGCCTTGTATTCGCAAATTAATTTTGAGACAAAATATGCCAAAAAAAAAATTAACAACGGTTTGGCAAACGGATTAATGATTAAAATTTTAGTGGAACATCCCTTAGTAACCTTTTATGACGCCCATGGGAGAACTAGGGTCCGCCTATTCTTCTCTCAAGCGCAGACCCGAAGTCACACTTGGGAATTACAGGTTCGAATGGTGAATAGTTCATTATGAGAAGCCAGTTTTAGTACGAAAGACTTTGTTTCCTTTAATATTTTTTATGTTAATTGATTGCAGACCAGTGTTGGCATTGGCAGGATTGTTTGAAAGAGTTAGAGTAGATCAGGACCTGTACCATGACGTTTTAGTAAGATTGTTTCATTCTTATTTCCAGTGTGGGTAACAGATGGCGCTACACAACCTGTATAGCTCTGTCTCTTACCCACACTGAAATAAGTATGAGGCAATCTTACTTTGAACGTCATGGTAACCGCCCTAGTATGCAGAGGGCAACTGAAGGAACACAGGTGGGTTTTAGCCAGAAGGTGTCGTGTATCGACGATTTCGTGGAAGGATACCGACCTCGCAGCGATTTAGAGATATATAAGTATGTTTATCAGTTGTCTAGCACTTATAACACAAGCTTTGCTTAGCTTGGGACTAGACGGTGTTCTGTGATAGTTGTGGAATTGAATTATTGTTATTGTACAAAATTGTGTCAAAAGACTTGAATCTGATGATTTACGCAACTTAACTTCATACGAAATGTGACCAAGTTTAGTGGAACCTATCATCAAACCGCAATTTGACGCTGTCAGTGATTCACACCTCACACTATTGTTTAGAAATTCGTCATTTTCAATTGTAGGAACGCCTAAATATTAAGGTAAAATGACTGATTTAATTTAACGGTACCTAATGTTATGGGAAAATAATAATAATTTTAATTCAACACAATTAAATTTTCGGTAAAACACGCCATAAGATGGGTAACAGAGTAAGGAAACGTTTCGAAGAATTTATGAAAGATTTGTACATCAACCTGTCATCATCATAATCATTTCAGCCGAAAGACGTCCACTGTTGGACATAGGCCTCCCCAAGCGACGCCACAACGACCGATCCTGTGCGTCTCGCATCCACTGTACTCCCGCGACTCTCACCAGGTCGTCGGTCCACCTTGTGGGAGGCCTTCCAACGCTGCGTTTTCCGGTGCGCAGTCGCCACTCTAGAACCTTTCGGCCCCATCGACTATCCGTTCTACGAGCAATGTGCCCTGCCCACTGCCACTTCAGTTTGGCGATTCTTTGGGCTATGTCGGCGACCTTGGTTCTCCTGCGGATATCTTCATTCTTTATGCGATCACGCAAGGAAACTCCGAGCATAGCCCTTTCCATTGCCCTTTGGGTGACTGTAAGCCTTTTGATGAGGCCCATTGTAAGCGACCATGTTTCAGTACCATTTGTCGTCCTGGCAACACGCACTGGTCATAGACTTTCGTCTTGAGACACTGTGGTATGTTGGACGAGAAGATACCGCGCAGCCTCCCGAACACTGCCCAGCCGAGTCGAATTCGACGATTGACCTCTCTCTCAAAGTTAGTTCTCATCAACCTATACCAACAAATTTTCACGTAAATTACAATTTCGTGAGTAAGCACGATAAAGATCCATTCTTAACTAGTGTGTCCTCGGTTAGGAGGTACTTAAGCCGAAACTTTCATTTAGCCTCTTTTAACGTAAAGATTGATATGTAATGTGTGCAAAATTGTTATTGACTCGTAGTGTTTTAGATAATTAGCGTCTGTTTCTTCTCATCTCTAAAACTAGTGTCCATTGAATTAATTACTTTGTACTTTATAAGTGAGGACTTGTTATTGACTATCAATCTAACTTACTGTTACTTATCTGCTTTTTTAGCTGTAAGTCTGTAAGTAAATACATATAATAAATCTGTAGAAGTGAAAATTCTGTACATTGAAAATATCAAAAAAATAAATGGCAGGGGTCGTTACTAGTTGAAACTTAGTATAATTATTTTTTAATATCCTGGGCACCACACTGGGTATTTTTTATCCCGGAAAAGTATATAAAATAAAAAACAAACTTAATTTTTCGGTTCGATCCTAGACCCCATTACTGTACCAACCGAAAATAATAAGTTTGTCGTAAGTTACGTCACCCGCAGTGCAGTTCAATAACACTACACACTAACCGTGTGCCCTGCACACGGCTAAGATACTATAACATTTTATCTTAAGATACAATATCGCTCGCCATACAATTCAATGGACGACACACGACGAAGATAATAAATAATATTTTATATTTTCGTATCTCAAAAAACCTAACCATTTTCGACTTCTACGCGGACGAAGCTAGTAAATAAATAAATGAATAAATAAATACTGTTTGTGGTTTACCTTATAATATTGACTAAATAACTATTGTTGACTACTCAACATTTATTCCGCCAGATGAATGCGATTTTTTCTTTTGTCATTGATAGTCTCGAGCTTTGCCACTAATGGTAAGTGAGGATGTGGTCCACTATGAAGCACGCTTGCCTATGCCTAGAAGTAACCTATTCGCGCTTGAATTAACCTGGGGGGGGGGGGTTGTAGGTACTCGTATATTAACACTATAACATATTATGGTTACTAGCTTTTGACCACGAAAAGTCGTGGTCAAAAGTCTGCGTAGACACCAGAATCGGGTCCATAAACAAAGGAAAAATGTGTGCAATTAAAAATGTATCATTATGGTGGCCACAAAATTATGAAGTCTTTTACTTTTTCTGCTGAACCGATTTGAATAATTTTGGAACACACACAGTTGAACCGAAATGAACACATCAATCTAAACAGCTGCAAAAAAAAGTTGCTAGAAGTTCTTAGGTTCACAGAACATTGATACGTCAAAAGAATATACTTCTTTTCAAAAAATGTTTTGCTTATAATAGCTATAAAAATTCAATTTACTATTTTAATGGGTTGACATGTGAATGCTTATTCACGTTTTGTCTATAACCTAAATTATTTACATTTAATAGGAAAAATGTACTCCTTGTTGTAACGTTTTTCCCGGTAAATGACATGGCATATGTTTCCTGATAGTTACAATCTAGGGGTTTTAAGTCAAGAGTGAATAGGTTACTTCCAGGCAAGCGTGCTCCATCCTCGGCAACATCATTGCTTACCACTAGATGATATTAAGGTAACTTAAGTGGCAGTGGGCAGGGCATATTGCTCGCAGAAAAGATGACCAATGGAGAAGCAAGGTTCTGGAATGACGACCACGTACCGGAAGACGCAGCGTTGGAAGACCTCCCACAAGTTAGACCGATGAAGCCTTCGGTCTAACTCGTAGGAGGCCTTCCAACGCCAGATGGTAAGGGGTTACGGGAAACCGATGGATGCGAGATGCACAGGACCCGTCGTTACGACAACACTTCGGGGAGACCTATGTTCAACAGTGGACGTCTTTCGGCTGAAATGATGATGATGATGATTTTATACTAAACAACAAATAATGCTAAAAGACTTATTTTTCCAGGGAACGCAATCAAAATTGATTATTAAGCAACAATTAGCATTTCAAATCTATATAATTTATGTAAAAGCGAAATACCACTCACTGATTAATCACGAAACCTCAGAAACTATAACACCTACAAATTTAAAATTTGGCGGGTAGGTTTCTTATAGAGTGTAGACATCCGCTAAGAACGGATTTTACGAAACTCCACCCATAAGGGGGTAAAACGGAGGTTGGACATTTGTATGGAAGTTCTACGTTTTTGAAGTAAGAGACTTGAAATTTAAAATGTATGCTCTATAGCGGTGTGAAGGTGTACTAATAATATATCTTTAGAATTCAACCCCCTTTTGGGGTTAAAAAAGGGGATGGTAGTTTGTACGAAAGTCCATTGTTATTGAAGTAAAAGTAACTATGGCAGAAGGATTTTAAATAGTATTTAAGTATAAGAATTATTGAAAACAACTTCTTGCTATTTAAGGAAGGATGTTTTATTATACATAATAAAAGGAGAAACTGACTAACTGACATATCAACGCACAGCCGAAACTATTATGACTTGGAACGTGAAATTTTGCAAAAGGCTTCCTTTTATGACGTAGGTAAACACTAAGATAGGAGTTTTCAAAATTCACTCCCTAAAGGAATGAAATGGGAGTCCAAAGTTTGTATGGAGAAATCTACTTTTACGCGGGCAAAGCCGCTGGCAGAAGCCAAGTCCAATATAAATATATTATATTACTTGGCATGCTGGTAATTTAATAGTCTTATCGTTCATGATTCAAGACCTGAAAATACTTCAGAGTCATTCTGGTCTCCCAGTAGTTCAAAGCCTTTATTAATCATGATTGCAGCTCCGAAAATCCTACTTTATAATTCTGGTCTCCTGGTACTTTGTGAGTAATTACCACTCATGCAGCCCATCGCCGAATTTATACCTGCTCCTTGTCATTCACGAATATAAAAGTAGCCTTTGTAGTAATCTAGATAACCTATTTATTTATATAATAAAACTTCATGCAACACAAACATTCTCTACCAGTCAACCAATGGTGGTGAAGAGAAAACATGGTAGGTGCATAAAACAAAGAAAAGATTAATAGGAAAACAAGGGATCCAATGTATATATATTAAAAAATAAACATACTTAAATATTTAATATGATATAAACCTACATATATATAAATATATATTATTTATATAAGAAAAAATGAAAGGATTTTTGAGACTACTCCGCTATTTGTGTAGAAAATAAAGCCGCAACTTCCGCTTAAATGCATATTGACTAGTGACCTTCCTGATGTCAAGAGGAAGCGCATTCCACAGAAGTATGGACTGTATTTAAAAAGAAGAATGAACAAAATCAGAAAAATGAGAAGGACCTATCTATTTACTAAATTCATCTAATATTAAGAATTCAGAATATCTAGATATAGCACACACATCGAAACATGCAAAAATGCATGCATGAATACATCAGAAATGAAGATATCCGCAGGAGAACCAAGGTTGCCGACATAGCACGGAGAATTGCCAAACTTAAGTGGTAATGGGCAGGGCACATTGCTCGCAGAACGGATGACCGTTGGGGCCGAAAGGTTCTGGAGTGGCGACCGCGTACCGGAAGACGCAGTGTTGGAAGGCCCCCTACAAAGTGGACCGATGACCTGGTGAAGGTTGCGGGAATCCGATGGATGCGAGACGCACAGGACCGTTCTTTGTGGCGACATTTGGGGAGGCCTATGTCCAGCAGTGGACGTCTATCGGCTGAAATGATGATGATGATGATGATCGAAACATGCAAACAATCGCATATATCATAATATTAATAGGAAAGGATTTCTAATCTGGTTGTTTTTTTTTTACTGTTTGATAGTCACAGATGAAATTGTCAAGTGTCATAATTATGCCTGAAAAAATTCGGTACCCTTAGGATATAGCACAGGAGCGAAGAAAACCGCACTGAAGCTAACCGGTGACTGTGAAATTTTTTGCCAGTTCTTCTCCGTAAGAAACGACTTATTTGAACTGTGTACTAGCTTCTAACGGTTTATCAGTGCCCATGTAGGCTTATGTGAAATAAAATATTTTTAATTGTTTCTCTTTATTCTTTATTATACACAAAAAAAAAACTTAACTTGAATACATTGATTTGATAGTTTATGTACAAAAGCGAGCTTAACTCAACAATGAGTTTTCTTCCAGCAAACCTTTCGAGTGACAGAGAGAGAAATCACATTCGAGGGTAGGATCCAGTGTACAACATAAACCTACATAAATACGTCTAATATATATATAACAATATATACTAATATTATGTCAATTGAGAAAGGAAGTGCTCTTTAATTTGTTAAAAAAAAATCCTCAATTTTTTTTTTTGCTCATCTTTTTTTGCAATTTTTAATTACTACCTAGTACTGTAGTCTAGTAGTATCTAGTAGGAAATAATTTGCGAAAAAATTTTTTGCACAGAAACAAAGTCACATATAAAATTCAATCACAGACAGAATAAGATAAAGCATTAAAATCATATAAATTAGTACATAGCGGTAAGTGTACGGTAAAAATTAATAATATAAAGGTCGAGTTCGCGTCATGGAGGACGGATCGATAATACAGTGCGCGTGTCCATTGTAGTTTATATTAGTTTCTTAGACGATTTCTCGTGCGTGATTTATATGGTTTTGTTTTTCTTAACTATTTTTGTGAACCAAGGTCGCCGACATAGCCCGAAGAATCGCCAAACTAAAGTGGTAGTGTGCAGGGCACATTTCTCGTAGAAAGGTTCTAGAGTGACGACCGCGCACCGAAAAATGCAGCGTTGGAAGGCCTCCCACAAGGTGAACCGACGACCTGATGAGAGTCGCGGGAGTGCGGTGGATGCGACACGCACAGGATCGGTCGTTGTGGCGACGCTTGGGGGAGGCCTATGTCCAACAGTGGACGTCTTTCGACTGAAATGATGATGGTGATGATGATGAACTATTTTTGTAAGTAGTAGCTGGCTGGCCTAGCAGTGGGCAGTGCAACATAAATAGTGTAAGCTAAATACAAATCTAATATATAAAAACCTCGTGTTTGTTATTGAACTCCTCCGAAACGGCTTGACCGATTTTCATGTTTTATTTTGTGTATATTTGGTGAGAAGAGTTTGTATGCAAATTTTTACCCTGTCCTACCCTAATTTTTTCTTTGATGATTTTTTGAGGTACATTATCGTTGCACCTCATAGAGTTCTTTTTCACCTGTGGGGATATGAAATTGGTTATACTCGTAAATTTATTATCTTGTGAATAAGTAACTTCTACGCAAGTGTGCTCCATCGTTGACCACATCATACCATTTTCATTAAAATTAATATTACGACATACAGACGTTAAACATTTTTTCCTAATTTGAGTTAAGGTCACGTAAACAACTCGGGCCGTGCCACCATAAATCGGATGTTTGGAGCACGTCTATATGGACACCATGCGAAAGTAAATCAGCTGGATTATGTTTACCATTTATGTGTAACCATGAGCGCCGCTTAAATCAGGTGAGATAATGGTTAAGCGCAAGCTTTTCTATAATTCTTGGGTTGTGGAACTGTTATAAAGTTACCCTGGCCTTGGAACGCAAAGGGCAATTGAAGAAACTCAGGTGTGTTTAGTCAATAATTTCTGACACCCCATCTTGCTCTACTCAGAGCGCAAGGAATCATTTAATAATTTCCTACTAAAAAGTATTGGCACTTCAAATTCCTTGTTTTAACTTCTTGTACAATCATCATATACCTAATTCAATAATAGTAAAACGCAGATTTGCCTAGAAGGAAATTTTACTATAGATACCCTAAACCCCTTATCGTCGACCGATCAATCGGGGCTCACGACTTCCAGGGGTGAACAACCCTTTGAACAGAACCAACTAGATTTATTATCCGTTAAACTTTAGTGGCACCCCCGGGAGGTCTTATGAGGCAGCAAACTAGCCTAGAAAATTTATATGTTTCTGTGGCCTAGGTATCGGAATTAACCCGTAAGGTAAAATAAAGTAAACCAATCCAGAGATCCTATTAGTTTATTACAAAACTAGTGAGATTCTCTTGGGGTTGCCGTGTTTTAAGGTTTATTAGGGTCGGTTTTAGTGTTCGTTTCCACTTTCCTACGAGATAAATTTTAAAATTAATTATTTAATTTAAAAAAAAGTTTTATGCAGTTCATTTTTACAAAGTACGCCTAAATTTTGTGCCTGAAGTGCTAAGTTTTATAAATTCTGTAGATTCCATATTAGTATTTTTTTTTTATTCTTGATACCACCTGATGGAAAACGACGATGCGGTCGACGATGGAGCGCGCTTACCTAGAAGTAACCTATTCATTCTTGACTTAAAGATTCCCGGGTTGTAGCCATCAGAAAACACAGATTCCGGCAAGGAATTCCTCTCCTTAGCTGTATGAACAATGAATGTGTTTCCAAAATGTTTTGTGCGTATAGGTGGGATATCCACCGAGTACCGGTGGCGCATTGCCGTACGCCTGGTGGTTCGATGATGGAACGGGCTAGGCGGAATTAGGTTATGCAATTCCGACGCATACTCCCCGAAATGCAACCGGTAGAAAACCGACAGGCTAGCAACTCGGCGTCGATGCTGAGATGTCGAGTCTTGACTTTTTTTTTAATACGATATAGACTAGTGATGCAATCGTAGATGGTGATGCGCACTAGTTTAGTAAGAGCTTATTCACTTCAGCCTTAATTTCAATAACTATAGAAATTAAGAACAATATCCGCAATCTGTATTATAATCTTACATAGTAAACAAATATTGAGTTGAGAATCGAATCGACGTAATTAAAAAACATCCTTATGTATTCGACACATGGGTGCGATAAAAATATAGACTAACCATGAATTAGCTATTACACAGCTGTTACATTTGATAACGTAATCAGACGTTACTAACATCCATGATGATAATTATGAACATTACTATCGACCTCAAATTCAAAATATTTTAATTAACATTGGCACTTGCAAAACGTCAGAAGCTAGTTCACGGTTCCAACTGATCAATTCTTATGAAGATACATTTTTGGTGTACAATAAAGTTTATTATATTCTATTCTATTGTTTTTACAATATATCTGTATCACTATATTGATAGTGAGAGGACAATTTACACCATCAGTAAAAGTCTGACACTATCTCCCGCTCCGCCCAAGAACGCGTTTGGTCATAAGATGATTTTCCCAACCAATAAAAAATAAATAAAAAAAAAGAACACCAGTCAACATAAATTATACAAAAAAAAAACTGTTTCAAAAATTCTCTAATCACTTAATCACATAAAATCATTGCACAACAATTACATCACTAAAATACCGTACGCGTTCAACACATGGAAACACACTCACGAACTCGTCAGTTTATATTTACGCATTGGCTGACGCAAGCGCAGTAACGTACGCGACGAGGTTATGAGCGCACGTGTTTTAATAAAACACTGATAAAAACCACATATAAACAGTGTCTCGATAACAGAAAAATCGACAGTCAACATGGATTCCATACCAGTGAACCTACAGGACTTAAAACCGGAGGATTTTAAGGCATTTCTCGATTCTTTTGATCATGTGTTTTCTGATTGTGATGGTATGTAGAACTTACTAACTTATTTAGTCAATTTTCCGTCTTTTGTTTTGAAATGGTTGCTATGTGAAATTAAATTTCATTGTTTTATCGAATTATTTTATTGTAATCTTATGACTTGTAGTAATGTACTCACGTTACTTTTTAGTGTTATTGAAGCCGGCTCTCTGTTTGTATTGGGGTTATGTTATTATTGGTAAACTCATCAATATTTATAGTTTCTTGTCTATTGTCAATTCTTTACATAATCTAAAGAATTCTATAGATAAATAAATAATTAATGGATATCAAGTTTGTATTTATATAATCAGCTGAGCAGGAATAAATACATAATTTTTGATACACGACTGACATTGTTTTATCTTTTTGCATGATTTCTATACTGTTCTATTTTTTTGACAATTACGATTTGCGGGCATTGTTTTTATGAGATTTTGTACATTTTACAATTAATTTCAAATTATAAATTTACAATCAAGCCATGCCAAGTCTCAATATTCAAATAAAAGTAAGCCAAATAATTAATTCTTCATCTTCTCAGTCGGTAAACTCTTGCCAGAGTAGTCGTGGTCATCACTGTGAATCACAATGAGTGATAATCTTGGTAACACGGTGCCATTCATCGTGGCCTGCAGCTTTTCGAGTACATTCATAAACCGAACACTTAGTTACTTTACTTTAAATAATTAATAATGAATAGCAAAATAAAATCAATGACAGGGCGCCTTATGTTAATGCACAATACTAATTTCTAATAAAAATTAACAAAAAATAACAATTTACAATTCAAAATTTCAAAATACAATTAAAAATGTCAATACAGAATGTCAATATACAATTTATTATGTCAATATACAATTCAAAATACAATTCAATATATCCCAAAAATATTATCCGTATTAGATACGAATACGCAAGGTTGCGGGATTGCTCAAAAAAGGGTAAACGCAGCCATTGTTTGCAAAGCGCAACTGAAAGAACCTAAGTGGGTTAAATCTGACAATAGCCCTTGCTCCACCTAGAGCAGAAGAAATCATGTGGTTATTTCCCAACATAAATAATACGTGTGCTTAGTTTAATAGAAAGAGAAGAAGAAAATATTGATTAGAAAATTCTATATTCAGATTCTGTATTATAGAAAGTTCTGAATTTAAAAGCCTGCTAATCAGTTTTTAAACTGCTATATGTACCTTGTTAATGTATTTTTTTTTATTTGATAAACAAGCTGACCCGACAGACGTCATTCTGTATTAACACTCGATCCTCATATTGACAGCTAGGAATAGTTTAAATGTAATGAAGAAAAATTCTATTGTTTTAGATTATTTTTTTCTTATAACCTTCTTGAGAAATCATCAAGTAATTTAAAGCAAAGTTCATTCAAATTGGTCCTTTTTTGAAGTTATAAGTTTCGGGTTCCGTAGTCAATTAGGAACTCTTATAGTTTCGCCAAGTCTGTCTGTCTGTCTGTCCGTATTTAAAAATTAATAAAGGTTTATTAAAATCATTTTTTAATAATGTTAATATTTACGGAAATACTCGCTCCATGTGTCTCCTCTAACTTTTGAACCATAAGTATAGAAAATAATCTCAAAAGTAGAACTTTATGAAGACTTTCTAGGAAAATAATTTTGAACTTGATGAGTTGGACAGTTTTTGAAAAATTTTGCAAATAATTTCTGAACTAAGTTTGTAATTTAACAGTATATGCAACCATTTTTTTTAACTTAGTTTACATATTTTATTATACTGAACGTATCTTCTTTCAAATAAAAAAGAGAATTATTAAAATCAGTTCACGCAATCCAAAATTACCAACGAAAACCCAACATACATAACCCGTCCAGTTTGTATAAATTAGTAAACCAATTTTCCGAGAGATGTACTTTGGGCTACTTCGCGCTGCTAAGATTTTCTTGAGTTGATAGGGTCAGGACGGGTATGAGATATTGTCGAATTGTTTAGTTGGTCTCTCGTTGGCATTGGTGGTATTTGTTTTTGCTCGTTATCTGTCGTTCATTAACTCTTAAGTGGGGACACTTATTGTGACGGACGAGAAACTACGGAATCCCACTCTGAGCGTGGCCCGACACGCTCTTGATTGGTTTTATTATTTATAAGCTAACTGCTGCCACTGGCTTCGACCGCATTAAAATAGAAAATCGTTCCAAGGTTACATAAATAAAAAGTTTTCTATGTGCCATTCCAGGATATGGTCTACCCATGTGCCAAATTTTATAGAAATCTACCTACATGTTTACCTATTCGAGCGTGAAGAAGTAACAAGCATACAAAATCATAGACTTTCACTTTTATATAAATAATATTTATAAAAGGAGAAACTAACTGACTGACATTTCAACGCACAGACGAAACTTTTGAGACTAGGAACATACAATTTTACACAAAACTTAT